>CM061526.1:33926156-35183024 GCA_030068015.2 Neoceratitis asiatica | reverse complement strand
TTTGGTGAATAATAAATTGACTTTTATATTCCGCTCTTATTTGTCTTCGCTCAAGCTATGAAAACTAAATGAAAATCTTACCATATACACATTTCCCTTTTCAATATCCACTAGGCATTTCAATACATCTTCTTTTTTAATTGAATTTATTTAGCAAAAAAATAAACATACAAAATGTGGATGTGACGTTAACTTCTCAGATTTCTTATGGCATGGATAAAAGCGCCGAAACTGACTTTACATTTTTCTATTACACAAGTTCAACTAATAAAGATTTTTTTAAATCTAAATTAGATTTTATAATACAGGCCATGAAATCAATTAAAAATTCATTTTTCGTTCAGCAAATTAAATTTCATGCAGTAAATATTTTTATTAGCTGCTCAGCAACTGCTTTCCTATAAAATATTGGTAGACGAATATATATGTATGGGTGTTTGTTTCAAAATAAATTAAAATCAAATGCTAATATATTAATACTTGTTTATTAAGTGTCATCTGTGTAAATTTGATATTTATTATTAACTAGACTAAAGGCTATAATAAAAAAACAACAAAAGTCAAGAGCCGCACCTCTATCAGATAATTAATGGTTGGCTTAAGTGCACAAGTAGGTGTTAAGGCAGAATTGCTTCGAAATGGATCACACCTAAAATGCAATTTATTTTAAACGCAAATCAAGTGCAAATGTTTTTAAAATATATGAACATATTTTTTTTTTTTCAATTAAAAAATTCCGAAATATGAGGACTATTTTATCGTAAAACTTTAGTTATGAGGTTTTTATGAATGTAGTAGTTGTGATTTTTCTAAAAAGATTATAGGAACAGAATGTGACCGATTTTCAAATGTGGCTAGCGTTATTGGTTCCAATTTCGATCAGATCAACACCTTAAATGTTTTTTCTCCTAACTGAGGTCGGATGTTCATGAACGTTGATATTGGGTTATATAAAAACTCTTATTTATTGAAATTTAATTTTAACTCGGTGAATATTGACAACATTATATTTTTGTGAAAACTGAAACTACTGCTCCTCCTCAGTTCAAGTTAAAGTTGAAAAATAATCATTTAAGAGTTTTATAAAGAAATATTATTTATTTTTCACTTGGAAGAAAAATAAAAAGCCCGAGCACGATTAATATAAATTTTCATAAGTAGTGGGCAATATGATATCTAATAACGGAACATTTTTGTGGAATATCCCACAGCTTTTATCTGACTGCACTGTTACATAGTGTTACTCAGCTAACAGTTATCTGTAGCGTTATAAAATAATCGATAATTGGAATCTTACCTCTCATATCCTCGGGTATCTAATTTTCATTTCAACCTGTACTTAGATTTTCTTATCTATTTGGAATCAGTTAAAATACTTATTTACATTTTAGAGACATAACTATTAATGGAGAATATAAAAAAAAATATTGTCGCACAATTGCTGCCAATTATTTATTTATAAATAGATGAATAACACTTTGAATGTGTAAATTATTGCGCCGTTTTCCGCAATTTATAAATATTAAATAATTGTGAAAATTTACAGATGATAAACGTTTTAGCCGACTTCAATTATAGCGATTGTGACTAATTGCAAATTAAAGTTTAATTAAAAATAATTCAAGCGAATAACCGCGTAAATATTATTACGCCATAATTACAGATAATCAACGGCGACAACAAAACAAAACAAAAAGTTCAGAATACATTCTCGTGTAAATTAAAAAAAAATAGAAAAGCAGAAATTGAAACATGCTAAACAAGTTGCCGGTGCAGAATATTAGCGCCAAACCAACAAATGACAATAAACATCATGCTGATCAGCACCACCACCCTGGTAACCGCTTCAAACCGCTGTGGCGGGGAGCTTTATCTACATAAATGTTAACACATTGACCACCTGCACTAGCAGCGACGCGACGTTACTTTGTTCGCTGGCCACTGGCCACTGGGTAGTGATGATCAAGCTTAAAGATGGACGTGAGGGGACGAAAACTAGCTGCATACCTCATACAATCTGTGTTCGATAGCACGAATTTAATTACAGGATAAATAAATTATAAATAAATAGATAAATTACAAAAAAAATCATTTTAGACGTAAGCTAAATATATAAATGTACATACGTCTGTGCATTCATGTGTATGCTATGACACTCTATATACTTGGGGTTTCTTTTTTTTTTTTTTTTTGCTAAGACTTGATTTCTGTACCCTACTATGCTCTCAAATTGATACGCTTATTAATTTTATTGGACACCTAATTTTCATTTTGGGTTTTGAAATTAACGTCCAAAAGCTCTTATAAACTACTTTTGCCTATTCGTACAGTAATTTTCTTTACTTACTACATACCATGCATGTCGATCTGTCCTATAAACAACCGGCAGTCATTGGAAGAAAGCTAGAAATCGCTTATTATTCAATCAATATAAGGTGAGTCCCACGGAAAACGTTACAGCTCAAAAATCAAAGTAATAAATAATTAGTATTTTAAAATTCATTCGTTTTATTCAACACTGAGCACAATTATCTATATCGCATATTTGTATTATGATTTTTATTTCCATCATGTGCAAAGCCGGTCGTAGATTTTGAATCCCTTCGTCATCAGTAAATATTTAGTAATAATTTCATCTACAAACTTGCTCCACCGGAAGGGTGGAAACCAAATCAGGTGAATTAAATGGTTGCTCGATGTTACAAATGAAATTTTTGTACAAAAGCGATTAACAAAATTAATAGATGAGACTTTGCGCTGAAGTGAAATTGATGAGTGCTTTCATTTTAATGACATTGTGGTCACAATTGAAATATGCGAGGCAATAGAATATGAACTAATTTGAGAAACATGTCTACTGATCAAGTTGTCCCTTAAACTGCTCTCCTATATATATCAGAAACAATTGAAGGCTTTACAAAGCTTGCCTAAGGTCAAACATTATTTCTATTTCTTGGCCCTGATTATCAATTTTTTTCGAATATGAAAATGAGTGTGAACCAAAAGTGTTTAACGAAAAAATAGATCTTTATTAAATGCTTTTTGCTTAATTTTCGTTTAACTAAGACGCGTCTAGAATACTAATTTCTCAATAGTGGGGGTGAGCAAATCTAATTGATTTGATTGATCAGAGCACTAGTAAGCGCTTAATGACTGCTTAAACGTTGTCGCCATGCCAGATACGTACGATGCACCGTTGGCAGCAATGTGTACATTCTCTTCCAAGAGATAACCAAAGAAAACTTTTTTGAATGGTTTGAACTTGAACCCATCTCTTCTGGTCCGTAGCACGCACTGCTATTTACTAGACTACTACATAAACGTTGTATGTCTGTATATCGTTTATAATGCGCGGTAAGTAAATACATATAAATTCCGAAATATATGTGTGTGCATATATTTATATACCTACTAGCGATAACCTGCATGAAAAAATATTAGTTGTTAACAAGAATCCTACTAGTTTGCATTTTTGTACTAACCATCTTCCTTATATTTCCCATGCAACCAACTGGTATTTTTAGCACGGCGATGTCCTACGAACTTTCACATACAAGTATGTGTTGAATTTCTAATTCACCAAAAATATAAAAGAAAAATATAAAAAAAATTTGTCTGTAACTAGAATCGAACCGAGAACCTCACGCGCTACAGTGATAACCGCTAACCACTCGGCAATCAGTTCGATACTGCGCTCTTCAACAGGGGCTTATTAAGAGATGAAACTCAGTGGTGTCGTTCTAGAAATAGCAACAACACAGGAATGGCGTGATGGTGAAAATTATTATTATTGCCGTTACTGGTGGACTGCTATATAAATAACGAACTGGTATGATTTCAACCTATTTCATACTAGTAATTAACTAAAATTTCTGTGTACTAGTCTACGTTTTCACTGCATGGTAGCTATAGAAAAGCTTTTAACGTTCACATTAAAGTGCAACGAGAGCCGCCGCGCATTTAACAAAAAACTCCACTGCCAGACAGCGTCCTTGAGTGGTCTGAATCAGTAAAAAAGAAAAATAGCATAGCATATATGTATGTATGTATGTAAATGTGTGCACAGAAAAACTCGTCACCAACGTTAACAACTTTCAAATGGCAGCAGCAGTTGCACCGGCAACTACACAACAAACAATATCAGCAGGTTTAATTACAGCTGCAGTTTTTTATCGACTTAATAGTCTTCGAATCGACTGAGTCGCCGTCATAAGCATGATTATAAACAAATGTCATATATATTATACATACTTTGTAAGCAGAAGCTGCTAATAGGGCCTTGGAACCAGGTAAGAATATGCAGGTGTCAATTTATTACCATTTATTCTTTCAAAATCTTCTTAGATACTTTTCACAAGTATTTCTCTCCGTCGTGCTTGCTATCTCCACAGGATTCTGTAAAGCTCAGCGCACATAAATATTTCGCACAAATTTGTTGCTTTCGACCTTTCGTTTGACTTTCTGATACAAAAACTATTTCTGACCTTACTTTACACTGGAACTTAATTTTCTTCACTCTTATCATTAGCAAAATATATTTTAACTTGTGTGGATTATATTCTAGGCATTTTAGTTCTTATAATCTCATTTCGAAGAATTTTAAACTTACTAATTGCACCAATAAAACCAATGACACTTTAAATAAATTAAAATAAAATTAACTTTACTTACATTTATCATCTTTAAAGAGACAATTTTGCATAAAATTACAACACATCAACAACCAAGAAAAATCCGGAACAAGTGTAAGAATTGGTTATGAATGATCGCCGAATCATAATTAGATAATTCGTTGATGATGTTGGCATGTCGTTAAGTGCACAGAACGCATTTCTGACGACAGTCACACAGTTTTCCATAATTGGAAAAATACCGTTATGTCTGTGTCTATTTTGATGCTGTAGCCCAACCAGCCATTTTACATGCCTTTCAGCAGTACCACTCGACTGGAAGAAGTTGGTAAAGGTCAAGAACGTTGCTTCAACGCCGAAATGTTGCCAGCTGTCACTATGGATACAAAATTTTTGAATAACTTTAAAATTTTCACCAAAAAATTTCATAATATATGATCGAATATAAACGCCAAATAAATATATATGACTCATATGGTGATAAATAATTAATTACAATTCCAGTTTTTATTTTATTTCTTAGTTTATCTAAAATTTATTTATAAAAATCAATACCGTCAACCTTATCAACTGAGTCAGTTTTACAGGAAAAATCAAATCGTCGCTGTTTCTACGTTATAACCATTGGTAACAGTGCCCCAAAGCGGTGATAACTTTTCATACGATAGATGTTTTTGGTTGGTTCGGATATTACTCGCGTAATACAGTGACGTTGTCCCATATATGGTGTTGCTCCTTTTTTTTATTGTAGAAAGAAGAATCTGATATATAGAAAAAATTTGGTATTCAAATTAAGAGCGCTCTGACTTTTATGAAGTTCAGTATGTAGCTTTAGGTTGTCTCAAAAAATTAATATATGAAATTTCGTAGGCATGTTATTGTGGTTCATACACGCCTACCATATATAGAAATGCTATACGGATCAAAGGGATCCTTCGCAAACATCGCACCCCACTAGTGATCACACCAAAAAATGACTGAAACTTCTTCGAAATTCAATAGCGGCCGGCCTCTACTCATGTTATTACTCAATATTAATTTAGATACTTAACTTCGCAAATACAAATAATTTAATATATTTATACAAACGCAATCACTGATATTGGCCAAATATTCTTCTTTCTTCAAGCATTATGTTTATCAATAAACCTTATGTACATTTTATGAGATATTTTAAATCATTTTCTTTCCTTTCATCGACTTCACAAACTCAAACTTTATTAATTTTACTGCACTTATAATGGAACCAGGTGACTCCCACTTAATCCTTCTAACGGAGTTGAGATCGTTCTCTTTCTCTGCTTTAACCAGCGGGTACTGCATGAAATACTTTCAAAGCTTCATCCATTCGGACAACATGATCTAGCCAGCGTAGCCGCTGTCTTTTAATTCGCTGAACTCGTGCAATGCGTAAAGGATAAATCTTCTGCAAAACTTTTCTCTCGAATGATGAGCGACTTGTTAAGTTTGGTTTTGGTTCGCCAAGAGAGGACTTTACTTTCCAATTGCCTGCTCAGTTCAAAGAAGCACATGTTGGCAAGAGTAATTTTACATTGGAGGTCAATGCTGAAATTTTTGGGGTTGTTTACGCTAGTTCCTACAGAGACGAAATTATCTACGACTTCGAAGTTATGACTGCCAACAGTCACGTGGTAGCCAAGACGCGAATACTCTTACTGTTTGTCTGATGACAAGAGATATTTTGTCTTACTCTCGTTCGCTACCAGACCCATTCATTTTTCTTTTTTATCTAATCTGAAGAAAAAACAACTTACGATGCGATTATTAAGGCTAATGACATCAATATCATCTGCATACGCCAGCATTTGTACACTATTTTAAAATATTGTACCTGGTCTACTTAGCTCTTCTTTTTGCAAGCGTCATGTTGAAGAAATCACACCATAAATAGTCACCCAGTCTGAAAGCTCGTTTGGAATTGAGCGGCTCCTTCCCAATTCTGACTGCGCTTCTGTTATTATCCAGGGTCAGTTCAAATAGCCGTATGAGTTTTGTGGGAATATCAAATTCAAACTTAAAGACTTAGAGGTAGTTCCCTAAGCTTATATAGATGCCTTCAGGTCGAACACGATCGCCTAACTTAAATCAATTCACCGATTCTTAAGTTTTTCTCTACAAAAGCTTTTATATGGTGCTGGAAAATTTGACAAAATCTCTTCTTTTTTTTTGGATGTAACGGTATGTAACATATGTTGACAATGTCAAAAAACGCAAGGGATTGCAAATTGAGAAAACTTTAAATATTATTATGACTTATATTGTTTACATTAATATTTAAAAGACAATTTAAAAAAAGGACGGATAAAAAATATTACCATAGAGTATAAAAATATTGACATTAGTATTCTAGATTTCAACAGAAATATTAAAATTTTTAGCATGTGAAGTACATATTTTCTTTCTGCAAACGGGTTTTTCTTAACTACTTACTTTCATAAAATGGAATGACCAAAAGTTAAGAAATTTCATACTTCATTTTAGACAAATGCATTCATGTGTGTCCAAAATGACATGAAACAGCCTTTTAAATTATTTAAGCTATTTATATTATAAAAATAATTTAAGTAATAAAGTTAATTGTTTCAATCTAATGGAGATGAATTTTTTAACTGAAACATTATCCATCTTGGTCTAAACCGACCGCAGGATACTTAAATAGACCGATGACCAATAACCAGTGACAGTTCAGACTGTCCTTAACACGATACTGGCTCTGGAAGGTTACAGTTACTACACTAAACTGCTGAACAAATCCATCAGTCGCTTTAAACTTCATTAAGATTAAAGTGAAACAGTGAAGATTAAATAAATCATTTATTTCTTTAAAACTCTGAGTATTTTTTTATACAGAATGAGTATTACACTCGTTACTCAAGCATCTAAAAGGATTGCGTATTTCAAAGTTTGTTTTGCATGAACACAATGAAAGAGGCCTAGAGTGACTAGATGATCTTATGGGGCTACTAAAGTTAGCTCGCAAAGTAGGAAAAGACTACTAATAATATCAACGCATTTAAAAATCCCTCTTCGAATATGGAGTATAGGAAGATTAACAAGTCTTAAACAACACTTTTAAGAAGATTCTTATTCATATCCTAAAGTAAATTCGAGGTCCATCAAATATTTAACGGGCGCAAAAACTTTTAAAAGTTACTCTTTACTTCCTATCAATAAAGTATAATGAAATCAATTCGGAAAGGAACTGGTAAATCCAAAGTAACCGAGTTTAAAGCGAAGAATAGAATGAGAGACCTTGTCGAATGCTTTGCTGAAATCAGTGTAAATATCTTTAGTCTGATAACAATATTTGAAATCATTCTCATACATGGATGGTGACTCTGCCAAAACCAAAAAACCAAAACCAAAACAAGTATTGTCACCACTTGTTAAGGGTTTAGTGGGGATCCATAAGAAAAGGTTTTCTTGTTTGAATTCAGGTTTTGCTGAACCAGAAAATATTCACAACCTCGATTCTGCCTTGCTGCTTGTGCATGTTGAAATCTTTTGATACGCATTTCGAAATTAAGAGAAATATTTTTTCATAAGTTTTATTAATCTTAACCTTTTGACAAGCCAATAGGCATATATATGTATGTACTCACACATATTTTTCTTTTCCTAATTTAGAAGTTTCCTACGGCAAAAACACAGAGGTAAGGGAAATATAGCAACTACCGAAATTAATATGAGTGAAAATTTCTAAAGAAGTCGAAAATTCGGTCAAAATTTCCCAATAAAATTTAGCCGAGCGCATCACTGAATCTATTTAATTTGCTGATCGGCGCTTGTTATCCGGTTGTAAGATAGAACAATCCAATGTATTGCTTCTTGGCAGAGTTTGTATTGATTGTTGTTGTTGACAGTGGCGTTGCTACCGTTGATACTTTGACATTTCCATGTTATTTTCGGATCTGCCAACTATACTACCGAAAAAAAAAACTTCGACCAAATAATTGTGGCATGCAACTCCAATGCGTGGTAACCATTCATTCATTTATTCCACATTTTACAGCTTCACGGTTGAAAAGCAATTCGGGGTCGACTGGTTGCTGGCAGACATTCGGACAGACATAAAGGTAGATCAAGCGACATGCAAGCCATGCCACCAACATGCCTCTGTCGAATATGTTATTGTTCATTGTTGTTGTTGTTGTTGCTTTAGTTGTTGGATACGTAGTAGTCGAGTTTAAGTGATTTTTCACATTTCATTAAAACAGCAAAAACGAAAATCCAAATTAAATTTTAACTTCAACTCTAGCGCCGATTCTGGATTTCAAAATATTTGTATCTGTTTCGTACTTTGAATATATATCAATTTTTTTATTTATTTTTTCTGCAACTAAGGTGATCTGATTTGTGATTTGGCGGTTGATCTGCTGCAGTGATCTTGCCAAGAGACTGTAAGACACACACAACGGATCCTTCCCCTCACTAGGCGCCTCAAGTCATTGTTCTTGGTGGTGGCGCAATCGCATGTTCGCTAAATTGCCGACAGTCGCGCTGACTGATCAACCAGAGCCGGCTTACCAAATGACCGCCGTGTCATATTGGCGCTCCTTCGCACGGGGGGCATGCGCATGCGATGCGACGTGCAACAAGTTAATTAAGCCACATTTGCATGTCGCACCAGCAGGCGACAGAGCAGAATGGAGAAAATAAAAACAAAATTAATCCCACAGTAGCCACTTTAAACAACCCACACTTCCGTTCCTTCACTCAACGCTTCGTTTTTTATATTTATCTCTTTTGTAGTGGATTTTTATTGTATTTTATTGTATGTATTGTTGGCTACAATTTTGCGACAACTGATCTTTTGCCATTACTTGATTCCAATAGTATTAGTTTTTAGTGCTACTGTTTATATCAATGCGCCTTTTTCGTTCATTTAGTTCAAATGTATTGGCGGTGTACGTGTTGCAAATGTCTTTTTTGGGCTCATCCACATCAATCGATCACATGCTGTGCCATGTGGTAATCCGCAGCAACACGCCTTATTCTCATTTCGCACATTGCACTGACACTTTGCCACCACACCTCCGAAACCATTTCTATGTGTGCATTAAAGATAAATTAAATATGACTTGACCATAACCATAACCCTGCATGGCAACCCATTTTACGGGCACACTAATTTGCCGATATACACCGTAAGGCTACACCGTAACCCAATTTAGAATTTTATTTTTCACACATAACCATAAGCAAACTTCTTGTGTTTCTCTATTTATTTCAAATAAATTCAACGCAGTTATAAATTTGGAATATTGGCAAAGAGTTTGCTAGTAGTTGTGTTATGTTGTAGCGCCTGTAGTTTAGCCTTTATACTTCCGTTCAAGTAATCTCAATCTGCTTATGGTCTTATTGTGGTTGTCGCTGTCAAACTCCGGACTACTGTTCACTGTTGCAGGAGCAATATTTTTTGTGGCGTCTTTTAATGTCTTTGATTTATGATTGATTGCCAATAAAAAAGTTGCAAAAAATATGAGAGTAAAAAAAATACTATATTTTTCAATATTTTCCACCCTTAAAACACACTGTGACAGTATGGTTTCTTTCCGTTGTCCTTTAAATAGTCGAGACAACCCCTAATTACGCGCATTTGTCAGCATCTTTGTTTTGAAAGATCGATGCCTGAAAGCATTACAATACGTGAATATAACGGCGGTCATCCCAAGAAGAAGTTTTTAGGATTTGAAAACCACATATGGCCAATTAATTGATACACTTTTAGCAAGTCGCGCATTGCCTGTGCAATGTTATGTGGAACTGCACAAATGAGAATAATAACAAATAAATAAAAATTCACTATTTGCTACATTCTCGTTTGCAAGAGCCTCTTTGGAACTCTCTGAATGTACATTTAAACAAAAATGATTTTCGAATAGAATTGGGCCTCTCTGCTGGAATTTATTCGAACCATCAAAATTGTAGCATTTGAGTCTCCGAAAACCCTAAAATAAGAGAGGCCTTTACACCAAAAAATAAAAATTACTGTCTGGTGCGCTCTTTGGTCCGGAGGTGCGATTGGACCTTACTTTTTTGAATACGATAACGGCGAGACTGTCACCGTCAATTCGAGGTGTTATGGTCGTATGATAACTGATTTTTTTTTGGCAGTTGAAATATAACACTTAGACAATATGTAATTCCACCTAAATGGTGACAAATGCCACACAAAACATCACGAAAACGCGCTAAAGTCACACGTTTTTGATAATGAGATTTTATGCAACGAGTATCAAATTTATAGAAGTGATCACTTGAATAGAATCGGAGGGGAGTTCCCTTTGCGGTTCATTCGTCTTTACCCTCGGAAGAACTTTGCACTTCTCTCATAGATTCCATTCAATTTAAATTCATCCGTGCTCGTACTGGTAAGGACTTTATTTTTATAATCTTATTTTGCTCCCCAGTCAGGCATATCAGTTCATCTTCAACAACAAATCGATGATAACATCACTACCATTTGTACTCAACCATGTTTTAGCGAGTTCCTACAGGAAATGTCTGGGTTTTGCCTTAACCAAATTAATTTAGTACCAAATAAGTTTCATAGAATCCCTGATTTAGTGTATGTTGACAAATTTCAAAATTTTCTGTGATTCGGTACGATCCTCTTGCTTTACCAGAAACTGCTCTTCATTTTAATAACGCAATTTCAAAATTGTTTGCAAATTTTGTACCAAAACGTGCTTGTTCTTTAGCTAAATATAACAATTTGTGGTTCACGAAGGATTGAAATTTGTTAAAAATCCGAAAGTTTTGCGCTTTTAAACTGTATAAAAAACTAAATTGCCTATAGACTACATGAAATACTCTAAGCTAAGTCGCAAGAACTTTGAACTTAAACAAACAATTTTACAACGATTACTTAATTAAGGTTAAAAGGAACATTACACGTAATCGATGTTTTAGGATTTCGTCAACTCCAAACTCAGAGTCTCTTTGTTTTCATCCGCCATGACATACAACTACTACTTCAAGTGACTTTCGTCATATCTCAAATATATTTGCACAATTTTTCAATTTAATTACTCCATCAATTCACCAGGAATCAATTTTGTACGCCAAGATCATTTTTATACTTAATATTCAATTAATACCTTAATTGATTCTCCCGAAGATGTGCTATGCCAGTTGAAGACTTTAAAGAGTTTTTTCAGTTACGGCCCTGACATGATTCCAACATGCTTTCTCAAATATTGTGTTGAAAATTTGTAACGGCCTTTGACAAATCTCTTTAATGCATCCCTAAATATGACATTTTACTTTTGATATTCCTTATTGAAAATTATAGATGTGTAGCAAATATATATGCTAATAATACTGATGTTATATATACCGACTTTAGTAAAGCAATCGACAGAGTAACTCATACTTATTAAAAAACTAGATCTTCTTGGTCAAGTCTTCTCCAATAATTTGGCAACTTGGTGTAATAACAATGATATGTCTCTTAATACCACGTTATTTGTTTTGGGTATAAAAATGGATACTAAACTTAGTTTCAATCAACATATTAATACCACATTAAAAGCTAAAGGTGCCCTTGCCTTCGTAAAACTAAAGAAGGTCTAAAGAACTCAGAGATTACGAAAATATTTTTTACATCATTAGTAAGACCCATATTGGAATAGGGAAATATGGGATTCCCGCCAAAATCTTCCTCCGTATTCCCGTCGCTTAAAACTTATAAATCTACCTACACTTTCTAGCCGTAGAGAAATGTTAGGAATAATTTTCTTAGTCAATCTTTTAAATGGACTGCGATTTTATATTAAATGAGGAAAAATTTAATATCCCATCCGATTATCACGACAGTTTAGACCAATATTTATAAAATCATGTAAAACTAATATTGAACCATATGAACCATTTCATCGTTTATGTCAATATTTTAACTGTTATTCCAGCACATTCGATTTGACATACTCACTTTTCTGTAACTGAACAGTTTTAAATCTCGACGATTTACAAACATTTGCTTTCTCGACTCGGCAAATTCCATACGTTGCGCGAATACCGCCTGTCGTGTCGTTGAGGTCGAGGAGGGTAACCGTTGGGCTTAATAATAATAACACGAGCGAATATGGCTTTATTGCGAGAGAAATTTCCCGGCCGCGTAATATTTCGCCTTGGCATGTGAATTGGCTCTTTTACACCGTTGGACTTTTTTTGTGGGACTACGCGAAAGACCGTGTCTATGCGGATAAACCTTTTTTAATTCTGTATATTTTAAAAGTACGTACATAAGTACCGAAAAGTTAAAAAGACTTTTTATTTCAAAAAAAGCCCAAAAAGTAATATTATTGCCTTTAAAGAGTTTTTTGTTTTTCAATCTGTCGTCACAGCCATTTGAAGTTGGAAACTTGTGACGTTCGATTTCGTCAACTCTTTATAATGTTTTTCAAGAAAGTCCGTCTAGATATGGTCTTGGGATAACTCGGAAGAAATAAAAATATTCGGTAAATGGCACATAAAGAAGGATGATTAAGATATTGAAAACTTTTTTTGATGAAGATACGAAGCGGAGCAAAGCGTCGTTCGCACAAATATTTTCACATTGTATATAGACTGCTTGTTATTTTTTAACGGCCTATCCAGCGTTACTCAACCTCCCGCTCAAACGACCGAGTATAAACGTAAAATCCAACAGACTGGTGACTAAACGCAGGTGCATCTCACACTGTCTCGAATTATCACAGAATAGCAAATACAAAGCAACTGCTGAGAAAATATCAGCCAATCCAAGGACAACATTATAAACGACGCAGGTGATCGATCCAAAATAGCAGGCTTTTAAGAAAATGTTTTGGTGTAAAAGCACTTGGCATTTGGGGATGTTGTCAGAAACCTTGACTATCGTTTTAAGTCCTTCTAGTACTTTGGATTCTAACATATAAAGCAATCAAAAAATATCAGTACTATATTTTCAAAAACAAATTCGGATATACGATTAATATATTGGCAGAGCGTGGCGTCGATCTATTGGATTGCCTTATTGGTAGATATTTTATTTATTTATTGAAATTAATTATAAAATATAAAATCATATAATTAAGATTAACAAGAGCATTAGCTGCTAGGGCTTTCAGCTCTGTTCATTTAATAGAAAAACTAGATAAGATGAGATAGATTACAGGTTTTATAAATATTTCAATCAAAGTTAAGTTTTGTAATGAAGGTTCTTTTAAGAAATTAGTAGGAGTTGACTGTTGAAATACTTTTATGCGCTGGTTATTTAGTCCAGGGCAGCTGTTTAGAAGGTGATCGATAGAAGATGCGTCATTGCAATATTGACAGGTGGGTGTTGTGGTACCGCATAGCAGGTGTTCATGGGTGAGTTTGGTATGTCCTAGGCGTAGACGGACAAAAATTTGGGTTTGTTTACGTTAGCAAGATGGTGGATAGGAGGCCTTAGAGTCATCGATGTTTATACCGAAGTAGCGGTGGTTATACGAAATCCATTCCATGGTTTTTTGTTGTTTTCAGCGGTGTAGAATACTTGCAAAGGGTGCTTATAGGCAGTTGAAGCCGCTTTGCCTGCATATTCGTTTCCATTAATCCCCGAGTGGCCGGGGACCCATATAATTTTTATTTTATTGGGGTTTTGGATAAGGTTGTTTAGTATTGCTGTTATGAGCTCGCTGTTGTTGTGAAGCTTGAGTACTGCGACAATTGTGGATCTGCTGTCAGAGCAGATTATAAACTTTCCTCTATTTGCTTTGGCGAAGTCTGTAGCAGTCTTAATGGCTAAAGCTTCGGCAGTAAACACAGAAAAATATGGAAATACTAAACCGGTCTTTAAAGTTGCTCCGCCACTATGAACTACACCGAATCCGGTATGAGTGTTGTTTTTGGAGCCATCGGTGTATAAGAAGTTCCAATTTTTTTCTTTGTATTTGGTTGTGGATTCTTTGAAGAGTTGCTTAAAGGTCAAAATGTTAATTGTACTTTTTGGATATGTTTGCAGATCGAAAATAAACGAGGTTGGCTTAAGCATCCATGGTGGTTCGAAGCTGCGTTTCGGGCGGTAGGATTTTATATTCAATTCAATGAGCTTTGCGAAGTCTATACATCGTTGAATTGTAGATTTGAATTTTTTTGGTCGGTTTTGCTTCATGATGTTAGATATATCTTTGAAGAGGGTATAATTGTTGTTGCATGTTGCGTTCCGGGATTGATGGCAAGCCAGCTTCGGCTAGGTAATTTTTTGTGGCAGATGTGGGATATTCGCCTATGCTTCTGCGGACTGCAGCGTGATAAGGTGCATTCAACTGTTGAATGTTGGTTTTGGCACACCATCCGAAGATTGGTAGCCCGTAATCTATTTTAGATAAAACAATGTAGCTTAGAATCAAAGATAATACCAAGAATTTTTAAATATTTAAACTTTCAATAACTATGTTATTATAACTTAGCCTAAATTGTGAACAGTTTCTTTTTTTTTACAAATATGAAGGATTTTACATTTTTCTATTGCTAAATTTGCACCCGACTTTTTACCCCATTCTTTTATGTTGTCCAGGATGTTGGAAAATAAATTTTTTAGTTGGTTATTGTTATTCATTTGAGAGAAAATTATAGCATCGTCAGCATAGATTCAATATTCTTTATTGTACTGAGCTGATCGAATGCGGTTACAAACAGAACTACTGATACTGGTGATCCTTGAGGGATCCCATCATTTAGGGACAGACGATTAGACAGACTATTATTAACTCTAACCTGGAATTGACGGTTTGTCAGAAAAGCTTTAACAAAGTTAAAGAGTCTCTTTTTAATAGTTGAGGATGTATTTTTGATCATGTGGTAGAGATGGGGTTTTTTGTAGAACGCTTTCAAACTCTACCTTCGATATTTTATCTTCAATTTTTTTTTGCAGAAGCTGATATGAACTCAAAATTAAAATCTGATTGAAGAACGAAATTTTTGCTTCAAACGAATTCTTGGTGAAAATTGCTGTCGTTAGAGTAATTTGACCAATTCAAAGCAAAGTAGTTTGTAATATCAGCGGAGCGTGTTAAAATAGCAGGGGCAATAGTTCAGGAAGCGAATTTGAAATGAGTTTTTCTTCCGCTTAACATATTAATATCTACCCAGATCTTTTTGATGCTGCTATTGGGGTTAATTTAGACCGTAATTTTTTCTAAGCTTTCTGCTTTGGCGGCTTTCGCAGCGATTTTGAGTTGCGATTTAGCTTTTTTGTATAAAATTAAGTTTTCATTCGTTCTATAACGTTTAAATATGTGCGAGTATCTTTGTTTTTCATTTCTTAGGAATGAAAGTTGCGAATTCCACCACAGTATCGCAGATTTTGTTAATACCGTTTTTTTTGGGGTATTGAGACGTTTGCAGAAGACCTGATAATTTTGACTATATTGGCCGCTTCCTGATTAATATTTTTTTATATTACAAACGTGTGGCTGATTTGTTCGCCAATATTTCTAAATTTATTCCAAATTGCTATATCTGTTTTAAATTTTCGTTTGGTTTTGATTTTTTCAAAATGTAATCCTGAGCTCACTTTAGTTAAAACTGGGAAACGATCACTTCCATGCAGATGATCAAGAGAGCTCCACGAACATTTGGGTGTAAGTTCAGGAGATCACATAGTTAAATCAATATGCGTAAAACTTCTTTGTGTGGAGAAATGAGTGGGGGATCCATCATTTAGTATCATGAGATTTTCATATAAGACTACGTCTTCGATGATTATACCTCTAGCATTATTTTCGGTTGAACCCCATAGAATGTTCCAAGCATTAAAATCTTCGGTTATGATGTATGGGGGACGGGCTTGATGGAGGGCAGAAATTATTTCGTGCGATGTAAATGTTTGTTGTGGCGGTATATAGAAGTTAAAAATAGTGCAGAAGAAGCCCAAATTAACTTCAACCGCGTTCAATGAAATGAAAGAATTAATTGGAAGATGTTTGTGGGGTATATGCTTTTTGATCAAAATACCAACACCTTGCTTGGGTGTTGTATTACTTGATAAATTTTCGAAATATCCTACAAACTCATTGTGAGTTATTACATTATTTGCTTGGAATGGCAGGTGTGTTTCTTAGAGTAATTATATCAGGGTCAAAGTCCCTAATTTAAAGTTTTATTTCCTGGTAATTATTATAATAGCCATTTATGTTCCATTGCAGTACTTTAATAGTCATCGTGAGCAGATAGATAAAAGGGGCGGTGTGTGTGAAAAACTACAAGGGTTCTATGGCTTTTTAAAAGTCATCTTCACTCATAGCTAAATTCGTGTTAGTTGAAAATCTTTTATACATTTGAGAATCGTTATTACTTGATATTGATATATTACCAAATTCTTTATCCGAGACAGAGTTTTTTCTTGAATTTTCAAGAGAAGAGTCAGCTTGCGTAATTCATCGTAATATTATTTTTTTGTGTGGATTCTATTTGGAGAGAGTGAGCAGATTTATTATCTAAATTATATATGTTGGTTCAGCAGAGGGATTTTTCAAATTGTTGCTAATGTTGGACTATTGTATAGTTGTGGATTTTGTTATAATGGAGTTGTTGGCTTGTGAGGCTATTTTTGAGTAGGTAGAATTTATTATGTTTGTTGTTGGTTGGGTTCTGTGGATTTGTTTAGCTTCGCGCATTGAATATTTGTTTTTTATTTTTATTTGTAATATTTCTTTTAGCTGTATGAATTTCCTGCATTCGTTTGAGGAAGCGGGGTGTTCTTCACGGCAGTTCGCGCAATGTTCCCTGGTACATTCGGTGGGGTCGTGGGGAGGGAGATTGCATATGGCGCAAGTCGGACTGTTTTGACATCGTTTTTGCAGCGCATGGTGTTGGTGTACTGAATACCACTAGATTTCAATTTTTTCAGGTAGATGGTACAAATCAAAAGATAGAAGAACTACTCCACTGGGTTGGGATTTACCGTCCACAACTTTAGTGAATTTATAGATATCAACTATACCTTGCGAAACCAAATTTTCAATGATTTCTTCTTTTGGCAGATTTTTCAAGCAGGGTGCATAAACGGTACCTTTGGTAAAATTGAGTGTGGGATGAAGAGAGCATTTGATAGGACTGCAAAAAGCAACAAATTTTCATCTCTTAGCTCTGAAATTGAAATTATTTCTTTACATATTTGATGAAGAGCCTTTTCTATTGCAAAGCAAGAATAAGTAGTCAAAGGTTTTTCTTGATTTGTTGATGCAACGACGACATATTTTGGGTTTGGTAATTGGATAGTTGGAAGTCCGGGAAAGTCCCTAATTATTTTTGGGCCGTCTGCTAAAATAACAAAACGGTTGTGCCCTATAAGAGGGGGCCCCTGGGCCATAGTTCTTCACTCACGAATATCACCAGCGATAATCGAATAACGGAACCGAGAAAGAAATAAAAATAACAATAAAATGCCTTAACTTAAGCACGAAAGAATAAGTGTGTGTCGATAGACAAAAAAAAGCGCAAAGGCCACGAAATAAATACGCAAAGAAAGAAGTAAGTCCGCACCCCACGAGTGCTAATCGGCTACTGTGTATTGGTAGATATAAGATTCCAGTAAAGGTAAAAAAAAAATCAAATCGAATTTTCATAAATTTCCATGTCATGACCATGATAAACGCCTACGTTTTGTACACAAGGATCAACAGGAATGACAATTATGCGAGGCAATACCAGTGATCCAAGAGTTTCAGGACGTCTACACCAGAAACTCTTCAAAACAAATTTCCTGTACATAAACTTAATTACATCATTAATCGAGTTGAGCATTTTCCAAAGATTTTACCACGCGCTGGTAAAAAGCATGAAAATTTCCTAGCTTCCCCTCCGAATCTCAAATAGAATGCCGAAATGGCGTGCAATCTGAATCTGTGCAAAAGGACTACTTTCATCACAAATAACTGGAATCTACTGCTTATTTAAACCTAAAATATTAGTTTCGATTCCAACCATTTTAGTATTCCTATTTAATATAAGACTAAATGTTTGTTCTCTACCGATTTCTGTTGAAACCCCTTAAAGGGGGTCATCATACGTAGCAATTATCTAATTTCAAACTGAATGTCAAAATGAAATATTACAAAATTTAATGTCATGAGAAGTTTTTTTCTATTTCTTCTTTAGCGTAGGCAGCGCTAACGCGATTATAGTCCAATCAACAATAGCGTGCCGCTCGGTCATTCTCTTCGCTGCTTGGCGCCAATTGAAATTACCAAGTAAACCCAGGTCGCTCTCCACCTCATTCTTCCAACGGAGTGGAGATCTTTCCCTGAGTTGGTACTGCATCGAATATTTTCAAAACTGGAGCGCTTTCATCCATTAGGACGACATGATACGCGCTGCATCTTAATTTGCTGAACTATGTCAATGTCATCGCACTACTCATACAGCTCAGCGTTCCACCGTCAGCGGTATTCGCCACACGCACAAAGGACCATAAATCTTCCGCAAAACTTTTCCTGTTAAAAACTACTAAAGCCGACTCATCCGATGTCGATATCGTCAAAGCTTCTGTACTTTATGTCGGGAATTATGAGCAGTCACACGTAGCATACAAATTTCATAGAAATTGATTTTAAAATGTTGGAAATTAGTGAGATTATCCATTTTGCGGAATTAAATTTTTCTGAAAATCCTCAAATAATTTAGTTGGACTTTAAAAAGAAGTTTCAAAAAAAATCTGGAAATTAAATTGCAGAAATTAGTTTTCTGGTGGCCACACGTTAAAATTAAAATTATCTGGCAGCAAATTGCGTGAACGAAATAAAAATTGCGTGAAAAATGCTACGTCGGGCGGCACCCTTATTTTTGTTGAAGAAATATACTTGTAAATTCTTTTAACTTTTTTTTTTTTTTTTTTTTTCCAAAGCCACATGGAAGCGGTAATAAAGTCTAATCAGTGCACAAAATTTCATTTTTTTGATAAAGAACCAATGCTTTTAGCAGAGCCTCGCCCAAACATAGTTTTTTATATTAAAAAAAAAAATTAAGCACTTAAAAAGACACACTTCATAACATGAAATTCTATCCAAATCACAGCTTCTTCAATATAAAAATATCATGGCAAAAGAAAAGGCGTCCACCAATTCAGGTTTTCTTTTAGTGACAGTAAGAAAAAAAACTCATTTTTATACACCAGCTGTTAGTTTTAGGCAACAGGTAAGATCCAAAATCCATGGGAAATTTTTGTTCGTAGAAAAGGTAACCAATTTACACGAATGCCACCTGCAGCACGCTCTCTTTGAACGCTGTCCCGCTGTTTCGATCGTCGAATCGTTTTTATAGGCAAATTAATTTATTGAAATAGGAGGCAAAGGTGCGTAGCAGCGATAGAAATGACAAAAAAGAAATCGAAGCGAATGAAATTACAGGCACATATGTGTAAAGATTATGTATGCATGTACATATGTATGATTTTATATTTGTGTGTAGATGTGTTTGGTCATTTTCGAATTAGAAAGTTTTAAAGATCAGAGGATGCGACAGAAAAAATCTTTGCCCTGACTAGACAAATGCAACAATACCTGCAATGATATCCGCCAGAGCTGTCTGGCGGTCAGCGCTTAAATTAGGGGCACCACAATTCCATTATACACAATAAAAATATATGTAACTTGCCATTGACAATAGATAGAGGTGTACGAAATACATAACTATAGTTTGTGCATATGTATATGTGTATAAAAGTTTACACGTAAATATAAGGCGGATCAAATCTTTAGGTTTGGAGGGTCAAGTGTATAAGATTTGTTCTAGAAAAATTCTCAATCTTTAATATTTGACTTGATAAATCTCTAGTATATTATACATTATTAGAAGTCAAATGTTGTTGTATTTGGAAAAAAAAATTTTGTGCCACTGCAGTCATTCTTAGGCTTAAGATTAAGTTACAAAGCTTGCATTAGGCCGGTACCTAATAGATTTGGCTACTAATATTTAATATTAAAAATATATATTTTTTTATATGTATATAAAAAGATATATAATTATTATTTTATTGATTCAATTTGTAGCTTTGTGCATACATAAATATGTATATGTATTTCACAGGTTCGTTTTTCTATAACTGTTATCACTCAAAGCAACATCGCAAACGTACATATTATCGATGTAGAAATGAAAATAAAAGAAGAGAATTAAAAATTTTTTTTTGTAAATTTTGATTAATATTTATTTCCATATTTATTTAACTCAAAACTCATTGACTAAACGCGACTCCTTCCGTTTGCTTTAAAAAAGTTCAGTTCTCAGTTTCGGGGCGGTTTATGACCCCTATAAACCCTCAGATGTTTCGTTGTATATCTAGATTGCATATAGAAACGCGCTTACACATATACAAATACTAACTAAATAAGTAAATGTCTTCGACCTTAATTCGTTTAACGAATCTCACTAGCCGCTATAATCTTCATTGAATGGTGCTCTACATACATATATGTATGTCTATATGTGTGTACATATCTAGAAGTATATACACGCATATTGTATGAATGATTGCTTGGGTATGCTCTTAAATCATGAGTGTACACATGCTGACGGTGATCATGATGAAGATGAAGAGGCAGTGCCGCAAGATCTTTGCATTAAAAACAACTAAAACCTCTTTAATAAATGGAAAGAGTAAAAGGTGTAATGTGTACTAGAGCAGACGGGGCATAGAGCAGTATGTCATAAGAAAAAAATATACATATATATATTTCAAAAATTCCAACTTCACCATAATTTCCGCTAATAGTATGTTTTGAAAGGGTGTGAAAATCTAACCGTTAAACCGGTACCTAATAAATTTTTGTAGACTTTTAAAAGGATAATAAAAACTAATAAACACTTGGACTTATGTATTTGCCTAAAAGCAAGACTTTTTTTACTGTAATTCGCTCAAAGAGGCGTGACAAGTTATCTTCGAACAGGATTTACCAAAACCGTCTGCCTCAAACTGTGTCCTGCAACAGCCCGCCTGCGGTGCAACATGTCTTAAGCTTGTTGTCCCATTGTTCACTAAATGTGCTGCCTTTGTACTATCCTTTGTTTTTCCGTCAGCATCCTGTCAACGGTATATTGCTTGATTGATTGGTAATCCGACAACGTGCTACTGTTCAAAAAACTAAATATTTATGTGGTTTCGAACTGGTCCATACTGGTGTATATATGTATGTGCATAGATACATAAGATACATAAATGTACATACGAAACAACTTTGAAGGATTTACCTCATTAAACACATGCTGAGGATTTGATTAGTTTTTTACCAAAATTTTGAAAGGAAAAAATGTATAAACAAATTAAACCTTTAATTGAGAATATTTCGGCATTTGGCTTGAATGCGCAAAAGGTTTAAACGGATAACGAAATCCCAAATCTGTGAACTCTCAATTTTCTAACACGAAAACTTGATGTTTTCTTGTTTGAGAATCTAAAAGTGTTCTAGTGTTGTTTATATGGAAAACAGAAGTGTCCTTAATTTCTTGTAAGGAAAAAAATTTAACCGAACTTTACCGCTTAGTGCGATTTCTTCTAATATGTAGTGTGCATCTTAACATTTTTTTTTCAAAATAAATGAAGGATCTTTCGATTAAACTGCATGAGAAATAATATGGGGACTCTGTACCATCAATTTCAAGGGGTAAAAAGTGGTTTATTGAGTTCCGTTGTGGTCTACCCGTACGAGTGGTGCCGAATGTTGATGTCGTTTAAAAGAGGCCGTCTTTAATCCATGAAATGATATTAGACTACCTAAGAAAGCACCTCAATTGAGCGGGAACATCTTATTTTGCATAAATATTTGGACATAGAGAACTTATCAGCGCGTTGGGTGCCGCGATTGCACCCACACGACCATAAGCTCAGCTGTGTATCCATTTCAAAGGAGGGTTTGTCTATATTCAACCGCAATTCAAACGAATTTTTGCGCCGTTTCCATAGATGACCTCACCAGACACCAAAGACGATCTGTTATTAACAGCGACAAGCTTAAAAAGCATTAAACGATCACCGCCGAATATTATTCAGAGCTTTTGAACAGATTCGATATTGATTTATGTTAACAAAAAAATACTTAAAATCCGAAAACATGGTTTCTGCTATGATGTGATGATTTTCCTCTTAAAATTATGCCAAGTTGAAATAGTAGAAATATGGATGCAATTTTTCAATATGAACTTCGTAGAGTCAATATAACACTCCATATTTGTCACTCATCATATTATCGAATAGATGGTGTATATACTGGTATTCGAATTGGAGAATCACCACGTATATTCAATATAGTACTTAAATCATAATCGAATTTTTTCCCTGGAATTTTTCCTAGACTTATTGTATTATTTTCTCAATTTTGTAAATTTTTTTGCAAATTATGTTTTGTGGTGCGGCGCTAATATATTTATATTTGATGCAAAAATAGATAAGTGTTTCTACTAAATTATATATATTTATTATTAAAATTAACTAAGATACACTTAAGTTTTGAAATCTTTATACGATAATGCCATAATGTGAATGACCCGAACGGATGCGTAATTAAACGACACCCACGAGTTAATGCAAAATAGCCCAACGCCAATCTCCTTGAGTAGTATGAACATTAGAAAGTTCTTTTTCCTTTGCTTTTTTTTTTTTTTGCTGCAAATAAGAAGCCACTGCCGGCCAATTGCCCAATTTGTGATGCTTTTTGTATGCTCATTGAGCTCATCCGTTCGTTCATAGTGGATAAGCAACTATATCCGTTCGCCACCACACTAACTCACCGCTCGACCACCAAAGTCCCGATCCTATTGTCAACATTTTTAAATGTCAATTATTTTCATTATGCCGCGTCATCACTCGCGTTCATTGGCAGCAGCGTCGTAGACATTTTCTTAGATGCATTCAAGAAGCTAAATTAATTGAGAGAAGGGGGTGCAAAAAGAGCAAACAAATATATGTGTGTATTTTGAGGGAAGGCAACAGCAGAAGTGCACAAAGTGGGTCAGGCAGCATTTAAGGTGCACTCTAAGGCGTTGCAGCTCCCACTCAAAGTAACGTCAAATAGGCAAAGCCAACCATTGCTTCACTTACACGAAGCAGCAAATGTGCAACATTGGAAAATTAACTTTAAGTGCTTAACAGAAAGTTAAAACACGAATAAAAAAGGAAAAGTAGAAAAGTAGAGTGAATAGAACTAATAAAACCTTAACTTTAGTTCAGCTGCTGAAATTGTTGTTGGCGTTCAAAAGATAGTCGCACTTAATACAAATGGAAAATCATAGATCTCACTGAACGTTCGTTTTTCCTGATTACAGATCGATAAGTTACTGGCAAATTTGCCAAATCGTTTAACAATAATTCCGTAATAACAGTGGATCGAATAGATGAACAATGAAGATCGAACAATGTATTTTTTTCTGGATTGAGGTACCACAACATAGTTACATTAAGCAGAAGATAATGTGTATTTTTTTATTTGAGCACAATTTTCATATTGTCATTTCGGTGAGACGTTACCCAATTAATTATTGAGAACTGTATTCAAGTGGAATTTAAAAATGTTTAATTTACCTTCAACTCTGTAGCCTTTAGGTTTTAAATTTAGATTTTAAGAAAAATTTTTCAAAATTGGAATACTCGAATTCAACACATCTAGAACACTATACTTTCGTATAGCGATGTACTTGTTGATGTAGGGAAATTATGGCGCGATCACTTAACATCACGTTGCACGCGCGAACGTTTATGATCGACCGATTGTCTACAATAGCTACTGTTGCAACTACCAACTCAACGAGTGTAACAATAAAAGTGCATAAGAAGACTCTCTAGACCAGCGATTTTCGAAAACAAAAGCGATCATCAGCGATAAGGCACAGAGCGATCCAGCAAGAAGCGGAGTGGCGGCAACATTGATTCAACATCGATTGGGAATTTGAAGCAGCATCACCTCCTCCACCATGATGCTGATCGCTCACGTATGCGCATGTACAGAAATAATTTTTATTGAATAATTTTTCATTATTTCAGGAGCAGCCTGCCTGTTGGGACCAACACGATGTGCTTTTGCATGCCACAATCAACAAAAACAGAAACAAAAATATATCGAATAAAAAAACTCTGTCGAAGCAAAACAAACAACAGGAAAACACCAACAAACAGCAAGCGCAATCAAAGCAGTGGTCCATACTCTGCATCGTGGCAAGTCATGATTTCGTTGTTGTGCCGTTAAAAGGAGGCGCTCACCGTTCAACACGATCAATGAGCCATATACACACATCTACGTCGAGGTGGAGGCCGGCTGATGTTTTGCTTTTGCTTATCAATGCCCTTTCAATTGGTTTGTTATTGTTGTTGTTGCTGTTGCTGCTGTTGTTTCGAGATGCCTTGGCAATGACGATGCGCTCAACATTAGTGAGTTTGGGCTTAAGCGTTCCTACACAATCTTCAACTTGCGCTGCCACTGTTTACTCCTGTTAAGATTTTGTTACCACTGTTATGCTTTTGCTTTGTATACATACAAGTACATATACTCGTATGTACATACATATAAGCCTACGGGTATGTTAGAATATATTGTGCGAAGTGGCTCTATAGTTTTGTTTACCTGATTGCGGTTTACAAACAATCACCAACAAAACGGTCTTCGTTGGGCCAAATACTGTAGCAGGACGCTTTTGCCACAACAGCAACAACAGAAGTGTTTATACAAATGAATGAAAATAATACCAACAACCAAATTTTGGGCTCATCATTTGGCAGGAAAAAATAGTATCCACTGCATGTATATACTTCTCTGAACCTTATAAGGGAATACTTAACTCTACTTATACATATTTACATATATTGGTATGCACAAAGGTATGCATGAATATGTGTTTGTACGATGGGATCGCAGATAAAGTAGTCTAAGTGATACTGAAAGAAGAAGAGCGAATGTTAATAGGTAAAATTAATTTTTGCTACTTAAGTGCTTTTTGTATAGATTTTGCATTGAAATCAAAAAGAAAATGAATTTAAAATAGCCTATCTTCACTCAAGTTAAACATTAACAATAAAAAAGTATTCCCTTCGGTCATGCCAAAGTCTTTACACCTTTTATGATTCTATCAAATTGATTGCATAATGCAAAATTTGATTTCGATGATTTTCTGTGTCAATATTTATTTCACATAACATGTTGAGAATACCTTTTAGAACACACTAATAGAAGATTTTTATGTGTATAGAAACGAAATTCATAATCTCAGAAGCTTATTCGTATTCCTGCCTGTTCCGGCAAATAATACACCTGCACTTTAAGTATTTTTTTTTTAAATATCTCAAAAACTGAGGGACGTTCTGATCCGATTGGTATAAATTTTGGTGGGTATATCTCTTCTGTTACTTGCCTACTTCGGAACAAAGTTAATATACCATTTCATGTACTTAAATGGTTTAAAAAGTAAATATATGTTGTAGTCAGAGATTTAGAACCGAATTAATTAAAAGGTTATCGCGTTTCTTGTCAAAAAGCATCGGCTCTCCTTTTATTTAATAGTGATCCTAAATAGTTACATTTCCATCGATAATTCGATTACAAAATCGTATATATGTGTAAGTAAGCTAACATTTTGCTATGTACGTATCATAAAATATTATCATTTAAATATGTGTAGGTTCGACCAACATCCAAAATTGTAGAAAATAAATTTTCCTAATTGCGTTTGTCCCTTTGTAGGGAATGTCAAGCTCTCCAAGTCTATTTCTGGCATGAAATAAAAAGCTCCTCAAAAAATCCAGCGGCATCAAGAGGCAAAACCACAAATTATAGGAGGAGCTCGCTTCGGCGGTTATAAAGCGGCAAATATACATATATGTATGGTATATAAGTACCAGATATATGTTCATTTGGTATATATGTATACAGACGTAAAATAATTGCTTTATTAAAACTATTTTACTGTTTAAGAATATTTTTTAGAACCAATTTCTATAATTTTTCTCCTACTTCTTTACTGGCGCAGAAACCGCTTACGCGATTACAGCGAAATTAACAGCAAATCTGCTTGCAACAATTGGAAATACCAAGTGCAGTCAGCTCCTTCTCCACCTTATCTTTCCAATGGAGTGGAGGTCTTCCTCTTCCTCTGCTTTCACCAGCGGAAACTGTATCGAAAACTTTAGAAGTTGGATTGTTATTCGCCGTTACCAATGCGCCATATATCTTACGTGAAACCTTTCTTGCGAAGACTTTTAGCGTCGATGCATTGTACATGCCTCTGCACCACAACGCAGGACAGGAATGACTTTAAAATTTGCCCTTTGTTTTTCTATGGAGGACTTTACTTTTAAATTGTCTACTCAAATAGCTTTTACGATACAATTTTGACAACGTGGTTGCGACAACGCTCATGAGTACGCTCCAGGTGCTCATAAAAGGCATCCTTGGCCACATCGTCCTTCTCTTCTGTCGGAACGGGGACGCAAATAAGCGATATATTTAATAACTTCGTTTTGATTCGGACTATGGCTAGACTTTCATCAACTGGGGTGACTTCCAGCAATTGACCAGATATTCACCATCGTGAAAAGTCTCGTGAAAAGAGGTTAGGCACACACAACCGATTCATCGACATTTAGCATCGCCAAAAGCTCAGTCAGGATCGAAAAGGATCTCCCCGAGTCCGTCGATACCAAACGAGGTTTCAGAACATTTTTATTTTGCAATTATATGAATTTAAATTACAGATTTTAATATTCATATTTCTGCATTTACATTTGAAAAGACGATCCAGAGGGGTATCAATCATTCAAAAGTGAACACATTCGTTTTATTCGAATTACAGATCTTCCAGTAAACTTAGTGTCTTTATTTTCTTCTCGAAATTAACACCTCCCGTATGGCTGCATTAGACGAATGGTAAACACTGCGTTCTATCATTCGGAAGATCAGGTAATTTATTTAAATACAAAAGTTTAGTTAACTCTTCACTCATGTAGTACACATACTTATAAAAAGTAGCGAAGCACAGCACCTAATCGCAATGTAATCGCTTGGAGTAATTTTGCAGTAGTAGATTTCTAGAAAGGTCGGAATTTATTAAGATTATGAAGTTTCCGCAGTTGTTTTATATATGTATTTCTTCATTTCTTTATTTCCGCTAACAACAAGGTCTTTATTATGAAATCTTTCATGCCCAGAGACTCTGATTATTGCCTTCGGATATTTCCCTGGAATTAAATTATCTTATCATGTGAAACTTAGTTTTTATTATATTTAATTTTTAAATTGGCAATATATCTCATTCCTTTTTGAGAATATGTATCGAATCTCTTCCAAATATCTTAACTTTCAATCATTTCAATATTTCTGATTTGTAACATTTTTTACATATTTCTGATATGTAAAATTTCATTAGCAAACATTTGTTAAGTATCCAACCACCTACAGTTCGTCTTCCCCATTCTGTTGTCAAGTACCACAAAAATTGATACTTGAGGTCGTGTGATTCCAGTAGCTCGAATCGCCACATGTTTATCACGTTTTCAAATTATTCTGACGACACGATAATTTTAGACAAGCAGCTGTGGTAGCCGCAAAATCGCAAATGCATGACACAGAGTTGCACTAAGAGCAAAAAGAAATCAATGTTGAAATAAAAAGCCAACCCCGCAATTGAGTGATACAAAGTATTATTCAGAAGAAGCCTATAAGTGCGCATGAATGTGCATTCGGCTTGTGTGAGTTTTAACTTTGTTCGCTATTTTTGAAATGTGCTAAAAACAAAGCAAAAATAACGTATGGATGTTGACCTTGGCTTTTCAATGCGACTCATTGCGAGGTAAAAAGTACACAGATTCGGAATCGGTTGGCAAACACATAAAAGAAGATTCGCAAAAATGCGTGCAACCGATTTTTTGGCGATTTAGCCGCCAGCGGTACCGTTTTGTGCGAATGCGTTGCGAATGAAATGTGCGACACAAAGGCGAGCCGCCACCAACGCAGCCTCCAACCTTCCACTACTGCCACAAAAAGTACATCAGGGACAACGGCACGGACGGTGAACAAAAACCTACAGACGAATGTCACTTTTACTTTGACTTTCAACCTGGTTCGAGCCAACGATATGCGGGGGCCATCACCAAAAGAAACAAAGTAAAAATCAAAAAAAAAAAAAAAATTATTCAAGACTTACTAAGAATGCCCGAGGAAAGCGGCTGAATGAATTGGCCAGAAAATTTACGCGCGTGTGCTAAACACGAGACTTCCACGAACCACACACAAATGCTTTGCTACGCTGCACTCCACTGCACTCCGCTTCAATGTTGTGGGGAGATATTGGGCGCGTGTGCCGTAATGCCATCTCGCATCATCTCGGTTGTAATATGGCATGGCAAATGCTTTATGGTTGCGCGGCAATGTGCGACAAATGTGACAAGGCGCACAAAAAAGTTCTGCAGCTTCCTTTGTCAACTTTCCGTTGAATCATACTGACGTGGCCGTTACTTGAAATATTGTTATTGTTGCTTTTGTTACCGCCAACAATAAAACAAAGCCTAAATTTTAACCATTGTTGTCTCCGCCTAAGCTGTGGTAACTTTGACTGACAGTGCCGCTAAACCATAAGGTTCAGTCTTCACTATTCCTACCCATCCAACAATCAACTATATATAAACTTGCTTTTAATTCATCTGAGATTTCTGCCCTTATATACTTGCACATACATATCTCAAGCTTATTTCTTAGCTTTTTACTTTTGGGTATTTATTACTTGTTAAAGAAAGCATTCTGGGTAAAACTCCAGATAGCTAATGTAAAGACTGGGTATGAGAGAAGGTAGGAGAAGCAGTTAATGGATAAAACTTTCACTATACTAAAAAAATATTAAAATTATAAAATGCTTTATTTTATTGAACTTTTTATTTACCTGAGTACATTTCCATGGATTTAGATTGTCTAATAGCTCAATAATGCTATAATTTATTTTTGGAACCTACATCTCTCCGTGATCGTGACAAGTTTCAAATTAAATTAGTCGATTTCAATGAGAGATAGGCATTCGCTAAGGATCAACCCAAAGACATTACGATTATTTTGTGTTCCAGTAAAGTAATTTCAAGGCCACTTGGAAGGCCGAAAAGAATAAACTCTGTTAGAGTTTTCATATATTTTATTAGTCGCATACGTTATTAGCGAGAGAAGAATTTATAACTTGTTTGAACAATAGAAAAGTCACATGGAACAAACAAAACAAACGATTTTTAGACTTTCATTAGATTTTGATTTCCCTTTAAATTTCATTAACAACCTCCTTAACAGGCATCAAGTTTTCTTAAATACTTTCAATAGATTTTTTTAGGGAAATCTCTTTCGAATCCCTGATTTATATATCTATAAAAAACGGGGTTTCTCTTTTAATTATAAGTATAATGTAACTTACCCTGCAATGTATCGATGGACGCAAAAATTCGTTTGTGATGTATCCGCCCAACAAAGAAGAGAAAACATTTTTTTGATTACAAAGCCACGCATTTTAAAGATATTCTTAGCTTAATCTTTCATAGTCCCCGAGAGAACTAAAGAAGCGCTATGGAACAAAATTCTGTGGAATTTTTTTTAGCGCGTGCGTGCCTAAATCCTGATTGGCGGTCAACGCATAAGTCATCTTTAAACTTTGAAAGCGGTAATAACATATTTACCCACAGACATGCATTGATCTTCTCCTGCGTGAAACAGAACCGTTCTTACATGCCAATACCGACATAATTACATATATGTGTCTGTATTCAAATTCAAATTTTTCTAATAATTAAAAAATAGCAAATCACACATGCATACAATATCTTTAAACCAGTTATGGAAAGCTATTCGTGTGTTTAACAATATGTTTCAATATCGATCAGGGACATCAACTAGTACAACAACAAAAATTACATTCATCCATACATATTTGCAGATGCGCATGCGTGCCTTGTATACTCATATTTCATAGTTGTTTATATCAACATACACAAATGCATATATAGTTGCATTAGTATTTCATTATATAAACATTCATTTACGTATTCGCTTGACTAAAATAGCGATCATTCGCTTAATTAAGCAATAAGAGTGCCATAAATCAGCGCCGACCTTGTCTAATTGATGGCAAAATAATCGAAACAATAATAATAGCAAAAACATCAAAGAGCCACTGCCACGGAAACGTAAAAATCATCATGCAATCGATATTCATATATATGTATGTACATATGTATTCCATATTGAATAGTAACAAAGTCAAATACGCACATATATACATATCTATGTATGAATATATATAATTATACATACCTATGACCAAAATTTCAAAATGGTATGTATGTATGGTATGTATACCATTGAATTATTAAATACAAATTATAATACTGAATTCCCTATTCGATTTATTTTTATTGCTTAGCTTTGATTCCGACGAAGCGATACTAACTTTATTACAAATTTTTGTTTAGAGTACAAAAGCAGCCCAAATTATAAGACATCCTACCCAAGTGCATTCATTATATTTTGATTTATTTCATTCTATTCCCTCTACTTCTTATTGATTTAATTTTTATTTAATTTAATTTTGTTATTATTTATTTCATTTCCTTTTACAGTATTTTATTTATATTTAAAAAAAATTTTTTTTGCTTTATTTAATTTTTTAATCTTTTATATTTTCATTTTGTTTATCTAATTTTTTTATAATATCAGTTATTATAAGTTTAATTTTCTTTTATTACACTTTTTTATTTTATTTAATTTAGATTTTATTTCTTTTATTTTGTTTTATATCATTTCATTTTATTTTAAATTTTTTTTTAGGTTATTCCATAAATTATTTTTATATTTATATATTTTTATTTAATTTATTTCACATTATTTATTATACTATTTTTATTATAAATTAGGTTACTTTATTTTTTCTTTGTTATTTCACTTTTTTAAACTAATTTCAATTGATTTTATTTATCTACTTTTTATTATAATATAAGTTATTTTATTATTTTCTATTTTATATTACTTTAATTAATTTTTTATTCTTTCATTTTAATTTTATTTTTTCATTTATTTTTTATTATTTTAATTTTTTTTAATTTATTTTATTTCGTATCATTTTATTTAATTTGATTTTATATATTTTAATTTTATTTTATTTCATTAACTTTTTTATTTTTTTTTTTAATATTTTTTTTAATACATTTTGTTTTCATTTGGATTTTATTTTAATTTATTTTCTTTCATTTTTTAACGTTTTTGGATTTTCTTTTATTATATTTTTTTATATTTTTTTTTATTGGATTTTTTTCTTTTTACCTTGTTTTATTTCATCAAATTTAAAAATTTTAATTTAATTTTGTTAAATTTTTATTGAATTTTAATTAATTTTTTTTATTTTTATTTTTTTATTATATATAATTTTTCCCCTTTTTTATCTTCGTTTTTTTTTGGGGTTTCTTTAATGTTATATTATTTAAATTTTTTTAATTTTCTTATAATAAATTGGGTTATATTATTTCTATTACTTCATTTTATTCAAATTAATTTAATTTTTTATAAATAAACTATTTAATTGATTAGTTTGTTTTTTAAATTTATTTTATTTTGTTTTTCTTTATTTTATTTTATTTAAATTTTTTATATTTTATTTTATTAGTTTATTTTATTTTCTTTTATTTTGTTTTGTTTTATATTTCTATTTCATTTAATTGCAGTTAATTTTTTTTAAAGGGTTTTATTTATTAAATTTCAATTTATTTTCTTTGATTTAATATTTGTAATTTTCTTTTTTATAGTTTTTAATATAATTTAATTTTAGCTAAATTTAGTCTAATTTTCATACCACGCTCTTACCGAAGGCGACTACATTTAGAAAACAATTCAGCAGTTTTATATATACATATATATATTTGGCGCTTTGTAACCGCTGAAGCGATTTTTGGCCGAGCTCCTCCTCCAATCTGTGGTTTTTCGTCGTGAGATATTTACCAACAAATTGAGAGACCTTCAATTTATTCTAAGCCGCCTCCGAACGGCCGATAGTTTTTTACGAACAGCCTTTTATATAATTTTAGAAATACACTCGGTTGGAACAATTAATTTTCTATAATTTTGGGTGTTGTTCGAAATTGGACTCGACCCCTGGCCTTCCGAATGGTAGTACGCAATTCTTACCACTCGCCTATCGTGGCCGTGTATTACTCGTTTACTAATTTACAGCCCATGCCATATTTTCTTGTTCTCTGGTGTGTGGCTCCAATATGGCTGATATGAACAGAATATAATGTTGAAATAATGTATGAATATTCGTTTTCCTATTTAACTAATAGTCTTTGTCTGTCTTGTGTCTTTTGTTAAATATCGAAATATTATATTAAAGACCGAAGAGCTGAAATGAAACCAAAATATTCGGCATTATGCAGTTTAATTATTTAGAAAACTTGTTTATTTTCTCTATTCATGTGAATTTCGGTAACTTAGTGAATATAAATACATAACAGAAATTATTTGTAAATATATATTTAATATATATTAAAGATATAAAGATTTTGGCGTAGCTGATAATAATATTTTCCTATAAATTATGTTTTTGTAATTTCGAAAATGTTTCTGAATTCTGGTTTAAACAAACGGTCATATCAATACGATTTAGAACACTACATCAAGTCCACATGTATATATATACAAACTTATTTATTGGCATTTAATTTTTATAAAATAATAACGTTCCAATCATCAGAACCAATCCCCAAAAGATTCGTATCATATCAATCTCTGAATAATAAACGCAGAGCGGGTGTGTGTCAAACAGTTCACTTAGGGAGGGCCGATAGCCTTCAGCAGATTTATTAATAATTTCAGATAGCAGAGAGAAAGTACTATATACTTGTGGAAAAGTAAAGGAAGGCATGAACGTCTAATTGTTATTTATAAGTAGTAAACCATAAAGAGTTGAGCAACAGTAGCACATATAATATAGCTTTTGGCTGCGATCAGCAAAACTATAAAAAAAACGTCTTAAATTATAAATAACATACATACATACATAAATACATACAAAAATATATGCCTAAAAAGCGTGAACAAAAAAACATAAATCAAATGAATTGAAGGAAAAACCAAATAAGTACAAATTACAACTTGTTGGATCAATAAGCTGTGAAACTGTGGAGAATTAAAAGAAAACGAATGCTTCGTGATCGCCACATGTAGTAAATACACGTAAATAGTTATATCGCTTCAAGCGTGTTAACGTTCAATACACTTCTGGTTGCCCTCCACTTCGTGCTTTCTTCATTTCATTTTTTTTTGTTACTGAACGCTGCGCTTTCAATGACTTTTCATAGCTCAATGCTTAAATTGCAGTTATTCTCAAACGTTATTTCTCTTAGACCATTTCATTCACTTAATTTGTTGCAAGATCAACAAGTTCAAAGTTGTTTAAATCAATTAACATCAAGTGCTGTGAAACACATCACTCAAATACAGTTTGCACTACAGTGAGATTCCATTACACTTGCCAAAATTTTGATCTCTTTTAGTTATTACAAGGCAGTACTGGATTCAAAATTCGTCAATTCGCTTGCTATAAACTAAATTGAAAGAAAACAAGCTGAGTAGTATAGATCGATTAAGCCCGATTAGAGTTATTTGTGACTTTTCGTTGTAGATTTTCTTTAATACTCATGTAATATACATAATCTGGCATTACTAACAAATATTGCAAACCGGTTCGATAGAACAACACTGTTTTTACTGATCTCTTCATTACACGCCATTCCCATTGTATGTAAAAGCAAATTTTTGCATTGCAAGCTCTCTTCTTTCTGTGAAGCCCATCCGAAATTAACCAAATTGTTTTTAATAAAAATATAATTCGTTTATAATTAGTCTCCAATACTGGCAAGGACGCTAGAATAGCTATAGCTCAACTCAGCTTCTTTAGGTAAGTAGATGGAAAGAAGTTTAGGAGGCGCCGACTTCTTTATGGCTCCATTTCTTTAGGACATGAGTTTTTCGGAAACATCTTAACGAATTCGTGACAATTCGACGTCTTGTTTAATATGTTCAGAACTCGAAGAAGATGTGGGACACGTAATGTTTTGTTTTGACCAGTATACTATACATTAGTAGCCCATGTGGTTTGGAATTAATCCAATACTTATATTCGAAAGATATCTAAAAAGTTAAGGCACCAAGACCTTTACTATTATAGGTTTTGCGATGTTAATGTTTTTCATGTTGATTTAAAATCTGTAGTAATAATTGGTTAAGGAAAGCGGAAAGAAAAGTGTTCTCCTGCCCTGCCTATTTTATCAGAGTTTGAAGAAAACGGGTGCGCTAACACATAAATGACAACGTCAATTTGGATCGGGACCAAGCCAGTCCTTTTCGACCATGATTAACAGAGGAACAGAACGGAAACTAAAACTTCTCAAAAGGTAAATTGCAGTCAATAAATACTCCATTATCTTGATTATTCTCTAATAAGCTTTTGAGTTATAGTACTACGATTTCCCGAATGTTTATTCGGCTTCCTGCTAGGCTATCTGTTTTTTTTTTTTTTTTTTTTTTTGGTAATCCATTAGTTTTGAAACATCAGGCGATGCAGAAACTTTACGCTTATCGATCCTGTATTACTTGGGCGAGGAAACAATTTACTCGTTCTCAACAAAATATCTAGCTCTGGTGAAGTTCTTCTCTTCTCTCTCTTCCTTCGAATTTCCGTGCAATCCGCAGCAATATCAGTACCAATAAACTTTTTGAAAAAATTTCACATTCTTTTTTTCTCAAACCAACCTAATTATAGAGAATTTCTAAGTCTTTTACAAATAATTTCGTCTATCATATACTCAATTTCGCTTCCCAAGGGCATAAATAATTTAACTAATTTGTTGCAGAAGTCCAGCGGAGCGAACGTTAAAAAATGCCAAGTACGCTTATTTAGAATAAATTTAGTAATTAGTATTCAAGACCTTGTTTATGCAGACTTCATATGAGTATCAAAGAGATTAATTTCAGCTGATTATCGACTGCAAATCTGACTTCAATTCATTCTAGTAACTTAATTTTTGCGATCTTTGTGCCTTTTAATAGATTAAGACGGTAGCTTGGCTCACATAAGACCCCATACGTTCTTGAGCATCAAGATTCCTTGTGCTTCCACTTTTATCGGGATACTACAAATTTTGGTTTTATTATCGCGATCTCTGAGAGATAAGTGGACGACAGACAAGTAGACGTGGCTAAATCAATCTACATTATGGTGATCGTTAAAAATTGATTTCTTTTAAGTGCCCAAAAATCGTGCCTTTTGGCTAAAACCTTAACAAAATTATTCATATTTTAGGATAAATAAAGTTTTCAGTGCTAAAATCACTGACTTAATAGAGTTTATAAACCAAAACCGAAAGAAACTTTTTTATAAAGAATTTAATTTCCTACAAGCCTATTTTCATGATTTATTGTTCAAATTTAAATACTGTGACAAATATTTCACAAAATTAAAATTTTATCGAAAAATGAACATCAATTCGCGGTCGGTATGTGTTCTTCTCTTTTAAAATCAAAAAGTAAAATTTTCCCCCTAATTTTTCGTCAAAAGGAAGGAATTTTTTGAGCGCCTGAAAGAATCTTATTTTTAACGACCACCCTAATCTACAACTTTCAACTTATGCCGCTTGCTATTTATTTTTTTATTGTAATTCCATATTCAAAAACGAGATTGACAATATCTATTAATACATCTATGTAGAGATCTCATCACAAAATGTGAATGGCAAAAACAACAAAAATATGAGCTATAATTTACGATCTCAGCGGCAATTTGTTGCAAATAATGTTTGAATGCATTTCGGTACGCATTTCATATTTTATAGTAGTTATAACTCTAATTATATTTTATGAATTCAAGGCACATCTGCAATCAATCGGCCGCTTATGTGCACAATCACACACCGTCGTACATATGTTATGTATACATACATACGAGTATACGCATATGGGATTGTGCATAGCTGAAACTGCAGGTAATCAATGGTTTGAAAGTATAAAAGCAAGGAGAAGCTCACAATTGCAACGGCATTTGAACAATTAATAAAAAATGAAAAAAATATAAAATTGCGATTGTCAGTCAGTCACTTTAGTGGCCATCAGCCATCGGTATGTTCGGTGTTGTGACATTCTGCCACGGTCACTCAATTTAGTGGCAGCGCCACCGGATTATTGCGCATGTCAATGATAAACACGTGCACATGCATTCCGACGATCGCGGCGCAGCGATTTGACCTCTTTTCCGAAACCGCTCACACAACTCGAACACGCGTTCACGCACCATTCCACTGTTATACGAGTATGTATGTACATATATTCTGAAATACCAAATTAATTCTCTCACTCATACTTCTGCTTGTTATTAAGTATATTACGCTACAAGTCAATCTTCGGCGACGGTCACATACGACTCTCGCTCATGGAAATCCTATGCAATTAATCTATTAGCTGTGAGTGGTGTGCTTAAGTGTGCGGAAAGTGGAGCTCAGCATCAAACCTGCTGCCAATTCCTCACTAATCTCATTTCTGAACACTTAATTATACCAGCAACGACGTCAGTCGACACGCAAATGCAACGCTCTCAACTGCACGATGAGCTGGACATAAGTTTGATAAAATGCGATTATTACGCGATATATCCACGCTCAAGCCGTCTTCGCTCGTTTTCAGCAAACTATAGTTTCAGTCCGTCCCACTCGGACTCTAACAAATAGACTCTTCATCCAGTGCCAATATATCCAACGTCACTGCTGCGTCGCTGTAATATTCCCATTAACCCAGTTTTATTTCTAAATGTGCCCGACTTTTCTGCATCTCTCAATTGAGCAAGTTCAACTTGTGTTGCCCTTTGTAACTCACTGTTGCAAGCTACTATGGCAACAGCTGCTTTAACGCAAGTAGACCGGGCGAGTTTGGAAGCTAAAAGTCAAGATAACCATTATGTGTCACTTGTGCTCGCTTTCGGTTACGCGACGGTCAAGGCGGTGGTCTGTCAAGTGTGTGCATACGTACCAAAGTATTGTATATGTATGTACATATATTATATACCTACATTTGTATTGAGTTCAGGTGCTCGTCTCACTATTTCGAGAATTGCAAGCAATGAATATGGTTGCAACGTGAAAACGTGCAAAAACCAATTCAACAGCGTTGCAACTGTTGGATCTAAAGCGACAATTTTGAAGAGGATGGAACAAATTTGCTTGTGATAGGCACATACATTAGTACGAATAGTTTTCCAAAAATTAAACAAATAACTGATACGCTTGATTTATTTATTAAATATAATTTTTTATTAATTTACTTAAAGACATTTCATTAAAAAACATATTTTTATTTAAATACTAATTAAAAGTTTTCACTTCATAGAATTTTTTAACTATCTTCTATGATATGAGCACCTGCAATGCACCGCACAACTGCCTGTGTATGACGATGTTATTGACGTTAGCGGTCTCAACGACCGCGCCGTTAGTTCTGCTTCTACATACTGTGACATGGGAGCCAAGTTGCAAATGCGATGACTGTTTGTTTGATGATAGGAGATATTTCCTCTTGCTCTCGTTCTCTGTGTAACCTGGAGAAATCAGAACTTACGGTGTGGTTGTTATGACCAATTATATTAATATCATCGGCAATTATCACGCCAGCGATTGTAAACTCTTGCAAAGGAGTTTAGCTTGTCTGTTTAACTCTGCAGCTCTCTAGCAGCAAATTGAAGAAAGACACCCTGTTTTAAACCTCGTTTGATATCGAACGGCTCGGAAAGGTTGTTCCTGATTCTGACGGCGCTTCTAGTAATATCCAAGGTCAGTTTACATAGCCGTATGAGTTTTTAGGGATATAAAATTCATAGTGACGTAGAGACAGTTCCTTATCGTGCTCTAAAAGTCAACTTTAAAATCGATTTAAATCGAAAGGTGGTGGTGTGTATAGATTCCTTTCTCTTGGGTATTCTTCAAAATTTACCGCATTTTTAATATATGGTCAATGGTGGATTTACCAGGCCTAAAATCCTACCTATATGCTCCAATCAGTTTGTTGACGGTGGGTTTTAATCTATCACACAATACGCTATATAGAATCGTTGGGTCCCCCTTTTATTGGATTCGGCAGAGCACACTTAAGTTCCATTCGTTGGGCATGCTTTGGTCCGACCATACTCCGCAAGGAAGCTGATGCATGCACTTTGTCAATTCTTCGCCGCCTTATTTAAATAGAACCGCCGATAAGCCATCGGCTCCCGCCGTTTTCTTATTTTTAAAGCGGAGAATCGCTATTCGAACTTCATCATAGTCGGATGATGAAACGTCTACACCATGGTCATCAATTACTGTTTCGGGTTCGCCATCTTCGGGGATTTCACTTTCACTGTCTTTCAGCAGGCTAAGTTGCTCTGGACATTTGTCACCAGATTACACCCTTGGTCCTTTTATGAGTATCCGGACTTGAAACCTTATGTAAGTCGCCGCATCGTTTTTTACGACTAGTAAATTATATATTTTATTTTTTATTTTTTTTTTTTGTAACCATTGGTACTATTTCAAAAATTTAATTAATTACGATGCATTATGATCTTGTATACTTTTCCAAGTACTCGTTTTTATTATACTCTTCTTTTAAATATAGTGTAATTTAAAATATCTCGCGGTTTTTGAGTTAGATTTTCGGAGAAATACGTTGTAAATATAATGCTTTTTACTATAACAACTATCAGAGTGGTTAGGCAGTTCTAACGATTCCACTATATAATCCAGACCTTACACAGGAATTTCTCACAAATGATCACAAATGTCAATATATACTTAATTAAAATTAAAAATTAATTAGAGTAAGACAATATATTGCAACCGTTACTCCTGTCTCTCTTTTTTATTTTCGGTTAGCTGCTTGACTTCGATTGACGGCATGCATGTCTCTTTCATTGGCCAAGGATGCGGACACCAGAAAATCTTTGCTCTGTGCTACTATAGTTATTACGATCGACAAGCTGCCATGGAACGTCGGTGGAGCGGAGTCTCAGAAATAAACATATTCTGAGGTCCGCTCGCTAACCACTTATCTCAGAAATTCCAACTACTTATTGAGAAGTTAATGCCTATATAATTTGGCTTTAACTGGCAATGCTCTCTAATTATTACTCAGTTATGTACACAAATTTTGAGAACTTTGGTTTTTAATTCAGCTTTTTGTACGACAGGTGCTTCCTTTATACTGTGGTTAGTACATCTGTTGGTACTCTTAATCAATAAGTCGTAGTAAGCAGTCGGGTGGTACGGCTGGGAGGTATGTACAATGGATAGTTCGGCTGTTAGTAGCTTAAGGCGTAAGGTACTGATGGTGCGTATAATTTTTACTCAGTAGAGAATAACTCAGTTGAAATAATAAGTTTTTTTCTTAATTAGTACCCAGACCAGGGGGTCTCATTGCCAAACAAGTAACAGTTTACGTTGATGGCAACTTAGTTTTTCAATACAAAAATGTATACTTTTATACGCATGTAACATGTATGAATTAGAACAAACCTTGTTTTTACCACGCATAATATTTATTTAACTACAAAAGCAAACAGAGCGGTTGAGGCGTATGCTTTTAACGTACATAAATATAAGTATATGCAAGTGATAGAAATTGGAGAAGGCCCGGAATTCCTCTTGCAACATTAAGCGCTCACGTCGTTTGTTGTGGTGGCGTGGAGGCCAACGTACATAAACTTTAATGTACAAAATATTGAATTTTTGCAGACGGATTAACCTTGACTTTCACTTTCCTACAGTCAAAGGGAGCAAAGGCGACGCCGTCCGGACACACCGAGTCAACTAGTGCGCCTGCTGCCGCGGCGAAAGCTGCCAACAACTAACATTTTTTGCAATAGTTGAGCCAATTTTGTTCCTGTGCAATCCTTGCCGCCATTTCTTCTGTCTGCTACTTATGCTATTGTTGCTGGTGTAGTTGCTGCTGTTGTTGTGCCAGAGTAAAATGCCGCTTTGGATACTAAAACTCGTTCACATACACCATGTGCAATATGTTATTTTCGCTGTGATGTATGTAGGTATGTAGTATGTATACATGCATGGACGCATGCACAGGATTTGCATTATATTCATATATGTATGTATGCAACCATGTAAAATACACATATGTAGTGAGTATATAATGTGCGCGTATTGACACAAACCTTTTGGGAAAAATAGTAGTTACTAACTAGAATCTTACTAGTTAGCATTTTTGCACTAACCAGTTCATCTTCCTTATATTTCCCATGTAAGCAACTGGTAATTTTAAGACAGCGATGTCCTCCGAACTGTAATATATAAGTATGCGTTGAATTTTTAATTCAACAAAAATGAAACTGCAAATAAAAATTAAATTAATTTGCCTGCAGTGAGATTCTAACCGTAAAACTCATGCGCTATGGTTATAGTCTTCTAACCACTCCCCTATCATTATGATATAAAAAGCAATGACATACCTAGCACTTCAACAGAGCTTATTAGAAAATTAAATTTAGCCGTGGTGTACTAAAAATAACAACAAAATACGTATTGAGTTATGGTGAAAATTATTATTATTCCCTGGTGAAGTAGTGAACTGCTATACATATAACGAACTGGTATGATTTCAACCCATTCCATACCAGTATTTAATCAGCATTTTCGCATACTAGCCTACCTTTTCCCTGCAGGGAACAAACTAGTATTAAAGAAAAACCAACACTGGTACAAAGGGGAGCAACGTGCAATTTCTACCATTCAAGCATTCGACAATCTTCGGTATATATTCGTACTCGTGAGCTTTTTGATATGCCACACGTTGTTCGTCCTTGGCGTTCAGCTAACTGCTTCTGCCACAGCTGTGTCCATTGTTGTTACTGTTACCAACACCACGGCATGTTGCTGTGGCTGTTGCTACACCAGTGTTGCTGCTTTTAGGGGGTGGTTGGAAATTTTTGAATAATTCATAACGGCAAGCAGGACATTCAAAACACGCGATGCAATCTGAATGCCAACTAAGCTAAAGGAGGTGTGTACATGAACATACATACTTATTCATCTATATTTATAAATGCATGTATATACATAGATACATGCATACATATATGCACTTTCGGTTGTCTGGAGCGATGTGACGCGATGTTCCAAATCTAAATGCTGTTCGCGTATTTGTTCATAAGTAAATGCATACATGTATGAATGTACTTGTATGTACAAAACTAGGGTAGGCCATTTGGCTTTGTACAATGTCAAAATTTTCTCAATTCCTAAAATGTTTTTCAAATTCCTCAATTTTCCAATTATCCTTAATATTATTCTTGAAATTAATATTTTCTTGAGATTAAGCTATAACGGGATAGGAAATTTTGAATTTACACTATAATGAAAAAATCTATATACTATATATATAGTTAAATAGGCAGTTAAAAGTATGTACTTTGCTCCCTGGTTCAATATCTATAAACTCTTACATATGGAGGTAGCTTTGTTCTTAGATTAACATTAGCCTTGAAAAAGCGGAATTCAATTCGTTTTTAAAAGAGTTCTTAAATTACTTAAAACTACTTAAAATTCAGAAATTCTCTAATATTACCATTTAAGTACTTTTTCGTTAGAAATGTCATTTTATAAATAAAGCTCTTTAACTGAAAAAATGTCGTAATATTAGAATCTGAACTTAAACGATTTATCTTATTTTGTCTGCTTTGTAGAACGAATTACGGAGTTTTTTTTACTAATATTTATAATTGCGAAGTACTGTGTTTTTCAATTTTTTTTAAACTTTTTCAGTAGAAACCACCGTAATGTTAACAAAAATTTGAGTCGTACTTAATAGTTTAAAAACTATGTTATTTCATTTAGTAAAATTTTTTTAATTTCGACCAAGGGCGACTAGTAGATATAAAATAGTGACTAAAAGGATAATTATTAAGAATTAATATTTGAATAAAATATAGTTATTTAGTTACAACAGTACTAGTTTGATCTGATTATTGAAAGATAGACGTAGCTGTTATACAATTGACAAACCATATGAGGACACGAGATTTCGTGCCACCAGCTTGTTTTATGAAGCAGCTAAAGGCCCGCATATTATTTCGTGAAGCGTTGTATGTAAATAAATTGAGGCAACAATAACTGTATACCGTCACTTAGCAGGAAAGAAACCATTTTTGTCGTAATATCGTGTCATGCAGTGGTTTAAGTGCGCATGAAATTGCATATTTCCGAAACTAAAAACAGATATTGATGGAGGAGAAAAGATGGAAACTTGATTTTGTTTTTTATAAAGCTTCATTTCATATATTTACTTATTTATAATATTAAGATTATTTCTTAAAAAATGGCCAAAAGTTGTTAATTTTACGCGAATTGCTTTTATTTTCTTTTATTTTTTGTGATAGAAAGATCACCCTCATACAGACACCATCAATATAATTTGTAATTGTATATGTAACATAAGTAAAATTGTCAAACGCACTAGTATGTACCCGATTATACATATTTACATATATTATATCATTAAAGTTTTGATCAAACAACCAATTTTTTTTATTTTTAATATATATATATATATATTTTGTTAAACCGCCATTGTACTTTTATACATTTTTACGAGTATATTGAAATACCTATATTAGAATGTATACATATAAATATAAAAATTCAATTGCTAGTAGGAACATAACGCAGGTTTCCGTACTACGACCACATTAGAAGGTTGCCATCCGATGTAGAGTATTGATATTTTGTTCGGATTTCGAGTAACATAAATCGTATACATTTGCTTACGTATATGTGAAAATACTCCTAGCCCCAACTGTATGGTAAAGAGTTTCAGGCTAATCCAACACCTAGCCCCGTTTTGACATGGAATTGAAATCTTATTATAAGCCTTTCGAAGGCGTTTTAACTAATTTGAAACAAAAAAAAACTAAGAAGACGTATAAATGAATAACACTTACGTTGATGAGCATTTAAGAGAAATTTGTGGATTTCTATGAAGTACTGTAAACATAAAGAAAAGTTTTAAGAAACTCTCGGCTTTGAGTGCCATGATCAGATCTGTAGCAAGTGGTTAAAATTCCAATATGCAATCGTTACCAAGTGGCATCATCAGTCCTCCACGTTACCTACTTACATATATAGATATGTAGACGAGCACATGCGCAGTGCAAAGCTTTCCATTTAGCACCCTAACCAATCACTTAGCCCTATCAAATATTACAGTTACGCATACTAACTTTCACCAGCTCAGCGAATATTTATGCATGGAGGTATGTTTGTTCATATATATATTTTTAAACATAACATATGTGTGTATGAATACTAAAGGAGCAACTTTCAACAGCTAGTACATCTGTGTATGTAGTAAACTAAAAGTTCTACGGGAACGAGGTCGTATTTTGCATGCATATGATGTTTTCCGTCTACCGAGCCCAGAGTAAATTTAGCTTTTGTTCTTCTTTGATTAAACTGGCCCGATTGAATACAATTGTGATCCGATTACTTCAATTTATGATTAGCGAGATGTATGTAATATTTTTTTAGAAAGCAACAACAACAACAACAACAATAAAAATTGTGTTATTGTAAAACTATTTAACTATTTTAGGAAGGAGTATTGAGCAAAGTGATCTGTAAAATCTACCACATGGATAAACTCTGACAGGATAGATGTATCACAGACAATGTGAAGCCAAATTCCATTCGCTGAAGCCTATACATATACACCTAATTTCTTTTTACACGATAGGTACCTTAATAAAAAATTCGCGTAAAAAGAGAATTAGATGTGAGAGATGATAAATATATTCATAATTTTGATGTTTGATTCCCAAATATGAATATTTTTTATACAAAAAAAATTTTTTTTTTTTTTTTTTTTTTGATAATATAAATATCAAATATCAAATATAAATAAGCCCACTGTGAATACGACGAAGTTGGTTCGGTGACGTCAACGGTTGTCGACCACTAGTAACTGTTTCTATAAACCTTGTAATTTTAATATATATTTAGTTTGAATATAGAATAAGTGAAAGATTTGAGAGAGGAATCAAAATTTTTAAATTTTAACAAATATCAATAATATTTCGAAGTGGTTCTCATAATGAATATTGCTATCATGTTTTAAACCAAGGGTGAGCAATATTAATTTAAGATTGAGTTGATTTGGTTTTGTGTTTTTCCGACAGGGTGGATACTAGATTTATATCGGAACGAATTTCCGTCATCCCTTGTCAATTTTGGTTTAGTAACACACCGGTTTCGGCAAACCGCCATCTTCAGTGTTTGGTTTCGTTCTCGTTTCGTTCGTTCGAGAACGAAACCAAAGACTGAAGATGGCGGTTTGCCGAAACCGGTGTGTTACTAAACCAAAATTGACAAGGGATGACGGAAATTCGTTCCGATATAAATTAATTTAAGATTATTTTCAAACATCGAAATCATTGTTTTTGCGCGTTTTATAAAAAAGAGTAATATTTATCGACATTTGCATACGATATCATATGTCTACTGAAAAAATACATTTCTCATATTAGTACTACTATGAATATCAATCAATTCCATTTGAGAAATCTTCGGGGACTTTAGCCTCGTCGGTTTACAGGGATGATGTAAACACTTTTAAAGACATATTTGCTTTCTCATATTTGAACATTTTGAATCGTTATTGAAATTAGATTAGATTTTCAATGTGTTCTTTTTTTCAAAATTTATAAAGTTATTACAAAGCTGTTGCTGTTTCCATTATTTTAAATCTCCGTTAGAAACCAATAATTTCATATTAAAATTTTTAATAACTTTTGAGTAATGTCGATAAGAAAGCCGATATCTTCCATACAGCCATTTATTTTTTTAAATAAATAAAACCATACCACTTTATATCGACAAATTATTTTATTTATTTTCATAAGTTGTATACTCTGTTTGGCAAAATACCTTTATTAAGACAGCGTACTTCAGTATTGAAAAGAAGTCAACAAATTCAGTTTCCATATCGCTTAAAAATTCTTTAAATTCCCTTTGATTCGTGCTCGTGATTTAATAAAATTTAGTAGGTTGATTATTGGTACAAATACATTTAGACGATTTAACCTTTTTTCACATAGCTTATGCTAATGCTTATCGATATATGTCGCCCCTTCATACTTGACATTGATCGTGCATCATCTGCAGATTATGTCGATAATTTTTTTCAAAATTAATTGAAAATATTTTTTACACGTACATATCCTTGCGGGTGTAGTTCATTTCATTGTTTCTTCTGTAACATTGAATTTTGTCCGTGACCTACGAATATACCAATGCCAGTGATTTCATCAAGTGCCAACGAGCAATTGTCAAACTTGTCAACACATGCACAAAGTGTTTCAGTTATATTCTTTAATCTTCAGCCCCATCTGTGGTCAATCTTGACAAACATATATATAAAATTATTTCAGCTTTGACTTGAAATACTATGTCAGTAAACTGCACCATCATTATTATGTTTTCTTTTTCGACAGTAATCTCGCCCGCCGGCAGGGAATGTCAAGCCCTCCGAATGCATTTCTGACATGAAATGAAGCTCCTCATAAAAGTCCATCGGCCGTTCGGAGGCGGCTGGGCATAAACTGTAGGTCCCTCCATTTGTAGGTAAAAATATTAAGACTCAAAACCACAAATGGAGGGGAGCTTGGCCGAAAATCGCTTCAGCGGTTACAAGGCGCCAAATATATATACATATAATCTCTCAGTTTATCTTCGCTTAATTCTCCTGATAAGATTTTATACTAATATTTATATTTTGTAATCGTATCATTATGCCTTTTTACTGTATACTCTTTTAGTGCTGATACAGTATCTGGTCATATTAAATATACGGCAATGTCTTTAAATATTACATAAATAAAAAGTCCAGTTTCCATTTTTCGAATCTCCTGCGTTCAACAGAACTTTTTGGATATTTAGATTTTTCTCCGACTTTGTTTTGAGGATAAAAATTTTACAATTAAAAAAATGTACTGGAATTGTTTATTAAATTTAAAATCCATTATATTATCGTCTTAATACAAATTTACTAGTTCAAATGTAACGTAGTTTTTTACAAAGCAAAACCAAATTTCAAGATCGTAATATTAGACCAGAAGAGACGGTTTTAAATAGTTTAATGAAAACCGCTATATAACCTAGAACCTGAATGCTTTGTAGTCAAATTTACCTCTTAATTCGTCACATTTGTTTTGTAGGTATAATTTTTATGTTGAGAACCATCCACATCTCAAAACCCTTGGCAGGCCGCACAACTATACTTAAAAATAACACATAAGTTTTTGAGTTATGCGTTTTCCTTTAACGAGTCCAAAATGCATATATTCATATGTTACAAGGATTGCAGTTTATTTTTCGAGATACTTCAACCCTAGTGTTACAATCTGACAACTTTTTTGATGTTACAAATACTCAGAACGTTTTGACATAGGAACCCTATTTGTGTTTTTTACATTAGCCTAAAATATTCATCTCGGCAAATAAAGGAATTAAATCGCGAAGCTTTTCGCGTAATTATTTTTTACAACTTTCGACGTGAATCAACTCAGCAGTACTGTCGACCGGTGAACTAAATAAAATTTTTAGTGAATTCGGTCGTGTTCGTAGATCAGTTCAAGACGAATTTCGTAAAGGTCGTCCAAAAACGGTTGTTTTCCCGGAAACTATTACATAAACGTTTTATTGTAAAAAAATTTGATCACGTTGGATGACACACAATTTGTCAATCGCTCAAAATAATATTTACGCGTATTACAGTCGACGGTATGGGTGTTTCAAGATGAGCCGAATCCAACAAAAGTTGTTCGTGCACGAAGCACTTCCTATCAAATGGTTGTATTATTATTTTTTTTTTAATTCGGCATTTGCAACAACGCCAAACAGAAAATTCTGATTCTGGTACACAACCATTTGTTCGTAAGTTGTCTTGCAAGAAATTAGGAAAACTAACCGCCGAAGACGGATCACTCCTCGTCACAACAATTTGAGTACTCACACATCGACGGATACAACTGGATTTTTGAGTACTCAAAACAATGATTTAATGAGTCATCCAACGTATAGTCTTGACTTGATACCGAATGACTTCTTTTTATTTCTGTACGTAAAAAATAAATTGAGAGATCACAGTTTTTCGACACCTGAAGTGGCGGTTGATGCGTTCAGAACGACTGTTTTGGAGATACCTCAATCATAGTGCCAAACATACTTCGACAATTGGATCAAAGGAATGCAAAAGTGTATAGATCTTAATGGAGGATATTTTGAATAGACATTAAGCGATTTTCGATGATTAATGTTGGTTTTTGTTCTCTAATCTCGAAATATGAGCTGCAAGCTTCGTATGTCTGAAAATTTATTATCCATTGTTTTGACTTTGATTTTGAATGATTTTGAAATAAGATATATTTTTGTGAAAGTTTCTAACCACAAATCTTTTTCGGAAGAGATGAATCAAAATCAATTGAAACTACGCGTGAATACTTCATATTCAATTTTTGCCGATTGGAACTAATACCGGAATACTCCGTTTGGAGTCGCACATTTATTTTGAGAGTAGTGAGAGTTTCTGTAGCAATATAGAGTAAGTGCGTAAATATTTATTAACATATTCATACATATAAGAATATGAATTGTTAGTATCTGAAGATACATACTTGTATGTATGAATGGAGCGCTCAATATGTATGTACATATGTATGCATTGCAATATTACCCGAAATGAGGTGAATGCACTTGCCAGCGTCAATTTGCAGTTCTCAGGTGTCTGTGCTTATGTCAATTGATAAATCAGGATAATGCACAGTGGAGAGTTTTAGATTGGTCTTGTTTAAAAATCGTTATAAGCATGGTCTCGTCACTACAGTGAACATATCTCGGCATATACAAATCTAAAAAAAATTTTAAAATGATTTAAAAATATTTGCTTTATGACGAATAATGAGAACACTTGGTTCCTGTGCAATTAATCTTACAAAATTACATGGCATTTATTTATTTATTTTATCAAAAGACGAAGTTTAAATCTTTGTGCATTCGGAAAGCTTTTCAAATCTTAAACAAGTGAGCTCTTGGAAAACTTTCTTAATCGAAAAGATAAATAAAAGAAGCTGCTGTATTCGGTCATACCGAAGTCTTTATACCTTTCTTAAACATACTAAAATTATTGCGAATTGCAAAATTCGATTTCGATGATTTTCAGTATCAACATGCAGTTCACAATATGTGTGGGTAATATTAAATTTCACTCTCCTAGAGGCCTTTTTCACACAAAACCTCATATCTGAACAAATCGGTTGAATGGGGCATGTATGATATATTATTCCGTTCTCGATGTTTTTCAGAAGCACTGTGCAATTCATTAATCTTATAAATCAGTATAAAATTTCGGTGCGTCTATCTCTTCTCGTTTTGGTACTTATATACTTCGGACCAAAGTTAATATACCATTTCATGTACTACATGAAAGGTATAAAAAGCTCTGTATATAATATGCTCAGATTTGACAAACTTACGGCTAACAATGTAACAAATCGGACGAGAGTTTGTTAAAATTTTACCACTGTACTCATTAGCATCTTGTAAAAGATTCGCTAAATGGTGTGAAGAGTAGTATTAAGTTTCTATCTGCAATCGCACATAAATATGTAATGATTTATATACGCACATAAATCCTTCATAAACACTTGTTTTGCACTGTACCCTTTTATCACTCTGCACACTTCTTTGTTCGGTTATGTTTGATAACATCGCAACATAAATACCTACATATACGTGTGGATATATGTTTGTATTTGTATATTTTACATCCTTCTCAAGGAGGTAATTTTCCCTGAATGCAATTTTTTACCGTTTCTTGTGTCACTTGACACTCCAACTCCAACTCATATACAAGTATACTCATTGTGCTTACAGCAGCCACAGTCACATATTCTTAGAGAATATATAAAGGAATGGATGTGAGAATAAGTATGTAAAGGGATAAATAGATTACTGGAAGGATTGGTTCTCACTACATTCTTCTTGTCCTTTTTTGTTTTTGTGTCTTTCATGTTTATTATTCGCAGAAAGATCATCACTGTAATTGACAGTTGCATTCTACAGTTAGCGCTATAAAAAATTTATATTGTATGTATTTTGCACCTCAAATATATGTGGGCGAGGTAATTACATATACATTTATTTAGAGCGTTGTTCCCACTTTAGTGAAATACCCGTATCCTTACGTGGGAAAATTTTTGCAGAGTATTGTCAAAAAAATAAATTTCAGAATAAAAAGTGCATAATAATCCGTAAAAGAAATGCGTCCTAGATTTTGATTGAGTATTTCGGGCTGTAGATTCAACCTTAAGCCTATATGAATATCTCTCAATTGGATTCAATATAAATAAATTTTTTCTGAAACTGTTTCCAAGAATTTAACGAAACTCATAAGTTTGTCACTCTGTTTGCTTCATAATCATAACAAAGTTAAAAATTAAAATTAATAAAGTTTTGACATAACCTTCCTTTTTAAGGATCTTATCAACTAATAAAACTCTTATTTTTTCCTTGACTCCATCATTATCCCCTAAAAGACATCAATCTTGATTTTTAATCATTTTTGATTTATTCAATTTATTAATGATAATAACGGGTGATACATTTCAAGGTTCCCTACTTTTTTAAAGAAAAAAATACAGAAAATTCAAATTTAATGGAAAATATTTATTATCATTCGAAAGCACATTCTTTGAGGTTTTTTTTAAAGATTATTTTCAAATATTGGCCGCGGCTACGTCTCTGATTGTCCATCGGTTGAGGCCAATTTTCAAGACTCATTTGAGCATTTCGACTGGTAACTGGCGAATGACACTCGTGCTGTTTTGCTCCAAGGCCTGAATCGAAGCGGGGCATTAGACTTTCCATATCTACAAAGGACAAAGTATAACGATGTGATATCATATGATCTTGGTGGCCAATCGAATGGCCCAAATTGTTCCCACCGGTCCACCGAAGTGTTCTCTCAATAAATCCATTGATTGATGCGATGTGAGGGAAGTGGCGCCGTTTTGTTGAAATCAAATGTCGCGGAGATCACGAGTTTCAATTTCAGGCATCAAATAGTCGGTTATCATGACGCGATAACGGTCGCCATTGACGGTTACGCTCTCACCGGCATCATTTTTGAAGAAATATGGACCGATGATTCCACTGGCCCACGAACCACACCAAACCGTTGTTTTTTCTGAATAAAATGGCAGTTCTTGAATACCAATTGAGCCAGAAATGGACTTAATCGTTGAACAAAATTTGGCTCTAAAACGTCGGATCATCTTATTGGACGAGCGGCTTCAGTTCTTCCACAAGCTGTATTTTGTACGCTTTTAATTTAAGATCCGAGTTGCTGCGAACGGTGCCGAATCGACTCTCCACGGTCTTCGTGTACACTCTCAGCTACGCCCGCTGTATTTTCTTCACTGCATTCTGTACGTGGTCTATTCGATCGAATATTATCAAATAATGAATGCTGGGCCCCAAGATGGGTGATGGTGTTATAACATGACAGCTTGACACGACTCACGAGTGGCATGTCAAAAAAAAGGTTATTGAAGAAGGTACCATTACTTGGAACACCTTTTACATAAAGATCTGAGACTTGTAGCATCGATCGAAGTGGCTCATTGGTACTAAATTTTTTTTAAATTATAGGCGCAAAACCTTTCTGGTATAGATTTAAATATCATCCTATGCGCTTTGAGATAATATATTAAAAAAAATTGTTTTAAAATTTTATTTTATTTTTAACAACAGTGAAATCCTAGAGGCAAAGACTAGGACTGACTGGGTGTGGAGCTTGCGTTATATTTTAACCAGCCAATTTGCGCACCTCAATTTCCCCATTGTCAAAAGTTATGCCCGTCGAAGGTTGGGAGTGTAAACTAGATCTCAAAATTTTGCTCAAACATTTTCGGACAATGCAAGCATTTGAGCAACACTCGCACACCTGCCCATTGCTCATTTTAAAAACCTTTTTTTTCTAAAAACTTTTCAATATATATAAATTTATTTATGCAAGGTGTAAAAATCATTGAAACACCAAAGAAATGTTAACAAATTTGAAAATTGTTTGTTCTGCTAAACCGAAATGAGCGAGTATTCAGCAAGCGTCAAGCTATTCATATTGCTCGATACCTGGGTATCTAGAGCTCTAGTGTGAACATACTTTTAATCAAAATTTATAAATTTCTTATTACGAGGAATATTCAGAAAGTAAATGTACTGAATTTTAGTAGTTTTTAAAAATTTTTATCCAAACAAAAAGTTTTGTCATACCTTAGTACATAATATATTCTTTTTCCAATAAATAAATCGATATTCCTCGCTATGCAGGTGATGAAGTATCAACACTGTGTTGCCTTCCACGAAGTAGTTTCCCAACAATCACATTTTTGATTTTCTTCAGAAATTTTTTCAGCCACAATTGAAGGTCTTCCGCTTCTCTGTTCACCATGCACAGACGTATCACCGTTTTTAAGCTCATGACACTACTTGTACACACCCGTACTTTGCACAGCTTCATCATCATATCCAATTTTCATCTAGTATAAATCTCAGACGTAGGTTAAATAAAATCTCCCCGGTCGAATATTTTTTTATTATTTCAGATTGCTCTTGGTTTCTCTCTTCAAGAAAAAAAAAAAAAAAAAAAAAAAAAATTAAAATGTATGAACTGTTAACGCTTATTGGTTCAATTTATTTAAATGTATGTGAATACTAAACTCATTGACGCAATTCGAGGCTTATCTCAGCTAATTGGCCTGTTCAAATATATTATATACGGGTATTTAAAGTACTTTACTCTATTTCAAGATAAGTTTATATTAATCCAATTATATTTTTATATCAGAATTAGACTTTGATCAATTTCCCTTTCCATGCTTAGAATAAATAAATCTGCTTGGAAGTTATTCCCAGATCCAAACGAACAACTTCTAGGCATTTCAAGTTGATGAGAGTTTTTGACTATATCCTCCTATAACTGGAAACACTAACTGTTGTTTGTTGTTGCGGTTGTTAAATCGGATGATATCAATTTTATATTTCACTTTCACAGCAATTGAGCAATTTGTAAAAGTGTTCCTCCACGAACACCTTCATTAATACGAGAAAAAGCTCAGATCTTTAAACCATCTGTAAGCTTGAAAATTTCGGTGCTTATTTCTACTGCCCAAGTTTTTGTATACACAATTTTCGACCTTTTGTCCGTAGCTCTACAAATACGCCTAACTTCCCTTTCATATTATTAAATATTAAATTAAATATGTGCGTTAAAACACTTGGCAATTTTAATACTATTCAGCTTCACTGTTATATTTATTTGAGACTAATATCCAAAAATCCGAATATGATTATTTTAATAGTGAACATAGATTTTTTCCATAAACAGCAAGATATTTTAAATTTTACGCAACAGAGATATGTATATATATATCGCCATACATACGAACGAACGTCTTTCAATTTCTGCTTTCATAAACATTCGTTACGCGAACAAATGTAATATACCCTGTGCAGCAAACTTAGCTCGGCATTAGAAATCAATTTCATTGCTTCACATAAATAAACGACACTCACTACGACATCAGCAAACAATCATCTCGACAAAATCCTAATGCATTTGCATAAAAAATGTAGATGTGGCTCGGCGACTAGCACAACCTGTTGCTTCGATGATCATAATTTGAGAAAGTACAAAAAGCCACATATGTGTGTACAACGGCATCTGTAAATAAAGGGCTAAAATGAAACGAACGATCAAGATGAGCAGAGAATTTTACACGAAATTTAGGTTTTGGCTATTAGATGAACTAAATGCTGTGGGTAATAAACTAGTAATAGAAAACACACAATCAACAATATAACATGAAACAGGTCTCAGTTGACGTAGCGCAGGGTGTGATCAGTACATATGTACATATGTATATATATTAGTATTGAAATACGAACCGATACCAATTCCAATGTCGATACCAAATACAAAAGTTGGTGGACAAGTCAGATGCTCCATCATTGCCAGCGCTCATCACTAAAAAAAAAAAAAAATAGAAAGCAACAAGTTGGCCCTAACCAAAATTTATTAGACGTGTTTAATAAAAGTTTAGGCAAAAACAACAACAACAATCCAAGACTGTAACACAGTGACATCAACAACTCCCAGCGGCCAGCTTTAAGTGGAGTAATACGATCGCTTTACACCGGCGGATTTAAAGATGAAATTTGTATCTGGCGGATAAGTTTGTGTTTAACTATTTATTTATTTATTGCTTTTTTTCAAAAACAGCTAAATATTTTAAAGGTACTAATGGCTTTAGGGGGGCAAGAGGTATTCGTGGTGATGATGATGATGATGAGGCGTATACTGTATGCGATGGTACTCGTAATAATGAAGCTGACTTTAACGCCTTTTTAAGCAAAAGACGCCAAAACTATTTTGTAAAATTGTTGATTTGCTTTCCTGCTTTAGCTTATAGCATTCTTTTGTAATATATTTCTTTAGTATCTCCATAAAAATGGATGCATAGACGTGTATAAAGGAGAGCCGACAAAAATTTGAAATTTTGTACAAAAGAGATATAAGCGAAAATGTCATAAATTATTCGATAAAATAATAAAGAGGATTCAAAAAAATGGGAGAAATGTATCCAAAAAAAGAAAACACATAAGCTGAGTCCATGGTGAAACTGGCTCATTCAATATAAACTAAGATATGTATATATAAGTACATATGTATGTATATACGCACACACGTTCATTAAATTTATATTAACTTGGGTTAGCACTTTCTCTAACTCTCGTCTCTAATTTCGGTTGTTATATATATGTATGTATGTACATGTGTCTGTAACGGTATTACATGTATGTTTGACTATTTCTACGAACAAAATTGCCAGTGTTGCGGATAAAATAATTAATTTATTTGTATGTCTGCTTACCAGTCCAAAATTCTTCAAAATTCTCAAATGTAGAGATTAATTTGAAAAGATCTCTGCAGAGCACTTACATACATATATAGTGTACATATATACAATTTATTGGTGGTCACAGTGACTAAACCAATGGCTTTGAGTGTCAATAAAAATTCTTTTTGTATGGAAAATTCACTTATATTTAATAAAAAGTAAGCTCAGCAGAAAAAAGCAACCAATGCGTTAATTATTATCGTAATAGCGAGATTTTATGATTCAAAACACAATGTTGAACAAATTACTGACCTCATTGACTTAGGTGTCACAATCGATCCTAAGCTGGATTTTAGAAATCATATAAATTCCTGTGTTAATAAGACTAATAGAGTCCCATCTTTCATTAAACGGTGGGGTAAGAAGTTGAATGACCATTATATTCCCAAATTACTTTACACTTCGCTTATTGTTGTTGTAACCGCAGAAAAATTCCCCAAATTGGGCTTCGGGGAATATTGCGGGAGTGACTGCCCTTGGGCGGATAAAAATCCGGGCCGTTCCAGTATAGAGACCCGACTGTCGCAGGAACTATTGAATTTATAAGCCTCTTACGACAGTTATGTCTTACCGCGGATAAATTCTTGAACCCCTAACCCTCAGGGGGTACTTTACACTTCACTCGTTAGGTCCTCTTAGGAATTGTGTTCCGTTGTATGGAATCCACACTATCAAGCGCATAGTGATAAATTGGAAAATGTACAAAACAATTCCTTTTATTCGCGTTAAGGAATTTACATTGGGATGCTTTGATTCTTCTAACTCGTTTCTTAGTATCAAGAAATATTTATAGGCAGTTTTAAAATGATTAATAATAGGGGGATTCTCTATGCCTAGGAAATTCATGCAATGCCACAACAACAAAACACATACAAAAAAATATCCTACGATAAGATAAATGTCCTATATCAAAACTTATGTATATTTATTTCCCACAGATTGCTAGAAGAAAAACTCAACCCCGTGCCGTGTGGTTGTTATTGTTTCACATGAATTTGCCACAATTTCGCAATGGTGGTGCTCTCGATCTCTAACACAATTCCATAGGAAATATTTCCATAGTTTACATTTCCTAGACATAGAGAATCCTCCTAATGTCTTTATTTACCAAAGTTTCTTATCGCAATTTACTTTTTAGCAGCTGATGAGCAAATCTGTAGCTGCTTGGTGTAAGAGGCAAGTGTAACCGCGACTTCCCGAGTCCTGAGGTTTAAAGTAGGTTATCAAATCGTATTAATATCATCGAAATTGTCTTGAACCTAAAGAAAAACAGCACTGGTTTCGGCAAAAAGTGAAGGAATTTACATTTTCGGTATCAAATCAGGTCATTTTCTTTGGTCTTTATTCCAATAAGTTGGTTGCCTGAGGGAGATAAAAACGAACCTATCTTTCTACTCATGACCGTATTATATAGATGGCCTAAACCTTTTGGTCTTATTCGTCCAGAGCCCCAATGAGCGTGCTTCACATGGTAAACTCTTCTAGCCGAAGCTCTCTCCAAGCGTTATAAAACGTCATTAATTTTCTTCTCTATAATTACGAAGCGTGAAGTACGGTATACCACAGCCATATTAGGGCAACCCTCCCTGTTTTTATCAAAGTTGACTGCAACCAGTTTGTTTCAAAGGAGTTAAGAAAACTATGCTTCAACCGGTTCCACATGAGTATAGCTGTAGTACCATGAGCTTTTTGAAAAAGAAATACATTCAAAGGTAACTTTTGTGTTTCAAAGCTATGTATGAGTAAAGAAAAAATTATTTATAAAAACTTATTATAAAGGCCAACTTTGAGGTAATAAAACGTAGAGCTTAATTAAAACAAGAAAAATGCAGAGGCATTATTTACCTTTTATTTCCATCATTGAAATCAGACTTCTTATGTGCTATTTTGTAGTCGCAATCAGATAATACTACGAGGCTGTTTGTACTGTGTATATAACACTGCTCCCATCCCCTGTTACCGATTTATAGACTGCTGTAAAATTTATATTATTTAATTCGTGTTTGACATGCATTGAAAGCAGAAGAATTTTAAAGAAAATGGATAAAAATGAATCTCGTGTGCTGATTAATGATTATCGTTTGCGTAAAAAACCACCACTGAGACTCGATAAACATTATGGGGACTCTTCTCCATCAATTTCAATGGTTATGAAGTGGTTTACTGAGCTCCGTTATGATCGTAACAGTACAAGTGGCACGACACCGTACGTTCAGGTCGCTCAAAAGAGGTCGTCATGCCAGGAATCGTCGATAAAATCCATGTATATTGGATATTGGACCATCGGGGAATAAAAGTGCGTGAGGTGGCTGAGGTTGTAGACTTATCAACTGAGCAGGTAAATCATATTTTACATTAATATTAATAAAAAAGATATCCACACGACACATCGATTACCTTGAAAAGGCAGAAACGATCATCGGCGAATATTATTTAGAACTTTTAAACAGATGCGTTATTGATTTGGAGCAGAATTTAGAGCATTTGGGGGAAAAAAGTGGGGATCCATTTGGGCAATGCACGGTGCACAGGTGCATAGTCACCATTTCAAAAAATCATAAATTTGGCTAACGACTAAACTGACGAAATGGATGAGGACCTTGAAACCCCTGTTATTTGGAAGGAATACAAAAATTGGAAAAACGCTGGACTAAATGTATAGAGCTAAAAGGTGACTACATTGAGAAATAAAATGTTTGCTAAATTGCAAACGGTGGGACGGTAATCTTACGATTGTGGTATTTAACGCTGAAGTATCTGCTTTTTGGTTCGGATAAGGGTTAAATGTTTTAATTGCTTAAACAATATTGAGAATTTTGTAACAAACACAAAACATAAGCACATACACATGTTTATGATGATTACAGTGCACAACTCTGTGTTTATATAAATATTTAGAAAAAAATTAGTTTACAAAGTGTTATGAAATATGCTTACACTATTTGTAAATTTTTTTTATGTTTATGAAAAAAAAAATAGATTCAAACAAGTTTTCCGTTTCTCATTAACACTGTCTTATAAATATCATATTTTGCAAACTCTAATTATATATACATGCATATCATACATACATACATAAATAATTATCTATAAATATTTCACCTATCGCAGCACTTAGTACTTGAATCGAAATCACGTTTTCCAATTAATATACGTCACTAGAGAGTCAATTACGTTTTATTAATAATGCCAACAGCTAATTAATGCCCGAGAGCGACTTTTTAAACGAATATTTTTGTTATAAACATAACATATATTAGTACTTACATATATACATACACTTAGAAGCACAACAAGTAAACGAGTATGAGAAATGATGAATTGATAAATTTAAAATAATTTAAATGCAAGTTAATACAAATACCTTCTGATCAGTGATAGCGAAAAATATACAAAAATATATATGTATAAAAAATTTACATGTACATATGTCTACAAACACGTATAATTTATGTATATCTAAATCAAAAATAAAATCAAAATAAAATAAACAAAGCCAAACAAATTCAAATAAAACAAATATTACATCAAATAAATGTACATTCTTATTTTTCTGTAAATGTGTGTCGATCCAAATGCAAATGCAAATTGTCAATTCATAAAAAATAAATAAAAATTCAAAAAAATAATGAAAATAAACAAATAAAAACCATCCCACAAGCCATATAATTCAGTAAAAGTAGCGCTCATATTTTTTATATTCCTTTACAAATATGTACGAATACAGTATATAAATATACATATACTTATAGCTAACTGAGACCTTATACAATGAAGATGTGATGTTGTGGACTGAATGCATAATTACGGCAGGTGATAATGAAACATCATTTTGTGAACATTTTTGTTGAGCTGGACGTCGTCACTCATCATTGATGAGACAAATCGGTAGATATATACATATATTTATTTATGAGAGTATGAACGTGTGTAGATAATATTCATAATTGACCAATTTTCGTATATAAAATGTGCAAATGATTGTTGAAATAAAGTAAATAATACAAAATTACTTTTTAAACACATATGTACATATGTATATATATGCATGGATATATTTAATTGGCAAAAATGTTTAAACTGGCCTAAGACATACGAAATCACCAAAAACAAATATGCTGGACTAAAGACTAATCATGCATATTAAGATAATGAGATTAATAAGCGTAATGTATATATAAGTATATGATTTGTTTACTAATTCGCTAAGACAAATAATTAATTCACATACATACGCAGTTTAAAGCAGATGAGTTCAACTGAGTTGCGGCGCCGGGAGCATCAGGACACATTGATGTATGTACATCTATTGTAGCACCGCAAAGAAATGATTTTATTTTGAATTAACCTCTCAATTCACTCATTTTGATTAACTCACGAATGATTTCTTTGAAACTCACTTATCAATATTTAATAACCTCTGAGTAGGTGCTGCAAGATCAGTATGTTCAATAGAATACCTATATTCAAAAGATTTAAATTTCAATAAATATAGCAATAAGAAAATCAATTTTTTTTCTTCTAAATTATGCATGTATGTATATGTTCTCGCTGTGAATCGTATTTAATTATATTTAAATAATGAATACATTAACACTTAAGCCAAATGAATATTATTTCGTCGCCTGTGTGTCTCACCAAAAGCCAACATTCGACTTCGGCTGCATAACGTAATGGATTTTTATGTACAATGAAAGAAATGTTTTACATTTATAAATAAATTAACACATAGATGTGTTTATTATTTAATTTATACATGAAATTCACGACTACTGCAAAACAAAAATGACCAAAACAACAACTTGAACAAGACAAAAATATGCGATTAGATTTTTACATATGTACATACACATATATTCATATGCATGAATAATTATATTTTCATACACATACTTACCTACCTTTCTACATACATATGTACATTAAGAAGCAACGCACCCACAATACTCAGCTCAGCTCAGTCATTCACATTCAATATTCATTTAAACCTTTTTCATTCATTCATTGATTGACCGCTGTGTTTTAATGAATGAAAGAACCGAATCAATCAATGTGTGCTTCTAAAAGTAGTCATCTTTCCATGTTTTGAGTTTCAGAATTTCTGAGTTTAATTCACCATAAATCAGTTAGATGACTAGTGATTGATAATTAGAGTTATCTTCTTCTTCCTTTTCACCTATGGTAGAAATATTCGAATGAGAAATTGCGTCTTCTTTCCCATTTAACGCCAAAAGAGCTTTAAATAAGGTGTACGTTACACGAGAGGTTTTTGTGCAGAGGGATATTGTGCAAAAATCAGTAACTCATAACTGATCGTTCATTTCTACGTACGTACATACATAATAGGCCAATTGTAAAGCCCTGACATTTAGGTGACATTACTAAAATTAATTAGTTAATGATTTATAGTTAAACATAACCTTCAAAAGACGCGTGTATAAATTTGACAGCTGTAGGATCATTAGTCTGTGAATAACACCATTTTGAGTGAAGCAACTTTTGTTATTGTGAAAAAAATGAATAAAAAGGAGTTTCGCCTATTTATAAAATATTGTTTTTGGAAAGAAAAATAAAATTGAAGCAAAAACTTGGCTTAATGACGAGTTTCCGGACACTGCCCCAGGAAAATTAACCATCAAGAATTGGTAATTTAAGTTGTGTTTAAGTAAGTTTAAACGTGGTAATATGAGCACCGAAGGCGGTGAACGCAGTGGACACCCAAAAGGGGTTGTTGTTATCAACGAAAACATTTAAAAAAATCCACAAAAGGAGTTTGAGTGACCGTAAATTGAAATTGAATGAAAAAGCAGGCACTATAAAGATATCAACTGAACATGTACATTATATCATTCACGAATATTGGGTTATGAGAGGGCTCTGTACAAAGTGAGTGCCGCGCGGGCTCACTTTTGACCAAAAACTACGACTAGTTGATGATTTGGAGCTTGGAGATGTTCAAGCACAATAGACCCGAGTTTTCGCGTGGATATGTGACAATGTCCAAAGTCCAGTCGACAGTCATCCGAGTGGACTGCACACGATGAACCCGCTCCATAGCGTGAAAAACGCAACAGTCGGCAGGTAAGGTTATGGCGTCGTGTATTTTGGGATGCGCATGGAATAATTTCCATTGACTACCTTGAAAAAGAAAAGTCTATCGACAGCGAATACTGCATAACGTTGTTGGACCGATTGAAGGACGAAACCGCTAAAAATGGCCGCATTTGAAGAAAAAGAAGGTGCTGTTGCACCAAGGCAATGCACCGCGTAACAAGTCAGTGAAATCGATAGCAAAAATACATGAATTTGGGCTTCCGCATCCAGCGTATTTTCCATATCCGGTCCCAGCGACTATTTCCTGTTTTCAGATCTCAAAGAATGCTCTCTTCGTCGAATGAAGAGATGATCGCCGAAACTGAGGCCTATTTTGAAGCAAAGGAGAAATCAAAGATGGTAATACAAAAATGGTATCGAAAAGTCGGAGGGTCGCTTTAATCAGTGTATCACCCTTGAAAGAAACTATGTTGAGCAAAAGAAATGAATTTTGCCAAAAAAATATGTTTTACTATGGTAGGCCGGGAACTCTTCAATTAACCTGTTATATACATAAATTTTACTCAGCCATACTTTTCTCACTGCTACCTTCGCGTAGATATATCGCATAAATATTTAATTTTCAAAAATCCGCTAAAAACGGAAATGAGCCTCATTACTAAAACAAATAAACAAACAAATCCGGCAGTGAAATATTAGACCCGTTTATGATTGGTATTTCATTCACCTTTTTCAGAGAGTGGACACGATGGTAACAGTATTGACCGGAGTATCTACAAACAGATGTGCATACATCTACGCACATAGCTTTTGGTACACCGCAAAATTCTGCCAGTTTGTGCGCATGCCTGGCGGACGGTGTGCATCGATCAGCTGCTGGTTAATTGTTTCGTTTACGTATGTATGTACATATATATATTTTTTGACTGATTGCTGATAATTAATTATCGGTCGCTTGCTTAAGAGTCACTCAGTCGTAGCCGTAAATTGGCAGAAGCAGCAATTTTTTTTCTTTTTGTTGCATTTTTTAACAAAAAATATAGAAATACATACATACATACATACATACATACATACTTACTTTCATAGTGTACTTGTCGGTGTTTTATGTATATCCAAGAGCATCTAGTTTTTAATGTTTATTTTCCTGCATAACAAGGTATTGATCTACTTGTATTATGTATTATATATTTAAATATGTATATGTTTGTTAACTGAGCCTCATTTCTTTAATAATAATTGAATTAATTATTGAAAATTTAAAAATACTTTAAAATTAAGATTTAATTTTATAAGGAGAATTACTATTCTAACCAACTTCGGTCGAAATCGGTTGAAAAGCAGTTTTGACTACACCAAAATCTTCATGACTTTTGAACCAATATGTTCTACTTGGTAAATATTGAAAATGGATAGAAGTGACAGCACCATTTATAAGATAGATGCTCAACTAAGGAAACGATACCGTTTAATTTTTTTTGCTCAAACTAGGAATATCTTTTCTCATGGAAATTTTCGGGAAAATTCATGTATGACATTATAAAGCGAATGGTTGAAAAAGATGTTATCCGAAGTGAAGCAATATTTTAAGCGGAAAAAATAATGATCAAAGAATAAATATTATTTTCTGAGCGATATATTTCTTCTCTCTCAATAATAATGACTATTGATTGAGTGTTTAAAGAAAACTCAAAAAGTAATAATAATTAATTACTAGATATTGACTAGTTTTTCTTCCGGCAACTGGACCTGAAACTGATATATTCAAGAAAATATAGCTTATTGTTCAATTTACATGAAATTTATTTTTATCTAGGAATTGGTTCATTTACCGATCTTATTGAGACAAATATTTCTATGGATCGGTTTGAAGGTATATTTTTGTCTAGACCAACACATGCAGGAAATGGACCAAGTGCGAATTCGGTTTGCTTGAAGTTTGGTATGTTGGTAGGTTTTTGTATAGATTAACATATACAATATTTTCTTTCCGGGAAGAAGATCACCGATCAATACATCATGTTAGTATACAGTCTGTTTTGACTTTGGCGATGCGGTTACATCCATACGGTTACAAACTATTCTTATTCATTCAAACATATTGTGCTCAAGTACAGATTAAAACTATTTTAGAGCCAACCACATTTCATTTAGGTTTCGTTTCGAAGAAGACTATGTGTTGCGACTAATCTCTTAATACCTCTGGTAATACAAATATTTAAAAGTAGATATGTGAATAATATAAGAAGTTTTATAATTGGGATCAAACAATTAAAATACCTAAATTCAACAAAATAGAAAAAAAGCCACAACAACTTTTGGCAGGACTTTTGAAAATATTACATTAAAAACCGGTTGGTTGACATAACACTTAATATGACTGGTAAGAGTAGCAAACAGTTCAGTCTAATTGGATCATCAATATATAGTTTTGAAGTCATCAAACCTCGATATATTGATATGTATACATAACACACGCCGTTTTTAATTTTTTGGATTTTTAAAAACATTTAAACTAAAATTTAACTAATATTTAAAAAGTATATTTAAGTAAATGTTAATCATGTTAGAATATTTTCTCTTAGTATCATCTATAGTACGTTCATTACAAAACCTGCTAAATACAATCATAAGCTTCAGTCATCAGGATCACCGAAAGAAATTCGCGGCACACGAACTCGGAATCAAATATTTATTTAAATTTTAGTTCTTCAACTATTTATTATATTGTGGCGAAAATGCGAAGCGAATGTCAGATTAAAGAGAGAAGCCGATAGCTGGCATGTTTTAAAGCATAAATCGAGAACATTCCAGGCGGTTGGCTGCGAACAACCGAGTTGTCTATAAGGGCGACACACAACTGCAGAGAGTCAGTAAGTGAATTAGTTGTAAAGTAAACGCGTTGGTGATTACACTACAGTGAAGTAATAAGACTTCTTTTGCCAGGGATCTAACTAACGGATCCTGACTTCACAGACGAGTACTATACCAAAGATGTGTTACAGACCGCAATAAACAGTTTGACCCTCAGTGCAGAACATTCCACAGCATTCGAACCAATAATCACATAATTTTAAATTTATTTATTCCTTTTTAATTAATTTTTTTTTTTTAACTTAGCCTAAAAAATAAATTCTTGAACTGAGTGATCCAAGTAGAGGTACTTTTTTCAATAGCATTTTTTGACAAATCACGCGTGATTCGTGTCAAGCTGTTATGGTATTTTTGTATAGTATTGTTTGGAATTTCATTATAGAAAGGCTTACGCCTGAACAACGTTTATATATCATTCAACTTTTTTACGAAAATTCACGTTCTGCGCAGAATGTGTTTCGCGCGTTTCGCTCAAATTATGGTCAACATAATCGGCCTACTGAGCGTACTATCTGCAACACCATGACCCATCTTTAGATCCAGTATTCATTATTGGATAATATTCGACAGAATAGACCATTTCCAGCAACTCAGACTGACGTATGGAACGACTTGGCGCATTTTATTTCGAGATCTTAAATTGAAAGCGTACAAAATACAGCTTGTGCAAGAACTGAAGCCGCTCGACCTTCCCAAGCGACATCGCTTCGCTCTATGGACTCTTGAAAAGTTCCTAGAAGATCCGACGTTGTGTTCAGCGATGAGGCCCATTTATGGCTCAATGCGTAAACAAGCAAAATTTGCTGTATTTGGGACGCAAAGCAACCTGACGAGATTCAAGAGCTGCCATTTTATCCAGAAAAAACAACGGTTTTTTGTGGTTTGTGGGCCGGTAGTCATCGGTCCATATTATTTTTAAAATGATACCGGTTAGAACGTAACCGTCAATGGCGGCCGTTATCGCGTCATGATAACCGACTGTTTGATACCTGAAATTGAAACTCGTGATCTCCGCGACATTTGGTTTCAACAAAACAGCGTCACTTCCCACACATCGCATCAATCAATGGATTTATTGAGAGAACACTTCGGTGAGCAGATAATTTCACGTTTTGGGAAAGTCGATTGGCCACCAAGATCATGTGATATCACACCGTTAGACTTTTTCCTGTGGGAATATGTAAAGTTGCCAGTCGAAATGCTCGAATGGGTCATCGAAAATTGGATGGACCATCTGAGACGTAGCCGCTGGCCAACATTTGTAATCTTCAAAAAGTAAATGCCGAAAAATCCCCATCTAAATTTTCTGTGTTTTTTTTTAAAGGTACTTGAAATGGATCACCACAGACAACAATTGAATAAATTAATTGAAAATAATTAATGAATTAGGTGAAACGTGAAAATGTTGAGCGTTCACGAAGTTAAGCGAGACAGCAACCTGAAAGATAACGTTAGGGGCGGGTCAAGGTGAGGAATATGGGAACATTCCTCCTATAAGTTCTTTAGAAAACTTATATGTCGTAAGAAATATTGTAATTGAGATATATCGAATAAACAAATTAGTTTCGGAATCTTTCAGAAAGAAGCCATTTAAAACTGTCGCCATACGCAAATTTCAGTTTTAGTTGAATTTTTAATACCATCAAACTATGATTCCGAAAACTTAACTTCAGATTTGATAAAAAAAAAAACTATCTTATCCTTATATACATACAATGGCTTATTCTAAGTTGCCTCCGAACGGCCGGCGGACTGAGGAACTTTTACCATATGGTATCATGTAATTTCGTTTCTTTGCTGGAGGTGGCACTTAATAGCACCAATATTTTAACTTTAGCTTTTTATGTCAAAACGTGTCAAGTCATTTCGATTTGATTTTGCTATTAAATTAACAGATTTTTATAATAATTTCCTTACTCAGTTAGCGATGATTCGCTACATGTATCACGTTGCAGCTGCGGCTGCACCCTCACAAATTTTCCCATTGTGACAGTGAATACTTAATTGGGTGACGGACTGCTTAGATAGCTGTTGAATTGTCACCCTCGCTTGTTGACTATTTGGTTGGCAGCACGCCTTCTCTAGAACGTTACTCATACACCTGAAAATGCTTTTCAATTTTAATTGAAATAATTGCAAGTTGAGTTAATTAAATGTTAAATCATGTAATTGTATGGCAATGTAAGTTGTAAAAACTCACATTTATATAAATATATGTACATATGTTATGCACGGCATTTTTTTTATGTATATATATGTATGTAGGTAGGTGTAGGTAGTAAGTGGTAAGAAAAATATTAAAAATAGTTCGCAAATAAATATAATTTCAATCTGTACGTCAACGATTAATAAAAATATAATCTACAAACAATAGGCATCTAATTTTAGAAAGTATAATGAATTCATTATGTTTGTATGTACAATATATATACCCATTTTATTTTTAACTCGAGCAATTTCAATACTATAACAGCTCCAGAAGGTTCATGAAACAGATATAAAAACTGAAAATCGAAATTTCAATCATAGTCTTCAGCGCAGACAAAGACAGCATCAATAAGAAAAATTATTTAAAAATCTACAACAATTTCGAAAAAAAATAATAACCCTACCCAAATGACGATATCTTTTTAATTTGATGTAAAAAAACAAAAACCTATCTGGCGAAAGCTCCCTTGTAAAAGTGAGCTATGAATCGAATATTAATTTAAAAATAAAATTATGCGATTAGAAAATGGAAATGAATTTTTAGAAAAATTATGAATTTTTAGAAAAATTATAAATTTTTATAAATTTAAATAAACAAAATAATAATCACTCATAACAGCCGTGGCACTGGGTCACTGGGTTTTTAATGATTTTCCAATCGGAATTCAGCCCTTCATCCATGCTGCCTATTCCTTTACTATATATATCATATTTCTTTGCTTTATATTTACATATGTTAAAGATATCAAATGTTTTGAAGTTGTGGGCAGTGCCTCCGCAGCTTGCGGCAGCGCATATGCCAAACGGCTTAACGGTAATACTAATTAAGCGAATCGTCAAACTAATCTTTGTTAATTTTAGACTTAAGCAAGTTAAAACAAATATATAAAAATAGGTAAATAAATAAACAACAATGCGTATTAAATTGTTAAATTGATGGCAATGTACTCTCTTCTATGAATGTATGGTAGACGATTAAGCCAAGCTTAGTGCCATCGAAAGCCGAGTAAGCTAAATTACCTATCGTCGTTGATGAAGTGTGTGACAACGATGATCTGACAGTTGTGATAAGCAGCAGTAGCTACAAATGCACTAACAAAGTAAACACTATTCACGTACACACATATATACGAACATACGTATTTGTACAAGATGGTAAATTAGAGAAATAACAACAACAACTTCTACACAAAGAATAAGCAATTATTCGACCTTTCTTCTGACTGACTTTCAAACACGCTAAAATAATATAACCGTTAGAGCATCAAAACATTTCATGTCGCTCCGATGACTAGTATTTAATCTATTGTATGTCTTTTTATTCTTTCTCTTTTACATACAACTTTCACTGAGAACCAACACCTTAAGGCGAAACAAAACAACATCGCCATTTATTTATTTTAATTTTTTTAAATACCACTTTTTCAAGAGGCATTACCACTAGATCAACAACAACTATGGCGCTATGGGATACGATATTTTATACACATATATGTACGTTATGTAATTTATATATATATATATATATATATATATATATATATATATATATATATATGTATATATATATATATATATATATATATATATATATATATATATATATATATATTACGAATACATTTCGAGCCCAAGAAAAAAATGAAACCCAACGTAACAAGTGTTGTGCCCTATGTGAGGCCTAATTACAAATATATATAAGTATATGCCGAAAAATCAAGTAAGAAACTTCATACGAAAATGTTTTATGTAGTTATTTTTAACCTTTTCCAGATATAATCGCTATTTTTCAGTATTGACATTTATTTGAAAATTTTATTCTCACTTCTCCATCTCAATTCATTTCAACTCTTCTAATTGCGCTTATTTGAATCGAACTAAGGTCATTAGTGGAGCTGAAAATTTGATGATTTCCATTCTATACCAGTGCAACTTCCTTCGCATAACTGTAATTTGTAACAATATAAAATATTTGCGGCCACTGTATCCGAGTGGTTAGTCGTACAGGCTTTCCAGATCAGCATACAATTATTACGTAAAAATTTGTCCCAACTGTGGTCTTTTATTGGCGACCAAGTCCAGGTGCAAACAACATCAAAAATTATAGAAAATAAATTTTTCTAATTGCGGTCTCCCCTCGGCAGGGATTTTCAAGCCATCCGAGTGTATTTCTGACATGAAATAAAATGCCCCCCATAAAAATCCATCCGCCGTTAAGAGGCGGCTCAGAATAAACTATAGGTCCCCCCATTTGTTGGTAAAAACATCAAGCGCAATATATATATAAATATATATATATATGTATATACTCCTATATTAAATTAAGTCTATGGTTACAATAATCTTACTCACTGACTAGGAAACGGAAAAACCAGACGCGAACGCAGCAAGAGGTTTTTGGGGGACCCCTGTGATATAAGCCTACTTTACGCTGGTAACGAGTCAGCAACGTGGAAAGGTTGAAAGGCAAAACGGATGAAATTTCTTTGCACTCTTCCAACTCTATTGTAACAAAGTTGGGTAAATTTGGTTCAAAATTATAGAGCTTTGAACCAAACAGAAAATTATAAAAAAAATTCCCAGTATAAGGATATCTAAAGTCCTTACTATAATTCCGTAAAACTGCTAAATTTGCATAAAATTTTAGAACCATATAACTTGTGTGGTTAACAAATGAAAGTCCATAGTCAAAAATTACTCCAAGATCTGAAGCTTCTTTAACTTTAAGTAGAGTAAGATTAGATAGATTTTATGATGATGAGAAACAGTTTTGAGATTTAAAAAAAAATTATATAAAAGCATTTCTCAATATTAAGATAGAGTTTGTTTCTGATGTTCCAAGAATTGATGTTATTTAGTTCTTGCTTCATTAAATTAACATCAGATGCACAAGTTATTTTGCTCAAAAGCTCTAAGTCACCGTCGTAATAATTAATAATAATTAATAATTAATTAATAGGAAAAATAAAATGAGGCCAAGAATACTCCCCTGAAGAACACGGAAAGGGCAACAAAAGCATAGGATTTCGTATCTTTATTTTTTTCCGAATAGTTTCCGCAGCAGAATAGTAGGCGAGACGGTGTCAAATGCTTTCGAAGAATCGTTGTAAATAGTATCTACTTGTCAACCAGACATAAAAACTTAGATGCAATATTTAGAAAACACCGCTAAGCTAGTAATAGTAGATTGATCGCATACAAACCCATGCTGAAGTGAGTCGAAAATATTTTTAATAGTAAATAACAATTTACTGTTAAGAACTTTCCCGAAGAGTTTGAGCAATTGATGGGTTAAATTTTATACGTTATTTCTATTGCCTGATTTGAAAACTTGTGTAATAGACCATAGTTTCCAGTAGTCAATGAAAACAATGAACATAAGGGCTTACAGACGGACATACCACATTTTTTCAAAACAAAAGCCAATCTAAAGCACTTTTCAGTGAAAGTTGAAAAGCACAGATGCCATTAATGATGCCATTGATCAAATATCAACGGTTAAATGATACATTGGAAAAATCAGCATCAGAAACCAAATTCGATTTGGAAAAACGTGCAAATAAACATCATAAATATTTGAATATTTGAAATTCTTTTTTTAAGCCCGATGTATGTATTTCCAGAAAGCTTTCGGTTATAATTCGAAAGAATATTCTTTGGCATTTATTTTTTGAAGATCATCACTTTCAAATGTTGGCCAGCGGCTACGTCTCAGATGGTCCATCCGTTTAGTCCAATTTTCGATGACTCGTTTGAGCATTTCGACTGGTAACTAGCGAATGACACGCGTCATGTTTTGCATAGACTTTAGACTTTACATAACTTTACAGGAAAAAATCTAACGGTGTGATATCACACGATCTTGGTGGCCAATCGACCAGCCCAAAACGTGAAATTATCTGTTCGCCGAAGTGTTCTCTCAATAAATCCATTGATTGATGTGATGCATGGGAAGTGGCGGCGTCTTGCTGAAACAAAATGTCGCGGAGATCACGAGCTTCAATTTCAAGCATCAAATATTTCAAGCATCCGCTCTCACCGGCATCATTTTTGAAGAAATATGGACCGATGATTCCACCGGCCCACAAACCACACCAAACCGTTGTTTTTTCTGGATAAAATGGTAGCTCTTGAATCTCTTTAGGCTACTCTTCGTCCCATATGCTGCAATTTTGCTTCTTTACATACCCATTGAGCCAGAAATGGGCCTCATCTCTGAACAAATTTAGCTCGAAAACGTCGGCTCTTCCTGGAACTTTTCAAGAGCCCATAGAGCCAAGCGATGTCGCTAGGAAAAATCGAGCAGCTGCAGGTCTTGTACAAGCTCTATTTTGTATGCTTTCAATTTAATATCCCGACGTAAAATGTGCCAGGTCGTTCCATACCTCAATCCGAGTTGCTGCGAACGGCTCCGCATCGAGTCTCCACGGTCTTCGTGTACACTCTCAGCTACGGTCACTATATTTTCTTCACTGCGTGCTGGACGTGGTCTATTCGGTCGAATATTATCCAATAATGAATGTAGGGTCCCAAGATAGGTGATGGTGTTGCGAATAGTACGCTCAATGGGCCGATTATGTTGACCATAAATTGAGCGAAACGCGCGAAGCACATTCTGCGCAGAACGTGAATTTTCGTAAAAAAGGTGAATGATTTGCAAACGTTGTTCAGGCGTAAGCCTTTCCATAATGAAATTCCAAACAATACTAAACAAAAAAACCATAACAGCTTGACACGACTCACGCGTGATTTGTCAAAAGAGGACTTTGAAGAAAGTGCCTCTACTTAGATCACCCTTTTTAAGAATTTGTGAAGAATTTTAAACTGTCTCATAGAAAATTCATACTTATTTTCGGTATTTAAGTTATTTGTTTATTTGTATAAATTGTAGAATTTTTATTTATGTTTTTTAAGTTTTTAAGAACACGTGCAGGAAGAGTAGATAATTTTTATGAAGGATTTCGGACAAATTGAATTGAAAAGTTTTAAAGTACTCAAAAACATTTTAAAAATAAAATCTAATATATTTTCATTGTTCGTTATTTATTAGCGAAAAGAATTGTGGTTAATAGTAGGAAGAAATGCAAAATCACAAAATTCAAGTGAAATAGAAAATTATATGTAGTGCATCATTATGATATTGGGAAATTGCAATGGCTAATCTGAATGTTTAAATCCTTACTAACAAAAATAAGATCTTGAATTTTTACAGTCATATTAACAGACGGATTTTTTCGAAATAGATTAATACTAAAAAGATATTATTAATACCATTTATATTAGTTGGAATAAGAGCACCTTTATTAAGCAATATTTTTTCATACATATATAGCGAATTAATCCAGAAGAGCAGTCAAAATGTGTGACCTAAAAATAATTTGCTAAATCTAACCCCATATGGGCTCAAAAATGTTTAATTTTTTGAATCTTTCTTAATATGACCAAATACTTGTAAGCACCATAAGTATTGCTCTTAACAACCCTTTCTAGTATTTTTACAATTATGTGGAACTTTGAACTACAAATTTCTTAATTTTAGTTTTAGTTTTGTGAATTTTTGTGTTATCAACTAGCAATCCCTAGTGTAATGAGAGATTTTAATTACTAATATTTTATTTTTGTAAAAGGTTCTACCGTTAATTACCTATTCCTCATCAAATATGTTATGTACATTGGCATGAGAATACTTACGTATTCATCTCATCAAATGTTGAAATCACTGTTTTATGGATGGCCACACTTTTGACGGTCATCTAACTTCAGTTTACTTTGGCACCGACCACCTTCGAATGGTCGTAAATATGTATGCTAAAGCGTAATTAACATAAGACTCTGGGCAATAAAAAAAATCAGAAACAACAACAAATGAATTAAGCAAGTGGTCAAACAGCAATCACATTACCTACTGAGCCAAAAGTGGACGGCAACTTTTAGGTGGACCGGGGCGTTTGGTAATCTGGTTAATAGATTTGTGTGAATTTGTAATTCAGTTGAGTGTAATAAATTTCACTAATGTTCAGACAATAATCAATTTTTTTCGGGAGACATTTAGTTACTTAGAGTAAACGAGTTGTAGGGTGGAAGAATTTGTGCACACATAAGACTGCATAAAAGTATTTGGCACAACTGTACATACACACTTATGAACGTATGATAGTACAAGTGTAAAAAGAAGAGACTGTCGGAAGGAAAAGACATGCGTAAGATTTATTTGCACACAAAACGGCTACACCTTAAGATGTTCATAGTTGTTGCTGTTGCTTGAGCAAATAATCACATTAAATTCAGCTGTTTGTAAATACATATGTGCGTACGCACATTCTTCAATTGACCCTCAATGAAATTGTTTATGCATTTGACTGCATAACATTTTTTTTTTTATCCGCCGTGGCTAAAATCCGCAAAAGAACTTGCAACAAAACGTCAAACACACTTTCGTAAAATGTTGGCAATTATTTAAGTCAATAGCTGAAATGAGCAGAATATTGAGTTGCGAAAACGATCTTCCCCCCTCCTACAATGCAACCTCCTACAATTTTTACATCGCCATGTGCACCCATCAGCAGATCGATGAGAGGCCGAGAGCCGTTGGCACAAAACGCCCCACGAATTCAGTGCGGGAGATTTATACACTGTGCCGCTGTCATTTATTTTCGCCGCATCCGCGCAAACTACGAGTGCCCAGGCACCTCCTACCAACAACATGAAAATCGCTACGTCCAGTTTACCATCCATTCAAACATACGTATATTCATTCATTCATTCATTCATTCTGCCATTCAGTGCTTAGCAGTGGCTCCTGCTCTCATCCATTGCACACATGTTTGTATGTACATACTGACAAATTTCTGATTGCTGGTGGTTTTTTGTTTTTGTTTTATGGCAAGTATAGTGAGAAGAAGAGTTTTTGCGTTGGAAAATTTATGTTGCTTGTAGCAACATTTGCTGTTACACATGCTGCGCGAATTGTTGCACTCTGTTTGATTGTAGCATAGAAGTGTGGCATCACTGAAACAACAACAATTCATATGCACCTATGTAAACACCTTAGCATTGGCGGCGGATTCAATGTTGGTATATATGCTTATATTGGTTTATTAAAACCAATAATGAATTCGTATTTATGAATTTATATTTATTTATTAACAAAAATAAAATTTTTCTTTTTCTCAAAATCACTCATTCATGATGTATTGGCATTCCTCGATACGAGAATGTTGCAAGATAGAGAATGAATAAAGTTGTCGGGGAAGCTAACATTGATTTTCCTTTTTAGTTTTAGCAGACGCCCACACAACTTACATGAACATGCACATACAAATGTACATGCTTACCCTATAGAAAAATTTAGAGGCAATCGATTCCATAGATAGTTCTCCTATATCAATCTTGCAATAACCTATGAATTACCATAAAAAGATAGGAAACACCAACGCGGCGCTTCTCTTGAGGTGAGGTTCAGGTGGTTATCGGGAATGCGAACCTTCAAATCCATCAGCCCCGACAGAATAAGCATTCTGATGCTGAAACAACAAAACATATCAGCCGATATCCCTACTCTACCCAGTAGCGAAGGGCCTTGCTGCTCTCGCCCATTACTCACCTCATGATCTCAGGGACACAATAACAGGGCTTCTGAAAAATGCACAGTACCACAACTACACTTCAAGCCATTAACACCCAGATAGTCCATAACCAAATTCGATGCATGGTGGTGGTCTCTCTCACATATATACATTTCGAAACTCCCTCCATCACCGAAAGGCATGCGCAGATGACTGCCATATATAGGCATCTGGTTAGGATATTGATAATCTTTGTGCGACATCTACAATTATAACCAGCGAAATGCTCGCCTACTCTTTTCACCAACGAGCCGATTACGTTGAAATTCCTACAATTAATAAGCCCAAGTTACTGGGAGTCACTTTCGACGACCTATATTCCATCAATCCGCTTATGTATGTGATTGCTACCAAAGTATAAAGTCGCAACAAAATCATCCAATTGCCAGCCGTCAGCACCTGGGCGAAAGAAAAGGAAGCATTGCTTGCAACTTACAAGACAAACTGGCGGTCGGGCCGAGGACTAGCAACACACAGATAAAGAAGTTACAAGCCTTCCATAACACAGCGTTGAGAAACATTACGGAAACTTTCTGATGTCTTTAATAAACCTTTTTCATAATGATACATCTATGCTCCCAGTTAAAGAGTATAATGTTATGCTGTGTATGCAATATCTGCTAGAGTGTTACCATATGGACGATTCTGTCAGACATCTGGAGACCTCGAGCTGCCTTGCGAGGCTTGAATACTACTAGTACAATTAAGGTCCAGATTTACCCCCACCTACCCAAAGTATACCCTTCATCAAATGAGTCCCCGCACGAAACACTCCACCGTTTTGCATGCTCACTCAAATCAACTCACCTAACACCCCTCTACTTGTGGTTCAAACCCATCGAAACAGCACGTTTCCTGGACTTTCCGTTAGATGACCTCTTCAACTTAAACTGATTTTTTTCTGCTGCTAGGTGGGGTAATAGCAACAAACCCGTGAAGCATTTGTTTAAATAAGGTCAATTGTTCTTGTTTTTAAAATGTTTCCAGCATCAAAACAAAGTCAAAACAGTAAATAATTATCCATATAAGTGATTTTTATAATTGTAATAATTTCTATTGTCCCCCGTTCGAGATTGACTAAAGCTCATAGTCAATATACACAAAAAATTAAAACTGATCAAACATGCTCACTCTACTCTACAAGCATATGACTGCAATTGGTATACAGAAAAAGAGATTATGTGAAGTAAAGTCATATTCTGTTCTGCTTCTTTTCTATTTTGGAAGAGGTAAATCCAGATCTAAGTTTTGATTGCTTGCTGGCCAGTGAAAAGTCACTAATACCTCACCAAAAAATAACGTTTTTCGCAATTCTAATGAGGCAAAGCTAGATTTCAGTATTTTATGTAAAGAGAGTTAGGAAACTATAGAGCGAAAGTCACTATAAGCGGACACTATAAAAATCGGAATCGAAAAATAATTATTTTTTAGCAACAATAAATTCGACTTTTCAATATGTTTATGCTGATACTTTCTTGGAAACAACATCTCCAATTTCTTTTCGTCTGGTTTTGATGTTTTCATTGGTTCGATGTTAGGTTTTTTCTATGGATTAACTGAAGCGTGCTCACTTCTTATGTCTTTTGACCTTTTGAATTTGCATATTCTCTTTAAAATATGATCAAAATATTGAAATTTTTTATTAAAATTACACCAGTCTGAAGGGTTTTACTAGAGGATCACTTAGAACATCCGCGAGTAAAAAATACAGTTGAAAAAATTGATTTAAGATAGAGGGTAAACCTGAATTGTACCATTATGTGCTAGTAAGCTCTGTTACATTTTGCTGCTGGGTTTATATTAACTAAAATATAAGTTTCAAAATTACTATATATAATTGCAAAACTCCACGACGTAGTTTTGCATGAAAAAGCATACAAACCTATACGTGTTTTAAAAACTCTGAGCCATACAAATTTTGAAAGCTTTCGCAAGTTTTTCAATCTTAAAAATCTCTATCTTTTCAAAATTCTGCTTTTGTTTTGGAAAATCTAACAAAGTTATCTGATTCACATTTTCATTTAAAATCGACAATTCTGAAGTACAATAGATCGTTCTAATAATTAACTTTCGTTTCTTTTTTTTTTTGTAGTTATTATTAGTATTATTATCTTTATACTTTATGGTGGCAATGTCCGGCTTCGCGTTCTAAATATGTAGAATATTACTATCATGTTCCAACCAAACTGAAGAAGAGTTTTTTGGGAAATTTTCTGAAACCAACTAAAAACACTTTGAATAATTAAATAAAGTTTGAAAAATTTCACTTTTCCAACAGATTTCCGAAGGACTGTTATATATACTTCATTCAGTGTGAATTTTTTGAATACATATTTAAGGGTTGAAACAGAAAATCGTAAAAATGGACGTATATATGTTTTTTTTTGCATCAGCAGACACATTCCAGTAACGTGTCTTTTAATACAGATGTAGGATATCACTATCCTTTCGCGAAGTAATTTATATTCGTGTGTTGTCGAGTGATGTATTACCTCCAGCAGCAATGGGTGTGTATAACATGAACAGAATGTTTTTGTATAGATGTAGATTTAAATAATATATTAAGATTTCATAATTATTAGCTGAAAATTAAGTTTATTACATAAACCAAGCTAAGTGAGTAGTCCAACGAGAGTTAAGAAAGAAAGAAAGCTGCGTTTACGCACAGAAAAACAAAAATACATGAGCTTATGGAATTCGAGTTCCTGCGCAATACGCTTACTTTACTCAAATTGCTGTCGCCTTTTTGCTGTTTGGAAACAAGCAGGTAATCTACAGTCTGAGAGGCAACTAGGATACACGGCTAATAAACAAAGGACTTGTACTCCTCTGTATCTCTCGCACATACCAACCCACATCCATGCAATCGAAATGGTTTTCCTTTCCCTAAAATGCAAATGCTTTCGTAGAATACCTTTAATTTAAAAGTTTATGCAAAGACGTGTAGGGTGTAGGGTGTAGGGATTAAAACAATCAATATAACTGAACTAATGTATTTATATGAACTTCTGCGTCGATTTTTATGGCCGTGATAATGATTTTAATGACACAGAAAACTGAGCTTTTGAACTCAGTTGGGTTTTTTTTCTATTTCCTGTTGATAAACATAACATCGAAATGATAGATATGCAAAATTGTATTGTAAATATTTCCAGCAGGCAGTGTTTCTCGACAAACTATGAGCAAAGTCTACAATTTCCCCATTATGGCCGCCAATGCTGTATTTTATTATCGGAATCGTCTGCAATCAACACTTTCTTCTTCGTCAGCACCAGCTATGACAAAATCTATTAATTATCTACACCCCACTTTCTCCAAATCGAATAAAATGTCATCTAAACATTTTTGTGGTATCAAATTATTTTGTTTGTGCCCTCAAATCACTTAACTAACTTAACATTTACAAATAATATACTCTGAAGGGAAAATAAACGAAATTTGGTGATTTTTGTGATGAACCGTATGTAATTTAAAGCCTTTTGTGTAATTTGCTGCGTCACGAGGAACCTACCTTTAGTCGGCTCTGGGATACCAGTTCTCTACGTTTGAGCTTATCTATTTAATTCAACACTTGAATTACTGTTTTGTTTACAACAACGCTTGCAGTTAGCCCATCTTGTTGTTGTGCTGTTTGCTTAATTCGGATTTGCCCAACTCTTCCAACTTCTGCGTTCTCCACCTCTTTCCACCTCTTCACTCTGCTCCTGCTCATTTACTATGTAGTTGTAGTTAGCCATTAACTTTTTTACGGCCAATTTATTGTATTTTTATTGATTTGACTTTGACTATAATTTCCTCATCATGTCTTCGCAAGCACAATCACGCATATACACCCATTCATACATGCATACATACAAGAATACCAACAATAAATATGCTTTTAAACCATTTCTTTACTAACTTGCCATGTTGCTCATTTTATCGTTATTTGTTTTTATTTTTATTTTTTTGGTTTTTCATTGTTTATTTCTTGAATTTTATTTGTTTCGTGGTTTTCGGTTTATTTTTGACTCACATTCTTGTTATCGGCGGTCACGTCAGCATGGTGTATAACATTTTACATTTCGCCAAAGAAATACTCAAAACCAACCACAACAATAAAACACCCAAATGTGCACCCAATGAGTTTTATTGGTAGAGTTGCATCGAATTTCCATGATATAATTATTTATATTCCAAGAGTACAGAGCAATTACAATTTTCATTCGGAACATAAAAAAAAATTATGGACAGATTCACTCGTTCTTTGGTATTATATGATCATTAGAAAATGATTTACTGAAACTAAAGACTTAAGCGACAAACTGCATTTTACTTACGTATATGAATATGTATTATTCAGTGGCATATGGAAAAAGGGTTCCGCAATAAAAGGCTGAAAACATTAAGAAGTGGTGTTGTGAATTGAATTTCGTTGGGTGATTAGCAAAATTTCTGTTCCAACTTACCTTGAAAACTAAGGCTCAAGACCCCCAAGTAAAATCCCAAGTTTATTCATTTCCTGGGAAGGCGATAGACAAACAAGGTTAAATAAATTCGCATCGCTATACTATGTTTCATATCTATATATGAATATATGAATATATAGACTCCGAAACTCAGCCGATTTCGTTTGAAATTGTGAGAGAGGAGAGTGTTCCTCTGAAGTTTGGATATTTATGAAAGAGTTGACAATAGTCAGAAAAATAAAATTTATTTAAATAAAAATAATTCATCAATTGAAATTTTCCTTTAATTTAAGAAATTACCCTTTTCCCAAGAAATATACAAGGGAGCGAGTTTCCGGAAAAAATCTCAATTATTGTTCGATTTACTCAAAATTTGATGCACTGAAAGCTTTTTGCCTAAATTAAAATTAGGACCATTTTTTAGTCCAGGAAGTAAGTCTGGGGCCTATCTATCTAGAGTAACACAGAAAACACGATTTACTCTGGGAAGTTGTACCAGAACGATTATATTACAAAAAAATCGGGCTTATTGCTCAATTTACTTGAAATTTATTTTTTATCCAGGAAGGGGACCAGAGACCGATCATGTAGAGACAAATATTTGTATGGGTTGGTTTGAAGGTATTATTTTGTTTAGACAAACAAAAACCGGAAATTGACCAGGCAGCGAGTTCGACTGGCTTGAAGCTTAGTATGAATGTATGCTTTTATCTAAATTAACATACAGATGCAAGAATTTTTTTTTTTTTTTACGAGAAAAAGACCACAGATCAACAGATCAATTTGAATAAAATTATAGATGGTTCATAGTTCGCTGCGTCCTGTTAGTATATAGTCTGCTTTGAGTTTTACGACTCGATTACATCCAAATGGTGACGAACTATTTTTATGCGACGAATGTTATTGCGTTCAAGCGTTGGCCAGAGTTGTGGTGTTTGGCTCACCACGAAACATTCCTATTTACAGTTTCTTGAAGACTTTGAGTGACGAATAATCTCAGACTATCTGTGGTAAGAACTCAGCTGCTGCTATATGCAAATACCAAATATTGTTAGCACATAAATACAAATATTAAGAGAGGTCCATAATATAATAAAGAGTATAATATTTTGGATTAACTACATCAGTCTCTATAATGCCGATTATAATATCTAAATTCAGCAAAATAGGAAAAAGCCATAGTAACGCGTAACTATGTATATATTCTTCTCATCATTTAATTTGTTATTATGTGACTTAAAACCATTACATATATGGAGCAAATTATTTAAATATCTCATTCCGTATAGATTAATAATAACATAAAATTAAATAAATGCTTAAACAATCGAAAAATGTGTCAAATGTGACTAACTAAAATAAACCAACTTAACAACTAAATCGCACAAACTAAAATTTAGCTAAAAAATCGATAAATCTTCTGAATAGACTTTCTATTTGTATTGAAGACTTTTATTACAAAAATGCAATATATGAGTTGCATACCCTTATATATATATATATATATTTATATTTATATATATTGAACATTTAATAAATAACAAATTGTTCTGTAAACGTACACGGTTATTGGCCATAAAGCTCATTTGCGCTGACTTTTTACGAGCGGCTGAGACTTTTGGATGAACACTTTTCAATAACATATAGCAGCGGCGTCAAATGTTTGTCATTGTTTCGAAACGTTCTCGATGATTTTTGTGATACTTAAAATGACACACTAATGCATTATTTTCGAGGAGTTAAAATGTCAAACAATATTTACTTTTCGAAATTGTCTTCACTTTGTTGATAGGCAACATTTGTTTTAGAAAAATTTCAAAACTTAGCAGATCGTATACGAAATGATCAAAAGTAATAAAATCTAATCAACGGTGCGTATTGGAAATAACTTTTAATTAAATGAGTTTGCCTGTTTATAAATTTGGGTTAAAAGCCGCAAAATTGATTGGTTACTGCTCCGCCCAAACCGGAATTATATGCTTACGAGCAGATTTTGCGTTTGCGCGTTCAATATTTTTATTTGTCTTTTTGACCTTCGTCGCCCAACATACATACGTAATTTATATGCCAATAATTATGCTAGTTTGACGATGGCAGGTCGATGGCTAGTTTGTCTGAAATGTTGTTGTTTTTTATTGAATTTAAATTAATTTTTTTCTATTATTTAAATTTGTTGTTGTCATTCAATACTAAATTATGTTGCGGCATCACTTTCAGCCACAAGCATTCGTTTCTGGTTATAAATTTTTAAGCCAAATTGTTATTGTTTTCGAATTTGAGACGATTTCAGCAGTTCCACTGATTTTTTTTATCGAAATTTTCGACGTTTATTTATCTATGCTTATTTTATAATTTATATAATTTGCTTGGCGGTTGACATTTTTAGTGAAATTGTTTATGGATTTTTTCCCCGTAATGTTTTTTGTTGTTGTTGTATATATGTAACTTCTAAATTTTATATCTTCAACTTTTGTTGCGTACTACTCTGTCGTTAGCGTCTTCAATACAACACGTGTGCTTGTTAAAAGTATAAAAAATTTCAAAACGAGTATACAGAATAAAATTTATAAAATTCCCTTTAGATGTACGGGTTTGTCCAACTGAAAGATTGTAGTATAGAATTAAAAAAATATATATAAAATTTAAAATAATAAAGAGTTAAGTAAATTAAGTATGAGCTTTGTAAAGGTCTAACCTATAAAGCAACTATAATAATATGTAATGGCAAATATCAGATGTGCAAGGGGAACATACATTTCAAATTGTAAATCCTTCCAGCGATAGTGCTTCGCTTAAGCGGATTTAGTCCCCAATCATAACTAATTTAATCACATTGTCTCACTTTAGTGTAATTTGTAAGAAAATATAGGAAATATGTACACAAAACCATATGTAGTGATTTCATGGAATTATTTGCGAGTTATAAATATGTACGGTTGGATCTAAAAGTGGACGCAGCAGCGTCAGCTCATATTATTTAGGGTGATAAGGGTGATCAATTTGATGTGTTATCTATTTTACGGTTCCCAAAATAAGCTTAAATAAAATGCATTTCAAATATTTTTTTTCATCAAAATTTTTTTTCATTACAATGTTTGAACTTTGGCATTATATGTGACACACTACATCATTCAAATGGTCGCCTAGTGAATATTCGCAAACTTCGACCAGGTTGAGGCAATTTTCGACCATTTTCTGGCATATATTAGGCGGGGTATCAGCCATAGCTTTACGAATGTTGCTTTTCATGTGCTCAAGAGTCGTTTTTTGCGTAACCTCAGAAGAAAAAGTCCAGTGATATCAAATCGCACCATCTCGGTGGCCAATTGACATTCTCGCAATAAAGCCATATTCGCTCGTGTTGTGTGGCATGTGGCACCATCCTGTTGGAACTATATACGGTATTGTGATTGGCCAGCTGGCTTCAGTGGTTGTATTTGGGTTTTCGGCTATACTTCCACTTACCGCAACGATATTTGAGGTGGAATTAGCAAAACGATGAGTAGCCGGCCTTACAATATCTGTAATCGATCCAGTCTCTTCTATTTTTTTTTTAATTCCACCTATTGGTAGAGTAGTTGGATGATTATGTGCGCCATAATCTACTCTTAAAGCACGAAAAGTGACCACGTTTGAATAACCAATTTTTGTAGTCGATTTCAATAATTTCTAACGCGTTGTGCGGTTGTTAAGCGATCCATTTTCATAAATGCTTGACTTCTAACTAAAATAAAACATTTTTTTTTTTGACAGTTGAATATTACAGATATCAAAATGCAGCCCTGCACTTTCGAAACCCCTAAATGGATAGCCCTTTACATATTTATAATTCGATTTGGTTGAATTTTTAGGATATTTACCTAAGTGGAATATTTTTGATGTCGGAATTATACCACGGACCGGTGGAAGGGATCACCGAAAGATTGACTAAATTTAATATGATTTCTATATAAGCTTAGATCGGGCATTAGAATGTTCGTTGTCCAATGTTATTATGCGGCTGCAAGATAGTCCTGTTCGTTCAACTTTATTGTTAACAAACTTAGATCCGAATGGTGCATTTGGCTTACTTCGCGGCATTCATATTGGCATTTTCATTGTGAAGGAGTAGCAAATATGTGATACTTTAGTTAGGACCACAAAACGTGTGGACGAGTCTGCAAGTTAATGTACAGAGTGCAATCGCCAATAGCGTGTAAGCGAAAAATATTAAATTTCCTAGTTGTCGTGTTTTGTGTGCAAAAAATACGGTAAAGAAGTACAAATACGTACTTAAGACTAAATTTCATTCCTCATAATTTGTAACGCTTCTTCGAAAAGCTTGGAAATATTAACGGTTGATGCTACTTGGTATTTACCTATTTGCTTAAAGAAAAGAAAGTCAAACATATTGTCGCCTACGCCTTTTTGGTGATTAGAGCTCGATGGCTCTACAAATAAATACTAAAATTTCCTTGTGTCAAAGTATATAATCTAGATCCTGAGATCGTAGTAAATAATTAAAGGAAAATACTCATATCGTTTACAACAACAGTGAACTTTTCCATACGCTAAATAACCGAAAAACCCAACAAAGAACGCACAAAAGCCAAACAAATAATCATTTCACCGCATAAAGAAACACATTCATATCTGGGCCTTGGAAAGACCACAGTACCTACTCAGGTAGGTACATATATAGATATGTAGGATATTCAAGAAACTGAATCTGCATGTCTGCTTGATAACTTTAAATTAAGCGTTTTCATCAATGCCAACTTTATAGACTTTTTTGTAGATTTGTTATACTTATATATATGTAAACTAACAAACGTCTGCTTGTCAATCAAAGTTCCTTGTTCTAGAGACTATTTAATATTTACTGTTACGATTTACTTATGCAAAAAGTATCGTCGCTTTAGTTTTTATTATTATTTTTGTTCTCTTTTGTGAAGTAAAATGCTCAAACTTCAAGTGTTACCAGCAAAACTGCATATTAACAGTATGGATATGTATATACATATATATTGTATATATGTCGTTGTTGCTAAGCTACAAATCTAACGAGTCTGACTAGGTGTAGGCGATCTCCAACGGCGCAGCTATTTTTTACAATTTACGCTTAAATGCACTGATTTCAACGGCTCAGGCACTATTTTTATTTTCAATACTAAAGAAACGCCTACACTGGTCGCTGGACGCAAAACAAAATAAAATTTATAAGTTGTAATTCAATTCTGTGACAAGCCCTAATGAAATTTACTTATTAGGGTTTCCGTAACTATTAAATACCAGCTCAGTAGCGACTCTGAGTCACAGTTTCAACACATTTTATTTCTACAGTTTTGTCTCAATGATTACGCCACTGTTTACCAAGATCACACCACAGTAATTTGCATCACCTTACCTCAACACAGCAACAAAATGTTTCCCAAAACCAATTCTTATTTATAATGACCAAGCAGTAACTGCTATCTGAGGTTTCTTTTGATTTAAGCAATTGAATGGGGCTGGTAAAAGATGTAATGATGGTAATATGTTCTGATAATCAAAAAATTGGTAATTGTTGTTCTACCTGTGGGCCATGTATATGAACCTATAACTTGAAGCATTTTCCGATAATATTGATGTCGAAATAAAATTTCTCAGCGTTCTCTGACAGTAACACGACTTGTATTTGCTTCAAAGATTTATGGACGACAAGAGAAGCCTATGGTGTTGAATAAATCTTCCTCAAACCCAAAAAAAAGTTGTTGACCTTCAAATGTCAATGGATTTTGGAATGGCAATAGGATCTCCCAACATATTACAAGTCAATTTCAATATGACTGCTTATGAACCGCTGTTCGTCGTTAATTAGGTCATTTTTGGTTAAGTCAATCTTGTAATCGAATAATTTCATTTTTTGTAAATAAATATCTGAAGAACCTGGAAACGACACATATGCCAAATGTCTATATAAAATTTCTGAATAAGTTTAATAATGATAATAATAAGCCCAACGGTTACCCTCGTCCCGCCCAACCGTATGGATTTTGCCGAGTCTCAAAAAGCGAAAGGTTGTTAAGCGTCGAGATTTAAAAAGTGCTCGAATAACAATTAAAATCTCGAAATAAACGGCGAAATGGTTCATGTGGTTCGAGATTGATTTTATATGATTTTAAAAATAATGGTCTGAATTCTCGTGATAATTAATTTAAGAGAAATGAACTGCAAGTCAATCCGTTTAGAAGCTTAACTAAGAAAATTATTCCCAGCATTTCTCTACGGCTAGAAAGTGTAGGTAAATTTATAAGTTTTAAGCGGATAGTGTACGGAAGAAGATTTTTGTGGGAACCCATTGTAAATGACGCAAAGCGAACAAAAAAATTGTTTTTGAACCGACTCAATTTTGTAAGAATGGACTTTTTAATTAGGATTCCACACAACCGAACCATACTACAATATTGAACTCACTAATCGCGTAAACAGCATTTACGTCATATATGGGCCTCCAAGACCTTTAGACCATCGCTTTACGATTTGCGGTGTGTGTGTGAATATATTAAAATAACAAACCTCTCTGCACAAATCTGCTTCCCAGAGCTAATTTCTACAAATGGCTTTAAATTCTTTCGATTTTGTTTGTTAATATATTATTTCGTGACATTTCAAAAACTTTGAAACGCAATTTTACCAAAAAAAAGAGATTTCTATTTACAACTGTATGTATTAAATCAATCGAATTATAGTATGACATATATACGTTCCCAATCCTGGATATTTTTCCAAAAAAAATTATCACATCTACCATCTGCAATCCGGATTTGTAATTAAATCACTTGAATGTTTCAAAATTTGTGTTTATTCACATAAGAAATATCTTGTTTGCGTTTTCTTTGCATAGCAGTCTATATATACATATCGTCGATGCATATGCAATACCACCTATCTACCAGATGCAAAACCTCCCAAATGACGAAAGTGGCAAAAATGAGATTTGGTAACCCCGCATTCCAGGCATCGAGTTTCATCTATAAAAATAAAAAATTTCGTATTCCAGCCGAAAATTGCCGAAAAAAACGGTAAATGCAAAACCGGATGTAAAGTGTGTAGTCAAATTTTATTTGCAAAACCAACCATCATTTAGTTCTGTTCAGCAAGTTGATCAACCAAGCGTCAGTACTACGGACAGGGAGAGGCCTAATTTTATTGTGTTCTTTGCTATTAAATTTTTTTAACTGTTTGTGAATATACATACCAGGAATGGCTTCAAATGAAGGAAGTGATATAATTAAGGAAAATTTTTTGAAAGGTAACAAAAAAAGAAACAATGTTATTTATGTCCATATGTATATAATATCAAAGTGTTTGTATGTACATTATTAAAATATAAATTTAGATGCTTGGGCGACTCCACCAAGTTCTCCTGAAATTTCCTATTCAGAGTTGGAATTGTCACCGCACACGCATGGGATGCGCATCTCAATAGAGAATGATGAAGAATTTTTCAATTTCCCCAGTATATTCAATTCTCCTGTTATGAACAGCAACAATTCTATCAAAGGTGACTGTGATATTCATACTTCCCCCAGCAATGAACACCTTCCAGAAATACAAATTTTGGAAGAAAACAAAAATAAAAGACGAAAACGGAACACAGGCAATTGGAAAAGAGAGATCAACAAAAAGAAAAGAATGATTGGAGAAGAGTACATAGGCTTTCGCAGAACACAAAACAAAGTAGTCCAAGATGTGCCACGAATGAAGAGAGTGCTTAATAAGTCAACCTGTGCTAAAGCTTGCCAAAGAGTAAAAAATTTGATTGTAAAAGGTTTATTGAGCAGAAAAGAGAACAAATTTTTGCACACTTTTGGAAAAACATTAATTGGCAACAAAAACAAAAATATGTTTGCTCGCTGGTTCACGTTCAAACTACAAAAACAAATAAGCGCAGCAAATTAAAGAAATCAAATTCTTTTGTGTATTTTCTCAAAGATGGTACCGAGAGGCGAAGGGTTTGCAAAAATATGTTTTTATCGACCTTAGGACTCAAGGCATGGACTGTACGTTCGTGGCTCACTAATACACAGGTTTCGTGCAGCTCTCAAAAGAAACCCACAAACAATTCCAAAAAAAAAAAAACTTGTAAAAAAATTTTTGCCATCTTTGCCAAAGCTCCCGTCACACTACTGCAGGTCATCATCAAGCAAACTCTATTTAGAGCCAGTCATTGAATCAAAATCACAGTTGTACTCTCTTTATAAGAATAACGCTCTCGAGCTTTCAGTACCCGTAGTCTCAAGAAGTTATTTTGATAATATCTTCTCCGAAGAAAATATATCTCTTTTTAAATCCAAAAAAGATGAGTGCGATACTTGCATTGCTTTTAAGACCGGAAATATATCCGAAGTGGAATATAACTGTCACATTGACCTCAAAAATTCAGCACGATTGGAAAAAAAGAATGATACCATACTTGCCAATTCTGGAGAAATTCATTTAATTACCGTTGACCTACAAGCTGTTAACCTATGCCCAAAATTAAACGCCAGCTCAGCTTATTATAAAACTAAGCTTGCTGTGCATAACTTCACAGCTTACAACTTAGTTACTAAAGAAGTTGTTTGTTATTGGTTTGATGAAACTGCAGCCGACTTAAAGTCTTCAACGTTTGCCAACTTTTATGTGGACTATATATCATCAATACTTCGTAAAAATGTAAAACCTGTAGTGATTTATTCCGATGGTTGCACATATCAGAATCGAAATTCCGTTGTTGCAAATGCACTCCTTAGGCTTGCCATTGAATACAACGTTGACATAACTCAAAAATTTCTAGTAAAAGGGCATACACAGATGGAGGTAGATTCGGTTCATTCTGTAATTGAGCGGAAATTAAAGAATCGGCAAATATATTTACCTAGCCAATATATGTATGTTGGCAACACAGGAATCCAGACGCAATCCGTTTCCGTATATCACACGAGAGATGGACTACACATTTTTTAAAGACTATGATAATAAAAAATATCAATTATATGACTCCATACGCCCAGGTCGTAAAAAGGGGATAAAGTCGTTTTCGATTTACGTGTCTTGAAATACTCTTCTGATGCATCAATCCAGTATAAGTTGTCTTTCGAAAGCACTTTTCTAGAGCTTCCACACCGATCTAAACGCAAATGGAACAAAAGCACTCCTAACGCTCTTTATTTGTCTCGTATACCAATAAAAAAAAATCTAAATACCAGCACTTAAAAGAATTGAAGCATGTAATTCCTTCAGACTGTCACTACTTTTATGACAACTTACCTTACAAACAATAGATACTAAGATTTATGTCTGTAAAATTAATTATAAAAAGATAAAAAGAAAGAAATTTGTTTTTATTCTACATATATGCGGGTTAAAAATATTTACGTGTAAAAATAATAGGAAAAATTATTTGCAAAACCGTCTATAAAAAAAAAAACTTACTGAAACAAACAATTATGATAAACTTCAGTTCAATACTAGTTTACTGAGGTAAGTTGTTGATTTCAATTCAAACTTCATTCATAAGATTAAAAGAAAACTCGTTTTTTTCATCTTCTGTAAAATTTGATTGCTGTCAGATAGGTGGTATTGCAGTTGGTAGATAGGTGGTATTGCATAGGCATCGACGATATATAGAATATTCCATATCAAATATCGCATACTCATATTCGCTCAATTCGCTCAACTCATTTACCTCCATTAAATAAAAGTTATATCACACGTTAATGGCATCTTTATAAACATATTAATATGTTTACTTGGATACAATATAAAATATCATAAACCTCACAAACAAAAAGTATTACTTAACAAAAACTGAAGTAAAAAGAAGTCTGCTTATAATACAACAGCGATGACAGCATCCGTCAGCAAGTAAAACAGCAGAAAAGTACCACACCCACCGGCAGCAATAAAATCCGTAATAAACAAACAAACAAGTGGCAAATGTTCATAAAAATCAGCAACTCCATTAACTTTCTGTGACGTTCAATAAGTGTGCCAGAGACTTGGCCAGTCAGCCGGTTTATTTTCGACTCAATCGCTGGCTGTTTTGATGCGCCGCCGCATTGCGTGAGTGAACCAACACCGCTAGGCAAATCAGCTGTGATCTCTTGAGCAGGCTGAAATGAAAATTGCACGTAAGAGTATTTGCGCAGTTGCAGCCGCAGACCAAGCGTCTCGGTCGGCCTTCAAATGCATGCGTCAACAGTGGCAATGGCATTGGCAATGGAAGTCGCAGAGGAAGTTCAACGTTGCGCCATCTCAAACACCACAAATCATGCATTTAACGCCTTCTTAACGCACAGTAATAAAAACGAAAAGGTAAGCGGAAAGGCGTGAGACCGATAGTGGCTAACAAGTTGGGTGCATTTGCAAGCATATAAAATCCCATTCATTGCCTGTACTTTGATTACGTTGCAACACTGCAACACGGCAACACGGCAACATGGCAACATGCAACAGAGCTTGACCGCGGGCAATTGAAGTTGATGGCAGTTGTCCTCGGATGTGGCATGCAATTGAAAATCTATGCACACATACACGCGCTTTTTTATTTATATTAAGATGTCAGCCAAGTTGGCATCACAGTTGTTTGGCTGTTTTTTTCGTCTCTGGCACTTAATCCACGTAATCGACTCAAAAGCAATCACTTGCTAAAATGATCAGCATGATATCGGGGTGACAACAACAACCTTCTCATTTAATTTATGACGTCTGCTACTACAACTATAAGTGTCTTACATAGGTGATGGGTTTAGTTGTCAAATGTTGCCATCAACTTTGCTTTGCACGTTACTAAGAATACTTCAACACATATTAATTCAGCTGAACTCAAATAAATATTTAAATTCGAATAAATACTTAAAATAAAATTGTTGAGTTCTAATGAAGATAATGAAACTACATCTTAAAGGGCGAAGCTTACTTCTCTTAAAACGAATTTACTGATCTTATGCTTTCAATTTGTGGTTTATGCTTCATCAAACCTACAGTTTTGAGAATCTTGAGAAAAGCTATAGATTTCTACAAAAAAAATTCAAACGTAACAACATTCTCTCTGTAAAGATATTGATTAAAAGATATTTAATATACTAGTGGCATTCAGATCGGCTTGGTTAATTCGTTAATAGTTGCTCGAAAGTTCTTTATCTGTATCTATTTTTTATAAAATTAACAGATTATCATTCTATCGGGTAACGAATTACAAGTCTGGCATGACATAACCCCAAAAGCCCTTGTTGCGTTCGCGCATGTTTCACTAGTTGGACATTCGAGAGCTGCATATATTGCTTTGCATATCGAGCAGTCCACTTTTGAAAATTCTACTTTATGATAAAGAAAATCAGACTAAATTTATGATATTTCAATAGGCTCGTATGTTCTCGTATATCTATACTAGCGGTGCATGCACAAACCATAATGGTTAATCAAATGTTATTGTTATGCAAGCTTACCCTTAATATATCACCCAGATAATCCATTCGGTCGTAATAGTCAAGTGTATGGAATTACGTTCTACAATTCGGAAGACCTAGGTTAGAGTCTAGGTTCGACCAACATTATAGAAAACTACTTTTTCTAATTTCGATCGCCCCTTGGCAGGGAATGTCAAGCTCTCCGAGTGTACTTCTGACAGGAAATAAAAACAGCTTATGAAAATTCATCGGACGTTGGGAGGCTTTAGAATAAACTGTAGATTCCTTCAAAATGTATGTAAAAACATTAAGACTCTAAAACCACAATTTGGAGGAGGAGCTGGCCGAAAATCGCTTACAAAGAGCCCAATATATGTATATAAACTAAATGTTTGTAGAAAAGACAGCAAAAAGTTTCAGAAGCGTTTATAAAACTTTATTTATTAACTTCAAGTAATGCTAAAAGCGCCCACTTTTCATCTTTAATATTGTTTTTAATTGAGATTCATTTAATTCAATATTTTAAATATTTGTTCCCATTTTTGTAGGAACAGAATTTCGAAGAAGCTTTGCTATGCATTTAGTCATGGTTACAGAATATTGTCAATGGTTAGAGCAGAAGTTTACACAACAGATGGCGCCACAACCGCAATACCACTAAACTTTTATTTATTTGATGAAAAAAAAATTTCATCTATCCGAAAGAAAATATATCTCTACCAACATAATTCGCTACAAATCTTCATGGAACAAATAAATTATGCAGTGAGCACGTGCGCATGAGCACACAACAATCGCCTAACTGAACGCACACAAAAAATTGTTTAATTATATGTACCACGGAGCTTTCCATAAACAAAATGAAAACAAAAAGCCTACTGTCATAATCAGATCTTGAGCATCCTCACTGCTCAAGCAATCGACGGTAGTCACCAGCACTGCACCTCCTCACATTGTATAGCATCACACAGCGGCGATTCTCAGCGCCGGCGGCGTTCCGTTCCAGATTATTGCCGGTTAGCGTTGCAAGATTAATGGCATTTTGTTTACTTTGGCCTCAACATCTTTTTATTTGCGCTTGCTACCAACTGCAACTGCAATATTGATTCAGTCGTCGTTTTTGCTGTTGGCTCATATGTATTCGATTTTCGTTTTTTCGATTTGCGCCAACGCTACTTCACACTCCGCATCCACCCGCCTCGTTGCAGCAGAAGTGGGCATTTTGCCCACTAGCTTAATATTTATATTTTTTATGACTCGAATTTGCACTTGCCCGAAGCGGTTTGAAGCTGGAATGTTGTTTTAGTTGTGGCCGCAAATGCAAATATTAAAAAATCTTTCAAATGTCCAACAAAAACAAAACATTGCAGGCGTAGATTCCACGATCGGTTGTCATACGTTTCTTGTCACTCCCTTGACCCTCTTGCAGAGTATGCATACAAGTAGATGTGTGTGCGCTCCCGTCTATAAAACATATATAAACCATTTTTTTTAGTGTACATAAGTAAGTAATTATTTAACTAATAAGATATACATACGTATGCATACATATATACATACATATAAATATCTAATGACGTTCATTCCTCAACGTGACCTTCCTGCGTTTGCCAAAGTCAACTACATGCATACTTGTATATTAATACATACCTAAATGCACAAAAACTGTCAACGCTACGAAGCTACGGGTATTTGTAATTGCTCATATTGCGATAATAACACATAATTGATTACGCAGCACAACAAATTTTCGACAAGTTTATGTTGACTAAACTATGGCAACCGATTGTTATGGGATACTTTTATACCTACAAACCGAGCGGTCTTGGTGTTGAAACATGTATTATTTTTCGAAATGTGACTTGATCTTATTAATACTTACTAAAAACTTGGAGTTTATTTTCCATGCGGAAAGTGATGGCCTCAAATCCTAGCCAGACCCACACCTGAAATTTAAAAAAAAAAAATTCTTAAAAAAAGAAATTAATTTTTCTAACTGAGTTCACTACACGGCGGGGAAGATCAACTACTTGAAAATCGCTTTAGAGGTTAGAAAGTGCCACATATATAGTGAATATATATAATTCAAATATATATCGCCTGTTGTAATTTACTCACAAAATTGTGTTGAACAGTGTTATCAATAAATGGAAAATACCTATTAGATTTCGCAGAAAACATTTAAGAAAAACTAAGAAAGGCTGAAACCGAATGTTAGACTTTTGCGTTACACGCCCATCGATAAAATTTATACAGAATAAAAGGTAAATAAAAAATTTTAATAAATTTTTGATTTCATAGAGCGGCAACTTTCAAATTACGTCTACCGTATTAACTAAAAATTTACTATATATCATGCGATACTAATCTGAGCTCGGCCTAGTACTTTACACTATGCAGAAAGTTATAGAAAATATTCCGATTCGTTATTTTGGATTCTACACTCGTAAGTGCCCCTAAACATCTGCAACACGTTACAAAATAAATGCTTAGCATTAGATTTAAGGCAACTTTTATCTAAAATTCATTTACTACATTTCTTTCAAATGCTTTGAATATAAAAAGGTTCATGTAACATATATGTAGCGTTTATGATATGGTGCGAAGAATTCTTACAAAGCAGAATTTGGCAAACAATCGATTAGTGTATCTTTCAATCGTATTGCCTTCGTGTATGCTCTCAACTCGAAAACTTTGGTTGGTTGAAAGGGTCAGGTCTTCAGACCATAAGCGGCCTATTACAGAGTACACGCTGAAGCCAAGCCGGACGCAAGGCTGATCGATGCGAGAAAACCAATTTTTAACAATTTTATTATCCCTAACTGAAATCTATTAGTTTCAATAGTTTGGTTAATTTTGATTGAATCCTTTCGATAGTATAATCAAAAGTTTCAATTGTCATTCACACATATTTAAATAATCTTAGCGGATCTGCTCTTGCTGCAGAGCGAATCTTTATAGTACACGTATACCAATTTTTTACAAGCACACTTTTATCAAAGTATTTTTTTTTAATCCTTCATTCCAGAAACTATCAATAATTTAAATAAATCCTAAGCTAACGCTGTAACGATTAGCTAAGTAAGTAAAGAGCAATAAATTCTAAATATATGTAATTTGGCTTTAACAAAGGCTATGATTATACACATGTGAATGTATAATGAGGGATACCAAAAAACTCAAAAGGAATATCATAAAGGATGATATATAATAAGTTTTAATAAATATTTTGAAGGATATAGATTGAAATATTGCCCATGAAGTTTAATTGTAATAAATTTTAATTTGGAAAGTTTAGGTTATTAGACTAGATTTATATGCTGAGCCACAAAGTTGGATCCCGTATGTTCGAGATGGCTTTACGGTCATAAAAAATAATAATTTGCTTTCTAAGCTTGGTTTGAACTTAGAACATATAATCCCATGAAACTTCGGAATTTTCAATTTAACTTGAGCTATCTTTACACTTAAACTCATTGACTTTAATTCTATATGTAGTTAGCCATTCTTCCAATATTTTTAAATGTTGTTTTAATCTATAAGCAGCTATCCGCAAATGCTGATGTGACAAGGTTTCGGTTTGTGGGAAGATCACTTCTGTAAATTGCATATAAGACGGGTCTTAATACTTCCTTATGGAATACCAGCTCATATTTCCTAGGACTAAGTGGTGACTCTTTTTGCCCAGCTCGAAATTTTTTGCCGATAAGGAAGCTTTTTTGTACGGTATAAATATTTGCGGGAAAAGTACCTCATCTTATTAAATAATCCATCTAGCCCAACTTTATCAAATGACTGGCGACATCGAGAAACACTACTATATTACTTACTTCCAAACGCTGGCCTTAAATGTGTAGCGATTCTATGCGCCTGCTCTATTGTGGTGTGCTTTTCTCTAAAGCCGAATTGGTGGTATTATGACATGGTATGATCCATTTCAATTCTAAAATCGATTCAATTTTTATTTTTTTTTAATAATGTTTTCGGAATATTTTGGAGAATATCGTTATTAAGCTAATATACCTATATGAGCCTAATAAATTAGGATTTTTTCCTGGCTTGGGGATCGTAATAATCTCCGATAGCTTCCAAGTTTTAGGAAAATAGTGTAATCTTAATTTATTATTTTTTTGCCGTATATGGAAGCAACAAGAATTGTAAAGACTTTTGAAATTTATTTTCCTTTTGTAGCAATTTTGTGAATCCCTCAACTGCATTGTCGACATCTGTTGTTGATTTAATCGCACACTCCGATTTTAAATACAAACGAAGGATTTTTTAGTATTTAAGCCAATTTCTGAATTTATTTGTTAAAACTGGTCGCAATTCATTGAAAACTGGGATTGTGTTAATAGAGCATAAACAAGACGAGTGGTCAGACGATAAGTCGAAAAGTGGTTTTACGCTTAGTTTCGCTCTATTGAGCACAAATAACTGAAAAGAAATTAAGATAAGTGCCACCTTCATTACAAACAACTCTAAGCGGTGTTAAAACGGTTGCATATAAATGGGTCATTTAATCCGCTCTATCAACTCAACCTATAACCTCCTGACAAAGTTTTTATTTTCGGTCAAGACACATGTATCACTTGTCCATTCTTCTCTCATTATCATTTTGTTACTGTGGGAGTCTTTTTAACCACCATGTTTTAGTCTTTCGGGAAGCCTTCCCCTCTCCCCTCTTCATGAAGCCTTCTTTAAGGAATGTGTTTTGGTTTCATAATACTTTTGTGATACTTTTGTGATTCTATTTGTACTTGTATATCTATTATACATATTCATAAACTGTCTGACTCAAATGGTGTCTTCAGCCTCTGATAATTCGGATGTTTTCTGAGATATTTTTGATCTAAAACAAATGAATTTATTAACAGCTCATTATTTTACAAATGATGCATTAATAATTCCTTCTGAAATATTAATATCTATATATCGTGCATAAGAAAATTATTTTATTATGGTTTAGATGCATAGCATAGGCATAAAATAGTTTAAATATTTTTACAAATTTGTGGATATTAATAAATACTTTTACCTTTCGTTTTTATCAACCAACTCAAATACTGTTACTCATTTAAAAATTTACCTAATTTTCCTCTAGGTGACTAAAATAAAAAAAATTGAAAGAGGAACACAGTTGGTTGATTGCACGTAAATGAGAATGAAATTAAAAATATTATCAGAAGTATGAATCTTCATCATCACCTACACCTACACACAGCCGCAGTCAGTTATTTTGTAATACAGTGGCAAGGCGCGGTATCTGTTACTTGAGTAGCTGGAAACTGTGAGTATATGCGTCAAAGAAATATTTACACTCCTACTAAAATTCAGATCTCCTCTTATCCATATTTTTACTAACATTTTTATGTAATCACAGCTGTGTGCAAATTTTTACAACTATTTAATACGCAAAAACAGTTTCACATATGTAAAGACATTAAAAGATTCGGTCCCAAGTTGTTATGGCTTTCTGTAGTTTTTGTTTTTCAATTTAAATTTCATAGCTGATATTGAGAGGAGTTATAATTAATTTTTAACTAATTCAATATTTTAGCATTACCTAGTTTTATGTTTATATGTATGTATGTGCATTAAAAATTTGGAGCACAAATATTTCATCATAAGAGTTATTTTTTACACACTCATGGAGGTGCGTGTCCGATATAGTCAGATAAATATAAGTAGTTTTTCACTTCTCAAAGTTCTCCAAGGATATTTGAATATGAATTTCACGTCACTGTGTCGTTCAAACATATAATATTAGGTGCAATAACGTCTAAGATATATGCAACAGCTCAGTAAAACTCAAAACAACCTGCAGCCATATCATTTTACCATCATACCAATTTTCATCAAAGTATTGATATGGTATCCCATTTTCGAAAAATAATTATTCTATGTGTCAATCAAACTTATATAAGCTATCAGCGCATTTAATTTCAAGCAAATCGATAATAGTCCTTTTTCCGGAAAATAATAGTGCTAACATCAACCAAATAAAAGAATCTCAAGTAAATCGACTAATAAACACGATTTTTTTCGAATAAGTCGGTCCCTGGTCCACTTTCCCCTTAATTTAGGCAAAGCAACGTATGAATAAATACGATTTTTTCGAATTCAGATCCAGATTCTTCTTTCGTATTCTTCTTGTTTGGCCGGATACCAATCCGAATTAATGCGAATCATCGAAATCGATCCAGGCATTCTTGAGTTACAAGCTTAATACTTGACATCACTTTCTTTCGTAAATCATATGTGTAAGTATATGTGTGTATAAGTAAGTATAAGTATATATAAGTGAACATCGAAGTTATTCAAATAGAATTACTCGTGTCTTCAATGTCTAAGGTCAATAACTTTTTTATACAATAATAACAAAGTGCGCATCTTCCGGTTGTATTGTTACAATGTTTGTAATTGCAGTTAGCACAGCTATGTATATTTGTTTAAAAATTATAGTTGATTTTTAATAAATGCAACGAAAATTGCACAAAAAATACTGAAATTAAAATATCTGCTCTTGCCTTAGCATTCTGCATATCTTAGATCAAACCATTCTTCACTTATAGACATTTATACATATCTAGTTTATAAGAATTAAACAGACGCGGTATGCAGGTTGCTATTTTATAGGGCTTCTGCGTGGTACCTCAATTACATTATTCACGCTCTCAGTCTCCAAATACATGCCGAATTACTTATTTCGCCACACAAATGTTTTAGAACGAATTACGCCAAAAGTGGATAATTCATTTCCGATTACCATGCGAATCAAGTCCAAATCGCGGCCATCCCTGATTTATATAGAAATTTATCGAGAAAAGATGAAAACCAAAAAAGAAAACTATAAACACTGACTTTTGTTTCAATTTGCTAAAAAGAAGAAAAAAAAAGTTAGGTCGGCTATTAAACTTGTTCAAATTTTGTACCATGCCGTGGAAAAACTATATAATTGTTTGCAAAACTGAGCAAAATATTTGAAATTTTACCATTGATTAATTTCTATTATGGCTACTGTTGTGAATGTAGCCAATAAGGTATCATTAGATCCCACTCAAAATAGGCCCTATTAATTTTTTTCGCAGAAATTTGCAAAAAATTGAGCTCCAGTGCATCAATAAATAATTATATAAAATATATTCACATGAACCTGAGCTATACAATAATTAGTTGTCAGGGTTTTTCAAGAGATCAACATTTCTGGTGGCCGGAAATTGGTTGAAATGTTAGAATCTCAGTGTGAAAATAATGTCTCACGATTGGATGCCGAGTTGATCTACATGGAAAATATTTACAATATTGGCTTTGCTTTTACAAAATGATTTTACAAATGATTTTTGTTTACTTCAAGACTTAATAAGCAGCTTACACCTGTACATACATGTACATATGTGAAATTAAGAAAAAGTTGAGAGTTGCTAAAAGCTGCTGAACCTGATCAAGCAATTATTATCACTTTACATTTTTGATATTATGTTCTTATGTATATATATAAGTACAATATGTTTATCTATATATATATATATATATATATATATAGATATGTGTGTTTGTGTGTGTGTGAAGCGGGTGCATTGTTCGCTTGCAGATTATTAAACAAATGAAGACGGATGTAATTGTTCATTAGCATCATCTTAAATATTTTTAGTCTTACATTAAATTTTTGTTGGTCGTCTCGCAATTCGTTGAAAGTATTTAGCTGTAAGCAGCTCTGGTACGTAAATATGAAAAATCTCCTATTGGAAATTGCAATGTATATATTGGCATATGTATATGCACATAGGGGGTCTAAATATATGGAATGAATAATTCTGCAAAATGAAGAATATGTATTAGCAAATCACATATTCTATGATAGTACACGCATACATATGTACATTTGCATAAGCGTGTGCTGCACACACTTGCAAAGCGATAGCGATGTTAGAGAGTACTGAGAAGCGAACATTTCTACCTTAGCCTAGAGGGCGTTGTAAACACACACTTTTCACAACAAAATCAATGCAATCAAAAATAAAGTAACAAAAGCATTTTTAACGTGCAAAAATAAATGTTTGTTGGCAGTGTTTATCTTCACCGTCATTCAACTTTATATATACATGAATTTGCATACATACACATACTCATATTCACACATCTATGTGTGTTTGCCTGTTGGCCCTTCGTAATGACAGTGGCGGTGGCAGTGACAAACAAATTCCCAACGGACGCAACAATGAGCCTCCATACGACAGACAAAGTAAAATCAACAAGACTCCGGACGATGGTCAAGTAGGAGGACGGCTGGACGGGCGTGGCACATTACGCATATTTTCTTGAAGTACTAACTGCAAGCATTGTTGTCAACTGTGCTACCAAAAGATAAAGCCCAGCAGAGATAACGTTTTAGGCTTGAAAACACTCAACGTTCCACCTAAAACGTATACACTTAGCAATCGAAGTCAGTACGCAATCCACCCGCGCTACGTAGCACAGTCTACACTTCAAATGCCACCGTTACAGTCGTTGACTCTTGCGGAGCTATTCGTCAGCCATTTTGATTTGGCTTTTGGTGCGCGAGTCGCATTATTTGACTGCCGCTATTGTTGCCATTATTTTAGTTACTTTTACCATTTTCAACTATTTTTTGTTTTTTGTTTTGACTGTTGTTGTGCGGCGGCAGTTGGCTAAATTTTGTTCTTGTTGTAGTGTTATTATTTGTTTGGTTGTGTTTTTTTTCTCGTAACGTTCGAATGATTCTCTGTTCGTTCGTTTCGTTGTTGTTGGTCGTGTCGGTCCCACGGGTAATTATTGACACGGTTATATGCATGCGGCGGCGAACAGCATTGCTCTAGAAAGCTAACAACAAAAACATAAAAATTAAGGAAATGCCAGAAAATTCATATCTGCCATTACACGCACACGCTAACCACAGAGCAACTAGACTAGCAGTCAAGAGGCGGGAAGTAATGACAATGTGTATACATATATATTGTGTATGTAATACGAGTCTAACCTTTGGCTGTATTTATATATGTTCATATATACATCAATTTGCACGTATGAATGACTGGTAATTACACATATATATATGTATGTATGTAAATATATAGAAATTTGGAACACGCAGCAGTTAAGACTTAGGTCCATCACGAGAGGTGGTACATACTCAGGACTTGACGAAAGTTTTATATTTCAAATGACTGTCCAACTGCTCAGGAATCTATTGGTTAGGTATATAATAAAAATATCTAAAATGAACATCGGTTTCCCAATTTCATGAACATAAGATGGTATTAAGACCCAAAATGTTTGATGTTCGTAAGACACAAATATTTTTAAAATAACATTTCTTATCTCAGATGCTCAGTTAGGTCACAAAAAATATGTCACTAAAAACTATACCGCTAATTTTGCGATAGCATAAGCTTACTGTTAGATCGAATATTTCTATTCGAATTAAATTGAAAGTTTGTCTAAATGAACACACTAAATGTGTACTGCTTGAATAAAGTATAAAAACTGTTATAACTGTGCGAATGAGCAAAAATTGGAAAATTTGAGATACTTCAAAATATTTAAAATAAAATTTATTAAAACGTAACAAGCAACCATTTCAAAAACTATATTTAATAAGAATAACAACTCCAAGTATTAAGTTTATTTAAAAGGTTTTTAATTAAAATTTATTTAATATTTTCTAGGATATCTGTGGTATTTAAGTAAGACCATACACGAGATATGTTCAAAGAAAAAGGTAAAAATTTTGCTTGCTGTTTTCTTTGATTACAATGGTGTGGTGCATGATGAGTTCCTGCCAAAAGGTCGTACAGTTAATAAGGAATACTGCAAGGAAGTTATGCAAAGTTTAAGTGAAGCAATACAGCTCAAACGACCGTATTCACTAGATTTGGCTCCCTGCGACTTTTTCCCATTCCCAAAGCTAAAGATACCAATGAAAAGAAAGCGTTTTGCCACAAGTCAAAATCGAAGAAAGAGCTGATGGCTATACCGAAAAGCACATTTCAGAAGTGCTTCACGGATTGGAAAAAGCGTTGGCCCAAATGTATTATATTCGAATGGGATTACTTTGAAGGACACAAAATAGATATTGATGAAAGAATAAGTACTTTTCTACAAAAAATCAAAATTCACCTTTTCCTTTGAACACACTTCGTACAACAGCAGAGAAAGAAATTAAAAGATAAATATATTTGCGAGAAAAATTAAATTTAATTACGTTCACGAAGCAAAAAAATTTCATACAAATTGTTAAATAAATTAATGCTGCTCTTGATAATAAATAAATTTATTATTGTATTTTATACTCCTCTAAAGAGTAGTTACATTAATTTGTCCGTTATAAAAATATTTAAAAAAATCATATTTCGATTTTGTCACGCTTTGCAATTCCGAATTAATTGTTAAGTAATTTTTAAAAATTGTTTAGAAATATATAACAGAACTGTTAACAAATTTTGAGGTCTTCACATATACATATATATAATGCTTCTCAAAACTCATTGTGGTATAAAATAACATTTATTTTATATATATTACAATTGTACAAATACATGTTTCTATATTACTCACTACTTTATCCTTATTACAATATATATAGCTGCACAGCTGTTTTAAAAGATTTCCAAAAACCTTCGTATATAACCTCAAATGATTTTAAAATAAAAGATTTCTGTACATTTTGATTGAAAAGGAATATCAATTCAAATTCAATTTCCCTAAAGACTGGATAGGCTCCTTTCAGCAGCAATGTAACAATCAGATTAATGTAAAGTAATGCAAAAAATAATCTTAAAACAAACATGCAAATTAAATGTTGGTTAAGAAAGTATTCGACATAAAAAAGTGAAAATATAAAATATGTGTAAAACTATTTCCAGATGTGTGAGTAATATTCCCCCGTTTTCTTATTGTAATACAACAGTTATTTATTAATTTTGTATTTATTTCTAATCCACTTGAAGATTTAATTTGCGAATTAAGTTCAAGCGACTAAATTGACTATGATAACTTTTACGTCATAAAATTTTCCAGAGTTGCATATATAATAATAAAAATCTACCCACATACAAACAGACTAACCCATCGTTTAACCATCAAGGAACGATACAAACAAGAACTATAAAATTCTTTGATTTTGGCTTCTGTTCGCTCAATAAAGATCGCTGATATTAGTTTTTCTAACTTAAATTTCATTATGCCCAAAAGTATGAGGAATAAAAGATACATAAAGCAAAATAATGTAAAAATTAGAAAATAATACCTATTTCTTTATGGTTCATCTAGAATTCATTTAACGCAATTTCTGATCATTTCTGATAACTGAAAATATATATAGTGGCTTTCGTTGAATTGAAAGTTCAAAAGGTTTATTGGAAATTTTTACGATACAGTTTAATTCACCTCTTTTCCCTTATCATAAGAAATCAACAAAAATAATTTTTTAACATAAAATAGTAAAGATATGACAAAAATAACGTAAATCCAACATTGACAAAAGTCTACATACAGTACATACATAACTTATTTTAGCGCAAAAACTTTGATTAATATAAGGTAACATGATCTTTTTAATATTTAGTTAGTCCACCGTTCGCACCAATAACAGCTTTAAGCCGTCGTGGCATCGAAGCTACTAAATTTGTCAATGCTGAGGGAGTAATACTGCCCCAAGCTTCAGTAAGACGTTCTTTGAACAATGCTGAGCTGGAAATCAGATTTTTTCTAATTTTTCGCTCAAAAATCTCCCAGATATATTAAATAACATTCAAATCTGAACTTTGAGGTGGTGTGTGTAGTTGCCTGGAGCATGATAAAATAACAAATCCTTAACAATATGGACCGTGTGCCTTGGATCGTTTTCCTGTTCAAAAATCCAGCCTGCGCCAAGCTCTTAACTGTCCACCGAAGGCTTCGGATTAGCTTCCGACAATGACTTATATTTCGACTGATCCACATTATCCTCAATAAAAACAAGCTTTCCAACTCCAGATGCCGCAACCGCTCCCCAAACCATTACGTTGCCGCCACCATGCTTCACTGTTGGTACTATATTTTTGGAGTTAAGTGCAGTGTTCTTTTCTCCAAATTTTTTCTCTTCCATCACTGCCGAATGTATTGAACTTCGATTTGTCTGTAAACAAGATTTTTTGGCAAAAATCCATTCCCTTGTCTAAATGTGCTTTAGCGCACTCCAAGCGAAGTTTACGATCGTTCAGAGCTCTTCGAATTGTTCTTAAATGGGCACACTGTCTTCATGAGTTTGCGATGTTTTCGGCTAATTTTGGAGCAGTAACTTTGGGATCATCATTCACTTCCTTCAGAATAAAGCTGATGTCTCTTCGAGTTAGTTTCTTCGGGCAGCCAACACGTGGAATTTTTTCGGTGGATCCATATTTTTCACAGTTTTTTACAATGGTCTGTACCTTTGGTGGACTTAAGTTTAAAAAATTTTCAATTTCACTATACGATTTCTTCTCTTTTCTGTGCTGAATAACCTAGATTCTTACGTCAATGGATATTTCTTTTCGCGGAGCCGTTGTTGATGCTAACGTATTTAAACCACAACTTAATTCAATACTAGCAAGTTAGAAAAAATAATTTAAAAAACATAGTAAAAAAAGGGTACCTAAGCGCCATAACAATACAGCATATCGACATAACTGCTAGTAAACCCGTGGTGTATGCAGACTTTTGTCAAGGATATTTTTGCGTTTTTTCACCATAATTGTTTCACTTTATGTTAGAGAATGAATTTGTTTTAAGACATGTGATTAGAAAAGAGTTTAAAATAAAACTGTATACCTATATTTTTCAGCAAAGTGATAGTACTTTCTACACAACGAATATAGGTGTTGTTTTTAGACTTTTGTCCGTCACTGTATGTATATGTAAATATATATTTATTTATATATTTGGATATGTGAAAGTTTCGCAACAGTCACCGAACCTTTTATGTGCATCTCATATGCATAATTTAATTGTTTGTATAAGCGAGCATGCATCCGTTGTTGATGCTACCGGCGGCGCTTGATCATGATCAAATTGTAGATCAGATCAATAGTCTCGTAAATTGTATCTTAACGCCAAAGTAAACAAATACGAAAAATGTGTGAATTCTAAAGAACAAATCAAGATTAAATGCAAGCCTACATATGTACGTGCATATGTACATACATACGAGTATATAAGTACACATATCGTACTAATAATAAGAAACTGTACAAGTGTTGACGTAAATACATAAATGGTGAATGACATTGAATTGATTTAAAATCAAAACAAAACGGGTAATTGTTTTCAAATCGATTTTCAGTTCTTTTGACATAATTAGTTTCTGATTAAGAGAGGTAAGTACACTCATTATTTAAGAGCCAAAAACAGGACACGAATTTGGCTGATGCAATGTAAATATATATTGCGTGACCCAAATAGAATTAAATGTAAAAATAAATTTACAAATTATTTACAAATGTAATTCGACTTTTATAACTGCCGAAACCATTTCGACCGGGGTCTTCGATCAATTTTAACGCGCGTAGTGTTGTTTTTCAACAAATCGAGGGACTTACAGTTTTTAAGCAGCTATCGAACGGTTCATAATCCATGCCAATTGTAGGTGTTGATCTGACTAGGAATTGAATGCATAAACCTCCGCCTAGTCGCACATAACACATAGAATAGTATATTTTGGCTAACGCTCTAGTCGGGAGTAAATCCCGCCACTTTAACATTTATAACGCGTCATATATAACATATTTGCATATACATATGAATATACTAAAACGATAACTCCTAATTCAAAATCCATTTCAACTTTTCCTTGTATTGGTTTATGATGCATTTACATACATATCCACATGTGTCCAATAAGTTAGCTACTAGAATTTTTATCAAATCTAATACAAATTCTGGGAGATATCTTGAAATTGGTAGACTTTTCATAAACTATCGTTAAAAATAAATTCACCTGCATATACATAGTACATATATAATTTTATTGTACATAGCATGGCATAATCCTGTAGAAGGGTTATGATGCTAAATCACATTTCTGAAGAAATTAACAATATTTTAATTTTGATAAGTTTCACTCTCGGTATCTAGAATGTCAAATTACATAGCCTTTTGGCTGATTGATAGTAATAGTTGGTAGATAGTTAGTAAAATCACATATCTTTAATAAAGAACAAACTAAATTTAAATTTCAATATCGGGAAATATATGTGTGCATACTTCAATTAATTCAATGAATTCGCTTTATCTGGTCATATCTACCGCAATTGCTCGATTGTGAATATCCTTGGCGATTGATAATTTCCATTTTCTTGGATCGTTGATGTATCAGATGATGATAAAAATCAAAAGTTGTTTATTTAAAAAACATTGTTAACTAATGATATTGCGCTTGCTGCCTCTTGTGATAGTTTTATGCTCTAGATCGGCGCAAATTTAAAACGAGTCCGAAAAATTACGAACGAGAAAACCTGCTTTCGAATTTCTCCTTAAATTAGGCAGGATATTAGCATCGCTTTTATGTTTATTTTTCATGTTTATTGGATGTGTGTATGTACATATGTGTGCAAGTTGTCTTCGCAACGAAAAACAATAGAGTTTGAAATACTAGTATCATATATTACAGGTATATAACTATGTATACATACATATATATGTATGTAAGTATATTGAAAACAAATTTAAAATAATTTAAAACAAAAAATATGAACTGCTAAGACACTCCTACAGAAAACCAATAAAGTTACTAACAATTATTTTTTAATATTTTAATTTAAAAAATTAATTTATTTCAATAAGTTTGCACTTACAATTTTTTTTTTTACAATACATGTTTTACAATTACACTTTTTCCCAATAAATAATTTTATGTTTTTTGTTTGTTTTATATTTTTTTTAACTATCGTGTTTACTTTGAATTACTTCACAACGGCGCTTTTTCTTACACCTACATATATATTTACCACTGAATGTTTCATACTATGACTATCTGTAGATTACCACGTTACAAGTATATGAATTTCTTAAACTTTACCGTTAGTTTTGTATACCAGTATTCAATGTAGTTTGAGCTTTTTTGTTTATACCCCTTCTTTTAAATTGTTTTTCCTTTTTTTTAATTGTTTCTTTTTATTTTGCTTATTGGTAATAACTTAATTATTTGTACAAAAATACAGTGCACCGCATTAATTTAAATATTGATTATAATTTGATAAACTTTAAACTTTTTAATATTAATGACGCCATTAAATATTTTAACAGCATATCAGGCATGACTTAGAAAAAAATAAATATTTTAGGCTATTTTATGGGCTTTTATTCGATTGTTATTTGATTTTCTTGTAGACCAAAAGCTGAGTTTATCTGATTTAAAAAAAATTGAAAAATTACTTAGCAATAAAGACTCATACTATTTTAATGCTCAATATAAAATGTGTCAGCTCAAAAAGTTAAACAAAATCAAATGCCCAGAAATCAAAGAAATATAGACGTGCGTTTCGATTGTTGAGGTTATAGTTTCTGCGAGTTTGTGCATCCATTCCATTCACATCTTGTCATTTTTTAATATATATATATATGTATGCATGTATATAGTCTTCATAATGGCATAAATATCTGGGCATTCACATTCGCTCAGCCGCCTAAACCTCTGTGGACGACGAGTGAAAGGAAATTTTTCATATTTTGTAACAATTTGAAAATATTTAAAGCAGATTTGTCCAATGTTCAGTCACATACAATCAACCTGGAGGTTATATTTTGTGGTTTGCTTCTTAACGAAAATAGCTTAAAAGCTGGGCTCCGGTGCGAAAATTCTCTGCATGTCAGCGCGTGTAGATTATAACTTGTGCACAAAACTATTAACATTAAAATGAAATTAACCCTTAACTGTAAAAAAATTATTACCATACAAAATTTAAATTTTATATGGAATTATTTTCCCTTTTTCCCGCCATTCCCAACGCTAGGGGATTTATACCCGAACTTTTCAGACTTTTTTAAAATGTAACCTTTTTGTAATATTGAGTGTAACTTTCTGCAGTTTGATATATACATTCGTCATTTTTTTTGCTTTTATTTTTTCTTATTAATTTCGCTAAAGCATTTTTTTTAAATCAGAATACGATATGGTTATAATAATTTTCGAACAGCTATATTTATAAAATTAATTTCAAAACAATAAAATTAATTCATTTAATTTAACAAGTTTGGAATTCTATATCCGGAAGATACCACACTGTTTCAATTTCAACTCCTTAAATTTCAACCATGAAAATCTTGAAATTAATCTATATTTTACTCTCCTCAACATATACATACAGATTTTAGCCACATTTCCGTATTCATGGCATTTTAGCAAGTGAAACTATTTAAAACTCTCTCTAAAAAAATTTTCCTTTGTTATTTTTCAGGTTACAACATTAGACTTGATTTCTAAATTTCTTCTTCTTGCTAAATACAATATTACATAAATTTTAAAGGACAAAATATCGGCGTTTTAGAAGCCATTTTCTCGCAGCTGTCTAAAATGCTTGCGAATAGCAGCATATATATATATATGTATTTCAGTCACTGATGTTTACGTATAAAAACTTCATATTGCAATCTCGTTAAATTGCACGTTAAATTAAAGAAAAAACTTTGTTTATATTTTTTTAAATGTATTTAAAGAAATTTTATTTTACTCATTTATGTTTATTTATTTATACACGACTTTTTTTCAACTTATGAGAAAATTAATTTAATATTAGATCTAATTTACAATTAACAATATTGACTTCCCTCTTAAAATAGACATTTTTAATAGATCAAATGATTTGGGTTTTATGAAATAATATGACTAAGTTTTATTTATTATTATTATTATTATTATAATTATATTTATACATAAACAATGTAATTTATTTGTAAAAAAGCAAGCACAAAGGAATATTCCATTTCATTTATCACAAATAAATTATACTCATCCATTTTTGAATAAATTATTTTATAAAAATAAAGATGAAAATTAAAATTTTAATTTTTTTCCTACTACACTAAACACTGGCGCTCAAAACAAAATTATATTTTTAGTAGATTACATCTGTATGTACATATATTACTAATTACAATATATCCAATTATTCGCATGCATGTGTATGTATCTACGTATGTATAAGTAAATGTAGAATTTTGATTCTTCATTAGTAATAAGCGAAGGCGACTTTCATTTCACTCTTACTTTTGGTCTACATATCTTTTTACATATATATTTAATTTATTTATTTATTCATTACTATTATAATTTTTTATAATTGTATAATTGTTGTTTTCGCAAAAGTGTCCAAAAAGTGTAGACTACTTCAACTTAAATATGTCTCATTCTGGTCATTGTATGCCACCGACAAGTTTTGCCAAAAACTAAGCGTTAAAAATTTGAAAAGTTTACCTTCGCCTCAAGCTTTACACTTCTTGCGAAGGGCGCTGAAGGGGGGTAACACAGCTAGTGACGGCCACCAGCACCACCAACACCATAGGTGTAGTGAATTGGCGTGATTTTTGATTGAACTTTTCGATACTTTATCGATGAACTACTCTGACGGCACCTTTTACTTGCATGATTGTATCAAGCACGGATTGCAAGGACTGGTTTGGAGCTTTTAGCGTCATTCCAATGGAATTGGTGAAAATAAACAGAGCTATTTGGTTATTTTTATGGTTTTCATGTTTCAATGTTTACAATTAACTTGCGTTGCATATCATAAATTATTTATATTTTAATTTTTATTCTATTTTATTTAGATTAATTACTTTTTATTCGAATTCCCGCGGTTGCACTCATTTTCAAGAAATTTACATTTTACATTTACACTTACAAAACTACATACTACGGAACTCGTTAATTACATTTAATTTAGATGCTTACTAGTTTTGTGATTTCACATTTTCTTCTTTTTTTGTGTTTTTTTTTTTTATAAACGTAAAACTCTTATTTCTTATTTAGTTTTTCTTAAAAACATCACTTTGTTTCTTGTTTGATTTTAATTGCATTCATGTTTGCAAGTTTTAGAAACTTTCAACTTCTAATCAATTTTATAATTTTATTTAAGACTTTTTTGTTGTTGTTGTATATATCGGGAGCCTAAGTGGACCATTAATTATAACCTTTATATATCCGTAGTGAAAAATTGTTCCTACTAACAGTAATTATGTTTTTATTTTTCTTTGTTTTCATAATGATCTTTATTTTTTATTAACTTATGTAATTTACTTAACTAACTTCAAGTTAACACAGATTAATGCACTGGTATAGCTCTGGCAAATGGCTTACAACCGTCCGCATAATTGGCAAGCTTACCAACTATAGCCCACTGGTCCTCAAGTGGTTATTTGGTAAAAAAACATTGCCGTCGGATCTATGACACGATCGTTGGTCCTTCGATCCCTGCGTCTAATAAGTTTATGTACGAGTATATATGTATGTGCATACAAGTACATATAATATACAAATAAATTTGTTTCAGTAAATAAATAAAAGTTCCTTCTCCCCATTCATTTATCTCATTTCCCTACACGCCGCAGCTAAATAACGCATCGCCCATTACGTTGGATTCGCATTGCCTTCGCCGATCTGTTTAAGACGATTCATATCCAAACCAGGCGGCTGACGCTGCTGCTGCGGCGGACGAATGCTATTCACCGCCGCCACCAAAGGAATTGAAGTGTCTCACGCCTGGTGCTGCGGCACCGAATTGTAAACTCCATTCAAAAAGTCGACGAGCATGCAATTGTTGTTGTTGTTGTTGATGGTGGTGTTGCTGTTGGTGATGGTGGTGATGCTGATGTAGGGAATGTGGATTTAAATTGAGATGATGCATGCCAGCCGCACTGCCTAAAACTGAGGATGCTGAAGAGGGTGATGAGGATGGCGCTTGAAGAGCACCGCTGCTACTGCCTGCTCCTGGCGACGTTTGGGGTTGTTGAAGATGTTGATGATGGGCGGCTGGATGTTGTAGCGCTGGATGCTGTTGATCGCTGGTGTGGAAGAGGTGTGGATGGTGCGCGGGATTGAGGTGTGGATGTTGGTGCGGATGATGGTGTTGGTAGCGCATCGGATCGATATACATAGCGGCTGCTGCAGCGGCCGCTATTGATGAGGCTTGTTGTTGCTGCTGTTGCTTCACTTGTGTCAAGTGATCGCTGTCATTATTATTATTATTGTTATTATTGTTGTTATTATTGTTATTATTGGCAGCTAAGCCCGCACCGATGGGCGACTGCGGCGACAGCACATTGGTAGTCATCGTCGCTGAGGAACCTCCGGACGACGACGGCGTATTGGGCGCATGTTGATTATGTGACTGGTGCTGTTGTTGCTGCTGATGTTGTTGTTGTTGCTGCTGATGCAGCGATGCAGGAGTGGACGCAGCTGCAGCTGAGTTCGACTCCTGGATTTCTGATTGCTAGTGGGCCGCCAATTGATGCCCCGTCGCAGACTGCATATTTTGTGGGCTAAGCATTGGCGGGCTATGACTATGGCTATGAGTTCCCATTGGGCTTCCGTGCATATCGTGGTGTGGATGGTAGCCACCATGTGGGTGCATATGACCCGGTGGCATGCCATCCATCATATCACCTCCCATTGTATTTGGCGGGGTCATACGTTTCTCCTTTTGTCGACGATTGCAGAACCAAACCCGCACAACCTCTTTTTCTAATTGCAGAGAATCCGCTAGCGATGTGATCTCTTGGGCCGAAGGTTTCGGTTGTTTATGAAAATGCTGCTCTAGTGCACCCTTCACACTTACTTCTATGCTGGTTCTTTTCTTTCGTTTACGGCCTTGCGCTGCGATCTTATCTATGCTCGTTGGTGAGCCCGTGGTGGAATCAGCCTCTTCTAGCCATTTTTGAAGTAGCGGCTTTAATTTGCACATATTTTTGAAACTTAACTGTAGAGCCTCAAACCGACAGATTGTCGTCTGTGAAAAAACGTTGCCATATAGAGTTCCAAGCGCAAGTCCCACATCTGCTTGCGTAAAACCAAGTTTTATGCGACGTTGTTTAAACTGTTTTGCAAACGCTTCCAAGTCATCTGAAGTAGGTGTGTCTTCTTCGCCACCGGAGATATCACGATCGCCCTGCAAATGATGTGGATGTATGTGAAGTTGTGGTGACTCGCCGCGTAATGCATGGTGTAATGGTGCAACACCTTGATGATGCGCTGGGTGAGCAGGATGATGAAGCATTCCATTCATAGCCGGGTGATATTGCAACGGCGAACCCCCTGTTGGCCCGTAATGGCCTGTATGAACTGGTGCGTGCCATGTATGAGGAGATGACATGCCTTGTTGAACGCGTGATTGCTGGGATAAATGTGACATCTCTTGCTTCACAGCATCTGCGGCATGATGATGGGTATGATGTGTCATAGATGACCATGGATCTGAGGGATGTAACGCAGTCCAGGGATTTGAACCCAAGCCGCCGGTGGGTGTAATCGAACTAAGTCCAGTCGTCGAGACACCTAAGCCTCCAACACTACCTGTACCAGTACCTCCCGCTCCACCTACTACAGCATTCGGGCTGGGAGATGAAGGAAGCTGATGGTGGGCAGCAGCGGCGGCAGCATGATGATGGTGATGTTGCATATACTTCATTTCTCCAGCATCGGCGGCCGATCGAGGCGATGAGGTGTGATAACCACCGCCACCCAACGCCATGTCTAGATCACCACTGGACGGTGTCATATATGAGGTGGCGGCCATCCCCACCGCTCTAGGGCTATTCAAGCCCTCCACGCTGGCGGGGTAGGGCTCCAAGTTGGGGCTCAGTTTAACGACCTTGAAAACCGATCTATCAAAAGGAAGACCAGTGTCCCTATGCTCATTCCACTCGAACCGTGAGGCAACCGTCTTGAAGTTTTTGTGGTCAACGTACAAAGGCGAGAATTCGATGACGACGACTTATTGGGAGCAGCTACAACGGCTGCTCAACGCAAAGTAGAATAGAATATCAATTTAATTAACAGTATGTATATTAATATACACACTTGCTACTCTCTGATGATCGAATATTTGCAGTTGCTATGCAACAAGTTTGGCTATGCTCGTTGTTCAATTAGCCGTCGGCTACCACACATTAGTTGAATTAGAGTTAAGTAATTTGGTAGCAATTAGTTGACTAGCAAGCGGGTATCAAAAATGGATACTTTGGGGCTGTACCAAAAAAAGTTTGCTTTTTATTAAATTTATTTGGATCTTTTAGTTTGTATTATGGATTGTGATAATTGGTTAAGAATTCTCTGTTCACTATTCACTTTTAAATTGCCTTCTATTCAGTTAACGCGCATACATTTTGTATTACTGAAATTACTTCTTTTACGGTTTTTTCCATTTAATTTTTCACTTTTTTTTATTATATTATAATTTTTCACTTTTGCAAATTATTGGTCAGCTGAAATGAACACCGGCTGTATAATTTTACACTCCTCCAGAGTTTTTGTAACCGCACTCTACACAAAAATACCGTTAACTATTGTGATCGCGAAACCAAAATGCGTTAATAAATTATATTTTCGTAAGCCTTGGCGTATTCTGCTGATTTATGTAAAATAAAAACCGTTTGCTCGATTTTAAAATCAACTAACTTGCTTAGTTAGTCGACTAACAGACTACGGAAAATTTATTTTTTACTTTGTTTATTCTAATTTGTACGCTTCAAACACGCGAAGAATTAAAATTTTTACGTGTAAACTCATAGAGCTATCGAAGTCAACTAACGTCATTCATCGGCGACCGAAGGTACCGGAGAGCAGCGTGCGGCAGCGCCAAATAGACACACACAAACACTCAGCTCTGGCAGAACAGTACACACAACACTCTACGAATAAAAGCATTAGCATGAATGGCGTCAAACAACATTCACACAACCATACAACGACAGAGCAAACTGACAGCGCTCGCTCAGTCACAGGCAAAGCCATCGATGAAGGCGACGGCAGTCAGCAAACCACCGGCGTAGTAAGCAGTGGCTAGTACTCCGGTTAACGAGTCAACACATAAACGAAGCGCACGAAGCGCAGTCACAATGGACGAGTGAGTGTGCATACACGAAGCAAAACGTAATCGCGACTCAAAAGTGTAAGAAGCGCAAGTAACGATAGAGGTGAAGGCAACCAGTTATTATTTGTTATTGTTGTGTTTGCTGCACTTTACATGTGTGCAAAAGAGTACGCAACAAAACCACCAAAGTTTGCCGAAGTAAAGGTAGAAGAGTGAAAATATATGTGATGGGTTTTGTCAATAGGACGGCAAAGAAGGGTATAGAAAACACATACAATACCAAACAAGCAAATGTCTGCGGCAACAACAACACTACAGTTAAACATGGCCCTCTTGGAGTGAATGTATCAACACGATATAAGAGTACATCTAAGGAGTGAATGAAAGAAAATGATTTTTGATTTGGTTAGTCGGCTTCGGGAAGAAAGGCAAAAACAAATAAAGTACTCCTACTATTTCTCAGTCTTCAATGTGTTCTATGAATGCGTGTGCTTGAGAGTATTTGCCACTTAAAGTTGAATAAAGAGAAACCACAGGAGCAAAAGCGTATATATGTAAGTATATGTTGTAAAAGAGTATTTGCGTTTCGCGCTCATTCACCATTTTTGCTGTCGCGTTAGACTGCGAGGGCAAATATTGTTAAGACAGAGCCAACCTAATAACAACATGTGTAGTTGTTTATACACACGTGCTGTTTGAAATTCCAACGGAACGCCTACCAGAAATTACAGACAAGATTTCCAACTGTCCAGTGCGTATTCCTCTGTTACTGAATTAGCGGTCTTCTCCTGTCTTATTTCCCCCATGAATCTCGACCACCTTGGAAATTTTACGCATAGTTCCTAATTCCATTTCACTGCTGTAGCCTCAGGGAAAGCAATTTTACGTTCCAGAAATTCCATGCAACCTACACTTCCGGGCTAAAAAAAATTTCAAATCGCCAGATTCAACGGCCAGTCCTTGTATAACCTGCATACATTCGTTTACTATCAGTCAAAACTTCAACAGGCCAGGGACTAATATAACGGGCCCTTTTCTTTCATTGCTCACAAGCTGCCATAAACCAACAACCAACCGGCAACAATAGTATGTTTATGCTGTGAAGTGTAGTAGCAGAGCAATCTTTTTGTATTTGCATGTGAAACTAGCAAAGAAGAATACAAAATAAAGTCTAAGCGATTAAAAGGCAGTGCCACCAAAGGTGAAAATAGGTGGAATGAGTGACTCAATGCAAAATGGACAGTCTAACTTTTCCTTTCAGTTGGGTTAAATTTTCGTTTCGCGTATCTTCTTACTTGCTGCAATGTCTTTCAGTGAAAATGGGCGGCGGTGATGCATTTGCAGTGATTGTTGGTTTATGGTGCGTATACGCCCTTTTACGCTCATGGCAACGACATCTCTCACAAAACACTATCAACGCCGGAATTCTCAGCTGTTAGCTATTGAGTGGGTGACTTCACATAGGCTTCATCAACTTTTAACGCACTGCACAATATAACAAGTTGTACATTTGTATATATGTATGCACTTACCAATACGTACATCTATGAATGCATGTCAGTTTATCAGATGGGATACTAGGTGTTAGGAGTAGACATATGTTTTGAATTTGTACCATGGCGAAAGCGTCACTACCACGAGACCAATTTCAGCTACCTTCAGCTGAATGTGATGGCTTTTGGGTGGGCGTCGGGTACGCAAATTAGAATTAATCGTTACTGACAGTTTGCTGATTTTCGGATGTGCTAATGATGTTTGCAACAACCGATCTGGTGTCGGTATGTGTACAGAATGTCCTGGTAGTGTAATAAGGTTTTATTTTTTATATCAAATTAGATTTAGATAGCTTTAAAAATAGTGATATTATTGAGAAAAAAAAAACAAATAAAATAATGTGTTAAATATTCAAAATATATATATGTGTTCATATTTCATTACCAAGAAAAAAGGTCTATTGTGAACAGAGGCATACATATGTACATAAGTAAGTATATACGTCGCTAATGTGTGAAAATAATCTTAAACTTAATTGTTTATGGCAGCCTGTAAGCTTTTGTGGTTATAAGTGAATGAGCTTTATTTGAAAGGCCCATTTGTTAGTATTTTGAATTGAATATTTACAACGAAGAATGTTTCGGAGATCACCACATCTCCTCATCAAATTTCTTTTGCCAGGGATCGAACCAACGGAGCCAACATCAGCCATGTAATCTGTTTTTGTAATATTCAATTTATTGCCTACTATTTTTTTTTTCTTTAAAAAAATAATAAACTAATTTTTAAAATTTTATAGACACGTAAACATATGTATGTATGTAAGTGCATTTTAATTTATTTGTATGTAAACTCACATCCATTTCATATTCGCCCAATGCCAATAACGACAGGTGGAATGAGCAAATAAGTGTCAACCAACCAAATTTACATGCAAATGACAATCTCAACTGAGCGCACATTGCAGAAGCTAAAGACAAAGAGGGGGTGGCGATGTCAGGCAGACCAACTACTAGACGGTAGCAGACAGTTGGGTAGACAGCCACCTGATCGTTGCAGTGAGCATTGTGCATATCCATTAACTATAGACTCACATATTTACACCTAAACTCACACATGTATATACCTGCAAATAATTTTTGTTTAACACCCAAGTGCGTAATGATAAGTAACGTCTATTACTTAATATTTATTTTTATTTTCTAAATTCTATACCAACTTGGATTCGGTATCAATGGTCTAATCAAAATCTTATTATTGTTGTTAACAAATACTCTTCTGAAATTGTTTAAAATGTGCAATAATATAAGATCAATTTTTAATAGATTCATAATTTAAATTACTCGATATTGAAAAGTAAAAAGTGAAGCACCGGAGGATGTTTTCAACCGGCTGTTAGGTCAAATTGGAAATGTTTTTCCTTTTTTTGTAGATAAAATAAATAAATAATATTAATTTGTGAGGTATTCTATCTTTCCGTGAAGCAGTGGTTGGCGGTGCACCTTGGATTGGAATTCTGACCAAAGCAACATCCAATAAGTATACATAAAAAATATTGATTATAAATTAATTTTTTAGTTGTGGTCCCTCCTCGTCAGGTAGTGTCATTCTGACTTAAATAATAATCTCCTCATTAAAATCCATCAGTTGTGCGGAGGCAACTTCGGCTCCAACAATTGTTAGAAAAGTGACAATATGCACACCACGAATTGCAGGACAACCTCGGCCGAATATCTCTTTAATTATTATAGAGAGCCGTTCATACATACTAGATCATATCTCCAATATGCATAGCAATTAAAGGTTTTGAAAGTTTTTACTTTGAGTACTTATGCAATTTGGATCTGCGGAGAATACGGAAATTTTTATAACCAACTTAAATTATTATTTTTTACATATTATTCTGTAATCTAGCATTTCGACATAGACTACATGCACACACATATATGTACATATGTAAAGTATGTATTACCGAAAATTTTTACATTTTTGTATATACATTTATTGTATATAGACACAACTAATTTCTATTTTAAATACTTATATTATAGACTCGTAACCACACAAGAAATCAAAAATTCTCGACACAACTCTGTCGGATAGTAAGCATAAAAAACAACAAGTGTAAAAGGTGTAAAAGTAGTGTTCTAACGGCTTCTCTTTTCTTTCACCCCATCCATTTAGTTATTGTATTCAAAAAAAAAAAATACTCACAACGCTATTTTATTGTTAACAAAGAATTGTCTAAATTTTATTGATTATTTTCGGTTGCTGTTAGGAATTTTTATACTAGCGATTTTTAAGCAATTTCCCCGACATTGGGTGTTTTCTATTACTTTTCACTTGGCATTCTTTTCATTGTTTATGGGACGAGTGCTCTAATTTTTGGCACCTAAAATACAAAGAAAAAAGAAAGAAAGAGGTTTCTCCGGCCATGCCGAAGTCATTATACCTTTCATGAACATATCAAATTTATTGCAAATTTGCAAATTCGATTTCAATGATTTTCAGCACAAATATTATTTGAAATTTCACGCTCTGGGATGAGCCTTTGACGAAGGTTTGAACAAAGCCTCATATACGAGCAAATCGGTTATATGGGGAATGTATGATATAGTCTCCCAATGTTTACGATTTGCAGTGCAAACCGTCAGGCCGCTTCCGACAAATGTACTCAAATGTACTGCGGACTAAAGTTAATATTCCATTCGATGTACATGAAAGGTATAAAACCAGACATATACAATATGTTCATTGTCACATAAACTTACAAATACATAATAATAACAGTGCATTTGCACATTGGTTATAAGACAAGCTAAAAAGAAAGAAATTTGATGAGATTCGAAAACACTTATTATGCTAGAGTTACCGCCGGCCGATTCCTTTATGATCCACACTATAGAAATTTGCTATTTATTTGACGATTGTTATTAATTCGCTAGCACAAATGTATGAAACATACATATGTACTTTGCGTTAACTGTCAGCAAATTGGCTATTTAACAATGTCGCACAGTTTCAATTGTTTCAATATGCTAAGCATAAAAATGACTTCATTTGGGTGTGGTACCACACATCACTTGATTTCTTCTTCCAAATACCTTTATATACAATTCTGATATCAATAATTATAAAAGTTTGCTTTGGGACATCAATAAAACGCTTATATTGGCCTAAAGCCAAATGACAGCCTACCTAAAAGCTCAGGTGGCAATATCTAATAGATGTACAGCATAGGTTTGTTCGATAATCTATTTTGGCAGAGTGCATTTCAATAAAGTTTTTGTATTTTTATTTTTATTAAATCAATTTTTTTCTTTAAAAAATTGTACGTTTGCCCTAACTCATTATGAAGTTATAGATATTCAACTGAACAATAAAGTAACATAATTTTAGCATTGGTTTCACATTTTCACATGTAAGTACGTGACTTGGGTAGCATCAGTGATTCTGGAGAAATAAATATTTTCAATAATTGTCTCAAATCTGCTCGCTCTTGAGAGTTAATCTATTTAGCTACGGTTCAAATCCACAAACAATGTGAAAATGTTATGAACTGTCTTAGCGGTACAACAGGATAATCAGTATTTAACACCGAAAAAATATTCAAGTTGAATAAGCATTTTGTTTTGTTTGTTTAGACTTTTGCACAACAACAATTTCCCTTCTCCATACATTTTCAATGTGATTAGGAAGGGTCAATTATTGCTGTCTTTATATGCAAAGTAAGTATCCGTTATATCAAAACAAGGCGGCAAACCAATCAAAACAAAACAACAATATTTAAATATTATTCAAAGCTTTTGACACACTTATAGACTCTGCTCGAAAACATAAACAAAGAAAGAATGTAAAAAAAAGGATGCACAAGGCTTAATTACTGATCCACTATCAACAAAGTGGCAAATAAATATGATAATTATTCTAGTCGATGCCAAGACATCAAACCATATTTAAATAATTTTGTAGTATGTAAATGTTTTCGAGCTGTGACTATCAAAGGACTTGAGTCAAGATGGTCGCTTAACACATGTTAATTTGGCAGCAAGGCTCATGGTTTAAACTGCACTTGACAAAGGGCCGCAAATAAAAAAAATATTTATTCAGTATTTTATTTTCGTTGTCTGTTGTCATGAGTCTGCATATGCTTACAAATATGTATGTATGTTTCGCCGATTATGTTAATTTCTAGTCAGACAGTCAAACAGTCAAACAGAAATCCTGTTTTTCAATGCCACCTCTATGGCTATGTGATTTTATGCTAAATACGCACGCGTCAAACTTAAACAAAAAAATATGATAATAATGAAAATAAACTGACTGCGGAGTGCGCGAGCAAAGATACACATATAAATGTATATGTATGCATAAGTGTTATACAGCAAGGACTTGTTGCATAATTATACGCGCCACTTGAAAAGCCCCGCAACGCTGCAGCTATATACTAAAAAATTTATGAATGAAAAATGCTCAAAAGACCACATTGCAATGACGTCGGTCTCCTCTCGTTTTGGTAGCCGCGTTGGCGTTGATGATATGCCGCAGCATGTTGATGGCGATGATAATGAGTCAGATTAGCATTTTTGCGCTTTTTTGGGAACCTCATCGGCCGCACTAACGTCTGCATTGTCTACTCTGTGTCTGCTCTTGCCAATTTTCGACTGTGAATTTTGCTTATTATATTTATATTACGTATTTATGTGTGCTAAGGACGCAATGGTCATTTCACAGCTATTAATTGATCAATTCGACATAAAGGGTATTCACTCTATGGCAATTAGCGGCGCAACAGCTTTATAAACGTTTTCAACTCGAGTTATTAATTAATTTTTTGTTTCTGTTAATTGTATACGAATATAAATATTTTTGCTGTTTTCTTTATAATAATTATTGTTTAAATTGAGCTTTGAAGAGATTTTTTTTTGATTTAGCATTTGTTAGCAGCAAAGTAGCAGAAAATTGTAAACATAACGGTAAATATATGGTATTCGCAATTATCATAAGTATTTGTTTGAGCATAGCAATATTCCGTTTAATCCGTTGATTCCTTGCATTGCAAATACGACAAACACCGGCACAATTATTTTCCACCAAAAGCAACAACAAAAATGAATTTAATGAAAAAAAAATTAAATATAAAGCAAAACATATTTCAAAATAATTAAAATTCTTGTGTAGCATTTGACCGACTTGTTTTAATTGCGTCGCATTTTTCATAAAATTTTAAACGAAAAATTATCAACACGACCGAGCTACACAAAATAACAACAATTCGAACTCGTTTGACTACAACAAAAGTGAACTAGAAGAAAAATACTCATAGAAGGCGATTTTAATTTTTTTATTCAATGCTAATGAAGCACCAGAACCACCAACCAGTTGCCGATGCATACCTATATACTCACATATGTATATATGTACATATGTATATATAAATTAATTGCTGCTTCTAGGCATTTTGCCCTCCCCATTGACGTTATTTGTGTCCTTAGGTTATGCATGCCGCCGCTCTCTTCGCAAGTTCCGTAAAAGACGATTTGTCTGCCGAGTGGAAGGAATGCAAAACACTTTGAGTAAAATATTGAAAGGTTAATATTTGCGCGCCAAAATATTACAACAGACAGGAAAAGACAAGCAGAGGACAGGAATTGCGCGGCGTTGAGCGGTGTTCAGCGGCGCATCAATTCATCGCTTCACCCTTTTTCCTTAAAGAGGCACTTACTCAACAGCCAGGCACTTTTTGTTTTCATTTAAGCCGCCCAGCGGCCGTTGTGACAGCGCCTAAAGGCAAATTAGGCGCTAAAGAAGAACAACGCCACACCCTTAAGATGTTGCGGTGAGCGCCAAGGTAAGCTGCATGTCTAATGTGATTTTGCATAATTTTTAAATTTGCAAAAATGCTCGTTACTTTTACTTTCTTTCCAGAAGCGTACAAAATGCTTTCACTTTCCAACAGCTTGCCTGTGCTTACCCTTCGCTCTACCAGTTGAACCGAGCAAAGCACACACAAAAAGGGCAGAGAATGAAGCCAGCCCATTTACAATTGCAATATGCAAATCAGTTGCGCCTTTTTGCAATTTTTTTTTTAGTTTGCACTTTTGTGAAATGACGCGCCAGAAAAAATAAATTTTAAAAGTGATTCGGCATTTATAGGTATGTGTCAGAATTGTTTGCGTTGAAGGATGTGAATTGGCAGAGCTGCGCAACATTAAATGAACACAAAATTAAGCGTACATACACATCTACAACAATATAGGTATGTACATATGTACACAAGCACAAGTATGTATGGATTCTAATTTTTTATATTATGTATTTAATGGGTTAAAAGCGATTTGTGCGCCTCATCGGGCTGCATGGAAGGGATCGCTCAATTGGCCGTCGATGGCATCGCCAAATATGCAAATTAGATCGCTTTTTGCGGCAATTTATCTCTGCCTTGCATATTCTCTATCGATGCGGCTGCGCAGATGGTACGAAATATGTTATTTATATTGATATCTTGTATATAAAGCGCACGCGCGGGAATCGTTAATCAATAACCGTCGAACGTGGCAAATGATACCAGAAAAAACAGAAAGAAAGTGGCCAGGTGTGCAGTTGTCATATCACATATATTACACATATGAGACTATTTAGAAACATTTTACGCACAGAAATATTATATATAATATTCGGTGAAAATGTTATTAAATTGCTTACAAATATATTTCCTGGAGGTTTATATTTTATATGTTTTAAATTTCTTCATGACCATATAAAGTCGTGCCAAGGTGAAATTAAGTTTTCATTCTCTCTCGGCTCGATTTGAATTTATAGAAATTACACAGGAAATTTGTATATGTCAAACCAAAGAATACGTGAAAAAGAAGGTGTAGTAGATGTACCGTTGTTGGCGATGGCATTTTTGATGCAATCCAGCTGCCGCTTACTATCCGTAAATATCGCTCTTTTTCTTTCAATGAACAAAATGTCACTTAAAAGTAGAAGATATTTAGAAAGTAACTAGTTTTGTAATACATTTATATATACATATAAAGGGCGATCCAAATAGAGGTACTTTTTTCAATAACCTGTTTATGACAGATCACGCGTGAGTCGTGTCAAGCTGTAATATTATTTTTGTTCAGTATTGTTTGGCATTTCATCATGGAAAGACTTACGCCTGAACAACGTTTATAAATCATTCAACTTTATAACGAAAATACACGTTTCGCGCGCTTCGCTCAACTTATGGTCAACATAATCGGCCTGCTGAGCGTAATATTCGCAACACCATCACCCATCTTGAGACTCAACATTCATTATTGGATAATATTCGACCGAATAGACCACGTCCAGCACGCAGTGATGATAATATAGCGGCCGTAGTTGGGAGTGTACACGAAGACCGTGGAGAGTGGATTCGGCGCCGTTCGCAGCAACTCGGACTGACATATGGAACGGCTTGTCGCATTTTACGTCGAGATCTTAAATTGAAAGTGTACAAAATACAGCTTGTGCAAGCTCTTGAAAAGTTCGAAGAAGAGCCGGCGTTTTCGAGCCAAATTTTGTTCAGCGATGAGGCCCATTTCTGGCTCAATTGATATGTAAACAAGCAAAATTTGCCGCATTTGGGACGAAGAGCAACCTAGGAGATTCAAGAGCTACCATTTCATCCGGAAAAAACAACGGTTGGGTGTAATTTGTGGTCCGGTGGGATAATCGAACCATATTTCTTCAAAAATGATGCTCGTGATTGAAGCTCGTGGTCTCCGTGACATTTGGTTTCAACAAGACGGATTTATTGAGAGAACTCTTCGATGAGCAGATAATTTCACATTCGGACCGGTCGATGAGCCACCAAGATCGTGTGATATCACAACATTAGACTTTTTCCTGTGGGGATATGTAAAGTCTAAGGTCTATGCGCACAATCCCGCTTCGAATTAGGCGTTGGAGGAAAACATCACGCGTGACATTCGCGAGTCGAAATGCTCGAACGGGTCATCGAAAATTGGTTTCAACGGATGGACCACCTGAGACGTAGCGGCCAACATTTGAAAGAGAAAATCTTCAAAAAATAAACACCAAAGAATGTTCTTTCGAATGATAATAAACATTTCCAATTAAATTTTAATTCTTTGGGTTGTTTTTTTTTTCTTTAAAAGAGTAGGTAACCTCGAAATGGATCACTCTTTATATTTGATACATATATAAGATACATCGGCACTAACGAGACATATGTATATACACCGAAAAAGCTCAAAATCTTTCTTAGCTTCCAGTTATGCTGCTATTGTTGCCAAAGAATGTTCTTTTCAGTGATTTAAACTAAAATTATTACTATATTAATAAATAATTGACGTCCTATGGCCGCTTATAACTCTAAATCAGCTGGAAAATTTTCCTTTTTTTTTAAATTGGCTATATTTTAATAAATGGGCGATATGAGTATAATAATATTATTATAAAGAAAAAATTATAGATAATTTACTTATAAATCACTTGAAAATATCCTCAGTAGTTATACTTTTTCATATTTCGTAGCTGACGGCAAACCTACGAATATATATGCAATTTCAGACGAATTCAAATCCCCCTTTTATCTAGGTTCATATTTTCCAAAGGAGTAATCAATATAAATCACATATATAGATAAATGAATTATGGCAAATCGATATCTGAACTAATTATATTATACGATCAAGCAATATACTACTTATATTACATAGATAACGCCGTAGAGGAAATGAAAATTATTTGCACATCGGCAATGACAAAAAAGGTCAGGATGTGAGCGAACAATACTTCCGATTTGCGTATGATGTACATACATTCCTACATATGTCAATGTATATTTTGTAATGTTCTTATAATAATATTCCTGTGTCTTCAGTACAGTCATGGACGAAGCACAACAAGATGATGGCATAAGTAAAGCCCAATGAACATTAAAAAAAACCACAACCCGCTCGATGTACAAATACGTGAAACCAAACTCATAAACGAAATGAATTAATTCGCAGGATAAAAAGTTAAGTACGCCACAAAGTTAAATAGCGCACACATACTCGTAATACATACATATATAAAATATAGGTAAATAGAAAAACATGTGCTCCAACACGTCTGCAGTTCACTATAAAGAACAAACATACATACCGACTCCAGTCGATACAATAAACAGCATAAAATTGTCAGAGCCAATAGTAACAAATACAACAAAACCGTATGTAAAAATGAAGTGAGTTATGAAGAGAAAGTGCATTTATTGTGTGCTTGAAAACAATCAACACCGTCGCATTCACTATGTTTTCGGCCATAGCAGAGAAAGAACAAAATTCATGTGGAACCAAACGTTAGATATCTGACGGGACTTTAGATACGATCCTCAATACTTTCCTTAAAGCAAAGACGCCCAACCACCTCGGGTATACTCGTAGTGTCTCTCATATGGGCGGTTCCATATTTTCCTATAGTACCTATATGTGGGTGTGGCCACAATCCTTGGTACGAATTTTTTAAATTTTACTAATATCGAGGTCTGGCGACCGCTAAGGCCGGGTGGTGAGCAGTGATAGCAGCTACTATACCGAGCACAATTTGAATAGGAAGCTTTGCTCAAAATCGCTCGAGAAGTCTTATAATGCAAATTATAAAAATACATACATATATTTCGAAGATTGAGAAAAATTATTTGGCTACAATGAAACTGAAATAAAATTTAATTTATCCATAATTGACGATTCCATAAAAAAAAAACAAATACATATATATTCAATTTTTCAAAATTTTTTCAAATATACTTTTTAAATATATTTACTTTCTTAAAAAAAAAAGCAAATATAGTTTGAAAATTTAGCCCATATTCTATTAGCAAAACTACTTCCGATCTGATGCTCCTAAGTTGTAAATAGAAGCCCTTGAAATGTACCCACTGAAACTGCACATATCACCACCATCATATCTTTCTTCCGTGTGACCGTAACAATCGAGATAATATTCTGCTTCAATTAGTATAAGATTTGATTTTAGGCATTTAAATATACAAAATTTAATATAAAAAGGGCAAGCGTTGGAAAATCGGCAGAAACATACTTGAAAGCTCTTTTTCATTACAAAATTTAATACTATATCCCCACAATCCGTTAATAATTATTTCAGGTTGTTTTGAAAACCCCGTTAAGTTAACAAAATTAATAGCCCTATTCGAAGTACAGCCAGGTGTAAAAAATACATATATATTATATATGTAATGAAAAATAGCCAGCTATGGAACACAGTTGCTCGAATTCGAACGTGAAAGGGGTGCATATTATTATCGCGTAACGCCGGAGCATACTACACAAGCGCTGCTCATTTTATTTATACGCTTACATGAACATACATACATACGAGTATAATGAATTTAAATGGATACGTTTTAACGCTGACTTTGATGTAGACCTATTTTATTAACATTTCTTTTTTTCATAATACGTTTTATCGCTAACAGTTTTTTTTACTTATTTTCCCACTCAAAATAGAAACCGAAGTCTAAAAGGTCATCATGTCAATGCGACATCAAAAGCCCTTTAACCCATTCTATGCGTTTTGCTTCCTTGTTGTTGACAATTTATTTTCATATTTATTTGCTTGTTTGCGTTTAATTTATTTACCAAAAGTTCATAGCCGAAATATTCCTACAAAAGTGACAATAATCACAATATATTCGAAGACAAATCAGAAGTCACGCACAAATCGACTTACAAACTACAGCGGAAGTCTAACAGCGAACGGATGTAGGACAGGATCCAACTTCTTGCCGATTCCGCCAAAATCACATTCAATTACAAGACACTTAAACATATATAAGTAGTTTGTATATACATACATGTCGTATATATTATATATATAAATTGTATATATATATTGTACTGTACAAATATATTATAAATGTGAATTTGAATAAAAAGTCTATCTTTGAAGTGCATTTCAATACTTTTAATTTTTAATTTTAGGTTAATTCAAATTGGAATGCCAAAATAATAAAAGGAATGAAATTTTTTGTACGAACTTAGTAACTACAGTGCATTTACCAAATGCAATATAAAACTTTTTAAAAGCTGAAAAGAATACTCAAAAATCGTTATCATCTTTCATGTCTTGAACTTGATTTGTACTCGTATCGATAATAGTAAAAATGTAATAAATAAACAATTTCAATGTGATCACTAATCTATATGCGAGCAAAGGGCATTTTCTGGACACAGCAACATAAATTTACTTTGTCATTTCGATTTAATTTTTTGTTTCTATTTTTCATCGATAAGTATTTCGTATAAAGTATTTATTCGCATAACTGAAGCGAACATGTATGTACATAGATATGTGTCTAAGTACATAAGAGTGTCATAAACTAAAAATGTGTACATATGTATATTTTTACATATTATGGTGAGTTTCACTTCTCTCTAGCTGTGACACAAACCCGATTCGGAAAGTGGTGAATACTCGCAATGAAAGGAACACCACAGCGCAAGGACAAACGAAATATATTTACATATGTGTATAAACAAAGAGCAGCCCTTTCCTTAGCGGTGAGAATCTCAGAATGTGATTAAGAGAGTAATACGTATACGTTAAGAGAATATACATAAGTACCCAATAAGAATTATTGGAAACAATTACGTTAGAAAATATTTGGAATTTAAATAAAAATCAGAGCAGTGTGAAATTCAGCTTATATCGGGAAATCTTATAATTAAAAAAATAAAATTTACGCTTCTGAAAAACTTGGGATACTTATTGGTCTTGAATGCAATATTTTCAAAAAAGTCAAAATAATAATAAATTGGCAAGCTAACAAGAAAAGTTTAAGTCAACTCCTGGGCCAGAGTAGATTAGAACGGTTTAAAGATTAACTATTTGATAAGCTAAATCTTTATATTTAACCCAGTTGGCAAAACTGCTTTTATTTTCCGAGATCTCGTGTGTTTTCGCTATAACAGACATCATAAGTCGTGGATCCCGAAATTGTTTTAAAATACAAAACTTGCATCACTTGTAAGTACACAAGATATTTTATGTCACCTTTTCATATCAAACTGGGCCTTATCAGGTACTTCGTGAAAACACTCAACCGCGAGGACCGGTTTTCAGTACTTAATCAAGTTCTTCACAAATTTTCATGGGCAAAAATCAAAGACGAAATATTTTTCGAGCCGGATATTAGAAATTTATTGGCCGGCAGAAACTTTACAAAATGATTAACGTCCGATGAAGTAAAAACAACAAAATGTTGTTCACTATTTCTTTGTAACTACTAATTAGCGAATTTTTACCAAATTGTTGGACTCTAATATGGAACACAGATTCATAGCAATACAAAAGACTCAGTTCAACATCTCTTTATATCTGATTTGTTACTTTTAATTTCATAAATAAATAAGTTATTTGCTATAGGTTAGTATGCCACGCCAGAGAAAACAAAAACTTTATATTAAAAAGTTCACATATAGAGAAGAGTTATCCATTTAGTGGTTTCGAAAATGCAGGGCTATATTTTGACATCTGCTAAACTTAACATGTTTTGTTTTAGTTAAAAGTCAGTCATTTATGAAAATGGATCGTATAACAACCGCACAACGCGTTAAAATTGTTGAAACCCACTACAAAAATGGTGGGTCAGTCGTGGCCACGTTTGTTTCGTGCTTTAAGAGAAGATTATGGTGCATATGATTGCCCAACTACTAAGCAATTGGTAAAATTTTAAAGGAATTTGAAGTGACTTAATCGGTTACATATATTTTAAGGTCTTTGCATCATCGATTTGCTTTTTCCAACTCGAATATCGCCGCAGTAAGTGGGAATGTAGGCGAAGACCCGAATGAGTCTATACCTCGTCGTTCTCAAAAACTTGCACAACAAGCAGTGACGATAACTGTGAGACTGTCACTGTCAATTCGGAACGTTATGGTCGTATGATAACCGACTTTTTTTTAACTATAATTGAAGAACACGATTTGGATAATATCTGATTAAAACAAGAAGGTGCTACATGCCACACAAAACGAGCGAGTATAGGTTTATTGCGAGAGAAATTTCCCGACCGTGTAGTCTCTCGTCATGGCGATGTCAATCCGAAATCGCGAAACACCGTGTTTATACAGATAAACCTTTAACTCTTGAGCACATGAAAAACAACATTCGTCAAGTTATGATTGATATACCGCCCAAAATGTGCCAAGATGTGGTCGAAAATTACCTCAAACGGATCGAGGTTTGCAAAAATTCACGAGGCAGTCATTTGAGTTTTGTAGTATTTCGCATATAAGGCCAAGATTCATATTTTATAATAAAAAGGAATTTCTTTAAATCTTTCAAATGCATTTTATTTACGTTTATTTAGGAAACTGAAAAATAGATAACCCTGTACATACTGCGCTACTAACAAGAAGATTACTAATATTCGAAAGTATTAATATATATAAAGTAAAGTAAAATATGTAAAATTTTCTGTTTTTTCATTAATTCCTACAGCTTTTACCTATTAGTTTGGCGTTGAGCCAGAATTTTCCTTGGGGTTTTTCAGTGGTCCATTCACTATAGCATCAATTTCTTTTATTTCGGAACATTATTAGTCAGATCGACTACAAAATTTTCCGAAGTAAAAAAGTGGTGCTACAGTGAATGGACTATTAAAAAAACCCAAGGAAAATTCTGGCTCAACGCCATGCTTTTGGGAATTTTCACTCAAACTTCAAAATGGAAAAGTGAATAAAATCCCGTCACATAGCTCATTAGAAAACATCTAATAAAATATGAATTATTTTTCAGAATACATTATAAATTTTCACAAAACACTTTTATTTACCAAACACTCTTCGATATAACTAGTCTTATTTAGCTTTTCGCTTAAATATTTCACAAACAAACTTTTTATATTTTGACAACTAACACCAGTGTTGTAAGGTAAAAGCAAATTTTAAGTCAGTTAGCTAGAAAACACCCATTATTGAATAAATATAATTTAATTATTAATTTAAACATTTAAAGTATTTAACGGTAAAAGCATTTAAAACGGTAGATGACTTTATGTACTTTATGGCATAGATCGTAAAAACAAGCACAGTAATATTAAATTATATATTAAGAATAATTTTGGACTTTTTCATGGTTTTGCTGTGGTTGAACTTGAATAACCATGTGGCGCTAAAGGTGTTTCGGGCATACTTACGTGTTGGTTCCCCTGTACACAGTCAGTATTTGTTAGATTTAGTTTTCAATACTCATATTAGTTATTAATTGAAACGGGATTTGAACATCATAGTCACTGAATGTGGTTTGTAATGTCATTCACGGGAGTGGCGAGGGGGAAAATTTTTTTTACGACTGATCGTAGTTGGAAATTAATAAAACCAAATTAGATATGTTAAGAGATATGGACCACATTCCGGTAACGTGAAGCCAAAACTAAGCACTAACGAGTGAAAGCTCCAATCCATGCAGTTCATATTAACATTCATATACACATCTGTACATACGTTTATAGAAACATATGTGTTTATGTACATTTATATGCATACGCACATGCATGTAACTATCTTAGGTAGGTAGGGTATCATAATAAGATAAAATAAAAAATAATACAAAGCGACAGGTACTGAGGTGCCCTTCACATGCCATCTAATTGAAAAAATAAAATAGACAAAATTAAAGATAAAGCGGTCAAATTGGAACTTACTGATTAAAGTGATCGCTTTCTCAAATCTCAAATTAAACTCTTAAATGAGCATTTTTCAAAATGCGTTGGAAACAAATGATCAAGCTCTCCGTACGCATGGTTCTATAGTTGCAAATCAATAAAATTGTTAACATCAACTTAATGGCAGCAAATTAACAAACTTAATTTAAAATATTTTCCCCTTACCCCCACATCACCACACCACCGATGCGACACTTCTGCTATCAAACATTAACCTCCTGCTGCTGTAGACGCTGTTTCCACTTCAACAAGTGGTGCTTCTTTCTCACAAAGCTTCGGCACAGATTAACGTGGCATCGCTTTAATTTCGGAAATGCAGACAGTCAGACTCAATCGGCTGCCGCTGGCCATTAAATACCAACTCCCAAAATATCAAACAGTCACAAGTAACGCAACATTTTATTTTATTTCTCATTGGCTAGCATAAACTATTAAACTATTATGAAAAAAAACGAAGATATTGTGATTAAAGTGGCTCCAAATCAGCGACATTTTTTTAAGCTGCCGTTGCTTTGTTTTCTACTTTATGATTTTTCTATTTTGTTTGTCCATTCGTTCATCGTATGCAGATTGGTTGCTATTTGTTGTAGCAATAACTTATCTACTGAGTAATAACGACTGCTGCCCGCTCTTGCCTGGCCCTTTTGCTAAGCTAGTGTTATTGCACCGTTCACTTATAGCGCTAGTGCCAAAAGTTTTCGGCATTGAAAGTTTTTTTTTAGTGACTAACTAATTTTCCATGTTCGAATTATCGTCTTTTTCTTATATTTATCTTTTTTTTAATTACAAAATCTGACAATGAAACAGTTGACAACGGCATGTCGTGAGCCACTTTATGCTTCTACTTATACATACTCACATATATAAATTTTCAAACACAATCACATAAAAGTGTCCCCAGGTATATATAAGTACATTACATAATATAAAGATTTTGCATTTTTTATATAATATATATTTTTTCTTTATAAACATTATCAGTTCATTTTAAAGAGCATATTTGAAGTTTTATATCCTTTATATTTAAATTCTGAGTTTTAGAAAATCAGTAAAATGTGGTATAATTTCAGTAAAAAATTTTAGTTTGGATTTAATAAACGCAACCATTTTTTAAAACTTTTTTTTTTGCTTACGCATTGGCCATATTGGATGAAATATGAGGGATTAAAAAATAATATTTGTATATTGTAAATTTTGTAAATTTTTCAAAGTAACGCGCATATATCGAAAGTTTATTTTCTTTATTTTAAAAATCATGTATTGAATCGAAGGTGTCCCCAATTTTTATACCTTTCATATACATCAAACCGTATATTAACTTTGTCTGAAATATGTAAACACCGAAAGGAGAAGAGTTAGACTCACCAAAATTTATACCGAACGTATCAGAACGTATGTCAGTTTGAACGCAAAGTAGTACCTCAGTATTTGAGATATTTCATCCAAACGTGGTAAAAGCATGAAATTTGGTATTCTACAGACATGAATTCAAGATACACTTTGACACTGAAAATCATCGAAATAAAATTCTACAATTTGCAATAAATTTGATATGTTCATGAAAGGTGTGAAGACTTCGTCACAGCCGTTTCTTGTTTTTTTTTCATAATATACAGTCTTCAAATCTATATTCTGTAACTAACATATGCAACAAGGCATTTCGAGTACCACTACCTTTTAAGAACAAAGTAAATGTAAATGGCATTATATGTGAAACACTACATCATTCAAATGACCGCCTCGTGAATTTTTGCTAACTTCGATACGTTTGAGACAATTTTCGACATCTCATCCATAACTTGACGAATGTGGTTAAAAGGTTTATCCGCATAAACATGGTTTTCGCGTACCCTTACAAAAAAAAGGCCAGTAGTGTCAAATCCCACGACTTCGGTGGCCAATTGACATTCTCGCAATAAAGCCATATTCGCTCGTGTTATGTGGCATCATCTTGTTGGAACCATATATTGTTCTTCAATTGCAAGTTAAAAAAAGTCAATTATCATACGACCATAGCGCTCAGAATTGAAAGTGACAGTCTCGCCGTTATTGTTTTGAAAGAAGTAAGATCCAATCACACCTCCGGACCAAAGAGCTCACTTAATAGTAAGTTTTTTTTGAGCAATGGCCTCGCTTCAATTATTTGAAGAGTCTCGGAGACCAAATACGACAATTTTGCTGATTTACGTATCCACCGAGCTTGTTTTTCAAAAACCCAATCGACGTAACTGGTTTCGGTTGTGGTGAGCTGCTATAACAATTTTTTTAGATTTCAAAAATTTGTTGCGGTTGTTAAGCGATCCATTTTCATAAATGTCTGACTTTCAACTAAACCAAAATATGTTTGACCGCTAAGTTTGACAGATGTCAAAATACATCTTGCACTTTCGAAACCACTAAATGGATGACCTTTCTATTCAATTCTATTATTAGTTCAAATTCGGTCAACATCATTTGAATTGCGAGAAAATTAGTATCACGTATTTTTCTGCTTCATTTTTTTGAGTAATTGACTTTTCAGCCCGATCATGTTGTCCATACATTATTGAAGCACCTTTTAATAGACTATACCTATATACCTATATAAGTAGATATTTGTAAATAACGCGCCGCTGCGTATGCGTCCTGCAATTTGACTTCAATACACTCTTATCAGCTTATCGAGTACAGTACCCAACCCTCAACCACCGTTATGCTGCCACCTGTTGTTGTCGACGGCACGCAATACCACACTGTGCTGGACACTAGCGCCGTTGTTAACATATTTAAGCGGGCGCTTGACAATAACTCTAAGTGAACCAATTGACCGAAAGCGATTAACCAAAATAAATTTCCTATTTTTTCGGCTTTCTCAAATTTCATTTTAGTTTAGGTAAATGTGGATTTCATTATTGTACTTCAATTCATTTTATCGTACTAATCGCGGTTGGAAATAACCGAATTGAAGTCTTGTTCAGGGGTAAGTAGGTAATATGCGTTTCACGTTGAAATCGAAATAACAAATCTGTCTTGACTATTCCACTCAAGGCCGCACCTCTTTTGCTTACAAACAGTTTCACACATACGTACCTATATATGAGCATTTCCTATGTTATCGATTGCATTGCGGCCTTGGTGTTGTGGACATTGCGATTGGCCATGTTGGGAATACAAAACTTCAAATATTATACCAGAGGCCTTTGAAATTAAAGAATAATGCAACGATATTAAATTTCACAAATTTTTATGTTAAAATAAAAAGTCACGTAGCATACGAAAAATTTCCGAATTTTCTATTTATGTGTTTAAAATGCAGACCATACTCTGCAGTGAATATGTGCAGCAAAGTTAAAATTAGTTTATATTGGGCAGAAGAAGTGTCTTTTAAGAGTTATTAATCGTTTAAGGCTATTTTAGGCAATAAAAAGGACACCCTTGTTTCGCTCCCACCCAAGTATGCGAAGTTTTATCAAGGCCTCTTCTCATTTTTCTGGATAATATTTATGGTAATTAGAACTTGCACATATTTAAGCGAGATTCTTATGGCTTGATCACCTTTGTCGTTGACTTGTTTATCAAATGTCGCGTATTTTGAAGTTATTATTGTCATCGAGAAAAGATTGATATTTTATTTAGGTTAAATAATAGTAAATAAAATAAAAGTCAAGGATGAGTAGATAACGTACCCTTCATCAGTGGATAGATGTTTTTTTAGATGTGAAAAATCCTTTCAATTTCGAAATTTATTTATTTATTATATTAACTTCAGATTTAGTTCAAGGAATCATATTTCAAATTGATAAGTGAATAATAATTTTCTTCCAATACTTAACTCTATCAAAGGGTAATCCAAGTAGAGGTATTTTATCAATAGCCTCTTTTTAAGAGACCAGTGAGTCGTGTCAAGCTGTCATCTTATTTTTCTTCAGTATTGTTTGATATTTCATTCCAGAAAGACTTACGCCTGAACAACGTTTACAAATCATTCAACTTTATTACGAAAATTCACGTTCTGTAAAGAATGTGTTTCGCGCGCTTCGCTCAACTTGTGGTTAACATAATCGGGCTACTGAGCGTACTATTCGCAACACCATCATCCATCTTGAGACAGAGCATTCATTATTGGATAATATTTGACCGAATAGACGACGTCCGGCACTCCCGTAGCTGGGAGTGTACACGAAGACCGTGGAGTGTTGATTCGACGCTGTTCGCAGCAATTCGGACTGAGGTATGGAACCGACAACGCTTCGCTGAATGGGCTCTTCAAAAGTTCCAAGAAGGTCCGGCGTTATCGATCCAAATTTTCTTTATCGATGAGGCCCATTTCTGGCTTAATGGGTTTCATCCGGAAAAAACAACGGTTTGGTGTGGCTAGTGGAATCATTGGTCCATTTTTCAGTGAGAATGTAATCGTCAATGGCGATTGTTATCACGCCATGATAACCGACTATTTAATGCCTGAAAGCCCGTGATCTCAGGGACATTTGGTTTCAATAAGACGGCGCCACTTCCCACACATTACATCAATGAATCAATCAATTGCATCACGTTTTGGGCCGGTCGGTTGGCCACCAAGATCATGGGATATAACACCTTTAGACTTTTTCCTGTAGGATATGTAAAGTCTAAAGTCTATGCGGACAATCCCGCTTCGATTCAGGCCTTGGAGCAAAATATAACGCGTGTTATCAGCCGAAATGTTCGAACGATTCATCGAAAATTGGACTCAACGGATGGACCATCTGAGACGTAGCTGCGGACAACATTTGGAAGAGATAATCTTCAAAAAATAAATTCCAAAAAATGTTCTTTCGAATAATAATAAACATTCCCCATTAAATTTGAGTTTTCTATGGCTAATTTCCAAAATATTACACTTCTCATATTATTGACCTCTCTACATATTTGTATTTAAGTACTTACAATAATTGGGATAGTCAGAGATTATTCGCCATTCAAAGTCTTCCATAAAAATGTAAACATATTTTTTCCAAATCATGATTATTTTCGTCCATCTATTGACCTGCGACCGAAAAAAGTATTGTGTATTACAAAAAAGCATCAACGTAATAAATTTCAAACGAATCGAGTTTGCTCCCTGGTCAATTTTCGGTATTTGTTTGTCTAGACAAAAATATAACTTCGTACAAAAACTCAATCATAAGCTCGATATTTTAAGAAACACTGTTCCCTCTCTTAATTTTGGTAATAAGTTACCGCATCAATTTTCAAGTAAATCAAGTCATAAATTAGATTTTTGAGAAGGGTAGATCCCAGGTCCACTACCCGGAATAAAAACTGGCCCTTAGCTAATATCTTTTCCGCGCTCCATGAATAAAATCTGCTGAGTGGTTAGATGATGCAGCGATATACGAACGGTTTTATATTTCTATCCAAATCATATATATTTTTTATCGATCTGCTGATCTGTGATACCCTTCCCCAAAAAAAATATTTTGTAATTTAATCTAGACAAAACTATACCAACGTACTGAATTTCAAGCAAATCGAAGTAGAATTCAAGCAAATTGAACCATAAACTCCATTTTTGAATTTGGATTGAACTGATGACTTTTATAAATAATTTTCGGTGAGTGTTTTTTCATTAAAAAATAATAATAATAATAACATACGCTAATTTACACCACCATCCACCGTGGGTAACATTACAGTACCCTCCAACTCGGAGTAATTCTTGATAAAAAAAAACGTTGGAGGGTAAAGAGTATAGAAAGCTGGGCCAGTAAAGCGCCCCGAGCATGGAAAGCGAATTTGGTCTATGCACCAAAATGGGGGTTGCAAATGGTGAATTTTCTTTACAAAAGTGTTGCCAAATCCATACTTACATATACATCAAGAAAGACCCCGTAAGTAATCCTCGACATCAGGTCAATCAATATGATTAATAAAACAGACCTAATGGTTTCCCGATTGGAAGTCAATTACAATTTAGCCCAGTCAACCAACTGTGAAGGTTATGGCTGCTTATATACAAGTATATATATATATATATATATATATACATATATATTTGGCGCTTTGTAACCCTTGAAGCGATTTCAATTAGAAAAATATATTTTCTATAATTTGGATGTTGGTCGAGTCTGGGCTCAAACCCTGGCTTTCCGAATGGCCATACGCAATGCTAACTACTCAGCTTTCGCGACCGGCTACATACAATGAACTTTAACACAGCTCAGGATAAACATTCAATCCGAAAGGGGAAAGGTAACCTTCGACAAAACGCAAGCCAACTGTTCCTTCCCGTAGAGGAAATATTTCGCAAAATTAAGACATTTATATCTACACGTGTGTGATGGATGTCACCACCGACTGCCTCAAAACTTTCAAAGCCTGCAATTGTTGTGTAAATCTGTGGACTTTAGAGACATACTTAATGTTATGGACGACAGGTCAGCGTGGATTTTATGTAGGCAAAAATTATATATATATATATTTATATATATTTATATATATATAGCATAAGGTGGAACCATATCAGGCATATCTTTCGCAAGACTGTAGATAGTTTCGCGGAGATGTTTACGGATTAGTGTAGTAGTTTAAAACAATTTATCAATTCGAACAAACAACTCGTAAACTTCTAGTAGGGAAACACGGCGAAGCATAAAGGAACTACTCCTCAGCTTCCACTTTCAACTAACCTATTAAACTGGCAAAACTTACAATATTTTATTAATAAAAATTGTATTAACATTTACCGAAATTTGTACTTTTTTATTATATGTAATTTTGTCCTCGAATGCATCGGTTTTCATTCAAAACATGCTCAAAGTGTTTTTAAAACAATAACTTAAACTTCTTCTTTTCAAATTTTAATATGAATGTTTACCTTAAATCCAAATATCGAACGTGAATTGTACTGCAGAATTCCATACCTTTCATATGCTTATGCCTTTCATTAAAAACTCTTATATTACATTGACGTCAACCATAAAATCGTTCCATCCGTGCCTGCCTTTATAATTACAATCCAAACTAAAATGATTTATGATTTATGTGCACTGCTGCCAAGCGTAGTTTGAATTCGACGAAATTGTAATAACAACAAATTAAGTTCCGACCAAAATAAATATCAATTGCGAATTGAGATTTTCAACGATCGTGTCGTGCCTTACGGACGTAGCATCGAGCTAGAACTCATAAGATACGCCCAACGCTATCTTCTGAGGTGGAATAGTAATAAGTATACATGTATTTATACACCCAATAAGCAAAATCTGTAGATGTAATATTTGAATTAAACAACTCAACTTTCGTTATTAAAAATGATAACGTAAATTTTAATTGTTGCTTGAAGAAGAAAATAGTAATTTAAATTGATATAAGCAAACCTAGGTAAATGTGTTTGTATGATAACAAAAAATTAAGGTCGGACCACTTCCAGACAAACAAATTTGGTCATTCATTTAATGTGAATTTTCAAAAATGCAAACACATTATGTTGATCTTTGTCTCTCAGGTGCACCCAGTGAAAAAATGCTGTTAAATCAACTGGCTTACAGGTTGAAGCAACAGATTTCACAGTTAAATCAAATGCAAACCAGTTACCTGTTAATTTAACAGATGGTTTTCTGTTCTGTTGATTACAAATATTCAGGGCTATTCTACATTTCGATTACGTTCCCGCTCCCCGTTCCGCCGAAATCGAAATTAGGTATTCTGAGTTACGATCGAATCGAAAGAAGAAGAGGAAGAGAGGATACATTTTCGAAATCAGCTGCTTGCATATGAATGTGTGAAATTGGAACACAACAAAGCAAACTGACAGAAACAATTTTTCACAAAATAAGTAAATCTGAATAAAATTAAAGTTTTATTTACAATTTCTGATACTATACGAAGATAGAAACAATAGCCGTGGCGGTATTTCATGAGGAGAATATCAACGCAACCGACAATGTGGTAACGAGTGTGGAAAGAAGAAGATTGCGAGACCACTGTGATCCGTTTCAGATGAATGATGAATTGCAAGTACATACATAATTTTTCTCATTACTGATAATTTTTAATTTAATAGATTTACTTACAGATTCAAAAAAAACTGACTGAATAAAGACGCCTTCAAATATGTGCTAGATACTTTTACGGAAGAAAGTAAATCAAGTACTTTGACATCATTATCTGCACTTAATCGGAAGGTAGCAGCTAGATTTTATGCCGAAGGCAGTTACCAACACGGAGTTGGTCATTCCAAAACTAGGAACGTGATAGAGCGGACAATCGGTGTCTTGAAGAATCGATTCCGATGCTTTTTGAGCGCTCGAGAGCTACATTACTCACCAGACAAAATATGTCAAATTATAAACGTAGCTTGCGTACTCCACAATATTTGCATTTACTACAAAGTGAAGTTGAGCGGAAATTTGTTCGAGTTTGAGAGCCATCAAGAAGAGTAGTGACCCCGATTATACATCCATAGCGAACCGTATCCGAAATAACATACTATCTTCTTTTTAAAATTTAATAAAAATAAAAACAATTAATTATATTTTCTATTTAATTTAATTAATTTCACAGCCAGAATTATTAATCTTAAATAAAATAAAGTTCATTAAATTCATTTAATTATTTTAAGAAAATAAACTAAAAATGAAATAAAAAAAGGATAAACAAAGAAAGCTAATAAAAATTACAAAAATTAATCAAGTATTGTGGTAATTAGGTATTATTATTAATTAATTATTTATTAATTATATTATTTAAGCACACTTAAATCTGAATTTGAATTTTTTCGCCAACCAAATTTCAACGTACAAAAACATAGCTACCATCGAAATGCAGAATACATAGAGTGAATAGAATCGAAAGTTTCGAAGTTTGATCGAAACGGAACGTAACGCAGAATACCAAATCAGCGGAACGGAGAAAATTACGATTCGAGTCGAAATGTGGAATAGGGCTGATTAATTTTTATTTGAACATAATTTCTGTTATTTATCAAGAGTCATTTCTGTTGAAATAATTGTTCGATCTGTTAACGCAACAGCAAAATAACTATTAATTTAACAGTAATAGCAGTTCAAATGACAATTAAAATCGTTATTTGTTTTCATAACAGATTTAGACATATTTGCATGAAATTATGTCAGCAGAATAATTTTTTATTATATTTTATAAAGTACTCAACAGAATTTGTTGATAGTAACTGTAAATGTTATATATCAAACATTTTAAAATTTTTACAGCATTCTTTTCTGAATGTGAATATTGTATTTTCAGTGCTTGCATTTTGTATTGTATCGGAAGTTAATTTGAAAACTTCGCAAATTATCAACCAAGATTCTTTGGAATATATTGAATATAAAAGAAGCTTTAATCTGCCTTAAAATTGCATGTGAATTCTATTCGAAAAACCATTTACTCTACTTTACTCCAAAAAAAAAACCATTCTCTCTACGATTCACTATTACATATATCATTTTCTGAATCAGGATAATAAGACAAACGGCCATTTGCATTGAAACTTGCAAAACTAGACTTCACAATATTTATGACGCCTATCATGTTTTAATGGGCACTAAGATGTTTTGCAAATAATCATTAACTGCTAGAGCTAGTGCCCATGAAAATATACAAAAGACTTATCTTAAGACTTAACACAGTAACCAATAGCTATTACGAAAGTGTTTTTATTTGGTAAATTTTTTTTTTTCAAAGTTCCTACAAAACTGGATGCCACAAAAATATCTATTCCTTCCTGAATGGTTACCCTTCTCATAAGTTTGCTGTTCTTGTACTCGCGACGTGTGTAATGACGGCATTTAATAGTAAATAAATTATAAAATTTCTAGTATCTGCATAGAGCGGTCCATTTTCCAAAGGAATTAAAATTTGCCGGAAAACTGTGTTCTTTATATGAGTCGTATAATAGCACTGTATCAATGACACGAAAGTTTCCAACTTTGTGGATAAGTATGTTCCCTTGTTGGGATGGAGGATATGAAAATCGTAATTAATCTGCAATTTGAAAAGACATTAGGAAAAATATTTCATGAGTTATAAAAATTTATGTCCTTTGTTTATGAAACGATAATCCATATCGACATATTTATTCGCCTTTTTTGAAGCCCACGAAGAATTAGAATTGCTTAAAGCGGCCTGTAATTGTTTTTGGTTATAAGTAAATGATTTTGTTATACAACAAAGAAAAAAAATATAACGATTAGTTTTAGATGTATCTAAATATCGTATCTTACCTTTTGCTTTTTCCCAGGGAGTTTCCTCCCACAATTTGGCTTCCCCTGAAGGAATCAACTTGTTTCAAATCTGCTTCAGTGAGACATGGTAAGTCTCTATTACAAAGCTGATATCTGTATACTTAAAGATGTAAGAATAATATCTGTATAAGCTCAAAAAACCTTTTTCCAATAATATATATACAAAGTTTCCAGATGCCTGACTATTGAATATTCTGTATGTTACGAGCACAACGAATGTAATATTCGTATGTAATTACGTACTTCAAATAAATTTCTCTAATTATTTTAATATGACCATAAACTCACTATTATGTACATATTTACTTATTATATTAAGATAAATTTTGTAAAAATATCTTTCTTTATGCAAACGCAAAAGCTTTTGTTCTTTTCAAAAATTAATTACCCGAACACTGGGCTAGTTAATAAGTTATTAACTTTGCAAATAAAACTATTGAATAAATAATTAAAAATTCAACACACGCCCATCATAGAGCACCGCTCTTTGCAAATAAATATGATAATTACTCCGTCTCAGTTGTCAAACACACGCACGCGTACGAAGGAACAGTTTTAAAAAATTCAAAAAACTTTCTCTTGGCTTATCTGCACTATTTGTTAGTTCAACTTTTTTTCTGATAAAAATTTACATTTAGATCTGTTGAATTAACAGATTATCGAAATTAAAAACAATACCTTCAACAGAAATTTCTGGCAATAATCGACAGAACTGATCGGTTTATGATAAATTAACAGATATCTGTTAATTCAACGTTTTTTTTTCACATAAACGTTGCAGTCTGTTAATATAACAGCTGTTATCTTTCTCTGTGTAAGAAATAAGAATACCCTTTAAAATGTAACAAATCGAGAACTACTGCTAAAGTTTTAGATAATATTTAAACAAATGATGCATATAAGTATAAGAGTGATGCGCATATGTACTTGTACAAACCGAAAAAGTGAATTTTAATTCAGTACAGTACTAACGAAGTTAAATTGGGCTTGCTGGGTAGACAAATGCTTATTTATGATATTTAGACAAGAATAAATTTTTAATTTCTTATTGACACCCTTCGGCAGTGGGTGGGCGCCATGCACAACTGAGGTCATGAACAAGTGTCATATGTGCACAAGTACAGAGTGCTTGCGCGCAGGGAGTACACAATAAATATTATCGCTATATGATTATTGGTAGAATACCATGCTATATATATATATATTTATATGAATGTGTTTTGCCGTGAGCTTCTTTTACAAGCCACAGTGCCGTACTTCTATTAAAAAAAGGCGTAGTTGACGGTGAATTGATGTGCTCAATGGTTCGCTACAAGCAAGTTTTAGTTTTAGTTTTAGCAAAGTCACATTTGGCCTTTGTAAATGTAACACAAAAGACTCAAGGCACATACTCGTTTTTGTTCTTTTGAAATGTGATCCCATGCAATGCAGGACGGCTGCAATTCTGGATAGCCGTGCAATATCAAACAAGCCACAGAGTATGTGCTTGGAACTTGGTCAAAGAGACGTATAAAAATATTTTTCTGTAAGTCCACTCGACCATGGGCAGGGAAAATCCATCGATTCACAAGAAGGGGGCTTGACAAAAGCTCTAGACAATCACCATGGCATCTACTTTGAAATATATATACTTTCAAAAGTTCATATACTCATGGTTTAGAGATATGGAAGCACTCACAAGCAGTCTCGTTCATATCATATCTATATGTCTTCGGAATTTCGAGTTGTTTCAAGTTTACTGAAATAAATTTGAGAGTAGCCACGACTCGTGAGTTTTCATCGGTGGGACGCTGAAAAAGTCTCAATTCCATACTACAAATGGATGTACCGAATTACAGTTTTAAATATTTTGTGATTAATACCACAACATGTCGGTAATAATAGTTGCATTACTTGGGATATACACATATATTCTTTGGAAGAGGCGTCTGCCACAAGACAATTGCTTAAAGCTGTAGCAGATCAATTGCATAAATGAAAATCATGTCCCATCCTCATCATTTTTGCAGTATCCACTCCGTCCTATTAGACAATAGAAGTATTCATCGGAGTATAGGATATACGACCTCTTCCAATCCCAGTTCAGTCATGTTTGCCTCACCTTTCGGCATTTCAAATTTCGCTATCACCAGGAACTGGCTTGTCAGTAAAAACTTCCTTAAGTAGCAGTATGCATTTGTCAAAGAGTTTTCTATTTCATACCTTCCCGCAAGCTCCTTTGTCCTTCAATTCCATTTAATGTTCTTGTGATCAGAAACTAAAACGGAAAATAAGTTGTTCTGTTCAACCATCTCCTGAATAGATTTGCTACATTCGTAATCGAACATAGGATTTTTATGTCTGCCTGGTTTTCACTGGCTCTTTCTGAAGGAATACTGCATGTCCTAGGATGGAGTGCTACTTGAAAGATTTGTAATCGCTGGCCCAATAAGCGCTAATGCACCATTTACGATTACTATTTTTTAATAACTATATTATTTGAGTTCACTTGAACGAAAAATCGACATTTGTCATCTGATATTCTTCCCTAACATGTGGCAGGAAATCGAGAATGAATCATGACCATGTTCTGCTTCTCTAGTTTATGTATCACTGTAACACTCACATCATCATCAAAGGCAATTTTTACGGTATCTGATGGGGTGCTCTTGTGGCACCCCTATGGCTAAAAAACTAAGTATCGGCATCATCGACATATAAAATCATTTTGTGAAATACGCTTTCCGTGAATTCACACATTTGTATGAATGCTCGTCAGCTTGAAAGAGAACAAATGCATAAAGTCCCCTCCTGCTTTTCATTAAAATCTTATGGGACCATCTGGCACAAATACCAGCTTTGAAAGTCGAAAACTAAATAACTCCAGAAATGTCGAGAGCTTTCAAAAAGGCTCAGCTACTTTAGAACTCGATTGCCAAAAGTTACCGCAATGGTTTAGTAATAATATAATATAAAAAATAATAATATATAATGTATGTACATGTAAATAGTATTAGTTTTACTGCATTTGATATTCTCTGGTATTGGAATGACGGTTATACATAGCTCAGACACATGCGTTTACTGCTGTTCCTACATATTGTTTGTATACGTAGCTCAGCAGAGGCGCAGGCGCAATGGTCAAGTAACATACACCAGCCATTCAAGCAGTCGGTTAGCTGAGCAACCAAACAGCCACGCAGCCAACTTTTAAATACGATTCATAGTACGTGATATTGTTAAAGGGTTTTAATTGAAGTCTCTCGGCGGGCGTACAAACCTGGATAATGTGAACGCGGATGTGCGAATCGTACGAAGACGTGCCCGTTTGCCGACATACAAGGCGGATGGTGAAGCCTCTGAGACTGGCGCGTTTCGCGCTGAGGAATGCGCAAAACAGGTAGCAGTGGACAGTCAAAAAACCACCAACAACAACATATACAAAAAATAATAATAATAATAATAACAGCAACAACCTGCCAACATATAATATTGGAATATGTGCGCACATACATACATGCATATATACATATTCACACATCATCACGACACTGAGCAGGCAGTACCTTTCCAGTGGTGTGAAGGCTAGTTGATTTCTTTTTGCTGCCACTTTTGCTGCATTTACAGTCATATTTTTGGAGGAATCATTGCAGAGGTCGCACTATTGGCCACTTTAGTGATTAAACTAATTTTTGTGACGGACATAAAACTGCATAAACCAAACACATAAAAACATAAAAATAATATATCCATAAAACAACAACAAATCGTCATAAAAATTACTATAGCTGTGAAGAATGAGCGAACAACTTTGTCGCCGCTACCACTGAAGCCAGTAGCGGCTTGAGCTACGTACGCTTTTGTCAGCATGAATATTGAATGAACGAAGCACCGGCCTAAACACAACGGCGAATGGACAAGTGTGCCGTTTAAAGCCATATATATATATATTTGTACATGCATATATAGTGCTGCTGGGTGGACAGACAGGCGGATGAACGCGCAATGCTCCAAAGTTATTTTAATAAACTGCGCGACGTGCTCAGAATTGTTAACTAGAATCGATTTCAGCTCCTCTCCATCTTCGGCTCACTGTTAGTATGTAGTTCCGCTGAGATTCAATATAGCGTGTTTTGATTTCTTAGCGTTCCGTTCCTGTTGTTGAAGGTTCCACTTTTCACTCGTTACTCAACTTCTATAACCATTTTCAATCAATTGGTGTATTTTCACCGCTATATTATATCTATAGCCTTATTTTCAATTTCAAATCAATATTTTGATATTCAGTTTCGTTTCATAGCTCCTTTAGTTTCTTAAACATAATTTAATGGCTACGCCGCCACAAAGCAACATGATCATTTAACAGTAGCAACAATGAAACACCATTAATGATGATGATAACAACATCACCAACAACGCGGACAACAAGTATATGTTACATATGTACACAACGAAAACGTTCATACAAGTGGTTGTTAGTGGTAATTTTTCCACATACTGAACGGAAGGTCCACTGTTTGTGGCAACTCTATATCACGTCAAACCTGGCTGCCATTTGCAGCTTTGGTCTTTGCTCTCAACTAAAATAAGACTTACCGATCCAAGGCATTTTACAGCTATTTGTTTCTTGTTATTTTTTCGCAGGAAAGCTTGGGATTTTCACAATGGCAGAAAAAAGGCGACCTCATAATTTGTTATTCACAAATATATTTACCTTTTACCAGTGGCGGATCCACGGGTGGGGTTTTCGGATCCGGAGCCCCCCCCCCCTTCGGAAGCAATGTAAATCTTAAATTCGAACGATTGTTCTCCAAAAAAATTAAATATATTTTAGAACCCCCCCCCCCCCCCTCCCTTCTGGAAATTCTGCATCCGCCACTGCATTTTACTTATTTTGGTGATTTTACAGAGTTTGTCGTAGGCAAATGGCACCAGCCAATATTATATATTCATGTCCATATATTCCCTCCTTTGCTACAAAAGTATATGAGTATAATTAAAAAAGTCTCTATCAATTTTTATTGAAAACATAAAAATCAACCAAGAGATGAAAATTTTGGCCTGAATTGCGAAGTCTGTACTCAATTATATACCTTGAGGCTATAAATCGATAATAACAAGAAACTCTTTCTTATGGTTTTCCATTTTCGGATTAAGTAATAATAATCATATCCGATCGAAAATCGATTTTATTGGGGCAATATTATGTAGTCTTCCGGATTCGATGATTTACAGTACAAATAATTATTCGAATTTACGTGTTTAGAATACCAAATTTCACGCGCTCTTAAATGCATTTTTGTCGGTTATATGACCCAAAATCTCAAATATGAAAAATACATCGTATATATTTTATATTGTTCTATATGGACGGGTTCCAACAAACGATCGTATAAATGTAACAAAGCAACTGCGTACCAAGTTTGGTTGAAATATCTCGTCAACAAAGGAGCTAGTTTGTGTTCAAACACACAGAGGATCATGGTTATACCAACTCAGATCGTTATTCTGCTTCTAATCGGTATAAATTTTGGTGGGTCTCTCTCTTCTCCTTCTGATGATTATGTATTTACTTCATGTTCAAAAGGTAACATAAGTATAAAGTATTTAGTTACTTCATGGCATTTTATTAAAAACATTTTCTTGGTAAAGCGTATTACTTTCCTATTTAAGTTTTTTTTCTGATCATTTATATTTTCATTTATCATATTCTTTTATATTCTCGTATTTTTGTATTTTTATATATATTTGCATATAATGTAAAAATGTTATTGGCTACTTCAAGTGTAACCGGTGTTAGAATTCTTGTGAATTTTTCAATAGATGAACTTGTAGAACTGCTGATGTATGTGTGTGCATAAATCATACAGGGTGCTGTCAAAATAAAAATTCATTCCAAATATCTGTAGGTAGAGTATTCTTAAGACTCTGTAGTTGCACGCTGATGATTACTCACATTTTCCCGTCAAATTGTAACCCATCGAGATTGGGGGCTCAAGAATTTAGCCGCAGTTATACATGCCTGTCTAGAAGCAGCAAAAATCCAATAGTTCCTGCGAAAGTCTGGTCCTTATAGCGGAACAACCGGAATTTTTAATTTGTCAAGAATATGAACCTCAACATTTCCCAAAAGCCAATTTTAATATATAAATGAACAAAAACAATGGTACATCCTTCATGCTTGTCCTCTATGTCGACCATTTTTCGCATGTTTTCAAGTGTGTCCTCTATCTCGACCATTGGAGATAAAGTAAAAGATCCGTTTAATAGAGCATAGTTACAAAAGACCATGGCAAGCAATATCGGAATGCTGAAAAACTTGGGTTGCAAGGATCCTATTACTATCTACAATACAACTACCTGAAACCAACTTCCGGAATTGTCAGGGTTTTGATCCTGCCAAACGTACTAAAAATGAGGGACCACAAATCAAAGAATCTCAATCGTGTTAGATATGTTATTTATGCTTAAGGAAATGCTGCGGCTAGAGTGGAAAAGGATATTTTAATAGGATACCAGAAAAGGCCATATATTCTATGTAAAAACACTTAATAGAGGCTCCGAGAAGAAAATTTTAACCTTCAAGTTATTAAGTATTATTTAATATTAAATATCTATTATAGATATCAAAGCTTAGACTTTTTATGAAGGACTAATCTAATATTTTCAATAGCAATGATAATAATGGTCATCGCTGAAGCGATTTTTGGCCGAGCTCCTCCTCCAATTTGTGGTTTTAAGTCTTGATGCTTTTAACAACAAATTGAGGAACCTACAGTTTATTCTAAGCCGCCTCCGAACGGCATATCAGACATTCCCTACCCAGGGCGATCGCAATTAGAAAAAATATTTTCTATAATTTTTGGTGTTGGTCGAACCGGGTCTCGAACCCAGGCCTTCCGGCTTTCACACAGTAGGTACTTAGATGGCAGATAATTTATTATTTTCTAAAACCAAGTTTGTTATTATTCCTTTTTACCAAATGCTTATATATGTTATTTAAATACAAAATGTAATTAAACGTATTTAACAAATATTATCAAAATAATTATTGTGAATGAATATTTTATTTAGTATTGACAATTTTAAAACAAATATCCATTTAAGTACCCATTCATACACAAATTCACATACATGCATATGTATATGAGCGATTTCGTTAAGTTTACTTCAAATATCAGTAATAGTTGCTGATGATAGGGGAATATTACAAAGCTGCATCATTCAAGTGTTTTTCTCCAAGCTTATGAAACGGTGAAAGGCTTTGATTCCCTTCACATTAATGTATGTACCGGTAGATACATAGATATGAAATCGTAATATGAGGAGATGGGAATATAGTAATTGAATGGCGCTGGCATTGAACAATTGGCGCTGAAAGTGTTTGCCTAATGAATATGTGTATTGCATTGTTGTCTGTGCGGCGCAAAATATTTGCAATAATCCACAATCTTTCGATTGCCCACTTTTGTTACGGTTCGTTATTTTTCGCATGTTTTTGCGTTTCTTGATGTGATTCGGATGCAAAGGGTGGCAAACTATTAAGTTAAATATATATAATATTATATATTGTGTGTATGCATTTAGTTGAAAACATGGAATGTGCAATACAGCAAAACAACAACATTAGCAACAACAAATTACTAGCAATATGGCGTTACAAGCACGCGCGCGGCAACAATAGACAAGGTAGCCATTGTTACTTGCAATGTACTCATTGTATTATTAAATAGTTATTATTATTATTATTTTATTTTTTTATTTTTTTTTGTGGAATTTAATTGCTAAAGCGCATGCAATCCTCAGCATAAAAAACAGCACTGGAAAACACAGAGGAAGCAAATGAAAATACAATAAAATGAAAAACTTGTGTACATTTTATAGTTTACAAAAAAAAACAGAAGTTATTCACTGCTCTGGCAATTTACCGGCTTTGCCGTATTAGCAGTTTTAGTTGTTATAACTTTTTAGTTTTTATTTAATTTTATTTTATTTTCTTATTATTACTTTTTTTATGTTACAATGCATACCTTTCAGGCGGACGGATGGATGGCGTCATTGCACTGCTCATTTAATTAAGTAACTTCAAGCCCACTCATAGCACCAACCGCTCTCCCTCGCCCCCGTCGCCCCCTCCCCCTATTCGCCAGTTTCAGTGCATTATTTACAGCCGTGTTACCGCTGAGAAAATTGCTTTCGGTACAATTATAATTTATTATTTCTACTCATAAATTCATTATTTTTAATTGTGCCAGCAATGAACTCGTATTAATTGCTTGCCGTGGAAAACTCTATACAGTGCGTGTGTAAATATGTTGAATTGAAAGATTTGAAGGAAAATCTCGCAAAATGCCAACAACTGATAGCTTACTTATTTAGTTATTTATAAATATGTGTATGTTTATATGCATAAAAATATTGTATAATACAAATATCTACACAATTAAAAATAGCAAAATATCATAAATTCTGTAACCAAATATTCTAACTGATAAAGACCAGTGCTCATATCATATTTTAAAAACTTTTATAAACTTCGAAGGAATGTATTAATAATAAGTGTTTCACTCATATTTATATGTGCCTACGGGAAGATTTTTATAAAATATAGTATTTGCAGAGCATGACAACATATGTAGAAGTTCATGCAAGTGGGGAAAGATTTTAATTGTCATTCACCAATGAGTAGCCAAAACCATTTTTTCTATATGATTAAAGCAGCTCACACACTTTTAGTATTAGACCAAATATAATCAAAATCAACACATATCCATAAGTGAACCCACCTGGCGGTGCATAGGGTTTGGGACCTACCAAATATAAGATCTGATCAAATGGAAAAATACCCAAGTCTTGAACAAGAGACCCTATTTTGATGTTTGTAAGGGCCAAGCGTTTTAAATATCGCGATTTTGGGTATAAATCTGGAATATCCCGTCCTTTGATTGAGAAATTGTAAAAATTGAGGCTGACATCAGCACCGTTCTAACAGGTGGACAGGACACGGATAGAAACGAATATGTCCTTGTGGTTAATGTGGCCGCAGCCCCGTGAAGAAATGTAACACAAAAGAGACCTAATATGTATCACATATTTTTTAAATGTCACTAATGAATAAATTTAAAGGGAAACATTTTCCATAGAGTAGAAAAAACAAGTAAAGTATCTTATATACATACATTCGTGATTTTCAAAGCGATTTTTCCTACTCGTTTTAACGAAATCTCGTTGCCGAGCCACCCGATGCAAGAGCGTCTCGCCACAATCCACATCAAACCACAGTTGATTGAAAATTCCTAAGAGTCGAAAAATTCAACCTCCATGACGAAAATCCCAAATCTGATCGATTTAACACTACATCAAAAACCAAATCGAAAATCTTAAAATCAAATAAATTATGTTATGATAGAATGCCTGTCAATAAACATAAGGAAGTTTCGACGTCGATGAGCTGAGTCAGACTACATACCTCTCAACCATTTGATTGACTAAAATGCGTGAGAGATTGGATAAATAATAACAAACGAGAAAGGGCCGAAATACTGAAAAATATGAAGAGCTTCAGAAACTGGCCGACAAGAGTAAAGTTCGAAAATTCTCTATGGAGCTGCCTATATGTCTATGTCCGCTTCTGAGCAATACCAGAATGGCAATCAGAATTGGTACAACCTCGGACCAGGGGGAAAGCGTCTTGCTTTCACTACATATTTTCAATTGGCACCAAACAACTAAAAGAAGAACCGAATGCCACGCTATTGTTGATTCGACTATAATCGCGAAATCGGCGCCTAAACAAATGAATTATTAGCGAAATTTTAGTTTTAATGCAATTGTGTTTTAGTTATATTATTATGTATTAATACCAAATATTCCATGGATGCAACCCTATACAACGGTGACTTAATTAGGCAATAAGACAAAGATGTCATTGATTTTCGAAATGCTGGAATAAGAATAGAAAAACTCAACATAAGACTTGCAAATTCATAACATTAAAATAAAACGTATATTTTCCAAAATCTGCTTTGTTTCCTTGATTTTTCTAAGGCTTTTGATTCTGTTAACCACATCTTATTGTGTGAAAACCTAGCTGAGTGTTTCAGCTTAAGAGAGTCTGCATGAAAACTTATTTGAGCATCAGTTTTCAAAAGGTAAGAGTCGGTAACCATTATTCTAACCTCGGCTCAGCTATTTGTCTACAACTAAACAGGGATCTAAGCTCAATATTAGCATGGTCTACCGAAAATGTAATTTGCCTCAATACTCAAAAACCTTGTAGTTGGTTTCCCAGTCTCCTACCTTTTTTTATTAGAACCAATTTTAGAATATTTGATAAAGTTAAGAACTTGGGGCTCATCCTTATTACCGGACTTTCGTGTGATGAATATATTTTATAAAATATTATTTACCATCTACTTGCTTTACCATCTACTTGATTTACAAAATTCTTAAAATGTTTATCAGTGAGAGTCCGTAATATCTGCACAATAAACTTGAGTTCTCAAAGTGTCCATGTACTTTAAATCTTATTCCTCCGTGACTAAACTTTTTATTTTAAGGCTCTGGAACTCCCTTCGCTTGTCCTTGAAAAACTCATTGCACTTAAAATACTTCTATTTAGCTGGCCAGTATTAGTTGTTATAAACTTAACTTTTATTTTATTTTCTTTAATTTAAATTGTTAGGAATTTAGCATTTAAATGAACTTTATCAATATTTTAATTTCATTTATTATTTTTACCTTCTATTATATTTTGTATTATGCTTGTGTCATTGTGCAAGAAAAGATTATATATTAATTCACTAAGGTTCTCAAACTAATTTAACTCATTATGCGCACCCTAATGTGGCTGTGACATATATAAGTCAAATTATTGCCTTGGTGAAATAATTTTGTAAATATATACACAGTGTCAATTTTAATAAGAAAAAAATAATAATAAAAGATAAATTTTTTATGATCCGGACCGATTCCAAATTCGACAACCACTAGGTGCAATAGCTCTACACGCAACACCATAGTATAATACAAATTTAGGTATCTACTTTCCATTTATTAAAATTAAGATTTTTAGATGAACTATATGGTCGAAAGAAAACTTTCTTCAACTCAGTATTAGTGGAAACTGTTACATTTTAAACCACTTCATATATGAATTTTATTCGATTTCAATACACATTCACCCTTCTTTTGAAATAATTTCTCAAGTTTGCACATTAAAATTTACAGACGCCGCCGCGTCTGATTCATTCACCAATGTTATTCGTTTTGAAATTGAGAGTGATAATCATCGCAAGCATGCAGGGAATTTCATTGACAACAGGTATCAATAAAAAAAATTATTGCGCGATTGAAAACATTTCCATTTTATGAGGCCCTCACGCCAATAAATGGATACTAAAGCCTATGAGAAGCCTACTTTTATGAAATGCCGCAACGTCATGAACCGATGCTGACTTACATGCGTACACATTTATGCACATAGGCGTCTATATAACTATGTATGTATGTGGAGTGACTTGAATTGATTTGTGCACTAGTTTCATTCCGCCTGTATTTAGTAGTTGTTATTATAATACTATGCCATAGCATTATAATCATTTTGATTTTCATTAAAAATAAATGAAAAATATTAAGAAAATTGCAATTTTTTGTTAAAATAACATATGGACAATCTTATTGGAAAAGTATTATGCCAGTTTGTAGTAGCAGGAAAGCAAATGTCATCGGCATACATACGTCGTAGTTGAAACTAGTGTTGGAAGTAGTCGAGTAGTATGCTTCGAAATCTCAGGATTCTACTAGGCAAAAGGTGCCCAAGACTGCACTCTTCTGTTATTAATGCGGGCTTGGCCGGTAGTTCATTACAAGTAGCCACTTGTCACTATTAAAACCAATTTTATGTGTCGACGGAGCTCACTTGCGCCGTTGTTGGAATTTGTATAAGTAGTTATGTTGGTGATATTTTGACGGTGTCTCATTAATATTCATAACCTTACACTTCCTTTTGGGTGCTTATCAACATTGAAAATCTGAAAATAAAATTCGAAAATTCCTTCTTATCCCTTAATCACAGCGAGTCGCTTGTGACCACTATAATTTCTCGGCAACTAAGTATATACTGTGTATTTGTGTATTGTGTATTTGTACGTGAGCACATACGGAACGGCTTCCATTAGCCGAATAGCCAAGCCAAGTAGATTCATTTAAATTACGGAAGTAATCTTTTATTCGAGGGACCTTTTGTTAATTTTTCTAAAATTGTTAGTTATCAGTTCTTTTTGCGTATTTTTATTTTAATTATTTATTTATTTAAATTTTTTCTATTTTCAGAATATACTTCATTTGCTCAAACAATTTTCACTATATATTTTTTGACACTCTGTATATGTATATTGGCACTGCTTTTGACGGTTAACAAAATGCAAAAAAAAAATAATATTAATAATAATAAAAATAATACCAAATCGCTTCACGATCGCGGTTGCAGCGTTAAGAACAGCATTGCAATCAGCACTTAGTCAAAACAGCAGCTGTACGTTGTCATTGCAACGCATAACACAGCTACGTGACTTTTCTGCAACTGTTTGTTGATATGTGTTGTTTGTTATTTAGTCAGAGATCTGATCATAGAAAGCAAGAAAACGTGCAATTTATTGCTTGGGATTTAATTTTGAACAATAAAGCTTTAAAAAGCATACTGCGGTAGCGCTCTTTAATTAATTAATAAACTGTATTAAATTAATAAAAAGAAATTCAATATTTGTGTATACATTTAGTTCCCCGCTTCGACTGCTTGTGTGCATATTGCAAAAAATGCACATTTTTGTTCTGATTTCTGTTTTCGTTCTGCGAAAACATATCACTCATCACTGCAACACATTCACAAGATCACTTAAATTTACGTCCACACATATTCATCCTTTGAACTCTGAAAGTGTGTCTTTTGCACGTGCCGACAGCGTTGATAGCGGTGTTTTTGAAAGCGAAATCAAGAGCGGCATGTAAGCATTGTGAAGTTCGTTGCCTAAGTCTTTTGTATATCATGCGCATTTGTAGGATGTAGCAACAAACATATGCACATATATACATATGTGTGTACATCACACAGGTTGTGCTAATTTAACACATATTGCGAAGCTTACTTAATGTAAGACATATTTTCATTACGAAAATAATTTAATTACAAATTTACTGTAAACGTACTGTTGGACAAATTCCAGTAGAAAGAGATTATAAACACTTTCAAGGGACCGTTAAAAATACGTTTTCGAGCCAAATTTTGTTCAGCGATCAGGCCAATTTCTGGCTCAATTGGTATGTAAAAAAGCAAAATTGCTGCATTTGGGACGAAGAGCAACCTGAAGAGATTCAAGAGCTGTCCATATTTATTCAAGAATGATGCCGGTGAGAACGTAACCGCCAATGGCGATCATTATTGCGCCATGCTAACCGAGTGTTGATGCCTGAAATTGAATCTCGTCATCTTCGTAACATTCGCGGCATCAATCAATGAATTTATTGATAGAACACTTCGATGAGCAGATCATTTCACGTTATGGGCCGGTCGATTGACTACCAAGATCATGTGATATCACACCGTTAGACATTTTCCTGTGGGTATATGTAAAGTCTAAAGTCTATGATTTCTGCCTGCCATGATTCAGGCCTTGGAGCAAAACATCACGCGTGTCATTCGTCAGTTACCAGTCAAAATGCTCGAACGAGTCATCGAAAATTGGACTCAACGGATGGACTATCTGAGACGTAGCCGCGGCCATCGTTTGAAAGAGATAATCTTCAAAAAATAAATGCCAAAAAATGTTCTTTCGAATGATCATAAACATTCCCCATTAAATTTGAATTTTCTCTGTTTCTTTTTTTTTTTTTTTAAGAGGAAGGAACCTCAAAATGGATGATCCGTTATAATACCTTAGATCTGTAAACTTCCAATATTGCACAGCGCAGAATTCTTAATTGGTACTTTTCAACTGCTGAAGCGATTTTCGTCCGAGCTCTTCCTATGTTGGTGCGGATCCCAATGTTTTTTCAACAATTCGAGGTACCTAAAGTTTATACTGAACAGTCTCCGAACGGCCGATGGATTTTTATGTGGAGCTTTTATTTCATCAGAAATACAGTCGGAGGTCTTGACAATCCCTGTCGAGGTGCGGGCGCAATTAAAAAATTTTAATTTATTTATTTATTTATTTATTTATTTCCTATTAAGTTAGATATTGGCCGAACCAGGTCTGAAATTCTGGCCTTCCGAATAGCTGCACGCAGTGCTAACCACTCGGTTATTGCGACAGCTCAAAATAAAAAATATTAAAAGTAAAATGAGTCCTTAGGCTGAACCGATAACTTTAATTGACTGTCCCTTCTACAATTTTTCTTTGTTGTATAACAAAATATTCAATTAAAAATACAAACAAGTAGGCCTTTCGAATAAATCTCATTAACTTATAACCGAAAGCTAATTTAATTTTACATACTCACTTATGATATTTAATTATTATTAATTTTATGTATTTAATATTTTTTTATCTGTTCCTCATACTACTCAGATCAGTTTGTATATTATTAAGTCTTCATTGACTGCTTTCATTACTTACTTTGTGATATATTTAAAGAGTAATATACCTCATATTAACATTGAATCACACGATAAGACACACGTAAGGAAATTACACGTATAACCGCTTTTTCATTCTTGGAGGTCTCCTCACTTCTTACTAAGTATATTACACCTAAGAAGTCTTGCCTTGAAAATGCTTCTTTGTTGTTCTGTCGAAGATTTAGTATAATTTCATTTCTTTATTTCACGCAAGTATTGAGTATAGTTAGGCTATAAGTTTTCGAGCTGTAAATTTCGTGGAAGGGATTTCAAGCTTCTTTGTATTATTACTCCAAAATGTGCGACAATAACTTTGTTTTTTTTTTTTATCCAACGACTTTTCACAATTCCCACATTTTTAAGTGCATAACAGTTTGGTCCATATAATTATTTAAAATGTCAAATAATACATTCTTTAAAGAAAATTTTTTAGTTAAAGCCTAACAATAAGTTTTAGATTCTTCATAATTAACTTTAGTAAATTATTGTTAGTAAAGGACGGCAGCTGAGACGTTGCTCTTCAAAAGATCCCTTTTTTGAAGGCATTGTTTGGCAGGAAAAAGGTTCGCTAAATGATTCGAATGTTTTTGAAGTTTATTGTTTTTCCAGGTATTTGCTACTCCTCAGTTGTCAAAGTTATAAAAAAGACTTTTGTGACCCAAGCATAGAAATTAATTTTTACCTAATAACCAATTCAGTCTGGTGGTTTGTGAAATATGGCTCTTCCAGCTCAATCGCCTATCTAGGGGATTGATAAGGTATTAATTGCTATTGGGCATGTTTCTGGCTTCAAAGTAAATCTGACATGTTTACACTTTTGCTCGTTCAATTTGATGCGTCAGTTTGATAGTAAACTTCCAACAAGTATTAAGCGGTTTTCTAGTGTATTTGAAGCTTTGATTGGACACTTTCTTCTACATAATATTTCGGTGACGTCTGCGAATGTTGAGGATAGTACTTTTGCGCTCGTTGAAATGTCTGCAGTAAATAAGGCGTACAGTATTGGTCTCAGAACGCTACCTTGAGGCACACCAGCCAGAACTAGATACCCAACTGAGATAAATTCATTTACTTTAACTATAAACCTTTTGTTAGGGAGGTGTGATATTAAGTTCTGATGGAAAATTTGTGGCAAAGTCAAATTAATCTTCATATCATATATTATCGAATTCTTGAGCCAAATGCTGAGCAATACTCTGTGAACTCAAAATCGTTCCTTATCTAGTTGGTCCAATAATATGAATTTAATTTATTATAATAACCAATTAATGAAATTCCGTGTCGTCTTAGCTAAGAATAACGGTATTTGTATGTATAGTATATACGACACAACAAAATGTCATGATCATTTCGTAAATTTAGATTCGAAACTAACATAAACAAAGTCGAAATATAGAAAAAAAAACGACTCATTTGCATTGATCCAATTCCGCCATGTACTCCGCCTTGCACAAGCAACCTTTCGAAATTCCAATTGTAATCGCATCATTAAATGCGGCGCCTCAAAAATTTCTACCGGCAAAAATTAAAATTTTCTGCACATCGTTAGCCAACACATTGCGTACGTACATACATACATATGTCATTGCCGTCGACCGCCACAAAAAACCACAAAGCCCACAAGTATGTGATTTGCTACCTTTAAACTATTGCTTGAACTACTTCTTTGTTGTTGCTGATACTTTGTGCCCGCACAATTTTATTTATCACCACAATTATTTTATTTATATTACTGTTGCTATGAATGTCGCAAAGGCACCAACCAACCGAGCCAATAAAAATGGGAGTAGTAAACAAAAACCCAAAAACACTTGTTGACTAAGTGATTCGCAGGTTGATCGGTTGATGGGTTGATGTGTAGGCTAGTTGGCGCATTGCAATGCGCTATTTAAAGCGAATTTGTAGTCAAAATGTGTAAGCAGTTTTTTAATTTAATGTGTTTGCTTGGTGCGCTACTGTTTCGATGGGAACAAAGATGGCAACTCTGGATGCGACAATCGGCGGGGCGCTATGCAGCAGCGCTTTTCAGCTACTTAGCCGAAAAAACACGTAAATTTCAGCAAATAAAATCCAAACATAATGTGCAAATGAAGAAAACTTAATGGCCAAACTAGACAATAACAACAACTGTGTGAACGATGTCTAAATTATCAATGGTTTGATGATTTCATTTCCAATGTAAAAGCGAAAAAAACTGGGCAAAACAAAAATAAAAATTATTTCATTGAATTGTATGCAGAATGGAATTTTATTTTGCTCAAGGCACTTTCAATGCGTGTTTGTTTGGGAATAAAAGGAAATATTATTTACTTATTAGTACTGCAAATGCATTTTTCTAATTAAAGCTGAAATAATCATCTGAAAAATAACTCATCACTCCATAGTGAAAATTTCTCATATTAATTATTTATTGTTTTTCTCGAAATCTACCTTTTGGATGATAGGATAGAATTTCCATTACCCGACTATGCTGAAGTTCTACTGCCAACCTAAAGAGTAACAAGACGGCGAAAGGCTTACCAACGGAGCTATTCAAATATGGCGACGAAGAACTGTTATGATGTATGTATCAGCTTATTTACAGAATATACATACCCTACGATCCGACACAAAAAAGGAGAAAGGAAAGAAGATTAAAGACCACCCTCAACGAACTGATTGAGCGTTATCAGTATGTATATAGATCTGGTTAATACAGCATTGCGCAGTGGACGATGCAATAGGCCAAAAATAAAATAAAAATTAAATATGAGATTTGCCATTGTATGTATTTCTTAAAATAACCATTAAATTAGCGGTAAATTCATTTTTACCCCATTCAATTCATACGTCTACCAACAGCTAGAGAAGAGTGACAAACAAATACGCAGTGAACGGAGCTTTAAGTTTATCTCTCATATAGAAAATTAAATTGTAACATTAATTCCTTTTCAACTTCCGTAAATCTTATAGAATATTGAAGTATGTAACAATATCTATTATTGTAAAATTATTATTTTAGCAGTGATTGATTAATTTAAGTTATTGGAATAATCTCGCCCAGAAATGAAGCATTTTGAATAATATAAGTTAATGATTTCTGAGTCCTTATTTTTGATTTCTTGCTGCCACCTTTTGCCTCGTCCCCATGCTATTCGTGTAATTCTGCGAAACATTTTTTGTGCCTATTGTCCATTTTTTCACGTTTCTTTTTGATTTGAAATCAGACAACGTCAAAAAAAGTAGAATAGAAAAAACGATTTCTGAGAAGGAAAGTTTCTTATAAAAATGGGTCTAGATGTCGACAATCCAAAAAATAGGTCGCAATGGCGAACTAATATTCAAACATCATGAAGAATTTTTTAGCAGAAAGAAATCTTTTGAGTTCAAATCCGTTGATCACGGGTCAATGAATGAATAACCACACAATAATAAATCGATTTTATTAAAATAAGTTTTTGATATAGTTGAATAATATTCAAACAATTCTTTTTTATTTTATCACCTTTACCTATTTTTAATAAATTAAAATTCGTTATCTACATTAACATATCGCTACAAATTATTTCTCACAAATTTGTGTACTTTAATAAATTATTCAAAAGAAAGAAAAAGGTTTTGGGTTTTTTTTTTTCAAATTATTTTTCTGTGGGCGGTAGGCGACGGGATAGAAGGAAAGGAGCTTGGAGCGACTGGTTTATGTTAATTTTATTGCTGCTATGACAATGACAAAAACTTCAATTTGATATAGGCAGTGAAAGTATTTTTGGCTGCTGATTCAATACAACACTGTGCATTGCCAGATATGATTTACCATGCGCGGAGAAATTCCGTGAGGCAAAAATTAATATACACCGTCACCGATTTTAAAGCTTCCTTCGACAGAACGGAACTCCTTTGTACCTGAATTTTTTTTATTTCTGCACAAAACGCACACGGCTCTGTAAACGGACGCTGGACAATACCAGAAGCACAATCAGAACTGGGAAGACCTCTCCGAGCCGTTCGACACCAAACGTGTAACTTCTTCAATTCCTTGCTGGAGAAAATAATAACAATCGCAAAACTAAATAGACAAGGTACAATATTTTGCAAGAATGTAAAATTGCTGGCGTATGCAATGATATTGATATCATTGGCCTTAATAAGTGTAAGGTTAGTTCAGCTTTCTTCAGATTCGATAAGTAAACGGAGCTAATGGGTCTGGCTCCCACATAACTATTTTAAAGCCGTTGATAATTTCGTCCATCTAGGAACCACCAACAATCAAATCAACAAACAAGTCTTGAAATCTAACGCAGAATCACGCCCACCAAGAGGTGCTACTTTGGACTGAGTGGCCAATTGAAAATTAAAGTTCTTTTTCGACGTACAAAAACAAAGCTCTTTAAGTTACTCAGACGTTGACTACATCCGATAAGTCGGCATTAGGAGTTTTAAAGATAAAGGTTTTGGCGAAAACAAAGTTAAAAGAACAGCGACTACGCTAGCAAGGGACATGTTTTCAACACCGTACCGGCTGATAGAAGCAGAGGAATATTAAGACCTCCTTTGGAAGTATCGGGTTGAGAAGGTCTTGACTTCGTTTGGTAGACCCAAAAGGCGTAAAAAAACGAAAAGAATAAACAAATGGTGCGTTATCGTGTACTTGGTTATAAGCGCGTAAGCAGTGTCTACGCTTTTTGAGTCAGCATTGTACTTTTTTTTGTAACACAGAAATTCAACAACATTTACGATTTATTTTGTTAAATTTCATAAAATTTACTGATTTTCGAAATTTCTTAGCCTCAAATTGAAAAAAAATATTACCGAGCTCACCCCACTCTAGAGAATTATTACCAAAATAGTTACTTCTTCAATCTGAAATTCTAATTTTTCCTTTTCACTTAAATATTACGCTATTATTTCTTATGTTTCTCGTAATTAAATTTATTTACGAGTATACTCGTATGTTTGTGAGTTGGGTATAGAAGAACACTAATTTAAGTTTTTATTGTTACAAATATGAATTGGCCTTGAGCTCAAAGAAATATGACTGCTGGAAGAAATAAACCGATGCAAGAAGCAAATATTTCAATTAAAACTTGCTCTGCTCTACACGCCCACGAATTTTTTGGCTCCGCAATTCTTTTGCGCCAATTTACACAAATCAACTAGAAATAAATACTTTTCGAAAATTACTAGAACTGTTTGTACCAACACACCACAATATAGACCGCTATGAAAATGATATTGTACCAAAAAGACGCGACGCGACGTCTGACACTCAACGAGGTGTGGCTGTCACTCTGATTGCCCGTATCTGTCTGACTTATAGCAATTTACGCCCGCTGCATGCCAGAACCAGCCGTAATACCCATAAATGAGGAACAGCAAATTTGCGCATTGGCCTACACACTGATTGAAATTGCAACGAAGGATTTAGTGTACTCAAGCAATGAGTTTACGCCTGCTGCAGTTGGCAAGCGGGCAAATTAGCTGCGTACCAACTTCAATAGAACTGTCATTATGAAAAAATGTCACTAAAAGGGCTTGTCTCACTCAAATGTATAAAGTACTCGTATATATATGTATCCGAGTATACGTTTGTATGTACAGTTAGTCAATTCATACGCATCCCCGATTTGAATTTGCGTTCACACGATTCTCATAAACGAACAGATTTTCCCTCCAATATTTTTAACATCTTGCTTTTTAGAAACTAAAACCAATTTCAAAAACAATTTGCAAGATACAAAGAAGTTAACAGCTTTTACTGCAACAAAATCAGCAAAGTACAATAAATTATAGATATAGTTTAGCTTTAACAGAGAATAAATTTATATGGATATCATTGGGGATACCAAACACGCAATCAACAAAGAACGCAAATAATCTAAGAAACAGAAAAGCCCTCTGTAGTACACATAACTGATCGCGGCAAAGCCCTGGATCACAGTTTCAATTTTAGTCCGTTTTCTTCAGTCGGACCGATATTGTTTTCGCAGCAAAATGTGGTATTAGAATGAAAACTTGTTCTCTCGCCATATAAAAATTGTAAAACCGAAAACATATCGAAAATCAGTTTTCTCTGAAACCTATTTTAAAACTCACGTTCCACTAAATTCAATTGGTGCCGGTCGATTGACTACCAAGATCATGTGATATCACACCGTTAGGCATTTTCCTGTGGGGCTATGTAAAGTCTAAAGTCTATGCTTTCTGCCTGCTAGGATTCAGGCCTTGGAGCAAAACATCACGCATGTAATTGTTGTAAATGTAAAAAGCTGTCTCATTAAAAGTTGGAGCCAACACCCTTGAGTCCACAATTTACAAAACTCGTTTTCAAATTGTTTTGATGTCGGTGTGCATATTGAAAGCAATATCTAATTTTCAATTTAATTTGGTCTTACAATCTTTTACTCCAAAGCAAATTTCCATTTCTTAGTTTAATTTGTATATTCTTTTTATTTATAAGATATTCCCTGGTTAGTCTTCTTTTTTTTCAAAATTATTTTTCGAACAACAATATTAAACCGATATACTTATAGGAAGTTATTTTTGTTTGAATCTTGCTTATAGAAGAGATTTTAATTAGGAGAACCCAAATGAACCGGATAGAGGTTGTCTATAACGGCATGAGTAGGTTTTTTTTATCAAACTCCATTTTGGGTACGTAAATTTTTAAAAGGAACAATGCACTAGATACTTTCGCCGACAGTTATTGTTACCACATATCAGCCTAATTCACTGTCTTCATCTTAAATGGCTTTGGCATTACTTACTCAGTTATAGCCGTCTGATTATTTTCTTTGAAGATTGGCTCCAATTGGAGACACCAGGGGATACCAAGCGGAACCAGGTTCTTCTCCACCATGTCTTCGCAGGGGAATATAGTTTACTTCGTCCAGCGGGTGCCACATCGAATACATTCAGAGCTGAATTGCTTTCGCTCATCCGAACAACATGGCCTACCGGCGTAGATGCTGCCACTTAATTCGTTATATTAATGTCGGCCGTATATCTCATAGAACTCATCATATATCGCCAACGGTACTCGCCATCAACCATATCCAGAGGACCATAAATCCTTTCACTCAAAAGCTCATAAAGCCGATTCACGTTTCTGCGCCATAAAGTAGTATTGCAGAGTTTTGTTTTTATTTGACGAGATAGAATTTTAATTTTCAATTGTCTACTTAATCCAAAGAACGAGTCAAGCAGTAATTTTGGTCCCGATTCGCGTTTTTTTAGCATGCAAAGATATCTTGCTCCACCACCAATGGATAGAGTTGTGGGCGCCAATCAACCATATATCCAATCTCACGTAGACTTTGGCGAGACGTTTGCCTAACACGAGGAACTTTAGTACTCTGCGCGCCAATTTAATAAATGACTTATTCTTTTCTAAAAGTTTTTTCAACATTTTAAACTTATCCGACGTTGTCGCAACATATGTGTGCTTAAGATTTTTTTTAAATACTGTAATTGAAATTAGGCACAATATGTAAGCATGTATGTTTTTATGTTCGCAAATTTCTCGTGTATTGTCTTCAATTCTTTTCAAGTCTGCAACAGAAAATTTTTTTTTACCAAATCATCATTTCCAAGCAACAAGGTGTGGTTTCTGCATTGTGCTCGTGCTTAGCTTTTGAGCACAAATACACAAACAATATCATTAAAGACCTTAACGGTTACAGAGTACATAAATAACTTAATACGAACTGTAAAATTTTTCGCAATTCGTATTCAAAACTATTTTTTTATTAAATTCATTTTGAATTGCATTCTTTAAATCCCTAACAAAAGTTTCAGTTTGAATGAAAACCAGCCATAAAAAGCTATGAGATATTGATTAGCAACGTTGTTTGATTGGCTTGATTTATTGGTTTTTACATTATTTTTCTTGTAAAGTGTTAATAACACTCTTTTTATTATCATACAGTCTATTCAGTTAAATTTATTGGAAACTTAAGAGCTGACTAAATGTTTTGAGACGCATTTTTGTAATGCTTCTTTCCTAAGAAAAACGGGATTTTATAATATTTATGTAATTCATTATTGATTTGTTTTCATGAGAAAACGTCAGGAATTAAGTATATTATATTATATACTACAAGAACCTACCCCAAGTTGTTGTAAATAAATTATTCTAGATATAAAGTTATATTCGTCCAAGTATAATAGGTTTTTTTAAATAAGGAAGAAAAAGTACCGTTCGTGCGAAACCAAATCAAGAAAATCTAACCAAAAAAACGATATTTTGGAAGAGGTCGGTCCGTGATCCACTTCCCGTATTTTTGTTTCGGAATACTGTTGCTACGGCATAGACCAATCCAAATTAGGGCCTATAATCGAAATCGGTTCAGGCGTTCTTGACTTATAAGCGTACTAATTAACATCCAACTCCTTCAAATATAAATATTGGATAATTAACATAAAAATTATCCACATTTATTTCATATTTTTTAAACAATTGTTCATTATTGCAAGTTAATTTCAATCACGTATGTACTGACCACAAGTATTGTCGATGACCTTTTATTATTTTTCTGCATAACCTTTTTGTTTTATATTCTCGGATTTAACCAATTTTTCATCGCAAGTATGAATTGCCTCAGAGATGGTTCGATTTTGTGGAACGTTTTTGCACGCTTTTGCAGTGCTCTTACCTTTCTAATAGTGAAAAAAACATGAAATTTCATACTTGTTTGGAAATTTCACGTATTACAAACTCAAAATACCTTTTCAGACCAATGTCGATTTATAGAATTGTCGTCACAAAAGGTATTGCTTCAAATGTGAGCTGTCACGTTGACACAATTTTATTATCATTGCCAAAATAAGAATACTAACATCATATAATGACAAAACCGGAGGCCTTTTGACTCATCCAATGTTTTATTTTTTATAGTGTTGCAACAAATATTTTTAAATACACTTTGTAACCGCTGAAGCGATTTTAGAGCTGCAATTTCTACTTTACGCCTTAATGTGTTTTTTCCCAACAAATGGAGGGATCTACAGTTTATTCTAAGCTGTCTCCGAATGGTTGACGAATTTTTATGAGGAGCTTTTATCTTATGTCAGAAATACACTCCATAGGATTGGCATCCCCTGTCGAGGAGCGACCGCAATTAGAAGCAAATAAAAAATTTAAATTAATTTTTTGAATTTTAAACAATAAGATATATGTATGTTATTTTTTATTCATAACAGTATATTGAAAATTCAAAACTATGATGAGGAAGTTCCTCCTAAGAGCTGATTAATGATGAGTACATTCTAGAGACACCCAGTTTTATTGAGTTAGATAAAAAAGATTATTTTGACCCATTCTAATAGTAATGATTAAACAGTACCGAATATGAAACGTGTGGGAACACGTAGAACGCAGAGATGCTCTACTTTCGAATATAAGGCCATAGATTTCACGTCAGCTCGCCGAACGTGGGACTAACATAGGGTTTAATATTTCTTTTAGTGTGGGTTATGATTGCCTGACCCGGTTGTAATGTCGTATTAAAACTATTATACTGCGAATTGTGTATCCGTGTTATTTCATCAAGTGTGATTGCTATTCATGCAAAGTCTCTATAAAGTATTATGGGACTTTACATCGATAAGATCACATAGATCTCATTCGATTTGTGGTTATCGTCATTACATTTTTCCCCGAAATGGAGAAACCTTTAACTCTATACATATGAAGCGAGGCAGATAAGCCTATTAGTTTATATTATTATAAAAGGAGTCACAGAACACTGATATACTAAATTTTTCTTTCTGAAGTTGGCGTATTCCTAAGAAATTGGTAAATACAATTCTACTTTTTATCAAATCTGGCCAGAATGTGAGGGTAATGTGTGCGGTGATTAGCGCACAGGTGCAAGTATTAGGCTGTAGGCAGAGGATATTATTATAACAGTATGGCAGTAAATATGAAAGTTTTCCCTTCAAGGACGACATCGAAAAGAGAAATACATTTTCTGCTGTCGTCGCGCGGCATCTAGATTTTTACGAAGCAAAAGTGAACTCCGATGTATTGATATACCAATATAAAATATAGAAAATAAAAATGAAAATGTAAATATTAACTAGGATTTGCCAAAAATACGACTCTGTACTGAAACAGGAATGAACTGATCGGTTACCACCCGCAAATAACAAAGCAATGCTGTCATTGCTACATATTTATATACTTATATGATTTCAATGGCATACAGCTAGACATAGCTTGTGAATTGCATAGTGGTAATATACTGCTCTACAGATTATCTCTGTCTTTCTGTTCTTTTTTGCCCATCGAATGAAGAGACTCATTCTGTGTTGAGATCAGTAGTGCAGTGAAGACTTTAAACTTCAGCTTGACGGTTGGATTTTGTGCCATTCCGAGCAAGTGTATTTCCAATTTATTCGTTTGCATATATTGTAACTGATCGTATATCGCCACTTTCAACCAATCCTCTTTTTTTTTTTTTTTTTTGCTTTGCCACTGTCTATACAAATGAACGTAAGGGAAAAGTGTTGGACCGTAATCTGAGCAACATGGAGAAGAACCAAGTTTAGATAATACTGCAACTGTTATGCTGTAGAGCGCATGAGTGAAAATGACTAAGACGGTGCACTGGCACAAAGCTTGAATGAACTAAATAGACAGTTATTTGGTGAACCTTCAGCGGCCGATCAAATCATGTGTAAAAATCTTAAGTGCAAACAATTGTTGGTGAATTGGTCGCATAGATCGTGAAGTCGTCAGCCATACACAATTATGGTTGTACCTAAGGCAGTATCTACGGAGTGACTTACATGACCACCAATGTCGCATCTAGCCAATGGATTTCTGCTTCTTGATTGCAAGTGTTGCATGGTCGGACATCAACTGAAACTAAACGTAGATATTCTGGAATTAATTAATGTTTTTTGAGAAAACGGAGCTATGAGATACGTAAGTCAAAATTATCAAGTTTTTCTACGGGTCATTATTTCCTCAATGATAATGCAACAAATATGCGATGCTAAAATGTCAGAACTGACCAGATCGTACAATAATAACATATTGTTACGTTCTTGCTGAATCAACCTCGATGATTTCCCAAATCCTTCGGGTACGATCACTGGATTTTTAAATAAAAATCGCCAACTTAATTTGCAGTTTCTTTATTTATAAAGAATATATTTAATGTCCTTTTATTACTCAGTAATTCACAACTCAATTACAATTCACTTTACTATTTACAACCACTTGTATACAACTTTCACAATGTACTGTTTTTATTACTTTACTGTAATGTAATCTCCAACGCGTTTACTTCACGACTGATTACTTTTGCAGTCGTGTGTCGCCCTTATATACTTGTTTGCTACTTGAAAACGAAACCCTGGAATAATCGAGTCGTTATCGTTACGATAACGTCTCGTTTTACGCTCTAAAACATGCCAGTTGTCGGCTCCTCTCTTTTATCTGTCATTCGCTTCGCATTTTCGCCACAATATTATATCCAGGCAACCGATTTTTTAGATTTGAGATTTTGGCTGATTGCTAACAAAGGACAAAGAGCTTGAAAAGTTATATATATATTGTGGAATCACCGGTACTGGAATCACGTTATTTCTGAACCACTCTGTGGTGTTGATAAAGTTATTTAATTTGAAATACTTTGGAGAAAACAGTGACCGATAATTGCAAAGGTTTTCCAATACAAGACCTTGCATCCCCATAGAAGATTTTCTACAGTCTCTTCTTTTTCTATTTCTTGGAAGCTCCTACAGTAATGGTGGTATGATATCCCATGTTTGCCAATAAGGCAGTGACCCGAAATGTACACACCTTGCCTGATCCTATCGACAGCCCCCGAGGGCTCCCTAAGAAATTCCTCGGCTACACCTAACTACCTCTTTCTCTGAAGTCAGATGACAGATAGCATGGGCGTCTGATTTTGACCTTAGTAAATCCAGCTAATCTTCCCTCTTATAAGCAAAAGTATGATATTTTTCGGGTCTTCATATGCTTTAACGAATTTCCATCCCTCTGACACTTCCTTTTGGCCAATTTAGCCCCGGGATATACTTCCCCAACTTTAACGATTTGTATAGCCGGGCCGCTCTCGTCGTCACAACCTATTATTTTGATTTGGATCCTGTACCAACCACCATTTGTTCATGACTATGGCGGCGCCGGATTGTTCCATAGCATTGGTAATGCTATTTGCCAATTTATTCTACGCAATTTGTAACGATTTTAATTCGGTGCTGCGAATTTTTCAATCGGACTCTCCACCTTTCACGAGGCCAGTAATAATGCGGCTTCGAGTCACATCAGCAAAGAAAGACATTTTCGGACTTTTGTCTGATGGTCTAGCCTCTTCAGCGAGCCTTTAGCTTTTGTTCAAACTTAAAATTGAGTAGCAACGCTTTCGCACCATAATCCATTGATTGAGAGATCCCTTTTAAGTAATTGCACTCTTCATAAAGGTAAACCCTTTTCTGGCAGATGCACTGCCAGCAACCTCACCTTTGGCATTCCCTCTTCCTTGCTGCTGGCTAGCTAGACTCTGCTTACTTGGCTTAGTTCTGGCTGATGCTCCAAGAAAGCAAGCTAGGCTTAGCCACCGGCTCCAGTAATTTAATTCCTTCACTTGTTATGCGGATGCTCCTCTACTATTGGTTTCATGAGAGAAGGTAATGAATAGTTTTTTAACATATTATTTGTTTTAAAATTTTTTAATGGAATTTTTAAGTTTTTTTCTTTTATTACTATTTATTTACAACCCGTATCAAGATGGTGTCTACCTGGCCTGGCCTACCTGTAGTTAAAGAAAATATTAAATAAAACCATGCTCCTGGATTGCTTTATATTTGTTTTAATACGAAACAAATAAAATTTATTAAAGTTTTAATGAACATCGCATGGTTTTGTATGAAAATTCTTTTTAATTAAAATCCATAAATATTGAGTTATCGCTTCCCAAAGCCATTTCATTTCACGCTATGTAATTTCACATACCCTAAAATCTAACTAAAGTCGTCCTTTAAACGTCACGCACACAAGACAATTCATCAAATTAATTGAAGCCAATAAATCATATATTTTGAAAAGTTCCAAGTATCTTTTAAGAAAGGTAAGCGAATAAAAAATACTTGGAAAAACGCACAAGTCTACAACAAAATTTTTTTTATCAAACATTTGCAACAAATTATTTTAAGATTTCAATATAGGTACATACACATGTACTCATATAAAATCATATACATGTACATACTTGCTTCAGGGTATCACCAAAGAAAAAATACATATATATACGTACATAGTTCTAAAACCGACGATAAAATAATAATAAAAAGAAATAAACAAATCGATAAAAATTAAAAGAAGAAAAACATCATTAATTTCATCAAAATTGCCTCAATAAATATTGGACAGTGTTTGGCGGCTGTGTTGAGACGTGCCGTTATTTTGTACATCACGCATGCGTCCAAGCCGTAATACTCGTAACAGCCACAGCCACCGCCACAACCTCAAGCACGACTGGCATCTCGGGTTTTGACCCAGTAATTAGCGAAAATTGAGAGTGAAACTTTTTTTTTTTTTTTGTTGGAGTTCCTTCAACGCCACGCATGGCAGTTAGAAGCCGCCGGCAAACAGACACGGGCGGAGCAAAGTACGCCGCGACACGTATATACTCGGACATACTCATATACATGCATGCACAGAGATTCTGTTGCACGCATGACCATTAAGCACAGGCCCCCATAAACGATAAAATTTACCGCGGGCGGTAGATTATCATCTAACGTACATACTGCTGTATTGCCATAAGAATCGATATGTGTGTATGAGAGTGTCGTACGCATAACTGGGCAGACATTAGCTCTAAGCATCGATTGAGAAACATATGATCTCTTGAATTTTACTAATGTGCCAGAAGAAAACGAGCAAAGCACGCGACAAACACCGTCTGGGATTTGGGTAATTTACTTATTATATTTTATCTCCATCGTTATTGATCATCTTCACTTTATGAAAATACTTTGATAGATTTCATATCTTGCGTGTCACTCTTAGAGATTTGCGTGACCACACAATGAAATTATTTGGTTATAATCAATAATTATTATTATTTCTTTGGAATTTTTCTTTAAAAATTATCCCTTTTTGGATTCTTCACTGGCTAGTAATCAATAAAAATTAGTTTCTTATTTCTCTTCTTTTTTTTTAAATAGTTATGTATTTACAGAAATACCGATTACGTACAAGCTAACACCTTCATAAACACACAAATACTAATACAGAAATTTTAAGAACTGCATAGTAAAAAATCAGTAAAGTCAAAGTTGAAACTTTATTATAAGTGTAATTAACAAAAAAAACTAGTTAAAAATCTATAAATTTATAATTAAATAATAAAACCTAAATTTCAAGTTGCTCAGACAAATATTTTCTATTAAAAATGCCATAGTCGGACCAAATGTCATTTTTAAACTCTTACGAATTGGTGTCGCATTAATCAAAGTTTGAACACCACTGTGTGATAATTAACATAGAATTGCCAAATTGAAAATGGCAGATAAAAGCAAGAATTGAACCAAATTTAGTCAATTTTTGTGTTGAGCCAGCAATTTTATACACTAACAGAAAATACCTTTTTTATTTATCACAAGCGCACTTTTCTCATATATTTATTATTATTATTGGCTTTTGAGGGAAATAAAATTAGTTATAAGTATATACAAAATAAAAAAAGTGTTTGATTTTGATCTCGCTTATCAAAATTGCTATATTATCTACATATTTATTTTTACTAGAGGTGACTCTTGCTCGAAATTCGGCCAGATTTTAATTTTAAAGAAAAAGTTATTACGTTTAAACATTTCTTAAAACTTATTAGAACGCAATAAATAAAATAACATAGTCATATGGTTATTCAAATTGCTTCTTTTTCAAAATAGGTTTAAGTACCGGTTTAATTTTTTATTTAAATAAAAACATTTTCTAAACGTTAATTAAAATGTCAAAAGTACTTGATTAAAAATTTCCACCCAATATTTCACCACATCACAATTTAAAATATTAGTAATTAATACTAAAATGAAGGCAAAGTAAAGAAAATCGGCTTAAGTACCATTACATACGGATCCAGAATATAGTACTCAACATACAATTTCATTTAATTCATAATTTTTTTGTTTAATCAGGAAAACATTAGCAAATAATATTGTAATATCTTTTTTAGTACAACAGAAGTAATGGAACGGGTGATACATTTCGCGGAAAAAAACACAGAAAATTCAAATTTAATGGGAAATGTTTATTATCATTCGAAAGAACATTCTATGGCATTTATTTTTTGAAGATTATCTCTTTAAAATGTTGGCCGCGACTACATCTCAGATAGTCCATCCGTTGTGTCCAATTTTCGATGACTCGTACGAGCATTTCGACTCGTAACTGGCGAATGACACGCGGGATGTTTTGCTCCAAGTTCTGAATCGAAGCGGGATTGTCTGCATAGACCTTAGACTTTGCATATCCCCACAGGAAAAAGTCTAACGGTGTGATAACACATGATCTTGGTGGCCAATCGACCGGCACAAAACGTGAAATTATCTGCTCACCGAAGTGTTCTCTCAATAAATCCATTGATTGCGATGTGTACGAAATGGCGCTATCTTGTTGAAACCAAATATCGCGGGAGGTCACGAGCTTCAATATCAGGCATCAAATAGTCGGCTATTATGGCTCGATAACGGTCGCCATTGACGGTTACGTTCTCATCGGCATTATTTTTGAAGAAATATGGAGCGATGATTCCACCGCTACACTAACCACACCAAACCGTTGTTTTTTCTGGCAGCTCTTGAATACCCATTGAGCCAGAAATGGGCCTCATCGTTGAACTAAATTTGGCTCGAAAACGTCGGATCTTCTTGGAACTTTTCAAGAGCCCGTAGAGCGAAGCGATGTCGCTTGGGAAGATCGAGCGGCTCCAGTTCTTACACAAGCTCTAATTTGTTCGCTTTCAATTTAACATCTCGACGTAAAATGCGCCAAGTCGTTGCATACCTCAGTCAACTAGGTAGCTTTTCACTTAACCTAAGGCACTTCAACTGAAGCCAAAGTACGCTTTGAACTTACATCATAATAAATCGTGGTTAACCATGCCAATATGATCCTTAATAAAGCAGTGCTGCAGCTGTGATTTTTCCTGAAGCCTACTTGAAGAGGGGAGATCAAGTTATGTTTATTTATGAATTGATTTGTTTGTTTGGAAGTGGGATAAATTGAACACTTACTCAGTTTTTCCTTAGTTAAGATGAAAACATTTACCTAAGTATCATGAGAATGTTATGACAAGTAAAAAAAGTAGGAACCTCGTTTCTTTAACTGCCTCTTTATGTATATAACGATTTTAATTTTTTTTTAATTTTCTAATGCATATGAAAAAAATAGCATAACATCAAACAAAACTTCCTTTTTATTTAGAATAAGAATTTTTAACATTTTTTCAATGAACGAATTCATAGAGGTGAGAGCTTAATTATTTTAATGCACAAACTCTCTGAGCCATTCTTTTTCGCGTAAATCTCAATCAGATTGACACAATTTTGAAGATTTTAACGTTTACAAGCTAAAAATCAAATTAATTCAACGCAACGCCAAAAGATGGCCATCTCTAATCTCTTTGCGTGCGTTGACCATTCCCTGATTTTAATTTCAATTTATTTGTTTAATTTTAATGCGAATTGCCAAAAATTAAGAAGAAAAACTCCGAAGCAAGTTCAATAATCACTTAATATGACAAATTTTTAGCATTTTGATAGAAAAAAAAAATAGAATAGAAAAATGTATCATACCATTGGCTTTTCTGGCTTTGCTAGCGAAAGTAGAAAAATCAGTAAAGTCCACCTGCCATTGTGCGAATATAAATATTTTTAAAACTTAACTCGAATTCCTAACACTAGTTAGTGAACATTCTAAAAAATACAAAAAAGGAAACAAAATAACCAATAAGTTTTTAAATGTTTGCTCATTGAGAGAGGCGCTGTGAACCGCACAAAATGAAATACAACATATAAAAATCTAACCACAGAATATTTTGAGTATTAATAACATTTATAATAAGGCACATGTATTAAACAAAAATGTGGGAGCATTATGGAAATAGAAGGCCAGATTGTATGTAACAATGTATTTTTCAATAAGTCTTGCAGTCTACAAAGCGCCAGACATACATACCTTCGGTGAAGAAAACACTGTTTACATACATACAACGTTGCATTCAACTTAATAAGAACAAATACCCGTAATTGAAAAGATGGTGCTATATGTTTACTGCATGCAGCTTGAGGATCAGAGTTCATACATACATACATTAGTTTGTAAATGCAAGTACAAATGCTGCATGTAGCTTCTGGTCTTGACATGAGCCCTAGCAAAAGCACCTTAATGGAGGATGCGCCTTCTAAATACATACATATGTACATACATGTTTGCATTCACACTAGGTTGTTCGATTTGTTTTAACTGATGTTTAAATATTAAATCAATTTTTTGAGAAAAATTGTTTCGAACTATTAACACCTTAAATGGCTTTCATTGCAACAATAGTAGTTAATTACTTAATTATTATTACTATGTATGTGCAAATACATATGTATAATTATATATTAATATAAGATCCTTGTGCAAAAGGAAACTTGAATTGGCGTCAATGAATTGTTTACAAGTTTTGTGAGAGTCCCAGTTTTTTACCAAAATATTTTCAAGTGAATTCTTTATTGTCTTGTTATATGTAGGTTTGTTGCATACAAAATTTAGAATAGATTATATAATAAAAGTTAAGATGAAGTTTTAGTATTTTATATTAAGTGCAGATACGACAACACTTACAACCGGATCACCCTAATGTGTGCAATACACATGTTTCTGCTCATCTGCAGAATTTTTTAGAACAATTGCTTCTGTATTTTGATAATCGTGTTCTACTATTGTTGCATGCACTTCGATTACACTATGCAACACTTTTTACAGGTCTTTCAAAAGGTAGCTGAACATTTTAAGCCTCGTTTTGTGGGTCAATAAACACAACAAAAATTTCTCATAAACTATCTATGTGGCATGAAAGTAAAATTCTTTTATATTTCGTAGGTGATGATCAGTCATAGTTCAAATCATATATGTATGGATGCATGTATGTGCTGAAGTGCTGTCTTCAGCTATGCCGAAGATTTTATACATTTGTTGATCCTATCAAAATTATGGCAATATGTAAAACTCGATTTTGATGACTTTCAGTGTCAATATTTATTTGAATTTACGTGGGGAGCATACCAAATTCCACACTATTAGATATTTCTTTGTAGGATTTTTTAACCAAAACCTCATATCTGAACGAATCGGTTGTATGGGGCTGTATAATATAGTCTGCCGATATGGTTCCGACAAATACATTACAAACTACACCCACTCTAAATTTCCTTTAAATTACTCTAAAACGGAGACACTCAAACAGACGGACAGACGTGCACGGCTAAATCGATTCAGCTCGTAATTCTGATCATATTGGTATTAACGTACTTCGGGCCAAAATTGATATACATTTCATTTTCATGAAAGGTATTAAAATAAATATGTTCGCTTTTGTTGCAAAGTGTTATTTCTGTTTATATTCCCAATATGAGCAATGATGATCTCGATGATGTTCGATGCGATTCTAATGCTTTAAGAATACTTTGGTTACATGCAAACAATCACCAACTACCAAAACTTGCAAACACGCTAAACCGGAAACAGTGGATGGAACAATAGGAGGAGTTTTAAATTAACATAAAATTATGCAAAATCATGCGAAAGCATGAACCTGCCACAGTAGCGCTGGGCTTACAATTCCATCCTTCCATTCGTTTCCATTGCGTTCAATGATTTAACCCGACAAAAGGTTGCTTGGTCAGAATTTTATCGTCAATTTGTTAGGGTGTCGTACAATCGAAAGCATTCGAACCAGTCGGAACAATGAAAATATTTAAATATTAAAATATGTTTTTTTCAAGTTTTGTTGCTATAATGTTCATTTTCATGCTGGAATCGAAAATGTCCCAAGTGATAATGATGCCAAGACCTGGTAGAGCTGTTGTTAAGTAGAATCATATACAGCTTCAAATCTCGAGATATTACAAGTATTTGATCATGCTTGGCCCGACAAAGAATATTTCTTGTAAAATGCTAAATTTCAAGGAATAAGAAAAAAATGTATGTAAAATTACGTTTTTTTATTCCTTTATTTAAAAGTATCTGACCTCTTTCAACACTAAGAAAAATTGCTATATTTTTGAACTTAGGAAATAAGTAAGTTTTTACAAGGTCATAAAAACACATTTTCCGAATATGGAATATACAGTACATATGAAGTACAGTACAGTACAGTCGCCCCAAGTAAGATATTGTCAATCCATCCGAGTCTATTTCTGACATGAAGTAAAAAGCTCTTCATATTATAGTGCTCTAAATGTGCCTATGTTCTGGGTAGTGTAGGTAAATATTTGATCCAACAATATGAAACCAAATAAAATCGTTAATAACAATATTTTGCTGATGTTAATACTACACAAATCATTAATTTTATTTCCCTCATATCAGATCCCTTTTCAAAAGAGGTTTTAGAAGCCAACAATAATTTCCTGATGAATTTAAAAATTTTAAGGTCATTTACAAGTACGTTAATTTATCATAATAATCCAAAATTAAATAACATTACTGAATACAACATCATCAAATTATCAAAGGCGCAAAGTTTCTTTAAGATAAATTTACCAAGTTTGCTAAATTCACATATGTATATACACAGATTTGAGTAAAAATTGAATGTTATAAAAAGCTTTCTTCTATACAAAAAGGATGGGTTTAATCTTAAAAAAATGTTTCCGAGATTAGTCTTAATCGGATACAATTGGGCAGTAATTAGTTGCAATTAGTCTGATATGGGTACTATTTGAGATCAACTCGCAGTTAACTTTTATTTTTATTTTATAAAAGCTAAAGCTAACGTTATTGAATTACTTTTTTCCAATTACCATTATCGGCTGCAATAGCCGATTGATTAAATATATATTGCTATTCATAAAAACTTAAGCAACTAAGTGTTAGTTGCTTGGGTGTGGCTGAAAACTGTAGGTCCATCCTTTCATGGAAAGCTGAAGGAACTTCACCATAAATTGCTTCAGCAGCAAATACATATATATAGTATATACTTGAGGGAAAACATTTGGAATTTGCATTGATGCTTAAGAAGGCGTACATATATAAGATCAAATCTCAGATCCATGGTTGTGAAGGCGTAGTTAAGAGACAAACCGCATGTTTGAATCATTCTAAAAAGCTGTCACATTTCGGAATGCTTGACAAAAAATGCTCAAAACCCCAATAAAAAGTAGCTCTTAAAAACAAAAAATTTCTCGAACCTGAAATGATGACGATATTCAGGTTTCAAAGCATCAGATTTATTTTATTATTCTAAGATAAAAAATTGCAATGTTTTTGATATGTGCAAATAGCACTATGAATGAATGAATGTTTAGTGATGTGGAAATATGCTTTCAACAGTCTTTTTTGTCTCAACGATATTTGGTAAGAATTACCCAGCGACATTACTAATGGGTTAAGGATATTGTGTATAGCATGACTGTGATAATGGTACGAAGAGCTCCTTAGAGTGGCTCCAGTAGTTTAAATTTCTAAATACTAGAGTATTGTTATTGTAAAACAGCATTGAGCTTCGCTTGATATCACGATTCAGTGCAAAGTGAATGGTTGAAGCGCTGAACTTATAGTTCCACTTCCACTCATAAATATTCCGTTAAATCTTGTATATATAACCCTTTCTTTATTCATACCGAGAGTGTGATAATCATATGCTGCAACTAGCCAAACACATAGCGAGTCAGCTGTAACAACCTATCATATAAGAGCGTGATTAAATGAAAAGTTATCACCGCTTGACGATGCCGTTACTGACGGCCGTCAGCGGGGATTTAATGTTTTCCGTAAAACTGACTCGGCAGAATTGCTCGCTTTTATAACTAGGTTGACTTTTATAAAATGATTTTAGATAAACTAAGAAAATTCCTGAAATTGTAATTAATTATTTATTACTTATGGATCATGTATATTTTATTTTATTGGTGAACATAAAAATTGTGAAATATATTAAAGAAAAGTATGTAATTGTTTAAAATTATAAAATAATTAAGAGACCCTTATATTACGAAAATATTTTTTACATCATTAGTAAGACCAATATGGGAATATGGTTCGGTTGTGTGGAACCCTAATTATAAAACTCATTCTGATAAAATTTAATCCGTTCAAAAACAGCATTTGTTGTTTGCTTTGCGTCATTTGCACTGGGATTCCCGCCAAAATCTTCCTCCGTGTACTAGTCGATTAAAACTTATAAATTTACCTACAAAGAATATTTTTTTTAGTAAAGCTTCTAAATGGACTGATTTGCAGTTCATTTCTCTTAGGTGAAGTAAATTTTAATGTCCCCATCTGATTATCACGACAATTTAGACCAACATTCTTAAAATCTTGTAAAACAAACTTTGAACTATATGAACCGTTTCGCCGTTTATGTCAGGATTTCAATTATTATTCCAGCATATTCGATATGACAGACTCACTTTTCGTAACAAAAAATACTATACTATCTTCTCTTGACAAGTAACTCACTAATTTTCTATTGTAGTACAAATAATCTTATATTTCAGCTGATGAATTTGTTTTCTGTAGCTGAGCAGTTTTAATTCCCGACGTTAAATCACACTGGCAGCTCGCAAGCTTCGGCCATAACTTCCAGTCGGATGGTACTGCTGGAAGGTATAACCGCTGAAGCGATTTTCGGCCGAGCTCCTCCTCCAATTTGTGATTCGGCCGATGGATTTTTATAAGGAGATTTTTCATGTCAGGAATACAATCAGAGGGCTTGACATTCCCTTCCTAGGAGCGACCGCAATTAGTAAAATTTTAGATGCTGCTCGAACCTGGACTCGAACCCAGGCCTTCCGAATCGTAGTACGCCATGCTAACCACTCGGCTTTTGCGGCCGCCACAATGTTACATATGTTCGTAAAATAATTCTTTTGAAAAAAAAAACGGAGTAAATAGTAGTAGTAAAAAACCAATGGAACGAAATGTATTGAATATATTTATGTTATAATTAATATTAAAAATAGGTATATCCGACTTTAATATATGATCTGGCAAGTTCACCTTGTATTAACCAGCTTTTAATATATTTTTGAAAAAGCGTAAGTAAATGTAAATTTTTTTTTAAATAAAATCTATTAAAGCCATGAAGCCAACACCACACAGCGAGATTCGGCTGATTTAGCAGTGATTAATTCAAGTTCAAATTCTAGTCTTGGCGCCATTATCGTTTCGTAATCGGACAAAACACTTATCGTTTCGCTTTTTCCACTCAATTATCTCACAGAACGAAAAGGGGTTTATCCTATCGAATGAAAAACTTGGAACACAATAAAAGTTCGATCAACTGTTACTAACCGTTTGCCACTAATTTTGACCTTTGAAATTTGCATAAAATAATGTTTTATTATACTTCCCTTAAACTTTTTGTTATTTTATACAGATAAGGGTATGTAGTAAGTAAAAAAAATAGAATTTTGTAACCACTCGCAGCAGAACTCGTGAAGTTTTTTTAAATTTGTCGGTGTTTGCGAAGTGAAAATGTCCAAATTAGCTGCATATTCCCGCATATTTTTTTAATTAATTTGTTTAATTTTAATGGGTTCGAGTCCATTTGGAAGGCCAGTATTCGAGACAAACATCCAAAATTATATAAAAATAATTTTTCTACCTGATTGCGGTCTCTCCTCGGCAGGGGACATCAAGCCCTCCGAGTATATTTGCAACATGAAATAAAAGTTCCTCAAAAAAAATCCATCGGCCGTTCTCAGCTCCGCAAGAACAAACCTCGAACACTTATTTAACCATCAAGGATCAAAATATATATAAAAAAAATTGCAACCCGTAAAGAACCATAAATCTCCTGTAAGTCTTTTCTGTCGAAAACTCCTAAATCCGATTTGATGAATACCGACACCGTCAAAGCTTCTGTAACACATAGCAGGACGGGAATGAGGAGCGACTTGTAGAATTTAGTTTCGCCTTCTCAGTCTGAAAGTAGCGCCTGTTGACAAGAGTGATTCTGCGTTGGACTGCAAGGCTGATATTGTTGGTGTTGGTGAGTCTGGTTCCTAGATAGACGGAATTATCTATTTATTACCAGCTCTTTTCCGCCTTATTTGAATAGTTTTTCCAGTCGCTCTTTTTAATCTTTTTTTCGTTCTTTAAGCGGGAAATCTCTATTCGAACTTCTTCATAGTCGGATGATGGAATATCTACATCATCGTCATCGATTACGGTTTCCGATTGGCCATCTCCGTTTGTTTCACTTTCAATGCCATTGATGGAGATATGTTCCCTCCATTCACTAAGTGTACTCTAGGCATCTGTCACCAGAATGACTCTTAAAACCATCCGTAAGTTGCTGCACTTTTCATAGAATTTTCGAGCATTTACCCGTCCGCCAGCTTCTCAAGCTCTTCATATTCATGCATTTCGAACTTTTTTTTGTAAATTCGTCGGGTTTCCCTTCAGTTCTCGGTATATAACCAACAATACACGTGTTCTGGTCGACCGCAACGTTGCGAGGAAGGCCGTTCCGTTCTTCCGTTCGTCCGTTCTTTCTCTGCTGCTGTTCGGCATCTCTCATCGTTCCAGCTCTTTTTCTGACATTACAGCTTTTCGACTCGAACCTTTCTTGTGTTTGGAGATGGTCGTTCTTTGTTGCACAGAGGCGGGTGCGTATCTTCGCTACGCCAATATAGTGATCCGAGTCGCTGTTAGGTCCTCGGAACGTACAAACATTTAGAACATTGAATAGACAACCATACAACTTGATCTTTTGTCGGAATCTGGTACTACAGGCAACCATATTTCGGACCCCGGCGAAGTCGATTAACCTCACCCCGTTGGATTTTGTGATTGTTGCGCAAAAATACCTTCTTTGCCCTCGCTGGCATTAAATTTGCCTAGCATAATTTTGCCATCGTGGCGGAGACGGCATCATAAGTGCACTCTATTCGTTCAGAGACAGCATTCCCTTCCGCGACATTTATCCATCGAGGCAAAACAAAGACAAAACAGAAAACAAGGACTCGCCTTCTCACTTTAACTCGCCTTCAAACGGTTGTTTGTTTGCTACCCAGAGGGTACTTGGTCTAAGACCGGAAGTCGTGAGCTGATTGAACACCATGTAGAAGAATCATTTCTGGCCACTCCCAGGTGAATGGCAGCCACTTGCGTGAACTTTTCCATCAACAAAATAAAATTGTCGGTAAAAAAATAGCATCACTTTTGCAGAAGTTATAAAAAAAATCGCCGCCAAGACAGCCGTCTCTCCCACTGTGCACCAATTCCACCCGATTCCATATAATAGCTGCTTATTTTATCCACAACCTTGGAAGAATGAATTAACTGTCTTATTTTTAAGATTTGCTTCACAACACTGAGATATGTAATCTGTAAAACATGTTTTTAGTAATATTTAAATTATATTAAATAATAACAGTTGTTTCAATAAATGGTAATATATTATTTAATATTTATATTAAAAATTATCAAGCCCATATTTGAGGTGGCTGCTTTGTTTGGAAGTTTAAATAAAATTTCCAATTCCGATTTCTTTGGCATTTTTCTGGAATATCTATCTGTAAGCACTCACAGTGTGCTGTTCACAATAGCACCACTCTTTCACTACGATTTACTATTAATGAAGTTAGTTAACCGTTTAGGATAACTAAACTTCGTTGTTGTTTTCCATGTATTTTATAACCGTTTTGATGTTCTTTTGTAAATTGGATGCCAAACATTACCTCCAATGTAAAATATAAATTCCTAAATGAAATTAAATTCTGAAATTAATAATGAAGATTCACTTTCGTGAAGTTAATAATCTGCGGTTTCCTTCGGTTTTCTCAGAGAACATCAATAGCTCAACAGCCTCCTAGGATGACAGTATCTAATATTGAGGACATACATATATATGTTAAGTGGATATATGTAATGAGGTGCATGGATTTTGCTGCACCGAATCCATTACAGTTGAACCATTAAGAACTTAACGCAAGATCGCCTCCAAAAGTTTCTACGAAGGTCTTAATTTTCATTGTTATAGATTATATCGGCCATGGCTTGAACACTTACATAAGAAAAGATACATACATACATATACCACGGTAGAGAATGTATGCAAATCTTATTCGTCCCATTTGAGTTATGAACAACATATCTATTGGTTTGATCGATTACTGGCAATCATTGGCGAACAGGAGATAACACATTGAGAGTAAACCACTGATGTAATTATTCATACATACATGCATGCATACATATCTTCACATCATGCATATGTAAGTATATGTATAAGTGTGCGTTGACAAATGGAGAAATATATCAGCATATGTACCTTTTCGAGGAATTGATAGTGTCGCATTTACATTTCGATTTTCATTTATCGCCGCTTAATTTATGTGCATTCGTCAAATAATAGTGACAACAAAAGCAAAACCAGCTGAAAATGACAACGGTATTGATACAATCGAAAAGTGTTTATAGAACGTATCGGAACGTATTTAAAACACAGATTCGATGCTACAACCGAACGCCGACAACATTAGCACCGCATTTATTTCCATAAATTACCCGAGGGACAAAAGTCGACGTCGTCATCATAGGTCGCGGGTACCCGTGAGTGCACAAAATAAAAATTAAAAATAAAGATCTAAAGAAAAAGTTACGGGTACGGTACTAGCTAACCAAGGCCAGCCAAAGTAAAGCAAGCATCCATTTTTTCATTGCTCAAACAATTATATAGAATCATAGAGAAATAACATAAACCAATTTGTAAGAAAATTTAAAGTGTTTGGAAATTTTAGAAGTATACATATTAGTATATACATACATACATACATACCTCACAAACGGAAGAAGCTTTTAGCCAAAGAGATTAAGTAAAAACAGTAGGAATATGCAACCGTATCTCGAACTGGATCGACTACGTATATATTTATTTTAATTTATTGTAAGTTATATCTCTCGTTAACAAAAATACCTTAAATTTACTTAAATACAATAAAATAATCGGCAACTCAGTTTTGTGTATACCAAAAATATGTTTTTAATACAAATTTAGGCGTAATTAAAATAAAATAATCTACACATATATAAACGTAACATAAATATTATGTTCAATTTTCTATTTAATGTGGAGTACAATCGATACAATTAAGTTCTGAATATAACATCATTCAAACGGCTCCCACGACTTCTTTGCAGGAACGAATTTGATGAACCCAATTTTTGAGCATTTTTTCCACTAAGTCATATGACATGAATAGCACGTTCAATATTGACTTTTAAAGCTTGAAGAGAGTCTGACTTCAAATAACCCCACAAGAACTAGTCTAATGGTGTTAAATCTCAACTTCTTGGAGGCCATTCAATATCACAATTTCTTGAAATAATCGAATCTCCAAACCTTTCTCGCAATAATTCGGTTATTGCACGTACAGTGTGTCACTTAGCCCCGTCTTGCTTAAACCAGATGTTGTTAAGATCAACTTCTTCCAATTGTGGCCATAAAAAGTTGGTTATCATCGATCTATATCACTCTCCTTTGACAGTAACGGTGCTACCAGCTTCATTTCGAAAGAAGTACGAACCGATGATTCCACCAGACCAAAAACCACACCAAACTGTCAGTTTAGGCGAATGTAATGGTTTTTCATGAATAATTTGTGGATTTTCTTCGCTCCAGAATCACCAGTTTTGTTCATTTACTGCACCACTCAGATGAAAGTGAGCCTTTTCGGAGAAGATGATTTTCTTAAAAAAATTGTTATCGTTTTCACGCTGTTCCCATGCAACATCAACAAATTCACAACGTTTATGGTGGTCCAACGATGAAATTGTAAACATTATTGAATACAATGAAAAAAAAGGCAGATCATGACATATTACAAATAGCCAAAATGAAACTTAGAAATCATATCATCCCTATTGGAAAACCCTTCATATTATAAAAACTGTGTTTGTGCTGATGTTTCTTTCCAAGAGCTATTTTCTTTCACGTGAGCCGAAGATATTTATATGGACTAATAGAACATTAATAAGTCGAATTTCGCAATAGTAAATAAATACTATATTATCTTTTATTCATTTTCATTTGAAATCATATAATTGCTGTAAAACACTGGTCGTCGTTTCATGGCGTCGCTGCTCACACGTTCTTTATTATTCTCTTGCTCTCAGAATACCAGTGGTTTTCAATAAAAAGATATTTTAAATGAATTAAATAAATATAATTACTTTTTTGTTGCCTATTCTCTTCTCTCATTAACGCTCTCTCATTTTTATTTTGGCTACCACTACTGTAAAGCTAAAATTTTTGTAGAGGGGCTCAAAAGTTCCAGCAGGTACTCATTTTTGTGAATTAAAATTTTGAAAAAAATTTGCGATGAAACTATAAACTTTCTCCAAAGGCATAAATGAAGAGATTGTAATAACAGAATTTTCAAAAATATCTAAGTAAAGTGAAAAATATTATACTAATTTCAATGTAAATAAAAAAGAAATATTTTTTCTAAAATAGTTTATAAAAATTGTCCAATTATATTAATTCAACAATTAAATAGATTTTTGTCAAAGAGGAAAACGTTTGTTATGTGACTGACTATTTTGTAAAGTTCAAATAAAGTAAAAATGCACCACTAACTTTTTTTTAAAATAAAATAATTGAACTAAATATCATTAAATAGAACAAAGTAAAATAATCAAAAGCAAAATAAGGTAAAATTTATAATTAAAATTAATATTAAAAAAAAAATAATACAAACAAACTAAAATTAAAAAAAAACCAATTTAATCATACTTATTTCGACGAAATGTTAAGTTTATTTGAAAAATTTGGTTCCAAAAATCTATAAATAAGATTTTAACACCCCCAGCAACCTTGCTTACAATATATCATAATCTTTGCCCATACTCGTATAAATATAAACTTGTATAAATGTATGTACGCTTGGTTGTATCTATTACATAAGTAGAGTTGTAAGCATTAAGTCATATCATATTTGGTCATCGTGACTGGCCGGATGTGCGGACCATTTAATATACGAAATAGGCTGTAGTCCAACCAAATGACAACGTTCTTTCGATTCAACAACAACATCAATGGAAAGGGAAAGTGACTGCGTTACGGCGAGCGGAAGTTATTTTTTAAGAGTGTCCTTTTAGCGACTGCCTATCGCCACGTGATGCCGCTATGATGATACAAAAGCTAAACCAAAGGGGGCACGAAATACAAAAGTTCAACAGACAAGTTATTGCTTATATAAGTATGTACATACACATGAATAACATTTCACGGATATTTTTTAGCTTTTGTCACACTTCCGCCGACGGGCAATCCTCCCAGTGCAATTCGTTTATTAATTCACAAAGTAAGTTCTCACACAATTTCAAAAATTAAGTCATCAATGAAACTCTTTTCAAAATCTGAAAGATAGTTTTCGAACAGTGACGCCCCGAAGAAAAAAGATGATAAATCATGCAGCGTACGGGAAAAAAGCTTAGTGGCATAATTTATTTTGTAAATGTTCTTCCTTTACCGAAAATAATAAATACAATAGATAAATAAATACATACATACATATGTATATGATATACTACTTCTATATTCCCGATATTATTTTAGATAAAACTACTTGATCCGGATAATGGTATGTCTATTCCAACGTCATCGAAAAGGAATTCGGATTCATCATCTCTGGATTTTCATTTCGACTACATTTAAGCTGGAGAGATGTATTTTACATAAGCTTATCTGCTCTGAATATTAGTTATCAACAATTTTTTTATTTGTGCAGCAAACTCCATCGCAGTCGATAAAGTTCAGGCCTTACTCAGCACATAAGTTTTTTGCCCCATACATTTAGATCGTGTTCTGCTCTGTTGATAAAAGTACAGTGCGATATGATTTCAGCGGACTCTTAAAAGGGGTATGTCAAGTTGATCCACTGAAACCCATTTTTTTTAGATTTGGCCAAACATTACATTTAACTCTGATCCAGGCAAGCGAAATTCCAAATTCCGGTTCCCTTATTATTAATTTCAACTAAATTTGAATGAAAGACTTGAATACCTCGTAGTAAGTTTCAATTTTGAATCGCAGAATCTATGTAAATATATATGTATAAGAAACAAAAAACACTGTTCATCATCGTTCATGCTAAAACTGAGAGAAATTTACCCGAAATATTTCGAAACAATTTTCTTAGACGAAAACTGAGAATATCATGGAGTTGATCCTATAAAGTATGTCTTAAGTTGGCTAATAGTTAACTGATTAGAAAAATTTGGTGGACCGGGAAAGCTTATACACTAGGCTATATATATCTGTTGCATCAATTTTAACAACTTTCAAACAAAATAATTTTTAAAAAGAATTTGTCTTCTTCAATAAAAAAAAATATTTTTTTCCAACCAATATTCAAATAAAAAATAAGAATGAAGTTACGCTGGTGTGTAAATTTCAACAAAATCTATAACTGAGTATGTTGAAAACTTTTAGTCGGTCCATAGCAAGAAAATGGTTAGAATTTATTATATACTGGTGATGCATTTTAAGCAGGTTGTAAATAATGATTATATATTATTATTTGTTTTGGCTTGGTTTCATAAAATCTGTGGCCATTTCCAAGTTCATTGTTTTCTGTTTACGTTGAATTTTTATTTGGATAATATTTAAGGAAGTGCTAATTAATTGCTACCGAGACGGGTATAGAAAGGAACTGGCTTGGCGCGCTGAATTCGCTGTTGTAGGGGAGTCGGATAAATATTTATGATCAAAGTTTAAAATATAATACATCCAATTAGGGGTATTCTCTGTGTCTAGGAAATGCATGCTATTATGCACGAATTGCAAACTTTTCCTATCCGTGCAATGCAAAGAAAAAAGAAAAATATCCTATATCCAAACCTATGTATATTTAATTCCCATAGATAGCAAGTAGAAAAAAGCAACCATGTGCCGTGTTGTTGTTACCTTTTGACATGAATATGAGAAGAATTTATTTCATGTCCGAAGTACACTCGTAGGATCTGACATTTCCTGCCTAGGGGTGACCACAATTGGAAAAATTTATTTATTTATTTTCTATAAAATTAGATATTGGTCGGACCAGGACTATTTTTCTTAGTTTTTATTTAGAAAACAGTATTGTTTTCTGTTACAAAAACTGAAATATTACTAGCATTATGCAATATATCAAATTAGTCAAGAGAGGAAACGTTTATAATTTAAATAAAGAAGATAAGTGAAAAATGGATTCATCACCTTTCATTCAATAGGATTTGTTTAAATTTCCCTTACTAGTCCGTTATATACAGTGACCCACCAAAGTATTTTGCAGATAGTCTTGTACCTATAGCCAAGCGCTAGTAAGATTTATTTTTCGCATGCGTGTTAAATAAAATCGTAGAAACAGCCAATGTTCAGTATATTCCGTTCAACAGAGATGCCGAAAGTTTGTGTTCACCGAAGTATTTTGCGTATTTTTGAATATATATTTAGTTTTTTCTTTAATACATATATTATTATTATTACTCAAATTGGATAAATTTCTTTTTCTCTTCATTTTAAATATCAAAAGAAGAAGAGTTAGCTAAAAAAATATCGAAAATTTAATAAAAAGGTAAAAATAACGCAATAATTTCAAAAATATGAGCAAGTATTGCAGTGTTCCTACAAAATATGTTTCTCAGGCATTTGATAAAGTTTGGTTATACAAGCTGAGAGGTACGCTTCCCGTAAATATTTATACCACTCTAGAACGCTTTCTTATTGCCAGAAAATTTCGGATTAGTCAAAAAGTGATACCACTGAATCCTATAAAATGTTTGCTGGTGTTGCACGGGAAAGTATTTTAGGGCCCGTCTTATCTTTACATTTAATTTATAAGAGCGATCTTCGCAAAAGCCGAAACCTCGCCACTTTAACTTTTACGGATGATACAACAATACTTAGTGTACATTCAAACTCCGTTGCGGTCACTTTTAGATTACAACAATATTTAAAAATTATAAAATTATGGCTCCAAGAAGATTTAAAGTCATTGAGCCTATACAAGCAAAGGTTTAAAACCTAAAAAAAAAGACACATGTCCTTCAATTTCTATATATGGGAATACAATACCATAGAGAGAACTCTTTAGTAACCTATGGAACTACTACAATGGATAAAAGACTGACTTGGAAAAATCGCATTGATCAAAAGAAGGAGCCAAATGTAAAATTTCGAAATTGCATTGGAATATAAGTTCTGAGTTCAAATTAAGCATAGCAATCCAATATGCTTATAAAAACATCTTGGTGTGTAAAAAACTTCGCAAAACTATTCAATCCACGGTTATGAATGGCGACATGGTGAAGAGTAGAAAATTTTAAATCATGTTTATTTGTCCATTTTTAAGAAAAATTACATTCCATTGCAAAAAAAATTGGGCATGTTCATTACTGAATTTTTAATTCAAATCGTGGTTACTTCTTAATAAAGGACATCTACCAACACCTTCCTATAGTACTCTTCTATCATACAACCAAGGAAAATCTTTGAGCCAACCTTAAAATAAAAATAAAAATAATAATGTATCACAAAGCCTTTCAATTCTGTTTTCAAAAACTTGCAGCCAAATAAGTATTGAATAGCGTTCAAAATCTTAAATTAAAAATATTTCTGTGAGCAATGATTTACGATTCCTTTGCGTTTTGTTGTGTTAAATATTTGTTGGTCTTGAAATAAAATATCTAGTAATAAGCTGCAGTTATAAGAGTATGAAATTATGAAATAAGTTAGAAAAAAAATCATAAAATTCTGATATTTTCTTAATCGTCTTCAAATCCAAAATACTTATGTGAGTCGCTCTATTATCACTCATGTATAAATATATGTGATAAGGTAGTTCCAATTTTGTTTTAATTTACAAATAAGTTATCCCACAGCATTCCTTTCATCTTATCGGATATTCAGGAAAGGAAATGTTTTATTTTTAGCAAACTTAATCACCGTCAAGAATTCTAATTGTTTACTATACAAAAATGGCGAACTCATGTGCATTGCTGTTAGTGTGAGCTTTTGCTCACTTCAGTTAACTGACGTGTCAGTGTTGCGTGTCGCCAGAAACGCCATTTTCAGCTCTTCTGGCATGCATTGTTACACCAGATTTTACTTGTTTAGCAAAACATGTATAAAAGGTTCTTTATTTTGTTTCCTTTCGCTGTCATTCCTAAAGCAAATATAGTTGAGCAGGTTGCTTACTTCGTCTGCATGGCATCAAATGTGATATTTATGGCCACGCAATGTGTCAACGAATGAGTCTCCAACTATGCGTGCAATGTGGATGCGCCTGCAATGTCGTGATTTATTGGTTGCTGATGTTATAATGAAGGTGTAATACCAGCACTGACATATGTACATATGTATATTTTTTTATTCAATCAAATCTGGGAGACATATATTTTACATATAGCATACCCCAGATCTCGATGGAAAATTGAGATGTCACGATGAAACCTGGTATATACTTTGTATGTATGTAATGCAGGATTGGAATAATCGGTGAATGGAACAATAATAATTCAAGAATTATAGAAGCTGAGCCAATTTGGTATGTAGAGTTTAATTATGCCCAAACCACTTATATATATATAGTCTTATAGTTTCATTTAGGTTTATAATTAAAAATTCAAGGGGAGTGAAAGAAATAATATCAACTTTACAAATAACGAACACCCTAATACTCATTTACCAGTATACATATGTAGTATATTTAGTACTGAAAGTAAAGTCAAAGGTTTTGAAAAGAGTTTTTACAAAGTCAAACAAACAACAAAAAATTATAATTGCTAATTTTTTAAAGGTGGAGGTTGCGGCGCTAATAAACCACAAATCGAGTGGATTGGACTATCAACACAACACAGTTAACGATAACAAGGGATGAACACAGTGGACTAAAGGAAAGCAGCTAAATATTTTCAGATTTATAAAATCCAAATACTGAGTACATATGTACAAATTTAATTCTAATATTCACAATTAAAATGAATTCTTAAATAAAATAGGCTTTGGTTGCCTGGTATAAATCAGTATGTTTGAAATATTGGATCATTTAGTAGCGTTAGAATTAGTGACATTTTCTAAACATATTTATACAAAGCAAAAATATCTCCTGGTTACCTACATATATTGTATATTGTTGCTATGCACTAATGCATTTAGGAAAATATCATATTTATTATTTATTATATATTATAAAAAATTTAATTTGGTTAACTACTTGTACTTTGTAATAAATAAAAGGGTAGCTCAGGGTCCCCTATAAAATTTGAAATTGTACATTATGTTTGTAAAACTAAAATTTTTTATTAAACATGTATAGAGATGAGCTAAGTTATATAGGAACAATATGCGAATAAAAATGACTGAGCGATGGCAACAATGTTTAAAGTCAACAACTGTTTCAAAACGTAACTGTCAGATGTTTACAATCAGAATGGAATGGGAATTTATCGATAATAAAAATTGTGGAAATGAGAGCACCCTAAATCACTTTCACAGGAAATTTTTGAATTCATATTGCGAAATCGAAATGTGACAAGAACTAACCGACTTCGATTGGAAAATGTTCCGTTCGCTATATCTGAACTCCTATTTTTTGTTCGGAAGCATGTGAAATAAGTTTTATACCATATATTCTCTTGCCGATCTGTTTCAGACGAAAGATCGTCATTTTGATCTGATCGGTACAAATTTATGTGGGTCTATCTCTACTGCTTCTGGTACTTGCATACTTCAAACCAAAGTTAATTTATCATTTCCTGATATTGTGAACAAAAAATGCATATTATATTTTTAGGGTTATTTTTTGCTTGTAATATAAAATAATTGCTTTTGTTCCGAATTTCTCAGAAAGTTTTATGGGTAATCTTATAAAGTGAATCGTTGAGAAGGAGTTTTCGATATTTTTTTTTACTCACAATATTAATTATTATTGTTTGAATAGTTATGATTACACTAAAACTAATTATTATTAACTAAGCAAATATATATATATATATATATATATATTCAATATAATAAACTGTATTTTGTAGCTCATAATGATTTCGGTCGCTGATTTAATCATAAAAAGCAATACAATAAATTTGATACATTCATGAAAGCTATTAAGTCTTAGGCATGGGCGAAGACAGCACTTCTTTCTTGTTTTATTAATACGATAAATATAAAAGAAAGACTTTAGTAAAAAGTGAAATTAAACTGAAACATTTTTGGACCCAGCTGGTACCTTAAATAAGAAATATTTGGAATAATTGTAAATTGGTATAAATGTATGTAATAATGTATGTGAGCAAATAGGTTGGTAAACATATTTGAGTATGAAAGGAATCAATTAATATCATTTACCCAGAATCATCCTTGTTTTGTCTCTGATTGCCATCAAATTTATACAATACCATTTTCAAAAGAATTCTTATCCAAATAAAAGAACCAAAATATCACACCTTCTTGTTAGGCAGATTCGTCCCTTATTACTTAAAATTAACTCTCTTATCTTCTAGACCACAAACGTTTGTACTGTTTTGTACAATGCTAAATTTGTGTATATGTATATGTGTATGTAAACATATTGTACATATTGACTTACCTCCTCGTCAGCTCTGCTTTGACAGCATCAAAAATGATAAATGTTGCGCTGACAGACGAATATTGAAGCAGTTTGTTAAATGACAGTCATAGATCAATCAGTTCTTACATAAACACACTTTCGTATGGAAATTTGAAGTGTGGGTGGCGTAGATCTTAAGTATTGTTCAATGTTCAGAAATGCAAAGTTTTAACTAATTACAAAGTAAGAGACAAGTTCGGTTGAAACTGAATATTACTTATTCGCCTCTTATTTGAGTTTCCCATCAGTCGGTCTTTTATGAAGAATGAGCTTATTCAATACAGTTGAAAATAATTTCTTAGACCTAGCTGTATTCGGATGGTAAGCAAATAAATATTCATCGAGTTCATCGAGTTGATAACGAAAGATTTTTGTATAAGTATGTTATCGGATTTTGTTGAGTTCATTTACGTTGAGCTCCCAATACAAGTATGTGGAGTTGTATTCTTCTTTTTCTTCTTCTTCCCGTAAAACCAAGGCAATCTATTATATAATGTTCAAATACAAATGAAATTACGCCCTACCTTACATGTTTTATTGTGATCACTGTCGTTGCCCTGAGAGGGAATACTTTTACGAAAATTTACCACAGGAATAGAAAAATAGATGGATAAATAGTACGTTTTTAATGCAGAATGCACAATACTTCTACACAGGGCGCCACACATGCAACTCACCCGCAGAGTAACAGCTCAAACTACAAGACAATCAGTCATTCCCTCTATTCAACTTGAAGGAAAACGGCGACAATTTCACTTTCCACAGATCTGCCATCGCAATGCCTTACTCAGAAGGACATTTTGGGTCTTTTTTATACATTTGCAAACATATACGAATACATACCATACCAATGCACTTGAAACACAATGTTCACCTCGGTGAGTAACTGTTAAACCAGCTCGGCAACATTACGTCACTCATGTGAATCCCTGCGAGAAGGTAAGAAATGATTTAATGCACACGTCCAATTCTAGTGAAATTAGCAGGATTTGTTGATAATAAACACTTGACAGGTAAACAAAAACAATAAAAACACAAAAGATATACTTCGCACAGTTGCCTGCTCCCTGAACGAGAAGTGTAAATGAGTTGTTTTTCAAGTGTGAAGTGAATGTGTGAGTATATATGTACAAATATGTATGTACATATAAAGATAAACATCATCAGCGACCAATGCGAGCGTGACTAAAAAACAAGTACTGTAAAAAGAATAATTCCACTAAGTAAGTTGTCACTTGCGACATACAACAGACTTACAATCATTGTATGTAACACAGAGGTCATCGCCAAATGTGAAAGAAAGTTATAAATTTCATAATTTTAACAAAGGTTCGAGTGTTGTTCTTGTTAGATTACTAAAGTGCATGCACTTCCGATTCGAAGACAATTGCAATTGAGCGATCATCTCTGTATGTGATTAGCCTGAAGACTTCCATTAGATTTTATACCTTTAGTGTGAGTGTTTCGAACCCCTTAGACGAGAACAAGTGTTATTCCTAATAATAAGATCTGTTCGCAACTGATAAGTGATATGTGCACAACAACAACGAAGCTAAAATAATTCCAATGAAAATAATCCTTACGTAGATACTCCTTTCCATAGTCTTGTGTAACAAACAAAACAACATCCATACACACATATGTATGTATGTTAAATAAATGTGCCTATTCGTCATTCCTTCGGCATTGCGAGCAGCCACAATAGGAGAGGAAAAGTTGAAGCAGCAGATTTTCATTACTATCGTTTGCTCGAGTTCCAATGCGAAAACCGCTTAAACCGCAAATATTCGAATTCAGTAGTTTTGACCACATGTCCAGCATACCGTTAGGCAGCAAAAGATAGATTTACCAAATTCCATTCATCGCAATCCTTAGCTCGCTCTCAACCCTGTGCCCAGTCTTTACTGTTAATTTAGCATTGTATGCATAATTAATGCCAATGTTTGTGGTGAATTACATTTTATTGCTCCAATAGCACAAACATATCTTCAACATTCAACACAATCCTAACTACATAATCATATTAGCAACTGAATACATATGTATATACGAGTACATACCCAAAAATCACATATTTACATTTACAACTTGATAAAGTTATTAAAAGCCATAGTAGAATTTTCTTTCGAAATTTCTTATTCTACATTTTGACGAAAAATTATAGGAACACCCTACCTATATGACATTTTTTACAAAGGGGATTACGATTAAGAATCTTTAGTTCTCTCACGAAATAGTCAAACCAATTTTGGAAATTAGCAAATTTTAACAAAATACGCAACTTTGCATCCACAATTTCGCTCAAGTCTCTAAAGGTTGCCGCTCCATTGGCCTCTAATCAACTCCTAAGTAAGGATTTCCCGTGATGATAGGCCCAGTCCTATAAGAATACCCATAATTAGATATAATTCCTTTTTAACCGCTATGATATGAACGTAACGTTGTTGTTTCCCAACGCTTCCACTAAAAATGGCTTTTGAAAGCTAACAATAATGTTTAGCCTCGAGCAGTGGCGGATCCAGAATTTCCAGAAGAGGAGGTCCTAAAATATAATCGATTTTTTTGGAGAATAATCGTTCGAATTTAGGATTTACATTGCTTCCGAAGGGGGGGGGGGGTCCGGACCCGAAAACCCCACCCGTGGATCCGCCACTGACCTCCAGTAAATATTGCAGAACTGAAAAAGAAAATGCCACTTGTTTTACAGAGCACCTCAGTATGAAGCCATTAAATCTAATTTTCAAGGATATGCTGTTTCTTGCGGAGCATCTGCATCTGAGCTAAAGAAAATTATCGCTGTCTTAGACCCAAAAAAAGTCTCCTCGAAACGATCATATTACACAAAAAATTTCAAAAGAACTGCCCAGCATTGTTCTCGTGTTTCTTTCAAAGATTTTTAGTGTCATATTGAAGCTAGAGTATTATCCACAAACATGGAAAAAGTCGCAGATTATGTTAGCTAAACCAGGTAAAGACCCAACCCTGCCGTCATATCATAAAACAATCTGCGTGTTGTCTTGCCTTTCCACACTTTTCGAAAAAGTGTTGCTGTCAAAGATTTCTCCTTTTATCCATGAAAATGACTTAGTTCTTACACATAAATTTTGTTTTTTCGAAAAATATGTCAGAATTGAACAAGTAAATGGTATAACTAATGAAATAAGAAAAGCTTCGATTATAGGGGGTATTTCTCGACTTTATTATTCAGAAGTGTATCCAATCACGACATATATTCCATAGCGTACTGCTGTGGAACCGATATTGTATATACTGTCCACAGAAGATATTCCTATAAGTGTCAAAGTAATCACGTCAACTTTGGCGGATGGCAATGCTATAAGTCGTCACAAATGCTCCATCACAGCCACGAAAGTGTTAGAACAGCACATTAAACTAATTGAAGAATTGCTAACAAAATGGTGCATTAAAGTCTAAGAAAATAAGTGCAAATTTCGCACGTCTACATTAAAGTCGTGCTCTATTGTGAGACCCAATAATGTACCTATTCCTCAAGCTAACGAAATTATATACCTTGGTTTTCTCGAGATAGACGATTAACTCGAAGGCGACACATTTCTGCTAAGAAGTTGTACCTGAAGTTTAAATTTCATTGGGTTTTAAGCAGTAAAAAATCTGGGCTATACCTGGGCCACAAAGTCTTTCTCTAAAACACAACCATAAAGCCGATGTGGATGTATGGAATCTAGTTGTGGGGCACAGCTTAAGCGGCAAATACTGTAAGCGGCATGAAGTACATAACAAAACTGCTTAATTAGCTAACACCTTGGCCTCCGCAACAAATCGAACCCCCCTGAAGAGAAGAGATAAGCCCACAACGTTGAGCCAGCAGCCCAGTCCTACTAATGGTATATTCGATTTGAATACTTATTGTTAGACTCCGTGTGTATGAGCGGATTCAATAAATAAATAAATAAAAATGTTAATAAAATAACGTTGTTAAGACCCGTCACTCACACTACGGCAGGCAGTTCCGCTGAAAACCCAACTGCTTCCAGCTAGGAGCTAAAAACATTGAGATACTAATGAATCCTGGCAAATAAAAATTAAGTGAAAGCCAAAGTTTTTCTTGTTGGGACATTGTATGCACACATCTACATATATAACTTATATGTATGTACTTGTACATTGTAAAATATGAATGTTTGTGATTTGGATTTTGCAAACTATTCTTCAAATTTTGCGGTCGAAGCAATCAAAGTTTGTGGTTGGAGCAGTCGGTTTTAGTTGAAATGGTGAACTAAGATTTTATTTTATTAATTTTTTTATTTTTTTAATAATTTAAACCTGCTGAAATTTATTTACGAGTAGTTATGCACTTTGGCATTTCTTCTGTAACATATTTGTATAGCTCAGTCAGTAAACTTTTATAATTATCCAATCGGACAATTGCTATACTGATTCCATCAATGTCGGGTGAAGCCCATACCCTGGTGACCCTCAATATCGCATTAACTTTTTGGTCTTTCCCGAGCGTATTGTGTGAAAGATTTAAACCCACCCTCAACAAAAATGACCTGGTAAATCCACCATCGACCATATATTCACCATGCGGCAAAGCTTGGGTAAGACTCCTGGTAGAAGGGTCCCATACACCACCTCCTCGTCAATTTTAAAGCAGCCTTCAATAGCACGAAAAGAAGCCAATACGTCTGAAGCTGTAATTCTAAGGCCTATATCCAATATTTAGTGCTGGAGAAGCTGCAGACCTATATAGGCAGATAACACTCTTTTATAAGAGTGTAACGCATTTTATACCGATGGCATTGATGTCATTGGCCTCAACAACCGCGTGTTTGCACTACTTTCCCCAGACTGGATAACAAAGCGAAGCGTATGGGTCTGGTACGAACAAGTAGTAGTACAAGACGAAATTTTTTCTATCATCAAACAAACATTCAGCGCATTCGCGTCTGAGCTCCCCTGTCACTGAAGACAACTACACAATTTTTTTTTTGTAGTTAAGTTTGTAATTGACATTCATTTTGTATCCTTATGTATTAATTGATTATGCCAAAGCGAATTTGTGACGGATAATAATATAATACTTATTTTTCGTAATCGTTTCGAGTTTGAAGGTGCTCTGAAATTCATTTTTCGTGAAAGCAATTTCGATCCGTTTTTTATTTATTTATATTGCTTATAGCAATGGTTTTTCGCAGACTATTTACAAATATTAATCAATAACTAAGGCTACTAATAATGCGCCAAATAGAAAATACATATGTAAATATTCTTTCTAACTAAGCACATAAGCACATAAATATATGTTATAATTTAATCTGCATAAAGAAGAGAGGAGTAAATGTCACCTCTGATGATCAGATAAGTAAAGGAAAGCGAAATTACTGATATTCTTTTTTTTTCAAAGATATAAGGTTATCTTAAATTAGGAGAGATTCATATGAAGGAATTGGTTCATCGCATCCAATCAACGTAGAGCATAAAGGAAAATTGTTTGGTCCATTTAATTTTAATTACATATATTCGTTCAACATGCTCCTCCATCACTCACGGTGACTTAAACGGTGACAATACGGAAAATCTTCAGTTTATATCTTTCGAGTCGAAAGCTAAAACCTTGGTGAAGTTTAAAAGTTAATTTTGAATACAATTCATTTCACTAATAAAACTTAAAAACGAAACATAGCAATTTTTCTTTTTTTCTGTTAAATAAATTTCAATTTCAACGTCTTCAACAATTTCGAGCAATTATAGGGCAGACAATCTCGCGCGTTTCAAGACTAAAGCTTTAATAATTATCCTAGTACCCGTAAAACCCGAAGTCGTCTTATATGCCTAAATTTTAAGTACTTTCTTTACCGTTTTCCTGGATAATATCAATTTGCTACTTTGGGCTCATAAACGAGTTGTCAAACTGCATTCTCCAGATTCTAGAGTACGCATCACTTCATATCACATCCGAACCCGCCATATCATACTATTTTCCACCCATAACTTTATCTTGAAATTCATTTCGGGTTCCCTCCAATTGAATCTTTTTCGAACTGATCCAAATTAAAATTTTACATTTATAGCACTATGCGAATTCTTTGGGATAAATAAGATTTAATCTGATCTAAAAAAAATTTAACGAAATCCAAAGCGACTTTTGAGAAATCGGTGTAGAAGCAATCCACCTGAGGTCCAGCAGAAAAAGATGCATTGCAATAATCACTAAATACTGTCAGGTTCGAGACTGTTGAGCGGTTAAAAACAAATGCATCCTATTTTTAAAAACTCTTCGTCACAAACAATTTAAAAAAAAGCCCATAATTATAAATATAATTTTTATTACCTCGTTTGTGAATAGAGCTACTGGAAGTAACTTTCAATCATCATCGAACACACCTGACATCAAAAACAGATAAAAAAAATAGTTTCTTTAGAGGTGAAATGAAGGCGCGCCAATTTTTGAAAGAGGAACGGAAAACAGATCAATATCCGTTTTTACAGTGTGTTCCCTGTGATTTCCTATTTGTGTCTATCTCAACTAACTACCAGAGAATGTTAATATATTGAGAAGGCGCAAATCTTAAATGAAATCTGATGCCTTAGCACGTACAAGGCCCGTTAGGGGACTGGCTGAAAACGAAGATGCGACCCATTAAGGGACTAGCATAAATTCAAGTTCGCACTCAAATTACAAGAAGAAAATGCTCAATTTGTATAGTGCCGTAATTGATCTTTCATGTATATGCTTTTATGTAATGCATGTGCAAGTGAACTTACACTGCAATTCAATTAAATTTGTTGAAATTATTGAAAAATAGATGTAAATAAATATAAAAGAATCGAAAAAAAAATTTTTTTTAATAATAATAAGCGCAGTAAGCTTCGAACTCGGGCTAACCACGTCCTTTAAATATGCAGTTGTTCTTGTTTTCAGTATGGTTATCGCAAATTATATACATATGTTTATATTTAATTAACAAATTATAATAAAAATGATAAATCTGTAAACAATGTAATTGTATTTTAAATGAAATAAATTAAAATAAAAAAAATAAAAAAATTTAAATATCGGAAAAGCCGAGTTGAGTCGGTCTGAACTAGAGCCATGGGAAAAATACCACATTTTTACTGCAAATTATCCCCGCTCCTATACCAACTCCGCCATAAGAAATCGTGGCGCCGCGCCGTTTAATACATGATAAGTTGCAAAATATTGGTATAATTGAGCAACTCGAGATTACGCTTTAAAAATGTAAAAATTAAGTAAACTCAAACAATATATTTACATATACATGCACAAATAATTTTATATATACATATGTATTTATAAACTGCATATGTACATATTTTGTAATCAATTCAACATTTATTTATGTTATAAATTTATTTTTATAATTAAATTTGGTTTTTAATTTAATCTAATTTTGTTTTATTTTACTTTATTTTATTTTGTATTATTATTTTTGTATATTTAATTTTTTTTATTTAAAACTATTTTATTTGATTTTATTTGATTTTTATTTTTAATTGAAAATTTTTAAATTATTTAGTTTCATAACATTTTTTCCATCTTATTTTATTTAACTTAACTTAATTTCATTTTCATTTTTTTTTTTTATTTTTTTTTTCTTATTTGACTCAGTTTATTTTAATTTAATTTAATTTTATTTTATTTGCCTTAATTTAATTCAATTTCGTTTATATTTATTAAATTAAGTAATTAATTCTTTTTTAAATTAATTGAATTATTTTTTAATTATTTTTTAATTATTTTTTAAGTTTGTTTAATTTTATATAATTTTATATTGTATAATTTTTTTCTTTCGATTTATTTTATTTTATTTTATTTTATTCAATTTAATTTCTTAATTTATTTGAATTTGTCGTATTCTATTTAATATAATTTTGTTTTAATTTATTCTAAATGATTTGATGATTGTGTTTGTCATTCACACACATATCCATATGTAAATAAGCATATATGTACATATGTCGGTTAATGTATCATAAGAGTACTAAACTAAATGTAAATCATAGTAAAAGGGAAATTTTGTTCATATTCATACTTCATTCAATGTACCACTCTTATCCTCTCCCCCCATATCCGCGCATTTGCCATCGTTATAACACAAATTGTCGACGAAAACTCTTAAAGATTTGAAAATCAGCGAAACTTCGACCAACGGGAAATTCTCAACAACAACAATACTCATATGCATTCCCTTCTGTTTTCATCTCTTTACGTTCCAACGCCACCCACAAGCGGCTTCTTCTTCTTCAGACATATTGTATAAAAACCAAAAATTCAAGTTGAAGCTAATGTTTCTATTGAATATATTACTACAGTCTAACTAAATACCTATCAAGAATCCTAAAATAAGATTGTATATTCCATTCGCCACAAATATTATTTAAATTTAATTTAATTTATTTTAATTTCTTTTGTTTCTTTCTTTTATTTTTTTTTAATATTTTTTATATTTAATTTCATTTCATTTCACTTATATAAATTTTTCATTTAATTTTTTATTTTAGCTTGTTTAAGTTTATATAAAATTTTGTTTTTGTATTTTATGTTTGTTTGATTTAATTGAAATTTTTATTCTTGTTTTGCATTTGATTTTATTATCTTTTTTATTTCTTTCATTTAATTGAATTTAATTTAACTTCTTTTTAAATTTTTGTTTTTTTTTAAATTATTTTACATCTATTTTTCAGCAATTTCAACAAATTTAATTGAATTGCAGTGTAAGTTCACTTGCACATGCATTACATAAAAGCGCATACATGAAAGATCAATTACGGCACTATACAAATTGAGCATTTTCTTCTTGTAATTTGAGTGCGAACTCGAATTTATTCTAGTCCCTAAATGGGTCGCATCTTCGCTTTCGGCCAATCGCCTAATGGGCCTTGTACGTGCTAAGCATCAGATTTCAGTTAACATTTTCGCCTTCTCATTATATTAACATTCTCTGTTAGTACTGCCATTGGTTTGCACCTTCTCTATATTATAAGTTCTCTGGTTGCCATATTTCTATTCATTACATTCAGCTGTGATAAGAACCTATTATAGACAAACAACAATTTTTTTTGACAGATGTCACCAAAATTGCACATGTCCATTATAGTCATCAGATGTCGCAGAAGGTCTTCAAAATTATTCTCCGGTTAGACGAGAGCAGAAATTTTATCAATATTTTTCATGCCATTTCTAAATTTCTATATTATCTGATAGAAAATATTTAATTTTTACTCTCAATATATGTTGATATGTCGTCGGCATTTCGCAATAGCGTTTATTTGTTCTCTAAAATTTCAATTTAAAATTTGATATCCTGTAATAGACCTACATATGTATGTACATATGCTCTTGTCTAACTACTTACATATATGCATATGTATCATGACATATGTACATTCACTATCGAAAATAATGACCTGTGTCAAGAAATCTGTATATACATACATACACGCATGCACACACACTGTTTGAATGTACACGTATGCATTCATACAAAAGTACAAAACTCAAATCGAATACAACAATAACATTTTCATTCATAGACGCAAGCGCCGTGCAACAAAGCAAAGTGCGTTTATTCATAACACCACCGCGCACATGCCCCGCATTCCCATGCCAACAATTTGCTTTTTCGCGACGGTGACAAAAAACACAAATACAAAAAATCATGGTCGCGAAATGTTACGCAAAAGCAACAATAACAAAAATTTCCTTTGACTCCGGCAAAAAGTCACATGTCAACCACCGAAATGATACAAACCATATAAAAATGCGATCGTTCTTCTATATTTGATGTTCGCCTGTTACCTCAATATGAACCAAGCTGATGCCTTGCGCTGGCACACGTCAAACGTTCCTTGAGTTCAAATCCTCGCTTCTTTTTCGTATTTTGATTTTATTAGATTGGCGAATTTTTCAATCATCGCAAAGAAATGCTTTTGGATGACGGGGCACAGAGGTAAGAAGTTGGCATGCCTTTTGTATGTATGCGTTTTTCGTATACATACATGGACCTTTGAATGTGTTTGGCTTTGCTTCAGCTCAACTTAAATTTTTAATTTTTATAAATTTTGTCATCGTCGCGGAGAAGATGGTTTTTGATTGGGGGATGCATGAAGGAAGGGAATTCTCATTTTTATTATTGTATATGTTTCGCGTATACGTATTAAAATGGTTGAATGTATGTGTTTTCGCATTGTCGTCATCTCAACATCAATTTTTAATATTTGGCAAAGTTTGACTTCGTCGCGAGGAAAGTGCTTGTTGATGATGAGCAGAAGGGAAGAGGGTTTGCATGCGGTATTTGTTATAGTTGCTTCTTGTTCTTATAGCAAATAGCTTACACAAAAACAACATACATTTGTATGCCCTTTTCCCTTGAACGCGTAGCATTCATATGCCGTCCACAAGCATCACTTTAAATTCTTATGACTTCGACTAAAATTCACTTTGTCTGCTAAAATGAAGCAAATAGACTTCGTGTTGCTAAATTCGCTGTTCGCCTATTAGCTCATATTGCCCAGCAAGAAATTCCTTGCTTCCCGCGTGCCCTTTTGTCCACAAGCGAGTATGGCAAAAAAAATGCTGCTTTCAAGAATTTTTGATTTTTGTGCTTATTTGTACGCACGCTCATATGACTGGATGAATTTGATGTTTATTTATTTTGATATTTGCTACGGTTTTAAATAGAATTCATTGTATGTACATTAAAAAAATATTATTAAAAAATAAAAATATATCATATTTAAATTTCAGAAATATGTAATAATAATATACACATTTTTAAAGCCAACCATCAAAAATTTATAAGTTCAGAGTATTCTGATAATAACCATCTACGTGCTTAAATTTATCTAGCACAGGTTTTATCAATTTTACATTTATTTTGCATTAATTTTCTCATTTTTAACATGATTTCTGCTAGTTCACTGTTAACTAGTGGCGAATAGGGCTCATTCATGCCTGGGATGATTGCTTAGACTAAAAACCCTTTGGCGCAATATTTTCTTTTTCATATTGACTCTGATGTGAGGTTTAATATACATACATATCGTCGATGCATATGCAATACCACCTATCTACTAGATGCAAAACCTCCCAAATGACGAAAGTGGCAAAAATGGGATTTGGTAACCCTGCATTCCAGGCATCGAGTTTCCTCTATAAAAATAAAAAATTTCGTATTCCAGCCGAAAATTGCCGAAAAAAACGGTAAATGCAAAACCGGATGTAAAGTGTGTAGTCAAATTTTATTTGCAAAACCAACCATCATTTAGTTCTGTTCAGCAAGTTTATCAACCAAGCGTCAGTACTACGGACAGAGAGAAATGGATTCAAATGAAAGAAGTGAAATAATTATGGAAAAAATTTTTAAAGGTAACAAAAAAAGAAACAATGTTATTTATGTACTAAGTGTTTGTATGTACATTATTAAAATATAAATTTAGATGCTTGGGCGACTCCACCAAGTTCTCCTGGAACTTCCTATTCAGAGTTGGAATTGTCGCCGCACACGCATGGGATGCGCATCTCAATAGAGAATGATGAAGAATTTTTCAATTTCCCCAGTATGTTCAATTCTCCTGTTATGAACAGCAACAATTCTATCAAAGGTGACTGTGATATTCATACTTCCCCCAGCAATGAACGCCTTCCACAAATACAAATTTTGGAAGAAAACAAAAATAAAAGACGAAAACGGAACACAGAAAATTGGAAAAGAGAGATTAACAAAAAGAAAAGAATGATTGGAGAAGAGTACATAGGCTTTCGCAGAACACAAAACAAAGTAGTCCAAGATGTGCCACGAATAAAGAGAGTGCTTAATAAGCCAACTTGTGCTAAAGCTTGTCAAAGAGTAAAAAATTTGATTGTAAAAGGTTTATTGAGCAGAAAAGAGAACAAATTTTTGCACGCTTTTAGAAAAAACATTAATTGGCAACAAAAACAAAAATATGTTTGCTCGCTGGTTCACGTTCAAACTACAAAAACAAATAAGCGCAGCAAATTAAAGAAATCAAATTCTTTTGTGTATTTTCTCAAAGATAGTACAGAGAGGCGAAGGGTTTGCAAAAATATGTTTTATCGACCTTAGGACTCAAGGCATGGACTGTACGTTCATGGCTCACTAATACACAGGTTTCGTGCAGCTCTCAAAAGAAACGAAAGCCCACAAATAATTCCAAAAAAACTTGTAAAATTTTTTTTGGCATCTTTGCCAAAGCTCCACACTACTGCAGGTCATCATCAAGCAAACTCTATTTAGAGCCAGTCATTGGATCAAAATCACAGTTGTACTCTCTTTATAAGAATAACGCTCTCGAGCTTTCAGTACCCGTAGTCTCAAGAAGTTATTTTGATAATATCTTCTCCGAAGAAAATATATCTCTTTTTAAATCCAAAAAAGATGAGTGCGATACTTGCATTGCTTTTAAGACCGGAAATATATCCGAAGTGGAATATAACTGTCATATTGACCTCAAAAATTCAGCACGATTAGAAAAAAAGAATGATACCATACTTGCCAATTCTGGAGAAATTCATTTAATTACTGTTGACCTACAAGCTGTTAAACTATGCCCAAAATTAAACGCCAGCTCAGCTTATTATAAAACTAAGCTTGCTGTGCATAACTTCACAGCTTACAACTTAGTTACTAAAGAAGTTGTTTGTTATTGGTTTGATGAAACTGCAGCCGACTTAAAGTCTTCAACCTTTGCCAACTTTTATGTGGACTTTATACCATCAATATTTCGTAAAGATGTAAGCCCTGTAGTGATTTATTCCGATGGTTGCACATATCAGAATCGAAATTCTGTTGTCGCAAATGCATTCCTTAGGCTTTCCATTGTATACAACGTTGACATAACTCAAAAATTTCTAGTAAAAAGGCATACACAGATGGAGGTAGATTCGGTTCACTCTGTAATTGAGCGGAAATTAAAGAATCGGCAAATATATTTACCTAGCCAATATATTTTGGCAGCACAGGAATCCAGACGCAATCCGTTTCCGTATATCGCACGAGAGATGGACTACACATTTTTTAAAGACTATGATAATAAAAAATATCAATTATATGACTCCATACGACAAGGTCGTAAAAAGGGGGATAAAGTCCTTTTCGATTTACATGTCTGATGCATCAATCAAATATAAGTTGTCTTTCGAAAGCACTTTTCTAGAGCTTCCACACCGATCTAAACGCAAATGGAACAAAAGCATTCCTAACGCTCTTTATTTGTCTCGTATACCAATAAAAAAATCTAAATACCAGCACTTACAAGGATTGAAACATGTAATTCCTTCAGACTGTCACTACTTTTATAACTTACCTTACAAACAATAGATACTAAGATGTCTGTAAAGTTAATTATAAAAAGATAAAAGGAAAGAAATTTGTTTTTATTCTACATATATGCGGGTTAAAAATATTTACGTGTAAAAATAATGGGAAAATTTATTTGCAAAACCATCTATAAAAAAAAACTTACAGAAACAAACAATTATGATAAACTTCAGTTCAATACTAGTTTACTGAGGTAAGTTGCACCTATTAAAAGTAGAAAAAAGATTTCAGTTCAAACTTCATTCATAAGATTAAAAGAAAACTCGTTTTTTTCACCTTCTGTAAAATTTGATTGGCGTCAGATAGGTGGTATTGCAGTTGGTAGATAGGTGGTATTGCATAGGCATCGACGATATATAAGTATATACATATGTATGTATATATGTATATAATTCTCTTTTTAGACGATTTTGATTCAATATGAATGGTTGAAGATATTCACACAAAAATAAAAGTTATTTAATTACTTAAAATTATAAATTATTATAAATCAGTGTAGCTAAAATTCATAAAATCTAAATATGTACATATGAGCCATCATGTCTCATTAAAACCAGTAATTGAATTTAGAGAATGAATAAATTATAAATGTTTGTATACATATTATAGCGTGCGAGGACAATTGCCAAATTGAAGCCATTGAAGCCAGCGAAGACCCACCAGCATACGATTCAGATGCGAAATCTTGTATAATTGATGGATGCGAGGGAAATATGAAGCTATTCGCATTTCCCGAGACACCAATTGTCTTTAAAATTTAGTCAATGGCATGTAATCTAAAAATGCCATTCTCTAACCGAAAAAATATGTTTATTTGCGAACGTCATTTTGACAATCATCATGACGTTACAAATAATCAAATAGAGGAAGGAGCCATCCCAAAATATTGTTTGAAACTTCTGCCTGTAGACGATTCTGATAACGTTTCAGTTGACGAAGGTCCAGAAACATATTTTGGCCAGGAATCTGATATAAGTCTTGAGGATTTTCATCTGTTGTCCGATTTGTTTTATGATGAACCAGAAGAGAGTTCTTCCCAATGCGATCGCGAGTCTTTCGCTAAATCCATTAGGTTTTATCAAAAGTATGCTAATAAGCAAAGCGCTAGAATTAGGGAACTAGAAGAGGAATATAGAAAACTTAAAACTGAGATAACAGATATTAATAATAGAGCAATTATTGCATCCAAGAATGCTACCATGGATGCAGTAAGTTTTGCAAGAATGGTTGTCAGTACAATCAACACATATAGCGATGAGCAAAAAAATTTGGCCCAAAATGTTAATTATATGTCTACAAAAGCATATAATTTCCTTAGCGATGACCTAAAATTCGCCCTTCCCCACAAGAAGTCTCTCTTGCGATGGCGCCCTATACGATTCGTATCAGCCGGCATAGATAGTAAAATTCAAGAAAATTTATCAACATTTGCAAGAGAGATGACAAGCACCGAACGATTGTGTGCAATAATTTTTGATGAAATTTCCATCAAAAAAGATCTTATATATAATAAAAATAGAGATCTCATCGACGGTTTCGTTGACATGGGGGAGGATAATAGAAATTCCAATATTGCTGATAAGTGCTCCTTTTTTATGGTAAAAGGCCTTGCAGCTAATTGGAAGTATGTATTTTCTTACTATTTGGCTAAAGGGGGTTTGTCTGTATGCGATTTGAAGAACGCTTTGCAGAAAAACATTCAATCTCTTGAAAAAATAGGCCTCAATGTTAGGGCGGTCATATGTGATCAAGGTTCCGTCTGTTTAATGAGTTGGGAGCTAATGAAGTGGCTCCATATTTCTTTCTAAATAATAACAAAATACATCTCTTGTATGACTATTGTCATTTAATTAAATCAATTAGGAACACCCTTTTGAAATATGATATTAAAACTGTTGACGGAGTGGCTAGTTTTAATGTCATAAAGAAGTTGTACAATATTGATAAAATGAATGTCAACTTCAAAATTTGTCCAAAACTGACAACATCGCATATCGATCCAAATCCATTCGAACGAATGAGTGTCTCTAGGGCAACACAGGTTCTCAGCGATTCGGTAGCAGCTGGCATCGACATGGCAGTACGAGAGGGTCTTTTGAGTTCTGATAACTACATTCTGAACTGGGCAAAGCCGACACAGTTTTTTGTTAAACGAATGAATGACCTTTTTGATGAGCTGGACTGCAAGGTAGTTAACAATAAAAATCCCCTTAAGAGCCCAATTTGGCGAAACTCCACCGAAAAAATTGACAGGCTAAATGACCATATTAGGTTTCTTTCGAATCTCCAGCTCATAGGTAAGGTTAAAGTTAATTGTATAAAAGGCTATATATTCACTATTAGGTCCATTATTAGCTTGAGTAGGGAAATTTTCGAAAGAAATTCTGAAATAAAATTTTTGTTAACGGGGAAACTAAACCAGGATGCACTGGAGAACTTCTTCTATAAAATTAGGGCAAGTCTAGGTATCAACACTCATCCATCAGCACACGAATTCCAATTTATAGTTGCTCGTTTGATCTCAATCAAAATTTTAAGACGCAGATTCCAAAAAAAAGGCACAAACTGCGAAGACGACGACGATATAAATTTGGACTGGAATGTTGTGGAAGAAAGCTCTCCGGCAGAAAATTTGGAGCCTTCTGAACAACTCGCTGTAGATGATGTTGTAATTCCTAATGAACAGTTCGCTGTAGAGGAAGAAAAAACAGCCGAGCTCCAAGTGCAGAGGTATTACACAGGATATTCAATTTACCAAAAACTTCTTTCAAAATCCACTTGCCAAGACTTTGCGAAAGCAATGATTAAGACTCAGGGAGAACTAGAAAAACATTCCGAGTCTCTCATTCGCTCTAAACATTATAAAGGTCCTACAGATCTTAGGCTGGTCAATCCGACCGATTGGGTTTTTGAAATCTGTCACAATCAAATGAATTGGTATAAGTACCTGTTTGAAAAATACGCTCACATAATTGGAGTTCGAGCGTTCATAGAGGAAACAATAGAAAAAAAACTAGGGACTTTTGCCCGGAATGGTTTGAAGAAGCCGGTGCATGTTTGGAGCATCGTCAACAATTCTTGCGATCCCTGGTTACAGTTCTTCTTTACAAAAACGCGAGATGGCTGGCTAGCGAAAGACAAGAAGCCACTAGAGAACGTTTAAAGGCAAATAAGTTGAAGAAACTGCAATAGATTTTGGGAATAGTGGCTTTTTAGACAGGCTAGGTACCATAAAGGCAATAAAATGATTTTAAAAATTTTTTTGGTAGGTATTTCATTTATTTCTTTAAAGAATTTACAATTAAAATATAATATTTCTTCGTTTCAGAAGTTCTTTTACTTTCAGCTTCTATTTTAATTTCAGGATTTTGCCTATTTTTTTTCTTTTCTTACAGCTTTTTCCAACGATCGTGTTTGGTAAATTATGGTTGTAGTACGTAGTTATTTATAAAAAAAATGTAGAAAAATTAACTTGTTTTGTAGTAGTAGCTTTAGTGTATATTTGTTGATATATATAAATTTTTTTATTATTTCTTGTAGCTGTAGTGTTTTGTAGGCACGAGCCTAGCTTTTTAAAACAGTTGACATGCAATTTTTTATAATAACTATGTTATTTAAATAAAAATTGTGTTTTAAAAGCAGGTGAATTATTTATCCATTTTATGTTGAATGGATAGTGTGAGAACTTGTGGAAGAAGAGGTGGCAAGTTCGCAAATCGTGTCCAATAAAATAATTGTTATTTTTAATTAAATCATTATTTAAGCTAAGCTAAAAATAATCGATATTAAATAAAGATTATTGCATATATAGAAGTACTTCCGAAAAATATATTGTTTTCAATTCATCTAGCGAAATTCCTTTGCATGTGCAAGCAAAGTGTAAAAGCAGAAGTAATGCATACACAAATAAACATAAAGGTGTATAAATGTATTGGCATTTATTTAGATTGTTGCGAAAGGTTGCGCAGACATATTAGCTTCAACTAGAATTTTCGTATTTTATTGTCTTCTTCACGCCGCTTGTGAGTAGCGTTGGAATGTAGAGGTGAGGGCAGAAGGGAATGAATGCAGGTATTGTTGTTGCTCAGAATTTCCCGTTGATTGAAGTTTCGCTGATTTTCTGATTTTTAAGAGTTTTCGTCGACAACTTGTGTTGTAACGACGGCAAATGCGGTGTTATGGGGAGAGAGGAGAATAGTGCAATACTGAATGAAGCATGAATATGAATGAAATTTCCCTTTGACTATGATTTACATATAGTTTACTATTTTCAGGATATATTAATCTACATATCGTCGATGCCTATGCAATACCACCTATCTACCAACTGCAATACCACCTATCTGACGCCAATCAAATTTTACAGAAGGTGAAAAAAACGAGTTTTCTTTTAATCTTATGAATGAAGTTTGAACTGAAATCTTTTTTCTACTTTTAATAGGTGCAACTTACCTCAGTAAACTAGTATTGAACTGAAGTTTATCATAATTGTTTGTTTCTGTAAGTTTTTTTTTATAGATGGTTTTGCAAATAAATTTTCCCATTATTTTTACACGTAAATATTTTTAACCCGCATATATGTAGAATAAAAACAAATTTCTTTCCATTTATCTTTTTATAATTAACTTTACAGACATCTTAGTATCTATTGTTTGTAAGGTAAGTTATAAAAGTAGTGACAGTCTGAAGGAATTACATGTTTCAATCCTTGTAAGTGCTGGTATTTAGATTTATTTATTGGTATACGAGACAAATAAAGAGCGTTAGGAATGCTTTTGTTCCATTTGCGTTTAGATCGGTGTGGAAGCTCTAGAAAAGTGCTTTCGAAAGACAACTTATATTTGATTGATGCATCAGACATGTAAATCGAAAAGGACTTTATCCCCCTTTTACGACCTTGTCGTATGGAGTCATATAATTGATATTTTTTATTATCATAGTCTTTAAAAAATGTGTAGTCCATCTCTCGTGCGATATACGGAAACGGATTGCGTCTGGATTCCTGTGCTGCCAAAATATATTGGCTAGGTAAATATATTTGCCGATTCTTTAATTTCCGCTCAATTACAGAGTGAACCGAATCTACCTCCATCTGTGTATGCCTTTTTACTAGAAATTTTTGAGTTATGTCAACGTTGTATACAATGGAAAGCCTAAGGAATGCATTTGCGACAACAGAATTTCGATTCTGATATGTGCAACCATCGGAATAAATCACTACAGGGCTTACATCTTTACGAAATATTGATGGTATAAAGTCCACATAAAAGTTGGCAAGGGTTGAAGACTTTAAGTCGGCTGCAGTTTCATCAAACCAATAACAAACAACTTCTTTAATAACTAAGTTGTAAGCTGTGAAGTTATGCACAGCAAGCTTAGTTTTATAATAAGCTGAGCTGGCGTTTAATTTTGGGCATAGTTTAACAGCTTGTAGGTCAACGGTAATTAAATGAATTTCTCCAGAATTGGCAAGTATGGTATCATTCTTTTTTTCTAATCGTGCTGAATTTTTGAGGTCAATATGACAGTTATATTCCACTTCGGATATATTTCCGGTCTTAAAAGCAATGCAAGTATCGCACTCATCTTTTTTGGATTTAAAAATAGATATATTTTCTTCGGAGAAGATATTATCAAAATAACTTCTTGAGACTACGGGTACTGAAAGCTCGAGAGCGTTATTCTTATAAAGAGAGTACAACTGTGATTTTGATCCAATGACTGGCTCTAAATAGAGTTTGCTTGATGATGACCTGCAGTAGTGTGGAGCTTTGGCAAAGATGCCAAAAAAAATTTTACAAGTTTTTTTTGGAATTATTTGTGGGCTTTCGTTTCTTTTGAGAGCTGCACGAAACCTGTGTATTAGTGAGCCATGAACGTACAGTCCATGCCTTGAGTCCTAAGGTCGATAAAACATATTTTTGCAAACCCTTCGCCTCTCTGTACTATCTTTGAGAAAATACACAAAAGAATTTGATTTCTTTAATTTGCTGCGCTTATTTGTTTTTGTAGTTTGAACGTGAACCAGAGAGCAAACATATTTTTGTTTTTGTTGCCAATTAATGTTTTTCCAAAAGTGTGCAAAAATTTGTTCTCCTTTCTGCTCAATAAACCTTTTACAATCAAATTTTTTACTCTTTGGCAAGCTTTAGCACAGGTTGACTTATTAAGCACTCTCTTCATTCGTGGCACATCTTGGACTACTTTGTTTTGTGTTCTGCGAAAGCCTATGTACTCTTCTCCAATCATTCTTTTCTTTTTGTTGATCTCTCTTTTCCAATTGCCTGTGTTCCGTTTTCGTCTTTTATTTTTGTTTTCTTCCAAAATTTGTATTTCTGGAAGGTGTTCATTGCTGGGGGAAGTATGAATATCACAGTCACCTTTGATAGAATTGTTGCTGTTCATAACAGGAGAATTGAATATACTGGGGAAATTGAAAAATTCTTCATCATTCTCTATTGAGATGCGCATCCCATGCGTGTGCGGCGACAATTCCAACTCTGAATAGGAAGTTCCAGGAGAACTTGGTAAAGTCGCCCAAGCATCTAAATTTATATTTTAATAATGTACATACAAACACTTAGTACATAAATAACATTGTTTCTTTTTTTGTTACCTTTAAAAAAATTTTCCATAATTATTTCACTTCTTTCATTTGAATCCATTTCTGGTATGTATATTCACAAACAGTTAAAAAAAATTAATAGCAAAGAACACAATAAAATTAGGCCTCTCCCTGTCCGTAGTACTGACGCTTGGTTGATCAACTTGCTGAACAGAACTAAATGATGGTTGGTTTTGCAAATAAAATTTGACTACACACTTTACATCCGGTTTTGCATTTACCGTTTTTTCGGCAATTTTCGGTTGGAATACGAATTTTTTTATTTTTATAGATGAAACTCGAAGCCTGGAATGCAGGGTTACCAAATCCCATTTTTGCCACTTTCGTCATTTGGGAGGTTTTGCATCTAGTAGATAGGTGGTATTGCATATGCATCGACGATATGTACATATATACTTGGTTACATATGGATGTGTACGATAAACACAAATACCAAATAATGTAGAATAAATTGAATCAAAACTATATTAAATAAAATACAATAAATTCAGATAAAATAAGAAATTAAATTGAATAAAATAATATAAAATAAATAAAAATAAAAAAATTAATTAAATTAAAATTAAGGAAATAAAAAATTCAATTAATTAAAAAAAATTAATTTATTAATTTAATAATTATAAACAAAATTAAATTAAATTAAGGCAAATAAAATAAAATAAAATAAATTAAAATAAACTGAATCAAATAAGAAAATAACGAAATAAATAAAAACTAAAATTGAAAATAAAATAATTTTAAGATGGAAAAAATGTAATTAAATAAAATAATGAAATAAATTTTTTTTTATTGGAAATAAAAATAAAATAAAATAGAATAGTTTTAAATAAAAGAAATAAATATGTTAAAATAATCATATAAAATAAAATAAAGTAAAGTAAAATAAAATTAGATTAAATTAAAAACCAATTTTAACTATAAAAATGAATTTGTAACATAAATAAATGTTGAATTGATTACAAAATATGTACATATGCAGTTTATAAATACATATGTATATATATTTGTGAAATTATGTATGCATGTATATGTAAATATATTGTTTGAGTTAACTTAATTTTTACATTTTTAAAGCGTAATCTCGAATTGCTCAATTATGCCAATATTTTACAACTTATCATGTATTGAACGGCGCGGCGCCGCGATTTCTCATGGCGGAGTTGGTATAGGAGTAGGGACAATTTGCAATAATTTGCGGTGTTTTCCCGATGGCTCGAGTTCAAACCCAACTCGGCTTTTCCGATATTTTCATTTTTTTAGATTTTTGTTTTAAATTTATTTCATTTAAAATACAATTACATTGCTTACAGTTATTTTTATTAAATAATTTATTAAATCAACATATGTATATAATTTGCGATAACCATACTAAAAACAAGAATAACAGCATATTTAAAGGACTTGGTTAGCCCGAGTTCGAAGCTCACCTGGCTGGATTATTTTTTATTTTTATTTTTTATTTATTTGTATTTTTTGTTTCTTTTAAATTTATTTACATCTATTTTTTTTAAATAATTTTAGCAAATTTAATAGAATTGCAGTGTAAGTTCACTTGCACATGCATTACATAAAAGCGCATACACGAAATATCAATTACGGGACTATACAAGTTGAGCATCTTCTTCTTGTAATTTGAGTGCGAACTCGAATTTATGCTAGTCCCTTAATGGGTCGCATCTTTGCTTTCGGCCAGTCCCCTAATGGGCCTTGTACGTGCTAAGGCATCAGATTTGACTTAACATTTGCGCCTTCTCATTATATTAACATTCTCTGATATAACAATGTTATTTAGAGACGGAGCATTACATTTCTGAGCATATTTGTAATAACTACGCTCAGCACTGTAAAAGCCAATTCTGTTAATTTTTGTTGCCGTGGTGAAACACGCTCATCGTGGCGAGGTGGAGTTGACGTTTTCCACGCTCATCCACAATTGATACTTAACTATCTAAAAAAAACTAAAAGGAGTTTTAGCAGACAATTTATATTCTCTGTTTATAAAGGGAGATCCAATCCTAGGTTCTCTACTTTTTTAAAGAAAACGAACACAAAAAATTCTAATTTAATAGGGAATGTTTAATGTCATTCGAAAGAACATTCTTTGGCATTTATTTTTTGAAGATTATCTCTTTCAAATGAAGGCCTGAATCGAAGCGGCATTGTCCGCATAGACTTTAGATTTTGCATATCGCCACAAAAAAAAAGTCTAACGTTGTGATATCACACGATCTTGATGACCAATCGACCGATCCAAAACGTGAAATTATCTGCACACTGAAGTGATAGTCGGTAAAAATGTTGCGATAACGGTCGCCATTGACTTTTACGTTCTCACCGGCATCATTTTTGAAGAAATATGGACCGATAATTCCACCGACTCACATACCACACTAAGCCGTTGTTTTCTCTGGATGAAATGGCAGCTCTTGAATCTCTTCATGTTGTACGCTTTCAATTTAAGATCCCGACGTAAAATACGCCAAGTCGTTCCATACGTCAGTCCGTGTTGCGAACGGCGCCTAATCGACTCTCAACGGTCTTTGTGTGCACTCTCAGTGAATTTTTATAATAAAGTTGAATGATTTGTGAACGTTGTTCAGGCGTAAGTCTTCCCATGATGAAATGCCGAACAATACTGAACATAAACAACATGAGAGCTTGACACGACTCACGCGTGATCTGTCAAAAAAAAAGGCTATTGAAAAAAGTACCTGTACTTGGATCACCCAAGTAGTATTAGAAATGTTAGAAAGGAATATATGTACATAATCAAGTCTTACTAGTCTTGCTAGTTTTTCATTGCATCCTTCGTCAGACTTCCACGAAATTAGTTACTTTATTTACTATAAATTTCAATGTTTTATAACTTATTGTTAAGAAGCCGATCCACTAAATGATATACGTATGGTAAACAAAAAACTTTATCCTCTTAGTTATCCTCGTAACTAAATTGTACTTTAACTCAGGGTTATAGAAATTTCACCATATTTTTCTTTTCATTTTATCGGTTTATTATCGTAAATAACTATCGATAAACACAAAGGTTTTGCATTAAATAATAAACAGTTATCTCGCATCGTTGATTCGCTATAGTAACAGCGATTTATTTACAAATAGCTAAAATATATTTACAACTCAAACTCAAAACCCACCTTTTCGAAAATAAAAAATAAATGTTTCAAATATTTATCGCAATATTTTGTGAAAAAATACTCAAATTCATTAGAAAAATAAGAAACTAACAAACGAAATTTTTTTACATAGTTTAAACAAATAATAATTGTCGCAACTTTTTGATACAGATATACATATGTTTTTATACTTTTACTAAACTTATATATATAAATTAAAAACGGACATATCGAAATTATAATAACCACCGTTCATTCCGTTGCAAGTGTTTCTATTTTAAAAGTGACTTAGTTACAAAATCGCGGCTAGTCGTAGAAACGTCGCAGAATGCCAACAATACCAACACGTCATTTTCGTCGCGTTAAAGGTGGCTCCGATACGGATGATGGCCGGGTTGCAAACATTCTAGGACTGGACACCACTTCGCCTAAAACGCCTCTTCGCACCGAAGTGAGAGAAATGGAGCTGACTTGGAGTGCCGGTATGCAATGTTGTCCCGCGCCTCCGTGTAAATATTCATTTTGGTGGTCCTCACCCCCAAAGCCTGTGGGCAAGAAAATCAACAAATCACAAAAGTAAGTACGCAACGAAATTTTTGGCTTTCAAGCAGGCAGATACACACATTAGCCCACAATATCACGTATATGATGCTTGCCACATTTTAAAGGAGAATAAAACCCCGATTCTTAACAAAACCGCAAAATTTTTTCTGGATTAATATTTTATTGGATTTCTGCTTGATTCACAATATATATATATGTACATACACGCATAAATAATTGGTGCTTTGTAACCACTAAGGCGATCTTCGGCCCAATCAATTTGTGGTGCGCATCTAGATTTTTTCCCAACAAATGCCGCTTTCGAAACGGTGGAGGATTTTTATGAGGAGCTTTTTATATCATGTCAAAAATACACACGGTTGGGTTGACATTCCCTGCCGAGGGGTGGCCGCAATTTGAAAAATCAACTTAATTTTCTTATTTAAATCAATTTACGACCAGGACTCGAACCCTGACCTTCCGGATGGTAGTACACAATGTTAACTACTCGGCTATTGCGGCCGCGATTTCTTAAATATATATGGGTATTTCCAGAGATATACCAGCCACAGTTAAAAAAAAAAAAAACAAGAAAAAAGCGCTGTCTTCGGCCATTCCGAAGTCTTTATATCTTTCATTAACATATCAAATTTTTGGCAAATTGTGAAATTCGGTTTCGATAATTTTCAGTGTCAATTAACTTTAATTCACGTCTGTTGAATACTAAATTTCATGCTATTAGATGCTTTCTTTTCGGATATTTGACACAAAACCTCATATCTGAACCAATCTGTCATATGGATGCTGTATGATACAGTCGAACGGATTCGATGCTTCTCAGTACCAATATGCGATTCATAATATGTGTCTTTAATACCAACTTCCACGCTCCTAGAAGCTGTTTTGACGGATTCATGGCAAAAATTTTCAAATCTAAAAAATTTGGCGTATTACTATAGTAGTCCAATCTGGCCGATTCCGACATAAATGTACCAGTACATCTGCCTACAAATTTTGGTTGAAATATGTTAAAAACTGAGGGATTAATTTGCGTTCAAACTGACAGACGCACAGATGGAAATGGCTAAATCAACGAAGCACGTCATTCTGATACGATCGGTATAAATTTGGAGGGTCTCTTCTCGTTTTAATAGTTACGTACTTCGGACCAAAGTTAATATACCATTTCATGTACATGAAAGTTATAGAAGTAATACAAAGTCCGATATACATAGATTTTTATGGGAAGTTTTTAATTTGTATCGAAAATACACTCGGAGTGATTCACATTATTTGCCAAGCGTCGACCACAGTTAGAAAAAATTATTTTTTAAATTAAGTAATTTTTCCACTCTTTCATGAGCATGAAATGGTATATTGACTTTGGTCAGAAGTAAGTACCAAAAGAAGGAGAGATAGACGCATTATAATTTATATTATATGATCAAATCGACGACCCAGTTTGGCCATGTTCATCTGGCTGTCTGTCCTCTGTATTTCTCTTTATATGCCAATTAGAATCACATTTCAAAAAAGCATATGAGACCATGCTATTCTATTGATCTTGTACACCCATATATTGAATGAAAATCATTAAAATCCGTCCACTACAACATATAGTCCACATACAGACGATTTGTTCAGATATGATGCTCAAAAATCTACCAGAAAAGCATCTAAGCGCAGAAAAGTTGGTTTTCTACACACGTAGATTCAAATAATTATATTATACTATTATTATACTATATTATACTAAAAATCATTGAGTTTGGATGATTATATCTATAGCCCTCCTCGTCAAAAAAAAAACTTAAACAATATATTAACTTTGATAGTCTCATGAAAGAAACAAACATTTCGGCAAGGCCGAAGACAGCACTACCACTTGTTTTTAATAAATTCTGTATAAACTTGTATTTGATCTGGTCATGGTTCGAATCTATTACCCCCTGTATGGTTTAGATTACGTCTGAACACATCGATTAGCAAATTTCGAAACACTTTGGAGCAATGGATACTAAAGGCAGACTTCATGACAATCCCACCTCTACACAGTTTAAGTTCAGATTATGAAAATATTTTTAGAAGGAAATACGAACGCAGTGATAGACCGGGGTGATGTAAATGCTGATTATAAAATATAGACTTAATCATGTTTGAAAACGAAAACTAAGTGAAGCAGAAGAAGCTTTCAGATAAAATAAAATCGCTGAAAGTAATAATTAATGCTATGTGTGGAACTCTTATCCAACCCTGTTTGAATTACCTGCTGAGCTTTCTAAAATAAAGAAAATCAAGTTTACAAGCACTAATCTAATAAACTATTGTAATGAAATTTATAAATATTTCACTTACTTGTATATAAGAATTTATTATCATATATATAAGTAGAAAATGCCCTAATATTTTTCGCGATAACCGTCTTTTTAATTCTGAAGTTTACTTCTTAGTAATCATTTCAAAAACATTAGATATTATGCATATAATAAAAAAAAATTTAAAAAAAAAATTAAAAAAAAATTAAAAAAAAAATTTTTTTTTAAAATTAAAAAAAAAATTTAAAAATTAAAAATTTCTTTATACTTGATATATTTTCGTTACGACTAATTATTAAGGTAAAGAGACTCTTACTCTGTCTTCTTTTCTTTGATTGTGATCCACATAATATTAGAACTAAAAATACTAATTTTTTCCCTACGGCAGCAACAAAACCATGGTGGAATCAGAAAAAAGTGTGATCGATCAAACATATAATTTTGACAAAATCGGCAGTCTTATTGGAAGTATTGCTCACTCTAATATAATTCACTGAAAAAAAACTAGAGAAATGGTACTAAGAGTAATCCGTTTAAGTATTTCTTTATGAAAATCTATTTAGACATCATTGTCTCTTGATTTTAAATTAACATCAATCGTTATAAAATTTGTTAATTAAATTGGAAAAGTATTGAAAGGGGAAAAAAAAGTTCCAGGTAAAGGAATTTCTATTATATTAGAAGTCTATTAGGACCTGATACTTTATTTTTGGGCTAACTACTTACAGGACATTTGCTCTTTTAATCAAAGTATTTTTAGCCGAAATTCGCAGGTAAAAGTATTACAACTTAAAGTGAAAATCCATGAGGGCCGAATACTGTATTTTCAGGCTGATTAACAGCACATTTGTTCCTTTAATTAAGGCACTTCTATAATTGTGATTCGGTGGTCATTTATAAACGTTTCTTTAACTTCATGCACGTTGATGTGCTGAGGCATCCAGGGCGTTCTTTATCTTCAACGTCTCTTCATGGCCTTGGAAACGTTCGTATCAATCGGAAACTCTTAGTGCTTTGTTCACATATTTTAAAGTGGACTATCAAAGCCCGTGATATTTAAAAGTTCTCGATAGTTTTTGAACACACCCCATACTTCGTTTCTGATCGCAATATTCGAATGCGGTTTTAGCATCTAGAAAAAGCTTAATGTACGTACGACGTGGACAAGTGTCACGCGTAACTTTTTTAAAATGCCACAAGAAGAAGCGGCCAAAGAAAATTGGGAAAAGGGTTGTGGAATAGAACTTCTGAAGGTTTCGAGAATTTGTATGCTTCATTTTTATTCGGAAGATTTTGAAGTCGATTTCGGAATGTTAGACATATTAGCCCTCTTGGAATTAGCCGCTTTTCATGAACTATTCTAAAATGTATGCACCAACTCAAACAGGGTATGTTTCAATCAATAATACGTGGGTTGCTACTTAAATTTCGAGAAGGAAAATATTTTGTTTTCAAATGAACCTTTATTTGTTTCGGCAATATTCTCCACGGAAACATGAGTAGCAAATTTATAGCACTCCGCTTTGTTTCTCCGCAAAATATGATTCAAACTTTCCACTGTACATCGTACATCTTAAAGCTCGTTATTCATGATCATAGGTAGAAAAAACCTGTTTTGGCTATCACATGTTCGGAATGATTCCATGCTTTCAATGTCAAAAGCGGTGTCTTAATTTCGACTTTTTTAGAAATCTTAGCGACAATAATCGAATACAGCTTTCTATATATGTATGTTAGTTTGAGTATAGTGAATAGAATTGTAATTATTGAGGAGCAAATAGACGACGAGTAAATTCCGGCAATTAAGAAGCCGAACGAACAAATTTTGGGACTTTTATTTAACGATCCAGTAGTCGGACCGAAGAATTTGGGAAATCATCGAGGTTAATTACGAAAATCGTTACAATATATATATTATAGCCGCTGAAGCAATTTTCATATATTTTTCATTCTATTTTAAAATAAAAATGTAGTCATAAAAATGACTCTCAAAATTTCCTCTTTTCTATTACTTTAAAAAACAATACCGAAATAAGACTGCGAAAAAAGTGAGGTGAGTCTACTGATCACACCTTGCAATGATTCCACCATACCACAAAACGAGCTGTCACTACGTAGTTATGTTACCTTTCCTTATTGTATCATCACTGCCTTTTCACAAATCGAAACACTCTAAAGTATTTTTTTTTATAATTGTATGTTTAGGCAAAGAAGAATTTCACAATTTATAAAACTTCAGAAAAATTATTTTCTTTTAAAAATTTTCAACAAAAAAAAAACCATAAAATGTTTAAGACGCATTTCCTCACCGAATGTGCCTTCTAATAAATATGTTTATGTCGTTCTAAATGATGCTTTTACTAATGCCAAAAAATTGTAAGAAAATTTCGTTTCTATAATTATTTTGTTGCCACGAGTGATATTCTGAACCTGTACATAATATACTCAATTACAAACATTTATTCTAGTTCTTCCGGTGTTTTTGGACATAAGCACAAGACACTGTCTTCACTGGAATATTTCAACATTCTTCATCAAATATTTCTCGTATTCCATATTTTTTAGCATTAGGTTTTAAGCATTTTAATGAAGTTAAGTTTTTTGATGAAGTTAATTGATTGTTCATGATTATATTCATGAATACTACTGAGGATTTCACAGCAACCATTTTCATCTAAGGAAACATTAATGGGACAAATTTAATTTTTCCCTCAAACTAAATATTATTATTAATTAGTAATAACTTGGAGTTTTTTCTAAGCCTCATTTGTGGAGTATTGTAAAAACTTTTTTCACTTTTTTTTTACCACGCAGGTCCCAGCGTTTCACTGTATTCACAACTATTATAACTATAGTGATCATTTTAACATACATACATATGTACATGTTTCATACTTGCGATATTTATTAATAAATAGAAATCATAACGGATTTACAAAAGAAATAGTCAAATATTATTTAGAATGGAAATTGGAAACATCAATTATTTTATCTCCAAATTTTATTGACTTACTTTCGATGAAAAGGTATCAAAGATTTTATTTCGAATAAGTATGGGAAATAGCGTCGATTGATCTTGTTACCTGTCACCAAATAATTATACCAATTGTTATTACCTGATGACCTAAACGGGATTAGGTCGCCGAAATGGTGACAGCCCTTGGCCGAATAAAATCCGGGTCAACTCCGGTACGTAGAACCGGCTGTCGTGGAAGTCGTCTTGTTCGATTTTGGCGTCTGGCCAGGATATTGATAGCCTTTGTTCGAAAGAAAACTATTATCTCGCCGATCTTTCCAACTTCTTCACTGTACGACATCTACACCTACATACAACCCGCGAAATCATCTATCACCCTTTTCACCAGCTGGACGAAGGAGTACTGGCTTGAACTCAATGTGAATGTCGATGACTTAAAAATTCTTACCACGAACACCCTAGTTACTGGGAGTCACATTTGACAGCCTGCACTCCTTCACTCCGCATACGATTGCAATTGCCATCACAGTACAGAGCCGCAGCGAAATCCTCAAATCGCTAGCCGGTAGCACCTGGAGAATAGACAAACGTACAAGGCAATCGGCCGGCCGGTCGTAAACTATGCTGCACCGATTTCGACGCCGGGGGCTAGCGAAACGCAGTTGAAGAAGGCCCAGACTTTTCATAACACCGCCCTTCGGATCGTGACGGGAAACCTACTGATGGCGCCGAAGCACCGCTTACAAAGTGAAACATCCATGTTCCCAGATAAGGAGCATAATGTTATGCTGTGTAAGCAATATCTGCTGGGATGCTACCGTAGGTATCAGGAACATCAGGAAGGGAGTATTTGACTACCGGGGCGCCGTACAGCAATACAGAGAAGACCCGCTGGACAGGACGGCATACAGATAGGCCATAAACACCATTCACTGAGAGTTCGTTAACACCTTTGTGAACTCTCTTCCCGTGTATGGTGTTCTCGGAGTCCAATCACCACCCATAGCAGAACAAGAGCTCGAGCTTCCTCCCCGCGAGACCCTGAGAGACCCGCGTAACCCTGGCAGAATTAAGATCTGGATGCTGTAGCAGACTTAACTCCTACCTATCCAAACTCGACCCTGACATACCCAACACATGTCCCCTCTTTGCATGCCCACTCAACCCGACTCATCTAACACCCCTCTCCCTCTGGTCCGAACATTTCGAAACAGCACGTTTCCTGAGCCCCCGTTAGGTGACCTCGATGATTAAAACTAGTCTTGCCAGACCCTAGACGGAGTTGACGCAGCTACTACAACAACAACAACCAATAGTTTTTTCACCCTTTTGTGAAGCTTAAATATCATGTTTTGCATTAGGTAATTGAGGAAGCGTAAGAAAGTTTATTGCTCGGCAGCACATCCTGAAAAAGAAATTGATTTCTGAAGGCACAATTTATGTGAAGTTCCAAAATATTATTGGTTGCTCACGTACAATGGTACATAATGTTATTACGTGCCAACCAAGTAATGGAAAATCAGCGAAGGAAGCCAGCTTATTTGTCCGTTGTCGGGTACTCAAGGCAGTTTAAATTCGTGGCTAAGATGGAGGACTACGATTTGAGTACCCACCGCCCGAGAAAAGTGTCGCTATTGACTAAAGCGAACGAAGAAATAAACTTTGGCTTGCCAAAAAAACATTTGAACTTGTGTTCGATCAAATAGCGCAATATTTTACGATAAAACGAATGGAAAATTGTCATGTATGTATGGCGGTAAGAGATGGAAGAGTTAATATGTATGACCAAACACCGAATATCAACCAAATTATACAACAAAAGCGGTAAATAGGTGGAGGGTCGAGTATTATGGATTGGGCGGAATTTTCTTGGCAAGTCGTAAGACCCATCAATTGTTGTAAATGACGCTTATGGTCCCAGGCATACAAGCAAAGTAGTTTTTAGTCTCCTTCAGCCAGTAGCCCGACGTAAGCCGCATTGGCAACTCAATAATGGGAAACAGTGAACGCATGGGGATCAATTTCGTTAGAAAAAATAAGTTTCAGCAATTAAATACTAGTTTCGAAAAAATGCGAAGCGAATGTTAGATGAAAGAGAGAAGCCGATAACTGGAATGTTCTACAGCGTAAAACGAGAACATTCGTTATCGAGACCGATTCGGTTATTCCAGGCTTTCGTTTGCGAGCAGCCGACTACTATATAAGGGCGACACTCAGCTGCCAAGCTAATCAGTCGCAAAATAAACGCGTTGGTGATTACACTACAGTGAAGTAATAAGAAATAGTACATTGTGCAAGTTGTAATACAAGTGATTGTAAATAGTGAAGTAAGTCGTAATTAAAGGACATTAAATAAATTCTTTATAAATAAAGAAACTGCTAATAAAGTTGGTGACTTTTATTTAACAATCCAGGGATCGTACCCGAAGGATTTGGGAAATCATCGAGGTTGATTCAGCAAAATCGTAACAATATGAAAAGAAACGAGAAATATCATTTTATAAAATTTTTGCCAAAATTTTTCATAGTTTTTTAATTGAAATGAGTTAATCCACCAACTTCTTTTGTGATTTGTTTTGCTTAATGTTTCAGCTATTTTGGGGAAAACTATTGATTTTTTTAATAGAAGCGTTTGAGTACACTTACTGAGTACAAGTACAGTACTTGCGTTAAGCTAGCACATTATAAGAATTTGACCGCAGCAGTATATAAGTGATTTATTTCGTAGCGGAATATTATATGGGAACGTGAAAAATTCAAAATATTGATCTAAAACGACTTTCTTAATTGTTGCTGCTATTATTATTACATTTATGAAGTCGTAATAGCACCATCGCTTGTTCGTAAGAAAATGTAATTATTATTTTGAAATCCGAAAATATATACATATGTACATACATATGTACGTATCGCCACAATTTCATTGTGCCCAACATTTTATTTCGCGAATTCATTAACATCAAAAGTAATTAATGACTTCTTGACATTCAAACAAGGTGCACAAAAGGTGTAAAAATATTAATTAATGGAAAATACAAAAGTATGCGCGACCTTGCACTGCATGTACAAGTACATACATAAGTATGAAATTTAATGGAGACATACAGTTTCGTTAATAATAATATGGATCGTTTTTGCATAGCTTGATTCCTTATTTTAATTTTTGGGAACCTATGGGGACTGTTTTCGTTTTCCGCTTAAGTATGTCGTTCAAAAAATAAATACATTTTCAAAAAAAAAATTTTAATCACCTAGTGATACTATAGTTTTTAACAACGTGTGTGTAAACCGTGGCTGATTGACGTCAACACAGAAATCAGCTGTTTTCTTTTTCTTACATACTCCCAAAATACAACGATACATTACATCCTTACGGACAATACGAGTACTTCATGCGCATCTGAAATATATACTGCACGAGAAAAAAGAGCACTCCAAATCTAACCAAAATCCATACAAAATATATTATCTAATTAAATTGCGATGGACCATATATTCCATGAATGTAATTTTTTTTTTTTTTTTGGTGGGGGTTATGACAAATTTTTTTCATTTTAACTCTTCTTTTTCAATGCAAAAACACTTCCAAAATATACATACATATGTATGTATGTATAAAACAATATCCCACTCGAAAAAATAAGAAGAACACAGACGAAAATTAAATATTTCATACAAAAAAAAAAAAAAATTAAAATGAAATACATTATTAAGGTTAGTCTAAGATAAAAAAATAAAGGCGTGTAAATTCATTAATAATCTTTTCAGCGTCCAAATAAAAACTACGGTGAGCACTCATCAGACCTAAGTCATTTAATCTTTCTTGACCGGTCGAATTCTGCTAAAAGGTTTTCAGACTTTTCATAACTGAAAATGAACATTCTGCAGTACAAATAGTGACAGTAGGATACAAGACAATAGCAGAGTTTTCTTGACTACATTTCTTTTTCCAGCGTACTGCTCTGGCCTTGTCTTGTAGTAAACTTCTGGAACGTTTGGTGTGCCATTTACTTTGTCCTTTCCCGATGAATTATTCGCAGCATAAGGTTTGAGGTACTATTCAGAAATTAATGTACGTATTGGAACGATTTTCGGAAGTTAACCAACAAGTTCGCTACTGAATAATATGCAGTATTGTCACGTACGAACTGAACCTATTGCTATTGCATCGATGCATCACTGTGAGAATTGTTCTCGATATCGAACATTCGATTCACGTGCTCTACAAGTAGAATGTGCTTTAATTATCAGTCCCTCTCTCTATTTCATCTTACATTCGGTAAGTTATATGACAATTAGATCCATGGATAAGATAAAGCGCATGGGAACTCAAAATTTCACCCACTATCGTTATTAACTACTCCAAGGTATTTTATTAATATGGCCGGCGTGGTGTATTCGTTCCTTGTCATTAAATATATTGGAAACACCGCAAATCTGCATGCAAATTTACATACATATGTATATGTAATATATTTTCTTTATATACTTCTGCAAATATTTATATACATATACTCATTTAGCTCCACGAATTTAGTATACGCACACTCATCTCAACAACTTGTGTGAAGGGCATTCATTTACTATTTAGTATTTTACCTTGTTCAAGGACAAAAGTCATGAACTTCCTTACCTAAACATGCCGTATAAATTATCGTTCCTTAAAAATAACCTCCAGAGGACGTGATTACCTTACCATGATTTTCGTTTCGTTCGTTTCATTATTGTTTTTGAAAAAATATTAAAGGAATATTATCAATGTACACACCATATTTTGGAAGTGCGTGTCATCACGACCGACGAGTGTTCATAAACACACACATTTGCTTTTGTTTACTCCAATCCGAATGGTTGGGCAAGTATGTTATGTTTAGGTGAAATTTTAGATCGATATTTGGACAAATTCTGAGAAAGCTGGAGTACGGCCGAATGTCAGCTCGCATTTCATAAAAAAAATTTAACTTTTGTCAATTTTTGATCACTTAAAAATTCTAGTTAAAGCTTTAATATAATATTTAAAAAAGGCAAATTATATCAATTAAAAAACGCAAAGAAAATCAGAAAACGAGAAAAGTAGCATGATTAAAAATATAGTAACAGGCTGACCGAGCTTTGCATGGATGCAGTAAGTTTCATTGTTAATTTAAAAAAAAATATTTTGAGTTTAAATTATTCTAGTAATTCATGTAAAATATTAATTACACTGTGCAACAAGATTCTACGTAATTGATGAAACCAATTGGAGATGAAACTTTATCCCTCCCATATCAAAACCTCATACTGGGTTTTTGGCGTATAGGTCTGGTTTCATTTTTATTTTTATTTAAGGTTGGCAACCCTGTATATGAGAAAAGTTGATTAAAACTAAAAAAGCAATTTTAGATGGGTTTTTTTGTATATCGCTTTTTTTTTGGATCGAGGAACTCATTTTTGACATTAACTTTTACCTAAATCTTACGATAGGTGGCACTGTCATTCAATTTGTCTTATTCTTCATGAAAAATAATATTTTTAGTTTTATTGTAGAAATGATCGTATATGATGCATATAGGAAGGGACATTACACTATATTTGGCACACAAAAAGATGATAAATAGTATACATATACACATATGTAGGCGTGAAAAGTTTGAAATAAAAAATTAAGTATACGTGCAAAGTAATATTTCTGTTAAGAATTAAATTATTTTCTGACATTTTGAAAAAATATACCATAAAAAGCTTACAAAAATAACGGTGCTTAAAAACTAAAACTTGAATCTTTTTGAAGGCGGCAAGTTTACTTCCTCATCTTCCTCGTCGGTATTGTCTTCTTCATTTCTAATTAGCCACCAGCATAGATCTGCTAACATTGGTAGTAGTTTTTCCCCCTATACCGTGTCTCCATTGTTAAAGCGACCTGGTGAAAATGTTCGCCTTGTTCATCCGATTCCGTTGCGATTTGGTGTTCAAACCAATCTATATAGTGATGGAGAAAATGTACCTTCAAACTCATATGTACACCGAGCTTCTCAAACATATTCATGAGGTGATCTACTTTTTCTCTGATGTTCGTGGCACGATGTTTACCGAGAACTTTAGCTATTACGTCTTTTATAGCATTCCAGGCATTTAGCTCATTTTCATTTAAAGAGTTATCAAACTTACTATTTTTTATCAATTTTCTTATGTCTGGATCATTAAACGTACCTGTAAAACGATATAGCAATTACATAAATCTTAAAAAATCTTATTTTATATGTAAATATAAAATACCTTCTTTTGCGTTGCTTGCACTAAGTCGTAGAAATATTGACTTTAGTGTAATAAAAGCTGGTCCATCTGCAGGAAGTGCTTTTACAAAATTTTTAAAAATACCCGATTTGATATGTAGTGGAGGTAGCAACACTTTTTCAATTGGAACAAGGGACGTGTGTAATACATTATCTGATCCAACAACTAAATCTTCTCTGTTCTCCCAGTCATGTTTTTGGTATTGGTTCCCTTTATAACGTGTATTCCACAAACATATTCTTCGTATATCCACCTTGTAATCCACAAAGCAGAGCTACCATTTTCAAATCGCAACATATACGCCATTTATGGCTTTCATAGTTTATTGCTTCTAGTATATGCCTCACAGATTCGTACATTTCTTTAGTGTTCAAATTGTATGCTATCGGAACGCTAGGTTTCTCGTTGTTGTAGTACAGCAAAACTGCTTTCATACTAGTTTTGGATGAATCAATAAATAACCTCCATTCGTGGGGAATATAAGTCATACACATTTCTGCAACAAGTTTTTCAATATCGTTACAGTAAACGAAGGTGTTTTCTTCATTGGCAGAGAAAAATGGCTGAAATTTTGCTTGGCGATGACGGTAACCAGTAACTTTAACATCAGGTGTCAGTAAATTATTTTGTTTTAACTTATGTGCTATATACTCTGCATCACGTTTTGATAAATTGACATGTTTTACCACATCATCCATCCAATTTTGAGATATTGGTGTCATATTTTTGGAAGCTTCAGATATTTCATAATCAGGATCCTGCAACTGGTTTTGCAAGTTCGCTGTCCATATAGAAATCGTAGTAGGGCTTGGTGGCCGGGGTACAGGAATAGCATCTGAATGCGATAATGGCAGGCTTACATAATCTGTTCCAATATATTTCATTGATCTTCGTGATCTTTTACAATCATCATTCAAACACACATAACAACTTGCTTCACTATGCTCACCTGAATGCACAACCATTCTGAATGAGTACATAGATTCAACACATTAAATAAAATAAACTTACCTGGATCAGTCCAAATCATCGGAACACCAAACTTCAGCGATTTTTTTATTCCTTTAACCCAGAGACGTAAGTCGTCGTAGCAGGTTCTACATATATCTTTGGGAGCCCAATTTACGTCTTGAACAACCGGCATCCCAAAATAATGTTCATACCACTCTTTCGCACTAACACTTATACCAATCAGATTGGTTGCTATGCTGAATTTACCGCAAACATAGCAATAAAGCGCTAACATTCGCAAACATTTAATCCTTTTTAATTTATTTTATAAGACGCTTTACGCTACCAAAATCTTCAGAATTTATTTTGCTGTGGTATTGCAAGAGAGTTGACACGAAACTCACAGAAATTGTGATTGGTAAAAAAAATACATATATTAATACTATTTTCGCATGAAAAACTATCAAAAATTAGACAAATTGTATGACAGCGCCACCTATCGTAAGATTTAGGTAAAAGTTAATGTCAAAAATGAGTTCCTCGATCCAAAAAAAACGCGATATACGAAAAAACCCATCTAAAATTGCTTCATTCGATCAAGTTTTAATCAACTTTTCTCATACACAGGGTTGCCAACTTTAAATAAAAATAAAAATGAAACCTATAGGCCGAAAACCCAGTATGAGGTTTTGATATGGGAGGGATAAAGTTTCATCTCCATTTGGTTTCATCAATTACGGAGAGATGAACCCTCATTTTGTGTCACAGTGTTACAGTTAATATTAATTTCTTAGTTACAAAATTAACTTTAATTCTAAACCAATACTTCCTTGCACATAACATTGCGAATATTGTTAGGAATTTCTTCCGCGAGAAGAACTCTTAATGTATGATGTCACAAAAGTGATTGAAGCAATTCTCATACTTTGGGATTATTATAAAAAGCCATAGTTGAAGAAAATTGTATTTGTTTTTTTTTAACTTCTGAAAATTTATCAAATATTGAGTTACGAACATGTAAGAAGAATTGCGGGTTTATCATAGCCTACTCCATCGATCACTCGAATTCTCCTCAGTGCTCATTAATTCACAAGGCAAATTGAGCATTTGCATCTTTTGACATTTCCTTTGACATATTGATATGTGCTCGTCAGCATCGTAGAGGTTTTCAAGTATGAAATCTTGTGTTTTTTGCAGGAAACTGTCGAACTCGCATTTGCCTGTCAATCTCAGGATTTGGCAGTCAAATAGAAAATCATAATGGCTTCCCGCAAGTTGACAGGAAAACTCGACGATGCGGCCATCGTTGGAAGGAAAAATTTGCGTAATAAATACAGAGACAATGAAAGAATTAACAAATAACATAATGTCGCTTTTAGAAATTTTAGAAATCAGGTGATCTCAGCTGTTTTCGAACGTAAACAAACAAAATGGCGGTTTCCATACTTGAAAAGGTGTACAATGCTTGTCAGTCAGTTTGAACATAATAGAAGCATCCGACTTGCTAGTATTTTTCAAAAGATCACTCATCGTTCGTGTGGTTAGCAGTTGGCCTTGCCGTATTAAAGTAAAACTTTAAGAATCACAAAGGGTTGGGAAACCATGGCTTTTCTAAACACAATGTGTTTTCATAAATGTTAGCATGTACTTGTATATGTGTACATGAGTTTCTATAAGTTCGTATAACCTCCAAAGTTTTCGGCATGTAGTTCCAATATCGCAAATAACGGCACCCACAGGGAATACCACGTTTTTGTACGCTAATTTTGCAGTCAAAGTCAAAGAAAACCGGACGTAGTTCACAGGCTTACCCACGTAATCTCCCACTTCGTCATACTCAAACGCCTCAGAAACTTTAATTTCGTCAAATTATAGCACACACATTCTGTAATTAATGCTCAACTCCGACATTTGTTGCATAACTTCTGTTGAAGCATTGACAGTATTCCTTCGTGTACGTCCGTTTTGCGATATCACAGCTGCAAACTGGGCATGTGCGGTAGCGGAAATTCCGCCCCCTAGGATCAGACGCGTATAAGCATATTGCATTGGAAATGTCAACCCAATTCCACTGCACGTTTCGAGCTACACATTTCTAATATAGATTAAATAAAGTAAAAATTATTTAAGTAACTTAAAAACCGAATAGCCATTTTTCTAATTTGACCTTCGTAAAGTAATTTTTCAATTATTCAATATTATTTAGCTTTATCAGTGGCATTTTTAAGGCTTTGTCCGCGCCTTAAGTGTATTAATCTATTTCTTGAAGTCAGAGAAGTTTGTACATATCAGCTTCTATGATTATACAGGGTTATCCATTTTGCGGTTTCCGAAATAAACGTAAATAAAATGCATTTAAAAAATGTTTTTTCATGAAAATCCTTTTTTATTATAGAATTTGAATCTTAGCATTATATTTAAAATATTACATTATTCAATTAACAGCCTCATGAAATTTGAAACTTCAATCTGTTTAATATAAGTTTCGACCACTTTTTCGCACATATTGGGCGGTACCTTAGCTACAACTTAACGAATGTTGGGTTGAGTTAAAATTTTATCGCATAAACACGGTCTTTCGCCGTGTTCTTTAATTTCATATTCATTTCGATATTTGAGGTGCAAGGAGGAAAACGATGATCTACAGGCCTTACAATATCTGTAACCGATCCAGTCTCTTAAAATTTCTTTAACATTTTACCAATTACTTGAGTAGTTGGGTGATTATGTGCACCATATTTTCCTCTTAAAGCATAAGATGTGGCCACGTTTGAATAACCATTTTGGTAGTAGATTTCAACAATTTTAAGTTGTGCGGTTTGTTAAGCGATCCGTTTTCATAAATGTCTGACTTTTAACTAAAATAAAACATGTTTGGTTTAGCAAATAAGTTTGGCAGATGTCAAAATACAACCCTGCACTTTCGAAATCACTGAATGGAAGACCCTTTATAACAGAAAAAAAATTTACAATTCAAATTATTAAATGCTAAGCACAAATTATAATTGTACACTTACTCAGTCAGTGTTGGACAACAAATTCCAGTCCTGAGCATTGTAATTGCATTGCTGAGGTATATCGTTTACCATTACAAAATCGGGACTAGAAATAACATTACATGTACATGTGTGCTTTTGAAAATAAAACTTTTCAATTGTATACCCCATAATGGGTTCGACATTGTTAAGGATTGGGTTGAATGATAATTCGTGATGTGTAATTATCGTAATTATGATGTGAACTGCGGATGCCTTGAAGTTAAGATTACGTAGCTTAAATAACATACTTTACATTTTAAAATTTATGATAAAAACTATCTATCTAAAAATATACAATATGTGTACAAACGATGAGAGAATTATCGCCCGTGAAGATGTAACGTCTCTCACTTGCAAAAAACTTAGAACTGTTGAAGAGAAATGGTAAAAAAGGGATGAAAACCACCCGAAAAATTAATATCCAAACCCAATGCTTTCTGGGTGATGATATTGCAAATCATAAAAGCCGCCCTTCACTGGTCAGTTGCATTACCATAGCTGCAGAGCCCGCACATCTTTGATAACTCGTCAAAAATTAGCAGAGAAATCAAATCAATGGTAAAGCTTTCGATTCGGATCTGGATAATGAAATGAGATCTCATATATTTTCAACTTACCTAAGGATGACCAAAGGTGATGCAACAAGTGGTCAATATATCATTTAATATTGAAAAATGAACATTAATTATTAAGCAACCCCGTTTTTACGAAGGTGCAACTTACTCTTCTTGCTTACTTTTTATATAATCAAATATAAAGGCCGGAATGAAAGCTAAGCTTGGTGGCGAGATTAGTACCGCTTTAGGCAATAAAGTTGTTCTTTTTTGTCCCATTACAAAAATAATTTGGTCATACCAAATCCTTTTTTTAAATACCCTTTGGCAAGCACGACCAAAGTGTGTAGATCTCTCTTCGTCTTGTTAAGCTTGGAAAAATGCTCCAACTCCACGTTCCACTTATTTTTACACAAAACACAACGGACCATATTTTTTTTTTTTTTTTAAATCACAAATCTTATTTGAAAAGTTTCACTTTTACAACTAGAAATTTAAATTATAATTAAATACAAAAAAAACAAAACATAAACAAATAGTCTTCACACTTAAACGAATTAATTTTATGAAAAAGTTGAATTCGCGGTAGTAGTAAGTCCCCCTCGCCTTGGATTAAAGCAAGGCGAATTTAAAGGGGGGAGAGCAAGAAGAATTTATAGGGGTCTCACAAGGCGAATTTAAAAAGGTAAAGTTACTGTGGCAGAGAATTCAAGTTTTTTCATTCAATGAACATCAAAACCGATTTTCGCATATTTTCCTTATCGGATACACAGCCTTTAGGAAATGATTGATTCCTAGCTGAAAACGTATGCAGTGGGCTATTGTGAACAGAAATGTGAAAAAAAAAATTCGAAGTAATTCATATTACAATTTCACAGAAAATTAAAACAAATATGCGATATTGTGGAATAAGGATTCATCCTCGTGAGCCGCTTTATTTTATAAGTTTAATGAAATACATAGTATTTGTGTTGAGAACTTGAAGTTTTATTAATAAACGTGAATTTATCGGAAAGTGAAATGTATAAGTTGGAAAAAAAAATTTTCTAGTTCCGGCTCATTTGGAAGACGCCATTCCGAAACTTGTTATCTCATCAGCAGTTACAAATCGTTTATTGAATTTGGAGGTCGAAATCGACTAGGTCTAGCATTTCTTCAGCGGCCTTTACGCTATTGAGATTGGATTCGTCCATTAAATTTTGAAAAATCGTTATTTTCAAAGTGTATGCAGTAATGCCATAAACCAGTACCAAAACTTATAGTGACATTTTATTTTAACGTTTTAACACTAACTCTTAAGTTAAAAACGAAATGAAATAAAAAATTAAAAAAGGAATCCAAAAATATAATTGTATATACATATAAAATATATAAAAAATCATTCTCAAAATCTATCATACAACTGAAACTGTATTTTATATCCGATTCCATGATATAGAAAAGAGGGTATTCCCACTCAAATTTTTTCTTAGATTGTTTAGCTATTTAACATAAATGGATTTTTAGACTTTTATTTTATTGTTTTTTCTTTTTTAAATTTCTCAATTTATTATTTAAATTTCTCAATTTATCATTTAAATTTCTCAAAATAAAAAAATAGTAAAGAAAATTGAAAAATGTTTAAGTGTTTATTGCGGCCTGTAATTACTTTTCGTTATAAGTCAATAAGCTTTATTGGAAAAACCTATTTGCTTGTTTTTTGAATTGAAAACTTATTGTTATACAACTAAAATATTGAGAACAGTAAAATATAATCTCAAGAGATCCAACCCTCTAATGAAAAAAAGTTACTTTCATGTGCCTTAACATTTTTTTATGTAAAAATGTATTAAACATTTTGAAAAAGGCAGTGTTTTTCAGACAAAATCAAGTTTTCAAAAAAAAGTTTTATTCTAAATATATTTGAGTAAACTACCTTCCTTTTTTGTAGCGTAATCGATTCCATGCAAAGTAACCCTTCCCTATTTGCTGTACTTCTCAGACGTGTGCAAATACATGCATATGTATGTACTTGTACATACGAGTACGAGTACATAAGGGTTTTATTCAATTTCATGCCCATTGTTTGCTAAGTCTAAAGGACTATTTTGTTATTCTAAATTCGTAAAGAATTTGTTACCACATTTACATAGTATATATACAAGGTGACTTATCGAAAATATTTTAAGTATTTACACAGATGATTAAATAAATAAAAGACCAGAGTTCATTGATTTATATTGCTGAGAAGTTTGAAACCACAAAAAAATTCCGTTTATTATAAACGCCGTTATTTGGGAAATTCAACAATGAAATTAGTAATCGTCGTTTTAATTTGAAAAAAAAGTGAAAACTCATGGTTAATTCATAATACTTTATATTTTTAGTTTTCGATGTGCACATACATATATAACATACACAAACACATAATGTGTACATTTGTTCATACGTATAAACTTTCCATTCTTACACATATGTACATGTGTAAGAAACACTTGTGTCCTTAACCACTACCACTCCATCCTAGTATTTTTATTTAAATATCTTACACAGCTGTTGACCAACTAAGAAACACTGTAAGTTCTTGCATGCGATAACCAGTATTTTGACCCTACACTCAATCCGTACTCTTTCTTCTGTTTTCACCCTGACCATCGGCATTTACCGAACGCTTGCCCATTCGGTCTGACCGAGTCTCGTTACTGTATGGCCTTTCTGTTTTGGTCATTTAGTCGTCGAGAGCCGTGGCGCGTGGGCACAATCGAAAGCCAATATCTTTAACGGTAACGGGAATGTTGTACAAAAACTGCACACACGTTGACTTCATTTAATTCCGTGCAATGTCGCTGAAATTGGACACCAACTTGTACTAAATAAGAGCTCGGTTTATTGATTTGCTGTGCGCATCTAAGTGACCTTTAACCTTTATTTGCATGTGTTTGGAACTTCGCGAGTAACAAAATACATAAGAATAAAAAATTTAATTGCGTTGTTTTTGAGTGTGTAAAATGCTTCAAATGTCGTTAATTAGTTAAGTTTCGTAGTGTTGACAAAAATTATGAAATTAGACGTGCATCAAAATGTCACAAGTCCTGAACACCTTCCTTCAGAATCTTCTCTAGCAGAAAATCATCGCACATTCCTCGACACTACCGCAACCAAGGGCACCACTAATACCACAGCAACTATAAATGAAAATACTACGACTTCGACAGTTTCTCCGGAAGTAGAGTTGAATAATAACCCCAACTCCATAGTGCGCACCCAAAATTTTTCCTTCGCTAGTACCTACCGACCAGACACCAACACTTTCAATAACAGATACGACAATTCCCAATCCTTTGGCTTATATCCATACAAGCCCATTGCAGCCTTCACTGTCCTTAATAGCGAGGAGGTGGCAAACACCTTGGATAGTGGTAAACCTAACGCGATTGTGCGACCCATTCGTCGTTTTGATAAGCCGGAATTGGCGCGACCTATTCGTCATAATGCTGTTACAGACGAAAATACTTTGTGGTCTCCACCGCAAGAACGTCGCCAGAAGAAAAACTTGTCATCCACATCATCGAAGACAATGACCCATTTGTCCTCGGTAAGGCCAAATGAAGAAATCTTTGAACAAATAAACGACGAATTAAGTCAGAAGCTATATAATTTACACCACACAACTAGTCCAGAGTCATGGGCCAGCTCTAGACACTCTTCAAATGTATGGCAATATGGCAATATGTATATTCAAAAATTTCATAAATACTTATTTTAAAAGTTTTTATATTCGAAGTCAACTAGTGTAGGTATTCCGTACATGTAAATGTATACGTACAAATCCAACCAGCAAAAATGTATATTTTATAAATTTACCACAACACCACGGTAATAATTGATATATTAGTTTGTATTTGGATGATAAAGGATGATTTTCTTATATTCATCTGCTTCATTCAGAGCACACTTCTGAAAGTAAAATGACAACATTAGTCAGCCACGATATGTGTCAAGCTTAAAATTTAGAATAATGAATTGATTCGACAAAGGAACATGGCAACGTATTCAAGATTCGTAGAGGCACCGCGAGAAACAAATGTTTTTCAGAAACATTGTAGGGAAAACTTCATTCAAGATTGGTAATTAAGACACATTACAATAAAAATATATTAATAATTTGTGAAAATTAAAATTCATATTGCCCGATTTATTTGGAAGTGTGAACATTTGAGCAATTTTACTTAAGTTTTCGATTGGCATTTGATGAAATAAAAGCATACGAAATATTTGCAGTGGAAGAGAAATGAAGGACAATATTTTAGCGCACTTTGTTTTATTTTATTTTTTAAATATTGCATTTAGGTAAATGATTTTTGCTAGTTTTGTATGATTTAAATGATTTATTACTTCATTACAAAATAACATACTGCACTTATATATACTCGTATATGTGTGTATGTATGATAACAATATATGTATTTGTAATGTACTCGTACACCTCTTTCTTCCTTTTAACACGAGTTACGTTCACGAAAAAATTGTGTAAAAAGATAATTTTCGTTCAATTTGTCCGAATTAAATTCTTTGACGTTCGTTAGTATTTGAAGAAATGTCAAATTAATTCAAAATAAAAAAATAAATAAGTTATATTTTAATTTTTTTAGAAAAATTCAATAATTTGGTAAAGTGGTTGTCGCGCAGATACACAAATATTTTTTAAAAACAAAAAACGACCTTTGACATATTCAAATTTGCTAGAAAAATGCCATTGGTATGAGATTTTTTCCATCAAAAAGCTAAAACCTAATCACATTAAGTAGTAATTAAACTTGCTTTTGTATTTTCCTTCGAAATTCTTTGGAATTCGGTTTAAAATTAAGAAAAAAATTTAAATTCAAATCAGCGAATGGTCTACGCGTGCAAAAGGTTGAGAGATGGCTAACTTTTCGCGTAGCGTTGGAACCAGCGTTGCTTTTGATGGATGGATGGATAGTCGCATGTATTCATCTAAGACGTCAAAATCATTCTGCGACGCAACGTAACGCAAAAGTCTCATCGTCTTATCTGCCATCAGCCTTAGCCTCTGCGTTGATACATGCGTGCATACATGCTTACATATATAATAAATATTATTACGTTTATGGGTTACAATTCATGAATTCGTTTTCTCACGAATTCTAAACTGGTCATGTTCATGCAGAACTTAAGAATTCGTGAAATTAAGGGTCCGAAACAAAAATTACATGTACGAGTATTTGGCAAAATTCATGTATAGAATTCGTGTGTTATAAAATGCGTGAGTTGATGCTTATGCACGCATTCTATGTTCTTTTTCATGAATTGTATTCTTGAAATTTCCGACGCTTAAACGTAGTATATACATACTGTTACGATTTTGCTGAATCAACCTCGATGATATCCCAAAACCTTCGGGAACGACCAAGCTTTTAATTCACCAAGTATTAGACTTTTAGCGACAACATTCGCTCATAAAGCAAATTTAATCCCATTTTATTTAGAAAGAATTGATTAGAAAAAGGAATAAATTTCTATATTCGAACAAACATCAATAATTTTTGGAGCTGGTTCTCATTATGAATATTTTTATTGTAGTGTAAACAATATTAAGCATTTCTTGCTAAAATTGCAACTCAATTTATTGTATTAAATATGTATATTGGAGAAAAAAATAAAATTCTACCTTGAGAAGAGTAAAATATCTGAAATTCATTATCAAATCTTGTACAAAAAAACCGTGTAAAAAAGAATTAGGTGAAATATATTTGTAAAGGCTGATCCATTTCAAGGTTGCCTACTTTTTTAAAGAAAAAAAAAAACACAGAAAATTCAAATGTAATGGGAAATGTTTATTATCATTCGAAAGAACATTCTTTGGTATTTATTTTTTGAAGATTATCTTTTTCAAATGTTGGCTGCGGCTACGTCTCAGATAGTCCATTCGTTGAGTCCAATTTTCGATGACTCGTTCGAGCATTTTGACTGCTAACTGGTGGGATGTTTTGTTCCAAGGTCTGAATCGAAGCGGGTTGTCCGCACAGACCTTAGGCTTTACATATCCCCACAGCAAAAAGTCTTACGGTGTGATATCACATGATATTGATGGCCAATCGACCATCCCAAAACGTGAAATTGTCTGCTCACCGAAGTGTTCTCTCAATAAATCCATTGATTGATGCGATGTTTGGAAAGTGGCGCCGTCGTGTTGAAACCAAATGTCGCGGATATCATAAGCTTCAATTTCAGGCATCAAATAGTCGGTTATTATGACGCGATAACGGTCGCCATTGACGGTTACGTTCTCACCGGCATCAAATATGGACCGATGATTCCACTTACCCACAAACCACACCAAACCGTTGTTTTTACTGGATGAAATGGCAGCTCTTGAATCTCTTCAGGTTGCTCTTCGTTCCAAATTCGACAATTTTGAACCAGAAATGGGCCTCATCGCTGAACAAAGTTCACAAAATTTGGCTCGAAAACGTCGGATCTTCTTGGAACTTTTCAAGAGCCGATGTCGCTTGGGAAGGTCGAGCGGCTTCAGTTCTTGCACAATTTAAGATATCGACATAAAATGCGCCAAGTCCGAGTTGCTGTGAACGACGTCGAATCGACTCTATACGGTCTTCTTATACACTGTCAGCTACGGCCGCTATATTTTCTTCAATGCGTACTGGACGTGGTCTATTCGGTCGAATATTATCCAATAATGAATGCTGGGTCTCAATATGGGTGATGGTGTTGTGAATGGTACGCTCAGTAGGCCGATTATGTTGATCATAAATTGAGGGAAGCGCGCGAAACACATTCTTTACAGAACATGAAATTTCGTAATAAAGTTGAATGATTTGTAAGCGTTGTTCAGGCGTAAGTCTTTCCACGATGAAATGCCAAACAATACTGAAAAAAATAACATGACAGCTTGACACGACTCACGTGTGATCTATCAAAAAAAGGCTATTGGAAAAAACACCTCTACCTTTATTATTATTTATATATTAATATTTATATATCTACAAACATATATACATATATATATTTATATATATCTGTATATATATTATAAATACATGGTTTATACATATAAAGGGTGTAATGTGTATTTTTTAGACGCGTGATTTTCAATGGGGCTCTTCGGAGTTGGTCACATGGCCGCAATTGCTGCGAAAAATGATCGAAATTGGGCCTCTCGGCTAAAATTTAAGCAACACGTTATTTTTATAATAAAACTAAATTCTTGACCACATGTCTAAAAAAAGCACCCATTATAAAAATTTCTACTGATTAGCACTTAACGTAATAACCGCTCGATCACACGTTACTTTGGCTCTTTCCTATTTTGTTTAATTTAGACATAATACTTCACATTGTAGAGAACGATGATTTAATTTAAAATATTAAACTTTTTATTATATTATTGACCTCCTTATATATTTACACGAGAGCTGTACTAGATATATGACGACACTGACATAAAAAGACAGCGGCTAGGTTACGTCTTTGGAATGGATGAAAACGCTCCAGCTTTAAAAGTTTTCGATGCAGAACACGCACATGGAAACAGAGATCAAGTTCAGAAGGACCTTGTTTCGCTTGTTTCGCTTGGTATTTCCAATTAGCGCCAAACTGTGAGGAGAAGAAATGAATTATTCGGCTATAAGCACGCCAGCGGAGCTTACGCCAATGTAGTAGCAGTAGTAGTAATATATTTGAATTTATGTGCTTACAATATTTGGTGTTTGCATATTGCAGCGGCTGAGTTATTATCAGAGATAATCAGAGATTAGTCGCCACTCAAAATATTCCAAGAAAATGTAAATAGGAATGCATCGAAGTAATCCAAACACCACAACTTTGGTATACGCTTGGTTACATTAAGATTCGACGACTAAAAATTGTTCGCAACCACATGGATGTAATCGGGTCGTAAAACTCAAAGCAGACTATATACTAACATGACGCCGCGAACTACGAACGATCTATATTTCTATCCGAATCATAACTACTTTCATTGATCTGTTGATCTATGATCCCCTTCCGATCTCGATGATTTTCAGTACTTATGTCAAATTTATTATATGTGTCTTGAATACCAAATTTCATGCTCCTAACATAGACGCTATTTTGAAGGATTCATGGCACAAAGTTTCAAATCTGAAAAATCAGACATATATATGCTAAGTGGTTCGGTCGGTTTCGACAAATGTGCGTATTTATATACCCGCAAGTAATTCTGCATACCATGTTTGGTTGAAATATCTCAAAAACTGGGAACTAGCTTACATTCTAACAGACGGACAGACGGGCATGGCTAAATCAACTCAGCTCGTCAGTCTAATATGCTCGGTATAAATTTTGGCAGGTCTATCTCTTCTCCTTTTGGTACTTACATACTTTGGACCCCTTCATGAACATGAAGTTTTCTATCAAACTTCAAAGGAACACTCTCAGGGCTCCAATGAAGCCACCCTGGAAATTTTGAAGAAAGCCGACTGGGTGGTTTTGGAGTCTATAACCTAGATACATACACACATTCATACATACATATGTACATACATACAAAATACACCCTTTTTTATATACATAGATAACAGCATTACACCCACGTGGTAAAATTTCAAGAATCTTTTGCCACGCAAAATAGCAGTGTTTAATACTTCATGTTAAGGAATAATAAAATGAATGAATAAATAGCAATTATTTTTGATTTTCCTTGAGACTAATTTCTCTTAAAAACAATTTCTTATAAATATTTTAAGAATAAATTTAGTAAAAATTTAGAAGAAAATATATTTAAAAAAAACTGGCTTTAAGAAAATATAATTATACAATATTTAACTTTATGTATCACATAAAACGTACGTTAACTTGCTGGTTGGATTTAGGCTCAGATAAAACTGAGTTTATTCACATTTCTCAACTCTTGAGGAACTAACAGTTGCACCGAAATCATCTTATAAAAATACTAGAAGCCCGGCGACACGTTGATGTAGTTTTATGTATTTTTTTTTTCAACTTATTAATAAATAATTGGTATTGTGAAAGAGTGATAAGCAAAAAATAAAAATTGCGTTCGTATTATTGATCCAGCGATTACATACTTATATATACATATGTCACCTTATGGTCGCTTTATCGTCGTTTTATCGTTTCTAAAAGTCTTCCAAGAAAATGTGAATATATTTACCTCGAAGTAACCCGCTCCCTGCTTATCAGTGCTCCCCTTCCGAAAAGGAATGATTATGTATATGAACATAGAAATGGCTTCGTACATAAATTCAACCGAATTCAATCATAAATATAATTTTGATACGACTTTTTTCCAAAAATATCAGTATCTGGTCCTGGAAAGAAAGTAATTTCAAGTAAATCGAATCATAAGTACGATTTTTTCAAATATGTCTGTTCCTGGTCTACTTTTCTTAACAAATTTCAAATAAATATAACCAAAAAACACTATTTTTTCGAATAAGCGGATCCCAGATCTACTTCCAGGATTCCTCTTTCGTGTTCATTTTTTTCTGGCCGGACGCCAATCCGAATTGGTGCGAATCATAGAAATCGGCCCAGCCTTTGTTGAGTTATATATACATATACATAAATCATATCATAGATATTTTTCAAAGAGACTTTAGCAATTATATCTGACTTACTCGTACATTTATCTTGTGATCAAAAATATGTTTGTAATATTATTAATTTTAAAAATGTAGTGTAAGCATAAATGGCTATGAAAGAATTTTTTTCATATTCGCTGAATTTTTATCCAATTTTTATACACAAGTACATACATATACATACATTACATTCCTAGGTAAGTCAACATGATCACATTGTCAAGCGTCCTCTATTTATTACCACGGTGCCTACTGGTGTATTTCTACCACCCCCTAAGGAACCTCCAATACCTTGGTTTTTAAAGCCCCACATATATGCATATTCCTCACACCCAGTGGTAATGACAAGTGGCGGTGGCATGGCGTCCCCCGATGGCAATGACAAAGTTCAAAATAAAACCGCAGTAAACCCAACAAAAATATCTACCAATGACAAGGAATCCACAACTAAATCATTCAATAATACAAATTTAAATTCAAAAGGAATCTCTAATGTAACGTCGAAAATGACTGGAAGTGTAAACGGCCCGTCATTAAGTAGCATGCAGAATGGTCATTCGCCCCCTCCTTCATCACGATATTCGTTAACTGGTGGTGTAAATCTTACCAAACAACAGTTTCAGGAACAAATTCAGCAACGTCGGGCAAAAAGGTAAACTACGATCCGTAGATAAATATATACTTTTGTGAGTATGCATTTATTTATAACTGAATACATCCCATCCCATAATTATAACCACACCAAATCTATCGAAATAATTTGCTTTAAGTGTAAAAGAGAAGAGTAAGATTGTTACATTTACAGCCCCGGGCTCAATTAGCCACAAGTGCGTACAATCATAAGGCCTTAATATCCTGCGCTCGAGCCACTTGGTGTTCTCATTGAAACTACTTACTTGCATATATACATATATACGATATCCTTTTTGTGATTAGGTGTTCTGATTCATTCAAACTCTTTTATATCAAATATGTGAGAAAGCTGGACACTCACAGAGAAACTGGCCAACTGTTTCCCTTTTTCTCTTGTCCTATTTTAGGCAGAAATTATGACATTATATATATTGGTAAAGCATCGAGGTACACACCAAAAATTGGAGGAGAAGCTTGGCCACTTTAGCTGTTAGAAGCGCCAATTATATATACATAGATATAGATATATATCTGTAAGTACATGCATATATATGCGTCATATGGTCTAAGAAAATAACTATATTAAAAGTGTGTTTACTATAAAATAATAAAGAGAATAGAAAATCTCTTAAATCTTTATTTTTAAATTCGTTGTATAACATCCCGATATATTGCGCGATTAGACTAAATTTAAAATTGTTAATCAACGTGAGCAACTTATAGCGAAATTATGAAATTTTTGTTGTCAATGCAATGGTAGCAGTCTCCAACCCAAATCCACTTAGATCTTCATCTCCACGAAATCGATTCAAATTTCGATGGGCCGATATCTTCTCTTTCTACTATTTTCATATAACAAAATAAAGTAGTAATAGAATCATCATTAGAGACACTTCCATTTCTAATAGCTCACTATATTTATAAAGTTTTATATACACGATTAAACCCATTATCAGAGGTCACAAAATATAATACATCATTTCTTATCGTATTATTATATTCCAAATGTTCTTTTAATACTAATTTTACAATCATCCATGTATTTTTTTTTTCAAATGATTGAAACTACCTGTAAATTATTGCATCATGATAGCAATTATTTTTAATAAATGATTTGCATGATTCTCCGCACTGTAGAGGGGATCCAAATATATGAATCGAGCTCCTGAGTATTTAACATATATCACATACATATCTATGTACAAAATGCATATATTGAACTGTTTTACGTCACAATTAAAAAAAATTATACTCTATCATTTGCACATTGATGGAATGGTATCCATGGTGTTTGACATAGGTTTCCTCATGATTTCTAGGTCTCAAGAAATGGTGGGCATGATGAGCTTGTCCTGTATTTGTATCATGGAAAATATATATAACCTAAGAAAAATATCGAACGATTGATTGCGCCTGTTGCGCGTTGAATAAAATGGCTTATATACGACTGGGTCATAGAAATCCAAATATAAAGTTACATAATATATACAATTGAAAGTACGTGTTTTAATTGGTTTCATTAGTTTTGTGGATAGGAAAAAGTCGCAGGGATCCAAATCTGGTGAATACGATGTTTGAGGCATGATTACGGTCTTGTTTTTGGCCAAAAAATCACAAATAAGCATTGATGTGTGAGCTGGTGCAATATCGTGATGCAGAATCCACGATTTGTTTTTCCACAATTCCGATCGTTTGAGCTGTATTGCTTCACGTAAACGTTACATAACTTCCTTGTAGTATTCCTTATTAACTGTACTCCTGATTCACTACACCGTTGTAATCAAAGAAAACAGTGAGTGAAACCTTCACCTACACACAATACTTAACATATGTGTATATTAATATCACAATACTCCAAAATTCCTCACAACTCGTTAACCCGAGAATACAAAATAAGTTACAATTCGTTATTAGTCACATTTTCAGTTATCTTTTAAGTATAATTTTTAAGTGAAAGTTTCTTATCTGGATTATGTTTTGTTGCCATTTAGTCGTGTCTGGAATATTTCAGTCTCATTATTGTAATAAAATTGAAATGCCATATTTTACCGTTAAGCGGCTTACACTACATTACATTGCATTTATGCAAATTGGAGAAAAGTTTGGAAGAACTGAACATTGGACTGTTTAAGGTCATGTCTATGTAAGTTGCGGTTCTTTTGAATACTCGTTAAGGATCAAGAGAAGTACTATATATATGTGCAACCCCTTAATCCGAAAATATTTAATTCTAAACATTGTAATTTTTCTGGTTACATAAAGGTAAAGGTAACTGTAAATAAGTTAATATTAAAAGCTATATCATTTACATATCTTTATATTATATATTAGGTAACGGCATCAAATTGTATTAAACTTATATGTATGTACTAACACCATTATCGCATACATGTACATATTGGTGTAATTTGAAAAATATTTTATGAATTTTTTACAGGGATACTCCACCGCAACCCTACCGTAATGTCATGTACGACCGCCGTGTGATTCGTGGATCTGTATTTGGTGCCCAACAGCTCTTGGTAAGTTTAGCATTAATATAGGGGAGCGTCCATAAATCACGTAGTTCGGCTAAGAGGGGGCAGGGGTCGGCTTAAACGCCACATTATAGCCACATAATCGGCTATTGGCACATTGTAGTAGAAAACGAACAGTAATGTAAAACAAAACCACATTCCATCGGGCAGAAGAGGAAAACTGTCCTTTAGTTTCTAGCAAATGGAGGACCTCCTGTTTGTACTAAGCTGCGTCCGAACGGCTAATGGATTTTTTTAAGAAACCTGTATTTCATGAAAGAAGTACAATCAGAGGGCTTGACATTCCCTGCCGAAGAACGACCGTAGTTAGGAAAGTTAATTTTCTATAAAGGGTGTATACAAAACCCTTATCCTTTAACGATATTGTGCTTTTTGCCGGGAGCTCTACAGGAAGGGCGGCGGCAATAGCCTAGTGGCTAGCAATGCATACTACCATGCGGAAAGTCACTGGATCAAGCCGTAGCCTGACAAACATCCAAAATTATAGAAAATTAGCTTAAATAAAACACAAAGTTACTTTTTCTAAGCACTTCGAATGTGTTTTTGACATGAAATAAAAGCTCCTTATAAAAATCTATCAGCCGTTCGGAGACAGCTTAGAATAAACTGTGTAAAACTACACCAAATACAAATCATCCTTACATCGGAAAGACGGAAGTTGATCAGATAGGGATTTAATCATACGACTCCACTCAATGAGGAGGATACTCTTCCCTCGATGCATATTTTTAATGAGCAAGAAAAGAGCAGCATGCTTTTTTCAATCTTTGTATTTAAGTTTTTAAGTTTTCAATTTCTGCGTAGTTCATTATAAGAACTGTTTAGTTTTTAAAATAATTTAAGAATAAAACAAAATATTATCGCATCATAAATATGTTTGTATTTTTTTCATTTTAAACATAGGAAAACTCAGATCCATTTGATAAAGCAGCCGAAATACGTCGACGTCACGCGATACGCAAGCAAAAAATATGTCGAAATCAACGTAATGTACTTGGGACACCGCCGCCTGTCAACGATCGTCGACACGAAGTTATACAAACAGAGAAATATTTGGAAGAGCTAGTGCAACGTCCTCCTGAGTTTTCTGTTGATACACAAACAGATTTGTTCCTTGAAAAACCACCAGAGCCACCTTATGTGCCCGCCAAAGTGGGCATTGACGCCTCGACCGAAATTGCCGATGGTGAACTATTCCACTTCGATTCTGAGGCACAGCCAATTATCGATATACTTGTGGATGCCTGTATCGAACAAAGCTTGTTGGAAGTCGCACACGAACAAGAGATTGCTGCACTTCGTCAAAAACAAGCAGAGTAAAACTAACATATTATCTATCGAACTTACATTCTTTTTCATATACAAACCTATTTGTAGATTTCTGGCAAAACGTGAAGCCGAGTTGGCAGAGCTTCGGCGTCTTGAAGCTGAGGAATTACGGTTGCAAGCTGAGAAGGAGCGCCGCTTACAACAAGATTCCATCGCAAAAGAATTGGATCAAGAAATGCAAAAGAGCGTCACTGCTGCCAAATTATTGCAGGGCCATATTGCAGGATTATTGCCAGAGGTTTTGGATAATCTTGAACCAGCTACGGATGCAGCCAAGAAGGAACATCTAATGAAGACCATCGCACCATGGTTGACTGTCGAAGTAGCAGAAGAGGTTGGGCATATCGTGGACTCCCGTGAAATACTCACTGTCATCATACAAGAAATTATTAAACAACGCGCCACTGCGTATGCTGGTTATAAGGAGGACACGCCCTTGGAAACAGTAATAGAAAGGGGTGAAGATGACATATTAGAAGAGGCAGCGAAAGAAGAAATGTGTCCTTGTGAATCGAGTGATATCAGCAGTGAAAAAACGGATAAGTGTGACGGCTTATCGAATAATGTATAATTAAGTGAACTAATTTACTATTATGGGGCGTAATTAATCCCTCCACACAAAAACTTTTTAAATAATAATAACAAAAATATCAAAATTGTTAGATAAATACATAGCATACATATATGTACTTGTATATGTACGTTTATGTGGGTATACAACGAAAATCAAATGTTAGATATTTCAGATCACGATTGCATGAACATTTCAAATTCATGTGCTTAAAAAATCAAATTAATGCTTACTTAAACGTTACTAAACCGGAAATGTTGTCTTACAAACTTTGGTTCGCTTATTGTAAGTTCTAGAGAAAGAAATGATGGAACATTTAAAAAATATACTGTAACAACTATGTCCAAAGTGTTTATGAAAATGTTAACTGGATCCATAAAATGTCTAAAGCAGATTGACAACGTATTAGAGGTACATACGTCGTGATAAGCCAAAATCGGACGGTTGTTGTCAGAAATAGTAACATATACCGAATACACATAATATTATAAAATTCAACACAAATTGCTTTGGAAAAAAATTATTTTCAAAATAACAATTTCATATGTAGGACCTTCACTATTTTTGCAGATATGTCATAAAATATTGAAATTTATCCCCTTCTTTCCCTTTGGTACTTACAATTATCGGATCAAAGTTATGTACTCATGCAAATACGGAGGTCGAAAGTTAGCTTAAAATGTTATATGTGTTATGCGAATGGTAAAAATCAAACGCAAAAGGAAATTGTCATATTATCCCTACACCTAAATACAGTGCACATGGTCGGTCAGCCGCTCATCTGTGATACTCTCACAGGAACATGTTAGCAAGGTTTTGTGCATGATTTTTGAGAGATTATCGATGTGGGAATTTTAAAGAGGCCCGCTCGTGGGCAGTGCAGGGGTGCACCACTGATCTAAGTAAACGCATTTATGAAGCCAACATGCAAATTATGCCTTTTCGTATTCAAAATATATGTACGTATGTATACTTTTATTTTGGCCAAATTAATCATTTTTTTACTTACAAATTCATATTGTGTTTACAAACGAGTAATATTTTGTTTTGATTGAATATGAATGTCAATAAATATGATTAATTAGTTCAAGTGCAGATATATGTATATCAGAGAACACCTGCATATCCCATACACTTTATTAATTTACTTTGATTTTGAAAGCACTTTGTAAATATTTAGTTTTTATCCTAACGCTTCGAAATGACACAAATAAGTAATTATAAATATATAGATATATTCAAAAAATAAACATAAATAAAATATTACTTTCTTTCAGATTTTGTTAAACAAAAATAAATATTTTATTTTATTACTATTTTTTACTAAGAATTCTGGACATTTAAATATTTTGTTTATACAATACTCCTATTGAAGGCGAGCTTAGGTGTCTGAAAATCTATTTGTATAGGGCGTTTTTTATAGAAGTATAGAACTTTAAGTTGGCATTACTTTTCAAAATGGCGACCGATTTAACAGCTGTCAAGTGATTTATTCTCAGTTTGGTATGGCAATTCATCAGGAATAGACTCACGCCTGAACAACGCTAGCAAATAGTGCAATTTTATTTCGAAAATAATGGTTCTGTGCGGAAAACGTATTGCGCCTTTAAAAAATACGTATATTATCTGCTTCTGAGATTATTTTTGAAGATACATTTGAAATTGTAATTTAATTTTTGTATTGCAATTTAATTTTTTTTCTTTAACAGGAAGTAACTCAGTAAAACCCAACAATGTTTTGTTCTTCCTTTTTTTTGGCAATTGTGTATAATGACGTCTGCAATAGCCAAGTTTCGAGTCATGATCTGACCAACATCTAAAATTATAGAAAATTAATTTAATAAATAATTAAGTTATATTTTCCAATTGCGGTCGCGCCTCGGTAGGGATTACCAGCCTCTTAGAGGGCATTTCGATAGGCATGAACCGCAGCCACTAGCCGCGGGTGGCCTATCAACTATTTTGCTACGTTTCCCTGTATTTTTAGCAATACCGGTAATTTTTAGTTAAGTGTGTTATATATATATATCGTCGATGCATATGCAATACCACCTATCTACTAGATGCAAAACCTCCCAAATGACGAAAGTGGCAAAAATGGGATTTGGTAACCCTGCATTCCAGGCATCGAGTTTCCTCTATAAAAATAAAAAATTTCATATTCCAGCCGAAAATTGCCGAAAAAACGGTAAATGCAAAACCGCATGTAAAGTGTGTAGTCACATTTTATTTGCAAAACCAACCATCATTTAGTTCTGTTCAGCAAGTTGATCAACCAAGCGTCAGTACTACGGACAGGGAGAGGCCTAATTTTATTGTGTTCTTTGCTATTAATTTTTTTTTAACTGTTTGTGAATATACATACCAGAAATGGATTCAAATGAAAGAAGTGAAATAATTATGGAAAAAATTTTTAAAGGTAACAAAAAAAGAAACAATGTTATTTATGTACTAAGTGTTTGTATGTACATTATTAAAATATAAATTTAGATGCTTGGGCGACTCCACCAAGTTCTCCTGGAACTTCCTATTCAGAGTTGCAATTGTCGCCGCACACGCATGGGATGCGCATCTCAATAGAGAATGATGAAGAATTTTTCAATTTCCCCAGTATGTTCAATTCTCCTGTTATGAACAGCAACAATTCTATCAAAGGTGACTGTGATATTCATACTTCCCCCAGCAATGAACGCCTTCCACAAATACAAATTTTGGAAGAAAACAAAAATAAAAGACGAAAACGGAACACAGACAATTGGAAAAGAGAGATCAACAAAAAGAAAAGAATGATTGGAGAAGAGTACATAGGCTTTCGCAGAACACAAAACAAAGTAGTCCAAGATGTGCCACGAATAAAGAGAGTGCTTAATAAGCCAACTTGTGCTAAAGCTTGCCAAAGAGTAAAAAATTTGATTGTAAAAGGTTTATTGAGCAGAAAAGAGAACAAATTTTTGCACGCTTTTAGAAAAAACATTAATTGGCAACGAAAAGAAAAATATGTTTGCTCGCTGGTTCACGCTCAAACTACAAAACCAAATAAGAGCAGCAAATTAAAGAAATCAAATTCTTTTGTGTATTTTCTCAAAGATAGTACAGAGAGGCGAAGGGTTTGCAAAAATATGTTTTATCGACCTTAGGACTCAAGGCATGGACTGTACGTTCATGGCTCACTAATACACAGGTTTCGTGCAGCTCTCAAAAGAAACGAAAGCCCACAAATAATTCCAAAAAAACTTGTAAAATTTTTTTTGGCATCTTTGCCAAAGCTCCACACTACTGCAGGTCATCATCAAGCAAACTCTATTTAGAGCCAGTCATTGGATCAAAATCACAGTTGTACTCTCTTTATAAGAATAACGCTCTCGAGCTTTCAGTACCCGTAGTCTCAAGAAGTTATTTTGATAATATCTTCTCCGAAGAAAATATATCTCTTTTTAAACCCAAAACAGATGAGTGCGATACTTGCATTGCTTTTAAGACCGGAAATATATCCGAAGTGGAATATAACTGTCATTTTGACCTCAAAAATTCAGCACGATTAGAAAAAAAGAATGATACCATACTTGCCAATTCTGGAGAAATTCATTTAATTACTGTTGACCTACAAGCTGTTAAACTATGCCCAAAATTAAACGCCAGCTCAGCTTATTATAAAACTAAGCTTGCTGTGCATAACTTCACAGCTTACAACTTAGTTATTAAAGAAGTTTGTTATTGGTTTGATGAAACTGCAGCCGACTTAAAGTCTTCAACCTTTGCCAACTTTTATGTGGACTTTATACCATCAATATTTCGTAAAGATGTAAACCCTGTAGTGATTTATTCCGATGGTTGCACATATCAGAATCGAAATTCTGTTGTCGCAAATGCATTCCTTAGGCTTTCCATTGTATACAACGTTGACATAACTCAAAAATTTCTAGTAAAAAGGCATACACAGATGGAGGTAGATTCGGTTCACTCTGTAATTGAGCGGAAATTAAAGAATCGGCAAATATATTTACCTAGCCAATATATTTTGGCAGCACAGGAATCCAGACGCAATCCGTTTCCGTATATCGCACGAGAGATGGACTACACATTTTTTAAAGACTATGATAATAAAAAATATCAATTATATGACTCCATACGACAAGGTCGTAAAAAGGGGGATAAAGTCCTTTTCGATTTACATGGCTTGAAATACTCTTCTGCTGCATCAATCAAGTATAAGTTGTCTTTCGAAAGCACTTTTCTAGATCTAGACGATCTAAACGCAAATGGAACAAAAGCATTCCTAACGCTCTTTATTTGCCTCGTATACCAATAAAAAAATCTAAATACCAGCACTTACAAGGATTGAAACATGTAATTCCTTCAGACTGTCACTACTTTTATGACAACTTACCTTACAAACAAAAGATACTAAGATTTATGTCTGTAAAGTTAATTATAAAAAGATAAAAAGAAAGAAATTTGTTTTTATTCTACATATATGCGGGTTAAAAATATTTACGTGTAAAAATAATAGGAAAATTTATTTGCAAAACCATCTATAAAAAAAACTTACAATTATGATAAACTTCAGTTCAATACTAGTTTACTGAGGTAAGTTGCACCTATTAAAAGTAGAAAAAAGATTTCAGTTCAAACTTCATTCATAAGATTAAAAGAAAACTCGTTTTTTTCACCTTCTGTAAAATTTGATTGGCGTCAGATAGGTGGTATTGCAGTTGGTAGATAGGTGGTATTGCATAGGCATCGACGATATATATATATATATATATATATAAGTGTGTGTATGTGTGTGTGTGTATTTCAAGCTTATAACCGTTGAAACGATTTTTGGCCGCGGCGGCCATGATTGCCGTGATTAGCATTGCGTACTAAAATTCAAATGGTCGTGATAATCGGAGGGGGGGATTAAAATTTACTTCACCTAAGAGAAATGAACTGCTAGTCAGTCCGTTTAGAAGCTTGACTAAAAAAATTATTCCTAACATTTCTCTACGACTAGATAGTGTGGATAGATTTATAAGTTTTAAGCGACTAGTATTCCGGGAAAGATTTTGCCAGCAATCACATTGCAAATGACGCAAAGCGCATAACAAAACGGTATTTGATCGGACTTAACTCTATCAGAATGGAGTTTATAATCAGGGTCCTACATAACCGAACCATATTCCAATATTGGTCATACTAATGATGTAAAAAGTATTTTCGTAATATAAGCATCTCTGGATTCTTTAGACCATCGCTTTACAAAGGTAAGGGCACCTTTATCTCTCAATACATTGGTATTACTATGAAGATTGAAATTACGTTTAGTATCCATTGTTACACTCAAATCAACAAAATTACTATTTGCTCTAGACTATAGTTGTTTATTGTGTAAGATGGTGGTTGAACATATTTTCGTGTAAATAACATGGTTTTACATTTATTAAGGTTAAGAGGCATATCATTGTTATTACACCAAGTTACCAAATTATTTCAATCGGTTTGTAAGAAACACCTTTCGTTCATTGAAGTATATGATTGAAAAAGCTTTACATCATCAGCATATAATAAAATCTTTGAATATTTCATAACTGGAGACATATCGTTAATAAATAACACAAAAAATCAGGCCCAGGCGGCTATCTTGTGAAACACCAGATGATACATCAATTATGTCTGAAAAGGTATCTTCAAGTATACTCTTTGTGTTTTGTTACAGAGATAGGGAGATATCCATTTAAGAACACTGAAAGCCAAGAAGATCTAGTTTTTTAATAAGTAGTAAACGATTTACTCTGTCGAACTCTTTACTAAAATTGATTTATATGTATAAAATCAGTATTCTTGTTTTCCCTCAAACCATTTGAAACGTGAGTAACAAATTCCAGCAAGCCCAAAGCACAAACACGTTTTGGTATAAAATTTGCAAACAATTTTAAAATTGCGTTATTAAAATGAAGAACACTTTCTGATAAAGCAAGAGGATCGCACCGAATCAAAGAAAATTTTGAAATGTCAACATACACTAAATCCAGGATTCTATGAAACTTATTTGGTACTAAATTAATTTGGTTAAGGCAAAGCTCAGACATTTTCTGTAGGAACTCGGTAAAATATGGATACAAGGCAAATTGAAATCTTCCAAGACCATAATGGAGTCAGAATCTTTTATCAATGAAATAATACTTTTAAATTATCTTATAAGTTTAAGATATACTGATATATCCGACTGGGGAGGTATGTAAGGTATATAAATAAAATCCTTACCAATGAAGGAGAAAATACTGTTCCTGCTTCACTGGTGTAGGCACAGCTTGAGCTTTAATAGCCGAATCATTAATTGGGGCCATTCGTTTCTTCTCCTTGCAATTTGGCGCCAATTTGGAAATACCAGCGAAACCAGGGCATTCTACTTCCATGTGCATCTACTGTATCGAGAACTTTTAAATCTGGAGCGCTTTCATCCTTTCGAGCAACATGATCTGGCCACCGTAGCCGCTGTCTTTTATTCGCTGAACTACATCATCTACATTGTACAGCTCATCGTTCGGTCATCTAAAGGCCATAAACCTTCGGCAAAAACTTTCTCTCGAAAACTCCTAGTTTCGTTTCATTGGATATCGACAGCGTACAATAATGATCGACCTGTAGAGCTTGGTTTCCATTCGTCCAGAGAGGACTGCCAGCCGGAGTATATTGTCAATGCTTTTACCTACAAATAAAAACGATAAGTGATGGGATGACAACCTCCGCAAGATTCATGGAAAACTACACGACGTATTGTACTCCATACGAATTGCTTTACAGTTTCCCTCCTCAAGAATAAAATTGTAAAAGTTTACAAAAGCAACCTTTCGAGTGATGAGGTATAATGAAACGTGCGAGCTGCTGCAGCATCCCAAGTCAACGATCAGCGAGCAGCGGCTAAAATACGTTTCGAAAGAGAATACATATTTTGGCGAAAATGCGAAACGAAACTCAGATAAAAGGAAGATACCGATAACTGGCATGTTCTAGAGTGTGAATCGAGAATATTCTTTAACGAGAACGTCTCGATCACTCTCGGCGTTAACTGCGAGCAAATCGATTACATAGATTCCTCGTATTATCGTCTGCATACATTTTCTGTTCCAAACGCTGTAAGCGTCTCTAGGTGGACCACTTTCATTTTGCTTTTTGATCTCCCAACGTCTGGTCTGGATTCCATACACTACATCGTTCAGTCGCTTTATTGATATGGACCTTCCCAATAGCTTTATAGTTTTGTGTACAAACCTCTCTTCCGTTGTGGATTGTATGACAACACTAAATCTTCATTTTGGAAGCTTTTGGAGTTCATCATCTTGTTATACCTAGCCTTCATTTTGTCATGCATAATTTTAGTATCATCTATCCTGGACAAAGGATCATTTATCCTCCGATAGTCCACGCAGAACCGCAACTGACCATCTTTCTTCTTTACAACTATTACCGACGAGCTCTATAGACTTACCGATGGTTCGATAGCACCGCTTACGCTCATTTCTTTAATTATTTGGCTAATAGTATCACATTTGGCTAGTGGATCACTTCGATGAGCTTGGCGAATCAGCACAGCGTCACCAGTATGAATGCAATGCATCACAACGTTGGCTCTATTGTTTGCGGTTAACTTGCTTCGCTTTATGCCGGTATTTGCCTTCCAATCCTTCTGTCCATACTTTTAAGTTCTCCTTCATGTCTTTTCTGTCAATGGAGTCGATTTCAGATGAATGAATGGGTGGAAGCCATTGACATTGCCCTAATACAGTTCCTTTATGAATTTTTACTGGTGATCGAAGTCATTTAGTACTCTCACTGGGATGCGTCCATTCTTTTGTGTCTTAGTCCGATGTAGAGCTGCTTCTACAACTCACAATTTATTTGTCCCATAATCTCCATCAATCTTTGCCCAAACAATTGCTTCTTACTTAGGTGGGATCAATTCGCTGCCTTCTAGGACCACTTGCTGTATATGGAATTATAGCCAATGCTAAGTGGTACTTCTATGTTTTTGTACTCCATAATTCGGCTATTCAAGTCGATATTGATACTTTGATCCAACCAGTCGCCGTTTTCAATCTTACTCATAGAGTGTGATGCGCTGAGAAGTTGATGCTTCATCTTCCTCAACCTTTCGTTTTCGCCGTCCTTTTTGTCTGTTGGAGCCCGCCTTGCATTCGCGTGCTATGCGACCTGCTTTCCCACAGTTGAAGCAATTCCCGGTACTGATCTTTTTACTGTTTCCATCATCTTCTTCGTCATATCTGGACTTTCCACCTCCAACGGTACCGCCATTTCTTGTGTCTGATCATACGCAACGGTTTCAGCGAATGTTGACTTTGGATATGTTCTTAATTCCGCTGAAGAGCTTTTGAATTTTTACCCTCACCCGATGCGTTACCAATGGCTAAATGAGACAATCTCTCAATTTCAGAAGCATATTCCTGCAAAGATTCGTTGGGGTTTTCATGTTCCATCTAGTAAATATGCCTCGTGTGATCTCGTCTTCCTACGGCTCCCACTAATGCGTTATAATTATATCTTTCGTATTCGGTAATAGTCTGCAAAATTTCCCCTGCAGGTCCCTTCGACAAAACAAATGGCGGATTTTTCCTCAATGCTCTAATTATTGGACGTAGCCGTCTTCTCGAACTAGAGCTTAAAGATCTGGAAATAAATTGTGCCGTCAAATTATGTGTTTTTGCCCTGGGGCCGTTGATTGAAGTGGTAGACGATTCAAATAAAAATCTCAGATACAACTTTCCAGCTCGTTGACTTTGGTCTCAATCTATTATTATCTTGCCGTTTTCGATTCTACCTTGCCTTTCCTTAAGTATTTTACCAAATTTTGTTGTATTTATACATTTATTTAAGGAATTCTTCGCAGAATCAACAGCGACATCCTCGTTTTTGCCATGGAATTCGTATTAGCTCAAGTGGACGCCTTCGACTTCCATTGCTTCTCGCATCGCGATTGCAACTCCGCCTTTTTCCGGTTGTTGATCATTTTCGCTTTGACAAATCCTTTTTTAGAGGATATACCGTCAAGTCCTGAATCTTGGCCACTTTTTAATTCTTATCCTTTGGGATTTATTTAACAATCCCATTTCTGGAACCAATTGTTACGATTTTGCTAAATAACCCCGGTGATTTCCTAAATCCTTCGGGTCGAATTACTGGATTGTTAAATAAAAGTCGCCAACAACGTTTGCAGTTTCTTAATTATAAGGAATTTCCTCAATGTTCACATATTACTATTTTTGTACTATTTTTACTTCACAGTCCACATACTCGTATATTTAAAGGTATAGCATTAAATTTGAATTTTATTTTGCTACCTCACAGAGGTAGGGCACCTATAAACATAGAGAGTACTTGATTACCGCGACTCCGTACAACAATAAAGATAGGAACTGTTGGACAGGACGCCGTACAGACAGTTAACACTTTTCTCTCTTCCTATAAATGATGTTTTCGGAATCCAATCGGCACCCATTGCACAACAAGAGCTCGAGCTTCTTCAAGAGACCCGCGTAACCATGGCACAATTAAGGTCTGGGTATTGTAGCATTCTCAACTTCTACTTATCCATACTCGACCCTGATATACACAACACATGTGTGGATGACATCGAAGACTAAGACAACAACAACAACTCCCACGACAGCCGGTTCTACGCACCAGAGTTGACCCGGATTTTATCCGGCCAAGGGCTGTCAACCTTTCGGCGACCTAACCCCGTTTAGGTCATCAGGTAATTTAATTTTAGTGCATCAACGGAGCAACATCTCGCAGCAGGCCTGCTCCAAATCCTTCTCATCAGGGCTGGCGTAGAAACCAAACCTGGTCCGAAGGATTATTTCTGCTGCGTGTGCCAAAGACGACTCCACCATTCTTCCACCTCGGTTAGATGCAACCAGTGCAATGGTTGGAGTCATCTTAAGACGTGTTCAGGCCTTAAAACTCATAGGGAGTGGACCACGAGTTACGTGGCCCCATGCTACCAGCGCTCAGCTGCGCCTCTGGCCCATACGGCACTGCCTTCTGCACACTTACCCACTTTGAGTAACTCCCCCCCAGACCTCCAGGGCCCATCGGAGCTCCCCGCAGCATGACTCCCAATCATCATCGTCAGGCGGTGTCGAGCTCGAAATATTTAATATATACATTCCTCCCGTTACAAGTTGCCCAGTTGGATACCGTCCTGATATAGGTGCGCTACTCAGAGGCGAAAACCGTTTGGTTTTGGGCGACTTTAACGCGTACCCCGATCTTTGGCCTTCCTGCCTGTCAAATGATCGTCGAGGAATGGAGCTGGCGGAACAGATAGATGATTCGACATTCTGCACAATGAACGACGAAGCCCCCACCAGGATTGTGGGCAACTGCCGTAACTCGCCTAACATCACAATAGCTGGCGCTGGTCTGATAAATTGCATAGATTGGCTACCTATGCTTACACTCGCATCGGACCATTTGTCCATAGTCATCTCGATTGACAGGCCTCCCGACTTCGTTTCCGTGGACCACCGGACATTTGTTAACTTTAATAAAGCTAACTGGCCCGGCTTCACGGAATTTACTGAGAACGCCTTCAGTGCTCTCCCCACTCCCACCAACGTCCTCCCTGTAGAAAAGATTTTCCGAAAAATTGTCGTGTCTGCTGCCGCCCGCTTCATACGTGCAGGTGGAATCGCGGAAACCCGCCCTAATTTCCGCACCGAAGTGGCGGTTTTAGCAACAAGGCGCGATACATTACGCCTGGCCGATCCCGGCGATCCCCGTATCAGGGAGAGATTTGAGATTCCGAACAAGGTAAACACCCACAAGCGGAACAAGTGGGAGGAGCACTTAAGATCCTGCAATCTCTCCTCTGGGGTGACCAAGCTCTGGGCTACTGTCAAATCGTTGTCAAATCCGACGAAACGTGATGATCGGGTGGAAATTTCATTCGGTGATCGCGCCTCGTCGGACCAGAAGAGGTGCGCGAGCTATTTATTTAGGGGTCAAACATCTAAGCTACGGAAAATTAAACAAGGGGTTCCGCAGGGTGGTGTCCTCTCCCCAATGCTGTTTAATTTTTACATCTCGACCACCTGAGGGCGTCTCGCCGATGACTGTTCGATTTTGGCGTCTGGCCGGGATATTGATAACCTTTGTTCTTCAGCAAACTGCTACCTCGCCAACCTTTTCAACTTCTTCGCTGCACGACATCTACATCTACAACGTGCGAAATCCTCTGCCACCCTTTTCACCAGCTGGACGAAGGAGTACCGGCTAGAACTCGATGGTAAGGTCGATGGTGTAAAAATTCCGACCACAAACAATCCAAAGTTACTGGGAGTAACATTCCATAGCCTGCCCTCCTTCACTCCGCATACGACTGCAATTGCCACCAATGTACAAAGCCGCAACAAAATCCTCAAATCGCTAGCCGGTAGCACCTGGGGGAAAGACAAAGAAACGTTGCTGGCAACGTACAAGGCAATTGGCCGGCCGGTCGTAAACTATGCTGCGCCGATTTGGACGCCGGGGACTAGCACGACGCAGCTGAAGAAGCTACAGACCTGTCAGAACACCGCCCTTCGGACCGCCACGGGAAACCTCCTGATGGCGCCGGAGCACCACTTACACAGTGAAGCGTCTATGTTCCCAGTTAAGGTGCATAATGTTATGCTGTGTAAGCAGTACCTGCTGGGATGCTACCGCATGTATCATCCCAACAGGCACCTGCTGGAAGCTGAGCCACCACCTAGGCACATCAGGAATCAGAATATAAACAAGACCCGCTGGACAGGACGGCGTACAGACAGGCCATCAACACCATTCACCGAGAGTCCGTCAACACCTTCTTGAACTCTCTTCCAGTGAATGGTGTTCTCGGAGTCAAGCCACCATCCATCGCAGAACAAGAGCTCGAGTTACCTCGTGAGACCCGCGTAACCCTGGCACAATTAAGATCTGGATATTGTTGTAGGCTTAACTCCTACCTATCCAGACTCGACCCTGACATATCTAACACATGTCCTGCATGCAAAGAATCCCCGCACGACACTAACCACCTCTTTGCATGCCCACTTAACCCGACTCATCTAACACTCCTCTCCCTTTGGTCCGACCCCGTCGAAACAGCACGTTTCCTGGACCTCCCGTTAGATGACCTCGATGACTAAAGTTAAAATTGCCTGACCCTAAACGGAACTGTTCTTGCCGCTACAACAACAACAACAACAACAACAAAAACAAAAGAAACAGGGGATAAGGAATGACTTTCTTTAACAATTTTGTCTTAGTTCCTCCACAAATAACATCACCCTTTGAAAAATGATCACCGCATTGATTTTGAGCATCTATAATGGGAAATTCAATGAAAACCAAACATTTTACTCTTTCCTTTGTTTCACATTTTTAAAACGGGCAATGGATGGAAGACGAAAACAGCTGAATTACCAAATCCACCTCTTTGAATTCGCCTTGCTACAGAGGCAATTTGTAGCTCATATGTCTCAATGACATATCGCTTGTCGCTTGTCGTTGTATAATTGTAAATACTTTATTTCACAATAAAAGGCACTTGAAACGAAAAATATAAAGTTATTATTTTAAAAATTATAAAGAACATTTTGGTAGAAAATAAAATATTTAAAATGTCTAAAATATTTACTCCAACAAATCAAATACGCTTAACGAATGTAGCGGTTGTAAGGCTCAAAAAAGGAGGCAAGCGTTTTGAAATTGCCTGCTACAAAAACAAAGTGCTATCCTGGAGGAATAACACGTGAGTTTTAAATAAAACTCAACATGTTTATGTTCTGATTGGAGACTTAATTTGCAGAGAAAAGGACATTGATGAAGTTCTACAAACACACACTGTGTTTACAAATGTATCTAAAGGCCAAGCAGCAAAGAAGGATGAGCTTATGAAAGCTTTTGGAAAGAGCGATGAAACTGAAATTTGTAAAGAAATATTAGCCAAAGGGGAGCTCCAGGTATCAGAAAAAGAACGTCAATCTGTTTTGGATTCCCAGCTCAATAGCATTGTTAACAGTGTAGCGGCGCTGTGTGTCAACCCTGAAACTCGTCGTCCCTACCCAGCCTCCATCATTGAGAAATCATTAAAAGATGCTCATTTTTCGATTAAAATGAACAAAAATACAAAACAGCAGACTTTAGATGCTATCAAATTACTGCGTGAACACATGCCTTTGGAACGTTCCCGGATGAAACTCCGCGTATCGTTCGCTGGTAAAGAGTGTGGAAATCGATTAAAGGAATCTGTAAGCAAATTAGCTACAAAAGTAGAGCATGAGGAGTGGGATGACTCTACCCTACATATGACGTTACTCATAGATCCTGGAAACTACCGCGTCATTGACGAACTTGTTCGAAATGAAACTAAAGGCAAGGGGCTTGTTGAACTGCTGGAACTAAAAGAAGTTGTTGAAAGTGAGGAAATATTTTAAATAATCTTATTAGGTTCTTTTCTCGTAATTAAAACTTTGTTTATTTAGCTATAAAACCAATAAAATTTTATATATTACAATACAATCATGTAATTCATTCATAAAACCTAAATTTTAATTAAACATACATATATGTAAGTAAAAAACCCTCTTCCGCTCCATTTTGCTTAAAAGAATTCTGTACTCCCGTTCTTTTCCCACAATCACTTTTGATATGGATTGTCTGATATCTACCCATTATTTGTACTATAATCCCATTTAGTTGATTAAATATGTGTGTTCTAAGGATTGATAACACTTCAAACACGTCGAAATTTTCCTTTAAATCCAAAGTGATAATGTTGAGATTATGCTATTTAATAACAGCATAATTCTTCATTAACATGAGCCGTTAGTTGTTGTTGTTGTAGTAGTGGCTATGAGCCGTTAGTAAATTTACTTAATGATTATCCGCAGACTGGTCGGAGCTACAGCTCATCAAAACATTAATAATAAGTCAAAGCAAAATCTTTATTACTTCCATCATGAATTTCTCCTAATCTTGTGGATATATTGTTCTTTGAAAAAAAAAATGTTAAAGGACCATTAGTTCCAAAATGTAGCTTAAAACTCAGTTGTAATTGGCTTAGTGTTAAAAAATTTTAACAGCGATAAAACATCTTTTTGACCTTAACATATCTATTAAAATTATTTTTGTTCGAATTACACTCCAGATTTAACGAGAGTATATAAATATATCAAATTAATTATATACTTCTAGCAGTATTAAGACAAGACTGAGGTGAAAAAATATTTGAGTACTCGAAAATATTTTGTATTATACGGCTTTTTACAAACATCAGTATTAATTTTCGTTCGGATGTCTCACGTTTATATATATCAATGTGAAATAAAAGACAAAAATAGACATATATATTTACTCATATATACTCGCATGCATATTGATAAAATATTGTTAATATATTTAGGAATATTACATATGTAACTTGAAACTTAAATAAGAGAGTTATAACAACATTTTGAATACTTATTTCTTCATTTATAGTTTTAATATATTCTCATTTGCGTTTCTTTAAATTTTCAAAACGACGGGATAAATCATCAAAGTCTATTTCATCATTATCAGTATTATTGGGTTTATTCTCGTCTGTAGTCATTTCAGGCAGATCATTTGGAACATTTGGCAAATCAGGCAAAGCAGGTGGTGCGCTTGGTCCTGGAGGCGGTAATTTTTGTCGTGGCTGTGGTTTTGGTTTATTTGTGCCCTGGAAATTTGTAAATAAAGTATTGGATAACTCATTTGAGATATCAAAATTATGTTAATTAATAATAAATACAAGCCTATATTTTGCCAATTTCAATACAGAGGTAGAAATCATAAAAAAATAAAAAGGGAAGGCTACCTGCATGTTAAAGGGATTAATTGAAGAATATCGCGGTGGGGGATCATCAAACGGTTTGGGACGCTGTGATATAGTAAGAAATTAAGAAAATTAAAAATAATAAAATAAAAGTAAAAAAGTATAAATTTAGTATAAAATAAAAATATAAATTTACAATAATGACGAAATACAAACACGTACAGTCCGCTTCAATTGATCAGGCATTGTGATATTTTATTAAAATATATTCTATAAGTTTAAGATAATCCATCTTACACTTAAGCTATGTTTTTAATATATAATTTTGCAAAAAAAAGAAAAATGCATTTTATAGATATATAAACTTACCACCACCATTTATTTTAGCCTTAGCTTCCTAAGACAATGCAAGTATTCAATTGAAGGGACCTTACAGAATTAATTTTTTAATGAAAAGCTTGTTAATTAATTTCGAGTTATAAATATTGAGACATTCCATGTAAAAAAGGACTTTATTGTCTCCGTTTAAAATAGACAAATGTTAAATTAGTTAAAATGTATATTCCAATTTATTACTAGATGATACAAATAAAAAGCAATAGAGACGCTGTCTTCGATTATCTCGAAGGATTTGTACATTCGCTTAGAAAAATGTAAATTATTTTTTATGGCAGCATATGGAGTTTTTATGCTTACATATGTACATATGTACGTACATACATATAAACATATTAAAACTTAAGATTTTTTTCGAACGTTTTCCAGCAGCTTGAGCACTTAGCAGACATTTTTTTTTTTAAGTTTATTTCTAGTTCTCATGTATGTGTATATATATTCCAGATGCGATTTCCGAGCTCGAAAAAATTAATGAATTTTAATGTACGATAACAGGAATGCCAATCTACGCGACCGGTAAAGTGAGTTACTCCGACACATATGCTGCGCCTTTATTAAAAACTTGTTATTCATTTCATGAGGGAGACGAATATACCAGACATATGTATGTATGAGTTTAAGAAAATTTTAGACTTTTATGTAAACCTACCAAAATATTTTCTTCTTCTGTAAAGACACCAGATGCTACCTCCTCTTCTGATTTTGTTGCAATATTATCGGACGATTCTTTCTATTTAAGTTTTTAAAGCCATAACGAATGTTACGAAAGATAAAGAACAAAATTTTGCATGCGGTATTCCAAATTATAATTACTTACGATTTCTATATTTTATAATTTTAAACTTACATTGGTGAAAGTAGTATTTAAATCCTTTTGCTCATAATTTGGTTGAGATGGCGGAATATTATAAGAAAATGGTTGTTGAGGAGAAACATTGTGTCCACCACTAACAGATCCCGGTCCCTGACCATATGGCGGTGGATAATTAAACGGTTTCGATGCCGGAGGGTCAGGTAACGGCGGGAGAGTGGGGTAACCAATAAACCCCATTTGAGGGGGAGCCCCTTTTCCACCTAAATTATTTCTATCAGATAAATCAATTAGATGTGCTTGCGGCTCATCAGCTGAAATGTAATTAAATATGTTTATTAGAAATATGAAACTTATTATGTATCTATCTTTTTACCAGATTTCTCTTCCTGCATAACCTGCGGGTCAGGTTCATATTCGATGTTGTAGTTCTTCGCTATTTCAATTAAGTATTTTTCCACCAACAATTTGGGTGGTGCTTGGAGTTGAAGTTTGTTCATTAATTTTGCAGATACTTTGTGATCGCCTGTTGCAGTTCGTGAATACTCCGCAAATTGTGCCCCATATTTTGTTATAAAAATGTCAGATATTACTTTTAGTTCAGTTACATCGCTTTGTAGTCTAGGACACACCCATACTAACGATGATACTGCTTCAGCAATACCATCATCTAATTCTTTCATCTGTGTGATTAAGCCAAATCGTGCTAATAACAGGTCACAATACATTTCAATTATTTCCATTGCCTCTACAAGATAATCCTCGCTATGGAAGTATGGACAAATATAATTGGAATAAGTTGCTAAGTAAAAATTATTAAACAAAGGACTTTATTTTACCGTATAATATGTTCTACGCGTATACGTGCTCGCTCAGTTTTTCCGGTGGCCAAGTAATCAGCAATTTCTTTACGAGCCTTTTGTGCCAATTCCGTCTTTTTCTTTTCAAGCAATTTAAGACGATTCAAAGCGAGTCGAAGATTTGTCTTTAATTTTGTGTAGTTCGGACCACTGGAAAACATTTTTATTTCTATGAATTCTGCTCCGAATTACAAAATGTACGATTACGCCTTGCCAGCAGTTAATATATTAAACACTAAATTAATAAAGATCTCAACATTTATGACTCATTTTATCAACATAAAAATACTAGAAGTAATGACATTACTAAACTAAGAAAATTAACAGTTGAAATAAAAAGTTGCCGTACCTCAAATTTTGTAGATTCTTAGCAACATCGATCAAAACAAAGATACCAGCAAATTCACACAACAAAAACCTTTTGCTACGATTTTACTGAATTAACCTCAATGGTTTCCCAAATCCTTCGAGTCCGATCATGGGATTCTTAAACAAAAGTCGCCAATTAAGTTAACAGGGTAATTGTCTAAAATAGCTACTTTTGTTAAAACGTTTTTAAAATTAACAAAAAAGCATACCAATAGATTCGTTTTGACGCGAACATTAATTATAGATCGGGGGAAGACCAATTTTCCAAGCACTTTTTTAGTTATTAACAAAATAAGTAACAATATTGTGGCGAAAATGCGAAGCAAATGACAGATGAAAGAGAGGAGCCGACAACTGGCACGTTCTAGAGCGTAAACGAGGCGATTATCGTAAAAGACGATTATCGTAAACGAGGCGATTATCGTAAACGACGCGATTATTCCAGGGGTTTCGTTTTTCAAGCAGCAAACAAGTATATAAGGACGACATTCGACTGCAAGAGTAATCAGTCGTGAATAAAAAGCGTTGGAGATTACATTACATTGAAGAAATAAAAACAGTACATTCTGAAAGTTGTATACAAGTGATTGTAAATAGTAAAGTAAATTGTAATTGAATTGTGAATTACTGAGTAATCAAAAGGACATTAATTAAATTCTTTATAAATAAAGAAACTGAAAATTAAGTTGGCGATTTTATTTAACAATCCAGAGGTCGTACCCGAAGGATTTGGGAAATCATCGAGGTTGATTCAGCAAAATCGTAACAATTGGTGTCAGAAGTGGAATTGTTAAATAAATTCCAAAGGATAATAATTAAAAAATGGTGAAAATTCAGGATTTGACGATACCTCCTCTCAAGAAGGAGTTGGCAAAGCGAGGATTGTCTACAACTGGAAATAAGGCAGAGCTGCAATCAAGACTGCGAGAAGCAATGGAAGTCGAAGGCATCGACTTGAACCAGTACGAATTCCGTCGCTAGGATGAAGATGTATCCTTGAAGGACATTGACAAAGAAGAAGGTATTGATTCTGCGAAGGGGTTGGAGCAGCCATCAGGTAAGATTCAAGAAAATGCCCCTGGCTCATCTACCGGTATGGACATGAACATGTTGTTGAATGCAATTTCACAAATCAGTGCCAACATGTCACAAATCAATGACAACATGTCACAAAAGATGGATGCACAGGATGCCCGTAATTCACAAAATATGTCTGTAATGAACGCGAACATGTCACAAATCGATGCCAGCATATCAAAAAGTTGGATGGATTAGAAGGAACAATCGCACAAATACAGCAAAATCTGGTGATAGGAAATGCAGAACTTAAGGAAAGACAGAATCAAATCGAGGAGCGACAAGACAAGATAGAGGAGCTAATTGAGACCAAAGTGAACAAATTGGAAGGTCGGCAAGAAAAAATAGAAGAATTAATTGAAGCCAAAGTCAACACATTGGAAGGTCGTTTCCGGGATTTGCAGTTAAATCGTCCAACCACTTCAGTGAACGCTCCCAAGGTAAAAACACCATCGTTTGACGGAAAAATTCCCTTCCAAGTCTTCAAGCTCCAGTTTGAGAAGACGGCTGAAACCAATAAATGGAGCATGGAGGAAAAATCTGCTGCACTATTCGTTGCGTTGAAAATACAAAAAATCATCAGCGGCATAAAAGACGTTTACACCAAGCGAGAGACATATGCGAATCCAAAGTTAACATTCGCTGAAACAGTGGCGTATGCTCAAACACGTGAAACGGCGGCACTCATAAGCAGACCAGCATACAAAGTCAATAAAGTGGAGGTTGAAACAGCAGATGTGATGACCGAAATATTGAGAACTCTGAAGTCGTTAGAAGGAATGAATCGTTCTTCTGGCGGCAAGAATCAGGCTGGGAAATGCTTTAAATGTGGAAAGCCTGGTCACTTCGCACGCGAATGCAAAACGGGTTCCAGCATACAAGAAGGACAGCGAAAACGGAAGGCTGACGAAGATAAACCATCAACTTCTCAGTCGTTAAACTAAAACGAGCCAGTCTAAAAGGGCGTATGCTGGCTCCTGCAATTGAATGCCCCATAATCTCCGTCTCGCAAATTGGTAGGAAAACGAGCAACTTTACTATTGGTGGATATGTGGATGGACGAGCGCGAAAATTAACAGTGGATACGGGCGCATCACACTCCATCATTCGAACTGACCTGATCGCTAAAGAAGTGAGACCATTACCTGGAGCAATATTGAAAACGGCGACTGGTGAGGACACACAAGTGGTGGGAGAAGTAACATGTGAGGTCTCAATAGGGAATGTGACGGTGTTACACAGCTTTATAGTCGCGCAGATCGTAGATGAGGTAATCATAGGAGTGGACTTCTTGATGGAGCAAGGTATCAAGATCCACTTGAATAACAAGGTTATGGAGTATAAGAACATGGAAGTACCACTAAGCATGGGCTACGATTCCACATACAGCAGCAAACAAGTGGTCTTAGAAGGCAGTGAACTGATTCCACCGAAGTCAGAAGCAGTTATTTGGGCGAAAATTAATGGAGATTGTGGGACAAACAAATTGTGGGTTGTCGAAGCAGTACAAAATTCTACACTGGACTTACTTATTGGAAAAACCCTGGCTAAGACACGAAAGAATGGACGCATCCCAGTGCGAGTATTAAATGACTTCAGATCATCAGTAAAAATTCCTAGTGGAACTGTATTAGGGCAATGTCAAGAGGTAGAAGCCATTATTAACAACAATGATTCATCTGGAATCGACTCTATTGGCAGCAAGGAGATGACAAGTACAAGCACAAATACTCCAACATATTCGACAAGGATGGCAACAAACCAGGCAGGACCAACGTAGTGAAGCATAGCATTAATACTGGTGACGCAAGACCAATTCGTCAAGCTCCTCGAAGCGTTCCACTAGCCAAACCTGACGCTGTTGGCCAAATAATTAGGGAAATGAGCGAAAGCGATGTTATCGAACCATCGGCAAGTCCATGGAGCTATCCGGTGGTACTCGTGAAGAAGAAAGATGGCCTTAGGAGCGGGTATTGGCAAGTAGAAGTGAGTGAAGAAGATAAAGAAAAGACAGCGTTTAGTGCTGGCAACGATCTATGGCAATTTACGGTAATGCCATTTGGTTTATGCAACGCTCCTGCCACTTTTGAAAGATTAATGGACCATGTGCTCAAAGGACTACACTGGAAGACCTGTTTGGTGTATCTGGATGACATAATCGTATTGGGAAAGAGCTTCGACGAACATTTGAGTAATTTGGAAGAAGTTTTCCAGAGAATAGCTGGCGCTGGTCTTAAACTAAGTCCTAAGAAGTGCTCTTTATTCAAGAAGGAGGTTAATTACTTAGGTCATCAAGTAACCACGAAGGGCGTGTGTACTGCGAAGGGAAAAATAGAAGCAGTGAAGGATTGGCCGAGACCCAGAAATTTGCATGAATTAAGAAGTTTCCTTGGGCTGTGTACTTACTATCGCTGCTTTGTTCCGAATTTCGCCAGTGTAGCTCACAGTCTCCATGAACTCACAAGGAAAAATAGATCTTTCGAGTGGAAAACTGAACAAGAGGAGGCTTTCCAAGCTTTAAAAGAACGACTATGCACTGCACCTATGCTAGCGTACCCGGTTCCAGGTGCAACATTTATTCTAGACACAGATGCTAGTGGTTATGGCATAGGAGGGGTACTTTCGCAAGTGATTGATGGGCAGGAGAAGATAGTTGCCTACTATAGCCGGTCTATTGGGAAACCAGAGAGGAACTACTGCGTAACGCGGAGAGAACTATTAGCGTTGGTGGATTGCATTAAACACTTCCACAAATATCTGTATGGTCAACATTTCCGCGTTAGAACGGATCATGCAGCGCTGAAGTGGCTACTACAGTTCAAGAATCCCGAAGGGCAGCTTGCACGGTGGATTGAGAGGCTGCAAAGTTATGACTTCACCATCGAGCACCGCAAGGGTAATACGCACGGAAATGCTGACGCTATGTCCCGTCGACCATGTAGTTTGGAATGTAAGCACTGCTCAAAAGCCGAGGGTAAGGAAGACATAATAGACGTCCGGCTAATGACAGTTACATCAGCAGAAGAGTGGGAGGCAAGTCACTTAAGGAAATGTCAGCAAGAAGATCCGGACTTAGAACTGGTAATGCACGGATTGGAGGTGAACAGACGGCCAAGTAAAGAACAAATGGCAGCGGAAAGTCCCATCGCGAAAGCATACTGGGCACAATGGAACAGTTTAGAATTGATATCTGGCTGTTTGCATAGAGTATGGGAAAGTGAAGATGGCCAATGCACTCGGAAGCTTATAGTAGTTCAAATACGTTCTTGTGGTTATGGACTACTTTAGTAAATGGCCTGAGGTCTACCCAATCCCAAACCAGGAAGCAAAAACAGTTGCGGATGCATTCACTCACAATTGGGTTACCAGATACGGTGCGCCTATAGAATTGCACTCAGACCAAGGAAGAAACTTTGAAACGGCGGTGTTCCAAGAGATGTGCCAGATACTTGGTATTCGGAAAACACGAACGACAGCCCTGCATCCTCAATCAGATGGCATGGTAGAGCGATTCAACCGGACCCTGGAAGAGCACTTGCGGAAAGTAGTGGACAAGAATCAAGATGATTGGGATGTACACATACCGTTTTTCCTGATGGGATATCGGTCCGCAGTGCATGAAACAACAGGTCAAACACCTGCCAGGATACTGTTTGGTAGTGAACTTCGGTTGCCCAGCGATTTAAAATTTGGAATAACTGGTGATGCGAGAAGAATTGGGAAGGAAGCGTCTACTGTTCTCGAGGAAGAGTTAAGAGAGATACATGCTCTTGTGAGGCAGCGAACTCAAATTATGAGTGACAAAATGAAGGCTAGGTATGACAAGGCGATGAACTCCGAAGGCTTCCAAAATGGAGATTTGATGTTGCTGTACAATCCACAACGAAAGAGAGGTTTGTCCCCAAAACTTCAATGCAATTGGGTAGGTCCATACAAGATAATCAAACGACTAAACGACGTAGTGTATCGAATACAAACTGTGGGGCGGCCGAGAAACAAGATGAAAGTGGTCCACCTAGAGAGGCTTGCTGCGTTTGGAACAGCGAATGTGTCTGATCGGGACGATCAGACTTAGGTGGAGGGCAGTGTGGCGAAAATGCGAAGCGAATGACAGATGAAAGAGAGGAGCCGACAACTGGCACGTTCTAGAGCGTAAACGAGGCGATTATCGTAAACGACGCGATTATTCCAGGGGTTTCGTTTTTCAAGCAGCAAACAAGTATATAAGGACGACATTCGACTGCAAGAGTAATCAGTCGTGAATTAAACTCGTGGAGATTACAAACTGTGGGTAATAAAAACAAAACATTGTCAATACAAGTGATTGTAAATAGTAAAGTAAATAAAAGAAAAATAAAATATAGTAAAGTAAATATAGAAACTGCAAATTAAGTTGGCGATTTTATTTAACAATCCAGGGATCGTACCCGAAGGATTTGGGAAATCATCGAGGTTAATCAGCAAGATCGTAACAATATTATGCTTATAGTTCCACTCATAATATGTGTTATTTGGTGAATATCGTAGTGAAATACACACAAAAAACCATGTAAATCGATGCATCAAGGAATATACTTTAATTATAAATCGGTAGGAGTGAAAATTTCCGCCAGATTTTTTTGTTATTAACAAAAAGATGTCAGGAAATAACAAATATCGCTTTAAATTGATTCAAATAGTTGTTGTTGTAGACAACTATCAAATGAACTGCAGCTAACTTTGTCATAGGATGAATGGGGTGCCATGCAAATGAGTTAATGGTAATTACGAGCGATTTTTGCTAAAAATGACCCAAACTGATGGGCTTTTTTTTCGTAATAGGTGTTTGAAGATGTTATTTCCATTAAAAGTAGCGGAAAGCGGAATTTTGCCTAAGCTTTTCGTTATTAATATTTAAAATAGCGCCGCGCTTTAAAAAAATAACCCTGGACCGAACCAACACCGCCTCCGCCTTACAAAATATTTGAGCCCAACCCCTTTTCTTAATATTTATTGCTATTTTAAATATTAATAATGAAAAGCTTAGGCTAAATTCCGCTTTCCGCTACTTTTAATGGAAATAACATCTTCAAACACCTATTACGAAAAAAAACCAGCAGTTTGGTTCACTTTGAGCGAAAGTCGCACGTAATTACCTTAACTCATTTGCATGGCAACTCATCAACTCAAAAGCGAAGTTAGCTGCTTCTTCGCATGAAAGCCTTCTGCAACAACAATTTGCACAAATTTATAGGGAAAAATGTTCAATATGTCTTCCCCCATCTATAATTAATGTTCGCGTCAAAACGAACCCATTGGTATGTCTTTTTGTTAATTTTAATAACGTTTTAACAAAAGTAGCTATTCTAGACAATTACCGTTAACAGTTTCTTCATTACAAAGAATTTACTCAATGTTCCTTTATTACTCAATAACTAATAATTCACTTCGCTGTTCACAATCACTTATTTTACAACTTTCACTATGTAATATTTTAACTTCACAGATGTGTTACCTCCAACGAGTTTGTTTTGCTCTCCAGTTGTGCTTCACCCTTATATAGTAATTGATTTGTTCGCAATTAACGCTTAGATTAATCGGGACATTCTCGGTAACGCGATAGCCGAGCGGTTAGCATTGCGTACTGACATTCGGAAGGCCTGGGTTCGAGCCCAGGTTCGAGCAACATCTAAAATGATAGAAATTTTTTTTTCTAATTGCGGTCGCCCCTTGGCAGGGAATGTCAAGCCCTCCGAGTGTATTTCTGGCATGAAATAAAGCTCCTCATAAAAATCCATCAGCCGTTCGGAGGCGGCTTAGAATAAACTGTAGGTCCCTTCATTTGTTGGTAAAAACATCAAGACGCAAAACCACAAATTGGAGGAGGAGCTCGGCCGAAAATCGCTTCAGCGGTTACAAAGCGCCAAATATATATTGTTACGATCTTGCTGATTAACCTCGATGATTTCCCAAATCCTTCGGGTACGATCTCTGGATTGTTAAATAAAATCGCCAACTTAATTTGCAGTCTCTTTATTTATAAAGACTTTAATTAATGTCCTTTTATTATTCAGTAATTCACAATTCAATTACAATTTACGTTACTAGTTACAATCACTTATATACAACTTTCACAATGTACTGTTTTTATTACTTTACTGTAATGTAATCTCCACGAGTTTAATTCATGACTGATTACTCTTGCAGTCGTATGTCGTCCTTATATACTTGTTTGCTGCTTGAAAAACGAAGCCCCTGGAATAATCGCGTCGTTTACGATAATCGCCTCGTTTACAATAATCGTCGTTTACGATAATCGCCTCGTTTACGCTCTAGAACGTGCCAGTTGTCGGCTCCTCTCTTTCATCTGTCATTCGCTTCGCATTTTCGCCACAATATATATATAATGGGACAAGCTCTTTTTTCGCAAAAATCACATACACAAAATCAAAATTCTAAAGGTTTTCGCATTTACATATTAAAAATCGAATTAATTCAAGAAAGCAAAGCAAAAACAGTTTCTTCTGTTTCCTTCTTCTGTAGACTGCTGGATAGTTAGTACATCTTGACATTTTAACGAGATATGTATTAAATTTTAACATTGATGAATTTCCTCAAACTTTGTTCCTTCAAAATAAATAATTGTTTATTGCGATCTGTAACTACTTAATGTTATAAGTTAATTAGCTATATTTGAAAATCCCATTTTCTAACTGAATATTTTGGTATACAACAAAGAAATATATCAAAACAAAATATGCGGGTGCTCTACCATTGAGCTCTACATGACTGCTCATTTAATCTGTTGTTGACGTCCACCTGTTATGAATTTGACTGGGCTCCTATAGTAACTGCACCTTGATGAATATTGGAACGAGTTCCCGTCGTCCCTTGTCAAATTTGGTTTGGAGACAAACCGGATTCGGCGTTCTGCCATCTTCAGTGTCGTTGATCGTTCTGATCTGTCATTATACTTCGTCTGGTTTTTATGGTGAATTTCCGTTATTACATTAGGTACCTGCTGTTGTTATGCAGTATCCATGTATGTGTGTGTGTGGTGTTCGCTCTCGTGTATAAGGGTTGTTTTTGTGTATACCTGCGGATGTTTTTTGGCTTCATAGTTTGACGGCTGGTGTGGTACCTTGAGGCGGGTAGAAGTCGGTAATTTTGGTATATTGCTTTATGCTGTTTCCTAGCTGGTTCTGTTTGTTTATTGTTATGCTTCCTGCTTTGTTCAGTGTACCTGAATCTTTGTGTTGTTTTTTGTAGATCAGTTTTAAAGGTTCAAATATTTCGTCCGAATTAGTATTTGTTTGCTCGTTTATTATTCTTCCATCGAATGTTTTCTGTTTGTAGATTTCCATGTTTTCAAGCACATTCAGGCGTCGGCCTTTTTTCTGGATATGAAGTACTTTGACAGTTCTATTGATGTTTGCTGGGGAACAATTATTTTCGACCATGTGATTAGCAAAGTTAGATTCTGGTGTAACGGTAGGTATTTGTTTCTTTTTATTGAAGTCTCTTATATGTTCTCGGAACCTTGTTCTTATTTTTCGTCCTATTTGACCTATGTAACTGTATTGACATTCGCAGGTAAGTTTGTAAACTCCGTGTTTGTCAAATGGGTCTTCTGAATTGGTATTGGTTCTAAGTTTCTGTCCTAAGTTGTTCGATGTTCTAAATGCTATGTTGATGTTATGTTTTTTAAGGTAATTTGCTAATTTGTATGTTGTTTTTCCAGTGTATGTCATTGTCGTCCAAATCTTTGCGTTCTCGTCCTCAGTGTTTTTTCTGTGTGATCTATAGTTATTTCTTAGTTGATCTACTAGCGTCTTTTTATATCCATTGCTGGTTGCTATTTTATATATTATGTTTAGTTCCTTTCTGTATGTCTCTTGTGTTTGGAGATTACATTACAGTAAAGTAATAAAAACAGTACATTGTGAAAGTTGTATACAAGTGATTGTAAATAGTAACGTAAATTGTAATTGAATTGTGAATTACCGAATAATTAAAAAAGGACATTAATTAAGTCTTTATAAATAAAGAGACTGCAAATTAAGTTGGCGATTTTATTTAACAATCCAGAGGTCGTACTCGAAAGATTAAGGAAATCATCGAGGTTAATCAGCAAGATCGTAACAATTGGTGTCAGAAGTGGGATTGTTAAATAAATTCGATAATAAGAGACGATAATAATTAAAAAAAATTGTGAAGATTCAGGATTTGACGATACCTCTTCTCAAGAAGGAGTTGGCCAAGCGAGAATTGTCTACAACAGGAAATAAGGCAGAGCTGCAATCGAGACTGCGAGAAGCAATGGAAGTCGAAGGCATCGAATCGAAATGGACCAGTACGAATTACGTCGCGAGGATGAAGATGTATCCTTGAAGGACATTGACAAAGAAGAGGCTATTGATTCTGCGAAGGGGTTGGAGCAGCCATCAGGTAAGATTCAAGAAAATGCTCCTGGCTCACCTACCGGTATGGACATGAACATGTTGCTGGCTGCAATTTCACAAATCAATGCCAACATGTCACAAAACATTTCACAAATCAATGCCAACATGTCACAAAACATTTCACAAATCGATGCCAGCATATCACAAAAGATGGATGCAAAGTTTGATGGATTAGAAGGAACAATCGCGCAAATACAGCAAAATCTGGAGAAAGACAATGCAGAACTTAAGGAAAGACAGGATCTAATTGAAGCCAAAATCAACGAGCTCGAGCGACGTGTCCGAGATTTGCAGTTGCATCGTCCAGCCAGATCGATGAACGGCCCGTGGGTAGAAGCACCATCCTTTGACGGCACAGCTCCATTCCAGATCTTCAAGCTCCAGTTCGAGAAGACGGCTGAGTTAAATAATTGGACCATCGAGGAAAAATCCGCTGCGCTATTTGTTACGTTGAAAGGACCTGCAGCGGATATTTTGCTGACTATTCCCGAATGTAAGAGGGATAACTATGGCGCAGTAATGCGAGCCCTGGAAAGACGCTTTGGTAGCGAACACAGAAGGCAAATTTACCAGATGGAGCTGGAATAGCGTGACCAAAAACATAATGAATCTCTACAGGAATATGCTTTTGAGATCGAGAGATTGGCTCATTTAGCCACAGGGCACGCGTCGGCTGAATATCTCGAAAGATTAAAAATCCAGAGGTTCATCAGCGGAATTAAAGACGTGTACACCAAGCGAGAGACTTATGCGAATCCAAAGTTAACATTCGCTGAGACGGTTGCGTATGCTCAGACACGTGAAGCAGCGGCACTGCTATGTAAGCCGGCCCACAAAGTGAAGCGTTTGGAGGTAGAAACACCAGATGTGAGGACTGAAATATTGAAAACTCTGAAGTCGATAGCAGGAATGAATCGTTGTGGTGTTAAGAATCAAGATGGAAAGTGCTTCAATTGCGGTGAAGCAGGTCACTTCGCACGCGAATGCCAGTCGGGCTCCAACAGAGAGGAAAGACGACGCAAACGATGCTCAAAAGCTGAGGGCATAATAGACGTCCAGCGAATAACAATTACACGAGCAGGAAAGTGGGAGGCAACCGACTTAAGAAAATGTCAGCAAGAAGACCCAGACTTGGAATTGGTAATGCGCGGATTGGAGGTGAACAGACGGCCAAGTAAGGAACAAATGGCAAAGGGAAGTTCCATCGCGAAAGCATACTGGGCACAATGGAACAGTTTAGAATTGATATCTGGCTGTTTGCATAGAGTATGGGAAAGTGAAGATGGCCAGTGCTCTCGGAAGCTTATAGTAGTTCCGAGGTTAAGAATTCCGGATGTTCTTAAGGAATTCCATAATGGTCCTAATGGAGAGCATCTAAGCATTAGGAAAATGCTGGAGAAGATCAAGCAGAGGTTCTATTGGGTTGGTTGTCGTCAATCGATTGCTGAGTGGGTTGCTAACTGCAAGAAGTGCATAGCAACTAAAGGGCCAAAACCACGAAACCATTGAGGGCCAGGTATGACAAAGCGATGAACTCTGAAGGCTTCCAAAGTGGAGATTTGGTGTTGCTGTGCAGTCCACAACGGAAGAGAGGTTTGTCCCAAAAACTTCAATGCGTTTGGGAGGGTCCATATAAGGTAATCAAACGGCTGAATGATGCAGTGTATCGAATCCAGAATGTTGGGAGCCCAGGAAGCAAGATGAAACTGATCCACCGAGAGGCTTGCTGCGTTTGGAACAACGAATGTGTCTGATCGGGACGATCAGACTTAGGTGGAGGGCAGTGTGGCGAAAATGCGAAGCGAATGACAGATGAAAGAGAGGAGCCGACAACTGGCACGTTCTAGAGCGTAAACGAGGCGATTATCGTAAACGACGATTATCGTAAACGACGCAATAATTCCAGGGGGTTCGTTTTCACGTAGCAAACAAGTATATAAGGACGACATTCGACTGCAAGAGAGTCAGTCGTGAATCAGTCGTGAATCAGTTGTGAATTAAACTCGTGGAGATTACATCACAGTAAAGTAATAAAAACAGTACATTGTGAAAGTTGTATATAAGTGACTGTAAATAGTAACGTAAATTGTAATTGAGTTGTGAATTACCGAATAATTAAAAAAGGACATTAATTAAGTCTTTATAAATAAAGAGACTGCAAATTAAGTTGGCGATTTTATTTAACAATCCAGAGGTCGTACCCGAAAGATTAAGGAAATCATCGAGGTTAATCAGCAAGATCGTAACAATATATACATATCGTGGCAAAAATGCTAAGCGAATGTCAGATGAAAGAGAGAAGCCGATAGCTGGCATGTTTTAAAGCGTAAAGCGAGCACGTTCGTCATCGAGAGCAATTCGATTATTCCAGGCGGTTGGTTGCGAACAACCCAGTTGTATATAAAGGCGACACACAACTGCAGAGAGTCAGTAAGTAATCAGTCGTACAGTAAACGCGTTGGTGATTACATTACAGTGAAGTAATAAGAAAAAGTACATTGTGAAAGTTGTAATTCAAGTAATTGTAAATCGTGAAGTGAATTGTAATTGATTTGTGAATTACTGAGCAATAAAAGGACATTTAATAAATTCTTTATAAAATAAAGAAACTGCGAACATAGTTGATGACTTTTATTTAACAATACAATGGCCGTACCCGAAGGATTTGGAAATCATCGAGGTTGAATCAGCAAAACCGTAACAATACATATATTGTAGCGTTTTTCTTGTTACCCTCGATGATTTCCCAAATCCTTCGAGTTTCCCTAGATTGCTAAATAAAACTCCCAAGATTTGTTCGTTTGGCCTCTTAATCGTCAGGAATTTACTCAACGTTTATTTTGCCTTCAATAAATTACAATTCTTTACTATACCCAATGGCTTATTTTACAATTCTTTATAACACATAATTATTTTCTGCTTCACACAGTTTGCTCGTTCTAAAGCATACAGCTCACAGCAATGTTAACTCCACCGCGTTTTCTACTCGTCTATCGTGAGATAGCATCTGCCGCTCTTTTTATACCTGAAGATGACCCAAACATTCTGTTCAAGCGCTCAAGAATAGGCTGATTATCCGTTTGCCTGTGTTAGCTGCAGCCGCTCTTTTCGTCTGTCCTTCTTACGGGGAATTGTCTGTCCTTAGTACGGGGAATTTCAATCATACTGCCACTCCTTTTGTCTGTCCCTTATATTTGGAAATCTCGTCATGCTGCTACTTCTTTTGTCTGTCCTTCATATTTGGAATTTCCGTCACAATATTGTAACGATTTTTGTAGCTACCCTCGAGAATTTCCCAAATCCTTCGAGTTCGATCACTAGATTGCTAAAGAAAAGTCCAAGACTTTGTTCGTTCGACCTCTTAATTGTTAAGGATTTGCTCAACGTTCATTTGTCCGTAATAATTACAATTCTTCACTACACATAATGATTTATTTTACAACTCTTTATCCCAAAATTATTTTTCCGCTTCACTTTGCACCAGTCTTCAACTCGATTGCCTGCAATAGCTGCTGCCGCTCTGTTTATATCATTCTTTCTATTTGTCTTTTGTACTTGGGACTTAAGTCATGCTGCTACTCCTTCTATCTGTCTTTTGTACTTAGGATTTCCGTCACAATGTATTTGACGCTTTCTAACCCCTGAGGCTATTTTCGATCGAGCTCTTCCACCAATTTGTGGTTTTGCGTCCTGATGTTTTTACTAACAAATAGAGGGACCTAAGCCTCCTCCGAACGGCCGATGGATTTTTATGAGGAGTTTTTATATCATATCAGAAATACTTTCGGAGGACGTGGCATTCCCCGCCGAGTGGCGACCTCAATTAAAAAAATTTATCTTCTATGCTTTTGGATGTTACTCGAACCCGGGCTCGAACCCAGGCCTTCTATATTGTATGCTAACCACTCGTCTATTGCAGCCGCCAAATTACATAAACAAAATTCACATGCAATATTGCTGCAACAACACGAATATGGGGCGAATTCAAAATTTGACATTTGGAACACATAATTACACAAACAAAACACACAAGCCGAATTGGGGGAATTCTTCTTTTGACATTTCGAACATAATTTCTCTAAAACAAAATACACTTGGTCTTCTCTTTGCACGGTTAACTGGGACACTAAATAATGCGTGCAATTGCAAGAAAAGTAAACGTGTAAACATATTAAATTTACAGAGAAATCTGCTTATTGAAACGTTGAGAATTTACATAACATTAATAAATATTTAATTTGATACAAAAATTTATATATCCCAGTATTTATGAGTCAATTATCACTCATCCATAGTTCACATCACAGCAACACAAATATTTTCTATTCAAATCATTGGTTAGAAAATCGTTTAAAATAGATAGAGATTAATAACAAATTCATACGAAATTAAGATTCAAATAAATATTAATAGCGTGTCGTTTCTGCCTTTACTTCTTCAAAGTAGCATTCTATTACTTCATGTAATTGGCATAAGGCATAATTGATTTTAATTTAAAAAGGTATATGTATTAAACATGGAAACTCGCGTCAAAAAAAACCGTATCTTTGACTTTCAAAATTACACTATCAATTGTATTGTATCTCACGTTTACAATCAAAGGAAATTGAAGCAAATAAATCAAAATCTTCAAAATAATTTCGATATCCTCTATGTCCAATGAATGAAAAACTTGAATTCGCTGCCCTAGTAACTTCACGTTGTTTAATTCGCCTTGATGGGACAACTTCACCTTGTATGAATTGGCTTTGCAGTTGATTATGGAGGTAAACAAAACACAGAATGTATATCATTTGACGTCTCTGCTCAAACAATCTGACATTTGCATTTTGTTAGGTTTCGTTCGGTGCTCTCGCAAAATAATTCAAAGTTTCTTTCTAAGATTCCATTAAAAATCGCGATAGGCGTGTAAACAGTGAATTTAAGTGATTGTGCGTTTAATGCGTAAAAAGTTTAGCAGAGAAGTTATTCGCGTCAGTAAATTAATAAATTTTGCTGTTCGACGAGTTAGTGGTGCCACTTTGTCCAACTATTGTAATATAAACCTTGTTAGTGGGACCACTTAACGCATCAAAACAAACGGTTGAAGATGACATTTGGCGAATTCTTATGTGGGGTTGTGGAAAAGTATGAACGTAAAAAAATGTCAAAAATGCTTTATCATATAGATGTCGCTGGGAGCTGGAGATTAGCGCGATGGCCACCGTGTGTAAATTTTCGAAGTTCGAAGTTTCGAAATTTAACAGCAAATGTCAGTCGTCGGGGTGAGGAGCAAAGTAGTTTACTATACCTCCACGCCATATTTGATTTCTACTTGAGAAGAAAGCAATTTTGATTTGTGGTTTTCACATTGTTTTGGAATTTTGATTGGAGTTTAGTAAAATGATATTCGTGTAAAATCAACGGAATAAATTAGTGGCACTGTTAATACTAAGGTTGACTTGGATATTGTCCCGTTAAACGTAAGTCTTTTTGTGTTTAACATTGTGTAATTGTGAGAAAATTTTGATCGATGTGTTTGTGATGGTTGTGCATCAAATTGTTCAAAGCCGAGGCCTTGCATGTATATTCAAAAACCGAATGCTTATAAATATGGAAGAAAAGCTGTGTCCGAATTCCGAGGCAAAAAACATACTAGGGGGAAGGTTTCATACTTTTCAGTAGTTCCTTAATATTTACGAAAAATAAAAATTAAATTACATATTTTCTGATTTACTAGTAAAGGTGTTGATGTTAAAAGCTTTAAAGTATCCTGTATATAAGCAAATAAAAAATATTCAGTTTTAGTTTACATATATACGAGTTTTTGTTATTGAACATTAAATTAATTATTTTTGAACATAAATGAAATTATTACAATAAATACCAAATATGTATTCGAATTCCTTAGTTTAAGAGGCTAGAAGGTAGATTGCGGACCCCAAAAAATTAAAACAAAATACCATGCAATTGGTATTTTGGAAGAGTTTTAATTGAAGATATATTAACAACTAGAATTTTTTATCATGTTCTGCGATGATTTGACATCTAGATCTATTTCCCCACATAATTTGCTCTAATTAAAACCTCTAGCCCGTGGTCTGTTAGCACTTTAACATATTTTTAAACTATACTTGCAAACTCCATTCATGTTCCTTTTTTGATTGGTATCTCACGTATCAGCAAAATCTATTGGCAGCAAAAACTATATGTCTTTGATATAGATGCAGGAGTTATTTTTGTTATTTAAGAAATAAAAAACAGATTTATTCGTTCATAGTTCCGTAAGGCATATCTTACTGTGGTTAAATGTGTAAACACATAGCCACCGGTTGTGCCATTCTCGTTATAATCATGATCTACCAAAAGTAATTTTTGCACATCCAGTGAATAAGAACGGAGAGTTTTAAGTCTTAAACAAATTATATATGTATTCATGTGTAGGAATACATTTAAAAAATATATTTTTCTATTAATTAAAAAATAGGAAAAATTAAGGATACCATAGGCTAATTCAAAATTTTCATATACAATTATATTATACATGTACGAAAAAAATTAATTAAATAATTACTTGTATAATTATTTCTTTTTATATCGATTAACAGAAAGGCCCAAATGGCGCAATATTACCAAATACAAAACCTCGATGACTTGAAGCAGATCTACGCAGATGTCCAAGTGGTTCACGTTGCGAGTGAAGATGTGGGTGTTGGAAACCACAATAGAGCACAGGTTTTAACTTCTTTATAACTATTAATAGATATACATACTTATATATACATTGAATTAATTTTTTATAAAGTTAGACATAAGTACTAAGAGAAAATTATTAGCTAAAATCTAAACTTTAATTAAGAGAAAAATGCGCCACTTACACCTATGATTGACCTATGATTAACCTCGGGATCCTTAAAATGATATACGTCGTTCAAATATTTATTTTGTTGATATTGTATTGTTTAAACCTTTTCTTCATAATCATTATCAGTAATTTGAAATAATCGAATAGAATAAAAAATTTTCAGCACGAAATATGGAAAGCTCTGTGTAATTAAGCTTAAGTATAACAGGGATATATTTTAATTGTAACAATTATTATTTAATTAGAACTTGTATATTTAAATAATTTTTTTTTGTGTGTACGCAAATTCCTGGTTAATTAATATTTCTATGGGTTTGTAATTAAAATTAATATGGTGATCGTCTCATTGATTAATAGCAATTACTTCTCCCGGATGATCAACTAATGTTAAATGAAGGCCAACAGGTAGTGTATCAAACTGCAAGTATACAGGGACAACAGCAATACCAACAACAGCCAACTGCAACAACCACACAATATATAATAGGTGATGATATTTCTCAACAGCAGCAACAACAACAAGTGGCCCAACATCAACAGCAAGTAATGTATGATCATCATCATCAACAACAGCAACAACATTACGTACATGAGGCTCCGCAATTGCAACAAGACCACCACCAACTGGCCCAACAAACGCAGCAACAACAGCAACCCCAATTATATTATACTACTGAGCAAATATTACAGCCGAATTCTATAGTGCAACAACAGCAACAACAGCAGGAGCTGCAACAGCAACAACAACAACAATTGCATGTACAACAGCAACAATATCAACAACAACAACAACAACAGATTGTACATCAGCAGCAGCATTCACTGCAGGCTGCACAACCACCTCAGCAAATTGTTTACAGAATGCAGACACAACAGCCTCAAGCCCAACAAACGCAGGTAATTATAACAACAATTCAACCAAGAGAACATGATATAGGGAAAAAATGACTTCCTAGTGCTTAGTATTTTCTTAAATTAATTAGTATTATTTAGTTAAAAAATGTCAGGGCCATAAAATTAATTTAAAGTATGCAACTACTTATGTTGTTGTTGTTATTGTAGTAACCGATAAAATATATGCGAGAGTGCCAGTCCATGACCAGATAAAAGTTCGGGTCGTTCAGTTATAGAGATACGACTGTTACGAGCACTACTCTCCTATTTGAATAGACATGCCTTACCGCGGGTAAATTCTTTAACTGAGATGATGAGACGATTTCTCTTACTACTTGAATATTTTTTGTGGTGCTGCTGGTATTGAAAATTACAACGGAACACCCCAATAGGTTTTTAAATGAATTTTGATTAAAAAATAGTTAGGGGTGGTGTTGCTGAATTTATTTTGCTTTTTAAACTACAATATTTTTGTTTCAGATGCTTAACAACACGCATGTAATATTGCAGCAGCCTTCGGGTCAACAAGTGCTTATACAATCACCCCAACATCAAGACATAATCATGCGCCAACAAATGCCACAACAACGTATAATCTACAACACAAATCGTGTTTTATATACACCACAACAACAGCAACAACCCCAAACACAAGCTGTTTTACAACAATCTCCCCAAGGACCTCAGCAGCATCCGCAGCAGCAACAGCAACATATACAGTTACAAGCCACGTCTAATAATAGTCCTATTCATACAACTGCACGATTAGTCCAGACTAGAGTAGGTGCATCCCCACAAGAAACGGCACAGCATCAACAACCACAGAGTCAGCAGAATGTTGTATTTCATCAAATTCAGGCAGCTAATGTTCAAAATCAACAGCAGTTAAAACCCCAATTGCAACAACAACAGTCCCAAATGCAATTACAGCAACAACCGCAACAACATCTAGCGCCTGCAACGATAGGAGGGGGAGTGACGGGAGGTGGTGTAATGCGTGGTGCAATTCGTAATAAATCACCACGTGGTGGTAGTGCTCTTGGAGGAGCGCATACATTAATTGCTCGTATGCCAGTTACATCTGTAGGAAGGGTTATTCGACCTCCTGTTGCTCCAACACTGCAATCGCCACAAACACCTCGTGCTACTAGACCCAGAGGAGGAGCTGCTGGAGGTACACGTACACGAGGAGCGGCTCGAGGAGGGCGTGGTGGTGCAGCGCTTGCCGGCAGAAGCACTCAAGTGGCTACAACTTTGGTTCAGCAGCAACATCAACAGTCGCAACAGTTGCAAGTACAACAACAAATATCACAGTCTCAACAGCTCCTGCAGAATACTATGGGCAAAAATATCACTATTCTTAATCAGGGGCAAGTAAAACATATATATCGCAACGTTGCAGACACACAGCAGCAGCACGTGCATTTAGTAACAGGTACAACGCAACCTCAACCGCGAACGGCACAAATAGTTGGGACACGTTTTCGGTCACCAATAATGACTGCGAGTGGGAGCAGCAGCAGTAGTAGCAGCACTGCTAATTCTGGCAGTAGCAGTGGTAACTATGAGTTAGATTTGGAAGATAGTATTCAAGCGGTAGTAGTTAAAAAAGATCAGCAAAAGCCAACTGGATCAACAACTAATATAAACAATGCTGTTGGTACTACATTAACAAGTTACTATGCCAAAGAGGATGATGATACGCGTATGGTACGCACCCAAAACGGGACTTGCATTAGTTTATCCGAGTATCGAAAGCGTAATCCTACTACTCCTGGCTCGACGAGTGCGGCGCCAACCACCATATTGCAAATGAAAGCACCAATGCGAACTAGCGGTCCACAGCTTCCTAATAAAATATTGCCAACTCATTCTGCTGGAAACTCTGGGATGGTCCCAGTTGCGCGAGTTGCACCTCAACAAATACAGCCCGCTCAGTCACAGCAATCTCAATCAGCAATGATAACTACAACGTCATCATCAGCTGTACACCGTACATCCCACAACAATTACGAGATTCACACTCAGCATGTTATGCAGAATCGCAACAATACTCAAATGGCAGAAAAGGATCGAAACAGTGCTAAAATGTTGGTTATACTGGTGTCAGGTGAGCAACGGCTTATAACATTCACCTTGCCTCGTGAATCGTGTACTGTCCAAGATTTACTTGAACAAGTTGGTGTGCCATTCGATAGTGCAACAACGATACAATGTGTGGAAAATCCTGGTGCAAATATAGATTTTGTTGTCACAGTCGGTTTTTCAGTCCAGGAGTCTGCAAGTGAACTAATATCAAGAGCTGAGCAAACTTTACAAATGAATAGACAACATGATGCAATGGGAGGTAGTAGTGTAGCACAAAGTAATGTATCTTCTGCAAATAGTAGTGGAAATACAACTGTGTCGCATGGCGCCGTCACACAAACTCAGCCAACTGGCAATTTTGGCAATATAGCAAGTAATACAAATCAGCCTTCCACCTCTACTGTTGCTAATGAATCAGCACAAAAAGATGGTAGTAGCAATAGCAATCCTCCAAATGCAACAAAGAACAATTCTACATCATCTACGACCGCAACAGATGATGTGCCACGAAAAATCATACAAGGATATTTTGCTGTGTGCCAAAGCTGTGGATTTAGCGGTTACGATCATGCTAAATGCGAACGGTGTAAAAGAGTTTTTCAAGAGCCGCCGAAACGTATACCATGTGTCAAGAATATGGGAAATAATAACCCTTCAAACTCTGGCGATACACCATTATCAAAATCTATTGGAAGTAATGAGGTCCCGGCAAGTGATAAACGCCGTGGCAATGATTCATTAGGACGAAATCAAACAAGAAACACTTTAACCGCATATGGTAACAGTGGTAGTGTAGCATCAACACGCGGTCGTGGTGGTCCCGGTACTGTTGCTCGAGGACGGGGTTCACGCAGTGGACGTCGAACCGCTGAAGTTGAACCAGTTATTCTCACACTAAGCAGTGACGAAGAAGCTGATGACGAATCGTCGAATAAGGGGCCGGGATCTGTAAGTATACTATTTATTCACATTAGACATGAAATATGTTTTACGATGCCTTATCGTTTATTTCCAGCTTACTACAGCCTCTAATACTGTTAATCCTCATATTTGCAAGCCCCAAATCTTCGAACCACTAGTATTTGAGTCAACCATGCCCGAAGTGGATGAAAATACAATTTATACAGGTAAGATATATCCCAAATCCAATATACATACGCCTTTGATCATGAATTTTATTATTATGCTATTAAAATTTGTTTAGTATTGCCTGGTGTCCGAGCACCGGAGCACTGGGATATTAACAAAAATACATTTTCTATGTCCAATCTATTAAAATCCCCAAATATATACATATTATATTTTTTGACGACTGAAGAGTGTGCACAACACAGCAATATTTCCGATTATTTTTACACTTAGCATAAATAAATTTAAAACTATTTAAAAATTGCGAGAAAAATTCAAAAATTTTGTTAAAATAATGAGCAACGAGCAAGTGTGCGAGTGCTCGTTGCTCTAATGCTCGCACTACTCGAGAATGTTTGAGTAAACTCTTGAGCTCTACTTCTTATAAAGGGTTTATCTTATATATATTTATATTATAAATAAAGGGTGTTTTTTTTATTGAGGTATAGAACTTTAAGTTGCAGTAAAACAACGATGGATTATTCGATTGACATGAATTTTATTTATCCGAAAGATAATCTTGTGGCATTACATTTTAAATATGATTTCTGGCATATGAACGTCACGGCTGGCGCGGATGTAGTCCAATCTGGACGTCCAATTTTCGATGACTCCAACATTTGTGGCCGTATATCGGCAATAACACGGCGAATGTTGTCTTCCAAATGGTCAAGCGTTTGTGGCTTATCCGCATAGACCAATGACTTTACATAGCCCCACAGAAAATAGTCTAGCGGTGTTAAATCACAAGATCTTGGAGGTCAATTCACAGGTCCAAACCTTAAATTAGGCGGTCACCAAACGTGTCTTTCAATAAATCTATTGTGGCACGAGCTGTGTGACATGTTGCGCCGTCTTGTTGAAACCACATCTCCTGGACATCATGGTTATTCAATTCAGGAATGAAGAAGTTAGTAATCATGGCTCGATACCGATCACCATTGACTGTAACGTTCTGGCCACCGTCGTTTTTGAAAAAGCGCACCAAACAGTCAGTTTTTCTGGATGTAACGGTGTTTCAACATACACTTGAGGATTACCTTCACTCCAAATGCGGCAGTTTTGTTTGTTGACGTAGCCATTCAACCAGAAGTGCTAAACAAAAAAAAAACAGAACCATTATTTTGGAAATAAAATTGCACTATTTGCAAGCGTTATTCAGGCGTGAGTCTATTCATGATGAATTGCCAAACCAAACTGAAAATAAATCACTTGACAGCTGTTAAATCGGTCGCTATCTTGAAAAGTAATACCAACTTAAAGTTCTATACCTCTATAAAAAACACCCTTTATATCATAGGAATTTCTCTTTTTCTGTACTGGTTAACAACACAACTCTCTTTTAGCTCGTTGGCACCAATTGGAAATACCTAGTACTATCAGGTCATTGTTGTTGTTATATCGGCTCCCTAACCCCGTCTAGGGTCAGTTAGATCAAGCCTTATTCATCGCCCAGGAAACGTGCTGTTTCGACGGGTTGGGACCTGAAGGAGAGGGGTGTTAGATGAGTAGGGTTAAGTGAGCATGCAAAGAGGTCGTTAATGTCGTGCGGGGATTCGTTGCATGCGGGACATGTGTTAAGTATGTCAGGGTCGAGTCTGCTACATTATCCAGACATTAATTGTGCCAGGGTTACGCGGATCTCTCGAGTCAGCTCGAGCTCTTGTTCTGCTATGGTTGGTGATTAGATTCCGACCATTCGTTGGAAGAGAGTTCACAAAAATGTTAACGGACTCTCGGTAAATGGTGTTTAAAGCTTGTTGGTATGCCGTCCTGTCCAGCGTCTCTTGTCGGAATTGCTGTACAGAGTTACGGTGGTCTAATACCGCCTTTCTGATGTGTTTAGCTGGTGGTTCGAAGGACACTTCTGATAAGTGTCTGCTGGGGTGATCCCTGCTATAGCATCCCAGCGAATATATGCTCCTTAACTGCGAGCATAGATTTTTCACGAGGAGATCAACCAGCTAGGCAGCGGCACATTTCCAATTTAGGGATCTCACAACCATTCTTTTAAATCATAGTCCTTAATACGTATACCGTGGTAACTATAAAAAAGGCATTTTCAGCTTTTTTTTTATTAGAGCTGGTCTCTACGTGGTGAGCCCCAAACCTAGCGCACACCTCTGATGAACAGACGCTGCAATTACACTTCAGCGAACCTTTAAATCGAATATGTCGGAGTAACCACAGGCTCTACACGGATTGGTTAACTTATCTCGCCCAAGGACTGCTCATGTTTTCAGGGTAAGCGAAGTGGACGCAAGAATAAGAAATGCGATTATAAATGCTTACTCACAACCATAATTGCACCCAATTATCCTCTCATGATATCAATATCATAATGACATTTACCTCTTTAAATCTAAATTGTTTCAAACTCTGTGTATTAAAGCTTCCCACTTTAATTCAAAGTTTTTGCAAAATTTAAGATATTTTTTTGTTCAAACATCTACTTTTATGATAGTAATAGTACAAAAAAGCCTAATGAATTAAAGGCCAAAGTTTCATATCGACATATTATAACAACGTGCTCTCTGAGACGCAATAATCATGAAGCATTCCATATATGTATGTGAGTGAAATTCGCCCGTGTCCCCCCGCAAACGTTCAAATAAAGACACAATAATCACTCGCACCGTTTGGTGGATATGTCGTGTTCGGAAAATGATTTACCTTATTGTTCTCTGCAATTTTGTTCGAAAATTATACATTGGGGGTATGCGCTAAGTCTAGGAAATGCATGCTACGGTGCACGGAAAGGAAATTTTTCCTATTCGTGCAATGGCACAACAACAAAACACAGACAAAAAAAAATGCTACGATAGGAAAAATATCCTATACCAAAACCTATGTATATTTATTTCCCACAGAAAAAGCAACCCTTTTAAGGCAGCAGCAACCCTGTGCCTGTGTGGTTGTTATTGTTTCACTTGAATATGTCACAATTTTGCAAAGGGGGTGCTCTCGATCTCTAGCACAATTCCATAGGAAATATTTACATAGTATACATTTCCTAGACATAGCGAAACCCCCCAAATGAGACAATCTATTTAATGTAGATAGCTCAATTTAGTTGATAATTCAATTAAAAAATTTGTTTTCTTTTAACTGCAAAAGTAAAACATACGAAAAAATTGCCGTTATTTTATTATAATTTGTATGCAGTCTACTCGTATAATAATTAGTTTAATTGTTGTTGTAACCGGAAAAATATCCTCCAAACTGGTTTTCGGGGAATATTGGGGAGTAACAGTTCTTGGTCGGATTAAAAATCCGGGTCGTTCCGCTATAAAGACCCGACTGTCACGGGAACTATTGGATTTTAGTCGCCTCTTATGACAGGCATGCCTTACCGTGGATAAATTCCTGAACTCCTCACCCGCAGAGGCTTTCGCTTATTAAGAATGGAGTGTGGTGATTGCCTTACATTAGTGTGGAAAAAGAGCAAGAAAAATTTATATCAATGGAAATGGATGTATACACCAGATCAAAGTTGGAAATGATCTTCACAACAAAGCCTACCTCGTCGGTCAACTGGTAATCTGACAACACACGCGGTCAACAGTCATGAAAGTACACATTTTACAGAAGACGTTACCTCTTTACTTTTGTTGGAAAGAGCTTTAAACTGGGGATGTTTAAGAAGAAGTTTAAGAGCATTGCATCTTTCTGCAAGATCCTGCTTCAGAACATAATTCAAAAACTACACAGCAATGGCTTAAAAGCAACATTTCTGGTTTCATAGCTGCCGTCTGGAAGTCTAGATTTAAATGCACTGGACTACAGTTTGTGGTCAGAGTTAGAGAACCTGATTGAGGTGTCGAATACCCCAGAGGAGTGCTGTTATTGATCAATGACCGAATTTGTGTGAAAGTAAAAGGTGATCATTTAGAATAAAATTTTGTAAGTAGTTCATTTAACATATGTATGTATGTATGTATGCATTAATAAATAAAATTAACTTAATTAAGCAATGTATTTTAGTTTCATTAGGAGTATATTAATCACATACAATAAATGCTGTGCAGGATAAAAAGACTGATTGAGATTTTTTCATCCATGCACTTATAAATACTACACATGCAAATAACACGACGCAAGTGAGCTTGTTTTTGTTAAACGTAAGTGGTGACGGATAAAATTATGACCCCTGCGGATTAGGAGTTAAAGAATTTACCCGTAGTGAAGCATGCGTGTCGTGAGAGGCGAATAAAATCTAATAGTTCTGATTTTTATATGGCCAAGGGCTGCCACTCCCACAGTAATCCCCGAAAGCCATTTTGGGGAACATTTTAGCGGGTTACTTCAACAACAACAACAACAACATGATGAAAACATCGGCCGTCAAATTCAAATATAAAAAAAATTTTGATTTTCATTCTCGCATATAAGACAAAAAATCTGGGTGGAGTATGTGCAGCCGATAAAAGACTACGACTCTAATACACCCAAAGCTTTGAGTTGATCGACTACAATAGCCTTAATATTGACCGAGTCGATATGTTATGATACGTAGCCCAATGCATTAACTTTCTAGTGACACCAAATTTTCCTATTTAGTTTAACAATCATTAGCCAAGTTATTACTTATAGAAGCACTTACTTGATTTTAGGGTCAGGCAAGTTTAGTTTTAGTCATCGAGGTCATCTAACGGGAGGCCCAAGAAACGTGCTGTTTCGACGGGTTCGGACCAAAGGGAGAGGAGAGGGGTGTTAAATGAGTCGGGTTAAGTGAGCATGCAAAGAGGTGGTTTGTATCGTGCGGGGATTCTTTGCATGCAGAACACTAAACCATAAGTTATTCTGTTCGCTTGTACAAATTTGCTCTAATTTGACATGTAGGATCGTTGACAAGTTGAAAATTCGTGGTTCAAGTCAAGGCGATTTCAGGTAAGGTGAAACTTAAGTTGTTGTCTCAGTGGTTTTCTTATTTTATCGACTGCTCGTATTTTAGATTATCAAGCAAAGGAAAGAGTGAAATGTTCCGTTAACGAATTCAACATTTTTCATTAATTGAATGTAAATATTATCAAAATTATTTTTTGATATGCATTTTTTTTTTTAAATTAATTTTCCATGATGTTGACAATCGCTACCCAAAATCAAAAACAAAAAACACTGTAAATTTATAAATTTGCTTTGAGTTGTGCTTAGAACTTATATCAAGCAAATATATCGGCCCCTTTTTAAAGTGTATTAAAGCGATACAAGAAAATTGAGTGATAAATTGATTTTTTTTTTTAAACAAGTACATCGGGTTTCGAGTTAACGTCACCAACTACAACTGGTAGACACAACACTCAGCGCAAGAGACGATTCTTGTCACAATTTGTTAAACACCAAAAATGCATATCTTAATATTGCGTTACGAGTTGTCCATTGACTTTGAAATCTTAATCACAGACAATCCCCGGCACATAAACTGCAAAATTAAATCTTCAATTGTGTTTGTATATTCTTAAGTTTTAATCGTCTCACAACGATTAATTAATATATCTTTAATTTAATATTTTAACAAGATATTAAGTACAGTAGAGACTCACAAAAAAGTAAAGCCGTTTGTTTTTGGGCTTGAAAATTTTTGTAAGTTTGTTAACTTTTTAAAATCATTAGTATAATTGAAAAGAATATAAAAATACTAGCATACTCGACCACACGTGTTGTTCCCTCGTGTATTTTCTTCAATATTTATTCTACTTGGTATTGCAAAGGTTCATTTAAGTTATTATTAAGCATCATCTAAATTTAAATTAATTTTTTTTTTATTAAGTGCGTTTCGCTAATTCACTACTTAGTCTTTCACGAAAATGTCAATATGAAGGCTTCGAAGTAAACCGAACGGAGCCTTCGGTCACAGAAATTTTACATGACGCAGCGAAAAAACAACGCACGGACCCATGCTTACATCCAAATTATCCTAATTTTTGTTATTCTGTCGGTGATCCCTTTCCCCCAAACAAATGTCAAGCAAATTGAACTTAATTCCTGATCCATGGCCCATTTCCGTTAAACAAAAATATTTTATTTAGACATATCATCCAAAAATTAAACCAAATCGAGGCATAAATTATTTTTTTTCGCAATTAAATTAGTCCTCATCCTGTAAATCATCATTCACGTAAACCGAACTATAAATAAGACTTCGAATAGGTCGGCTAGAAAAGTAGTATTCCTACTAATCTAAACAAAAAGCCACCTAGTACCGAATTAAAATCGGTTCAGCCGTTTTGGAAGAGTTCGATGGCAGAAACTATGATAGGAGAATTTTATTTAGATAGATGAGATTTCCAATAGGTCGGTACATAGTCCACATCCCGGAAAGAAAAGTAGTATTCCTACTAATCTAAGCAAAAAGCTACTTGTGTACTAAATTTCAATCCAATCGAAACATAAATACGATTTTTTCGAATAGGTCAGTCTCAGGTCCACTTCCCGGTCAGGTCAGTACCCGGTAATAAGAAAAAACCTTGTCGCAGACATCGAACGTATGTATATACGAAATTTCATTAAAATCGGTTCAGCCGTTTTGAGTTCGAAGACAAAAACTGTGTATTATTTTTCACTCTTTTTCTTGTGTATTTAATCAAATAATAGAAAAACAAAAATGATTTCGATTGATTTTACTTATTCTATGTACCTGTAAAAAAATAACTTCTCTCGTTCATTTAGATTAGCATATCTAATCCTGATTTTGATTGTGTTTTATTGTTTTCGGGAGCATCCAAAAACGTCATACAAAACGAACATACGACAGTTCACTTTTTAAAGTTTCATATGGTGACTGAAGTCTAGTTGACTTTTCCGGGTCTTAACTTTTGTAGGTTTTTGCTTTATTAACATTAATGAAATTTCTTAGAGTTTGGTCATTCTAAATTTCGCCATTACGTCCACCTGTACTATATACGTGTTATTTCAAGTAAAAAATTAACAAGCGAGACAAACCAATAAAACTATGGCAATGGGAGGTAGCTATTTTCACGATTTTCACCCAAATTTTATTTCGTTCACGCATTTTTCTATTAAAAAATTAATATTTCTCCGTGTGACCACCCTGAACCTGGAATTCTTGAATTTAATTTCGTTTATTTAAAGAAAAGAACATTGCGGTATGTGACTACACTCGATCATCTGCAAAATGATTTCTGAAATTGATTCTCCAATTGGTCGTGCTGCACTACGAATTTATTCTCTTGAAAGTACTCTTAAACGATTTCAATATTGCTAGAGGAATTGAGTTTCGCCAAGTGGACGTGTAATTTCCATGAAATTTCAATTTCTGGAAATTAGCTTACGAGTAGCAAAGTGCGTGAAAATTGCTACGTGTGACGGCACCTTATGTAGCAATATCTTATATTTTATATTCTTATTGGCATTTGGCAACTCTTCTCTTTTCGAAATTAACTTAATTGATTTCCGTCAGATGACGCCCTGAACAAACGTCGCCATTATTTCACGAAGTGAAAATCAAAGTGAAGTTAAAAAATTGATTACAAAAGATTGGTAAATTGTTCAGTATAAATCTTCATAAGAATATCAAAATCTTTTTAATGAATATCATTTTGTAATCAAAGTTTTCGCCAGAGAGATGGAATTGGAAGGTGAGCACATTAATAAAATCACTGTGGTCGCAATCAGTGCCGCTGCTGGTCTAAATGTCATAGAAAAGAAACGAAAAATGCGAAAACGTGTGAATTTTCTCTAATTGGTAGAAAATAGCTGAGTAAAGACGTTTCTGACTATAAACTTTATATTACTATAATATAATATATATATAGATCACCTTCACAATAATAACTTTACTAGGTCAATGTTACTACTGATTTTATAAATAATAAATTATTTAATTATAAATAATAATCCTCAAACTAATTTTTTTGTATTTGCAGATTTTCAGCGGGATGATGTGACTGATTTATCTAACTGCACTGATAAGTTAAGCACTTCCTTACAATGCAAAATTGTACGAATAGGTACATATCGCTTTGAGCCTAAAGAATCTGTAAGTTCATACAATTTGAATTTATAAATGAATATTTATGAAGGGTTTGTAATTGCAGGTAACATTTACATCTAAAGGCGTTTGTCTAACAGCTCCGTTAGTCACCAATCCAAATGAAAGCATCCCTTTACACATCCATAAACGCGAGGTTGTCAAAATAATAGCTCATTTTTCCAAAGTATCTGAATCGATGCTTTGTTTCTACACCTTACGAAACTGCGCACAGTATATAAAGACAAGTTTGCAAATGAAAGACAATAGCACGGCTGTAGATAGCGGTAAGTTTTATTTTAATTTCTTTAATTTTTTTTCATAATTAATAGTAAATATTTCTACAGCTTCCTATTTTTCCCCAAATGGACCATATCAAGTAAGGAAAATAATATTACAATTTAGTGCATGTTCCGACCAAACTCGCAATGTTATAAAGTCCATTTGGGACTTTTTTGATGAAATCTCTGATGTAGATGCCCAAGATTTATTACAACGAGCGGAGGCAACAGATCGGCAAATAGCCAACAAATCTAACGAGTAAATAGATAACCGAGATTTGCTTTTCTTTATTTAAAAATATTTCTATTACAGTGCTACATCGTCAACTGTGACCAAAACACAACTTAATCCTAACGAAATAAGGCAGCTATTAATATATCCACCAGGAAAAGGCGGAATATCGATTAATACGGAAGATTACCTATGTTTAGCCACAGATCAATATTTAAATGATATAATAATCGACTTTTATCTAAAATGGGTTCATAATAATGTTGTGCCAGAAGCGCAACGAGAACGGGCTTTCATATTTAGTACATTCTTTTATAAACGCTTAACAACGCTGACGCGACACCATCAGAACATAGATAAAGATGTTAAACAGACTGCAGCACAAAAGCGGCATGCACGCGTCCAAAATTGGACGAAAAATGTGAATTTATTTGAGAAAGACTTTATTATTATACCTATAAATGAACAATCCCATTGGTTCCTAGCTATTATTTGTTTTCCAACATTAAAAGGTCCTGTCACATATGATACGAATATTCCAGTGGAACCTCAACAATTAAAAAAGCAAAGTAAACATATATACATATATTTAGAAAATACTGCAATAATTGAAGAAACAATTTCTTTTTACAGAGGGAAAAAAGGTGTCTCTACAAATTGGCAATACGACAATTACACCTCTCTCTAAGCGGGATAACAGTAATATGTTAGCTGAAGTTTGTGGAGTTGGTGATGATGACAGTGAGCGTGATGAAGCTGAAGGTGACGAAAGTGATTTAGCATCGGAAGATAGCGATTTTGATAGCGGCGCCAGCACATCTGCAGCATCAGCAAATGCTCAAGTTGCAGCATCATCAAATAACACATCGTCTAATAATAACCAAAATAGCACAGCAACAAAATCACAAGCAATTAAACAACCTCTGATATTAATTTTTGATTCTTTGGCGGGTGCTTCGAGAAGTCGCGTTGTTGCAACATTACGTGATTATCTGACGTGCGAGTATCGGGCTAAAATGCCAGATGTCACACCACATATATTCAACAAAGATAATATGCCGGGTCATTGTGTAAAAGTTCCACAACAGAATAATTTTACTGATTGTGGTCTGTATTTATTACAATACGTTGAACATTTCTTTAAGGATCCAATTAGAGATTACAGAGTGCCAATCAAACAGTTAAGTAACTGGTTTGATACTATAACAGTAACGCGAAAGCGCGAGGATATATCACAGTTATTGCAAAAATTAATGGACGATCGCAATGGTCCTATTCATCAAGTTATTTTGCCTGAAATTCCATTGCCAACACAGAATGGGCAACTTGTAGAGCCTGCCGAGGGCTTTAACATAGAATTTGAAGAGGAAGAGACTGGTGATGACGTCGGAGAAGAGGTAATTACAGAGACATGATTATCAATTGTATTTGAAAAATTATTATAATTATTAATTTTTATTCATTAGGATGAAGATAATACAGCAAGCACAAGTGCAGAAGGTACAGCTAATGACATGGACGGTACTGGAAGTAGTACACACACAGAGGAACTGGTTAGTGTTAAAGTGTCAACAACAAAGCCTGCGACAACAACAGCATTAGTGCCAACACAAGGGCGAAAAATTGTTGTGAAAAGACGAATGCAACTAGTGAGTGCAACAGTTAATAGCAACAATAGCGAACCCTCAACGACAACGTCCACCGTGGCGGGTACACTGGGGCAAAGCATACGTAGTGGGAATCAGGCTAAATTCCGTAAATTTGAATAAATCATTTAATTTGTTACTCATATTAAGATAGATATATTAAACTCTATATTAGCGTTTGTTATGATTCGGTTTTCAATCGCCGATTCGCCAATTATCTGATATCTATGCATATACATTAATTAAGTGAATGATGGCATTTCTACACATTATATCCTTAGTTTCTCGGTTATATTTTCATCGTTCATATATGTGCTTTATAAGATAGTTTTGTAATATCTTAGACTATTAAATTCTAAAAAAAAAAAATATTTGTGTGTAAAAAATGAAGAATAAAAAGCTAAGTAGTGAATGAATAAACCATAATTTCCACTTGAAACCTATTTATATATATGTGTACATTAAATAAATAAGTACAGACTAAAAAAAAATGAAATTGATATTTATTACATAAAACTTTATGAAATTTGATTTACTGTTTTAATTGAAAATATTGATTTAAATAATTGTATAGATTAGAATTCGAAAATTTTATCCGTGATTAATGATAGAAATTCTAATTTTTCTTCAACATATATATTTTGCCCGGTAAAATTCTCTAGTTTAAAATCATAACAAAAATTGTCTATAATGAAGTACAATAAATATAATTTAAATTAAAATCATAAGATTTTTTTTATTGAGAAATTGACGCAAAAAAAAGTTGTGAAAGAAAACAGCGAAACAAAAAGTGTGCACATTTGTGTTGAGTATTGTTTAAACCAATTCTTATAGGATTCTTTTCGCACTAAATGAATCTGATCTGAAATGTAATAAACCTTGGCTTTATTTACCCGATAATTTAGGTTTGTTGGTGACTAGGCCCACATCTCATGTAACAAAATTTTGTAAAATTTTGGATAGAACAGCCGATTTAATTTACTTAATCTATATATATATAAATCAATGCAAATTTTGATGAACGCTTATAACTTGAGAACTACCAAAACAGATTACACTAAATTTTTAGGAGTTATAAAGGGATATTAGGAGAAGGTTAATGTGTATGTTTCCATGAGATTGGCGCAGTTGTTCTAGGGATATGACTATTTTAGTGAGCATTGAGCTACCCATACAAAATACATGCAACAACAAAAAATACATGTAAAATTGCAAAATACACGTACATTGCGTTGTATGTGGTGTTGAAGAGTGGAAAAAATTAAAATGAAAAAAAAAAATAAAAAATCCATTTTAAGAATAAAATATTTTGACATTTTTTCATGCAAAGCTAGCAGTTTATATTAGATTTTCGTAATTTTTTTATAGGTGTAGCAAAGCACGCTGGGGTTCGCTAGTTGTGCATACAATTTTAAAATTTGACCACTTTACTAGTTTCATTTGGTGTCGTTAATGGGAAAGTTCAGGCTTTCGTAGTATCCATGTAGTTTTTACTTATTTAGTTACAGTAATTGTTAATCACCATCAACGAACTCGCAAGTGGTTTTCCTTCGTAAATTATTGAGACTCACTTTTTTAATATGCGTTAACTTTCATCGAAATTATGCATTGATTATACTTCGCTCTATTTAAATAAAACATGTATTTGTTTCGTTGACACTTATGTTTATTCATGTTTTTGTCTCACCATGTAAATGTACATACATGGGAGTACCAAAGAAAACAAATAAATAAACTTTATGTAAATAAACCAAAGTCAGCTCTAAAAGTGGACTAAATATTTAAATTAACATTTTAACACGTAATACTCTCTCTATTCGTATTAAATTTAATTTAAAAAAGTGCTTAGAAATGGAATGCTTGTTTGGAGTATGAGGTTAGTTGCGATGAGTTAAGTAAGTACAATACATACATGAGAATGCGCTATTGGTTTGGATTTTACACATACATGACAAAACCTCTTAGAAAAATACATATATGCATACATACATGCTCCTATTTCACAGAGCCTTTATTCTTCATGTACATATGTTTGAATATTCTCCCATGTATATCGAAATAAACGATACACATGTATGTATACATCTGTATACAGATGTATGTATGGCATGTTCTGGACATGATGAAAGGAAAAGAATGTAGAGTAAGCGAGTAATTTTTTTCAGCACCCCTATTTATTTATGTATATATTGCCTAAACTTACCACGAAAATGCTGATTTCTTTTAGGAAAACTGACATATGTACATACATACATACATATTTAAAAACAGTTTTTCTCGCATATCCAATGGTATTATACATACATATTTACATATTCTAATCACCCCAAGAAACATCCGATTTACTTATGTATTTTAAATAGAAAATTTTTTGAAAAATTTATATTTTAAAGCTTCTAAGGATACGATTCGACTTTGAATTTCACACCTCAGTACAACATTTCACCGTACAATTCATCTTTTTAGTTAAAGAAATATAAAAAAATGAGTACTTTTATTTGACAGAAAAATTTAAGAATTTAAAATAAATTCCTAAGGTTAATGTTCTGTTTATCTACTTGCTTTTTTCATTCTAAAATAATCCACAATTATTTCTGGAGCTAATTGTGAAAACTTATATAAATAATAGATGAGAGAAAATTAATCAGTCATGTGTATAAACCTAGAAAAATTGACATTAGGGTTTGAACTCCAAGTTATGAAGACCCTTATTGACCTCGTTCCTTATTTCAGTTGACATTCCATGAAAGCATTAAATAGTGATTAAATGTTTGATTTCACAAATGTTAAAAAATCATCTCCGTTCAACTATATTTGTGTATTATGGTTCACAACCATTTTCAATTGTCTTCGTTAAGTTACTAAGGCAATTGAAATAAGCTGATAAGCCTCTCAAGCGTTCAAAAATTGCTACAAATATTGTGAGTATTTTTATTTCAAATGAAAATATCCGTTGAGCTGTATTTATCCTAAAGTGGAGGACGGAAAATGTGCAGCACTGTTGTTCGTGTTGTTATAGAGGCTAGTCAACCCCGCCTAGCGACAGGTAGGTCCAGTCGCAATCATCGAGGGCATCTAACTGTAGGCCTAGGAAACGTGCTGTTTCGACGGCAGGTGAGTGAGCATGCAAAGAAGTGGTTAGTGTCGTCGGGGATTAGTTGCATGCGGGACATGTATTGGGTATGCCACGGTCGAGTCTGGATAGGTAGGAGTTGAGCCAGCTAGAATATCCAGATCTTAATTGTGCCAGTGTTACGCGGGTCTCTCGAGGCAGCTCGAACTCTTGTTCTGCGATGGATGGTGATTGGATTTCGAGAACACCATTCACAGGAAGAGAGTTCATAAACATATTAAAGGACTCCTGATGTACCTGGGTGGTAGTTCAGCTTCCAATAAGTGTCTGTTGGCATGATTCCTATTGTAGCATCCCAGCAAGAATTGCTTACGCAGCATAACATTATGCTCCTTAACTGGGAGCATAGATGTTTCACTGTGCAAGTGATGCTCCGGCACAATCAGGAGGTTTCCCGTCACGGTCCGAAGGACGGTGTTCTGACATGTAGCTTCTTCAACTGCGTCTCGCTAGTCCTCGGCGCCCAAATCAGAGCAGCATAGCTTACGATCGGCCGGCCAATTGCCTTGTACGGTACCAACAACGTTTCTTTGTCTTCCCCAGGTGCTACCGGCTAGCGATTTGAGGATTTTGTTGCGCCTCTGTACTTTAGTGACAATTGTAATCGTATGCAGAGTGAAGGAGTGCAGACTGTCAAATGAGACTCCCAGTAACTTTGGGTTGTTTGTGGACAGAATCGGCCGATAGGACTCTCCTTTAAAATCTGCAACACGCTCGTATTAGACGCTATCTTGGAGGCAGATGTAATACACTAAATCTTCCAATTGCTAAGTTTGTTATTGTGTTAAAGAAATTATATAAGTACAGAGCTATCTCATGTTTCGTATTTGTGTTGTTGTAGCGGCTTACTGAACCCCGCCCAGTGACTGACAAAATTGGTCCAAGTCATCGAGGACATTTAGCGGGAGGCCCAGGAAAAGTGCTATTGCGACATGCTCGGAGCAGAGGGAGAGGGGTGTTAGATGAGTTGGTATTTAGGGCATGCAAAGAGGTAGTTGACATTGCGCGGGGACACATTGGATGCACATACGTTGGTAGCATTCCAACAGATATAGCTTTCACAGCAATTCGATTGATGACGTCGGTTGGAGTGGGGAGAACACCGAATGCTTTCTCGGTAAATTCCGTAAAGCCGGGCCTGTTAGCTTTTTAGAATTTTACAAAAGTCCGTTGGTTCACAGAAAAAGTATGGACGCTTGTAAATCGAGAATATTATGGACATAGATCGCTAACCTATGCATTTTATGAGATCAGCGGTTGCAATTGTTATGTCAGGTGAGCTGTGGTTCACTCCCTCAGGGTCCCTATGGCCTGAATAGGTCTTAAGATGAATCTATTCATTGTACTGTTTGCATTTGACTGAAATGGAAGAATGGTTGAGTCGTCTTTGGCAAACCCTGCGGAAATAATCCGTCGGATATTGGTCTGCCCCGGTGCGTAGAACCGGCTGTCGTGAGAATCGATTTCCTATTTATCAGATTCATTAGTTACTTTAATTTCAACAAGGGAAACAATTAACTTTTTAAGCATTCAAAGCCGTTATCCCGTGATAAAATTATGCACCGCTTTACGGTTTTTCAATAATGGCATCTACCAAAAGAGTGGCGTTAATGATTTTACATAAGTTTAACACAACCAACATTTTCTGTTATACATGAGGAAGATGTAAATATCATAAAACAACATATTTAGGTACAGTGACGAAAGCACAACTTACCCCTGATGAAGAAAACGGTTCCAAACGAGCTATTTATTCTCACATTTCCCATTCTGGTGTTGTTCTTGATGACTATCAAAGACAATTTCGGTAAATCGCAATCATAGCACAAATTCCATCTCCCAATGTCGGCATTTTGTTCGGTCAAGTCGACAAGGTGCCCAATTTGTTTTTCGTTTGATATTTTCCTGAAATGATTTGCCGTGTGAACTGTCAATTGCGGACAGCCGTGTGTCGAAAGGAATAAACGACTATTTCATGAGATCCTGTTAAGATGAGAAGGCGCAATGTGAAGTGAAAATTGTGCGCCACTATCTTCACCACATCTCGGAGGATTGCACCCATTCTCGGAGGAAGTCATAAATTTGAATGAGAAGCTAAAAATAGATTTCATGATACGCGCACAATGTATGGAAGTATTTTTTATTTAATTAAAAAAAACCTTATAATTATTATATATTAATAACATGTTTTTAATTAATAAAAATAAAAAAAGCCAATAGTTTAAAATTAAAAAATTAAAATGAAAAATATTAAGAGAAAAATATTGGTTCCGCTGCGGGGCGCAAATCAACGACACTCCGTTTAATTAAGGAAAAGTACATATAAGTGTGTATGCACGTATCTATGATGTATGTATACATATATATAAAAATCAATGCAAATTTTGATGAACGCCTATAACTTGAGAACCACTAGATCAAACTGCACCATTTTTAGGAGTTATAAAGGGATGATAGGAGAATGTTAATGTGTAGTTTTTCATGAGATTGGCGCAGCCGTTCCAGAGATATGATCATTTTAGTGAACGTTGGTCGCTACCCATACAAAATACATACAACAACAACAAATACATGTAAAATTCTTAAATACGCGTACATTACGAGTATGTGGTGCTGAAAGAGAGAGAAATAGTGAAAAAAATGAAAATGAAAATAAATTAGAATAATTATTTCAAAAAAATTAATAAAAAAAGTTTAGAAAAAAATTTAAATCAATATTTTTCGTTTTCTTTTCCAAAAAAAAAATCGAAAATTCAAAATTCAAGTTAGATTTTTTAAATTTTTTTTTTATATGTGTAGCAAAGCGCGCTGGGGTACGCTAGTTATTATATATTAATAAAATGTTTTTAATTAATAAAATTAAAAATGCAATTAGTTAAAAATTAAAAAATTAAAAAAAAGTTAAGAGAAAATATATTCGTTCCACTGCGGGGCGCGAATCAACGACACTTTCGGTTGAATCAAGGAAAAGTACATAAGTTTAAGTGTGTATGCACGTATTATGTATATATGAATGTGTGAACAATTAAAATTTCTATGCTGATAAATTTTAAATGAACGCTTTTTTATTGCAGTAGCAAAACTTTAATTTTATTCTCTTTTGAATTTACAAAGGCAAAATACACGCTGCTTAAACACTTTCCTTCACCTGGCTTCCTTCGTCCAAAAGCTAAAATTCTAATTTTTACAACAATGTGCAAAAACCTGATACACATATTTCGAACTTCGCCCCTCAATTTCCTTCTTTTTTTTTGTCTAAAAGCTGAAATTCAAATAAAAATTTGTATACCTTTCACGTATATACATACATATCCACACACATACATTCTTAATGTATTAAAGTATATTCATTTACTTTATATTTAAATTAATTAATTAAATAATGCCTATTTGTAAGAAATGTGATGTGAAAAAATATCTGAACGATCAGTTGTTAAGGAGCTTTACGCTAGGTTCTCCTTCTGGTCCGAGATAAACACCAAAGTTAAGATCCCATTTCCATTCCCATGAAAGATATAATTATTTATTTGCATTTTTATAACGAGCGCATGCGTCCAAGCATCAACACAAAAAAATTTCATTCGTGTGTGCAAAAAACGATGCGCGAAAATTTTGTTTAGGATGCAGCACCTCGAACGAAAAAAACTCCATTTTCTAATGCCTATTTCTTAAGTTTTTAAACCAGAGAACCTATAACAAACATTTGTAGCATAAGAATAAATCCTTTCAATGAATAAATTAACACACTACTAAACTTACTGGAAACCCTTAAAAATGCCCTTCTCTTGGATGATTTCAATGCCAGATCAACGGCCTGGGGAGAAACCATTTAATCTAACAGAGGAATTAATTTATATAACATAGTACAAGTCTCAGTTTTCTCTCCTAAATGACTTTTCCATCACATATAAAAAGAAAGAAGACAAAATGAATGCTCAATATTTGACCTTTCCGCTATCAAAAAGTGATATGCAGTATAAATGGAACGTCGACCCTATACATAAGTCATCACTTCCCAATTATAATAAAACCAACAGCAATAAAGTTGTGAATCAAAAATTCGTAACACAAAACAAATTACTAAATACCTTAAAAATACAGAACTGAACCCATACGTGGACCAAGCTTTCAATACAGAAATTAAAAACGTCTCATGCAATATAAATTACAAACAAAAACCCAAAAATTGATGGAACGATAACTTGTTCTGGCTCCTCAAAGTAGCACAACAAAAATGCAACTTAATACCCTCAATAGAAAACCTCGACTCCTTCGCGGAAAAGGGGAAAGAATGGAAAAAACCAGTTAAAGCAGCAAAAAAAAAAACAGTTCCAAAAACAAAATACAAGAAATAAACAAAAATCCCACAGCCAAAGGGGGCATGGAGTTTTGTCAAATCTCTCAGAGGAGACTACTCCAACAAAAACCAGAATGAACTAAACGAAGATGTCCAAAAAAAAGATGGCACGACAGGTTCCACCAGTGACAAATCGAATTCCCATAAACAAACACATTGTTCCAAAAAGCAACTTGGCGATAACATGTGTATGAGGAACTTATAGAAATGTTAAAAGACAAAAACATAACTCAGCTGGAGGATATGACGAAAAAACGTACAAAATGCTTAAAGCAATCTAAAATTAAAAAAAAAAAAAAAATTCCAAAAATTATCCTAAATTACCAACCTATTCATTAATCTCAGTTCTGCTTATATTTGTATAAAGAAATGACTGGAAGAATATGTAATCCTTTTCGAGGTTCTCTACTTTTTTAAATAAATAAAAACACAGATAATTCAAATTTAATAGGGAATGTCTATTATCATTGGAAAGAACATTCTTTGGCATTTATTTTTTGAAGATTATCTCTTTCAAATGTTGACCTGTTGCGGGGATCACGAGCTTCGATTTCAGGCATCAAATAATCGGTTATCATGGCGCGATAACAATAGCCATTGACGATTACATTCTCGCCGGCATCATTTTTGAAGAAATATGGACCGGTGATTCCAACGACCTACAAAACACACCAAACCGTTGTTTTTTCTGGATGAAATGACAGCTCTCGAAGCTCTTCTGGTTGCTCTTCGTAGCAAATATCTCAATTTTGCTTGTTTACATACCCATTGAGCCAGAAATGAGCCTCATCGCTGAACAAAATTTGGCTCGAAACCGTCCTATCTTCTTGGAACTTTTATGGTCGAGCGGCTTCAGTTCTTGCTCAAGCCGTATTTTGTACGCTTTCATTTTAAGATCTCGACGTAAAATGCGCCAAGTCGTTCTATACGTCAGTCGCTGCGAACGGCGCTGAATCGACTCTCTAATCAATGCTGCGACTCAATATGGGTGATGGTGTTGCGAATAGTACATTCAGTAGGCCGATTATGTTGACCATAAGTTGAGCGAAGCGCGCGAAACACATTCTTTAAGTACGTGAATTTTCGTAATGAAATTGAGTGATTTGTAAACGTTGTTAAGGCGTAAGTCTTTCCACGATAAAATGCCAAACAATACTGAACAAAAAACATGACAGCTTGACACGATTCACGCGTGATCTGTCAAAAAAAAGGCTATTGAAAAAAGTACCTCTACTTGGATCACTCTTCAGAATCGAAAGAAATTTTTCCATACGCTTCATTCGCGTACCGAAGAGGGAAATCTTCCACTAATCAACTCGACCGTCAAAGTATTACTGAAGAAACATGTGTGCCTGTAGTAGATGATTTACATGAATGTAATGAATGTGTTTCATGTTTCATTCCAAGCTTGGATTGAAAGAAATATGTCTTAACTTTTTTAATAAACATTTCTTTCCAAAAATTTTATCATAAAAAAAAACACGTGCCTTTAGTGGGGGAGAGGAGTCCGAAAGTGGCCAAAATCAGGCTACGTAGTCTATGCACATTCCCATATCTCAAAAAAAAAAAAAAATTAACATCCTCGTATCATGCGATGGGTATGGTTTAAAATCATTGATTTAATACCTCCATTAGTTTGATTTTGAAGGATTTGATCTGAATTGTTTCATCTGTAGACTTTTCTACAAATTGAATTTGAGGTCTGTTTACAATTTGAACACGGCAATCCTTGATGGTGTTGGACATCCTTACTTTTAGGTCTTTGTAAACAGGGTAACTCCTGTAATTGGATGTTTCAAAATTGCTTGGAATTTTTCGTGGTGGCATCATCTTTCTTAGACGGGCTCTCGGACGTGGGATGTAGATCTCCACATGCTACACACATACTGCACAGTAGGATTTAGTATGACCGAATTCTTGGTAGCTGGTACATCACACTGGACCTTTTCTCTTGTGTGTCCCTTGCTATTGTAGTTACCCCCAAGCGATATTGCGAGAGTGATAGTCCTTAGTCGGATAAAAATACGAGTCGTTTCCGTATAAAGACCCGACCCGCCTCTTACTCTTACAACAGGCTTGCCTTATCTTGTGTGGCTCTTCTATAGTTAGATGCTTTCATTTTTCTTCATTTGAGTTACATTTGACGACAGTTCCACCTTAAACATTGGTTGGGGCACTTTTTTCTATTAAGAATATTTTTGGAAGTTTTATTATTGAAACCGGATTCCTAAATGAGACTCTTTTATTCCATCCTGATTTACTTTGATTTCTATCCCCTTAATTACAACAGTCAAACCTTTGCAGAAAGCATGGTATACAAATTTTTCCATTAAGCGCGTGGCAAAGCCGCCCGCAACCGTTGCCGGCTAATTGTATTACACATAGACCATAAAGTCTGCTTTCATCCAACACATTTTTTTAAGTAAAGTAAAAACACAATTCATTAAAAAAATTTACATGAATTTATTCCTTATATTTTTAAGTTTAAAATGCAAAAGCAAAAATTCATATTTCCATTTTCATTTTCGTTATAACGGTATCTAAGTGTACCAACATGTAAACGTTGGCACCACAAAGTCTGCGTTCAGGTTTATAATTATTTACAAAAGCATTAAAAATTAAAAAAAGAAAAATTTAGTTTAATCTTTTGTTGGATAACCACGTTGTTTTAATACCTCTCTTAATCGGTTTGGCATTGAATTTACCAATTTATCTATTTCCTCAGCTGTAATTCGGGATCATTCTGCCAGTATAACTCTTCGCAAAAGCTCTTTACTTGTTATTATATGCTGACGAATTCTTTTTCCTAATATATCCCAAAGGTGCTCTATAGGAGGCGTTTTAAGCTGTCTTGGGGCTATTTGAGCAGTATGCTTCGGATCGATATCCTGTTGAAACCAAAACGTCGAAGATAAGCCTGGATTCTCGGCACTTTGTTTCAAGTTCTTTTTTAAAATGTTTAAATATCATCATTTATCCATTGTTCCTGATTTGCGTTACACAATTTGGCGACCTTTTATGCCGAATATACAAAATTTGCTCTCATCCGAAAATAAGATTTGTTTCCAGAATTCCGGAGACTTATTTATGTAATTATGAGCAAATTCTATGCTGTTTACAAGTGAGATGTAAGTTTTTTTTCGAGTGGCTCTATCATGGAGTTTTACGTAAAATTTTCCTTGCAGTTTCTGCACAAATTGTTTTTAAAGATACTATTTACGACTTCAACTATATTTGTCGACGAAATTCGCGAGTTAACTTTCACCAGATTTTTTATTTTGCGTTCTTCCCGTACTGATAAAATTTTTGGAAGGCCAGACCAGGGTTTAGACCTTAAAATATCGGTATGCTTGAAATTATTTACTACGCGCTGAACAGAGGAATACGTTCTTCCAATAGTTTGTCCAATTTTTCGGAAACCTTCGCTATCTTTCCACAGTTTAATAATTGTTTTTCTTTCTGAAGCACTAATTTCTTTCACTTTAGTTTAAATTTTTTTAAAGACGTCACGAACTCTTTAAATGGTTAATTAAATTAAAAAACAATAGAAAATATGCGAAGAGAAGAAACATCTTCATGAAAGGTAACGGTATTCTCAAATCAAGCAATCTTAACGCAGACTTTGTGCGTAGCCCCCCGCTACCGTGGCAAGCTAATTGTATTATAAGTATGCATACATAAGTCGCTAACCGAAAAAATAAATACCTACTGACATCGCTTGTGAAATTTTAATATTCACACATCTCTAGTAAATAAGTTCAATTTCCCTATAAGCACTTTGTTGTTTACAAAATAAAATAAATAAAAACCATCTATAAGAATGAATATAATAAGTAATCTTTTTCGACAGCGAAGTCAACTTGCAGTGAAACTATATTCGAGAAGGTATATTTCAGCAGCAGATTTTTTACAAAAAGGCGAAAGTTACATCACAAGACATGTAAGATATACGTATGCACACACGTGCATAAATAATTCTCATACTACTCTGTGCTTTCAAGACTTGAAATAAAACTCTTAATTATTAAGTTTGAAGAAATATCTATTGCAGTGCCGTGGGGTCATATAACTGGGAAATGGTATGGACCTAACAATGTTCGTCCTATAATTGGGTTGCATGGGTGGCAAGACAATGCAGGTACTTTCGACACCTTAGCACCATTGCTACCTCAACATGTCGGATTTCTCGCTTTGGACTTACCCGGCCACGGTCGCTCTTCCTGGATACCATCTGGTATGTCTTACCACTTCATTGATTTGGTTTCAATAATTCTCCGAATAATGGAATTTTTTAAATGGGACAAAATATCGATGATTTGTCACTCCATGAGTTCAGTAAATGGTTTTGTTTTTAGTGCATTTTATCCTGAAAAGGTTGATATGATGGTTGGTTTGGATATCCTTAAGCCACTATCGCGTAATAGTGCAAAAGTCGTCGACAATTATAAAGATTGTTTGAAAAATGCCATTGTGTATGAAAATCGACATAGTAAATCAGAACCCCCATGTTACGAATGGGATAAATTGGTGGATCGGTTACATTTCGGTACAAACAAATCTGTAAATAAAGAAACATGCAAATATTTGCTGAACAGAGCAATACAGCCATGTAAAAGCGATCCAAACAAATATTATTTTGCGCGCGATAGCCGTTTGAAGCAGTCGCTTTATTACGGTTTCAATAACGAAGTGGCTTTAGAAATGGCACAGCGAATTAGTTCACCCTATATGTTCATTAAAGCAACGCAAGGTCCTTACTACGAAGAACGAAAGTATTTTGATGCAGCATTAGACATTATGAAACGAAATCCTCTATTTGAATATTATGAAGTGGAGGGATCGCATCATGTTCATTTAAATGATCCGGAAAAAGTAGCACCGATAATCAATTATTTCATTAATAAGTGGCGTCCTGTGAAAAGAAAGTAATTATGATAAATGATGTTTAAATAAATTAATTTTGTTAGGTATTTCAAAATATATAACCGTTGTTATAGTTTAATATTTCTTGTATATATGTACATTTACAGTAACATATCTACATACATACATATGTATATGGTGAATGAAATAATAAAATTATAAATTATAAAAATTTATTTGGTGTGGAGCACTACGACATCGTTATGGTTTCATTTGTTCTTGTTGTTGGCTGAGCAACGAGTGTAATTAACTATCAACAATCCGGTCTTGGTTCTTCTGATAGGGGCCCACCTGTTAATCCTTTTTTCGGCCTTAAAACTGCTGAGCATAAAGTATCCATTTACTTGTTCATCATAATGATCCTTTTGCGAATTGCTCTGCGTATAATTGTTAAATATTTATGTTTATTTTAATGAGTCAATTTCAACGCGATGGCAATGAATTCGCCTTGGTCGATTCGAACAAAGAGCAAATCAGATTCGAAATGTCAAAATTCAATTACTTGCATTATTTCTGTTGTTGTTATTGTACCGGTTCGCTCACCCCGCCTAGGCTCAGGCGAGTCTAGTTCAAATCATCGAAGTCATAAACGGGAGGCCCAGGAAACGTGTCGTTTCAATGGGTTCGGTGAAGAGAGAGAGAGGGTTGTTAGATAAGTCGGTGCGAGTGGTCATGCAATGAAGTGGTAGTGTTGTACGGGGACTCGTTGCATGCATGACATACTTTGGGTATGTCTTGAATTATTCTGGGTAGGAAGGAATTAAGTCGAATACATTATCCAGACCTTAAGTGTGCCAGTGTTACTCGGGTCTATCTAGGCTGCTTGAGCTCTTGTTCTGAAATAGGTGATGTTTGGATTCCGAGAACGCCATTCGTGGAAAGAGTTTTCAAAAGTTTTTTACGGACTCTCGGTGAATGGTGCTAAAGCCTGTCGGTATGCCATACTATCCAGCGTTTCTCGTCTATATTGCTGTTTCAAATAGCTGTTAAATGTTACACCGTTTAAGTGATGGGCCGGTGCCATCAGTAAGTTTCTTGTCATGGTCATTAGACCGGTATTCTGGCTTATTTGTAGCTTCATCAACTACGTCTAACGTCGGAACTTTTAAGTCATCGACTTTCACATTGAGTTGGAGCCGGTACTCTTTCGTTAAGCCGGCAAAGAGGGTGACTGAGGATTTCACTGGTTGTAATTGTAAGTGTCATGCAGTGAAGAAGTGGGAATGGTCGGAGAGAAAGCAGTTTACTTTCAAACAAAGGCTATCAGCACCCTGGCCAGATTTCAATATCGAATAATCATCGGCATTTGAGGTTAAGGAGATGCCCTCTGGTGGTAAAGGGAGCCTCGAGATGTAAAAAAACTAATCAGCCGTTTTTTATTGAGGCCATGGGCTATCTGGGTGTTTATGGCGTTAAGTGTGTCTTTGGTACTGTGCAAGCCATACTGATGCGTAGCTGGGCTCAGATAGCGTGGAAAGAACCTCAATTGTTTTCGCCACTGAGGTAAGGAGAGATATCAGCCGATAATACTCTGCTTTATTTGCAGGTTTTCCTTGCATTAATAGACCACTCTACCCAGTTCCTACACATCGGGTATAATTAGAGTGGTTAAATACAATTTTAGGACCTTGGTGAGGTAGTCTGCTCCTGCTGGACCCCCATGTTTTAGCATCTGCATACTTCCTCCGTCGGAGCCGATGGATTTGGAGGCTTTCGCCTCTCCGATAACCCCCTGAACCTCTTTGAAGAAATCAAGTACCGCTCTGGTGTTTGGCAGCTTGCGGGTCATTTGTCTTTTCATTTTGTCATTCGAAAATTCCACCCGATTATCACGTCTCGTCGGACTAGACAATGACTTGACTGTGACCAAGAGGACAGATTACAGGACCTTAAGTGATCCGCCTGTGTTGGTAACCCTGCTGCCAAATCTCCAATTTGAGTTCCTTAATACGGGGATATCCGTGATCAGCAAGACGAAATGGGTCGCTCGTTTTTGTTAGAACCGCCGCTACTGTGCAATTTTTTTTGCAGAAATACGTTTTTCGATGAGCCGGAATGAAGAGGGCAACAGTGGACACGACGACGAGGTGGAGTGAAACATCTATGCTCCCAGTTAAGGAGCATAATGTTATGCTGTGTAAGCAATATCTGCTGGGATGTTACAGGAGCATCCCAACAGGCACTTATTGGAAGCTGAACCACCACCTAGGCACATCAGGAAGGGAGTGCCGCTACAACAACAACAATAACATCGGAAAAGGAGTACTTGACTATCGCGACTCCGTACAGCAATATAAACGAGACCCGCTGGACAGGACGGCGTACAGGCAGGCCATCAACACCATTCACCGAGAGTCCGTTAACCCCTTCGTGAACTCTCTTCCCGTGAATGGTGTTCTCGGAGTCCCATCTCATGCAGCGAGTCCCCGCACGACACCAACCACCCCTTTTGCATGCCCACTCGAGGATTGGAGGAGGAGATCGGCCGAAAATCGCTTCAGTCATTGCATAGCGCCAATTATATATTGTGCCAGAAATCCCAAATATGTAGGCTGGATAAAGAACGGCAGCAAATACCGCTGGCAGACGAGTTATCAGCACGCTGTAGACAGCGTGAGCGGAATGTTTGAGTTATCTACAGGTATAAAAGGAGACAGGCAGCCGAGAAGAAAACGCCGTGGCGTTAACGTTGGAGTAAACTGTGTGTTTTAGAAACAGATAGACTATTTGCAGCGGAAAATAATTGTGTGTTATATAGAATTTTAAAATAAACCATTGAGTATAATGAATAGAATTGTAATCATTGGGGAGTGATAAACGTCGAGTAAATTCCGTATGAACAAATCTTGTGATTTTGATTTAGCAATCCAGTGATCGGATACGAAGGATTTGGGAAGTCATCGAGATTAATTATGAATATTATTACAATATATAAACATATTGTTACGATTTTGCTGATTTCCTCGATTTCCTTAATCTTTCGGGTACGACCACTGGATTGTTAAATAAAATCGTCAACTTAATTTGCAGTCTCTTTATTTATAAAGACTTAATTAATGTCCTTTTTAATTATTCGGTAATTCACAATTCAATTACAATTTACGTTACTATTTACAATCACTTGTATACAACTTTCACAATGTACTGTTTTTATTACTTTACTGTGATGTAATCTCCACGAGTTTAATTCACAACTGATTCACGACTGATTCACGACTGACTCTCTTGCAGTCGAATGTCGTCCTTATATACTTGTTTGCTACGTGAAAACGAACCCCCTGGAATTATTGCGTCGTTTACGATAATCGTCGTTTACGATAAACGCCTTTTACGTTCTAGAACGTGCCAGTTGTCGGCTCCTCTCTTTCATCTGTCATCTGTCAAAATGCGAAGCGAATGACAGATGAAAGAGAGGAGCCGAGAACTGACATCTTCTAGAGCGTACGAGACGATTATCGTAACCGAAACGATTATCGTAACCGAGAGGATTATCGTATGGACGAGATTATTCCGGGGGTTTCGTTTTCAAGCAGCAAACAAGTATATAAGGGCGACGTACGGCTGCAAAAGCAATCAGTTGTGAATTAAACTCGTGGAGATTACATTACAGTAAAGTAATAAAAACAGTACATTGTGAAAGTTGATTGTAAATAGTAACGTAAATTGTAATTGAATTGTAAATTACCGAATAATTAAAAGGACATTAATTAAGTCTTTATAAATAAAGAGACTGCAAATTAAGTTGGCGATTTTATTTAACAATCCAGAGGTCGTACCCGAAAGATTAAGGAAATCATCGAGGTTAATCAGCAAGATCGTAACAATTGGTGTCATAAGTGGGATTGTTAAATAAATTCCAGAGGATAATAACTGAAAAATGGTGAAGATTCAGGATTTGACGATACCTCTTCTCAAGAGGGAGTTGGCCAAGCGAGGATTGTCTACAACAGGAAATAAGGCAGAGCTGCAATCGAGACTGCGAGAATCAATGGAAGCCGAAGGCATCGACTTGAACCAGTACGAATTCCGTCGCGAGGATGAAGATGTATCCTTGAAGGATGTTGACAAAGAGGAGGCTAGTGATTCTGCGAAGGAGTTGGAGCAGCCCTCGAGCAAGATTCAAGAAAATGCTCCTGGCTCATCTACCGGTATGGACATGAACATGTTGTTGAATGCGATTTCACAAATCGATGCCAGCATATCACAAAAGATGGATGCACAGGATGCCAAGATATCACAAAAGATGGATGCACAGGATGCCAAGATATCACAAAAGATGGATGCACAGGATGCCAAGATATCACAAAAGATGGAACAGTTTAGAGTTGATATCTGGCTGTTTGCACAGAGTATGGGAAAGTGAAGATGGCCAGTGCTCTCGAAAGCTTATAGTAGTTCCGAGGTTAAGAATTCCGGATATTCTTAGGGAATTCCATAATGGTCCTAGTAAAGAGCATCTCGGAATTAAGAAAATGCTGGAGAAGATCAAACAGAGGTTCTATTGGGTTGGTTGTCGTCAATCGATCGCTGAGTGGGTTGCTAACTGCAAGAAGTGCATAGCAACTAAAGGGCCAAAACCACGAAACCATTACAAATTGAGGGCCAGGTATGACAAAGCAATGAACTCTGAAGGCTTCCAAAGTGGAGGTTTGGTGTTGCTGTGCAGTCCACAACGGAAGAGAGGTTTGTCCCAAAAACTTCAATGCGTTTGGGAGGGTCCATATAAGGTAATCAAACGGCTGAATGATGCAGTGTATCGAATCCAGAATGTTGGGAGCCCAGGAAGCAAGATGAAAGTGATCCACATAGAGATAAAAATACTGTTACGATCTTGCTGATTAACCTCGATGATTTCCTTAATCTTAAACAATACTGTTACGATCTTGCTGATTAACCTCGATGATTTCCTTAATCTTTCGGGTACGACCTCTGGATTGTTAAATAAAATCGCCAACTTTATTTGCAGTCTCTTTGTTTATAAAGACTTAATTAATGTCCTTTTTAATTATTCGGTAATTCACAATTCAATTACAATTTACGTTACTACTTAAAATCACTTATATACAACTTTCACAATGTACTGTTTTTATTACTTTACTGTGATGTAATCTCTACGAGTTTAATTCACAACTGATTGCTTTTGCTGCCGTACGTCGCCCTTATATACTTGTTTGCTGCTTGAAAACGAAACCCCCGGAATAATCTCGTCCATACGATAATCCTCTCGGTTACGATAATCGTTTCGGTTACGATAATCGTCTCGTACGCTCTAGAAGATGTCAGTTGTCGGCTCTTCTCTTTCATCTGTCATTCGCTTCGCATTTTCGCCACACTGCCCTCCACCTAAGTCTGATCGTCCCGATCAGACACATTCGCTGTTCCAAACGCAGCAAGCCTCTCTAGGTGGACCACTTTCATCTTGTTTCTCGGCCTCCCTACAGTTTGAATTCGATACACTACGTCGTTTAGTCGTTTGATTATCTTGTATGGACCTTCCCAATTGCATTGAAGTTTTGGGGACAAACCTCTCTTTCGTTGTGGATTGTACAGCAACACCAAATCTCCATTTTGGAAGCCTTCGGAGTTCATCGCCTTGTCATACCGAGCCTTCATTTTGTCACTCATAATTTGAGTTCGCTGCCTCACAAGAGCATGTATCTCTCTTAACTCTTCCTCGAGAACAGTAGACGCTTCCTTCCCAATTCTTCTCGCATCACCAGTTATTCCAAATTTTAAATCGCTGGGCAACCGAAGTTCACTACCAAACAGTATCCTGGCAGGTGTTTGACCTGTTGTTTCATGCACTGCGGACCGATATCCCATCAGGAAAAGCGGTATGTGTACATCCCAATCATCTTGATTCTTGTCCACTACTTTCCGCAAGTGCTCTTCCAGGGTCCGGTTGAATCGCTCTACCATGCCATCTGATTGAGGATGCAGGGCTGTCGTTCGGGTTTTGCGAATACCAAGTATCTGGCACATCTCCTGGAACACCGCCGATTCAAAGTTTCTTCCTTGGTCTGAGTGCAATTCTATAGGTGCACCGTATCTGGTAACCCAATTGTGAGTGAATGCATCCGCAACTGTTTTCGCTTCCTGGTTTGGAATTGGGTAGACCTCAGGCCATTTACTAAAGTAGTCCATAACCACAAGAACGTATTTGTTTCCTTGTTTGCTTAGAGGGAATGGACCGGCTACATCCATGGCAACCTGCTCAAATGGTGCACCTGAGTTATACTGCTTCATCTGCCCATGACTTCGTGACTTTGGCCCTTTAGCTGAAATGCACTCCGTGCAGTTAGCAATCCACTCAGCGATCGACTGCCGACAGCCAACCCAATAGAACCGCTGCTTGATCTTCTCCAGCGTTTTTGTAATACCTAGGTGCCCTCCACTAGGACCATTATGGAATTCCTTAAGAACATCCGGAATTCTTAACCTCGGAACTACTATAAGCTTCCGAGAGCACTGGCCATCTTCACTTTCCCATACTCTATGCAAACAGCCAGATATCAATTCTAAACCGTTCCATTGTGCCCAGTATGCTTTCGCGATGGGACTTTCCGCTGCCATTTGTTCTTTACTTGGCCGTCTGTTCACCTCCAATCCGTGCATTACCAATTCCAAGTCCGAATCTTCTTGCTGACATTTCCTTAAGTGACTTGCCTCCCACTCTTCTGCTGATGTAACTGTCATTAGCCGGACGTCTATTATGTCTTCCTTACCCTCTGCTTTTGAGCAATGCTTACATTCCAAACTACATGGTCGACGGGACATAGCGTCAGCATTTCCGTGCGTATTACCCTTGCGGTGCTCGATGGTGAAGTCATAACTTTGCAGCCTCTCAATCCACCGTGCAAGCTGCCCTTCGGGATTCTTGAACTGTAGTAGCCACTTCAGCGCTGCATGATCCGTTCTAACGCGGAAATGTTGACCATACAGATATTTGTGGAAGTGTTTAATGCAATCCACCAACGCTAATAGTTCTCTCCGCGTTACGCAGTAGTTCCGCTCCGGTTTTCCAATAGTCCAGCTATAGTAGGCAACTATCTTCTCCTGCCCATCAATCACTTGCGAAAGTACACCTCCTATGCCATAACCACTAGCATCTGTGTCCAGAATAAATGTTGCACCTGGAACCGGGTACGCTAGCATAGGTGCAGTGCATAGTCGTTCTTTTAAAGCTTGGAAAGCATCCTCTTGTTCAGTTTTCCACTCGAAAGATTTATATTTCCTTGTGAGTTCATGGAGACTATGAGCTACGCTGGCGAAATTCGGAACAAAGCGACGATAGTAAGTACACAGCCCAAGAAAACTTCTTAATTCATGCAAATTTCTGGGTCTCGGCCAATCCTTCACTTCTTCTATTTTTTCCTTCGCAGTACACACGCCCTTCGTGGTTACTTGATGACCTAAGTAATTCACCTCCTTCTTGAATAAAGAGCACTTCTTAGGACTTAGTTTAAGACCAGCGCCAGCTATTCTCTGGAAAACTTCTTCCAAATTACTCAGATGTTCGTCGAAGCTCTTTCCCAATACGATTATGTCATCCAGATACACCAAACAGGTCTTCCAGTGTAGTCCTTTGAGCACATGGTCCATTAATCTTTCAAAAGTGGCAGGAGCGTTGCATAACCCAAATGTCATTACCGTAAATTGCCATAGACCGTTGCCGGCACTAAACGCTGTTTTCTCTTTATCTTCTTCACTCACTTCTACTTGCCAATACCCGCTCTTAAGGTCAAGTGTTGAGAACCATTCTGTTCCAGTTAAGGAGTCTAGTGTATCATCGATCCTGGGCAAAGGATAGCTGTCTTTCTTTGTGACATCGTTTAATCTCCGATAGTCCACGCAGAACCGCAACTGGCCATCTTTCTTCTTCACGAGTACCACCGGAGAGCTCCATGGACTTGCTGATGGTTCGATAACATCGCTTTCACTCATTTCCCTAATTATTTGGCCAACAGCGTCACGTTTGGCTAGTGGAACGCTTCGAGGAGCTTGACGAATTGGTCTTGCGTCACCAGTATCAATGCTATGCTTCACTACGTTGGTCCTGCCTGGTTTGTTGCCATCCTTGTCGAATATGTTGGAGTATTTGCGGATCATCTGGCTAGCCTTGTGCTTGTACTTGTCTTTCAACCCTTGCGTCCATGCATTGATATCTTCCTCCATCTCCTTGCTGCCAATAGAGTCGATTCCAGATGATTCATTGCTGTTAATAATGGCTTCTACCTCTTGACATTGCCCTAATACAGTTCCACTAGGAATTTTTACTGATGATCTGAAGTCATTTAATACTCGCACTGGGATGCGTCCATTCTTTCGTGTCTTAGCCAGGGTTTTTCCAATAAGTAAGTCCAGTGTAGAATTTTGTACTGCTTCGACAACCCACAATTTGTTTGTCCCACAATCTCCATTAATTTTCGCCCAAATAACTGCTTCTGACTTCGGTGGAATCAGTTCACTGCCTTCTAAGACCACTTGTTTGCTGCTGTATGTGGAATCGTAGCCCATGCTTAGTGGTACTTCCATGTTCTTATACTCCATAACCTTGTTATTCAAGTGGATCTTGATACCTTGCTCCATCAAGAAGTCCACTCCTATGATTACCTCATCTACGATCTGCGCGACTATAAAGCTGTGTAACACCGTCACATTCCCTATTGAGACCTCACATGTTACTTCTCCCACCACTTGTGTGTCCTCACCAGTCGCCGTTTTCAATATTGCTCCAGGTAATGGTCTCACTTCTTTAGCGATCAGGTCAGTTCGAATGATGGAGTGTGATGCGCCCGTATCCACTGTTAATTTTCGCGCTCGTCCATCCACATATCCACCAATAGTAAAGTTGCTCGTTTTCCTACCAATTTGCGAGACGGAGATTATGGGGCATTCAATTGCAGGAGCCAGCATACGCCCTTTTAGACTGGCTCGTTTTAGTTTAGCGACTGAGAAGTTGATGGTTTATCTTCGTCAGCCTTCCGTTTTCGCTGTCCTTCTTGTATGCTGGAACCCGTTTTGCATTCGCGTGCGAAGTGACCAGGCTTTCCACATTTAAAGCATTTCCCAGCCTGATTCTTACCACCAGAACGATTCATTCCTTCTAACGACTTCAGAGTTCTCAATATTTCGGTCATCACATCTGCTGTTTCAACCTCCACTTTATTGACTTTGTATGCTGGTCTGCTTATGAGTGCCGCCGTTTCACGTGTTTGAGCATACGCCACTGTTTCAGCGAATGTTAACTTTAGATTCGCATATGTCTCCCGCTTGGTATAAACGTCTTTTATGCCGCTGATGAATTTTTGTATTTTCACCCGTTCGAGATGCTCACCTGATGCGTCTCCGATGGCTAAATGAGCCAATCTCTCGATTTCCGAGGCATATTCCTGTAGAGATTCGTTGGGTTTTTGGTCGGGCTTTTCTAACTCCATCTGGTAAATTTGTCTTCTGTGTTCGCTACCATAGCGTCTTTCCAGGGCTCGCATCAATCCGTCATAATCATTTCTCTCATAATCAGGTACAGTTTGTAAAAGTTCTGCCGCAGGTCCTTCCAAAGCAACGAATAGTGCAGCAGATTTTTCCTCCATGCTCCATTTATTGGTTTCAGTCGTCTTCTCAAACTGGAGCTTGAAGACTTGGAAGGGAATTTTTCCGTCAAACGATGGTGTTTTTACCTTAGGAGCGTTCACTGAAGTGGTTGGACGATTTAACTGCAAATCCCAGAAACGACCTTCCAATGTGTTGAATTTGGCTTCAATTAGATCCTGTCTTTCCTTAAGTTCTGCATTGTCTTTCTCCAGATTTTGCTGTATTTGCGCGATTGTTCCTTCTAATCCATCAAACTTTGCATCCATCTTTTCTGATATCTTGACATTCATTGCAGAATTACGGGCATCCTGTGTATCCATCTTTTCTGATATCTTGGCATCCTGTGCATCCAATTTTTGTGAAATTGCAGCCAATAACATGTTCATGTCAATACCCGTAGATGAGCTAGGAGCCTTTTCTTGAATCTTACTTGATGGCTGCTCTAACTCCTTCGCAGAATCACTAACCTCTTCCTTGTCAACATCCTTCAAGGATACATCTTCATCCTCGCGGCGGAATTCGTATTGGTTCAAGTCGATACCGTCGACTTCCATTGCTTCTCGCAGTCTCGATTGCAGCTCTGCCTTATTTCCAGTTGTAGACAAGCCTCGCTTGGCCAACTCCTTCTTGAGAAGAGGTATCGTCAAATCTTGAATCTTCACCATTTTTCAATAATTTGTAATTTATTTAACAATCCCACTTCTGACACCAATTGTTACGATCTTGCTGATTAACCTCGATGATTTCCTTAATCTTTCGGGTACGACCTCTGGATTGTTAAATAAAATCGCCAACTTAATTTGCAGTCTCTTTGTTTATAAAGACTTAATTAATGTCCTTTTTAATTATTCGGTAATTCACAATTCAATTACAATTTACGTTACCGTCGCGAGGATGAAGATGTATCCTTGAAGGATGTTGACAAAGAGGAGGCTAGTGATTCTGCGAAGGAGTTGGAGCAGCCCTCGAGCAAGATTCAAGAAAATGCTCCTGGCTCATCTACCGGTATGGACATGAACATGTTGTTGGCTGCAATTTCACAAATCAGTGCCAACAACATGTCACAAATCAATGACAACATGTCACAGAAGTTGGATGCACAGGATGCTAGGCTGTCACAAAAATTCGATGGATTAGAAGGAACAATCGCACAAATACAGCAAAATCTTGTGAAAGACAATGCGGAACTTAAGGGAAGACAAGATCGAATCGAGGAGCGACAAGACAAAATAGAGGAGCTAATTGAAACCAAAGTGAGCAACGCATTGGAAGGTCGTGTGCGGGATTTGCAGTTAAATCGTCCAACCACTTCAGTGAACTCTCCTAAGGTAAAAACACCATCGTTTGACGGAAAAATTCCCTTCCAAGTCTTCAAGCTCCAGTTTGAGAAGACGGCTGAAACAAATAAATGGAGCATGGAGGAAAAATTACGACGGATTGATGCGAGCCCTGGAAAGACGCTATGGTAGCGAACACAGAAGACAAATTTACCAGATGGAGTTAGAAAAGCGCGACCAAAAACCGAACGAATCTCTACAGGAATATGCTTCGGAAATTGAGAGATTGGCTCATTTAGCCATCGGAGACGCATCAGGTGAGCATCTCGAACGGGTGAAAATACAAAAATTCATCAGCGGCATAAAAGACGTTTATACCAAGCGGGAGACATATGCGAATCTAAAGTTAACATTCGCTGAAACAGTGGCGTATGCTCAAACACGTGAAACGGCGGCACTCATAAGCAGACCAGCATACAAAGTCAATAAAGTGGAGGTTGAAACAGCAGATGTGATGACCGAAATATTGAGAACTCTGAAGTCGTTAGAAGGAATGAATCGTTCTGGTGGTAAGAATCAGGCTGGGAAATGCTTTAAATGTGGAAAGCCTGGTCACTTCGCACGCGAATGCAAAACGGGTTCCAGCATACAAGAAGGACAGCGAAAACGGAAGGCTGACGAAGATAAACCATCAACTTCTCAGTCGTTAAACTAAAACGAGCCAGTCTAAAAGGGCGTATGCTGGCTCCTGCAATTGAATGCCCCATAATCTCCGTCTCGCAAATTGGTAGGAAAACGAGCAACATTACTATTGGTGGATATGTGGATGGACGAGCGCGAAAATTAACAGTGGATACGGGCGCATCACACTCCATCATTCGAACTGACCTGATCGCTAAAGAAGTGAGACCATTACCTGGAGCAATATTGAAAACGGCGACTGGTGAGGACACACAAGTGGTGGGAGAAGTAACATGTGAGGTCTCAATAGGGAATGTGACGGTGTTACACAGCTTTATAGTCGCGCAGATCGTAGATGAGGTAATCATAGGAGTGGACTTCTTGATGGAGCAAGGTATCAAGATCGACTTGAATAACAAGGTTATGGAGTATAAGAACATGGAAGTACCACTAAGCATGGGCTACGATTCCATATACAGCAGCAAACAAGTGGTCTTAGAAGGCAGTGAACTGATTCCACCGAAGTCAGAAGCAGTTTTTTGGGCGAAAATTAATGGAGATTGTGGGACAAACAAATTGTGGGTTGTCGAAGCAGTACAAAATTCTACACTGGACTTACTTATTGGAAAAACCCTGGCTAAGACACGAAAGAATGGACGCATCCCAGTGCGAGTATTAAATGACTTCAGATCATCAGTAAAAATTCCTAGTGGAACTGTATTAGGGCAATGTCAAGAGGTAGAAGCCATTATTAACAGCAATGATTCATCTGGAATCGACTCTATTGGCAGCAAGGAGATGGAGGAAGATATCAATGCATGGACGCAAGGGTTGAAAGACAAGTACAAGCACAAGGCTAGCCAGATGATCCGCAAATACTCCAACATATTCGACAAGGATGGCAACAAACCAGGCAGGACCAACGTAGTGAAGCATAGCATTGATACTGGTGACGCAAGACCAATTCGTCAAGCTCCTCGAAGCGTTCCACTAGCCAAACGTGACGCTGTTGGCCAAATAATTAGGGAAATGAGTGAAAGCGATGTTATCGCACCATCAGCAAGTCCATGGAGCTCTCCGGTGGTACTCGTGAAGAAGAAAGATGGCCAGTTGCGGTTCTGCGTGGACTATCGGAGATTAAACGATGTCACAAAGAAAGACAGCTATCCTTTGCCCAGGATCGATGATACACTAGACTCCTTAACTGGCACAGAATGGTTCTCAACACTTGACCTTAAGAGCGGGTATTGGCAAGTAGAAGTGAGTGAAGAAGATAAAGAGAAGACAGCCTTTAGTGCTGGCAACGGTCTATGGCAATTTACGGTAATGCCATTTGGTTTATGCAACGCTCCTGCCACTTTTGAAAGATTAATGGACCATGTGCTCAAAGGACTACACTGGAAGACCTGTTTGGTGTATCTGGATGACATAATCGTATTGGGAAAGAGCTTCGACGAACATCTGAGTAATTTGGAAGAAGTTTTCCAGAGAATAGCTGGCGCTGGTCTTAAACTAAGTCCTAAAAAGTGCTCTTTATTCAAGAAGGAGGTGAATTACTTAGGTCATCAAGTAACCACGAAGGGCGTGTGTACTGCGAAGGAAAAAATAGAAGCAGTGAAGGATTGGCCGAGACCCAGAAATTTGCATGAATTAAGAAGTTTCCTTGGGCTGTGTACTTACTATCGTCGCTTTGTTCCGAATTTCGCCAACGGCCAAGTAAAGAACAAATGGCAGCGGAAAGTCCCATCGCGAAAGCATACTGGGCACAATGGAACAGTTTAGAATTGATATCTGGCTGTTTGCATAGAGTATGGGAAAGTGAAGATGGCCAGTGCTCTCGGAAGCTTATAGTAGTTCCGAGGTTAAGAATTCCGGATGTTCTTAAGGAATTCCATAATGGTCCTAGTGGAGGGCACCTAGGCATTACAAAAACGCTGGGGAAGATCAAGCAGCGGTTCTATTGGGTTGGCTGTCGTCAATCGGTCGCTGAGTGGATTGCTAATTGCACGGAGTGCATTGCAGCTAAAGGGCCAAAGTCACGAAGTCATGGGCAGATGAAGCAGTATAACTCAGGTGCACCATTTGCGGGTTGCCATGGATGTAGCCGGTCCATTCCCTCTAAGCAGACAAGGAAACAAATACGTTCTTGTGGTTATGGACTACTTTAGTAAATGGCCTGAGGTCTACCCAATTCCAAACCAGGAAGCGAAAATAGTTGCGGATGCATTCACTCACAATTGGGTTACCAGATACGGTGCACCTATAGAATTGCACTCAGACCAAGGAAGAAACTTTGAATCGGCGGTGTTCCAGGAGATGTGCCAGATACTTGGTATTCGCAAAACCCGAACGACAGCCCTGCATCCTCAATCAGATGGCATGGTAGAGCGATTCAACCGGACCCTGGAAGAGCACTTGCGGAAAGTAGTGGACAAGAATCAAGATGATTGGGATGTACACATACCGCTTTTCCTGATGGGATATCGGTCCGCAGTGCATGAAACAACAGGTCAAACACCTGCCAGGATACTGTTTGGTAGTGAACTTCGGTTGCCCAGCGATTTAAAATTTGGAATAACTGGTGATGCGAGAAGAATTGGGAAGGAAGCGTCTAGTGTTCTCGAGGAAGAGTTAAGAGAGATACATGCTCTTGTGAGGCAGCGAACTCAAATTATGAGTGACAAAATGAAGGCTCGGTATGACAAGGCGATGAACTCCGAAGGCTTTCAAAATGGAGATTTGATGTTGCTGTACAATCCACAACGAAAGAGAGGTTTGTCCCCAAAACTTCAATGCAATTGGGAAGGTCCATACAAGATAATCAATCGACTAAACGACGTAGTGTATCGAATCCAAAATGTAGGGAGGCCAAGAAACAAGATGAAAGTGGTCCACCTAGAGAGGCTTGCTGCGTTTGGAACAGCGAATGTGTCTGATCGGGACGATCAGACTTAGGTGGAGGGCAGTGTGGCGAAAATGCGAAGCGAATGACAGATGAAAGAGAGGAGCCGACAACTGGCATCTTCTAGAGCGTACGAGACGATTATCGTAACCGAAACGATTATCGTAACCGAGAGGATTATCGTATAGACGAGATTATTCCGGGGGTTTCGTTTTCAAGCAGCAAACAAGTATATAAGGGCGACATACGGCTGCAAAAGCAATCAGTTGTGAATTAAACTCGTGGAGATTACATTACAGTAAAGTAATAAAAACAGTACATTGTGAAAGTTGATTGTAAATAGTAACGTAAATTGTAATTGAATTGTGAATTACCGAATAATTAAAAGGACATTAATTAAGTCTTTATAAATAAAGAGACTGCAAATTAAGTTGGCGATTTTATTTAACAATCCAGAGGTCGTACCCGAAAGATTAAGGAAATCATCGAGGTTAATCAGCAAGATCGTAACAGTATATTATTGGGTTGCAAAAATCTTTCATGTTGTTGTTGTTGTGGTGTAACCGCTTAAATATTCCCCAAAATGGCTTTCGAGGAATTTTGCGAGAGTGACAGTCCTTGGCCGGAAATAAGTCCGTGTCGTTCCGTTATAAAGATTACTGCCGAACTATCAGATTTTACTCGCCTTGTTCATCGTTCATGCTAGCGAGGGATTGGAAGTGAAATATTCTTACGAATGACAACCAAAATCAGTAATAAATTGAGAAGCTGTGAGCTCAAGACGAAAACAAATTGATAATTTTTCTCACTTTGGAGACTATAATGAGTAAAACTGAATTAAAAATCGAGTCACGGATTTTCTATGATCGAACAGATAATAAAATATTGCACATCTCTAATCTTTTCTACAATTTGTAAACATAGATTTGTATGTAATTTGAAGTACAAGGAGAAATCGTGATAATTTTCTAACTTTATTGGCGTATATTATTCGATGAATACCATTTTGCAGCATTAAAATACTTCATATATATATGTATATATATATATTAATCGCAATTCGATTAGGATATATAAAGAAAGACTTCAAATACATATTTTATAAAATACAATATTGAAGAAAAAAAGTAATGACGGACATTTGAAGGTTTGATAAATAAAAATAAATACCGTGAAATAATTTCTTTTTTTTTAATTTGATCTACATAAACGAAATGGATGAATTTTGTGATCTTAGCAATAATGATTCAAAAGTCGAAGAAGCTTTGTACAATAAAGAAAGGAACTGCATACAAAAGCCTTGCAGCGATTGGCAGGTATTGCCTATGTCTTCAACTAAATATTTGGTTTACACATATTTACTTATTTATAAAGGCTGAAGAAGTTATGAAATGGGCTGAGAAACAAGGAATGGATTATAAAGTCATAAGGTGTTTAGTTGCAGAACATATCGATGGCAGTGACCTCCTTGAGTTGACTGAAAATGATATTCGGGATTTTCGTTATCGTCTACAATATCATCTTACTATGAGTGATATGAAAAAACTTTGGGTCGCTGTTCGTAAACTACAACAGATAAATTGTACAACGCCTTTTGGTTCTTCACAAAGAAATACATTTGGATCAGCGGATAGTTCACCAATATTTCGTCCATGTTCACATCATCAATGCGCCTGTGGTAATGTGGGTATTTGTAGTTGTGGTTTGAGCCGAGTAAATGCCAATAGCGCTGGCGTTAGTTGTTATTATTCCGATGTATGTTCACCACCTCCCCCTACGCTAAGTGGTAGTGCTGAAGATGATAACCTCTCTCCGCCGCTGTCAATTGATGGTCGTGCCACGAATATACCACCAGAGTTATTTAAAACTGCTATAAGTTTAGGTAAGATAAATATTAATGATTTATTCCTCATTATTTACTAGCAAATGCAGAACTTTTATGGAGACATACTTCATGCGGGTTAATATTATTAGTGAGTTGTGGATATGTGATCTGTTAGCAGATATTAGATATTAATTTCATTGGAATGTAAATGAAGTACGGAAAGATATTGCAAAGAAATTGTCAAAATATTTATCCTTAACTTAATTTTGAGTTATCCCATAAAGAAAAGTTGAAGTTTTAATTGACTGACGCTTGGACAAGCAAAAAAAAAATTTGGGTGAATGTGTAAATTTAATTTTTTACGTACAGCAATTGCTAAAATATTCTACGCTAAGTGCACAGATACTAAAAGGTAAAATTACAAAAATTCTCGTGTATTTTGCTTTTGTTTATTGTCAAAATCATGGAAAATTCTTTGGCTTTTAAAACTGCATGAAATCACTGTTCCACTCTTTTTTGCTCAATTTTCAATCGCAAAATCACAGTTCTCGAGATATTTACGTTTACAAATAGAAAATCAAATCAAATTATGCGAGTGCTCGTTGCTCAAACGCTCTAACTTAAAAAAATAAAAATAAAAAAACAAGTTAATTACGCATCTGTGTAATGTAATGTAATGTACAATATGTATGTTCTGTCTGTTGTAATAATCGACTAATATCAAATAATTTCCGCAACATTTGGGTCTTTATCTCTGAACGAGCCAGATTTTTATTCGGCTAAGTACTGTCATTCCCACAATATTCCCCTACAATAGATTTTGGTAATATTTTGCTGATAAAACGATAACAACATGTATGTTTGGACTAAGATCTGGTCTGTACGATTAAACTAATCGACCTCTTCAATTATTGTAGTAAATTATAGTGTTTGTTTTGTTTAACAGTAATAACTTACCCAGGTTCTCAATATAGACCTTCGAAATAAAACCAATGACAGATTTAAAATAGTTACATTAGTTTTGTATTATTTCAATACTTACGTCGCCATATCACTTTTCGATATAAAGTCGAATAAAAATACCAAAAATATACTAAATACTTATATTACGCATATCACATATATTAACATTGTATTTACGAATTAACCTTTAACTCATGTCATTTTTAGGCTATTCATTCCTCGTCACTTGGATAACTTCTTTTGTAATGGTCATTGTTCATGAACGGGTGCCTGATATGAAGCGTTATCCTCCGTTACCAGACATTTTTCTCGATAATGTCCCACATATACCGTGGGCTTTTCATATGTGCGAGATAACGGGCACACTGTTGTTTACTATTTGGTGCAGTGTTTGCATCTTTCACAAATATCGCCTGGTGCTCTTACGACGTTTCTTCGCTCTTGCAGGAACAGTCTTTTTACTTCGTTGCGTAACAATGCTGATAACATCGCTAAGTGTACCAGGCACACATTTACAATGCAATCAAAATGATTACGCAGTTGATGATACAGAGTAAGTGAAATAAAAATATGAAAAAAGAATTAAATAAATATGATTATTAATTGCATGATCTTTAATTAATTTTATAATGAATGCTCATTTTTTAGTGTTTCTAATAGTTTCATTTATATTTCAATTAACTGGAATTAATTTACCAAATCTCTAATAGAATAAAAATTAATTTACAGAAATTATGATTAAAAATATACCACATTATTAACTCTTGTATTAAAATACTAGCGTGCCTTGCTGCACTTGTAAAAAAAAATCAAGAAAATCTACTTGAAGTTTTGAATTTTTTTTTTTTTTTTTTGGTAAAACGAAAAAAAAAACTTTTTTTCCAAACTTTTTTCATTGAGTCTTTAATTGATGGTGCTCCTGACGCGCTTTATCGGCTAGTGTATTACACCATATAATTTGACTTAACAAATACTGACTAACAATTCTTCTGAAATGAATGGAGCAGGACAAAATGAAAAAAATGAACAGACAAATCATAAGAGGCAAAATGTTCCAGCAAAAAGTGGAAAACGAGCAAATAATGAATCTCCTACACTCCATCAAATGAAAAGACAAATTATTGTACACCAAAATCGATTTGATATTCTAAGTGATGATGACGATGCCCTGTTGGTTTTTCCAAAGCCGCCACATTTAATCATACCTGCAGTTTACAATATAAGTGAAATGATAAACTCTATTTCAAGTGTAATTAGTTCAGCAATAAATCGTTGAGAGATGGATAAATTCGGCTTTTGATAAATAACATTGACTCATACCGTATAATTGTAAAACATTTAGAATCTAGCAAGGTGAGTTTCCATACATATCAACTTAAACAGGACCAAAGAAATTAGTAAAAATATTTCAACACTAGGTCATAGAGTGAGAAACGTATTCAATGTTAAAAGCAGAATAACAAAACAGCCATTGTCAATGTTTTTTGTTGATTTGGAACCCAGCGCCAACAACAAAGAAATATATGATCTTAAGCATTTAAACAATGCAATTATTAAGGTAGAGCCTCCTCGTCAAACAAATGACATTGTGCAATGCTATAGATATCAGGAATTTGGGCATACCAAAACTTACTGCAAAAAATCATATAAATGCGTAAAATGTAATCAATGCATCCAACCGTTCAATGTACTAAACGCAATGACACTTTACCTACCTGCGTGCATTGCTTGCAATGCCATACTGCAAATTATAAATGATGCACTGTATACCAACAAGTTATCAGAAATAAACCAAAAGAGAAGAAAAATACAGAACAACAAAACTTCCCTAGCTTAGGCAATGGTATACCTCAACTAAATTACACTAACCATGAAACAGATGGTAGTACTGATCAATCTTACGCTAATGTTTTGAAAGGTAATGTCATGAATGAACAAAATACGATGAAAAAAATCGAACTGTTATTAGAAAAACAAATAGAATTAACAAACACACTTCTCAATATGATGTCTCTTCTTATTAATAAGCTATGCAAGTGAATTTAAGATTAGCAATATGGAATGCCAATGGCTTATCCTGTCACACACAAGAGACTGAGGTATATTTAAATGAGAATTATTTTGATATAATGTTAGTGTCCGAAGCACACTTTACAAATGAAACATTTTTTTAAATAAGAAATTATGATATAATTGCTTCTAACCACCCAAGTAACAGGGCTCATGCTGGCTGTGCTATTTTAATTAAATCTGGTATTAAATATGATGCGCTCGAACCAATTCAAATGCCATCAATACAAGCTGCAGGAATAAAAATTAATTCAAACAATATCGACCTACACATATATGCCCAAGGCACAATATAACAACTTCTGATTACGAAAGTTTCTTTTACACCCAGGTTCCAGATTCTTTGTAGGAGGTGATTTCAATGCTAAGCATCCCTGATGGGGATCACGTATCCCAAACCCAAAGGGCAGAGAGCTTTATAAATGCATTATAAAAAATAATTTAAAAACTTTGTCAAGCGGTGCACCTACCTACTGGCCGAGTGATGCATTGAAAGTTCCTGATCTTCTAGATTTCGCTGTATACAAAGGTATTCCAACACAGCTATTAGATATTGCTAGTTCTGAGGAACTACGCTCTGATCACTCGCCAATCATAGTTAGTTACAACACATTAATTAATACCAAACAACCAAATAACAAAAGTGAAATTAGTATTTTTCAAGATTGGATAACCCAAAATGCGGTACTTAACACCTCTGTTAAAACTTCAGCAGAACTGGATAATGCAGTAGAAACTTTTACAAACTTAATCCATGAAGCAGCTTTTGTTGCTACTCCACAAAGAATAAATGAGTTCTCACCTTGTAACCTAATACACGTATCTGCTGAGATCAGAGCATTAATTCAATATAAACGACGTATACGAAAAAAATGGCAAACTAGTAGAAATCCTATAGATAAAACTACTCTAAATAAAGCTACAAAGGAGCTGAAAGGAAAATTGAAACAGCTTAGAAACAAATCTATTTCGGAATATATTAAGAGTTTAAATTACCGACAAAATGACGACCGTAAGATATGGAATGCTACAAAATATCTAAAGCGGCCTAAAAAAGAAATGTACCTATAAAAAACAATAATAATGTTTGGTGTAGAACAGACAAAAGCAAAGCAAATGCATATGCTAAATACCTCGAGGCAACATTCACTTCTTTTACTAGCGGCGGCAGCAAAAACGATGCTGAAATATTAGAATTTCTTGATGCACCATGTGAACTATCTTTACCAGTGAGTTAAATTAGAGCTGCGGAAATACGTATCGAAATCAAGAAATTGACTAACAAGAAATCTCCAGGATACGACAAAATTGATGCCAAAGTTGCTAAGTGTCTACCTAAAAAAGGTATTATGTTCTTAACACTTATATATAATTTAATATTAAGGCTTAATCATTTCCCTGCTCAATGGAAGTGTGCGGAAGTAGTGATACCCAAACCATCTAAACCAGAAAATGAAATCGCTTCATATAGACCAATCATTTTGTTGACTCTATTCTCCAAAATTTTCGAAAAATATGTTTGCGTAGAATTTTGCCATCACTGGAAGACAAAAAGGTAATACCTGAACATCAATTTGGATTTCGCCGATATCACGGTACACCTGAACAATGTCACCATGTAGTTAACTACATTATAGACTCCTTTAAACGTAAGGATTACTGTTCAGCTGCATTCTTAGACATACAGCAAGCATTTGATAAAGTTTGCCACCATGGACTACTATGTAAATTTAAAAAAATATTCTATTCTCAAGTATATCTAATTTTTAAATCATTCTTAACAGAAAGATCATTTTATGTAAAGATAAATGACGAAAGATTCGACATAACATATATGAATGCTGGAGTAGCACAGGGAAACGTGCTCGGTCCTCTACTTTACACCATTTACAGAAAATGTATTAATTGCTACATATGCAGATAACACCGCAATATCGTCAAGCCAGACTTCAACAGAAGCAACCAACTTAGTCCAACAAGAATTAAATAAGATACAGACTTGGCTAGATTGCTGGAAAAAGAGAGCAAATGTAAATAAATCTGTACACGTTTTATTTACATTAAGAAGAAGCGACAGCCCTCCGTTGTTTTTAAATGGGAATGTTATTCCTAAACATGATAGCGTTAAACACCTCGGCATGCATTTGGACAAACGATTAACATGAAAACAGAACATACAAGGTAAAAATAAACAATTAAAACTAAAAAGTAAACAACTTTACTGGCTACTCGGACACAAATCGCAGTTACATCTCGAAAATAAATTATTATTATATAAAGCCATCCTAAAGTCTATATGAACCTACGGTGTGCAACTTTGGGGGACTGCTAGTAACTCAAATATTGAAATATTACAAAGATACCAGTCAAACACTCTGAGACTAATTACAAGTGCCCCTTGGTTCATCTCAAATAAAACAATTCATTCAGATCTGAATATGTTATTTGTTAAAACCGAAATTAAAAGATGTAGTACAACATACTTACACAGGATCAGCTATCACGACAACCCTTTGGCAGTAATGCTACTGGATGAAAGAATGAAACTATTTGGCTCAAAAGACATCATGTTCTAGATCTCCCATTTAGAAATTGAGTTTAAAAATATTGTACGAGATTTACGAATTATGATAAACATAAAATGGACAAATAAAATTATTATACTTTTTTATGCTTGGAAGAACACCATATTGTATATATTTTATTATTGACCTCACTGAAGATCAATAATATAAGTTAAATTAGATTTATATCGGAACGAATTTCCGTCATCCCTTGTCAATTTTGGTTTAGTAACACGCCGGTTTCGGCAAACCGCCATCTTCAGTGTTTGGTTTCGTTTTCTGAGAACGAAACCAAACACTGAAGATGGCGGTTTGCCGAAACCGGTGTGTTACTAAACCAAAATTGACAAGGGATGACGGAAATTCGTTCCGATATAAATCTAGTATCCACCCTGTCGGAAAAACACAAAACCAAATCAACTCAATAAGTTAAATTGTTATTTTGTTATATAATTTGCTTATTATTTCTTTTTAAATAGATTGCATATACAATTTATTAAAATATATATGTATATATATATATATATATATATGTATATATAGATATATATACCATGTTATTAAATTATATTAAGTTTAATTATTATTGTATAGGGAGTTTGATTAAAATAATTTTTTATCAAAAGAAATCAAAAAAGGTTTATTCAATATCAACTTGATTTTATGTCTGTAGAATACCACATTTCAAGCTTGTAGACGCATTTTTAGAAGATTTTTTACCCAAATCCTCATATCTGAAATTATTATATAGTATTCATATTTTTTTAGTTTTCACTACCAATATGCAATTCATAATATATATGCATAATACCAAATTCACGCTCCCAAATGCTTTTGTGGCGAATTTTCGACCCAAAACATCATATATTTCTTCAGATATGTTGCTCGGGGGCTATATGATATAATATGCAATTCAAATATGTGTGGATAAAATCAAATTTCACTCCCCTAGGTGCTTTTTTTAACGGGGGTTTACTCAAAACCTCATATCTGAACAAATCGCTTCTATGGGGGCTATATGTATTATTCATCATTATGTTTGTGTATTATACCTAATTTCTAGTTCTTAGATACTTTTTTGACGGATTTATGACCCAAAATTTCAAATCTTAAAAATCGGTCGTATATAAGCTATAGTGGTCGGATCTGGCCGGTCCCGACAAATGATCGTTTAAACGTACAGGTGCATCTTCCTATCAGGTTTGGTTGAAATATATCAAAAATTGAGGGACTACTTTGCGATCAAACAGTCAGACGGACCGACGAACCGATGGACAGACGGACAGATAGATATGGCTAAACCAATTCAGCTCGTGATTCTGATACGATAGGTATACTCTTTGGTGGGTCTATCTCTTCTCCTTCTGGTACTTACATACTTCGGACCACAGTTAATATACCATTTCATGTACATGAGAGGGATACAAATTTTGAGAAATAAAACTTGAAACAGCTTAACGAATTAACACAAATTGAATTATAAGGAGCCCGTAAAGATGATACTATTGTATTTAATTAATTTTATATCACATATTTAACCCTTATAGGCTAAATTCAACAATTATAATAATAAAGTAGAAAATATTGTGTGGCTGCATTATACATGTTTTAAAGGGTAAAATGTAGACAGTTCAGATGGGTCCGTAGGTAACGTATCTTTATGCAACAAAACAACTCAAGCTGTGAAAACGAAGTAAAATTTTAACTCTCACATGAAAAACATATCTGAGACAAATAGATAAACAGATTCTAATAAAACCATAATTTTAAATATTTGTTAGGTCATTGAATTTAATGAGGAAAATATGATTTTTAAAAATGTGTCGTAACGTTTTACAAATGCAAGGGGGATGTAATGTCATTTTCGAAATTATTATTGGTATCGGATTTTTCTTTGTTACGAAACTATTTTTAGACTCTTAGGCGTAGACTCCCTAATTTGCCATTAGTATCTTATGTATAAATTTAAAAAAAAAAAAGTGATTTTATTAAATTTTAATTCTAATTTCGTTATTTATTTTAGGCTGACGATTAAAGAAGCTTTGGAATTACGTATATCTCGGGCCTATACCATTTGGAGTGGACTGGGAATGTCCATTCAAGGTGTGCGTACATGTGGCGACTATATGTTTAGTGGGCATACAGTGGCTTTAACCCTTTTGAATTTTTTCATCACCGAATGTGAGTAAATATGGCTCAAACATTATACACATGTACGTAAGTATACAAAGTGTTTCAGTAAATAGTAGGACTTTCTTTAATTGGTTATCGAACAAAAAGTTCGAAATTGAAGAAAATAAATATTAAAAAAGTTACTTCCCGTCGATCTTCGCAATAATAGTATACTTCGAATATTAGATATTGGACATTTTATTTGATTTCGTTGAGTGTTGTAAGTTGAATTTTAATCCAATTGAACTACACGGTTTTCCCTAGACCTTTTTTTTTATGAGTTCAAATATTGGTTAGGTCACCGGCTAAGCGAAGAAGATGCCCTTTTGCATCGCAAATGTGGACATATATAATGTCTGTTCTGCGCGTATTTGAGGCTAGCTTTTTAGTTAGAGAGCGCCAAAAATCCTTAAAACGTGTCGAAAGTGTCGAGACTCGTGACTGTCATCTAGAAAAATCTAGACTGTGGAGAGTGGTAAGCAATTTGAAATATATCATCATTTGTAAACGCAGACTTAATTTTTTTTTGTTGGTCGCCTAAAAATATGCCGAAAAAATCCGAGCTTCAAACGCCTAATAATAACACAAAATGTGGTAATTTTTTGGTAATGCTGGAGCATAAATTGAAATGGCTCTAGGCGCTAAAAATATTTTTTAATAGTTGTGTTTCTCAAAATTTTGACTTTAATTTAACTATTTAATCACTTTGTTTTATTGCAAAATTAATTTTAAATTAATATTAGCTGTATTCGGACCATCCCTGGTCCGGCGGATTATTTCTGCTGCGTGTTCCAAAGACGACTCCACCATTCTTCCATCTGTAACCAGTGCCATGGTTGGAGTCATCTTAAGAACTGTTCAGGCCTTAAGATCATAGAAAGTGGACCACGGGTTATGTGGCCCCATGCTGCCAGCGCCCAGCTGCGCCTCAAGCCCTCACATCAGTGCCTTCAGCACAATTACCAAGTTTGGGTAACTCCCTCCAGGCCTCCACGGCTCAACGGAGTTCCCCCCATCCAGCTCCACCTCCCGTGCGGGGGATACCCAGCAGCTCCTAGTACCCCGCACAGTCTGTTCCGTGTGTCAGACCATAGTACGTCGGAATGTGACATCAGTCAAATACAACACATGCACTGGCTGGTGCCACTTTTGGTCGTGCTCTGGCCTGCGCACCACTCGTGAGTAGAGTAATGCATTCGTCGCCTCTTGCTGTAGGAGGCTGCCCCCACTTGTAAACCTACACAGCCGCCAACGACCAAGATCCATGCACAACTCCGTCACCCCCGTGTTACGAACACTTTTCCGACTAATTTAACTGCAACGGACTTCAAGGAAATATCGACGAGATAGTCGACTTCATGAGCCGGGAGCACCTGCCAATAGCTGCGATCCAAGCTATTATGACTACAACATTATAAGAGAGGATCGCGAGCGAGATCATGCTGGAGGCTTAGCGTTCATTCTACATAACACCGTGCAGTAGTGTCTCATCGACGGCGACATCGACAGCAGGGATACTACATTAAAATGTTATGTTAATGTTAATGCTATCCGGTCAGGCGGTGTCGAGCTGGAAATATTTAATATATACATTCCTCCTGTTTCAAGTTATGCAGTTGGATAACGTACTGATATAGGTTCGCTACTCAGAGGCGAAAACCGTTTGATTTTGGGTGACTATAACTCGCATCACGATATTTGGCATTCCTGCCTGTCAAATGATCGTGGAGGAATGAATAGAATGGCGGAACAGATGAACGATTCGACATTTTGCACAATGAACGATGAAGCCCCTACCAGCATTGTGGGCAACTGCCGTAGCTCGCCTGACATAACAATAGCTAGCGCTGGTCTGATAGTTCGGCGACCTATGCCAGTATTAGGGAAGTTAACACCGAGATTCGGCATAAGGTCAAAACTCACAAGCGGAACAACTGGGAGGAGCATTTAAGGTCCTGCCATATCTCCTTTGGGGTAACCAAGCTCTGGGCTACAGTCAAATCGCTGTCTAATCCGACGAGATATGATGATCGGGTGGAAATTTCATTCGGCGATCACGCCTCGTCGGACCCGAAGAGGTGCGCGAGCTATTTTAGCCGGTTATTTACGTTGCGCCCTTCGGTTGACAAAACGAAAAGACGAGTTGTTTGCCGTCTGTGCAAACTGCCAAACACCGACGCGACGCTTGATTTCTCCAGGGAAGATGTTCAGGGGGTTATCGGGAAGGCGAAAGCCTCCAAATCCATCGGCCTCGACGGAATAAGCATGCTGATGTCAAAACATTTAGGTCCAGCGGGAGCAGATTATCTCACCAAGATTCTCAATTTGTCTTTGACCCTTCTAATTATACCCGATATGTGGAAACTGGGTAGAGTGGTCCCGCTACCAAAGCCGGGGAAACCCGCAAATAAAGGAGAGTTTTATCGGCCGATATATCTCCTTTCCCCAGTAGCGGATACAATTGAGGCCTTGCTGCTCCCGTCTCTTACACACCAACTGAGCCCCAACAGCTGCACATCAGCATGGCTTCTGGAAAGTGCACAGCACCACAACTGCACTTAACGCCATGAACACTCAGATAATTCATGGCCTTAACCAAAATCGACTCTGTGCGCGAACTATTCTAGTAGCACTGGACCTGTCGAATGCCCTCGACACGGTTAATCACGCAGTGCTACTACCGGACATTGAGGATTCCTCATTACCGCCTAGGTTGAAGAGGTGGACAAGTGGTCAACAATCATCGGTTGACTTTCGAGGTCAAACCTCAAAGCTGTGTAAAATTAAGCAGAGGGCGTCTCTTTGATCTCATACGCCGATGACTGTTCGATTTTGGCGTCTGGCCAAGATATTGGTAGCCTTTGTTCTACAGTAAACTGCTATTTCGCCGACCTTTCCAACTTCTTCACTGCACGACATCTACATCTACAACCCGCGAAATCCTCTGCCACCCTTCTCACCGACCATGAACAACCCATTTTGATAGCCTGCACTCCTTCACTCCGCATACGACTGCAATTGCCACCAAAGCAATATCTGCTGGGATGCTACCGTTGGAATCATCCCAACAAACACTTATTGGAAGCTGAACCACCACCTAGAAAAATCAGGAAGGGAGTACTTGACTACCGGTACTTGGCCCGCTGGACAGGACGGCGTACAGACAGGCCATAAACACCATTTACCGAGAGTCCGTTAACTCTCTTCCCGTGAATGGCGTTTTAGGAGTCCAATTACCACCAATAGCAGAACGAGAGCTCGAGTTGCATAACCCTGGCACAATTAAGATCTGGATATTGTAGCAGGCTTAACTCCTGCCTATCTAGAATCGACCCTGATATACCCAACACATGTCCCCATGCAACGATTCCCCGCACGACACTAACCACCTCTTTGCATGCCCACTTAACCCGACTCATCTAACACCCCTCTCACTCTGTTCCGAACCCGTCGAGACAGCACGTTTCCTGGGCCTCCCGTTAGATGACAACAACTGCAACAAATTTGTCAACAAAACAAAAATTATTTAAAATGAAAATTTATTAATACTTCAATATGAATGATGCACTAACAAAAGAAGTAAGCAAATTATACATACATTTATGGACTCAGTTCTGGAGTGTTGTTTCCTAAAGCCGAATAGTAGGTTTGAAATTTGTCATTCCATCTGTATTGACTTCATCATTTCTTCCTGGTTCCAAAACCATCTTGTTCTCACCTGGCGATTCGTGGTTTTTAGGTTATGGATAGTGCTTAGTATCTTACCTTCTAGTGTAGTTTTTCATCGGCAATACTTTTTGATGAGTTCCTCTAGAAAGGGTGAGACAAATGCATCTGTGGTAGAGTCACTTGTGGCAATTCGGAGTGAGAATAGGAAGAAAGAAGAAGTGGTGGTATTAATCCACATATATATTTAAGTACATACATGTGTATAGGCAACGGTAAAAAAAATTATTCATAAGTACATACTGCCCAGTTCACTTTTAGGGACAGTACTTTTATTAAAAGAAATTCAGACTAAAGCTATGGAATTCAACTTAACAACAAAAAAATCATGGACAGATTATTTGAATTTTTTTTTTTCATAAATTTCGGCAGAGATGCGTTTATGGTTGGATTTTTACAAACTCTCCATATAGCTTAAAGGGATTTAATATGAAATAAAAACGCTATATAACTTGAATTAGATCACATTTGGTTTCAAATTTATATTCTTATAAACCAATTATATTGAGATCGGAGGAATATTTTGAATACGTTAAACACATTACATTTTTTTTACCACTTTGGCTGAATTACGGAGCACTATCTTGTTGAATAGATCAAAATACTTCCATAATTTCAGAAAAAGAAGGATCCAAAAGCATTTGGTAACTGCTGCCAGCTATTTTTGAATCTACAGGTTTCAAATTGAATGCGCCATACTCATCACACACAAATTATGTCCGTTTTGACCAACTAGACTGGATTTATTGATTAACACAACACTTTCCAATTACCAGATTTTTCATTTGTAACGTGATCTTTTTTGAATTCGAAGTGTTGCTTGGGGTTTTTGTGATTGTATTTTTTTTTATATTAAATATTCGGAGCTTTCGATCAATTTTTATGGCAATATCGGGACCCAAAAGATCTTCGATTTGATTTTTTTCTCGATATTTTCCCATTTTTTACGATTTTAACGAATTTTCAAATAAACGCATTAAGTACTCGTATTCAGAAGAGTTTCACAAATAAATACTTCAATAATGCAAACAAACTATGTGCCTCTATTCAAGTGAAGCAATAAATTAAACATGAAATTTAAGAAGCAAACAGTTTTACGGCTATAAAATATTGATATTTGGTAATTTTTTGTTGCTTAGCTAAATACCATAGTTTTAATTAGAATTCATTCTGCATCTCTTTTAGTAATTATATCATTCAATGGTTTATTAACTTTGGTCCGAAGTATGTAAGTACCAGAAGGAGAAGATATAGACCCACCGAAATTTATACCGATCGTATCAGAATCACCGAGCTGAATTGATTTAGCCATATCCGTCTGTCCATCTGTCTGTTTGAACGCAAACTAGTCCCTCAATTTTTTGTTATATTTCAACCATATGTACGACCGATTTTTCAGATTTGAAACTCAATCAAATAAGTACTTAGGAGTATGAGATTTAGCATTATCCACAAATATAATGAATCAATGAAATTGAACGATTTGTTCAGATATGAGGTTTTGGGTAAAAAATCCGTTAAAAGAAGCATTTAGGAGTGTGAAATTTGGTATTATGCACATATATTATGAATTGAATATTGGTAGGGAAAATCATCAAAATCGGAAGACTAATAATTGCAGATATGAGGATTTGGGTAAAAAATCCTCTAAAAAAGCGTCTAGAAGGCTGAAATTTGGTATTCTACAGACGTAAATTCGAATAAATATTGCCACTAAAAATTATCAAAATCGAATTTTGCAAATTTGCAATAAATTTGATATGTTCATGAAAGGTATAAAGACTTCGCCATGGCCGAAGACAGTCGTTCTTGTTTCATTTTCAAAAAGGAAATGAAGAAAATTTTTGAATAAAATAAGTATACCTTGCAGCTGAATTTTAAATTTTCATGAACTATTCACGCTTCTGTACTCAACGACATGCATACTTTTTGAATGCATACGACTTATTTCAACATCTAATTTTTTTTTTTTTTAAATAGATACACCGCGCAACTTGTACTTTCTTCATACTTTGACTTGGCTTTTGAATATGTTTGGAATATTCTTCATACTTGCCGCCCACGAGCACTACTCAATAGACGTATTTGTCGCCTTTTACATAACATCTCGACTATTCCTCTATTACCACACTCTGGCCAATAATCAGGCAAGTATTTATTGTTTAATTTGCCGGAAAATGAGTTGAAATTATTATCGATTATATTACATATAATTATTATTACTAGGCACTAATGTCGCACGACTCAAATCGCACTCGCATCTGGTTTCCAATGTTTAGTTACTTTGAGAGTTCCATAGATGGTATTGTGCCCAATGAATTTGACACAATTGGATCTCTGCTGGATGGTCTCTTCCAGTTTATTTTGAATTTTAAGGATACATGTATGCTAACAGCGCGCCGTATTTGGATTGAAGCGCCACAGACTCCAACATGTTCGAACGCCTCGGAAACGACTAACCTTATAAGTAAAACGCATTCACAAACCGGACAAAGTGTAGACACAACAATGTCGGCGAGTATTCCTATTACTCCAAATACGTCACAGCCGTTGTTTGACATGAGTAAGAAAATGACACATGGGTTTTTAAAGTCATTCGGTTCGGCAACGGGTAGTGTCACAACACAATTATCAGCAACAAGCCACTGCACCCAAACGGATAAAAAGAAACTGTAGTTAGAATGCTACTTGATGCAGAAACGTAATTGGCATTTATGGTATTTTCAAAGTATTTTGAGCAACTATATGTTAGTATATATGTCTAAAAAAACGTATATTTTAACATTTAAGTATTCAAGTCATTACATTCTCATTGGCATTTCTAATGTCAACTTGTAGTATATACATATGTATATGTATATATATGTAAATTAATTTTTATATGTATATAAAAATGACTTGATTTAAGTCAGTCATGCTAAAGCTAAACCATATTGAATATTTTTCTCGATTGTTCGTTGGTTTGATTGGTTTAAACCAAAATTAAGTTAGAATGTAGCCAACCGTTTCAAGATTTTAGCCAAATGGAATGATTGCATTCGCGTGTTATTATAATTTATCTAAAGAATTCTTTAAGTTTAATATGTTTTACAGTTAAAGTATATGTTAGAAAAGCTAAAATCTGTTTTAAAACGTTATTTAAAAAATCATGATAATAACTAAACTCTATGTTATGTATAACATTTGTATCAGATAAAACATTCCCTGCTGAGTTAAAGTGACAAGCAATTAATGTGCTTCATTTTTCAGCTTTGCACATTTTTTTTCAATTTTAAGGTGCTTAGAACCATTACCAAACAATGTTACTATGTTCGAAGCTTTTCACTTTGCTTTAGTGTCCACCTCTTAAAACTTTCCTCTTTCACAAAATCACTTCGTTATTGAGCGACCAGAATTTTGTTATTTATATTTTTTGCGCAACTTTATTTCAATATAATTTTTAAGTGTTAAGATAATGATGGTGGAATTAAAAATTGATTGATTGTTTTAGTTACACGGATAGAGAATGTGATTGTGAACCAGTTTGCACATTGGTGTAAATACATCTTTCGAATTTTTCCACCCATGGCTTTGTCAGTGCTTTAAATATTTAAAATTGATTCATCACTAAACAGTCATATTTTGTGAATATAAACATATCCATCCAACTTGCTAGGTTAATTTTTTTTTGACATTAGTTTTTTAGTAAATCAAGAAGTCTGAAACAAAAAATTTGTTACTTGGGATGAAGGGCGGTTACTGCCTTGATGTGTACATATTAGTCTCATTCTTACGAAATTCCATAAAACTAAATTCTGTCTAATCTTGTATAAGCTTTATTAAGATGTATTAATTTATCCAGTAATATACATGCACAGACGAAGAGGACATACAAATATTGTTTATGTATATATGCCTATATCTCTATTACTTTATACTGTTACATTCATCAAGGGGATAAAGGGAAATCGTGATTAAACTGAGGATTTGTTTAACAATGTTATTTGCACAAGTATATTAAAATAATTTAATTTCTTATCCTTCCGAGTTGACTTTTTATTTATCAGTATCAGCTTATCAGCTGTCTTAATGCACAAAGTTATTGATACAGTCATAAAGTTGTAATTTTTTTTATGTATATCACTGCTATTATACTGAAAATACAATTTTAGTACCGAAACAAAACGATGTCCACGCTCCGAATATGGATTTTCAAAATTACTTTCAGCGCAACGTAACGCGTGACATCGATCTTTTCGATGAAAATAATTGAATCACAAAACACGTCGTTGAAAGTTCACCCAATTATCTTGGTGTTTCCATAACTATCGTCATCTTAATAGAGTAATAAGTTATTTTAGTACTCGGGTCTGAGTCTGTCAATTTCATTTTTGCGGTAAGGCACTACTACTCTAACAGGCGCTTAATATACAGAAGTTTTTACGGTAGTCCGATTTGGTTACTGGAAAAGTTATGGGACTTTTTGGTTAAAAGCCTCCCGCTGCATTCCTAACTAAACAACGTGTCAAGGCTATAGACGACGCATAGACGCACATGAAAAATATTAAATACTTTAAAACTAAAAGTATGTGGAAAGCTTCTTACTCTCTGAGGCTCTCCAAACTTTTGTATTTCAAATTCTAGAATCTATAATGTTGCTAATTGAGCAAAGTAAAACACATTAGCTTAGCGCATAAAATCATAAAAACCTGTCATTTATTTATGATCCATGATGTGTTATTATTTCAAGCACTCCTTTTTTTTTCATTGAATCAACGCAAGATATAAGCAGGACTCGGTTGAGACCAGAATTCTTTTATGGAATGTTTTATTTCCGCAGCGTTGTCAAATTATTGTTGTTGTTTATTCGCGTAAACTTTTCTTACTAGCCAACGTCAAATATTCTCCAATGGTCAAATGCCACTCAAAAATTGTTATTCAGTGATCGGCAAACCATTGTTATGTGGAGCGAACATTCATGTTCAATAATTAAAGTTTCTTCAAGCAAAGAAATGGACTTGTAGCTTTTTTTTTTTAGTATTCCATGTTATTCATCCAGCACGAAGGAAATGAAATAGATGTGACTAAATGCACCCCAAACCTTTTTGGAATAACTGGACAAATATCTCTCCGATAACCATTCAAACCATCTAAACCGTCGAGGTTGGTTTAATTGTTATTCCATAGAACTTCAGAAAATTTACCTGGCTTCAATCAGTACTCATACGTGTTTGAGCAAAAAAAAAAGCCTGGTTTGTCTATGATGGACTTTTAAACGGTGTCGGGCTTTATTTTTGCATACTAATATCGGGTCATTATTTAGTCTGCGTCCTACAATTGATATTAAGGCATTTAACTTGTCCTTGCTCCTTATTTTTCTTATTGAAATGGCGGACTTTTAGAAAATGTATTTTTCTAATTGCGGTCGCTCCTTGGCAGGAAATGTCCAGTGACATGAAATAAATCTACTCATAAAAAGTCATCGACCGTTCGGAGGCGGCTTAGAATAAACAGTAGTTCCCCCCATTTGTTTGAGGGAGCTCGGCCGAATATCGCTTCAGCGGTTGCATAGCGCCAATTATATAATTTTACTCGTTTGCATTAATCTTCCCTTTTCTTCAAATAATTATAAATCACACGTTCCTATATTCCCCAATTGTCTTGCAATTTCACGCATGGACATTTTCTGTTCAAAAAACGCCTATTTCTGAATCGGATAATTTTTTTCCGCGTGGTATTTTTTTAGAAACTTAATGAGCCAGATACGATATAAGGTATTTAACATTTTTCATGTGCGTCTAAAGCTTTGAAGAGCAGTTTATAAGTATGAGAAATGTTTTGAATGAAATATGATAATTGTAATGACTGCTGTTCAAGATATTATGTTAACGTGCGTTGAAGTGAAATAAGATGAATTCATGTACATATGTATGTTATAAATATACATAATTCTCTTAATCTAAATCTCTTTCGAAATATTTTAATTAGTCCTGATGGGTTTATAATTATAATGTAGATATAAATTAATAGCACATAAAGTTTTGAAATTAGCCGTTTTTAATACTGTAAATATAGTTATAAAAGTTTCTTAAGCTTAAAGCGAAATATTATTCTGTGGAATTATTATTAATATGAATGGGATAAATAAAAGATATTGTAAATAAAAAATATTTTCTTGCTTTTAAATTTTTTTAATTCTGGGGTTCCAAAAATAAGCTGAATCTACACCAAATTCAATATTTTGAGTAAATTTTTGTGTAAATTAAGTGCTTTATGACACTTGATATGTTAACAGTGACCTATAGTGAGGGTACTTTGAGTCAAAAAATGTAAAGATACCCAAACACAACCAATTAAAATTTTGGTGTGAAGAAGAGTGATATAAGTATTTCGCGTCACTATCATAAAAGTTTATGTGGATGTGGTCATATCGGTTGGCTTATGTAAAACATTTTTTCTTACAAAATTTGATTAAGAATCGTGTGGCAGCGGTGAATGAAACAAAATTGCTGAATTTTATAAAGAAAAACCGTCGACCCAATAAGGTAGTACTGGAGAGTCAAGACCGAAAATGCCCTCCAGGCAGAAAATCGTCGAGTACCACTTCTAACATTTATGCAAACCAATTTGCAGTGAAACAAGCCTGTCGTAAGTGAAGAATTAGAGGTTGGAAATACTGCTATTCACGAGAATTAGGGACATTAACTTAAGCAGTAAGTACACTTAATTTAAAGATTAGAATACAGCTCCTAAAAAATTGTGTATCGTTATATCTCAGGAACGGCGGCTCTTAGTATTTAGAGCAGAGATGCTCAACTAACGAAACAATGCCATTTTGTTAATACGAAAAATAAACTTAACGAAATAATTTTGTATCGTTTCGGCGCCATGTCATAAAAAGAAAGGAACTTGTTAATGTAGCACAATCATCGTTAACGTTACCTTTACCTGCCGGATAATTAAGTTTTATTTATGATTGTGTTTCAAAAATTCTACAAGATTGAGTTGCTTACGATATTTTTGTACCCTGAATGTTCAAATAATTAAAAATGTAGCTTAATTTTGCTTGTAGAAATTTTTTTCTCGAACAATCCTGACCAAATAAACAGACAGAGCTTAACATATTTAGGGTAAATATCTACAGCTACTTACTTAGATTATAAAGGCTACATAAAAGCAAATATTTAAATTATGTAAAATTTGTTTGAAGAATAAGATTGTTTATTTACTACAAAATGACAACTAACTACCGACCGATACCAAAAGATATTACAGTCGGGGAAAGTTTTCGAATATGTTGTGGATGAAAAATTCTTATTATTGGTTCGTAGCGACTTTATTAATGGCAGCTGTACATTATAAAAGTGTCAGGAAAGTCGACACAATTCACATTGACTTTTGAAACGCTTCAGAAAATTTCCATATATGGCCCATTTCTTTTAACTGAAAGGAGAGGAGAATGTCTATCAATGTGATCAGAATAGCGCACTTTCAAAGCGAATTAGTCATTCATATTTTGAAATTATTTAAAATATATCAGAGCTTTTTATATGAAACTACAAAAGTGATAAACCAACGAAATCAGCATGCATACATAGCTCACTAACTGTGTGTAACCAATTAATAAAAATCAATTCATAAGTAAACAAAGTAAAACATAAAACTAGCCTCCGTTCTTGATAGATATAGATTTCGAACTTATCCGAATCACTTTTGTCAGGGTCGAGTCTGGATAAGTAAAAATTAAGTCTACTACAGTACCCAGACTTTAATTATGCCTTCGCCACTTTAGTGAAATTCTGTGCTTGTTACGATTATCCATCAGTAATTAAAATCTTACCCGTTTTTATCAAAAATATATGCAGTTATTATTTTGTATATGCTTAGCATTAAATAAATATTAAATATAAATATTCGTAACTAATTGACAATTTATATACATACTTATTCCCGCATACTAAATTCATATTCGCACTTATAAAGAATTAAGAATCTATGATGTACATATATTAAGTTTAATATATATTCTAATATCATATTAAATAAATTCAAATGACAAATTATGCTTAAATACATTTTTATATTTAAATACATCTGTTGGAGCTATATCTATCAAGCCAGCATAAGCAGGATCCTTGTAATAATTCAATTTACTAAATTATTATAATTGCAATACAATCATCATTACCGTCAAAAATAATTTAAATTCTTAGCATATGTACAATTTATAACGTACGTTATTTAGGCGAATTGCCCACATATAATTAAACGAATTTCTGGTTTTAATTAACAAATTATTGGTTATTATCAAAATGTGAATGTATTTAGTTTTAAATAATAATTTATAATTATTTCCTACTTGACTAATTTATAGCTGTTTTAATTGTACATATCACAAGATCAGACCAGTGGACCTAATCTGTTAAACGTTTTACTTATTTTTAAGAAACTAAAACTAGAATGAATATGAAGAAGATATCATAATTCGCTAGAGTATTTACTTGTGAGTTGTTTGGTATAGAAGAGAATAAAGTGATTCAGCAATACAAATGAGTAATGCAGTAAACAGTGTTAAATGATAGCTTGTCATCTGAAGCTAATACCACATTTTTTAGCTATTTGAGGAGTATGGATAGAAGCGATTGATAGTAGTAACGGTACATCGTTTTCACTAAGATTGAGAGCTGTTGTTACGGTACTTAATTGACAAAACTCTGTTTCGAGCAAAAAGGCGGCTAAAGATTCAGACTGTAGAAAAATTTCTTGCATTTTCGATTCGATATATGCCAAACACTGAAAACAAATATAAATACATATAACGATTAAATTAAAAAAAAAAAAAAAATACATATAATTTAGAGTACATACCTCGTAGGCAGAAATACCAGCACTGTTCATAGCATGCACTGTTTCCAGCATACTCGAAACCAATTGTGACATTCCCACTGGAGTGCTTTGATCGCCTGCGTAAGGAAAGTGTTGAAGTTGTGACGATATTAACCGAACATCCCACTTTTCCATATTTGCTACAATGGCCACATTTTCAGCAGGTAACGAAATTAGAGACGCAGCTCGGGCTGACAGCGCTAAATCCTCGCGCAGCGACATTTGCCATTTGTCTGGAGGAGCACAAGTACCCTAAAGCGGCATGTATTTTAATTTTTTTTTTAGATATAAAGCAAATATGCGTCTTTTTTGCACGTTTACCTGCAAGACCATATCAGATACATAATGATCGCTGACATTTAGGAAAAGTGACGGTACGAAGCCGGCTCGCAACTTCATACCATCTCCAGATGCTGGGTCGTCTTCTTGAGTTATTTCTCTTATTGCGGGCACCGGTAGTTTCACTAAATGAAGTGCTTCATTAACAGCAGCACATTTTGCCGCAACTGATGAGACGGAACCACGATGCGAAGATACTTTTCGTGTATTCGTGTTATAGGTTTTTTGCCGACATGATGGAGAAGATATTGGCTCACATTCAACAAAGTTGTCTGCAGACGCAGATTTTAATGTATCGATTGAAGCACCGGAGCTGACAGATTGTAAGGTTCGTGAACTATTGGAAGCAATATGTGCTGATGGACTTTTTACCATTTTACTAACAGCTTGATGAGAATGCGGATAACGTATCTCGTCTGTTTCAAATTCCAGTTCTGTGGCATTGGATGGAGTTTGATAGGAGTTGAGAATACTATTGCATACCATACATTCTGTAGAATTAATTGTGTTACTAACAGTAGCTGTCGAGGCCGACGCTGAGGAATCTGAAGTTAAACTTTCTAAAGTTATGCCAGCGCTCTGTATTTCGAGTTTTGCGCTCTTGTCCATCAACAAATCATAATTGGATAATACCAAATTCTTGCTTTTCATGTAGTTGGTGGCAATTTGCGGAAATTGTTCAAAATTGAATTTAACGCCGGAATGACGTTTCGATGTTGGCCCGTGTGTGCGTTGATGTAACGGACAAAGTTGCTGTGAGGTGTCAGTGGCAGCAGCATCTCCCACTTTCGTCTCCTCTTTATCAATTGCTGTGATGAGATCTTCATTGCTTTTCTTAATATTGACGAGTGGCTCATTTTCGCCTAACATAAATACTACGCCTCCGATGCAGCTACCGCCCACATTATCACGCTTCTTATGACAATTATCAAAATGAATTTCTTCCTCTAAACAGACATTTTCACGACGTGGCTCTATGCCCCATGTCATTCTATCACTCTTTCCCATACTGTTCTGAGTAATGAGATCAGATAGTGATAGAGTGGACCTTGGATCATCTAATTCCTCATGGCACTTAAGATGATTGCTCTCACTCCAATTATGTTGTAACTGACTTAAACTAAGACCTTCTTTCACAACTTGCCAAAAGAAGTGTTTCTTACCAGTATTTACAATACCCGCGTCAGCATATGGTACGTTACTTTCAATGCCAGTGTCAATCTCGATAGCTTCGAGAGCACCTTCTTCACTTGTACTACCACCACCTACGGAGCTTTCATCTTCTATACACACCTCTTCATTGTCCGGTGAAGTGATTAAAACGCGAATTTTTCCTTCTTTCTCCACCAATTGTTTGTTATTGATAATATTCGAATTTGCGAATTGCAACAACGATTTCTTTTCGATGCCTGTATCCATAAGATAGTTACCAATACGCAATTCTTGTTGCACAAAGCGGGAATCTCTGAAAGCCAATACATTTGGAATTTCGTTCTTTTTTAATGTACGAACAACCTGGGCACCGTCGATCTCTTCATCACTGATTTTCTCTTCTTCTCCCGCCATGTCATCAGATAGTTCTGCATTGTCTGCTATTGTATTTAAATTTAATTTGCACGTTTGTGTACGTTTCATTCCACTTAACCCTATGTAATCGCCTACTCCGCCGGCAGCCAAAGGGACTTTCTTCAAACTGTAACCCCGTTGATTTGAACTGCTGTTAGACTTTTTCAATACTTCGTTTTTTCGTTGTTGAATAAGTGAGTTTATTGTATCCTTATTAAAGTCTTCACGTTTTGCGGAGCGCCGAACTTCTCCGCAACGTATGAAGTATGTGAGTATATTAAGAAGCCGTTCAACAGCTAATTTTTCTGTGCCATAAACAATAGTTCTTGCTAATCGTGGTGGCAGTCCAATAGCGCCATATAGGTCACCCATTTGTGCCCACAGAGCATTGTACGGGTGTTTTTGCGATACTTGTAGGAGTTTGGCCCGTTGCTCGATCGCTGCCGTGGATGATTCAACAAGAGAAGTTCTCGAATTAAATGCAGCGATTGTGGATACCCAGCCAAGATGGTGCGTTAGAATGGCCGTTAGCATTGTGCTGATGAAGCTGCAACAAATAAATATTATTATATTAAGATAAGAAAGCCCTTTACGCTTTTAAATGTTCAAGAGACACTCACAAATTTGTATCTTTAGTATCGGCCAATGAGAGCAGCCAACATAGCTCCTTCATAAATTTCTCTGCAACGCTTTTTGAGTACTTGTTTCCGCTTGTGGTTATACTCAGCCAAATAGGACATTTAATGCGTGGTGCAGTGAATAGGTCATTAAACCATTGTTGTGTCTCCAGCCAAGCTTGGAACATTATCTGAAAAAAAAAACGAATATTGAACTAATTACAACATTATCTACTAATTTTATTTTCCACATTAAGAAACCGCCAAATCCTAAAAAAAAATTATAAAATTTCAAAATAACCGAGTAGTTAGCAGTGCGTACTACCAAGCGGAAGGTCACGGCTTCGAATCCTCACACGACCAACATCCAGAATTATTCAAAATTATTTTTAATAATAATAAAAAATGTTAATAACTAGTAAGTTACATATCTTTTGACACCAGATCGTGAGGCTTTGCCGAGGTTGATTGAAATTTACAATCAAGTTTCCTGAATTCCAGTGTTATTTTAATGAAATAGCTTTTACTGCTGTGAATAAAAACTTGCTCCTAAAGAAATTATGCTTTTCTCCGATTCGAAGTAGAAGAAAAATTAAAAACATTTCCCGTAATGTTCGACTTAAAATGAAGTTGACACAACGCGGCGTTAACTTTTGACATTTTAGCGCAAAAAAAAGATGAAAACTTTCAAGACTCTAGTTGTTGAAAGATTCCTTGTACTAACCTGATAAAATTCTTTATGATTAATGTACGCCCGTTCCGTACAAGCACGCAAACGACCCAACATAGATTCCAGCAATGCGATGTGTTCGCTGCAAAATAATTCCATCTCCTCTTCAAATGATTCACTCATTGTTATGCACACAGCCAAACCTAGCTTTGCGCGTCGATGTATTGATTTACCACTTCCACTACTTAACGTATCACGCCGTCGTCCGATTTCCGGATTGCTGCGTGATTCGTTCGCACTATAACTCGCTCTCCTATAATTTGGAACACCCATATTGCCGCCTTCGCTACCTCCACCATGCGCCGCACTTGTTGCAGGATAATTGTCACTGACGAACCCAATTAAGTCGTTCACAGAATGCTCATTTTCGAACGAAGTACGCAGATTTCGGGATATGCGTCGCTGAAGAGTACCATCACCGGCATTATCGTCTACGGATGTCATGTTGGAAAAATACACTGATTCAATGTTATATTTTTGCATTGCGTCCATTTGTTCTGACGATAGGGAGCCAAAACTGCTGCGGTTGGAATATTGATATGATGACGACCACTGATCGCTGGATATTTGACTCCGACTCATACCATCGTAGCCTGAATCGATTCCAGTGCTGTATGTGGAGGAAAACTGTGGTCCGCTGTCAGTTCTACTTCCATCGGATACCGATTGCTGATCTGGTACATCGAGAGGGGTGGTTATAAAGCTACTGCGATCGCTGGGAGTCAAACTTAAGTGCCGGCCAACACTCATCGGATAGCCGAGCATCGAGAAAGAACCCATCGAAAAGCTATCGATCGAGCCATGTTCGCTGGAAATTGAAGTACGTGGGGTGGCTAAACTGTTCGTAGAAATAGTGGAATAAGGTGAATGACCATTACCAGCGTGTACAGGTGTGAGAAAAACTTGTGAACATAATAAGCGCGGAGGTTGTTGCAGCCAATGCACTTTGAATGCTGTACCGCGGAATGACATAGCCGATGCCCCAAACACCATTTCTCCAACACTTGTGAATTCTGCAGAATTTGGTTGTACGTGCTGCAAATACAAATAAATAAAGATTATTTAGATCGAATATATGTACGTAAATTTATATGAAATTTGCTTTCTGTATTTCAACATCGTTATTACGAAAATCTATGGCTTTGCCAGCACTTAAAATTAAATATTTTATCTTTGTGATAATGACAGACACCATTTATTTGCAGTCAAAAACGAAGTGAAATTTATTTTATCAACTGATTTAGCTTTGACTATAATATTTCCATAAGTTCCAAACCAAACAGTTGAATTTTCTTATGTAAATGTAAGCGTTTGTATCTGACCTTGTAGCCATATTCCTCGCAAACTTCGATGAAACTATTGCTGGAATGTGTTTTGTAGGCTTGAGATTTGCTTGAGTTTCCATTCCTGTTGCGATTGTTCGTGGTATTTTCACTAAGACGTGTGTAGCGATCAGTTCCCGCTTTGCTAACATTGCCATTTGTTTCCTTTAGTGGCACTTTTTGTAAGGCATTGGAATCGAACAGCAATTTACGGCCAGTTTTGTCACATTCCCGATAAAGCAAAACTCGCACTTGTCGGCCATCAAATGGGAATTGGCTGTAGAAAGAATAAAAAAAATTAAATTAAATTATAGTAGATATAGTAAATTTTTTGGTTTATAACTTGAAAATTAAGAATAAAAAGAAAATCCATCAATTGATTCATATGAACATGTGTTTGTACATACATATTGCATTGCGATAAAAAGTCAAAAAAGTTCAACCAAAGTGAGCAGCATAGAGTCTAAACATAAGATTCTATAGAAGCCATGACCTTGTCCAACGCCCACTCAAAAGAAAAATGGCAATTCTATTTCGAAAAATCGAGAAACCTGTTATTTCATCACTTCACATAAATTAGATTTCCAAAATATGTATGTATGAACTATAGCGAACTTTTTCAAATTTCTAAATTATGAACCACACTATAATCACAATTTCGAAAAAAAATTTAATTAATTTCAGTAGAATTTTTTTTTGGTGTTTTTGAAATTTATGTATACGTACGTATATCCTTATATAATTCGCGTTTTTTCAGAGTGACACACGGAGAGGTTGATATTACCTGCCGAGTGGAGATCGTAATTAGAAAAAGAATTAGATCAAGATCCCTATATTCTAAAAGATTCTTTTTAGTTATTCGATTTTAAAGGTTTGTATAATTTAATGTAAAATATAGTCAAACTGCTAAGTATAAGAAATTAAATAACTTGTTCTATAAATGGTGAAATTCACAGGGTTGATAGTGGGAGGTGTGCAATTATCAAAAATATAAACTATGTCACACGCGATAATATAATTTAAAAGTTATTAAAATTTACACTTTTGCATTATAGGCCGAACCAATACCGGCTTCGCCATGTACAGTATTTGTAAGTACAACCAACACCTCTGTAAGATAACCCAATATAAAAAAAAACAAAAAAAAGTATGATTTATGTATAAAAGGTGATCCAAGTAGAGGTACTTTTTTCAATAGCCTTTTTTTGACAGATCACGCGTGAGTCGTTGCAAGCTGTCATGATATTTTGTTCAGTATTGTTTGGCATTTCATCATGGAGACTTACGCCTGAACAACACTTACAAATAATTCAACTTTATTACGAAATTTCACGTTCTGCAAAGAATGTGTTTCGCGCATTTCGCTCAACTCACAATCTTGAGACTCAGCATTTATTATTCAATAATATTAGACCGAATAGACTACGTCCAGCACGCAGTGAAGAAAATATCGCGGCCGTAGCTGAGAGTGTACACGAAGACTGACGTATGGAAAGACTTGGCACATTTTACGTCGAGGTCTTAAATTGAAAGCGTACAAAATACGGCCTGTGCAAGAACTGAAGCCACTCACGAAGCGACATCGCTTCGTTTTATGGGCTCTTGAAGTTTCCAGAAGATCCGACGTTTTCGAGCCAAATTTTGTTCAGCGATGAGGCCTATTTATGGCTCAATGCGGTAAACAAGCAAATTTTCCGCATTTGGGACGAAGAGCAACCTGAAGAGATTCAAGAGCTGCCATTTCATCCAAAAAACAACGGTTTAGTGTGGTTTGTGGGCCGGTGGAATCATCGATCCATATTTCTTTAAAAATGATGCCGTTGAGAACGTAACCGTCAATGATGACAATTATCGCGCCATGGTAACCGGCTATTTGATGACTGAAATTGAAGCTCGTGATCTCTGCGATATTTGGTTTCAACAAGACGCCGCCACTTCCCTCACATAGCACCAATCAATGGATTTATTAAGAGAATACTTCGGTGAGCAGATAATTTCACGTTTTGGGCCGGTCGATTGGCCACCAATATCGTGTGATATCACACCGTTAGATTTTTTCCTGTGGGGATATGTAAAGTCTAAAGTCTATGCGGACAATCCCGCTTCGATTCAGGCCTTGGAACAAAACATCACGCGTGTCATTCGCCAGTTACCAGTCGAAATGCTCGAACGAGTTATCGAAAATTGAACTCAATGGATGGACCATCTGAGACGTAGCCGCGGCCAACATTTCAAGGAGATAATATTCAAAAATGATAATAAACATTCCCTATTAAATTAGAATTATCTGTGTATTTTTCTTTAAAAAAGTAGAAAACCTCGTTACATATATTTAACAGGCTCTATCAATTTAGCATAGTTACTTCACGATTATCTCCGCGAAATTCGCGGGGTTGTTGTAGTTATCTTTGATGAAATACTTCTTCAAAACTCGTCATTACGACTCAGTTTTCTGGGTATGGGTGCCATCCGACTCTCATATCCTTAATCCTTCAAACAGTCATATATTTTACAAAAATCAGTATATATTATTGTACCCTCTACGATGTGTTTTTGTAGGTGTTATATTTTAGTGATATGAGCTTCTCTGCCAACTGAGCGTTTTCCGGACATATTTCCGTCGTACCATCTTCCACCATCCCAAGGACCCAGTGACCATCAACTCTCCTTCCAAAAAATGTTAGAACATAATAAATATTTTATTTTCAAAACTACTTTTCTTTAAATTTTCGTCTCCAAATTTCGATTAGATTGGCTTGTTTTCCGGGATCACCAATTTTGCCGACAAAATCTTGCTTATCCTCCTCTTAATGCAGTTTTATAATCTCACTACCGCCTGGTACCAATGCTGGTGGAAAATTTGTGGCAACGGTATTTTAACATTTTCAAACCAGATATTGGTGGCCAGGAAGCCCTTCATTTGATTGTGATCCCTCTAACATATGATTTTTGTGGATTGGGCATATTTCTGAGCAAATTCACGCACTGTTCTTTTTTATCAAGTTCCAAGAAGATCTGAGTGTGATAAAACATATTATCCGGAGCAGAGGCTGTCAACATATTGGACGAGCACACTTCAATGCTGATGGATGGGATTATATTAGTATGTACACACTTTTACGGTTTTAATCTTAACTTATCAGTTTTGATTGCATTCATTGTTAAAAGTTTTTTATAAAATGTTATTAATCTTGGAATAAAAAGGAGAAAAACACAAATTACTTTCACTTTTGCAAAAATTGAAATAGCGAATGGCAAAATAACGGCATTAAACAATTGGAATAAAAGTAGCGGCAAATTTTCATTTCGTTTTGCTCTCATATTATTACGATTTTCTTCTATTAATATCGATGATTTCACAAATCTTTCGAGTCCGATCTCTGGCACGTTCATTTATTACTCATTAATTAACAATTCACTTCACTATTTACAATCACTTCTTTTAAAATTCTCACAGTCTACTATTTTCCCTTTACAGTAGTGTTATCACCAACAAGTTCGCTTTGTCACTGACTAGTCAGCAGTGTGTGTTTGGCCCTTATAAACTGCAAACATTGCTCGGATAAATGCCCAAAACCTTCATTGTTAGACTGCAACCATGTTTAAGTGTGCATTTGTATTTGTGTTGATCATAATAAATATACGTTGAAGTGATATGGGAAATTTTCATAGAGAAATGATCTGAAAATATTAACAATTTTTAACAACAAATAACTTATAAAATATAATATATTTCATTTTTATTTGTTAAAATATTGTAAAATTGTATTTGTTGTCAATTTAAATAAGTCCTTCCGTTCGAATTTAAACAATTTGTGGATCAAGTTTAAAGATGCGTCTGATTGATAAGCTAAGAGTTGAAGATTTATTGACAAACCCTTTAATAAAGACAGATTAGAATGGTATTATTATTAACGAATTATACATATGTACATATACATTCTTACATATATACAAAAGGTAATATATTACGCTTAAAAAAACTCGTACAAAATTCAGATTTCTTATTTCTGCTTTTGATAGTTTTGCATTTTGAAAGCTATAGATTTCATATTTCACAATTCCGCAGTTAATTTTTTCTGTAAACAATAACCTTTATCCTGCGATGATTCGACAATGTCTCGCATTTAAAAATTACTTTTGTACCTAATACGTTATTGTAACTTACAATCTACCGGATCATCATAATTTCCAATAATATAATATTTGGAAAACAAATTAAAATACTTTTTACTACTCCATCATAAGAAAATTTAAATAAACATTCATAATAATTCATAGATGGAAATCTATATAAAACTGCAATCAACGAGCAGATCTGGCCTAAATACGACAAGATAAAAACTAAAGACATATTAAATAGGCCTGAGAAAGTATAATCCGTGATCATGCGCTAAAAATGGGTCCTATAACAACATTGGTTGCGACTGGACAGAAGGGAATAAGGAAACCATTTTAAACTTTCTCTTTGATTGCAAAACTCTATCACAAACCCGATATAGAACACATGGACTCCAAAGCATAACGGTTACAAGTAGTTTCATTGAGAACACCAAATGGTTTGAACATAACGAAACAAAATTACAAGAATGTAAAGGAGTACGAGAGTGCATTAATATGATGCATCTAGTGGACAGCTCTCCTAACTACTTACCTAGAAGGTCTGTTATATGGACTTTAGACCCTATTAAAAGTAGCATGCCCACGAATTTTGGTTGAGTTTTGTTGATTAATTCTTTAAATATTTCATCTTGAGTCGAAAGTTTGTTATATTGGACAAAGGCATAGCTGTTGCCCGCCTGTGCCTATATTCAATTTATGTTATTAAACTATGGGAATTATAAATATCAAATTTTAGCGAATTTCGTCAGCTGGTAACGGATATATACCTTTTAATCCAAAAGTTGGCGGATTGACGACCAACCGAAACTTTCTACCCCCCATTTTTTATTTATTTAATGAGATCGTCCTTACAAATATGAATTCGTACTTTTCAAAATTACTGTTATATGAGAGGTGGGCACGAACTTAGTCCGATTTCACAAATTTGCTGCACTGGTATCCGTACTTGTAACCCAAGGAATGTATTCACGAAGTTTCATCAAAATATCTCAAACCTTATTGATGTACATAAAGTGTATTAAACAAATTTAAACACGTTAATTTAACCGATTATCTTATAATTATTTCATTTACTTTATATCTTCGAAAATTATAATGATAATACATTTCTTGTTGAACATTTTATTAATATAAACAAGCAAAATTTACTTCATATTTCACATATTCTTAAGGATAATGGGAAAATAATATCTACAAAACTGAAGAATTTTATATAAAAAAGGTTAAACAAAAGTATAAAAGATATAAGTTGTTTTTTAATCAAATATTTGGTAAGAACTCTTTTGGCCTGGATAATTGCTTCTGAGCGTCTGTGCGTACTTCCGACTAACATACATAAATCGTTTGCACGGAAGAAATATTTGCACATTCTTTGCACAAGATATAACGATGTTCTTGTTGAAAAAAAATTACTTCCCATTTAAGCCCAACATTTCAAAACTTGGAGCTAAATTTTCTTTTAGAATATTTAAATAGGAGTGCTTATACATTTATAAACAAGAGATCTACTTTAGATGTCGCTATGCACTCTAAATCCATGATGTTCTGGCCGCCGTCTTAAATATTACACTATTCTAGAGAAATTCAAGCTGATAACCATTGAGTTCGTCAAACTCCAGCCTCTTTTACGTATTCATAATTCATAACAATCAGCTCTATGTAGGGTATTGCGTACAGTTTGGGATCGAAGATATTTTTCAAAGCTTTGCTACGTCTTTTTCCATAACTTAACTACCGAAATCTTCGCATTCTGAGTCGGGGCAGCTACCTGTTTAAACTTTTTTGGCCGTCCAGTTTTGATCTGTTTAATATTGTTACGCACATTTAAATATTGTATCTGCACATGTATATTGCAATATTCACGATAAAATTTTTGCTGATTTATTAAAACTACGGACGTCAGCCTACATTTCTTTACTATCGATCATTTTGCTTATTGGACTGATTGCACAATTTTCGCACGGTCATAATAAGCTTAAAAATTGAACTATAAGTACATTAAAGTAATTATGAGCGGTCATTCAAATAAAGCAAAAAAAAAGTCGCATATATTTCATGTTGTTTAGGAAGTAACGGAATATTTCCTTGCTTATTACGGTATGAGTAAACTAATTGAACGAACTGCTAAAAAAAATTCACTTCAAAAATTATTACTTTGAAATTAAATACACATTTTCTCGAATACGGCACCTGTGCCAAAACTTTACACAGAAGAGAAGGCAGATATGTCTAAATCGTCGATTCGATCATCGATTTTCTAAATCAGTATTTGGAATACACAATTTAAAAAAGCCAGTAGAAGAGTATAAAAATTTAAAAAGTAATACATGGCGTAATCTATTAAATAAAATATCTTTTTTCGTAGTTTTTTGTTTTGATTTTTTATTTTTTTTTTCATAATATGAATCAAGCTACCAAAGAAGATAATCATTTTGTTTTTTCATTAGCAAAAACTAAATACTTTATCATTCACAATTCTTATATGTATGCATTTTTCTAATACAAACCCTGTAGTGAAAACGTGAACTTGAGGTTTACGATTCTAGTCTCGCTGTAGGCAAACTTATTTTTATTTTTATTTGCAACTTTATTTTTCGAGAATTAGAAATTCAACACATACTTATATATGACAGTTCGTAGGACATCGCCGTGTTAAAAATACGATTTGCTTACTTTAGAAAATATATGGAAGATGACCTAGTTGGTGCAAAAATGCTAACTAGTGGGATTCGAGTTAACAACTGATATTTTCCCTGCAGGGAATAATCACATGCATGTATGTTACATATGTACATTTTTCGTTATGTGCGAGCATAGTTCATCTAACTTTAGCGTAGCACGTGAGAATTATTAATTAAAATCATGAGTAGCTTACTTAAGTGTATTGGGCATGATATCAGCGATAATGTTTTCGACAACACTATATGAGCTATAGCATATCTGACGGTAACACTTTTACTGACGAATTGCATTTACTTATTAATCGATAAGAATTCTTAACAAAGTTTGCATGTTGTTGTTATATTTTTTTTTTAATGAAAAATGTTAAATAAAAAGTTAACAAATGTGAAGTAAAATAAAACAAAAAAGAAAATAAAACGCCAGACGCCGAATGTACCGAAAACCTCCAAACGAAACTCTCGATTATGATGAATGCAATCAGCATGATACATAGAGATTTCATTACAATTCTTGGGATTTATGTAAGTGACGAGAAATAAGATATATTTTTGTTGTTGTTGTTGTTATAGCAGCTCTTTACAGCTCGGTCAGAATGCTGGTAAAGTTAATTCACCTCATCAATGGCCCATCTAAAGTGAGCGCAAAGAAATGTGCTCTTTCGTTAGATTCGGACCAGAGGTGTTGGATGGCTGGTTTAAACCGGCAAAGGTGTGGTTAGTGTCGAGCACGGACTTTATGGAAAAGTAAAATTATAATTTTTTTTATTTACGCAATTTGTTACTGAATCTGCTTAAATCTACTTAAGCCTAACGGTAAGTGTATAAACCTTAAATCAAATTAAAAAAGTGTTGGCTCGATATAGCCCTGAGCCCTTTCTACTTAGAAGGCGGGAACATCTGATTGGAATGACTTCTGAGTTTTCTGAGGTAATTCGTTCCGCTCCCTTCAACTTCAGGATTAACTAGTAGAATACCAAGGTATTTGTGAATGTCTATGTTACGAACGTACCACGATGCGCCCGTTAGTAACCTTAGAATTTCGGCACACTGGTCGTATCCCAAAGTTGAATACCGGTGTAAACTAGTACTTTGTAATGTAGCCCAGAGTTTTAATGTAGCTAGCTACTTTTAATTTAATATGTAATATTTTGGCATCTATGTGACTTTTCCAAGTCAGCCTTCGATATAAGTGTATACTGAGTATATTATAAAATTTTCTTGGGGAATATTTATGCCATTAAGTCTCGTTGGAGGACATGCTTGTGGCCGTTATGTAAATATAAAGTGCTTACACTTTTGCTCATTGACATAAATTTTTTAGTTTGCTAGCCATTATCCGATGAAAGGTAAATTATCAGCAATAACTTGTGATGATTTTCTAGGACATTTATCACCATATCGATACATATATAATATGTAAAACTCAAAATATACTGCTTACTAACGTGGCGCTATTTACTCGGTCTGTTGATCTGTGATCTTCTTTCAAAAAAAAATTCGTATGTAAAGGGTGTTTTTTATAGAGGTATAGAACTATAAGTTGGCATTACTTTTCAAGATGGCGACCGATTTAACAGCTGTCAAGTGATTTATTCTCGGTTTGGTTTGGCAATTCATCATGAATAGACTCACGCCTGAACAACGCTTGCAAATAGTGCAATTTTATTTCGAAAATAATGGTTCTGTGCGGAAAACGTATCGCGCACTACGTCCAATGATACGGACCAATGATTCCACCAGCCCATAAAGCGCACCAACATACACTTGAGGATTACCTTCACTCCAAATGCGGCAGTTTTGCTTGTTGACGTAGCCATTCAACCAGAAGTGCGCTTCATCGCTAAACATCGCTAAAATGGACGTAGTGCGGAATAAATCACTTGACAGCTGTTAAATCGGTCGCCATCTTGAAAAGTAATGCCAACTTAAAGTTCTATACCTCTATAAAAAAACACCCTATATAAACGTTCTAAATTTCTAGCAAATCGAACTTGCAGCCTGGTCAATTTCCGCCATTTCTTTGTTTAGACAAAGAGATACCTTCGCAAAATATTCAACAAAATCGGGGCAGAAAAACGTCACAAGAACATTCTCCGGACTCCAATGATGTCATCTTGAAAATTTAAACAAAATCATTTGAATAGTTTCGGAGTCTATTAAGTACATACAGACATTCATTTTTATACACACAGATTATTGTACTTAGCTTTTTGCGCGTTCGGTCAATAAATCCAGAAAGCAATTTTGAAGTGGTTTAAAAGTAACTTTTTTGATGTTTAATTGGGTTTCGAATCTTGACAATTTCATGTTTAAAAAAAAAAAATTAAGATAAATTGAGTTGTGTAGAAAGTAGAACTCCAAAATCTCAAATTGAAGTATTTGCAATCTACTTCCACTAAAGTGACTGAAACGCAGAACATTCTTGACAGTTTAATTTATTACTCTTAACTAAATTAATATATTTTCCATAATCTTTTTTTTAGTCATTAATTACGTCACTCTATGCTTCATTACAAATTGAAAACTTATATAATTTGAAAGAAAACAAGGTAATATCTTTAAAATAATTCCCTTAACTGTAATACACATTACTTTTTAAAAGGATGGAAACTTACTTGTTGCATAAAATAATGGAACGCATTCGCAGAGGATCAGTTGCAGTAAGTACTTCGTTATGAAATGCTATAATAGTTTCTCGGCTTTCGTGTAGTTCGTTATTTAAATAATCATTCACATGTGGAAGAACATCCCCTTTAGTAACGAATAATCACGAAAGTAAACACAGTAAACACAGAGGCGCTGCCATTGATAACAAACTATTAATTGGCCAATTGCATGATACTAAAAAAAAAACTCAGGTATTCTTGCCCTGTTTTGACTTTTTTTTTTGGCTACTTGGAGGTAATTTCACAATTCACATAGGCGAGCCATATATATAAACCCATTTATATAAACAAGCTTACATATTCAATTTATTCTATTTATATACATAAATAGAAAGACTGAGAACGAAGTGTTGTTTCAAAAAAGGAACAATTGAGAGGTCGCGATCATTTTTAGCACTGGCAAAACTAACACTCGTGCAAATCTTCTGATTCCTTATTACTCTCACAATTCCATTAAACACGCGGTAATTTTTTTTCAGCAAAAGCATTCAATATTACTTTAAACTCTTAATTTACAATATCACATATTTTTATATTTCTATGATTTTTTTTTTAATATTTCTTTGAATTGTTTACAAAGTTCAAAGTGTCAATATGAATTCTCTTATTTTTATTTGTACAATTAAAAGAGAAAATTATAATTTTCGTGAAGGAATTGTGGGTAATTGTGAAACTTAGCGCAATATACGAAATGAGCAACCTGAACGCACTCTGTGTTGTGGTTGACTGGAGATTTTTGCTGTCACAACTAGTTATCGTCGTTGACTCCGTTGCCTGTTTTTAGCGACACACACATATGTAGATATGTAGCTGTGAACATTATCGTATTTTATTTTTAAAATTTACGCTTGCTTGGCTCTCACCGGTGTGCCGAGGTGGTGCTCAACAACATCCAAACAGAGCAACGAGTAAACAAAAAATCGCAATAAACGGTTCAAAACGATCTGTTTTAGATCGGACGTCAGCAAACGAAATAAATGGTTGGCGCGAATTTTATAGGCAGCTCACATGATCTATCCAGTCATTAAACTGTATATAAACGAGCTGACCAACAAGTAATTAAGTGGCTCGTTGGTAGACCAATTGACTCCCAAACATAGCACATGTTTGGAAAAGTAGAATTGCATTGTGAGTGAATATAATAGTTCATAAATAATACCTTTGCATATATGTACATATGTACCAGTACACATCCATTTAGATATCCATATACATATACATATATATATATATATGGATGTATGTATATACGTACAATGAAACATCTGAATTTACAACCTCATCTATAAAGATATTTGTATTAATAACTGTTAAGTTATCTTATACTATAAATTTCATTAAAATATTGGGTCTTTCATCTCTCACATTCACATTCTAGGTTCTTTTTTTTTTTACTTATGATTGATATTATAGTTTAATTCGTCGTGTATGAGCATATTTGTATGTTGCTTTTTTTGTGAGTGGTTTTATTTATCATATACAAGACTACTTGCTCGTAAGCATGAATGAATTTAGAATGTTATTAGAACTGCGACATAAAATTATTTGTGTATCATTGCCAATATCATACAAGCAAAAAGCTCTCGCTTGTGAGCTATTGGGTTAAGAGACTTCAGTACATCCTAATTGCTGAAAACTTGGGCAAAAGCATACGTGAAATACTTTTATCTACTGCATTACTGCTACTTGGGTTTTATTACTTGCTTACTAAGTAACTGCAGAAGTTTTGGGAAACCTTATATAGACGGCCCATCATCATATAGATGTACTGCCAGAAATTTAATTTTTCATCTTAAAAAAATATAAAAAAATTCAAGTAGTGTTAGCAGTTGCTAACACGCTTTATAATACAGGGTTATCCAAAATAAACGTAAATAGATGCATTTAAAATAATTTTGTATTAAGTTTGAAACACTACATAATTCAAATGTCCCCCTCGTTAATTTTTGCAAAACTTCGATCCGTTTGAGGTAATTTTCGACTACTTTTTGGCACATATTGTGCGGTATCTTGCGGCCTAACTTGACGAATGTTGGGGTTCAAGCGCTCAAGAGTTAAAGATTTATTCGCATAAACACGGTATTTAGCCTAGCCACACAAAAAACTACTGCTTGTTGTTCAAGCACCCAATCGACGGAACTACGGTATTGTGAATGGTCAGCAGGCTTCAGTTGCTGTGTGATCTGGACTTTATATGGATGTAGGTGTGAGTCCAATTGCGAAATATGCCATAATGTGCCGTAAAAAGTCACACACAATCGGGTCTTCGGCTACACTTTCACATACAATAGCGATATTTGAGGTGGAACGAGCAAATGCAGAGGGCTTACAATATCTGTAATCGATATAGTCTCTTCAAATTTCTTTAAAATATTACCATAATTTCCTCTTAAAGCACGAAACGTGGCCACGTTTGAATCACCATTTTTGTATTAGATTTCAACAATTTTAAGTCCTGCGGTTGCTAAGCGATCCGTTTTCATAAATGCCTGATATGTTTGGTTTGACGGTTAAGTTTGACAGTTGTGGCTTCTGTTCAAGTTATATTTCAAGGAAATGCAGAAGTTAGGCAAGGAACATGCTGTACAATGTTCGGCGTTTGCAAATTATTGAGTTATTTTTAGCTATGTACATAGAGAGTTATAGTCAGAGATTAATCACCACTCAATCGCAACTCCTTGATCCATGACCGCGTTGAAACAATAATTATCATTTGAAGCCATATGGATGCAGCCGTATCCTCAAACTACAAAAGCGCAGCGATCTACGAATGACATATATTTTAATCCTAACCATATCTATTTTCCTCGATCTTTTCTTTCGGGAAGGAAAGTAATTATATGTTAGCCTAGACAAAAACCTGCCAAAGTACCAAATTTCAAGCAAATCGAGCTTTCTTCGTACAAAAATTCTATGATTTTCCTGTAAAAAACTGGAATTCAAGTAAATCGAACTATAAGCTTGATTGTTTTGAATAGAGTGTTAAAGGTGGTCCTTATCTTAATTTAGTCAAAAAGCTAACTAAGTTTTCAGAAAAATCATACCTTAGTTCACTTTCCGGAAAAAACTTATTTTTTTATAAAAATTGTCCGGAGCTATAAAAAATAACATGATAAGTGTCAACTTTTTTAAAAAATATCCAAACTTCAAAGAAACGATTCTGGGTTTCAATGATCTACCCTAAAAATTTTAATAAAACTGGATTAGAAATTTCGGTGTCTATAAGCTAAATACATACATCCTCTTTTATGTATGTACCTACATATGTATGTAGAAAATCGTACTATAAATAATATATTTTGGAAGAGATCGGTCTCAGGTGCACTTCCAGGTAGAAAGTCTTCCTTATGTTAATTTAAGCAAAATGCTACCTGGTAACAAATTTCATGCAAAGCGAACCAAAATTATTTTTGTAGAACAAATCCCAAGTTCAAGACCCACGTCCTTAGAGAAAAAGTAGAGTCTTCTGATACTAACTACTCTAGCGTACAGTTAAAAGTTTTAAAGGCCGGCCATTCGCGCCCCCCCGCTGAGAGCTCACAGTGGGAGTGGGTTCGGAGCGACCAGGAAAATGATATCTTGAAATATCGAATATTGGAACCAATTTTTGTCCCGAATTTAATGAAGATTCCGATGAAAATTTTATTCAATTTAACTTTAAATCATTTACAGAAATTATTACCAATTGTACGTGTTCCAATAAATATAGGAAAATATATTTTTATTATTGTTTTCAGTTTTTTCTTTCAAATAAGAAAACTTCTTTATTCATTATTTAATCAAACAACCGTTTCGAGTGAGTATTAGTAAGCGAATGAAATATAATTCAATTAATTCAATTCTCTATTACTTACGTTTTTAACGGGAGTAGGGTAGCAGGTGAATGCAGTTCAATTGGGAGTAAATCCAAGAAGGATAGGGGTAAGTTTTCGGGTGAGTATTTAAGTAAGTATGTGTGTGTACAATTTAGAGTAAATTCATTTGCAACGTTTAAATTATAAATATATAAAATTCATTTTAGTTTAATAATACAATGATGAAGGAATTCATAGGTCGATGAGATTTTCGCTCATCTCTTCAACACCAATGACATTAAGAAAAAGAAAGCTTCTGACAGGATAGCGGGTGTTATGATAAAAGAGCGCCCACAGGTGGTAATAAAACACATGGTTTATACCTTTAATAGCATATTAAGATTACACTATTTTCCTGACTCCTGTAAGCTCATGGAGATAAGTTATTTTCAGCCCTAAGCCAGGCTAAGATCCAACTGTGATAGGCTCCTAAAGGCCTATTAGTTTAATATCTATATTCTCCAAAGCCTTCGAAAAACAATTAAAAAAAATACAGCCAAATAGAATGTCTAACTACATGGAGAATTAAAGCCAATGAGTCGTAAGTGTATACAAGAAACATTTGCCCTGAGAAAAGATGCATGCCATTCAATCTCTATGAATGGTAATATAACACAACAGAAAAAATTACTTGGGTGTTACATTGGATCTAACATTCACTTGGAAAAACCACATAGTCAAAAAGCTTGCTGAAACTAAATTGAAAATTTGCGGACTTACATTGGATTATACGTCCTAAGTCCAAACTAAACTCTATAAAACAAATTATTACTTCTTAATATGCCTATAAAGCCATATCCAATATTGGGGCTCAGCATATAAATCTATTCTATACTGAATTCAAAGGCTAGAGTCGAAAACCTTGACACCAACATGCAAGGCTTCTTGGTATGTGAAAAGTCGCGCATCTCATGCGATCTCGGACAGCGTAAAAGAGATTGAAAAACTGCGTAAAAATAACTCACTAAAATTCTTTAACCCCTCAAACTTTCCAGCTAAAAGTTTATTATAGCAGAACTACCCCAAGCGATTAAGAAGAAAGGACTCAAGTTTGAGCTGTGATTAAGGCTTTACCGCATTCAATTGTATCACATGGGCGAAATTTTCCGTCCAAATCCTTGCAGATAACTATTAAAATTTACTATATGTCATCTTTTATGATATCCCTTTTGTTGAATTACTAATTTTTAGTGTTTTTAACCCTAATGATGTCTACTCGTATATACTTGTATATAAACACATTCTTTGTAAAAGCTAAATTACATATATTTAGAATATATTACTCTTTGCTCACTTTGTTAATCGATGCAATGGTAAAGATTAACTTGTTTCTAAGAGTGTATTATAGGAGTTAAGAATTCGCTTATGGTTTTCGAAATTATTGTGTATGTTTTTTTAAACAAAGAACCAATATAACACTTTGAAAAAAGTTTTGTTTTTAAATCCAGATCATAGGTATAACAAATTCTACTCCTTTCGTCTTTTTTCCATAACCGTAAGCTCTCAGCACAGGAGGAGGAGATTATGAGCTCTCTATGGTTTATTTAGTTTCCCCATTTTAAATTGAAATATTTATATAAGTTTCCTTGGAAAGGTCTTTGACATATCTTCATTTTTTTGTTATGTAACACCGCAATACTATACTTACACTTTCTTCGTCATAAACTCATATTTAATAGACTAGAAAAATATATTAGAATGACAAAATATTAAGACAAGATAACTTATCCAAATTCACGTTAAATTACTTCATTATTGTCAAATTGAGATCTCCACTGATCTGCGTAGCAAGAGAGTCTAAGAGTGGGGGTTACGGGATATTTTTATGCGCGAAAAAACTGCGTCGGAGCCTAGTAAAATTAAGTTTATTACTAACAAACAACACAAGAAGATTCGCATAAATCGTAAAACAAGAACAAAATCAGTAATTTCACGAATATATTCATAATATGAATATTGAAAACATAAAAATTTGCAACAAAAATAATTGCATTTTTGTAGAGCTGTGTAATAATTAAATTGGGATTTATATTTTATCACTTATAATTCTTTGGTTTTAATTATAATTAAATAGTTGACATTTCTGCATTTGCCAAATATCCTTTATGCAATATGTATAGGGTGTTTTTTATAGAGGTATAGAACTTTAAGTTGGCATTACTTTTCAAGATGGCGACCGATTTAACAGCTGTCAAGTGATTTATTCTCAGTTTGGTTTGGCAATTCATCATAAATAGACTCACGCCTGAACAACGCTTGCAAATAGTGCAATTTTATTTCGAAAATAATGGTTCTGTGTGGAAAACGTATCGCGCACTACGTCCATTTTAGCGATGTTTAGCGATGAAGCGCACTTCTGGTTGAATGGCTACGTCAACAAACAAAACTGCTGCATTTGTAGTGAAGGTAATCCTCAAGTGTATGTTGAAACACCGTAACATCCAGAAAAACTGACTGTTTGGTGCGCTTTATGGGCTGGTGGAATCATTGGTCCATATCATTGGACGTAGTGCGCGATACGTTTTCCGCACAGAACCATTATTTTCGAAATAAAATTGCACTATTTGCAAGCGTTGTTCAGGCGTGAGTCTATTCATGATGAATTGCCAAACCAAACCGAGAATAAATCACTTGACAGCTGTTAAATCGGTCGCCATCTTGAAAAGTAATGCCAACTTAAATTTCTATACCTCTATAAAAAACACCCTATACATATGTATGTATAGCATTACTTCTAACTTATTTTGCTGGTGGAATTTGGAGAAATTGTTGAATTTTGAAAATTATATGATATTAAAACTTCAGGTTTCATGAATACGCCTAAATACATTAAAAGTTAAGCTCTTAAATAAATGAAATGACAGTTGATATTAAGACTCCGATGTCACTATTTTGTCACGTGAGAAGAGTCTTAACAGTGGATATTTTCGTGTTTACTTGACATTTCTGTCTTCATTTCTGACTTCACTTGAATTCCTGCAGGCGTCTAAGCAACTTTTCGAAAAAGTGAAATTCAATTAAAAATTTGGGCAACCAAGCCGAAACTCATATATGACCATACCTTTATAATTGATTGTTTACACTGATACTATCGTAACATAAATTAGATAGGCGTTTTACTCATATGACATTCATGCTGTAGCACGCGGTAAACGATCCACATGTCATTGTTCAGCCTCAGAAAATTGTACTTGCATAAATAAAAAATATAAATAAACACATTCACACGAAGAGTCAGCCACACCTTACATTTAACAGTCCACTAATAATTTATGAAGCGTTAAATTTTTTACTGAGTACTACAAACCCTATCCACATACATAAATACATATGAACGCATATATGTACATACATATGCAGTCATATGAATGTAGTTACACATGTATGTATGCATTTATGTACATATATATGTATATATATATACATACATTATTGTTATCGATGCGACAGACTTCACGGCGACAATTATCAACACACCTGGGAATAAACAAATTTTATCATATGATTATATCTACATACATACATACATCCACACAATGAACATATGTATGTTGATCGTACATTTCTGCATACATATATTTTTTTAATCTAATAAAAAATTAAGTTTTAAATATAAATATTCTTCTTCTTCGTCTTTGGCGTAGGCACCGTTTACGCGATTATAGCCTCATCAATAATGGCGCGCCACTCGTGTCTCCTTTTTGCTGTTTGGTGCCAGTTGGAAATACCAAGTGATACCAGGTCGCTCTCCACCTGATCCTTCCAACGGAGTGGAGGTCTTCCTCTTCCCCTGCTTCCACCAGCGGGTACTCCATCGAGTACTTTCAAAGCTGGAGCGCTTTCATCCATTCGGACGACATGACTTAGGCAGCGTAGCCCCTGTCTCTTGATTCGCTAAACTATGTCAATGTCGTCGAACAGCTCGTACAGCTCATGGTTCTATCGTTTGCGGTATTAGACGTTGCCAACGCGCAAAGTACCAAAAATCTTCCGCAAAACTTTTCTCTCGAAAACTCCTAAGGTCGACTGATCGGATGTAGCCATCGTCCAGGCTTCTGCCCCATATGTCAGGACTTTACTTTTCAGTTGCCTACTCAGTCCAAAGTAGCACCTGTTGGTGTGTGAGTGATTCTGCGTTGGATTTCAAGGCTGAAATTGTTGGTGTTATTAATGCCCATCGCATAAACACTATACTCCAATGAAAAATCAACAAATATATATACATATTACCAACCTAATTTTTTGACTGAAAATTAAAAGGTATACAAAAATTTCAAGCAAAAAAAAAAAGGTTTAAAAAGTAGGTGCGAAAAAGTTGTATATTATCCGTTTACCTAAGATATTAATTGATTGTTTTTTTATGAGGAGCTTTTATTTCATGTCAGAAATACACTCGGAGGGCTTGACATTCCCGGCCGAGGGGCGACCATAATTAGAAAAATTAATTTTCTATAATTTTGGATGTTGCTCGAACCTGGGCTTGAACGCAGACCTTCCGAATTGTAGTTTGCAAAACTAACCACTCGGTTATTGCGGCAAATTAATCAACTCCCTGTACTTCTTTCTCCATGCCACAGAAGAACACGTTACTAAACTTAGATTTTTTCTAATAATCAGACTAGAATATTCCGCAACAAAAAAAAAAAAAAACATTAAAAAACACTTCCAGATATTTTGCAGGTATTGAGAGCAATGTGTTGTGTGGTGATATTTACAAAAAATTTGATATATTTACAAAAAATTGCGTTTCATGAATACTAGAAAATAAAATTGTGAGCATCCAAAATCTAATGATCGACATGGGTGCGAATCCAAACGAAGTACATGACTAATATTGCAGAAAATTTGAAAGTAGGTATTGCTAATAGCCATAGATATACACACATATGTACATAGATTAGATTAGAGAACTCGAGATCTTAGCATTTTCAAATCAATCACTGAAGTCGAATTCAAAGCTTGGATTTCATTTGTTTTGTCCATGAGTGATATCCTGATAACTATATCAAGCTTGTTGAGTGCAATCGAACTTGCAAATGCAAGGGTGAGTGTAAAACCGCACTTCTTGCACGAGCATTTAGTGTGATTTTCAGAAAATCTGGAGTTTACAACATGATCTACAGTGAGTCTCACTGAAAACTGGACAGTTCATATAAAGGGGATTTAGCTTTAATAAAAAATCAATATTGTGGCGAAAATGCGAAGCGAATGACAGATGAAAGAGAGGAGTCAACAACTGGCATGTTCTAGAGCGTAAAACGAGACGTTATCGTAACGAAAGTTGTATACAAGCGATTGTAAATAGTAAAGTGAATTGTAATTGAATTGTGAATTACTGAATAATAAAAGGACATTAAATAAAGTCTTTATAAATAAAGAGACTGCAAATTAAGTTGGCGACTTTTATTTAACAATCCAGAGATCGTACCCGAAGGATTTGGGAAATCATCGAGGTTGATTCCGCAAGATCGTAACAATATATTATATTTTCATTTTTTGTTTTTTATGTAATCTTTTATGTGGAAAGTGTAAATACAAGGATGAATTGCATTGTAAATAACAAAAAATTAAGTTTGTATTCAATAAATGGCGTGTATGCTACCCAAACTGAAAATTGGACAGTTAGAATTTGTCAGCTTAGTACTGTTATATATTGAGTTAAAATAGCAAATTCCATATTTTCAGTTGTGTTCTGCTGAATGTTAAGGAAATGAATTAAATCCCATAAATTGCACGAAGGTAAAAGCAACCGTGTCAGCTTTTTGCTGTTGTTTGAATTGAATTTACCACAACCGTGCAACCGTGGGTGTTTTCGTTCAAGAGCAAATTTCCGTGGAAGATTTTAGCATGGCATGCATTCCATAGAGAGAATACCTCTATTGTGAACACTACAGGAAAAATGGGCAAACTGAGAACAAAATTTGCAAGATCAAAAGCACGTAGAAACTATGGCTATTAATAAGAAAGTATTGATATATTTTAATCATAATTTATGATTCTGTTTGTCTGATCATCCGCAAGTGTATACGATAATTCCAGCAAATATTGAGATGTGTAAATAAGGAGCGAATAGGATGAAAGTCCTACCTATGCAGAATGCCGCTTTTTCCTTCTCCCTTTTATTCGCGGGGATGACATGAAATAAAAGCTCCTTAGAAAAATCCAGCAGCCGGAGAAGATTTAAATCTGTAGCCCCCTCCCCCATACAGTATACCTTGAAATATATTGACATCGACATAAATAGTGAAAGCCTGAAGGTAATATTTGTATATCAACACAAAATTAATCAAGCAATACTAACGTTGGTGTAGATTGCTCTTATCATTCTGACTACAATTGGAGGTAAATGAACACGTTTGCAAATATTTCAGAAGCAATAATAATGTTCGAATTGCTGGTCGATTACTGATGTATACAAACAACTCAGCATGAATATCACTATATACAAAGTTAGCGGAGCATACACTCAACGGAATCGACGAGAGTGTGTGTTGTCTGGGTAATAAATAAAGGTTGCCACGTTTATTTAATTTGAAATTTTTACCGGATTTTTATACTTTTTTGGTGTACAAAGAATAATATATTGTGGCGAAAATGCGAAGCGAATGACAGATGAAAGAGAGGAGCCGACAACTGGCATGATCTAGAGCGTAAACGAGACGACTATCGTAACGAGACGATTATCGTAACCGAGACGATTATCGTAACGACGAGATTATTCCGGGGGTTTCGTTTTCAAGCAGCAAACAAGTATATAAGGGCGACCCATGACTGCAATAGTAATCAGTCGTGAAGTAAAAGCGTTGGAGATTACATTACATTGAAGTAATAAAAACAGTACATTGCGAAAGTTGTATACAAGTGATAGTAAATAGTAAAGTAAATTGTAATTGAATTGTGAATTACCGAGGAATCAAAAGGACATTAATTAAATTCTTTATAAATAAAGAAACTGCAAATTAAGTTGGCGATTTTATTTAACAATCCAGAGATCGTACCCGAAGGATTTGAGAAATCATCGAGGTTGGTTCAGCAAGATCGTAACAATATAATAATTGTAGCAAGTGCATAGGGGATTGCCCATAAACCACGTAGTCATATTTTAGGCCTCCCGAGACCCCTCCTATCCCTGCCCATTGGAACGTGGTTTTGTCTCACACTGCTTTTTTTTCCACTATATATTTATTTAGCGGTGCAGTCCTTTTAGGTACATACGTGCCGTGTTAAGTATACAAAATTTCGAGCATTGGCAAAATCTAAGAGTTTTTATTTTTAAAGTGTTATAATCAGGATATGTCAATACCTCTGAGTTATAGCTTTTCATAAAAATCTCTGTTTATTTTTTTTTTTTTTTTTAGAAAAATATCGGGTTATAAATAGCATTTTCGATGTTAGGCAAATGTTTCAAAAACAAAGTTGATATATGTAAAATTTTAAAGTTTACAAATATTTGCAATATTATATTAATGATAACAAATATTATAATTTCATATTGTATGTACATATATATTACAGCTTTTCGAGAAGTGCGAGCATTTGAGCTACGAGTACTCGCACTCCTGCTCAATGCTCAATGCTCATTACTCGAAAATTTTTCGAGCCGAGCGCGATTTTGACAAACACTTTGATTTTTTGCTAAAAACTTTTTTTTTTATAAATTTGAATTTATTTATGCAAATTGTAAAAATCATAAAAAATAATACTAGGCGTCGAGTTGCTCGCAGTGCTCAATACCCGGGTATCTGGAGCTCTAGTATGTATGAATTTATTTAGCATTTATTGTTGCTTAATGGCAACTCTACTAACTGCGCGTGCATTGAGTGGGCAAATAACACGAAAGAAACAAAGTAAAGCAGCAATATCAGCGAAAGACCAACAAGCAAACGTATGACATAATAATCACGGGTGGCAGCCGATTAGCGAGTCATGTGATTGTTTTCATTTACAATCTTTCTCACATATTGTATGAGGCATTGTGTATATAAGCATGTACGTTTTAACAAAAAAACATCAACATGCCTAGATTTATTGCAGATTGCATACATGTGTTATTTTGTGATCTTGCTTGCGAATTGATGAGCGAAATGAACTGACTGAACAGCGAGTCATATTATTTAAAAAAATTTTACAATATATGAGCACGTCTAAAGTAGTGGTCATATTAATTCCTTTTAAAACATAAGTAAATAAATTTAGTAATTTTTTATATATTTAAGGCAAATTAACGTATCATATATTTTCACTTTTTATCAAAGAGATTACTAACCCATCAACAAAAACATATACATATGTATGTACTAGTATTTATGTGTCACATATCTACGTAATGTCTATAAGATAACTTTAATTTTGAATGTTTAGGTAAATGACCCTTTACACCAGCCATATAAAAGACATATGTACATTGGTCTTACTTACCTTAAATAATTTTTAGAGTGAACCGGTTGATTGTTGTTCTGTAAACGTCGGTGAAATACATCCGACGTTCGCAACTGTGCTGGATCTAAAGTTTTTCCTGCAGAAACACCCAGAGCCGACGCTACTGTTTGTACCGTCGCTGTCGAAGAAATTGTTGAAGGCGTAGAAGTTGATAGTGATGTTGCGGAAGAAAGTGATGATGAACCAGCCGTTGGAAAAAAAAGTTTGTTCAACAGGGCCATAATGCAGATGACCAAAATACGTAGTTAACATTCGTTGCAAATCCACGTTTCTAGTTTTTTGTATTGTTCCATTGGCTAAATATTAATATCTCATTAATATATTTAGTTCATATTTGAAAATACATCCAGCTTTTTAATATTTTCGAATTTATCCGCCTTTTTTTAAAAAGACTTGTTTTAACAATCGCATACCGAGATGAAAATAAGAGGTTTTTATTATGTGTATATTTTGTATTACTCTACATCTACATACATATATTCCTGTGCATTTGTTTATTGTGCACTTTGTAATATATGTATGTACTGTGATATATGTCCGCAGTTATGCACTTCTGTAGCTATAATTTCACTTAATGCAATTAAAAAACATAATTTCCAATATTCATCTGCGACTTGCACCTCATGCGACACCGCAAAACTAACTAAGGCCTATCAATATTAACAATGGTAATTAAAAGAAAATCATAAAACATCAACACAGACAGCCATACCGCACACAATAAAGAGAAAATACACATTTCGCATTTTGTTAGTTGCTTTAAACAATTGTACTAAGTGTATAATGATTGAATCATATACATGGGTATTCCGGAGGAGCACAGGGATATCTAAAAGCCTTATATTACTATATGTACATTTCACTTTAGTTTTGTGTTCACATTTATATTCAATGAAAATTTATTATTTACTACTGTACGTATGTATGCATATCAGTCAAGGTAGCGTGAAAAAAATTTCTTGCGATATACATATGTATGTACATACACATAAATGAAAATTTATTGCACTTCTCGATATTTTCATTAAAATGGAGCAAAAATACATACAACTGAAGACCGCACAAATATATTAACTCATATTTTATCTTAATCAGATGAAGCACAAAAAATTATTTATGTATGCTACTATCTCGTTTTGTTATCAATTTTGCACAATGTCAATGTTAATTTTCAGCACGGTATTTTAGGTTCGTTCTCATTTTAATTGATTGCTCAAAGTGCAACAAAAAACAACATACAAACAATCCACCACCGACACATATCAAAACAAGTTATAATTAAATTTGCCAAAAGTTAAGTCACATATAAATAAATAATAGGCAAACGCCATCGCAAAATTATTTGACATTTTATGTATTCGAAATACTGTTCGTTTAACAAAATTGATATGCTTGTTCTATTTAGTGCGATAAAGGCATTGTTAAGGTGGTAGCAAAATATACAGAAGTAAGGTGGTGATAGAATTAGGTTTTATATAACGATTTTTCCGAATACATAGAGTTTTTTACGATTTTCATATTAGATACTGTCCATAAAACACGTGCCTCAGCCAAAGGTGGACCGGGAGAGGAGGTGAGAGCAAAGATGAAAAATTTTCTTTAGAGAAAACAAATATTTATCATAAGTTAATAGATTGAACTTAATAAATCATTTATCAACTATTTCGGTATATTTATTAAGTCGCACGATATTTTATAAATTTCCTAATAAATATATTATTCCTTTAAAACAAAAAGATTTTAAATGAATATTGAGTAGAAAAGGAAAAGTAGTATAAAACAAAACCACGTTCCATCGGGCAGAGAGAAAGGGTCACAGAAAATGCCACTTTAGGTTATATGAAGGGAGGGATGGAGTATCAATGTACATTCATTTCTATAGCAGTTCGAAACATAACTTCTTCAAAGGCGGCACCATAATAAAAACTATTAAGAGAAAAGCCGAAAACCATCGAACTAAAATGCTCTCTGCGGGTTACAAGTTAAAGAATAAACTACGCAAAAGCCTGTGGCAAACTAACTCCATCTAACAATTCTCATGATCGTAGGTTCTTTATAGCATAATGACTCTGATTTGATATCCTCAAAAACCAATTTAAAGGGTTTTAATGATTTAAAAAAAAAGTGCAAGTCTTGTCCTAACCAGACCAAAGTCTAAAAAGTTTTATATAACTGTGGTAACCATTTGGAAGAAAATCTTAGTAATTCCGGTTGTATATATGAAAACCATTTGGTGATGGTTTTAAATTGAAGAACGCTTACCAAAAAACCGGCTATATTTTTTTCTAGTATTTTCTACGGTCTGCATTTGGTTTACTCTTTGAGCCAGGAATGCGAATAAGTCCGTTTAAATGTAGCTTACCTGTTTGGTTTTGAGAATTTGTTATGTCATAATCGATTTTGTTAAAAAAAAGTTTAATTCGTGCCAATTAAAAAACATAAAATAAATATTTAAAATATCTAATTAGATACCATTTGATAATAAAGAATGCACGTAATGAAATAAAAATGTCGTGAAAATTGCTATTATGTATTCTAAAAATTTATTTCTCATTTCAATTTGTTGCACGGTGTGAACATAGCGTAACGGTGAGCTCGATTTCAACCCTGTGTGTGGAAGGAATTTTTTTCGTCCATTACATTTCTGAAGCAAATCGAAATTATTCGTCGGACATCGTCACCAACTTTCATTGTGTTAAATATTGCTAAGAAATTTTAAAAATTCAATGCAAATACGAAAGCATTTATATCATATGCAAATGTAAAATTATAAATATAAACTTGCTAGATATTTTTTACAGCGAGTTGAAGTGGCCTTTGAATTATATGATCAATAATAGTGAAAGAAAGTCTCCATCTACATATTTCTATTTTGTGGAAAGAACGTGAAAACTGAAACGGTTGAAGAGAAGGAAGTGGTGATATTGGTCGTACATTGGTGAGCAAATGTAGGCATTTTTCAGCCATTTCTATTACGTTATGCTCCTATATTTTCTGCGTTGTTGGTTCTTTTCGTAATTTAGTGGCATATATATATATATATATATATATAGTTATATGAGTATGTGTTTGTGCGGTTGTGCATCGTGTGAATATCTATCGATGGGATAGTATCCCAGTAAAGAATTTAATTGATTTTGTGAGTAAAAGAATAAAAATATCTCGAATAAATTCTACTACTAAAAAACGTAAAATTCATTTTTATCTATTTCAAGAAACATTTTTTTCATCCAATTTCGTCGGTCAGTAAACAACCAAAAAACATGAGTCCGTTATGCGCAATAATTGTTAATATTAAAAAACAGATTCTAAAAAATGCTGTTTATAAAGGATTGATATTTGTGAGAAATACGTTACTTTGGTAATTGTCTAGAATAGCTACTTTTGTTTAAACGTTATTAAAATGAACAAAAAAAGCATACCAATAGATTCGTTTTGACGCGAACATTAATTATAGATCGGTGGAAGACCAATTTTCCAAACACTTAGTTATTAACAAAATAAGTAACAATATTATGCTTATTATTTCCACTCATAATATGTGTTATTTTGTGAATATCGTAGTGAAATACACACAAAAAACCATGTAAATCGAGGCATCAAGGAATATACTTTAATTATAAATCGGTAGGAGTGAAATTTTCCGCCAAAATTTTTAGTTAACAAAAGTTGTAAGAAAATAACAAATATCGCTTTAAATTGATTCAAATTGTTGTTTTTAGTAGACAACGAGCGACTTTCGGTCAAAGTGAACCAAACTGATGGTTTTTTTTCGTAATAGGTGATTGAAGAGGTTATTTCCATTAAAAGTAGCGGAAAGCGGAATTTTGCCTAAGCTTTTCATTATTAATATTTAAAAGAGCAATAAATATTAAAAAGGGTGCGGCGCTTTAAAAAAAATAACCCTGGACCGAACCAACACCGCTTGCGCCTTACAAAGTATTTGAACCCAACCCCTTTTTTTTAGTATTTATTGCTATTTTAAATATTAATAATGAAAAGCTTGGCAAAATTCCGCTTTCCGCTACTTTTAAGGGAAATAACCTCTTCAATCACCTATTACGAAAAAAAACCATCAGTTTGGTTCACTTTGAGCGAAAGTCGCACGTATTTACCATTAACTCATTTGCATGGCAACTCATCGACTCAAAAGCGAAGTTAGCTGCTTCTTCGCATGAAAGCCTTCTGCAAAAACAATTTGCACAAGTTTATAGGGAAAAATGTTCAATATGTCATTTCGTTACTTATTTTGTTAATAACTAAAAACGTGTTTGGAAAATTGGTCTTCCCCCGATCTATAATTAATGTTCGCGTCAAAACGAATCAATTGATATGCTTTTTTGTTCATTTTAATAACGTTTTAACAAAAGTAGCTATTCGAGACAATTACCGTTACTTTTATTATTAAGGCGAACGATTTGTAATATATCTTTCAGTAAAATAAATTTTCAGTTTGTTTTGTTTAGGTCATTTTTCACAGTATAGAATTCTCTTATGGGGCGTGAAGTTAGTTTGGGATAAGGGTTGTTGAAAAATATAAGTTAAACGAAACATAAAAACATCGAAAGAAACGAAGACGTATTTTTTTTTTGAGGATTAATCAATACGTACGCTAGTTAATATTGTGGCTTAAGCTCACATCGCTATAAAGAATAATTTAAATCCCAAAAGAAACTATAATTCCAAATATTACTTCTAACTCGACAAGATATGTATCTCTATGTATGTAAATGCATATAAAATAAAATAAATAAAATATAACCACGAACGTTTTTTCAAATTGTTGTTAAGCTGACTTCGAAGTTTTGGTAGATTTTTGTGAGAAGCTATAATTTTTACAGATTTATGATCTCTATAAAAGAATAAATTGTAAAAACTAATTTCTATACAAATATTCCCTTTCACTTTTTAAATGTCTTCAAAGACAAATCATGTTAAGAAGTATTTAAAAAGTAAACAGCGCTAAGCGATTGTAAAATAATGTAAAGGACATTTATCGAAACACCTTTTTTCCAGTGAGTTCAATAATTTAGAAGATTCCTGATCTTGAAAAGGATAAATAATTTAAAAATTTTGATGACTTCGTCTAGAATTTGCTTCATAAGTCACTGTAAATACCAAATTGCTGCTGATTTTTTAAAACCGCCACTGTGAATACAATGCGCTTGGGCATGTAGTGTTAACTATTTTTTTTTTCCATTTTTTTTCCACATATTTCTTGTTATTTGTTTTTCATTTCCTTTGTAGTAGCGGCTTTCCAGTTTTCCGTTCATGGCGATCTCTTTCGCCGATCATTCTATTATGTTGCTTTAGGTCATCTTCCTATGAGACCGCATTCATCCCTTATTCTTTTATTTTTATAGAATAACACCAAAATGCATCAATATATGTATACATATATGTCTTAACAATACATTCATAAATATATACTGCAAGACCAGGTGTAAAAGTGTTTTTGTTCCTACCTGTGGATACTGCTCCGAGTTTCATTTTACTCATTTTTAAGTCTACTTAACGAGTTGCAGTAAGTTTGTATATATATATATATATATATGTAAATATACACCTATACACCAAATAATAGGAGTACTAGTATGATAAATGTGTTCGACTGGCGTGGTAAGCATAATGGTATATTTCGAATACCTCGAAACTAGAGAGAAATTTATTGATACAATTTTATTTCCTCGAGTTCAACAAGAATAGAGTTGGAGAGAAAATTAGTGGAAATAGAAAAAAAGTACATTAGTATTATGCATCCAGAAATATGTGCAAATATAAAATTAGATATTACTACTATTCCTCATGGAACACACCATTGAAATATTCTTCTATTATGTTGGAGACACCTATATATAAGCGTACAACAAATATACATGTAAGGGACAAACCTTTTTTTTTACAAAAAGAACATTTCTGCAAATATTTTCACAAATGTTTGGTGCTAAATCCTGAAAATTAACGATCTTGCACATCTATATCTACAGAGCCATTCGTGGAGTTAAATGATGATTAAAACTATAAATATTAAAAATAAGTTTTTCTGTACTTTCCATACTAAGACTTTTTTTTACTTTTTTGGCAGTTTAACACTTTAGCGAGAAACTATATACATATAACGCACATACACTCGAACTTAACGATCAAAAGTACTTGTAATAACAATGGCTTGTGCGACACTTAAGCGTACACTCGATTGGGAAGCACTGAATCAGCGACCTACAAAACGAAGGCGTTGTAATCCTCTTGGGCAATCATCAGGAACAACACCATCACGCTCGACTGCATCTTCCACTTCGTTATATGAAAATGCCCAGACATCAAGTGGACGAAGTATTTCCAAGGAACCACAGCCGAATCCATTCACAGAAGCCAACCTATCAAAAATATCTCCAGGTAAGTATCATAGAGAGTAACCTAATTTGTTTCTAAAGAAGCATTCATTATATGGGTTTTAATCGCTAAATTATAGAAATATTACGAAATTTTTTAATTATTGTCTATTTTTTAGGCAAAATGGCTCAGGATATTCGTAATGAAATCAAAAGACTTCAACGCTGTAAACGACTGCATTTTCCTTCGTCCACCGTAGATGGCATGCAACAGGATTCAGAATCGAGTGGTTCCGAAATGGGTGCTGACAGTCCTCGTCGTCCAGACACCCCACCGAGCTTGGTGCGTAATCCAGAAAAGGCTCTATTTACGTTTAAACAGGTTCAGTTGATATGCGAACGTATGCTGAAGGAACGAGAAGATGAAATACGTGAAAAATATAATGATGTACTGACTACTAAGCTCGCCGAACAGTACGATGCGTTCGTAAAGTTCACTTACGACCAGATACAGAGGCGCTACGAAGCTACCCCAAGTTGTGAGTAGAAACCAATTATAACAATACTATACAAAAAATTAGAAATTTTACTTCTATTAATTATTTCTCGTTTGTGGATAACACAAACAGCTTATTCGTAATAATAAGAAACACAAAACGCGAAAAAAATATGTGATAATGTTTTGATAAAAACAGATTAAGAGATTGCAAAAGCATTACCTAAATATAGCTTACTGCAAAAATCCACTATAACGATATTCTTTTGGTTTATCTATATTTTATACAACTTTTTTAATTTATTTTTAGCAAATAGTAAATTTTCTATATATATATATATTTTTTTTTTCTTGCAGATCTTTCATAATCGGACCTCAAGCGTACTTCTTTGCTAGTCGCTAAGATTTCATCATAGCATATATACAACACATATGTATTTATGCATTTTTTTGTTGGGAAAACACTACTAAAAAACTTGAAAATTCTCATCCTAACCAGAAACAAATGAATAAGAGAACTGAAAGCGAATACTTTGAAAAAACATATTAAAATATTCGTTGCAATTATAAATTTCGCCTATTATATAAAATATTAAATCTTAATATTTGATGACGTATTTTAGTTTTTGATGAAATGCATTAAACGTGAACACATTTCAGGATTTCTCCAATAAGACACCTCAACAAATTATACTATGTACTATAATTACAAATTGTACTATTTGTAAAAAAATAGTTGTGAAAGTTTGAAAGCGAACATAAAAAAACACTCTATTTGTAGACTGCATTGCAAAATTTAATAAGGCTCTGTACTAGAAGATAAATACGCTTTACAATCGGAATAGTTTAGAACGGTAAATATTTTTGGTTTTTATATTTTCCTAAATCCTATACCTGTCTAAAATTTGCCAATTTATGACAACAAATATACACATCCAAAATGTACAAGTAAGAAGTACAATTCTATTGTGAATTAAATTTTTTGAATTTACCCAATCATTCAGTCGCTTTCTTATCGGTAATACGCTTAATGTATGCTAAGAATTTTATAATAAGTACAGTAGTCTGTGGAATATTAATGCAAATAATTCAGACAGATAAAATTCTTTTAAAAATGAAATTCCAAAATTTAAAAATTATACTAATTATTTCAACAACATCCACAGCAGAGGAATGTGAAAACAAATACATAATACAGTTAAAAACCAATACAGACAACAATTGAAAACCTCAGCATCAGTAAAAGAAATAGTTATATATATAAACTAATATATGTTATATAAACTTAGTATAGTACAGATATTAGGTTAAAAAATTGAATTGATAAGATTATTATTTTAATAATAATGAAGTGAAGATAAAAAGATACTTAAAACTTTGAATTATTTGTCTTATTGTAAAAATATAATAGTAACAGGGAGTGTTGACCATTGTGGCCGAGTGGGTAGCAGCGTAAGGTAAGATACAAAGGTTCTTGGTTTGGGATCCTCACGAAGCAGGAGAAGTAAACATTTTTTGTATATACCTATCAATGATTACAAGTCATAATCGAGTTATTTAAGCTGTGACAGTAGGGAGTTATTGTCATCGGTGCTTTGAGTTTGTGATTTTTTATTTTTATTTTTTATATAAATTTGTTCTCCAGGAAAGTAATCTGGAACGTAGGACAATCACCAAAGAGTCGGGCGGAAATTATCCAACAAAACCGACTAGCTGTTCAAGAAAAATTTTAAATTTTAAACAGTTCTCAAAATATTTGAAATTAAGAATTTGCATTACTCGATAACACTAATGCGCTCGTGAGCAAATGGAGAACTGTCTTCAGTGACGAGTCCGAATTTAGGTATTTTATCCTTATTAATTTGCTTTAAAATAATTAAACTTTGTATACATTTAACTTTCGAGTTGTCCTTTAAAAAAAAGAATTTTTTTATTTAAGATTTAAGTTTGTTGAAAAAAATTTTCTTTCAATAAAGACTAATTTTGACAGTGGTATAATTTTAAACAGCAAATAGTCTTAAGACTATATTTACTTTAACATTTTGTTCCTTAATATATAGATAAAAATAGTTAATAAGATTAAAAGCTTAGGATATGTTATTATTATATCTTATATGTAGAGATCGTGTAAATTCAGTCATAAGAAAGGTCTACGCTACTCTGAGAAATCTACGACAGTCAGCTATCTATACGCCCACCGCTATTAGACTATGCTATGGAACTACATCTTCCAGTTATTATGTACTTTGAAGTCGTATACAGCAAACATGGCAGTAATATGTGTATGGTCTCTCCAAGTTTGAACATATTTCGTCTTGGAAACATTAACTTTTGGGATGTACGATTGCTGACTATATATCATAAGACAGAAATTGTAATTCTCTGTATAAACTCATAAAGGGGGTTCCCTATGTCTAGAAAATGCATGCTACGGTGCACGGATAGCAAATTTTTCCATCCGTGTAATGGCAGAGCAACAAAACACATGCAAAAAAATATGCTACGATAGGAAGAATATCCTATACCAAAACCTATGTATATTTATTTCCCATATATTACAAGAAGAAAAAGGCAACCCTGTGCCGCGCGGTTGTTATTGTTTCATTTGAATATATCGCAATTTTGCAACGGTGGTGCTCTCGATCTCTTGCAAAATTTCATAGGAGATATTTGCATGGTATGCATTTCTTAGACATAGAGAATCCCCCTTATTCTGATTGAATCTCCCAGCTATTACTAGATCCGCCAGAATAGGTAATATTATAACACCATTTTATAAACCGCAACAATCAACTAGACTGTTCTTTGTCAATGCTAGTCGTTTATGGAACTCTATCCGTGCTAATTTAAAGGGAAAATTGAACAGGAGCAGCTTCAAGAATCTTATATACATATATTTTAAAAATCTGGTCATTTATATAATTATTTTCCTTCTTTTTCGTTTCTTTTTTAATATTTTTATTAATTTTTTTTAAAATCAATTTGAAACTTGATTAAAATTAATTTTTTCTATCTCTTTTTAATTCTTCATTTCTTATTCCTATTTATTGTTATCTCTACTTATTTTTCATAAATTATTTCTGTTATACTAAAAAAGATATATGAGATTGTACTAATGTTTTTTTGATTGTACATGTATGTATATATGTATTTAAATTTATTTTTAATTATTTATACATATGTATGTCTATGAGATACTATATAATTAGCGATCCTGTCATATTAGTTCTAACAAATTAAAATATTATATTAACTATCTGTATGATCCCATGCAAATATTACCTAAATTAATACATATTGGACAATGGCTAAAATATCAATCAATTTATCTGCTTTACTGAAAAATCATCAAATACATTATTAAAAACAAAACAGTCGTACAGATTCCATACCTCATGAAGAAAACATTATAATATTTTGTTAGGTTAACTTCATTCAAAATCCACCAGGCATTCCTTAAGTGAAAGTGCTAAATTACATAAATTTCTGTCCGATGCTAACAGTGTCATACATAAGTTGATCAATTTGGCTGATAAGTTTGAGAGAAATCAAATTGCTTGAGCAAATAATTTTCAGAATTCTAAAAAAGAGTTATTCGGTTAAATAAATTTGGTTAAGACAACATTGCTGATTTATGTGAGTTTTCGGAAACTTTCACTCGAACTAAATTAAATTAAAAAAGTGAATAAATAAAAATTATTCAAGAACGCCTTCAACAAATAGAAATTGTTCAATATCTCGAGATAATCCGAATTGCCTTTATACAGATATTATAGGTTTGTTGGTTTTATACAGATATAAAATGTGAACAAGCAAGTACATTAGTGAAAGTTAATAGTCCAACAAATTAAAGTTTTTCGTTGTTGCAGCGACAAAAAGCGGAAATTTAGAGGTTTCAACTCGTCGCTTATTTATTTTCGATAAAGAAACAAATTGAAATTTTTTTATTGATAGTGAAGCAGATATTTCAGTACCCTCAGTTTCTAAATTTCCATGTTCGATATTATCTTGACATAATAATATAAATGAATATGGCATAAGGGCTTATTTCTTATGAAATATGAACTTCTTATTGACATTAAAAACAAATGTTTAGTAGATCCATTAACAAATTTATCAGTTAATACAATTTCGTATTTCTGCAATTTTCGAAAAATTGTACAGTAGATAATCAATATACAAAATTGTTGTTGTCTTATTACTGAACCAGATTATTCAAAATAAATTAAACATATAACAGTTAACAGACTTGCAACCGAAGGAAATCTTCCTTTTTCTAAACCAAGGTTAATTTTTGATATTTTAATAAAATCTTGTGTTCTTTTTTAAAGTTTGTATGAATAAAGTTTAAATTTCAAACCAAGTAAGTGTATTTTTAAAGTTTCCAGTATTGACTTTTTAGGGCATAGTATAACTGAAGCAGGAATTCGACCTTCGGAAAATAGAAGCTATTAAAAATTTTGAAAAACCAAAGTCAATGAAACAAGCGCAAAAATTTATTGGTATGGTCAATTATTACCATAGATATATTTCAAAATTAGCAAAATTTATTGGTGTGACATATGACTCAATTAATAAAAATACTAAAAAAGTAGAGCAAATTTTTGGTGACATATCTATTAAAGCATTTGAAAATATTAAAGAAAAGTTTGCGTCTTAGATTTCGCTAAATAATTTTATTAAAGATGCAAGGCTTTCTATAACTGTTGATGTTTCTAATACAGTAGTTGGTGGAGTTATACAGCAACATATATATAATAAGTCTGAACCACGCGTATATATAATATAAAGCACACAATTTTATTCATTCAAAGAATCTTCCTTCGAAAGCTATTGTCGAAATTCGGATTTCGAAAACCATTTTCAAATCCTGTTTATCTTCGAAAGTGCCTTTTTTAGGCAAATACATTTTTGAATTGTAATTTCAGATAATCCTGATATTCAAATTGCAATAGTCCAGATAAACTGGAATGAAGTTCGATATGGTGACGAAAAACAGGCCGAAATTATCGATTGAAAAAATTCGATGTTTTCTCATGTATAAACCTATTTTCGAGTTTCTTGTAAACTAAAGGAACTCGAAATTCTGAGATTGTTATCTTATTTAGCTAAGGTCAGAACCAATACTTCGAAATTCTTCATTCGGTCAATTTCCTATGATTGGAAGTAGCAGAGAATGTAGAATAACGAGGTGCAAATGAATGACAGCATTAATTTGTACTGCCGTTTTAACAGAATCAAAAAATACGGGTAAGGAATTCACCACGCTATTAAAATTAGCTTACAGAATTGAAAATTTAGCATAAGGAAAAAATGTTATTGACTGAATTTTTAGTATATTGCGCAGAAATAAAAATGTTAATTACTTACATCTGAAGAAACAATGCATTTATTGCCTGATGTTTCACCTAATTTGAGCTTAAGCCCTATAAATGTTTCAGTTTATTTAACTCAAACGATGTGAATAAATACCCGAAATTTATCTTACATTACATGCTTGTATAGGGTGTTCTTTATAGAGGTATAGAACTTTAAGTTGGCATTACTTTTCAAGATGGCTACCGATTTAACAGCTGTCAAGTGATTTATTCTCAGTTTGGCTTGGCAATTCACCTGAACAAAGCTTGCAAATAGTGAAATTTTATTTCGAAAATAATGGTTCTGTGCGGAAAACGTATCGCGCACTACGTCCAATGATACGGACCAATGATTCCACCAGCCCATAAAGCGCACCAAACAGTCAGTTTTTCTGGATGTAACGGTGTTTCAACATACACTTGAGGATTACCTTCACTCCAAATGCGGCAGTTTTGTTTGTTGACGTAGCCATTCAACCAGAAGTGCGCTTCATCGCTAAAAAAAAACAGAACCATTATTTTCGAAATAAAATTGCACTATTTGCAAGCGTTGTTCAGGCGTAGATGAAAACGAGAATATTCTCTTCGGGCTGGCGGATCCTATTCTACATTTATCTATTGGGATAGGATTCAATTTGAAGCTATGGATATACATACATACATACATATATAAGAATGGTTTTGAAAGAACATTAAAAAATAGTAATGAAATTTTTATTTCTGACTAGTTTTTCATGATCGTACTTAGGAGGATGGGGCCATGTGTAGAAGTTAACGCAAGTAAGGAAAGCTTCTAACTGAAATTCACCTGGGAGTGGCCAGAAACGATTATTTTACATATAGTTCGAGCAGCTCACGACTTCCGGTTTTAGACCAAGTATCCTCTGGGTAGCCAAGAAACATCCGTTTGGAGGCGAGCTAAAGTGAGATGGCGAATCCCCTGCGGTTGCGCGTGGGGTTTGGAACCCGCCACATAAAAACCATGCAATGAAAAATCAACAAATGCCTCGGATGAGAGACTCCCCTTTTGATGACGACCCCCGCAAACGTTTAAAGGATCACGATTTGAGGGCATGCACCTGGAATGTCCGGTCCCTTAATTGGGAAGGTGCCGCTGCCCAGCTGGTTGCTGTCCTCGTAAGGCTAAAGGCTGACATCACCGCCGTCCAAGACGATGGGTCCTCGAAGTTCTTCAACATATCGTTAATTTAAGCCCACGCCCCGACAGAAGAGAAGGATAATGTGACCAAAGATGCTTTCTATGAGAGCCTAGAACGTATTTATGAGCGCTGCCCCCCCTCCCCACGATGTCAAAATTATGCTAGGAGATTTCAACGTCAGGGTGGGCAAAGAAGGTATTTTTGGCGCAACAATCGGAAAATTCAGTCTCCACGACAAAACATCCCCAAACGGGCTGAGGCTGATTGACTTTACCGGCGCCCGTAGTTACGTTTCCAGCATAAGAAAATTCATCAAGCTTCATGGCTGTCGCCAGATCGTAAAACACGCAACCAAATCGATCATGTTGTGATAGACGGAAGACTTGTATCCAGTGTTCTAGACGTACGTATGTTCCGAGGGCCAAATATCGACTCGGATCATTACCTTGTAGCAGCAAACATACGCACCCGCCTCTGTGTGGCAAAGAACTCCCGTCAACAAGCAAGCAGACAGCCAGCAAGTTTTCTATTCGGCTTACACACCTGCTCTCTAGGAGCACCCATCAGCGACTCGATATAAGAGAGCTGTGGAACGAAATAGCAAGTTCCTTGCGTACCGCTGCTTCGAGAACAATTGGTTATCAAAAATCCCATAAAAACAGCTGTTGCGATGAGGAATGTCGAACAGCAGTGGAGAGAAAGCAGACTGCCTACATCCCAACTTTGCGATCGACTACACGTGCGGGGTGGGATAGATACCGAGAGCTGAAGAGGGAAGCGAGACGGATTTGCAGACGAAAAAAGAAAGAGGCCGAAATGCGTGAGTATGAAGAGCTTAAGAAGCTGGCCGCCAAGGTTAATGCACGACAATTTTATGAGAAGATGCGACGACTTACAGAAGGTTTCAAGACCGGAGTAAACTCGTGTAGGGACCATGGAGGTAATCCGGTGACAGATGTCCAGACTTCTCCGACCTGCTCAATGTCAGTGAAAATGAAAACCTCGGAGATGGCGAACCCGGAACCCCAATTGGTGGCGATGGTATAGAAGCGCCATCACCCGACTATGAAGTACTTCGAATAGCGATTGCCCGCTTAAAAAATAACAAGGCGGCGGGAGCCGATGATTTACCGGCAGAACTATTAAAAGTTCTGACAAAGAGCATGCATCAGCTTCTTTGCAGAATATGGTCGGAGGAAAGCAACCTAAGTTTGCTCTGCCTAATCCAAAAGAAGGGAGACCCCACGGTCTGCGCCAATTATCGTGGGATAAGTCTCCTTAATATCGCATATAAGGTCCTATCTAGCGTATTTTGTGAAAGATTAAAGCCCACCATCAACAAACTGATCGGACCTTATCAGTGTGGCTTTTGACCTGGCAAATCCATCATTGACCAGATATACGCCAAATCTTGGAGAAGACCCGAGAGAAAAGAATCGATACACACCTCCTTTTTATCGATTTTAAAGCTGCCTTCGACAGCACGATATTCCCACAAAACTCATACGTCTTTGTAAACTGACCCTAGATAGTACCTGCAGCGCAGTCAGAATTGGAAAGGACCTCTCCGAGCCATTCGATACCAAATGAGGTTTCAGACAAGTAGACTCTTTATCGTGTGATTTCTTTAATTTGATGCTGGGACAATATTCTACAAGAGTATGCAATTGTTGACGTATGCCGATGATATTGATATAATTGGTCATAACAATCGCACAGTAAGTTCTGCGTTCTTCAGATGATGAGGATATAATCGCATAAGCGGTGCCTACGCCAAAGAAGAAGACTTACATAGTTTATTTGCCTCCCTCGTGAAAAATGATGTTGCGATGATTTTTCAACGCATTTGATGCCGTAATTCAATTTAAAAAATGCATAAAGGTTTTATTCCCACTTGGGTAATGCTCTCGTATTTTCATAGTTTGAATTAAACCTGGATTTATTAAGGCATATTTCACTGCAAATTGCCTTCGCTATGGGTAATAGCACCAGACAAAGCTGACAACATGCATACATACGTATGTACACACTTTTAGGTATCTTAATATTTTTTGGTTTGATGCTTGGTCTTCAATATAAAAAATTTAAAAATATGTAAATACATACATATGTATATACCAACAAATATTATTAAGAAATTTATTTTAAAGCAAACGACAATAAACATTTTGAATGCACATTCTAAAAATTCATAATCATCAACCGAAAGTAGAAAATAAAATAAATAAGTGACGGTAATATTTTATGTGCGTTTGGTTGTAAAAAAAAAACATCATTTACCCATCCATATTTAGGGTTAACCTATTGTTGCATTATTGTACATCTATTTAACTTTCATCTGTTTTCATATACAAGCTTTTGTCGAATTGTGTGAAATCTCCTCCTCATTGTGATGTAGAAAAAGAGCCCTGATTTGGGTCATTGACACATTTGTTTGCTGCATTCACGACATTGCTTTCGTTGCTGACATCTGTTCCCTCATTACTATTATCCCACAGCACAACGGCATTTCTTCCAAATTTAGAGATGGTACGCAAAAGCTCGCGACGAGCATGTACCGCTTCCTCATTGCATTTGAAGTTGATTTGGTATTCGAAATAGCCGGGAAAAAGTTCGCGCCCGACTAATTTGTCAAAATTTATCAACTTGCAGAGCATTTCATAAACATTTTGGGGCGACATACGATACGTCTTCTTCAGCAACAGTTTCGAAGAATTACGTGACTGTCGTACACGAATCATGGGCAAAGAATGTTGCCGAAAAAGAGCCGGTAAACTACGGATACCAAGAGTTAAAGAATTTGGTTACACAAAACTCAAACTGTTAAAACTTACCGTGTAATAGCTGGTTGCATGAGTGTCGGATTCAAATATTGAAGATAAGCAAAGCCGCGAGAGTCACCAGAAAAGTTGACCTTGAATCTCAATATATAAAGTTCACCAAGAAGTGCGGCAACTTCAGCAATGGCTTCTGCCCGAATCTCCGGTGGTATACCACTAATGAATATCTGTGAAGAAAATACATACATACACACATGCACAAATAAATTCTGTTTAGATATTAGAAATTATTATGACCCACCTCGCCTGCGCATGCATTCAGTTGTTTCTGGATGGGTTCCGGTATGGCTTTCAAACACTTCAGATATTTAGTGCCGTTTTCTTGGTATGATTGGTAATGTGTGGAGGGAAACTCAAATAGTGATCTCGAATACTGAATTATTGGCTGATGTTTCTGATCACATATTATTGACTCTGTCTGCTCGCTTTGCCTCTTAAAATAATAATCCATCGTAAGTACTTTAAAATTTTTGGAATTTCTATTTGCTCAAGCGATTCCAATAAAAAATGAAAGTGCGTGGTTTTCCGGGAAATTGTTGCAGTCTTTCTTGATTCTCAACTCTTTCTCTCTTTTGGCGAGCATTTTTGTAGTAGCGAGTTTATGATTCCAGGAAGCGTCTAATAAATATATATGTATTTAAGTATATAATCTACATATATAGATAGGTATAATATATATATTTATAACTAAATTTGGATGTACAATATACAAATATTTATGTATATAATTGCGAATTGCGAGTATGTACATGCATACATATGCATGTGCGTAAGAAATACGCGCGTTTAATCATCTCCATACTTACATACATATATTAATAATTTGTATTTATATAAAAGAATTATTATTTTATATATGTAAGTACATACACATAAATATACATATGTGCAAAATTATTGGTCAGTCAAATTTATATGTATGAATGCGTATGCATGTACCCTGTCGGAAATGTTGTGGCTATTATTAACACATGGTTTATTCTTACGGGTAGTTTTTGATTTATTCTTTGTAATTAGGCATTTGATATGTTTAAGAGCACGGACAAGCAGTTACATAGCATATTTCCACACATACATACATATGTAGACACATTTCATCTTTTGTTTGTAAGTGAAAATAGTGAAAAGAATTTGAGACATAATCATTGCATCAAAAATAATTCAGATTCATTTATGAATATTCTTGATACATACAAGCACACTTATGTATTTCCACTAAAACTCAAAAAAAATGTATGCAGAGAGTACTAATATGAAAACATTGTATACGAACACAAAAAACAGTGCTTATAAAGGATCATCTAATCCATTTATTAAGTAATGCATACAGAAAAATGTATACTATATATGTACATATGTTTGTATATCAAGTTATATGTGAAAAAGGTGGATTTAAACAAGTATACATCATAATGACATTGCTCTCATCTCAGTAATATTGTGAGGGAAGTCCCAAGTACAAAAGACAGTTAGAGGGCAGTGCGACGGAAATCCCAAGGACAAAGGACAAATAGAAGGAATGGCAGTGTGATGGAAATTCCCAGTACAATGGATAGATAAAAGAATAGGCAGCAGCTGCCGCGTGTAGACGAGTTATCAGCGTGTTCTGGACAGCGTGAACAGAATTTTTGGGTCATCATCTGGTATAAAAGGAGCTGCAGCAGGTATCACAGCCAGACGAGTAGAAAACGGAGTGGCGTTAACATTGGAGTAAGCTGTATGTTTTAGAAAAGGATGAACTATGTGCAGCGGAAAATAATTGTGTGCTACAAAGAATTGTAAAATAAACCATTGAGTAATTACTGAGAAATGAACAAACGTTAAGTAAATGCCGGGGATTGAGAAGCTGAACCAACAAATCTTGGGATTTTTATTTAGCAATCTATTGATCTAACTCTAAGGATTTGGGAAATAATCGAGGGTAATTGCGAAAATCGATACAATATATTTATTTTCGGTCCCGCAAGACTTTAACCTTTCTTACATTTTTTATTTTTAGTTTTACTTTCCCAAAGTTTTTTTTTTACTTTTTGCTGCGCAGCTTCGACGCCTACTTTGCTTCTATCTACTTAACTTTATTTTAGTATAAAAGAAAATAAGTTTGATTCAAGGCAGCATTCGTAGTTTTCTTCATTCTACATACATACATACATACATATGTAAATCAAATTCAAATCGGATTCTACTTTTGTATATTAGGCTGCCGCATCGAAGGCAATGTACGTAAATGTGTATCTTTCCTATTGGGATGCAATACCATTCTATATACTTGTATGTGAGCCATTGAAAGCAATACAATGACATTTTGCATCTGAGTCGAAACCCTGCCAAAAATTGTACGACCACTTTAAAAGAGAGTAAACGGAGTTAGTCCCAATCTGCTACAACTGCAATTACAATACAACTAGGCTCAAGCGAATTTCCAGTGTAGTTCTAATGAGTAGGGTAAGTGTGCTAGTGAATGGACGGAACGGATAAAATTTTTTTATAAACAAAATAAGAGAACTTGTAACAATTTGATATGAAAATAAGTAAAATCGAAGCAAGAATTCATTTATAATGTTATAACAAGTATAATTTTCATGTCATTTCGTCGTCGACTTTGTTTAAAGGGACTTGTTGTACCTGGAGCAAAGTGTGAAGGAGTTATTTTTTTCTGTTAGTGGAAGAGACATTTTTAAATGAAGAATTATTTGTTATTATGCATAGAAATGGATTCGATAGTGTTTAATTTTAATGAGAATTGATACATTTGTATGTATGTATGTACAAATGTACGGGCATTTCCACAGATAGTTAACCGCACCTAAAAAATTCAAACCCAATAAAAGTATGTTGCTTTATCATATTTGCATAAGAAATCTATCAAATTTAGCTAATGTAAACGAATTTTACAGTTATTCATAACAAATTTCGAAATAGTCTAAGACAAAGTCGAATAAGTGCAAAGTTCTTTTCTTAATAAGAGATTTTAGGCATTGATATTTGTTCTTTTAAATTTCGGTTTATACATACAGAAAAATGTAAACGGGATGATTTACCAATTACGTTTAAAGTTTTTTTTTTGAGTTGCCGTATACATACATATTTCGATGTCGCGAGCGACACCTTTGCTATCATTGAAGTGACGGTATTTGTACAATACGCGTAATTTTTTTTTTGTAATAAACAGGTACCTTTTTGCAAATTAAATTAAACAAAATTAGCTTCAAAATAATAAGCGCAATATATTCTTTGTTTATACGTATAAAGTTTGTAGAGTGCTACATACCAAGTGTAAAATGTATAAATACCAAAAAAATTGTTTTAATGAAAATATAAAACTTTTGAATGTTATTACAGGAGCCGTAATTGAAAGAAAAGTGTGCAAAATAAAAAAAATTGAAAACGTTGTTGCGTTGGGTAACAATGTCGTATTATCAAATTAAACAATACAAACGGAAGTAGCTGCATTCGCTTTGTTGCAATAGCCAACAAAAAAAAAAAACTTTAATTTGTAATCCTTTTCAGTTAATTGAACTCTTTATTTTTACACACATCCCGATCAGACACACTATCTGTTCCAAATGTTGCTAACTTTTCCAGGTGAACCACTTTGAATTTGTGTTTTGTTTAGACAACAGTTTGGTTTTGATACGCCGTGTTAGTCATTCCTTCCGTGGAGAATTTTATAGCTTTCAGGATTTTTTTTCTTTCCGCTGCTAGTTCTTTACCAGGAGCACATTCTTACCATTATAATTCGGATAATGGCCAAAACTTATTAGTACTTTCACATTTCCGTACTCAATCATTCTTTTCTTTAGGTCGATATTCATTCCTTGACCAAGGAGAAAGTCCACACCAACTATGACTTACACGTGTCTTTTTCTAGGACCTTGGTGTCCTCACCAGTTACGGTTCTTAACTTAGCTTCGTGCAATGGACTTATTTCCTTGGTGAGTAAGTCAGATCGAATAACGCGTTCGTATCCACAGTTAATTCTCGCTAATATCCATCCACATATCCTCCGATAGTAACGTTTCTCGTTTATTGCGGAGATTATGGGGTATTCTTCCTCAACTTTATGTTTTCGCGATCCTACTTGTCTGGTGGAGCCCATATTGCAGTCGCGGGCGATGTGTCCAGTTGTTCTACAGTTGTAGTAACACCTGTCACTAATACTTTTGGCGGTTGCACCACTATAACATTTCTCTTTGAGGAATTTCGACGTACGCTAGTCTACACACTGCTTTGTATACTAGTCTACACAAGAGCGAGGCCGTTTCCTGTGTCTGAGCATACGCGACAATTTCAGCAATTTTTGGCTTTGGATTCACATACGTCTCTCGCTTGCTACATCTTATTCCGCTGATAAACCCATCAACTTTTATTCTCTCGAGGTATTCTCCAATACTATCTCCATAACAAAATGAGCTAGCGTCTCCATCTCACAGGCAGTTCCTGCATAGTGTCGTTGGGCTTCGGGTAGCGGTTCTCTAGTTCCATCCGAAAGATTAGCCTTCTATGCACGCTACCATAGAATCTTTCGACGGCTCACATTAGTGCCTCGTAGTTGTCCGTAACTTAAAGATCTGTAAAAGGGGTTGTGGCGTCAAAGGATATTGATTTTATCGTGGGGATTTTCCTCGAAGTGATTGGATAATTCGAATGATAATCTCGGATACGACGTAGCAATTCGTTGACTTTGTTTTTGGATCGTTTTGAAAAAAGTTAAAATTTCTACTGCTCACGAACAAAATAAATAATTGAAACTTTAACCTTTAAATTGTTATTATCAGAAAAATTCTTTTCATAATTTTGCTTTTTATTTCTAGTGTAATAATAGTGCAATTAGGGGGGGGGGAGGTTTCCACTAAAAGACCACGGTGAGCCACGTGGGGGAAGGGGGGTTTTTGGCCTAAGCTACGTGGTTTTCTATATCAATATATTATTTCCGCGGTTAAAAAAAATCAGCGCAGTTTTCATAAATCCTCTATCACAAATGCAATAAAAAATATAACTATAAAAATCCATAATCATGAAGAAAAGAGTAGAAGCATGCGAACGAGCTTAAAATACGTGTTGCTTTTCTAGCGCGCACTCATTTGTTTCAACAGGATGCCGCGAGTGACGACGACGAAACAGTTCGACGAGCTACAACGCGCCTAACTGCTTGCCAGTAAGAAAGCGCACCTTCTTTCTCCTTCTTTCCCTTCCCCAGTCAGATAATTGAATGGTTTGAGGAAGATGCCATTGAAATTGACGAATCCACTAATCAACTCGACAGTCAAAGTATTACTGAAGAAACATGTGTGCCTGTAGGAGATGATTTACATGAATGCTAGTTTCGTGTTTCATTCCAAGCTTGGATTGAAACAAAAATGTCCTAACTTTTTTTTATAAACATATCTTTCCAAAAATTTTATCATAAAAAAACCACGTGCCTTTATAGGAGGAGGTGGGGGTTCGGGTAAAAGCTACGATAGATCACGTGGGGGAGGGGGGGGTTCCGAAAGTGGCCAAAATCAGACTACGTAGTTTATGGACAGTCCCTAAGGGAACTACATAATACACATACATACATATGTATGTATGTACATATGTATATACAACTAATTAGAGTTTAACTGTAAAAACCATCAAAACTTAATTTGTGCGCAGTTACTTATGTACATACATATGTACACATGTATGTACATATATACATATGTACATACATATGCTTCAGTACCTTTTGTATTCATTGTATTTGACAAACATCCTTCCAATACTGTTTCTAAAATAAAGTAATCTTCTTAGGCACATATTTTAAATACATCTGCATGTGCTTTTAGGGGCTGGGTTTTAATAATTGATTCACATTAAAACTTTTTAATTCCGACAAATGTTATTCCTCAGTTACACATAAAACAATAAAAATTGTTTGGTTTTGTGTACGTATGTACGTAAACTCTATTTATGTATATTCAAGTGGTTCTAACACTCTCAGGATGCATTAGAGACTACTTTACGCAGCTGAGGCTCAAGTTTTCAGCTTTTATGTGTCGGCATTAAAACTCGTCCAGGTAAATGTGGTATGAATGTTCATACATACATATATACATTAAGGTGGTTCAAATAAATGTTTCTCAGATTTGAATTTGCTTGGCAGCACGTTGGGACTATGACTTACGTTTTCAATTTAGCTTATGACATATTTAAACAATAAAAATCGCCGAGTTGATTTTAATAATAAAAGTGTAATTTTATTTATACCGATATTAAGTTTTGAAGGGATCATCATCTGACACTTAATTCGCTTACTGAAAGTTTTAAGACCGGGAAAGATTACTTTAGCAGCAAAATGCCAAACTTTTCCTAGAAAAGGTCCTAGTGTCGACGTTATATCCGTAAGTTCATAACTTCATAAATCCTGAGCAACTTCTATTCGCCGCTGTTTTAGTTAAAAGTTCAATAACTTTGTAACAAATTTTGCTGCTACACATTTCATACCCAAACATTGGAAAAAATGTCACGACATGATGCAATGATATGCCAACATCGTCCACAACTTCTCTCATAGTGATTTCTTTCACCTTTTCCACGTTTTATGGGTTGTTGATGTGCCGGGGGGTCTAGGGCGTTCGTCATATTCAACGTCTTCATGGCATTCCTGGAAGCGCTTATACCGCTCGTAAACTATTGCTTTGCTCATATCAGACTTAACATAGGTCATTGTTAACATTTCATCCACTTTGTTATCAAACAAAAATCGACGAGCTCAGAAAACCACATACAACCTTAATATTTGTCACAGGCAAAGTCAATAACAGCTGAAAGTTTAATCGTAGTTCAGGAGCAGGCATGCCAAAATAATCAAAACCAAGTTTGACAATCAGACTCTCCAATGCCACGAAATTCCAAAATTTTCGTTTTTTTTGAACCCACCTCTTAAGTGAACAGCTACTGTACCCTTAAGTCTACCGATTTAAAATGTACGCAAAAATATTGACGAAAATGGGAACCAAATGTCAGATGACATAGAGAGACCGATAACTCCCATGAGAATTGAGAATGCTCATTATCGAGAATTTTCGTTATCGTGCACATCTTCATCTTGTCAGGCGTTAATACAAGCAATCTGTTTAGTATATAAGGGCGAAGCACAGTTACTGGCAAGCTAGTTATAAAGGTGAACACTACCGTGAATTACAAATACTAAACTGTGAAAGTTGTAAAATAAGTGATTGTAAATAGTTAAGCAAATTGTTATATTTTGAGTAAGAAGTGAACGTTGAGTAAATACTTTATAATTAACAAAATGCAAACATGTTGGCGACTTTTTATTTAACAATCCAGTGATCGGACTCAAGAGATGTGGGAAATCATCGTCTGCTGTAAGTAACGGCTAAAGCGATTTTCGGCCGAAATCCTCCTCCAATTTGGGGTTTTCTGTCTTGATGTTTTTTCCAACAAGTGGAGTTTACTACAGTTTATTCTAACCCGCCTCCGAACGGCCGATGCATTTTTATGAGGAGTATTTGATTTCAAGCCAGAAATACACTCGGAGGGCTAGAAATTACCTGTCGACGGGCGACCGCAATTAGAAAAATTAATTTTCTATAATTTTCGATGTTGGTTGAACCTGGACTCGAACCCAGGCCTTCCGGACGGCAGTACTCAATGCACGCCACTCGGCTATCGCGGCCGCACCCCACATATTAGATGAGGCGATTAGCCGAAAAGCTCTTTAACAGTTCTTTCTTATTTTCGAATGTTTAGAGAATTAGTAATTTCAAGATTTTATATTCGACATTTTTTTTCAGGATGTAGAAATTTTGATTTTGTGCACTTCACATATAGAAAGTGAACATTTTCAGTCTTCACGCTTCAAAAAATTTTAGAAATTTTTAAACAATCCTTTTCGCGTGTTCAATGGTTAAGAGCCATTTCAAGGTACTCCGACAACTCTGCGCTTGAGTTTTTTCACAAGTATTTAACAAATTTGCATACGCACCGACGCCTTGTCGACTAAGCAATTAAGCGAATAAATTCGTGGCTCCTTTGTATTCAACCCTCCTTACATGCCATGTTTCAAGTATCCAGCGAACTCACAGTTCGTCTCGAAAACCAATTGTACAAATGTATGCATGGATGTATGTATGTAAATACATGTTCAGCAGTTTAAACACACACAATGAGGAGCAAAATTTAGGCACGATTTGTTTTCAATACATATGTACATATATGTAACTGTAAACTTGTATTTCTAGAAGAATACTAAAAGTTCATAAGTCATATAGGTAAATACCAGACAATTTTCAAATTGTGCTTAAAGATTTTAACTATAAATAAAAAGATACTATTTATTATTTTTTTCTCTTTACTGTATGTTCATAGGTATGTACATTTGTACGCTTTCGTACATACTTGTAGAACAAAACATACCGATGTTAATTGTGGCGTGAGATGCGAGGGTAAGACCACTCACCAGGGGTACGTTTTATTAAACTCCGGCGGTAATTACAAATATTACTTATATTTATGCAGAAGCCAATAACAATTCAACAAGGTGCAGTTAATTAGAAAATTAATTAATTTTTTTTATATGTGCATTAAGAAATCTATAACAAAACTTAATTTGTTGATTCTTAATTTTTAAATTTATTCTTTATATACAGTAACTCATACTTAAAATGGAACATTAAAGAGAATATAATGACTGCACATCATATAGAAATATTGGTCGTAAAAATGGCGCAATTTCATCTTAGAAATGACCCCAGAGAGGTGACATTTCCTGCCGAGAGGGATCGCAATTAGAAAAATGGCTTAATTTTTTATTAAAATTAATTTTCTATAATACGAGTATTTGGATGTTGCTCGGACAAGAACTGAATCATCGCCAACCGCTCGGGCATTGCGGTGGCCCACAATTCACTTTTTTTTAAATATTTAATTATTTTATTTCAATCGTTTCGACGGTTTTTTGAAACATGTGAAATAAAACACGAATTTTATGATGAAGGTTTAAATTATTCTACAATGATATATATGAATTTCTTTACGTTTATTTAGATTGAGATGAACTACTGAATACTGTCTCGAAATCACATATTTGGACAATCAATTGAATATTTGGAATTTGTTGTAGTCGTTCGATATGTCTGGTTTCGACAAATGATGAATACATTCTAAGAATATACCTGAATGCTAAATTTCGTTCAACATCTAGTTTCGTCATTTTCATCATATCGGTATAAACTTTGATGGGTCTAAGTTATTTTTTTTTTTTTGTACTTTTGTACATATTTCGGATCAAAGTTCGAGAGTTAGATTATTCACCGACTACGTCGTTAAAATCAATCTCAATTAGTTTTGGTGAACACTCGTTGAATATTAAAAGTAATTGCGTTTTAAGCGTTTTGTAGTTAGACATCTACATAATTGTGAGAAGCAGACACATATTATTTACATTGGATTTCGACAATCTTCAAACTTTTATGTATTTCCATGTTTGGTCATCCGATTCTTTATGCCAAATCTTGATGAAACATTTGTTTATGCCAAATGTTCGATATATATGTGTATGTAATTTTGATAAGAAAACTCCAAAATAAAATCGTAGATCGTCGTAACTGAATCAATCAGGCAGAGAAACATAAATCGTCCTTACGTAGACATATAATAATGTATCAGTGCCACCCAAATTTCTTTAAACTGGATCATATTTCGACTTGAATTCACTATAATTTAAAAATAAAATAATAATTTTGAAGGTTATGGCTGTTTGAAATCTAGAGAGTTATTTTCTGATTACTCTGCTCTACTCTTTCTTATTACTTCACTGTAATGTAATCGCCAAAGCGTTTACTTTACGACTGATTAGCTTGGCAGCTGAGTGTCGCCCTTATATAGTAGTCGGCTGCTCGCAACCAAACGCCTAGAATAATCGAATCGTTCGATTCGATACACTACGTCGTTTAGTCGTTTGATTATCTTGTATGGACCTTCCCAATTGCATTGAAGTTTTGGGGACAAACCTCTTTTTCATTGTGGATTGTACAGCAACACCAAATCTCCATTTTGGAAGCCTTCGGAGTTCATCGCCTTGTCATACCTAGCCTTCATTTTGTCACTCATAATTTGAGTTCGCTGCCTCACAAGAGCATGTATCTCTCTTAACTCTTCCTCGAGAACAGTAGACGCTTCCTTCCCAATTCTTCTCGCATCACCAGTTATTCCAAATTTTAAATCGCTGGGCAACCGAAGTTCACTACCAAACAGTATCCTGGCAGGTGTTTGACCTGTTGTTTCATGCACTGCGGACCGATATCCTATCAGGAAAAGCGGTATGTGTGGTATGTGTACATCCCAATCATCTTGATTCTTATCCACTACTTTCCGCAAGTGCTCTTCCAGGGTCCGGTTGAATCGCTCTACCATGCCATCTGATTGAGGATGCAGGGCTGTCGTTCGTCATTTCCGAATACCAAGTATCTGGCACATCTCTTGGAACACCGCCGCTTCAAAGTTTCTTCCTTGGTCTGAGTGCAATTCTTTAGGCGCACCGTCTCTGGTAACCCAATTGTGAGTGAATGCATCCGCATCTGTTTTCGCTTCCTGGTTTGGAAATGGGTAGACCTCAGGCCATTTACTAAAGTAGTCCATAACCACAAGAACGTATTTGTTTCCTTGTCTGCTCATAGGGAATGGACCGGCTACATCCATGGCAACCCGCTCAAATGGTGCAACTGAGTTATACTGCTTCATCTGCCCATGACTTCGTGACTTTGGCCCTTTAGCTGCTATGCACTCCGTGCAGTTAGCAATCCACTCAGCGATCGACTGACGACAGCCAACCCAAAAGAACCGCTGCTTGATCTTCTCCAGCGTTTTGTAATGCCTAGGTGCCCTCCACTAGGACCATTATGGAATTCCTTCAGAACATCTGGATATCTTAACCTCGGAACTACTATTAGCTTTCGAGAGCACTGACCATCTTCACTTTCCCATACTCTATGCAAACAGCCAGATATCAACTCTAAACTGTTCCATTGTGCCCAGTATGCTTTCGCGATGGGACTTTCCGCAGCCATTTGTTCCTTACTTGGTCGTCTATTTATCTCCAATCCGTACATTAATGATTCCAAGTCCGGATTTTCTTGCTGACATTTCCTTAAGTGACTTGCCTCCCACTCTTCTGCTGATGTAACTGTCATTAGCCGGACGTCTATTATGTCTTCCTTATCCTCGGCTTCCAGTGCTTACATTCCAAACTACATGGTCGACGGGACATAGGGTCAGCATTTCCGTGCGTATTCCCCTTGCGGTGATCGATGGTGAAGTCATAACTTTGCAGCCTCTCAATCCACCGTGCAAGCTGCCCTTCGGTATTCTTGAACTGTAGTAGCCACTTCAGCGCTGCATGATCCGTTCTAACGCGGAAATGTTGACCATACAGATATTTGTGGAAGTGTTTAATGCAATCCACCAATGCTAGTAGTTCTTTCCGCGTTACGCAGTAGTTCCGCTCTGGTTTCCCAATAGACCGGCTATAGTAGGCAACTATCTTCTCCTGCCCATCAATCACTTGCGAAAGTACCCCTCCTATGCCATAACCACTAGCCAGAATAAATGTTGCACCTGGAACCGGGTACGCTAGCATAGGTGCAGTGCATAGTCGTTCTTTTAAAGCTTGGAAAGCCTCCTCTTGTTCAGTTTTCCACTCGAAAGATCTATTTTTCCTTGTGAGTTCATGGATACTGTGAGCTACACTGGCGAAATTCGGAACAAAGCGGCGATAGTAAGTACACAGCCCAAGGAAACTTCTTAATTCATGCAAATTTCTGGGCCTCGGCCAATCCTTCACTGCTTCTATTTTTTTCTTCGCAGTACACACGCCCTTCGTGGTTACTTGATGACCTAAGTAATTAACCTCCTTCTTGAATAAAGAGCACTTCTTAGGACTTAGTTTAAGACCAGCGCCAGCTATTCTCTGGAAAACTTCTTCCAAATTACTCAGATGTTCGTCGAAGCTCTTTCCCAATACGATTATGTCATCCAGATACACCAAACAGGTCTTCCAGTGTAGTCGTTGACCACATGGTCCATTAATCTTTCAAAAGTGGCAGGAGCGTTGCATAACCCAAATGGCATTACTGTAAATTGTCATAGACCGTTGCCGGCACTAAGCGCTGTCTTCTCTTTATCTTCTTCACTCACTTCTACTTGCCAATACCCGCTCTTAAGGTCAAGTGTTGAGAACCATTCTGTGCCAGTTAACGAGTCTAGTGTATCATCGATCCTGGGCAAAGGATAGCTGTCTCTCTTTGTGACATCATTTAATCTCCGAGAGTCCACGCAGAACCGCAACTGGCCATCTTTCTTCTTCACGAGTACCACCGGAGAGCTCCATGGACTTGCCGATGGTTCGATAACATCGCTTTCGCTCATTTCCCTAATTATTCGGCCAACAGCGTCACGTTTGGCTAGTGGAACGCTTCGAGGAGCTTGACGAATTGGTCTTGCGTCACCAGTATCAATGCTATGCTTCACTACGTTGGTCCTGCCTGGTTTGTAGCCATCCTTGTCGAATATGTTGGAGTATTTGTGGATCATCTGACTGGCCTGGTGCTTGTACTTGTCTTCCAACCCTTGCGTCCATGCATTGATATCTTCCTCCATCTTCTTGCTGTCAATAGAGTCGATTCCAGATGAATCATTGCTGTTAATAATGGCTTCTACCTCTTGACATTGCCCTAATACAGTTCCACTAGGAATTTTTACTGATGATCTGAAGTCATTCAATACTCTCACTGGGATGCGTCCATTCTTTCGTGTCTTAGCCAGGGTTTTTCCGATAAGTAAGTCCAGTGTAGAATTTTGTGCTGGTTTGACAACCCACAATTTGTTTGTCCCACAATCTCCATTAATTTTCGCCCAAACAACTGCTTCTGACTTCGGTGGAATCAGTTCACTGCCTTCTAAGACCACTTGTTTGCTGCTGTATGTGGAATCGTAGCCCATGCTTAGTGGTACTTCCATGTTCTTATACTCCATAACCTTGTTATTCAAGTCGATCTTGATACCTTGCTCCATCAAGAAGTCCACTCCTATGATTACCTCATCTACGATCTGCGCGACTATAAAGCTGTGTAACAACGTCACATTCCCTATTGAGACCTCACATGTTACTTCTCCCACCACTTGTGTGTCCTCACCAGTCGCCGTTTTCAATATTGCTCCAGGTAATGGTCTCACTTCTTTAGCGATCAGGTCAGTTCGAATGATGGAGTGTGATGCGCCCGTATCCACTGTTAATTTTCGCGCTCGTCCATCCACATATCCACCAATAGTAATGTTGCTCGTTTTTCTACCAATTTGCGAGACGGAGATTATGGGGCATTCAATTGCAGGAACCAGCATACGCCCCTTTAGACTGGCTCGTTTTAGTTTAACGACTGAGAAGTTGATGGTTTATCCTCCTCAGCCTTCCGTTTGCGCTGTCCTTCCTGTATGCTGGAACCCGTTTTGCATTCGCGTGCGAAGTGACCAGGCTTTCCACATTTAAAGCATTTCCCAGCTTGATTCTTGCCACCAGAACGATTCATTCCTTCTAACGACTTCAGAGGTCTCAATATTTCGGTCATCACATCTGCTGTTTCAACCTATTGATTTATTTATTTTTTGTATGCTGGTCTGCTTATGAGTGCCGCCGTTTCACGTGTTTGAGCATACGCCACTGTTTCAGCGAATGTTAACTTTGGATTTGCATATGTCTCTCGCTTGGTGTAAACGTCTTTTATGCCGCTGATGAATTTTTGTATTTTCACCCTTTCGAGATGCTCACCCGATGCGTCTCCGATGGCTAAATGAGCTAATCTCTCAATTTCCGAAGCATATTCCTGTAGAGATTCGTTGGGTTTTTGGTCGCGCTTTTCTAACTCCATCTGGTAAATTTGTCTTCTGTGTTCGCTACCATAGCGTCTTTCCAGGGCTCGCATCAATCCGTCGTAATCATTTCTCTCATAATAAGGTACAGTTTGCAAAAGTTCTGCCGCAGGTCCTTTCAACGCAACGAATAGTGCAGCAGATTTTTCCTCGATGCTCCATTTATTTGTTTCAGCCGTCTTCTCAAACTGGAGCTTGAAGACTTGGAAGGGAATTTTTCCGTCAAAAGATGGTGTTTTTACCTTAGGAGAGTTCACTGAAGTGGTTGGACGATTTAACTGCAAATCCCGCACAAGACCTTCCAATGCGTTGTTCACTTTGGTCTCAATTAGCTCCTCTATTTTGTCTTGTCGACCGTGCAATTCGTTGACTTTGCTCTCAATTAGATCATGTCTTTCCTTAAGTTCTGCATTGTCTTTCTCCAGATTTTGCTGTATTTGCGCGGGGGTTCCTCCTAAGGATGATATTTGCTCCCTCTGTTCAACCATTTGTGATGTAATGCTGTCATTCATTGCAGACATATTTTGTGAATTACGGGCATCCTGTGCATCCATCTTTTGTGAAATGCTGGCATCGATTTGTGAAATTGCAGCCATTAACATGTTCATGTCCATACCCGTAGATGAAACAGGATCCTTTTCGTGAATCTTACTTGAGGGCTGCTCCAACTCCTTCGCAGAATCACTAGCCTCTTCCTTGTCAACATCCTTCAAGGATACATCTTCATCCTCGCGGCGGAATTCGTATTGGTTCAAGTCGATACATTCGACTTCCATTGCTTCTCGCAGTCTCGATTGCAGCTCTGCCTTTTTCCTGTTGTAGACAATCCTCGCTTTGCCAACTCTTTCTTGAGAAGAGGTATCGTCAAATCTTGAATCTTAACCATTTTCGATTACTATCCTTTGGAATTTATTTAACAATCCCACTTCTGACACCAATTGTTACGATCTTGCTGATTAACCTCGATGATTTCCCAAATCTTTCGGGTACGATCCCTAGATTGTTAAATAAAATCGCCAACTTACTTTGCAGTCTCTTTATTTATAAAGACTTTAATTAATGTCCTTTATTATTCGGTAATTCACAATTCAATTACAATTTACGTTACTATTTACAATCACTTGTATACAACTTTCACAATGTACTGTTTTTATTACTTTACTGTAATGTAATCTCCACGAATTTAATTCACGACTGATTACTCTTGCAGTCGTATGTCGTCCTTATATACTTGTTTGCTGCTTGAAAACGAAACCCCTGGAATAATCGCGTCGTTTACGATAATCGCCTCGTTTAAGATAATCGTCGTTTACGATAATCGCCTCGTTTACGCTCTAGAACATGCCAGTGGTCGGCTCCTCTCTTTCATCTGTCATTCGCTTCGCATTTTCGCCACAATATTATTGATTTGTTCGTTTCATCTTTAATAAACAACCGTATAATATAGGTCAAAACGCTTAGTCATATATTTTGTAGGATATTTAATAGTTTCAGGAATAGCAGTATCGAAAATGAGCAGTGTGTCTGCTTTGCCCCGTGCTTTTAATTTAATGGCTTGCGAACACATTTTAAAATTGCTGAATTTAATGAAATATGCCACAAAGCCATGATGCAATAAGACAAGGTGTTATACGTAGTGACAGCTCGTTTTGTCGACTCCTTAGCTTAAGGTTGTATTTTAAGGGGAACGAAACAGGAGAAAAAAGAGAAGAAAAAAAGGGCGCTTTGCGAAAAAGTATCAAAATTTAATACTATTTTTCGCTTTATATGTTTCAATATTTCTTAATATATTTAGTTTTGAAAAAGAGTTTACCGTTAGTTTTTTGCAAAAAGTGTATCATTAACTTTTATAATCTCAAACGTACTTAATAAAACGATATAAATAAGCATATTTTATGAACGTTTTATTAAAGTATTGTGACGAAAATCCCATACCAAGGACAAACAAAACTATTGACAATGTAAATGCAATTCCCGGAAGGACAGAAAATAAAGAAGCGGCCGTATAATGCAAATTACCCATACCAAGGACAAACAAAAGGGTAGACAGCAAATACACGCTGTTGAGGTATAAAAAGAGAGGCAGCCGCTATCACAAGAGAAGACGAATAGACAACTTAGTGGAGTTAACACTGCTGTGAGCTGTGTGTGTTTGAGAAACGGATAAGCTGAGTGAAGCAGATAATAAGTGTGTAAAAATAATTGTAAAATAAGCCGTTGGCTAAAGACAAAATTGTAGAAATAAATTCCTGACGGTGAAGAAACCGAACAAATAAATCTTGGGAGTTTATTTAGTAATCCAGTGATCGGACTCGAACAAAAGGAGAATAATCGAGGTGAATTTAGCAAGTTCGTTACAGTATTTAACTTTTTAATGCGAAAATACATTCGACATTTAAAAAACAGTTTTTTTCGCATCCATTTCATTATCATAACCTTCGCCTTTTTTTAATAACGTTTCAATAAATTTATTTTGGGTCTCGATGACTTGACCATGAAATTGATAGAACAATTCCTCAAGCGTCTTTATTTTATTTAATTAATGCGGTGGAAGGTTTTATCAAAGCTCCCCTTGATATATCGTCTACATATGTATAAGTATTCTTTTTGCTGATATGGTGGGAGAGTCCTAATTTTCTAATAATGAAAAGCGATTTTTGTATTTTGATAATGAACTTTATTAGCAAAAAAAAAGATGATCTGCACCCTTGTACTCTTTTGCGAACTGTAACACAATATAAGCGGTAAAAAGCGGGAGCGGTAAAAACAAAAACAAATATAAGGAGATTTATCTGTGTAAATCTAATTCAGCACTAATGCAGAAATGCAAAGAGGAATAGCAAAAGATGACATTTAGCGTTAACCCTTGTGTGGGTCTTCTGATAAACAATATTTTTGGCAAGTAAACAAAAAAGCATATGTAAACTCAACACAGTTAAAGCCACAGTCCACGAAATAATCTGCACAGGAAGCAAAATGGTTAATACAGTTCACGAAGATGTTGGCGAATAGAGTTAGATCACACAGTTAGCAGTGTGAGCCACAGGGTCAGATTCAACTCCAAATTCCTTTAAATGTCAATATTTACCGGTGGTATAATAGTTTCACCAATATGCATACAAACTTGGTTACAGGCGAGGATACATATATGTAAATACCACGCAAACAGGCAACAAAAATCACTCGGAAACCGAAACGATACAGATGTAAACCTTTAAAAAAATGTGATTAATAGCTAGTAAATTAAATTTTGCAAAAACACTTACGAGTTGAACAGTATATTTGAAATACCTCCAAGAGCCGATAAGCACAAACCAACACAAAACCTTTTGAATAGACTTTTTTATAGATATTATTTTGCAAATACATAAAATACTTACGATGTGACCAATTATTTTAAAAAAATCAAGCGAATTTTGGTTAATTCTATTGAATTTTATTGTAAATATGCCAATTTTAATATATTTTAATTCAAATTGTTAACGAATATCAACAGTATAAGAAATGAAAAATTTATCAGTGATGCCAACGCTTGTCGATCTATAATTGTGTTGGGGTGAGTACTATTTTTAGTACTTTTTCATAAAAATTATTCTAGCATAGAAAGTAGTTTGTCAAAGATGCAAATTGAAATCTGTAAGTGAGTTTAAGGCAGTAATTAGAGCGAGACGGAGTCGAACATATAACACCTGTCCTTATTGCATCATGCCACAAAGCAAAGTTATTGGCTTCTCTTTTTAATGACACTAATTTGGCATATCTTCAGTTTCGGAAACCGGTGAAGTTCAGAAAGTCAATAATTTATTAGAATTTAACGGTGCACAAAACTCTTTTCTGAGCTACTTTTCTTGATTATTGGTCTATGTACTTATATATAGAAGGTGATCCATTTCGAGGTTCCCCACTTTTTTAAATAAATAAAAAGCACAGAAGAAAATTTAGTGGGAAATGTTTATTATCATTCGAAAGAACATTCTTTGGTATTTATATTTTGAAGATTATCTCTTTGAAATATTGGCCGCGGCTACGTCTCAGTTGGTCCATCCATGAGTCAAATTTTCGACGACTCGTTCGACCATTTCGACTGGTAACTGGCGAATGACACGCGTGATGTTCTGCTCCAAGGCATGAATCGAAGGGGGAATATCCGTATAGACTTCAGACTTTACACATCCCTTGGTGGCCAATCCACCGGCCCAAAACGTGAAATTATCTGCTCACCGAAGTGTTCTCTCAATAAATCCATTGATTGATGCGATGTGTGGGAAGTGATGCCGTCTTGTTGAAACCAAATGTCGCGGAGATCAGGAGCTTCAATTTCAGACATTTAATATTGGTCGCCATTGACGTTACGTTCTCACCGGCATCATTTTTGGAGAAATATGGACCGATGATTCCACCGGCTCACAAACCCCACCAAATGGATCAAATGACAGCTCTTGAATCTCTTCAAGTTGCTCTTCGTCCAAAATGCGGCAATTTTGCTTGTTTACATACATGTTGAGCCAGAAATGGGCCTCATCACTGAACAAAATTTGGCTCAAAAACGTCGGATCTTCTTGGAACTTTTCAAAAGCCCAAAGAGTGAATCGAAGTCGCTTGGGAAGATCGAGCGACTTCAGTTCTTGCACAAGCTATAATTTGTACGCTTTCTATTTAAGATCTCGACAAAAAAGGCGCCAAGTCGTTCCATACGTCATTCCGAGGTGCAGCGAATGGCGCCGAATCGACTCTCCACGGTCTATGCGTACACTCTCAGCTACGTCCGCTATATTTTCTTCACTGCGTACTGGACGTAGTCTATTCCGTCGAATATTATCCAATAATGAATTCTTTGTCTCAAGATGGGTGATGGCGTTGCGAATAGTACGCTCAGTAGGCCGATTATGTTGACCATAAGTTGAGCGAAGCGCGCGAAAGACATTCATTACAGAACGTGAATTTTCGTAATAAAGTTGAATGATTTGTAAACCTTGTTCAGGCAAGTCTTTTCATGATGAAATGGCAAACAATACTGAACAAAAACGACTCACGCGTGATCTTTCAAAAAAAAGGCTTTTGAAAAAAGTACCTCTACCTGGAACACCCTTTATTTCATTGACCAACTTTGTTTACCTTCACCTTATTTAACTTCATTTCGATAATTTCATTATTCCTTCGAAGAATATGAAATATTTTTTTTTTTATACTTAAATTTTATTTGCAATCTATCTTACATGAGACTTTCAGCAAATTAGATCTTATAAGATAATGACAGCGGTAGGTTTGCCTTACACAAATCTACATAGAGAAATATGTATAAATTTGATACATTTACATACATTCTTACGTTATATAAATTTCAAAATTCCTTTTTTTTTTAGAGAGATTTCAAATTTTATAGGAATGGCAAGTCTAAGATATGGCGGCGCTTTAGCCGTATAGTTTCATAAGTCGTGTCTAATAAGCAAATAGCAGTTGGGTTTATGTGGTTGGATAGGCGTGTAAGATATCTAGCACTGAATTTTGGTATTTCACACTTTATAAAAGGAACACCTAGGTCCTTGTGAATAACTTCATTGGTGACAAACCAAGGCGCATTAACCATTGATCGTAATGTTTTAGATTGATACCGTTGTAGGATCTCCACATTGGATTTGCTAGCAGTACCCCAAAACTGAATGCCGTAGGTTCATATAGGTTTAAGTATAGCTTTGTAGAGCCGAACTTTATTTTCTAGACTTAGTTGAGATTTGCGACCTAACAGCCAGTACATGCGTTTTGTTTTTATTTTTAGCTGCTGTTGCTTAGCCTTAATATGGGGTTTCCAAGTAAGGCGTCGATCAAGATGCATTCCTAAATATATGACCTTATCACTAGTAGGGATTTGATCATTGTTGAGAAATACAGCAGGACATTGATCTCTTCTTAATGTAAAAGTGACGTGTGTGGGCTTTTCTGCGTTAACTTTAATTTTCCATTTTATAAGCCAAGACCCTAAAAGGTCAAGTTGATTTTGAAGAATAGAAGAAGCTTCTACAGGGGCCTCGCTACAAGCGATAAAGGCGGTATCATCAGCAAAAGTCGCCACTTCTACTCCTTCCGACGTTGGCATATCCGATGTAAATATAGTATATAGGACGGGACCTAAAACACTACCCTGAGGTACACCAGCATTAATTCCATAAATTTCTGATGACGTATCTTGGTGCCTGACGTAGAAGTGTCTGAAACTTAAATTAGTACTAAGTAGAAATGTGCTGGTAAAAGGTTTTTTATTTTAAAAAGAAGTCCCGGGTGCCAGACTCTGTCAAAAGCTTGTTGGATATCTAGAAAAGCTGCAGAACAGTATTTTTTCCCCTCAAGTGCATCTGTAATAACATTTGCAATCCTATGGCATTGCTCCGGTGTACCATGCTTCACCCAAAACCCAAACTGATGTTCAGGTATGATGTTGTGATCCTCAATTACTGGCAACATTCTTTGCAAAAATATTAGCATTATAAATAATAGTTAGAAATTCGATAGCTTTCTCAGGAAGAGCCTTCATAACTTTGCTATCAATATAGTCGTATCCGGGCGTTTTGCCATTACTTAATTTAAACACTTCCGCTGAGACTTCGCTATTTAACATCTTACTGATTGGAAAGTCCATTCCAGAAAATTTAGTACCTTTGTTCGTCGCTGTTGCTATTCGAAGAATTAGGCTAAAATGTTTGATAGAGATGTTTAGCAAAAGCCTCTGTTTTGGTTTCATCACTCCTACACCATACACCATCTGAATTCCTTACAGCGACGTTACGCTTGGTTGGTCGCTTTAGGTACTTTGTAGCTCTCCAGAGACTGTGCTCATAATTTTTTGTGGGTTCAAGTTTTTTAATGAACGAACTGAAATACTTATTTTTTAAATCAGATAACTTTAACTTTAGTTGCTTCGTCGCTTTATTAAGAGCTCTCTATTCTGCAGGATATCTATTTTCCTAATCTTCTTTTGGAAGTATAAGCTGCAATATCTCAGCTGGGAGTTGAAAATTATCGTTAGGAGCAGGTTGTTTCTTAGGGCTTGATAGATGTGCAGCCTCATGGATGAGATTTGTAAAAGATTCTATTGCTGCGTCCAGGTCAATACCTGTTTCCATCGGTACATTTAAGTTAATATGTTCAGAAATCCACTGTTGGAAGGATTCGATGTCAGTTTTTGGGGTAAGGATCTTATATTTTTTGGAAATGTTATGAAAATTACCATTGTATATTACAATTAAGGGAGAATGATCGGAACTAAGGTCGTTACTGCTCTGTATACTTAGTTTGCTAATGGGTATACCAGTGTATACCACAAAATCAAGAAGATCCGGGATTTTTCTGGGATCACTGGGCCAGTATGTTGGCGTGCCTGTTGACAAAATGTCATAATTTCTTTGAGTGATGCATCGTTGAAGCTCTTTGCCTTTGGGGTTAACGAGCCTAGATCCCCACCACGGGTGCTTTGCATTAAAATCCCCACCTACAAAAAATTTGGAACCAAAATTTTTAAAAATGTCAACATACTGATCAGTTTTTATACTGAATCGTGGTGGAAAGTATACTGAGTATATGGGTAAATCGTGAATGTCACATTTAATTTTAACACCGGCCGCTTGTAAATATTCTTCTCTCACTTCTTCTAAAATTTCGTATTTGATGGTAGATCTGATTAAGACAGCAGAGCCCCCATGAGCTCTATCGTAGGGATGATTTGTACAAATAAGGTTGTAACCCATAACTTTAAAGTAGGATTTACTAGAGAAATGAGTTTCGGACACTAAGAAAATATCAATATTGTTTGAATTGAGGAACATTTTTACTTCATCAACATGCCTGTTCAAGCCATTGGCGTTCCAAATCGCTATTCGGAGGTTTACTTGCATAGTTTTTCCAACAACAGGGACATTTTAAATAAACTTTGAGTCATTTCAAGTTGCTTGGAAAGCAAATTTTCAATCTTTTCAAGAAGATTATTATTTTGATTTGAATTATTTTGGACACATTGTGCATAAGACATATTTGGGTTGACATTTATATATTCCCTTTGTGTAGAGTTATGCAATCGGGGGAAATGTTGATCTGCATGAGAATAGGTTGAAACATTGTTTCTTTTATCTGAAAAATTTGGTTTTTTGGCAAGGTTCTGATACACCTTGCATCCCTTATAGTTAGCTGGATGGTTTTGCAAGCAGTTAATGCATTTGGCTGGTATATCTTTGCTTTTCCTACATTCTATTGTTGCGTGATCTAGACCACATTTAACACATCTATACGGCTTTGTGCAATACGATTTGGTGTGACCGAACTCTTGGCACCGATGACATTGTACAATGTCAGTAACCCTCTTCGATGGATCAACCTTTACAATAGCATTACCGAGATATTTTAATTCAAAGATATTCTTATTGTTATTGTTTGGTTCTAGGTCAACAAAATGCATACATGAAGGCATATTTGTGAATCTTCTTCGTATATTACTCACGTTTCTAACCTGAGAACCCAATGCTTCTATTTCTTTTTTTATTTCATCTACTGGAGTAGAGTAGTGTAAATTTTTTAAAACAATTCTATACGCACGCTCCTGCTTAAGCTGAAATGTATGGAAGTTTATTTGTTTTTCCTTCATATCTGCAATTAGAGTTCTGTATGAATCTATAGATTTGACCATTACCCTAATTTGACTATCTCGTAAAGCTTTATAACCAAACTCGGACTTATTTATAATACTTTCGAAATACTTAACCATATCGCTTATGTTTGTAATATTAGGTATAATAATTGGTGGTGGTTTTGGTGAAGTCTCTTCCATGTTTTGATCTGCTATGTTACGATTTTCCGACTCATCTTCTAAGCCGGCAAACATATTTGTGCTACTGGAATTGTTGATGATGTTATTGTTGTTTGTATTACTACAACTACCGATGGTATAATTGTTGTTTTCAGTAATGTTATTAGTTTTTTCTAAGTTCATGTGGCCGTCTGACTTTGTTCGCTTGCGGTCAATAGTGGGAGAGCCGAACTGTCGCCTTTTGCTTGTCACTGTTTGCCATTCCACTTTATTCTCACTTTCGGTACTCATTTGAAGATTCTCATTAACAGAATTGGCACGTAGGCCACTCAAAGTTGTCATGTTGGATGGGTTATATTGTAACAAATCATTTATGTTTATTGTTTGTGTTCCGTATTGGCTAGTCAGAGTATTTAACTCATACTCAGTGCCTGACGTCCTCTGCATCGAGTGACCTTGCTCTCCAGGTGAGCGCTGGTCACTCATTTATTTACGTGTTATATTCGCTGCAGTTTTTAATAAAACTTTAATTTGAAATTATAACACTATCGAACTTTAATAAATTTATTTTTTACGTTTTGTTAATGTTTATTTCGTTTCTGGAGTTGCACTTTTTAATTGTTGTTATCAAATTAACGTACAAAAAAAAAAACCGAAAATTCAAAATTTCAATTAGATTTTCTTGATTTTTTTTTTTTTTTACAGATGTAGCAAAGCACACTAGTATTTTTAAAAATATGAAATATGAATATGAAAATAAAAAAATAAATAAATAAAGCATTGATGAAGATACAGGATAATGTATTCACAAAATTAATCAGACTTTGTTGTCCAGTTAGTCGAGCAGCTAAGTCAACGCCTACCACAGAATATAAAATCTTTACAAAATATTGAATTTTATTCTGTAAATAATGCTCCGAACGTTGTAAAGCCTAAAATATTTGAAACTTTTAAGGAAGAAAAGAGCTATTTCAGCACGTAGGAAATTACTCTTTTAGAATTGCGATGAAAACTTAGATAGAAGTTAAGAAAATTTAAAAATGGCATTTATAAAATTAAACACAATACTGACTATTAGGCATGGTATAAAAAGTCTGAGAAAATGTTGTAATAACTTAATAATTCCAAGTGATCTCATAAACGAAATGAATTCCGTAAATATACATAAGTAAAAGAAATGAAGAAGATATTGAAATGGAATTCAATAAAGTTTTTGAGCTAAAAGTTTAATAATACAAGTATTTATTAGCCTTTGTTAGAATTTGTTTTATTATTTTAACTCAACCTATGTTAATATTTAAATATATTTGTAATAAAATAATTATTTTGTGTAATTTTATGTCACCTCTTTAAAAATAGACATTAAAATAAAAATATTTTTGGAAACTATTTTTTTTGGCTAGGAAACATTTTTTTTAATTTTTTTTAATATCCAGATATAAGCTTTAAAATTTTCTAGCAACACTGATTATTCGGTTTCACTTCAAGTTTAAAAACAACAAAAAATCGTCCATTTGAATGTTCTAACTACCCTTAACAAATACTTCTATCCAGCTGAACTTTAATCAAATCTTTAGTCTATATATACATCTATGAAGCAAATAAAGTATTCCGCCATTTAGTAACTTTTGAGAAAGATGTAAAAAACTAGGCACAATTATATTAACTGCAACAGTTGGCATGAATTTATTAATTGTAATACTTATGTACTTAAGTATGTATGTAAATGTCAAGCTAAGTTTGCTTGGGCCAAAAGTCGAAGTAAACATTAACAGAAGCGATACTCGCGGAATACAAAAGCAGTTTTTCACGGCCAAAATTACACCTCAGCCCCATAATTTAGTCCACTATAAATTGCCGCCAACGACAAAGCAAACGGACAGAAACATTTTAATACTCAAAGAGTTAACGTTAACCAAGTCATCAACATGTTGAAATTTGTAAGTTAATTTACTTAAAATAAATTATTAAAATTAATTCTAATATTAGATTTCAATTTTTTTTTAGTTCGCAATCTGCTTTTTTGCCGTATTCGCCGTAGTTGCTGCTAAACCAGGAATTCTGGCCGTTGCACCTGCCGTTGTGGGAAGTGCCGCCTACGTAGCTCCCTATGCGAGTAGCTATAATGCACACAGTATTGCACACTCCGCAGCGTACTCTGCATATACAGCTGCTCCAATTGCTGCTGCTCCTTACATTGCCTCGCCATACGCAGCACCGGTATCTGCCTCTCTGGTTGCGGCTTCAGCCCCTGTGTTTTTCAGATAAATTGCTCTTGCTGGCACATTAATACACTTGAATAAAACTGTGATTTAAAAAAATATATATATATATATACTTCCGTTGCAAACTATAAATATATATGTACATACATATGCACATATGCGTATGTATGAATGATGCCCTAAGACCTGCGAAGTTGTGTTTTTATAATACTATATTTCCGTTCGATTGGAATGTTTAATATGTTTATATTAAAATAATTTTGATACAAGATTTTAAAGCTTTATGTTTTCGTAAAAGTTTTAAAGAATTTGTTTAGATTGAATTTATAGATTCCATTAACTAAATACTTTGTATATTTGATGAAAACTTTTCAGTTTATATGTTTTGAATCGTAAACTAAAACCTAGGTTAAGTTGGAAATTTTCCTTCGTATAGATTTCATTCAATCATAAAACATAAAGAAAAAGCAGATCAATTTTTCTTTTTCTTCTATTAAACAAATAAAATTTTTTTAATTTAATTTCAACGTTGCTTAAAGTGAAGCTCGCGCTTAAAGTGGGATACTAAAATTATCTGATCAAAATATTGTCTTGAATGCTTTTCTTAGAGACGCTTAGAGACATCGCGGCATACGTTGTAAAATTTTTTTCATAATTCCTTTTTTCTGTTATAGCTTTCCTTAGAATGGTAATATTTTTATCTTACTGTTTAGCAATACTTTTTTTCAATTTCGCTCAATTACATTTAAGTCTAGAGCCAGAAGAGATGTAGTGTGTAGTCTCACTACGTCATGCACTATCATATCATTATATATAACCCACCCACCGCCATATATCACGGTTTTCTTAGTAGTCTCGTCATGAAATTTAGTGCAAGGTTTCCTCCAAACGAAACTTTTCCAAACTTGGCAAAAAAAATATTTACTTTTGTTTAATTTGTAAAAATAATCATGAAAATAATGTGAAAAACATAAAATAGACCATTTACTTTGGACCAGAATGTTACACTTTCGTTTAAATATTTTTGACCAAACGCACATTTCAACTGTTGAATTTTCTTAAATATTAAAAGCTTCCGACGACAAGATTTTCCATAATTATTGGTTCTAAGGGTCTTTCCAACCGTTTTAGCATTTACTGTTGTTATTTCTTTGTAATTATTTAATATGATAGAGGTGTGTATTTTTTAGTTTCCTTTTTCAAGCAACACCTCCTGCCGCAATCTGTTAATAGCATTAACTTCAAGCTTATTCTATTTAAACGATTTCTCCTGATGATATTTATCACAACCTGGCTTTCTTCGATTATAATTTGACGTATTCGAGAATTATTGAAAATATTATTATCCTAGCCCTACGAAATATCTTAGGATACTAAATTTCAGTTGCAATTTTTGAGCGACACTCCGGAAAATGAACGGAGTTCCAAAAAAATAAAAATGCAAGTGCCACATTTTACAAAGAGCATTGCATAAAGAAATGAAAAAAAAACAATATCATTTTGTTTATAAAAAATATTTAAATATATCGTAGCGTCAATACATTTTCGTAGCGCTCAATTTTGAGTGTGAGTGACTCTAATTTTATTTGATTAAAAATTTAAGTTTGTCGCCTCTCGGCTGGAAATGTCAAGCCCCCCGAGTGTTTTCCTGACATAAAATAAACTCCCCTCATAAAAATACATCAACCGTAGCGAAGCGGCTTAGAATGAACTTTAGGGCCTTCCATTTGTTGAAAAGGCATTAAGATGTACACCACTAATTGGAGGAGCAGAGAAGTTATGACAATTTAATTTGCATATACTATAAGTTCGCTGGAGGAGCAGCTCGGCCGAAAATTGCTTCAGCGGTTAACAAAGCGAAAATTATATACTATATGTAGCATACAACTAAATTAACACGAAATTTATATTTTTGTGAAAAACGATTTATAACTGCTTTGTCCAGCTTACTTGGTGATGACATTGACCGCTTGAATTATAAAGAGTTTTCTGTTAAACAAATCGGAGGTCGAAATAACTCGGTAATTCGGTAAAAAAGATACAAAATTTTCTCTGGTTGGATAGAATTCCAAAACAATACCATGCTTTTGCTTTGTTTTATTTGCCTTGTGATTTTAAATATAAACTTCCAGCACAAAGGCATCTAATATATATAATGTTCTTTTCATTAAAAAAGGATATTATTATTTTTATTAAATTAGCAACTATAAAGAAAGTGAAAAAACATTACGGTCCAAGTTTTACAGTGAATAAGTTATAAGAATATCAATAATTTTAATTTATTCGGGTGATAAAGCTGAAGCTATATTGTGGTTTCGTACTTTCCTTTTCAGATCGTTCCCATCGAAGAAAGTTCTCAGAATTTATGTTCGTAGTGGTCAGCTTTTGTATGTTTAAGAAAATTATGACATATGAGGTTTTTAATAAGAATGATATGATTTCCTTAAAAACAAAACACTAATTGTTAAGGAAATTGAAATGTTTTCTGTGGCTGTAATGAAGCATTTGTGTCGACTTAACATAGCAGTGTCATCCACAAAAGTTGGCGTCATTACTTTGTCACTTGTAGAAATATCTGCCGTGTACATTATATATAAAAATGGTCAAAGTGCACTACCTTGCGGAACACCTACCATTATTGGGTACTCCTCTGTTAGTGAATCGCCTGTTTGATAGTATGGAATAGGTTATGTAATATTTTTTAATTTTATGAATAAGTCCATAATGCCACACTTTGTCAAAAGCTCTAAATACTCTCAGAAATTCGAAAGCCCTTCTTATTTCATTAGTTATATGATGTACTTGTTCAATTGTGTCATTGTGTTTTTTAACATATAGATTACTTGTCTTCTCTGTCGCTAAATGTAATGTTCTATCTCGAGCAATTCAATTTTTGCTAGAATATGAATTATACAATTATTGAATTTTTGGTGGCATGTGTTCAACTCCTATTCCTGTACAGTTGTCATATTCGACACGCTTTGAACGATACCAATGATAACTACATACGAAACACAATCAAATTCCTTTATAATGCAGCTGAGAGCGCTGGCAGCATAGTCCGATCTGGACAGCTGATGCTTCCGAAAGGAAATTATTTTAGTTTTAATGTTAAAGCTTAATTAAAATGCTTTTCAATATAATGTTGGATTTAAATTGCAATCAAAGACGATTGTTGTACTTTTGTTTCTAATAAAATACCCGAAGTTCCTCTAAAAATCACAAAAAGTTATTTTTCTCTCCCAGTGGCACTGTTTAGAAGTGTTATAAAAAAATTGAATTTTTAGGCGCTCTCACGAAATAGAGGTTTACGTATCTAGTCATCTTTGATGATACTGTTATTTATTCGTAGAGCTTATGAACTCACTTACAACCTAAATGAAAACAACCAAAATAACAATTACTAAACCTATTGTGTTGCATCAAAAAGAAATAATTAAAATTTATGAAAAACAACAAAATATTTCATAAAAAACTTTGTGAGATCCTACAAATCAAAAAAGATTATTCAATTACTAGGCTTCCAATTTATATCTATTTTAAATTCATATCTTTTAGAAGCCAAAGATTTTTCCCCCATCGGTGATATTACTTTGACCTTTTCTAAGATAAATAAAATTTTAATATGTACAACAGATACTAATTGGATTGAGTGGAATGTGAGTTTTCAAATGGGTTTCAGTGAAAATTCGTTTTTGATGTGTTTTCATTTGAAAGATTTTATATGACATATATGCACAAGTTTTAAGGCGAAATCCTCCTCAAACGAATTAAAGCGAAATTATGTAAATATTTTTCAACGTTTAAACTATATTAAAATCCTCCATATATTCTTTTATTTTTTATTTAAAAGTATTAGATTTTTTAAGAGAAGAATAATTAATATCTTTTTCAAATCATATTTCTTAAAAATTTATATAAAACGAATTACTACTACGAAATTTTTTGGTACTATTTTTAAAATGGAGGAGACTCGGATGCTATTGTTTTAAATTAATATTATTTTCTCAGAAAATATGTATGTATAAAGCAACATAGGAGTTAATTGAATCATATTGCATAACAAAGTTTATTTTGTGAGTAAGGTATTAACAAAAGATTTACATGTAAAAATCTTGATTACTTTCGTTGAATTTTCATCACGCTTTTTTTCTATTCATCACCAGTACGAGCCAGTATAAGGATAGGCAGCATACGATGACCACCAAGGAGCAACAGCATATGAGGCATAATAGGGTTCAACAAACGAGGGTGCAGCCAAGGTACCTACAGGAGCGGTGTAAGGACTTGGTATTAACCATTGTGGTTTTGCTGTGGCTATGGTGAAGACAGTAAGAAGGCATATGGTGAACTATAAATATAAAATAAATATATTAGTGTTTGTAAATTATGGACAAAAGTTGTTATATGGACGTATGCTATTTGACTTAAATTCGGCATATGGTATCGAAATCGACCTGAAACATTTTTAAAACATTTTTTCTAGAAGTTATCGGCGTGGCAAAAACTGGGAATATCATGGAAGTGATAAGTAGGTTAATAGTTAACTGACTTAAGAAAATTTGGTATCACAGGAAAGCTAATGAATTGGGCTAATTGCATCTAATTTTAAAGGTTTCATACAAAATATTTTTTAAAAGATTCACGAATTTTTTTAATAAAGAAAACAAAGTCTTTGAAAAGAGTATTTGGTATATTTTTTAAGTTTAATGTTGCAGATATTCAACCGAATAAATTAGCTTTCCTATGACACGTAAATTTTCTTAAGTCACTTTACTATTAACCAACTTATGACTTATTTTATAGGACCACCTCCAGATATTCCTTCAGTTTTTGCCACGCCCATAACTTCTTGGAAAGCATTTTTAATATTTCAGATCGATTTTGGTCAGTTTTAGCATGAAAATAAACCATAAGCGGAATCGCGCTGAAAATAAGCATTTTTTGTTACTTTTCTTTTGAAACGGAAGAGAATCAACTCCAAACAGCTTTGTATTAATAAACAACATCTGGATTCAAAGAAAGATCACAGATTAATTTTTATAGGGAAATTAAGGTTTCCCTTTTTTCTACCACGAATGGGTACCATATACAATAAACAAATTTTCAAAACTGGAGTGTTGCATCTATTCGACGACTTGGCTTAGCTAGCGTGGCAATTGGACCTTAATTTGCTGAACTATATTCAATACTTGTGTTGGAAAGTCTCGGACCTATCAAGGAAAACGCGTTTAATTTTGTTTAAAATAGGCTCTATCCCTCAACGTATTCTCCATTCAGAGCCACGCAATGATTTCAGTACCGCTAATATTTCCATACCACTTTTGCAGAACAGTTAATTTTCTGCTTCAGTTTCAGCGATATCTTCTACATCGTTTTGAACAGAACTTTTTTTTTTGCCATATGCGATTGTTTTTTCATTTTTGTTGTTGTCAATTTACGTGTTTCAAACACTCCGATAGCACTACTAAATATTCACTATTGATGGTATTTATCCTCTCGTTATTGGTCGATGAACTTACACCACGCACATCCTTGAATACCTTTGCTACACGATTGTTGTGATTTCGTATGCTTTCGGACGAGGCTTTGGTTACGGGGTGAAGCGATGGGTTTACCTTTCATCCATTGTCATATATCAACGCAGAAGTCACAGTTTGTTATATTTAAACAGGGCCAAGCTCAGAATCATCAAATACTATTTTATTTTGAAAAACAGTGAGCAAACGCGGCACTCACTTTGAAGAGAACTTTACGATGTCAGCCAACTCACTCAACTTCGCTTTTCGATCGTTCCAATCGATTTCGTGGATTTCTTTGATTTTATCTGGTGTGAAATTTCAACAGCTTTCTTTTAAAGATTAGGAGAAAAGGAGTAAACGCAACAAAAACAGCGTCATATATGAGTTAAGAACTTTGTAGTCTATGAGCTCTGTCACTGTTCCATCGCTCGCGATATTCATGACCATTGACTAATTTCGTCGTTCTCGCTTTTACTCACTTCTAAGTTAAGTGCGTTGGTATGGACAAAACGGAATGAGTAAGGATGTGCATGTATATCATGTATATTTTAAATTAATTTACTAATATTTTATTAACGCATTTACATTAATTCAAAAAGTCAATCAACAACAAAACAATGAAGAGTTTTTGCTATTTTACAATTTCAGTAGGTTAAAATTCACTAATTATGCACTAAAACTTATGTCACTAGCTGAGGTCCTAGTATTATGCTCCATCTACTTACAAATTTAAACATTTTGATTTTGTTAACGTTTACGACGGCGCTTTAATATAATTGAATGGAGGTTTGACTTGCGTTTAATACCTATGAGGGTAACTGACAATCATTTTATATTTGAAAGCAAAAGTAAAAATTCTGTAAAGTTTTCAATTAATAATTATGACATGCAGTATAAATATGAGTATTGGTGTTACCAAAAGAGGATTTTGAGTATCATCGCGTAAGCGCAAATTGTCACCAAATAGAATGAGAAAACAAGTAAGGAAGAATTAATTAAGGTGGAACTTAATTTTAGATAAGTCGAGTTTTACTAATAATACATTAGATATGTAATTTTGTTGATTGGGGTGTAACAATGGATATCAAACTCAACTTCAATCTTCATATTAATACAACTGTGTTGAAAGCTAAAGGTGCCCTTGACTTTGTAAAGCTGCGGTCTAAAGAATTCAGAGACTCTTATATTACGAAAATACTTTTTATGTCATTAGTATGATCAATATTGGAATATGGTTCGGTTGAGTGGAACCCTAATTAAAACGTCCATTCTTACAAAATTGAGTCGTTTCAAAAACTATTTTGGTCGTTCGCTTTCGTCAGTAACATTGGGATTTTCGCCAAAATCTTCCTCCGTACACTAGTCGCTTAAAATTTATAAATCTGCCCACACTTTCTAGTCGTAGAGAAATGTTAGGAATGATTTTTTTAGTCAAGCTTCTAAATGGAGTGATTTGCAGTTCATTCCTCTTAGGTGAAGTAAATTTGAATGTCCCCATTCGATTATCACGGCAATTTGGACCACTATTTTTCAAATCGTGTAAAACAAAATTTCAATTATATGAACCGTTTCGCTATGACTAAATTTCTATGTTAGTATAAATAATTTTATATTTCAGCTGACGAATTTGTTTTCTGTAGCTGAGTAGTTTTAAATCTTGATGCTTAACAAACTCTTGCTTTCATGACTTGGCAAATTCCGTACGTTATGCGGATGGTGCCCCTCGCGTCGGTTGGGCGGGAGGAGGGTAACCGTTGGGCTTAAAAAAACATTGAATTTAAGTTGTTCAAAAGGTCGCAAAATGTAAATTATTTCTATGGAAGGTTAATTCAAATGTAAATCCAGTCGGTCAGTATTATTAGCGCTGAAAAATCATGAACGAACGGTCGGGCTAAGAGATAGAACTCTCTACAAACAAACTTTAGATGAACAAAATTAATGTAACTCTTCCCGTAACGCGAGCCAGTATCTATGTTTCTTGTTTACTGCGTGTTTAAGTTTGGTATGCAAGTACTCAAATATACATATATGGACTTATATAGCAAGTAGTAAGCGAAGCAAACAAATTGAACTTGGCTTATTTAAATTTATGCTTGTAAGCTTTAGGAAATTTTAGAAGTTTTATGTTGCGAAGCACGCGACTAGCATTGGAAATTTGTACCTAAAAATGTGTGAGAACGTAAATATGGATAGGTATAATCCAGTAGCCAGCATTTTTTTCCGGTGGAGTTTATGCCATATTTGTTTTAACGCATTTTATTCAAAGCAAAAAGATTTAAACATTTACAAAAAATATACAGGGTTATCTATTTGCGATTTTCGATATAAATGTAAATGAAATGCATTTAAAATAAATTTTTTTCCTAAATTTTTTTTTTATTATGAAGTTTGAACCTTGGCATTATATGTGAAACACTACATCATTCAAATTAGCGCCTCGTGAATTTTTGCGAACCTCAATCCGTTTGAAGTAATTCTCGACCACGATCTCGGTGGCCTATTACATTGCCAAGACGGACGGGAAAGTTCTCCCGCAATAAAAAAGCCATATTCGCTCGTATTTTGTGGCATGTGACACCATCTTGTTGGAATTACATATTGTCCAAGTCGTGTTCTTCAATTGTAGGTCAAAAAAGTCGGTTATCATACGACCATAACGCTCCGAATTGACAGTGACAGCCTCGCCGCTATCTTTTTCAAAGAAATAAGGTCTAGTCACACCTCCGGACCAAAGAGCGCATGAGACAGTAAGTTTTTTTGGGGTCTCAGAGCCCCAAATGCGACAATTTTGCTTATTTATGTAACCGCCGCTTGTTGTTCAAGCACCCAATCGACGTAACTACGGCCTTGTGAATGGTCAGCTGGCTTCAGTTGTTGTGTGAGCTGGACTTTATATGGATAAAGGTGTAAGTCTAAGTGCAAAATACTCTATAATGCGCCGAAAGACGGTCCCAGCTCTTGAGGACGTCGAGAAATGAACACATTAGGGTCTTCGGCTACACTTTCACTAACCATCCCGCGTCTTCAACTTTCTTTAAAATTTTACCAATTGCTTCATTAGTTGCACGATGATGTGTGGCATAATCTCCTCTTAAAGCTCGAAACGTGTCCATTTTTTAATCACTATTTTTGTAGTAGGTTTCAACAATTTTAACGTAGTGTGTGGTTGTTAAGGGATCCATTTTCATAAATGCCTGACTTTTAACTAAAACAAAACATGTTTGGTTTGATGGCTCAGTTCGACAGATGTCAAAATATAGCCCTGCAGTTTCGAAACCACTAAATGGATAACCTTTTTTGGGGCAAAATCATTAATAACTTCTTCAGTGTCCAAATAAAACCCACATGAAACAATCATTAGGGCTAAGCCATTTAATGTATCTTGTCTGGTCGAGTTCCGAAAAAAGCTGTTTCATAGTTGAACAAGAAATTCTGCAGTACACATAGTAACAGGCCAGGCTACATACATTTTTAGTAAATAACGTAGAAAATGTTTGGGAAAAACTGAGTTCAGCACTCATTTAGTGCTCCTGGTGCAGTAGTTGGACGAATAACAGAGGCTTCCTGAAGGATTTTTTTTGGTATAAAGAAAATACAGTGACAATCATTTCTGTGTCAATATATTTCTATATATTCAACTCATTGAAGTCAGAGTCACTGAAATACACATATACATTTAGATACATACAATTTGGAGATGGTGATTTTATGCTGAACAAATTTGTGGTATGCTTTTGGATCGTTTGGAGTACCATCTGATTTGTCCTTTTTCGATGAGAGAATTCGCGGAAATCTGTCGCTGATTGGAAAATATCCAAACGTATTTTGTTCGATAATCTCGAATAACTTGTAAAACGAGTCCAATGTGTTTAAAAACTTTAGCTAAGTCTAAGTGACGTAAAGTCTTCCACTTGATGCCAAACAAATATTTAAAACAAACTCGCCGCATATAAGAGATTCCAATAAGCCATTTGCCTTCGACGAAACTTCAAAGTAAGACTCACACTCCAATTTTTCAATAATCTCAATGATTGGATATACATCTCTTTAAACGTAAGTAAGCCATCATAGCGCACATTAATACCACATTAATATTTGATTTCTCTGCATGTAATAAATCTTTAATTCTTTTTATTGTTGCAGCACCATCATATCCTTGACCAATCAATCAAATTATGATAGATATGCAAATTTCAATAATCGTTTCCGCGATGTGACTTCCTGCTGCATTTTTTAAAGGGAAAAATTTCAAGGAGTCCTCCCGAAGAATGTATTTCGTAGATTGATCGTTATCAACACATGGTCGAGTTTTTTGCGTTTTTCAGTAGAACTGAAAATCTGAAATAATTGATATTTAACTATAATGTTACAGATGTCGATGGTCTTTCCGTTATCTTGTTCAAAAATTGTCGACCGTTAGTAACGCCTTTAAAGAAAATCTTCAATAAATCTCTTGCAGCTGGAATAATTATTGATGATTGGAAAATAACATCAGTTACTCCAATATTTAAATCAGGAAGCAAAAATGAGGTGGGTAATTATAGGCCCCTTTAGAAACTGAGCACTATTTCAAATAATTTCCAAAAAAGGCTATATTTCAATGTAAAACATATTATTTGTCCTAATCCACACGGTTTTGTACCTGGTAGACAATCACCAACCTCGCTGCTTTTTCCTATTCCTGTCTTTCCGCTTTCAATGAAGTAGATACCATCTACAATGACTTTTAAAGGCATTTGACAGAATTACAATGCTAAGATGGATAATATTATACCTTACTAATAGAAAAAGCTGTGTCTTTAGAGGAAATTTGCTCAAATTTTTTTAGCCCGATATCTGGTGTGCCATAGGACAGTATTCTAGGGCCCCTATTCTTCGTTTTATTTATAAATGATATTCAATCTTTTTTTGCATGCAAATTTCTTTTTTATGCAGATGATTGCAAATGATGTCATAAGGAATCTCAATTACTCGGGTGCGCATCAAGTAGAGCTTAATAATGTGCACACATGGTGCGTAAAAAATCGGTAATCATTAAATATTAATAAATGCTCTCTAGCCACCTTTTCAAAGATCCAAACACGTTTGCAAACTCTTTATCATATTCCAATTACTTGAAATCAGTTAGTGAGGTTAAGGACCGTGGGGTTTACTTTGACTCTAAATTCTCGTTCCACATGCATTATAACCAAATTATCGCTAATTCATAGGCCATGCTTGCATTCATTCGTAGAATAAGTAATGAATTTTAAAATTGTATTATGCAGCATTCATTTGGAAACCCTACCACCAAACTCATATAAACCGTTTTGAATCTATACAAAGAAGTTTTATTCGTTTTTCTAGATCTAACGTTTATAGAACCGAGACCGTCATATTGTTCTAGATGCCATCTAATAAATCTAATGACCCCCAATACTCGAAGAGAATTTTGTTCGATTAATTTCATGCTTGATGTCATATCCGGCAGAATATACTGTCTTGATCTTCTTATTAAGGTAAATATAAATATTCGACCCAGAAATCTTCGTACCTTCGACTTATTTAATATAGATTTGGCCACTACAACTTATAATTCAAAAGCACCGGTTCGAGGACATTTTCTTAGTTTGCGAAACATCTGTTTTTTTGTCTACTAAGAGCGGAAAACACTTGGCGTCATATGCTCTCTACACAATTTTTTTCTAAATTATTTCGCCGCAAGTCTCTGCCACTGCATTTTGTACTGTGGGACTCAAATAGCTTGAATTTTATACTGTACAAAATCATGTTTGGTATTCTCGTCCCTATTTTACAACCATTGCTATCAGTGTTTTAACTGATATCTCCATAATCGTACGCGTAATACTAACTCATGTCAACCACAATGTTTTATAACTTCTATTATGGGAAAGAACCTTGCTCTGTTTTCCTTTATTTATTGGAGTCGAAACCATTCTATTAGCGTTTGAATATAAGGAATAGATTTGTTCCAAGATTTCAAAAATTGTGAGCAAATATTATTTAAAAAGCTCATATGTATATTCCTATATTCAATACCTAAGCTAAATAATAAAATTTCTAAATAAACGTTCTTTTACATAAATATTTCATTCGATTTGAATATAATAATATTGAATGCTATTCATTTACATATAAATCTAGTATTCGCGATTTGATACATTGGACCTAGTCTTGTGTATTTATGATAAATTTCATAAACCTTAAGTTTACAAAAAAGAAAATGCTCGCCAAATACTCAATTTATCGCAAAATTGAATCGCAAAACCCTATTGTATAGTTGCTTGATATCGTGTTTCTCTCTTTCTAACCAGGTGAAATGTAAACACACTCAGCTGTTACTGTAAATTCAGAAATAAATATTAGTTCGCTCACAATCTAGAGTATTTATGATATATATTTATCAAAATTTCATAGCACCGCGAATACGACTGCTTTTTTTTATCAACATAAAATATAAAATCATCCATACCTCTTTAAGCATTGTAGTTGTAACTTAAGATTCCTTTTGCTTGTTCGAATAAAATGAATTTATCTGGTGTCCACGGATCCGTTAAAAACTCGAATTTCTTATTATCCTGAATTTGCGTTCCCAAAAAACTACCAATATCTGTTAGTTTTATATTCCATGGCTAGGAACTTCTTGCTAGCTGTACTTACTACGGTGGAAGCATTACAACTTGGAAGTTCTTCTGGGTACTTTGATTACTGTAATTACCTTAATACCAAATGAAGACCACGTTAACCCATTTTTTTTTTTCATATCGTAAACCGAATTAAAATTAAGAAAAATAAAAAATCAGCTGGTTTGATTGTGTGGGTTGCTATAGCGTCAAGCTACAAATATATGGTATATTCGGGTGTCTATTTTTCAAGTAGCAGTCAGAAATGAATGTACGAATTGTAACGATTTTCATAGTTTATCTAACGAGTTCGCTACTCAATTGACATGTATTATTGTCACTAACGAACTGAACTCATTGCGGTGGTGGGCCGTATATGAAATTAAGTAAGTTGCAGCGGGTGATCTTGATAAACAAATGTGTCCATTAGTTTCCAGCGGAAAACTCAAAGATAGTTTGCTTTGCGGCTGATCTTACCATCTTACCTTCGGGCATGCATCCCAATGGTTTATCATGTACAATAGATCGTGTCTGTGGCTGAGAAAAAAGGCTTTCTGTAAGACCGAAAAGACTTGAGGTTTGCATCTTCACGAGGGAGACAATTTTCGATAAAGGAATTAGCTGGAGGGAATATATTTAAAGTAGGGTCAGTAAAGCACTCCAAATTTGGAATACATGCGGAAGGGTCATTGCATCAAAATGGGAGCTACGAACCCAAATGAAGCCTTGGCTTACTTACATATACTACCATGTGGAGCATTAGTATGGTCGGCGGCAATAGAGAAGAGCCGCTACAACAACAAAACAACAACAATAGAGAAGAAGTGGCGCATTAGATCTCTGGAGCAGAGCCATGTATCTGGATAATGTTGTAGGCTCAACAGTTCCTAATTATCCGGAATTGACTCCGACATATGACCTTCATGTAACGGGTCCCCGCAGGACACTAGCACCTGTTTGCATTCCCACTAAAAGTCACTCATCTAACACTCCTCTCCCTCTGGTCTGAACCCTTCGAAATAGTTTGTTTCCTGGACCATCCGTTAGATGACGTAGACGCCGTAGAGTACTTTTGCTTGCTCCATAACCGTGGCCCCTAAATTTGTTGAAAATACATTAAGACGTACACCGCAAATTTGAGAAGGAGCTTGGGCGAAAATATCTTTAGCGGTAATTAAATTTGAAATAACAATGGACCGGAAATACCAAAATGCCACTCAGAAAATCGTATCATTCCTGAAATAAAGCTTGCATATGAATAAAATGATTCCAAATGAATTGGTCTAAAATGAATAGCCGTGGGTGTCACTCAAATTTGTGGAACTGTTTCTGAATAACTCAAAGTAGTCAGCATCCAACAGTTGAATTGAGCACAAAAAAAGCTCAGATGAACTTCTTGTGCTTATTGTCCTGATGGCAATCATAATTTGCTGCCCTCCGCAATGCCAAATCAGTTGCTGTTCGAAGCTGTTAGTGTTCGGTTGTGCCTGGAAATTAATAGAACGGAGAAAAATTCGGAACGGGAAAACGGAAAGGAGAAGCAGTTGCTGAAGGATAATCACACATTTTAACAAGGAGCATATAGGAAAATTGAAGAGTTGGTAAAATTGAGAGAGTCTGCGCACAATCTCAAATTGTTAGAGCCGATTTGACAACAAGTGAGAAAAAGCCACGGAAAAGAAAAGTGCAATGTGGAAGTGATGAGCAAATGCATGGTGTTCAAATACCCGCAGTATACATACATATATAAGTGTGTACATAAGTGAATGTACATACATGCAATATATATTTTACATACCATCAAGTGATGATTACTACTACAGTGTTTTATATTCATGTGTGAGTAGAATCCCGATTGCAGTGATAACATTTTCCATGCATGTATAGGTGAATACTTATACATATACATATATGCATTTACGAGAAGATAGTTAAATAAAAAGGGCAGGAAACATAAAAGCGCAAGCATATAGTGAATTAAAAGTACGTGAGTGTTGTGTACGAGTAGAATTGAAAATTAAAAAAAAAATATAAACATCAAGTGGAAACACGATGCATGAAAACCCGACACTCCAGCATCAACGCGAAAGACAACGATTAAGAATCAAAGCCGCAACTTGAGGTGTTCCCAATGCTTTGTCGCATGTGGTATATACAAGTGTTGAAAGAATTCTTAATTTTTATTAAGTTTTTTCCATAAAAAATTATAAATTTTATCTGTAAAAATTAGATACTCATAACAATCAGTGCAGTGATAAATTGATAAAAAATGATAATTTATCGCAGGTGAATTTAAAGGAGTATGCAACAGAGTGGATGCTCAAAGAACGGTAGGTAAGTTATGGAGTTTTTTAAATGTACATGTGTGACACATAAGATGTAGATATGGATGTAGATATTTAAGTACATTACTTATAGAACAATTAAATATGTATATAATTTAATATTAAAAACGTAATGAATTTACTAAATCAGCATATACAAGTATCTGTGTGTGTGTTTTTTAAATAAGTATTTTAATTTTTTACGCTTTAAAAATAGTGTGTATACCAAAGTATATATGTGGAGTTACATACATATATATTTACGTTAACATACATATTTTATTTGCATTTGAAGAGTTAATTTCGCACCGGTTCTTTGGCTCATAGGCCACCCATATAGATATGCATATGTATGTAAATGAATTATTTATGTATCCATAAATACGGATTTGAAAATATAAAATAATATTTAACTATAAATATTATTACATTAAAATTAAATATATTTAACTTTATGGATCTTAAATATACAACTACTGCAACACTACTTTCTATACTCGTACAAAGTTAGAAAACTCGAATTTGGGGTCTCAGGAAAATAACCATTTATATATGCATGGATTTGAAAACGATTAGATTATATTATATATATGTATTTGGCGCTTTATAACCGAAGCTATTTTCCTCTTTTACTGTTATTTTTATTATCATAAATTCTTATTCCAAAGAAAATTCTCAGTGTGCAGACAACTTTTGGGATAAAAAATATAAAAAAGAACATAGAGTAATTTTATCAGGCTAAGCTAAAATCTACTGTATAGTGCAAAACGAATATTTTCTTTAATACATTTTCTGAAGAAATTTATTTCCCATTAAATATTTTCCTACTAAACTATATAGCAAATTTAGTATTTTTCTTAATTTTTTAATTTTATCTAGTAAAATTAAGGTTTCGACTCAAAGTTCATGTATTTATTTCTTAAATCTACTGCGATATTTTTTAACAAAAACAATGTTCGTTTTTTTACATATTCATCTTTTTTTCTTCTTTATCTGTTTTTCCTTCAAGTCTTCAAATTTTTTCCGGATTCGTGAAGTTATCTCAGAAAAACCAATATATTCTTATTTTGAGCTTCCTTTTCCACATGCATACTTTTAAGCGAATTCATGATTTTCGTCAACAAATTTAATAATTTATGTGTTTGAATATATACACTGAATAAATATACATGATCTACATACATATATGGTAATAAATAATTATAATTTATTACGATTTAAATTTTCATTTCTTTTGTTATGTAAGAAATTTATTTGAGAAATTCTATACCGACAGACTCACTGTTAGTTCATTAGTTGGATAATTGAGATCGTACTGTAACTTATAAACGGTTTTCCAATAGGGGTGATATGATTTCTAATTGTCGTTTTGGGCATTTTCAATATGTCATGATCTGTCATTTTTTTCATTGTATTCAGTAATGTTTACAATTTCATCCACGGACCACCATAAACCCCGTGAATTTGCTGATTTTGCCTTAGAACAACTTGAAAACGATAACGATTTTTTTAAGAAAATCATCTTCTCCCATGAGGCTCACTTTCATCTGAGTGGTGCGGTAAATAAACAAAACTGTCGATTCTAGTGCGAAGAAAATCCACAAATTATTCATGAACAACCATTACATTCACCTAAATTAACAGTTTGGTGTGGTGTTTGGTCTGGTGGAATCATCGGTTCGTACTTCTTTCAAAATGAAGCTGGCAGCACCGTTACTGTCAATGGAGAGCGGTATAGATCGATGATAACCAACTTTTTATGGCCACAATTGGAAGAAGTTGATCTTAACAACATCTGGTTCCAACAAGACGGGGCTACGTGTTACACAGCACGTGCAACAACCGAATTATTGCGAGAAAGGTTTGGAGATTCGATTATTTCAAGAAATTGTGACATTGAATGGCCTCCAAGAAGTTGTGATTTAACACCATTAGACTAGTTCTTGTGGTGTTATTTGAAGTCATTGCTCTTTAGCAATAAAGCAGACTCTCTTCAGGCTTTAAAAGTCAATACTGAACGTGCTAATCATGCCATACGATTTGATTTAGTGGAAAAAGTGCTCAAAAATTGGGTTCATCGAATTCGTTCCTGCAAAAAAAATCGTGGAGGTCATTTGAATGATGCTATATTCAGAACTTAGATGTATTGATTGTACTTCACATTAAATAAAAAACATTTGAATTTCATTAAAAATTAGTGTGTTTTTTGTTTAAATGAAATCATATAACTCTTATTGGAAAACCCTATATCAGAAACAAAGAAATCTTTCCAAAAATTAGCATAGATATATACAAGACTTTTACTTGTAACAGATTATGTACGTACTTTTGTATATAAAATTTCATCTGACAATAAAGCATCTCGAGAGAGGAGAAAATGTACTAAAAATGTAATTATTTTTACTAAATTCATTATGAAATTTCTTGAATTTCTTGAATTGGCTATTTATATTTCTAGTTGTTACTTCATGACCTTAAGCAATGTAATAAACATTTCATGTAATTAAAAGCATTTACAATAATAAAAAACTTCAGATTAAATAATAGACCAGATTGTTTATAATCTTCAATATAGGTGTATTACGGCATAATTTTCGATAACACATTTTCAAGTTTTCTGAAAGTGGGGAATAAGAGGTAGGTAGGTAGCTTGGGTGGGTAATTTTTGGCAGTTTACAAAATAAAGTTATCAACTAAATTTAAATTTAGTCATATATTGTTACTTACTTTTTATTTACATATGTGATAGTAATCTTATATGAAATACGTCCATCACTATTGGAACGTGCTTAGCATACACTATCATAAATATATCTTTCAAATTTATTTCTTTCACTTATATTAATTACAATATAAAAGTTCTTTGTTCTGGGCATAAGCATAGTTCATTACAGATCTTCAAACAAAATGTAGGTCCCTCCATTTGTTGGTAAAACATCAAGACGCAAAACCACAAACTGGAGGAGGAGCTCGGCCGAAAATCGCTTCAGCGGTTACAAAGCGCCAAATATATATATATATATAAGTATATATATATATATATATATATATATATATATATATAGATATATATATATATATATATATATATATATGTATGTAAATACATAAATTTTTAAACAATATTTTGTTTTAGTAAATTACAAAAAATTTCGCGCTTTTCTTCACTAAACCGGTGTGATTAAAGCCATTTCTTTCAAAATATCTCTTCCAAGTTTTCAGTTTTTTTCAGTTTTTCAAGGGCTTAAATTTTCTTTCTTACTTTTTCCATCTGTGAATTCAAAACAAATTATTCGACTGTGGCGTGTTTCCTTCAACAAGTTCGGCACTGATTCCAAAATTAGCATTCGAGTAACCAAGATGTCCTAAAGCATCGTAAACTCATACATTCACAAAATTTTCACTCTGAGCACTATGTGCTCGGCTCCTTATAACTTTCGTTCGTTTGCTTTTGTATAAATCGGCTGGTTTATTAGAATAAAATTAAATAATTAGGTGCTCACAACAATTATATCTTTTTAACATATTCATTTGCGATTTATAACTTTATGAGACTATATGAAAATCCTATATATATATCTCTTTTTATAACATATTATCCCACAATATCGTACATGGTTGCATGTACAGCCTCCACTAAGTGTATTAAGTAATATTCAATGGTTATCACCATAGCAACAGTACCTGAGTGGTTACCAGTGTGTGCTACGATATCGAGGTCATCTGTTCAAACCAGAATCAGACTTGAAATAAAAAGCTCCTTATAAAAATTCATCAGGTGTCCGTAGACTGCGTAGGATAAGTTGTAGGAACCTTCACTTCTTGGAAAAAAATCAAGAAGCGCACCTCACATTTGAGGATTAGCTAGATTGAAAATCGCCTCAGCGGTTTTAAAGCGCCAGTTATGTAAATGTAATAAATTGTATACGTAAAGGAAATACTAAAAAATGGAAAATAATCGCTTATTTCTTAAATGATGGTGTGCAGCTCCATATATCTATACCATACATGTACAAGTACATACATATGCACATAATTGTGTACACCACGGATGCTATCTATGGCAATTCTGAGTGTTGTTTTATTGTTTCATTACAATCTAATATTAAATTCCAATGTTTGTGGTATATACATACATATGTACATGTGCTTAAAGTATGGATGTGTGTGTCAATTTGTTCATTTAATTGCGGTGAGTTCAAACCACGGAAACATTGAAATACCATGTACAAAAAATGAAGAAAACCAAACAATAGTTATCTGATTATTTGAAGAATGTCTACCCAAATAACCTTACGAGTGGGATATACGAGGGAGCGTTTTTATGTTCGCTGAAAGAGAGGGTTGGGAGGGAGGGGGAAGGATTTGCTGGAATACTTCTAAAAGAAGCCATTAAAGAGAAAAGACAGGGGAAATTTATGAAAGGTGTGCCGCTTTGCGTTGGCTGTCCAGACCTGGCGCAGACTGATTATTACCTGTTTTCAAAAATGAAAACAATTTATCACCGATGATGAAGTCAATGACGCACTTTTGGCATATTTTGAAGATAAAGAGAAAACATTTTTTATGAGGGTATAAAAAAACCAGTGACCGTAAATAATGATTATCTGTATTTTCTTCACTGAAAAAAATCATTCACTTAGGAAACCCGTGATTTTCAACAGAAGGTTTATACTTGCGTACTCTTTGCAGATCTGAAATTATTTCTTATTTCATGATTTTTATAAAATTGCATAGTTGATAATAAATATTTTTCGAGTTTTGCTAAAACACTTAAACAATATACATTATTATTGAGAGCGAAAAAATATCGCTCAGAAAATAATCATTATTCTTTGATTGTTATTTTTTTCGCTCAAAATATCGCTCAACCCCTTTTCAATCATTCACTTTATAAAGTCTTATATCAATTTTTTTCGAAAATTTACGTGAAAAAAGGTGATCCGAGTTTAGCGATATTTTGGACGAAAAAATAACGGTCAAAGGATAATGATTATTTTGTGAGCGATATGTTTTCGCTCACAGTAAAATGATTATTGTTTAAGCATTTTAGTAAACCTCGAAATATAATTATTGTCAACTGAACAAAATTATGAAAATCAATAAATAATCATTAAGTTGTGATTTTTATTTTATTACTTATATGTTTACGTTCCATGAAATAACTTGATTGAAAGGTGTGAAGATATATCCGTTTTGAAGGTGAATATATTGTATAAGTACATATATATATATTTTAATACTTGTCTTAAAGTTAGACGCGACTTGAGTGGAAATGATTGACGCACAACACCGCCTTGTCGATTTTAAGCTCATCTCCAATCCCTTATGATTGAATATAAAGTAACGTGAATATAAATATATATTATGGTGCTTTATAGCCACTAGAACCATTTTCGGTTAAGCTCGTCCTCCTATTTCAGAGCTACCTCCATATACAAGATATTAAATTATATATAACTTTCATTAAGGCCTGTAAATCATTTATATACTGCTAAGAACTCCATAATATTTGTTTCTTTCTGTAAATTCAAAACAATTTAACTCCATGATATTTGTTTCAGTACGAGACAAGTTCATGGCTTAAGTCGAATAATTAGTTTTACTTTTGGTTTAGTTTTAAAGAAATATTTTATTTGTTAATTATTGTTTGTTATTAGCATTGTCGACGTTTCATACTTGCAGCTTGGTAACTGATTTTTTGGTAAAATATTGCACTTTCACCGACAAATACTCTAAATGTGACATTTGTGATGGATACTTTTCAGTTGAAGGATATTGAGGCACTAGATATTTGTTTGATCGTGCCAACTTTATATCGAATTAGAAGAATTCTTTTGTTTAAAGCATTCTCACCACTGATACCTCGTAATTGCTTATGTAACTTTTAGCGCTGTTAAAATTCTACACGAAGCAGATAGAAAAAATCAATAGTTAATAATGTTCCTCAGTTATTCGGACATTTATGCCACTCCATTTAAATTTGTCAATATTGTCCAGTCAATGCCATTGTATTCACCAGAATCCGTCAATTGAGAGTTTGCGTGTTAATTGTATGTATGTATGTATGTGTACACGTCTGTAAACAAGTGCGTATACGCAACGTAAATTCAGTATGTTCATACCTAGGTATATATGTTATATACATATGTACATATACGCATGTATAAAAAGCCATGCGACAGTTTGTCTTATGTATTGAAAATACTACGACAATAACCGATGTTTTTGGGGATGTGTTAAATCCTTATATTCGGACAAATGCAATTTACTTCGGTTCGAATTACGGATTTGCATTTCACAACCAACTTGACATATTCGTTGTTATTTCACATAGCAAACACGTGTGTAAATCGATTAACTCATTATACGAGTCCGAAATGGCGGCCATAGCTATACCCACTTCTACTTGTATATGGCAAATGAAAATTTACATATGTACATGTGACCATAGGAATTCAATGTCTATATTATACACATGCCGATAGGTAATATACAGGCCCTCGTAAACTCCTATATATTCCAATGTACATATTTGATAGTGATATATGTATGTATGTTGGAAGTTGTAATTGTAGTGAATGGCACTCCAGAAATTCTGTCATACGTGCTCGTATACGCATGTCGCAGAATTTAAAACCGCAATCGTACAAAAATGGATTGTTCCTATGTACATACATATGTATATATTTACATTTGTATGTATGTACATATATATAAGTAATTAAAAATACTTACATCGTACGTAAAAATACATATATATGATGTAGATTTGCTTCTCGCCACGCAGGCATATGTTAATGCATTACTCATAATCAATGGATGTGAAAAATAAATAAATACAACATACATATGTACGAGTATGTACTACAGATATCTGATTTAGCAAAATCCATAAAAACATTATACAAAGTTTGTTAATTCTAAACCCTCAATTATCAGAATAAAAATCACCATCCTTCTGAGATTAATTATGTTTTCATGCCTTGTTCTCGCTAGACTACAAAGTCGAAACATATGAATAAAATCGAAAAAATGATTGAATTTCACAGTGGTGGGCTTCTAGTTGTAAACGGCTTTGCCGCTTATATCTTTTTAATGTTTGTAGTTTTGCTTTCTCCAGGCTGGATAAGGAAGCGAAGCGAATGGGTCTGGTAGTGAACGACGGCAAGAAAAAATATCTCGTCATCAAACAAAAAGTCAGAGCATTCGAGTTATGTATCCCACATCACTGATGACAGCCATAACTTTTAAGTCGTAGATAATTTCGTCTATCTGTGAACCCACTTCAACACCAACGGCAATATCAGCCTCAAAATAATACGCAGAACCACTCTTGTCAATAGGTGCTCCTTTAGATTGAAAGACAATTGAAAAGTAAAGTCCTTTCTCGATGATCGAAAACTAAACTCTACAAGTCGCTCATTATTCCCGTCGCGCTATATGATGCCGAAGCGTGGACGATTAACGACATCTGATAGAAAGGTTTTGCCAACGATTTTTGGACCTTTGTTGTTGGCAAGGGCGAATACCTCAAACCACCCAATGATGAGCTGTACGAGTTATACGGCGACATTGAATAGTTGAGCGAATTAATAGACAGCGAGCTACAGAGCCCGCCGGTGAATCAGAGGAAGATCTCCACTCCGTTGGAAAGATCAGCTGGAGAAGGAACCATTTTCACTTGGTGTCTCCAAATGTAAGCGGTATCTACGTCAAAAAAGAAGAATATATTTTTGAGTTTGATATAAAATACTATTTTAAGAAGACTACCTAAAACGAAAAACTACCAATATTTGGTTGAGGATTTTTATTGGGGAAGCTAGTATTTTAACAATGATTATAATTACTCCTCTCAACCAATTTCAGATCATCAGATTTTGAGTTTTGGTTTCATCTGTAAACAAGCTCTTTATGTGAAAGGTAAACTACTATAATGCCCGATTGCGCTTATATTACCTCATGTGAGATATATGAGGTATATTTTTTTGCTGGTGACATTTTGTAGTTAAGTTGGATCTTTACTGTTAAATCTGACTGCAATTGATCCAACGATTATTTAATTATATAAGAGAAATGGGTATAACCAGAACAAATGTTGGTCTTTGAATTATTTAACTTTTACCTAAAACTGGGCGAAGCTCCTCACCCAACATTTCATACGGGTGACTCAACACAACAAAGTACTTATTATATATTATATTACCTATTGTGGGCGTTCGTATAAATATAAAATGTTAATCCTCGTATATCTGCACAAACTGACTTGGTTACATAAAACTACTTCCTCATTCTATTTACTGAGCTCAATATATATTACGGTTTTAAGCAAATTTACTGTTGACGGAATCATAAATTTTTGAACTTTTTTTACTCTCTTGTACCTTGAATTATTCGAAATGTTCACCACCGGACATAACCACAATTAATTGTATCTTCGTATTTTCCTCTTAATATGAAAAATGTTTAATTTTAATGAAAATAAAATATAAATTTACGAGGATTTATGTGTGAAGTGTAAATTCAGTATGTTAAAAAACTTTAAGAAAATAGGATTTTTGGAGAAAATCAAACTAAATATTAACAACAGAAACTTTACGTTATTTTAGTAATTAATTGTAAGTGAGGAAAACATTTTTTTTTTTTTTTTTTTTTTTTAAACAGTATGTATATTTTTTTAATCAGATACAAAGCTTTTCGGAAATGGTTAACAATATCTCGTGAAAAAACCTGTTTAAAAATTCGAAGCGCTGTAAAAGTGTGCAATGGGTTATTGTGAGCAAAAATTTGAGGAAAGCTTGTGTGAGTGATTTATATTAAAAGTTTCTGGAGAACTAAAAAAAAGTTGCGATATTGCAGCATAGAGGAGTCATCTATTTCATAAATTTAATGGTATACATTTTTGTACAGAAAACTTGAAGTTTTAATATTAAGAAAACTTGAATTCGTTTGAAAGTTATATCTATATTATATAACAAAGTGCAACATTTTGAAGGTCAATGTTTCGGTCATATGGTTTGGCGATTGTTACTGAAAGTGCTAACGAAAACAGATTTATTCAATATTAACAACTTTGCTAAATACACCAGAACAAAGTGTGAAAATATCAAAATGAAGTGATATCAAAACCGACTTTGAACCAACAAATATGTGAGGCCTTAAAATGCGAACGGCAGCTAAACTGGCAAAAGCAACGATTCTAGAAACTAGTTTTGATAAGATTTTTCAGTAACAATCGCCAAAACCTACGGCCGAGTTTATGTGTTGCACAGAAGGAAGTAAAATATTAAAAAAATTTGTGTAATTTATGTCTTCTCCTGCATAAATGTTTGTTATGTTCACATATATGAGTATATTTTTTCAACAATAAAAATGACTTTTATAATAATATAAATGTGAAGTCGCGCCCATTATAAATATTACGGTTGTCGTAACTTTATATTTTGCGAGAGCTGTTTGATAAGTCAGCGATAAATACATGTAAAGACAACACTGCTTCCGTCAGCTGTCATCGATTAATAGACTGCTGTAAAATTTTGAGAAAGCTGCACCAATTAGTTTGTGTTTGACAGCCAATGAAAGCAGAAGATCTCGTGAATTTTAAAGGAAAAAAGTGAATTTCGTGTGTTGCTTAAGCACAATTTTTTGCGCAAAAACCCATCATCAGAAGCAAGGAAAGACTTGATAAATACCATAGGGACTCTGCACAATGAATTCCAATGTCTAAGCAGTGGTTTATCGAGTTCCTTTACCGTAGCAGTACATGTGACGCCGAGCGTTCAGGTCGCCCAAAAGAGGTCGTCACGCCAGAAATCGTCGATATAATCTATGACATGATATTGGGCGATCGGAGAATAAAAATCCATGAGGTAGATGCGGCTTTAGGCATCTCAACTGAGCGGATTCATCACATTTTACATGAATATTTGGACATGGATAAGCTATCCGTGCGATAGGTGCCGCGATTGCTCATACAGTCCCATAAGCGCAACCTTGTAACCACTTCAAAGAAGTGTTTGGCAACCGCAATCTAAGAATTTTTTTACGTCGTTACGTGACCACACCACACCAGAGATCATCAAGCCAGTGAATTTTTCCGGGTGAAGGTGCACCAAATATGGCCAAGGTAGTCTGCCGGGCGACAAGGGCACAAGGCCAAAGTTTTTTGGGATGCAAGATATGCCATTCACATCGATTATCTTCAAAAGGATGATCACCGGCGAATACTATTCAGGCCTATTGGACAGATTCAGTGTTGATTTGAAGCAGCAGAGGTGCACACGTTTATAGTCACAATTTCAATAATTCGTGAAATGGGCTTCGGACTGCTACCCCATCCAGCATGTTCCTTAGATTTAGCACCCTGCGACTATTTCTTGTTTCCGAACCTGAAGAAATAATTGAGCAGTAAGAGATTCGGAAAAAGATTACAGAAACAAACGCATATTCTGAGTTCTTGAAAGAACCTATTATTTGGAAGGAATACAAAAATTGGAAAAACGTCAGATTAAATGCATAGAGATAAAAGTAGACTATGTTGGAAAATAAAATGTGATTTTTCCAAAAACCTGTCGCTTGGGGCTGTTAAGTTAACAATTAAAATGATCAATATCAAGAATTATATATGATATATAGGGAGGCATAAGAATTTTAGAAATACTAAGGTTGGGAAATACTGCTCTACACCTTTACCATGGTCCTAAGGAGTTTCGATGAAATCTTTGCGTTACTTACTAAGTTTTGAGCATTAGTTCGTCCAATTGAGCAAAGCTAATAATTCATTACAAAACTTTATTATTATAAATCTTTAATAAACATGAAATGGTAATTGTGTGAGAACGAATTAAATATATTTGGAATTGACAAAGACACGAGAAATGGTACAAACGTATATTAAAGATTTTAAAATACTTGTATAACACTATTAATTAAAGGGTCATCTGATATTAAGAAAATAATTCAAACCGCTGAAATGGACGCCACCGTCAAGCGCCTTTTTTTGGGATCGCTTGGCGCGTTGTCTACAGGAGCGGTACACATTAATATTTTTACTTAATCGGCACGATATTATCTTCTTAAAATTGGGCTCTATTTTAATTAGCATCGCTTGTGTTCGATAAATAAAAATTGTATCCGTAAAAATATATAGAAACAAGGTCTCGATTGAGCCGCGCAACTGCGTTTAACACGCATATCACATCTATCCTTTACAATTTGTTGCTTAGATATGCAATTTTTCAACTGTTTTTATCTACTAAATAATCAGTTGAATAATATTGCGCACGAAAATAAATCGGACCCACACTGATGAAAACAGTGGATGGCTTTTCTGGAATTTGTTTTCTAAAACTCTCTCGGTTGGATCGTAAAATATATATCCATGTATATATATGAATGTATGCAAATTCTACAAATATGCATAATTAAAATCAGCAAAGCTCGGAAAATTCTATGTGCTGCTAAATAATGAGCACATATACTTATATATTTATGTATGAATGCTTGTATGAAAAACATCATACGTACGACCAGCCAGGAAAGACAAAATTTGGATATTGATTTTTCCACCCGGTGATAAATCTCATTCTGTTTTACTCTTTTTCGGGTAATGAACCCCATTTTATTCCATGGCATAATTATAGATATGGTAAAAATATTACAGGAAAACTTATTCACCTTTTATGATGTTTTTAATTATGTCACATACATATGTGCACAATACATTTTAAATACTGTCAACAGAACTTTGAAAATTTTAATTGTTAATTTTAATTATTTTACGTAAAAATAATATTTTCAAAAAAAAAAAATTAAAATTTAAAAGAAATAAATTTTTTAAATTGAACCAAAATATTTCCATTCACAAATTTTCGTTTATTTGTGTATATTTTAGATTTTATACATCATACCAATTTTCTCTTATAACCTTTCCTCAAGTATATTACATAATTAGCGCATTATAACGGTTAAACCGATTTTTGGTCGACCTTCTTCTCCAATTTATGGCCTGCGTCTTATTCTAAGGTGCCTCTAAAAGGCCGATGGATTTTTTATAAGGAACTTTAATTTCATGTCAGGAAAACCCTTGTAGGGGTTGAAATTCCATGCCGAGGGGTAGCTTCAGTTAAAAAATTTACTAAAGGTTTTACTTAAATAAATTTTCTATGATTTTGGATGTTGGTTTATCAAAACATCAAAGGTCCTAGTCCGAACAGAGTTTATAGAGAATAATTTTGAACGGAAAATCTGTTGGGCGCATTGTGTACTGTTGCTGTTACTGAGATCAAAGTCAATAATGACTTCATTTCATTTTCAATATTCATTAAGGTTTTATAATTTCGTTATTATTTGACAATTTTGAAGACATTTTTGGGAAGGATTTTCTTCGTAAAGTAATTCAAAAGTTCTTAGGAACCGCCTGTCAGTGCCAAAAACTTTTAAATTTGCACAGAGCTACAGGCCTCCACACAAATATTCGTATGTACATATCTATGAGTATCTTTTTGTGAGTAGACATCTGCTTTCTTTACTTATTTAATTTAATGACGAAGTTTGCTCGCTTTGAATAACATAAAAATCAACTTAAGCTTCAAACTGCAGCATGTACTAGAGATTCGTTTGGTTTAGAGCTATTGGACTATAACGAAGACTTTTATTCATTATGTGCTATGTGTGTTTGTGTGCATGCGTATTTCACTTCCTAACTCATTTCTGGAGAGCCTTTTTTATTTTGCTGCTGCCACATTTATTGTTTTGTTGCCTACGTCGCTTCTATTGATGTAGCTGCAACCAACCGCTTGAAACAAATGAGAATTATCGATTTTTATGCGGCTTTTTGCTGTTGCTGACTGCCTAGTTAGTGGGCGTGGGAGCTTATCATTCAACAACGTTTACCGCATAGCTTCCAGCTTCTCTTTTATATCTTTTATTTAGTCGTTTACTTGCATTTTATAGAAGTCATTAGTTCGTCGACTCGGCCCACAATACACATACAAACATACTTGTACATATATAGTTATGTATGGATGTATGAATATAAAAATATATTTACAAGCATATGTAAAGATGTAAGAAAATAATATCACAATTTTACTCTGAAGTGCTTTTTCTGGCTCAACATCGCACAGTGTTCCGAAGTAGTAAAATCAGGAAAAGTAGGAACTTATACACTTTAACTGCCAAAAGGAAGAAAACATTTTGTTAAAAAAAGGACTTATATGTATGATTATTCTGGTTTTTTCTAGCCGTATGGTTATTAAGACGTAGCAATTTTCACGCAATTTTCATTTCGTTCACGCAATTCGCTGTCAAAAATTTAAATTCTGCAAAATTCAGAAGAAATTCTTGAAACTACATAGGGACCGTTCATATAGAGGGTAATCCATTTCGAGGTTCCCTATTTTTTTTTAATGAAAAAAACACAGAAAATTCAAATTTAATGGGGAATGTTTATTATCATTCGAAAGAACATTCTTTGGCATTTATTATTTTTTGAAGATTATCTCTAACAATTTCTGGCTGCGGCTACGTCTCAGATGGTCCATCCGTTGAGTCCAATTTTCGATGACTCGTTCTAGCGAATCACACGCGTGATGTTTTGTTCCAAGGGCTGAATCGAAGCGGGATTGTCCGCATAGACTTTAGACTTTACATATCCCCACAGGAAAACGTGTAACGGTGTGATATCACACGATCTTGTTGGCCAATAGACCGGCCCAAAAAGTGAAATTGTCTGTTCACCGAAGTGTTTTCTCAATAAATCCATTGGTTGATGTGATGTGTGGGAAATGGCACTGTCTTCTTGAAACCAAATGTCGCGGAGATTACGAACTTCAATTTCAGGCATCAAATAGTCGGTTATCATGGCGCGATAAGGGTCGTCATTGACGGCATCAGTTTTGAAGAAATATATCTTGAATCCCTTCAGGTTGCTCTTCGTCCCAAATGCGGCAATTTTGCTCGTTTACATACCCATTGAGCCAGAAATGGGTCTTATCGCTGAACAAAATTTGGCTCGAAAACGTCGGATCTTCTTGTAACTTTTCAAGAGCCCTTAGAGCGAAGCGATCTCGCTTGGGAAGGTCGAGTGGCTTCAGTCCTTGCACAAACTTTACACGTTTTCAATTTGAGATCTCGACCTAAAATGAGCCAAGTCGTTCCATACGTTAGTCCGGGTTATTGCAAACGGTGCGACTTTCCACAGTCTTCGTAAACACTCTCAGCTACGGCCACTATATATTCTTCACTGCGTGCTGGACATGGTCTATTCGGTCGAATATTATCCAATAATGAATCCTGTGTCTCAAAATGGGTGATGGTGTTGCGATTATAATGACCATAAGTTGAGCGATGCGCGCGACTCACATTCATTACGTGAATTTTCGTAATAAAGTTGAAGGATTTGTAAACGATGCTCAGGCGTAAGTCTTTCCATGATGAAATGCGCGTGATCTGTCAAGAAAAGACTATTGAAAAAAGTACCACTACGTGGATCACCCTTTACCACGTAGCTCGGTTAAAGGGCGGGGGAAGGATAAGTTTGAATGCTACATACGCATGAAAACCTTTTTATATACTAGGCGTTGTAACAAACCACAAATTGGAGGAGGAGCTCGGCCAAAATTTTTTTCAGCGGTTACAAATCGTCAAATATATACTATATGTATGCATATGTATAATCGAACGAAACTGTCACTCAAACCGGACCAGTGTTGCCATTTAACTTATTTACGGCTAAATTCAGCTATTCTTAATAACTCTGTGTGCTTATAGGAATAGATAGGCTCAGTCATGTGTGCTATACTAAGCTAGGGGGGAAACGAAGATTAGATGCCTTGCTGTTATGAATATTACAAATTAGTTGATTGGGAGTTAAGTTATTAATCTCTTTTTTCTTCTTCGCTTACGGATATATAGACCGTTAATCATGACTTTGTTTTGCTGTTTAGCGCCAATGGAAGGCACAAAGTGACGTCAAATCCATGCGATCGCCTCTCGGCAGAGAATGTCATTCTGAGTGTATTCTGACCCCAAAATAATAGTTTTTCATAGGAATCTAGTTGTCGTTTCGAGGCGGACGAAAAACAGTTTTAGCAGTTAAGAAGAACTTATTCATGTATGTAGATATAAGGTGTGTTCAAAGGAAAAGGTGAATTTTGAATTTTTTTGAAAAATACTTAATTATTCATCAATATCTATTTTCTGCCTTTCGAAGTAATCCCCTCGGATGTAATACACTTGTGCCAACGCTTTTTCCAATCCTCGAAGCACTTCTGAAATGCGCTTTTCGGCATAGCCATCAGCTCTTTCTTCGATTCTGACTTGATGTCATCAATTGTGGCAAGACGCTTTCTTTCCTTTCATTGGTTTCTTTACTTTTGGGAATAGGAAAAAGTCGCAGTGAGCGAAATCTGGTGAATGCGGTGGTTGAGACATGATTACGGGTTTGTTTTGGCCAAAAAATCACGAATAATTAATGTAGAATCCATGATTTGTTTTTGCAGAATTCCAATCGTTTAAGCCGTATTGCTTCACGCAAACGTTGCATAACTTCCTTATTAACTTATTAACTGTACGACTTTTTGGCATGAACTCATGATTCACCACACTGTAATCAAAGAAAACAGTGACCAAACCTTCACCTTTTCCTTTGAACATACCTCGTATATATATCAGGTTCAATGCGAGCACCTACTTAAATTCGTGGAGTGCTCCTCAAGGTTTCTCAACAAATAGATTTATTTAATTTACTCTAAAATACCTCCGAACGGCTGATGTTGTCGTTGCCGTTGCCGTTTTGATCTGATCGGACCAAAATTGGTAGTTTCATTTTCCTTCGGTAGTTTTGTTGGCAGGGAATATTTTTTTCTACATATTTAGGAAAATTATAAATGTAGATAAATTTAAACATTGAAGATGGAAATGCCAAAATGTTTATATACTAGAACAAACTGTGAAGAAGTTATTCAAAGTAAATTTAGCGAAGTTCTTCAACATATCGCTGATATACACCTACGCCCCGGCGAAACAATCTCAAATGGTTTGAGGCTGATCAACTTCGCCGGTACGCGGCTTGTGGTTGTCTGTAGAATTAGATTCATCAAGCTACTTGGATGTCTCCGAATCGAAAAACTCACAACCAGATCGATCATGTTGTAATAGACGGAGAACATGTCTCTGTTTTTGACGTAGCAAATATACGCATCCACCTCCGTGCAGTAAAGAACGTCCATCAACAAACACAAGTACGGCTCGACCTCGAAAAACTGCAATCACAACAGAAAGACGAAGGGTTTTCTACTCGACTTGCACTCCTGCTCTCTGAGAGTTCGGTATAGAGGAACTGTGGGCCGGCATTTCAAACTTCCTATGCACAGCTGCACCCAAAACTATTTGGTTTTAGAAAGATCAAAAGAACAGCTGGTACAATGAAAGAGACGCATATATAGACAAAAGAGAAAAAAAAACCGAGATGCGTGAGTATAAAAGATTGAAAACCTGGCGAAAAGATGTGACGACTTACAAAAGGTTTCAAAACCGGAGCATACTCTTGTAGAACCCATAGAAGTGATGTAGCGACAGATACCCAGGATATACTGAATTTATAGATGGCACACTTCCCTAATTACAGTAAAAATAAAACAAAAAGAGGTTGCAAACCATAAGGAATCGTAATCGATGACAATAGAACAGATGTTTCACTACCTGACTATGAAGAAGTTTGAGTAGCAAATACCCGTCTATAATAAACAAAGCTAAATAGACAAGGTAAAACCTTTATAAGAGTGTACAGGTGCTGCCGTACGCCGATTATATTGCAGCAAATCATATGGGGCTGCTAGTGGACAAGGACAAGACGAAACATCCTGCCATTAAACAAACAGTCATCGGCTCCCAAGTTACTATTATCATAACTTCGAAGTCGTAGATAGTTTCTGGGACCAGCATTAACACCAACAATATCAGTCTGGAAGTTCAACTCTCTCCAAAATGTGCTAATGTGGACTGAGTAGGCAACTGAAAAGTCAAGTCTTCTTTCGTCAATCAAAGACCACACTCTACATGTCACTCATCATTCCCGTACTGCTCGATTGTGCGGAGACATGGACGATGAGATGATAAGTCGATGTTAGGAGTTTTCGAGAGAAAGGTTTAGCATAAGATTTATGGAGCTGTGCATGATATACGGCGACCTTGTAGATACTTCTCTGAATTAAGAGGCAGCGGCAACGCTGGCTAAACCGAGCAGACCGTATGGATGAAAAACTCCAGCTTGGAAGGTTCTCGATGCAGTACCCACACGAGGAAGCAGAGGAAGCGGAATACCTTCATTCCATCCAAAAGCGAAAACAAAAACCTTGCGGGTCCAACATATTCGTTTTTTCTCTTGCATTCTGAAATATAATTCATAGTTTATTTTGGAGCTATAAAGAACTGGTACAAAAAGTATAATTCGCATTATGCATGGTCACAAAAATATGATCTTTCAGACATATAAACTTTGTTTTTAAGCCCATGAAATTAAGAAACAAAATGTTTCATATACATACCTGTAATAGAATTCCCGATACCCAGTATCAGTGCGAGCGAGATACTTTCACTTAATCCTTCATTACTCAACTGCTTAAATGTTTGTTAAAAATAAAATAAATGGATACATAAATTTAAAATTACAGAATATAGTTTCTTAAAAGAGAATGATATCTTCAACTTTAACACAAGCATACAATTACTGTTTATATGTATATCCATATATAATATTAATATAAATCATATCAAAGGGAAAATGATATAAAGTGTCATGTTTTGACGATGAAGATATTTGTTAATTTTGCGTCTGATTTGGTAAAAAATTTTCCAGGGTAACAACATTGGTCGGAAATACACAGTTCCGCTACAGTTATAATTTTTGGCAATCATCTGTGCTCTTACTGATTATGAGGAAAGAAGACTTAAGGTTATTTGAAGTAATTATATACTCGTAACATAGTCAAGACCGCAATAGCCGAGTGGATAGCATTGCGTACTACGATTCGGAAGGACTGGGTTCGAGTTCAATTTCGAGAAAAACATTCAAAATTATAAAAAAATAATTTTACTAATTGCGGTCGCCCCTCCGCAGGGAATGTCCAGGCCCTCTGTATGTTTTCTGACATGAAATAAAAGGCTCCTCATAAACCATCGGCCGTTCAGAGGCGGCTTAGGATAAAATGTACGTCACTCCATTTGTTGGTAAAAACATCAATACGCAAAACCACAAACTGGAGGAAGAGCTCGGCCGAAAAACGTTTCAACGATTACAAAGCGCCATATATATATATATATAAATATATATATATTTATATATATATATATATATATATATATATATATATATAGTACACGCTTCTCCACATATAGTGACAAATCAAGATTCATAGTAATATTTAATTCCGATAGGTTGCAAAACCAACATAAAAAAGAGTTAAACGCCATAGATTTCGACTAGGTACATTGAAGTAGTCTGAAGATCGCCTAAGGCCTGATTATTGTTATTAAGGTAATTGAAGTTTCGGTAGACTTACCATTTAAGTAACTGTCCTTTAAATAAAATTGGCACACAATAAAAATAGTGTAGTAATATCGGAGGCTATCACACAGCTAATTAGAGAGGTTATCCAATTTATAAAGACTTAAGATCTACCAGCAGCTACCTCAGGCAGACGCATTATCACATTGTTCAAAACAGCGTGAACAGAATATTTAGGTCATCCTCAGCTATAAAAAGTGCGGCAGCAGTTATCACAGACAAGCGAGTAGAAAACGCAGTGGTGTTAACATTCCAGTGAACTATGTTTTAGAAACGAATAAACTTTGTGAATCGCTAAATATTTGTGTGTCATAAAGAATTGTAAAATAAACAATTGTGTATAGTGAAGCATTGTAATTATTGCGGATTAAATAAACGTTGAGTAAATTCCTGACGATTAAGAGGTCGAGGGAACAAATCTTGGGAGTTTTATTTACCAATCCAGTGATCGGCTTCGAAGGATTTGGGGAAATAATCGAGGGTAGCTACGAAAACGTTACAATATTATCCCTGTTGCAGCCCCTTCAAATTTATCCAGTACAAATCCAGGTCAATTGACCTACCTTCCTGTTATTCCTCCCAGTACTGGAGTAGGCAGCAATTTGACGCAGTGCATCACGCAACTTACAAAATATGGGGCAGGACCTAATAAAGGCACATTCAAACCCTGCTTACCAAAAAATGAGTGATCTTAGGATATGTTTATGGAATGCTAATTGTGTTAATCAGTATTAATTAGCCCTTAAACTAAAGCTGACGAAGAGATTACGTAACTTTTTTATTATTTCTTCGTTCCAATATTCTAAATAAGCGTTGGAAGGCTACTGCTATTGGGCGTATTTTCTAGTATATGACTCAAATATGTCGAGCTTAGTGCATGAAAAGTATTTTGAGGGAGTTCTTTTACATTATTTCAATATAAAGAAACCCGCTGCCGAAAGTCATCGTATTTTGGGTGAAGTGAAAAAAATGGATGTATTAAGGCGAAACCATTTATGGGGAACGGCACCGACAACAACTAATCAAATTAAAGAAATCGATTGCTGAAAATCAACGGAATTTGCGACCAGGCAGAAATTAAGTTATAGGCCCAATATTTATTTACATTCACAGTGAATCTTCTATTGTATATGTAAGATTCAAGAATATTATGGAAATTCTTAGGTAATGATTGTTTTATTTTTTATATAAGTTCATTTATGCCTGAATACTGTCAATTAAAAGTACAATTATTTATTTTCAAATTGGTCTTATGTATTTTGTTTTATTTTTTAGCCATTTTTTTTTCTGAATATAGGTTGTTGAAAGGGATACTGACTTTCATTAATTAAAGAGTTTATTATTATTAAAATTTTCTCGGGGAGTCGAAAGTAAAATGCCTGTTACATGAAGAAGGTAGAACTAGTTGTTTGCGATGCTCGTATTAAAAGCTGGACAAGTATTGTATTTATATATAAATATGAAATTCGAGTTTCGAGCCATCCGTAAAGTCGTCAAGAGATTTTGGTCTAGACCGATCATCTCCTTCGGGGGAATTTGGAAAACTCATATAAAATATACAATAAAGAGATTATCTAGGTTTGTGGGAATTTTTTTCTCGGTTTTGTCTTATACATATTATATTACTTTGTGTATGTTCGTATATACAGTGGCGGACAAAAGTCTACAAACACCACCTATATTCTTTGTGTAGAAAGCACTATCACTTTACTGAAAAATGTAGGTATACAGTTTTATTTTAAATCGCTTTCTAACCATATGTATTAAAACAAATCCATTCTCTAACATAAAATAAAACAATTATGGTGAAAAAACGCGAAAATGTCCTTGACAAATGTCTACTTACACCACGGGTTTACTAAGAGGTATATTGATATGCTGTGTTGTTATGGCGATTAGGTACCATTTTTTTTACTATTTTAGTAAATTATGTTTTCTACTTTGCTAGTATTGATTTTTGTTGGGGTTTAAACACATTAGTATCAACAATGGCTCCGCGAAAAGAAGTATCCATTGACGTAAGAAACTTGGTTATTCAGGACAGAAAATAGAAGAAATCATATGGTGAAATTTCAAAAATTCAGTCTACCAACAGTATACACCATTGTAAAAGCCTTGACAAAAATGGATCCACCAAAAATAAGCCGCGTAATGGCCCCCCGAAGAAGCTAACTCGAAGAGGCATCAGCTTTATTCTGAAGGAAGTGAGTTATGATCCTAAAGTTACTGCTACAAAATTAACCGAAAACATCGCAAATCATCAAGAAAATTTGTCCATCCAAAAACAATTCGAAGAGCTCTGAAAGATAACGGCTTCCACAGTAGAACCCCACGTAAAAAGCCTCTTATTACAGAAAAAAATCGTAAATTTCGCTTGGAGACAAGGGAATGGATTTTTGGCGAAAAGTCTTGTTCACAGACGATTGGAAGTTCAATATATTCTGCAGCGATGGAAGATCAAAAGTTTGGAGAAAAGAAAACACTGCACTTAACTCGAAAAATATTGTACCAACAGTGAAGCATGGTGGCGGCAACGTAATGGTTTGGGGAGCGGTTGCGGCATCTGGAGTTGGAAAGCTGGCTTTTATTGAGGGTAATATGGATCGATAGAAATATAGGTCATTGTTAGAAGCTATTCTGAAGCCTTCGGTGGACAGTTAGGAGCTTGGCGCTGGCTGGATCTTTGGACAGGATATCGATCCAAAGCATACGGTCCATATTGTTGAGGATTGGTTGCTTTATCACGCTCCAAGGCATGCACACACCACATGGAAGCCTAGATTTGAATATTATTGAATATTCCTGGGACATTTTTGAGCGAAAAAATAGAAAAATCAGATTTACAGCACAGCATTACCCAAAGAACGTCTTATTAAAGCTTGGGACAGTATTACTCCCTCGGAATTGATAAATTTAGTAGCTTCGATGCCACGACGGCTTCAAGCTGTTGCAAACGGTGAACCAACTAATTACTAAAAAGATCAGGTTATTTGATATTAACCAAATTTTTGCGATAAAATAAGTTATGTATGTACTGTTTGTAGACTTTTGTCAATGTTGGGTATACGTTTTTTTTTTGTCATATCTTTACTACTTTATGTTAAAAAAATGAATTTTTTATGTTTTTTATGATAAGAGAAAATAATTGAAATAAACTGTGTCCTTAAATTTTCCAATTAACTTTTTGGAATTTTAATTGAAGAAAAATAGGTGGTGTTAGTAGACTTTTGTCCGCCACTGTACATAATTATGTATATATGTATGTGGAAAAAATAGGAATATTGTTTTGCTCTCAACGAATTGCGTAAATAATTTGTATGAAATATGAATATGTACATATTTAAATTTTTCTTTGCAGACTGTCATTTACGGTTAGGAAAACAAGTCGGGATATATTTATGCATAATGAAATCTACTGGCTTGGAAACATAGGTGCTGCCATAATAAGTAAAGCAGCTGGAAAGAGAAAGCACTGAAACGAAAAAATATGAAGCAAATAAACAACGATGCAAATAACAATCAATAAACCACCCATACCCGGCATACTTCCCACAATCTTACGCTAAAAAACAATATCGAGACCGTTCTACAAAAAAAAAAAAAATTTAATAGATATCAAAAAAGGTGAAGAAATCTTTTGCATTAAAAATAAGTTTCACGAATCATGTGTTTATAAAGAATGTACAATATGCAGACATATGTTTATATATATTTAAAAGAAAAAGAAATTTTACAAAACAAGAACAATAGTAAATTAAATTAATCTAAATTAATAAATAAGCTAAAACTGAACTGAACTTCAAAATGTACTGGATAAGGAATATTCCCAAGGATGTATGAAAAATGTGATGGAAAGCCCGACTCTTCATAAAAATGGGTTTGCATTGCCTTTTTAAGGCTATTTTGATTGTTTACGTCATTAAAGGTTAGTTTGAGATCAATTGATTGATGTATGATTATTATATATATATACAAAAAGCATATAAAATAATTATGTAATCCGATTACAAAAAAAAGGAATCTCATCGTTAAAAAATGTTTCACTTCAGTCTCTTTTTAGCTTGCAGCTCCATGAAAAAAGTGGTTGATTATAAGAGATTTTTTGGATACTTATTTCTTAGCACTCGGTATCTAAAAACATTTAATCTTATTCTTCTTTTTCATCGACGTAGGCATACCCTAGTCGAGTATATCCGAATTAACAATAGCGCGACATTTGCCACCTGATCCTTCCAACGGAGTTGAGATTTTCCTCCTTGTTTGCTTCCACCAGTGTGACCTGCATCAAAACAGTGGTACTTTCATCCAGTCGTACGACATGACCTGTCCGTTTAGCCGCTGAATTATATCAATGTCACAGATAACTCGTACAGCACTTCGTTCCATCGTTTGCGGCATTCGCCATTGCGAATGTGCAAAGTAGCATATGTCTTTCGCGAAATCTTTCTTTCGAAAACTCCTAGTAGTCCAAGTTTCTGCACAATATAGCAGGAAAGGTATAATGAGCGACTTCAAAGTTATGATTGCCAACAGTGACGTGGGAGCGCAGACGCGAATGCGCTGTCTATTTGTTTGATGACATGAGATATTTCGTTTTCTCCTCATTCACCACCAGACTCATTCACTTCTTTGTCCAACCTGGAAGAAGTATAACCAGCGACGAGGTTATTATGGCAAATGATATCAACATCATCGGCCTACGTCAGCAATTGTACGCATTTGTAAGATATTGTACCTTGTTTATTTAGCTCTGTGGCTCTAATTACTTTCTCCAACATCAAGTAGAAGAAATCACACGATCTGCAATCTCGTTTGGTAAAGAATGACTCGAAAAGGTCTTTCCCAATACTAACTGCGCTACTGGTATTATCCGGCGTTAGTTTACATACGTAGAGACAGTTCCTATGCGCGCTGCCGAAGGCATATTTAAAATCGACGAGGAGGTTCGAACTATCCGAATCTCGTCATAGTCGGGAGTTGGAATGACTTTTCCATCATCTTCAATTGGGGATTTGGGTCTTTCACTTTGTCTGCTTTTCTGGGCATCGCTGACCAAATTACATCTTTGGTTTGAACCCCTTGTAAATCGCCGCATCTTTTCATATAATTTTCGATTATTACCCATGTCCGGCACCTTCTCAAGCTCAACATACTCACACTTTCCGGACCTTTTCTGTCTGCAAATGCGGCCTGCTTCAAGAATTGAAGAATTTCTTCTATAACTGTAATAATTAAAGGAAACAGATTTAGATAAAGGGTAAATTCCTATCTCTACGAACTGTCCTGTTTTTTGGAGCAGAAGCGTATACGTTGTTGATATCTGATGAGTCGGAAACTCGGAGGTTTCGAGGAAAGGTTTTGGGAAAGATGAGCTGAACAATTTATTTAGCGACATTTACATATTTCAGGGCATAAAGAGACAGCGGCTACGTAGACTAGGTCATGTCGTCCGTATGGAAGTCATCTTTGAAAGTATTCGATGCAGTACCCTCCGGTAAAAGCAGAGGGTCCGCTCGAAGGGTCGGGTGAAGAGCGATCTGGTTACAATTTGTAATTCTAAATGGGGCCAAAACAGATGAGAGGAACGAATTACATGTTATTTTTAATTCGGCCTTCATGTAAGCGGTAACTGAAGAAGATGAATCTGATTTAGAAAGGATTTTTGTTTTTGTACGATAAAAATATTACTTTGCAAAGTTTTTGAAGTAGTTGTTGAAACACTTAAAATATTGCTGTTACCCTCAAAATGTATAAGTGGTTGCCTGAAAGATAAAAGCTTTGGAATTCAAGGTTTGAGCACATCTGCTTTACTATATTTTATACTGATGATCATTCGATTAAATTTGATTTTTGGTATGAATACTTTTTATATGTATTATTAGGTATTATTTTTTGTGCTTATATTTTTAAGCAATGAAAACTAGCAATACTGTGGAAGAAGTTACAAGCATATCAAAACACCGCCCTTCGGACCGTGACAGGAGACCTCCTGATGGCGCCGACGCATTACTTACACAATGAAACACCTACGCTCCCAGCTAAGGAGCATAATGTTATGCTGTGTGAGCAATATATGCTGGGATGCTACCGTAGTGATCACCCCAACAGATACTTACTAGAAGCCGAACCTCCACGACTCCGTGCAGCAATGCCGACAAGAACCGCTGGACAGGACGGCGTACCGACGACTCCCACGACAGCCGGTTCTACGCACCGGAGTTGACCTGGATTTTATCTGGTCAAGGGCTGCAACCCTTTCGGCGACCTAACCCTGTTTAGCTCATCAGGTAATTTTAGTTTTAGTGCATCAATGGAGCAACACTTCGCAGCAGGCCTGCTCCAAATCCTTCTCATCAGGGCTGGCGTGGAAACCAACCATGGTCCGACGGATTATATCTGCTGCGTGTGCCAAAGACGACTCCACTATTCTTTTCACCTCGGATGCAAACAGTGCAAACAGTGCAAACAGTGCAATGGTTGGAATCATCTTAAGACCTTTTCAGGCCTTAAGACCCATAGAAAGTGGACCACGCGTTACGTGGCCCCATGCTGCCAGTGCCCAGATGCGCCTCTAGCCTATACGGCAGTGCCTTGAGCACATTTACCCACTTTGAGTAACTCTCTCCAGGCCTCCACGGCCCAACGGAGCTCCTCGCAGCATGACTCCCAACCTTCTTTACAAAAACGTTCCCCCGAAACACTTCAGAACCATACAATTTAACTGCAACGGACTCCAAGGAAAGATCGACGAGATAGTCAACTTTATGAGCCGGAAGCACCTGCCAATAGCTGCGATCTAGGAAACAAAACTTCTGAGCCGTGCTGGCTATAATATAGTAAGAAAGGATCGCGAGCGGGATCATGGTGGAGGCTTGGCCTTCATTTTAGATAAAACTGTGCATCGGTGACATCGACGGTGACATCGACCGCAGGGATACTACCCTAGAATGTCATGGCATAGCTATTCGGTCAGTCGGTGTCGAGCTCGAAATATTTGATATATACATTCCTCCTGTTACTGGTTGCAGTTGGATACCGTCCTGATATAGGTGCGCTACTCAGAGGCGAAAACCGTTTGGTTTTGGGTGACTTTAACGCGCATCACGATCTTTGGCATTCCTGCCTGTCAAATGATCGTCGAGGAATGGAGCTGGCGGAACAGATAGACGACATTCTGCACGATGAACAATGAAGCCCAGGTTTGTCTGCAACTGCCATAGCTTGCCTGATATTACAATAGCTAGCTCTGGTCTGATAAACTGCATAGACTGGCGATCTATAAACTGACGCTCGCGTCTGACTATTTTCCCATAATCATCTCGATTGTCAGGCCTCCCGACTTTGTTTCCGTGGACCACCGGACATTTGTTACCTTTAACAAAGCTAACTGGCACGGCTTTACGGAATTTACTGAGAACGCTCTCCAACACTCCCACCAACGTCCTCACTGCGGAAAGACATTCCGCAAAATTGTCGTGTCTGCTGCCACCCGCTTCATAGGTCGTATTGCGGAAATCCGCCCTCATATCCCCACCGAAGCGGCGGTTTGAGCAACAAGGCGCGACACGCTACACCTGGCCGATCCCGGTGATCCCCGTATTAGGGAACTCGACGCCGAGATTCGGAAAAAGGTCAACATCCACAAATGGAACAAGTGAGAAGAGCACATAAGGTCCTGCAATCTCTCCTCTGGGGTAACCAAGCCGGCTATTCACACTGCATCCTTCGGTTGACAAAACCGAAACGACGAGTAACCCGCCGTCTGCGCAAATTGCCAAACACCAGCGCGACGTTTGATTTCTACAGGGTAGAGGTACAGGGGGTTATCGGGAAGGCGAAAGCCTTCGGCTCCGACGGAATGAGCTGATGTTAAAATATTTGGGCCGAGCGGGAGCAGACTATCTCACCAAGGTTCTCAATCTGTCTTTGGCCACTCTAATTATACTCGACGTGTGGAAACTGGGTAGAGTGGTCCCGCTACTAAAGCCGGGGAAACCCGCAAACAAAGGAGAATCTTATCGTCCGATATCTCTCCTTTCCCCAGTAGCGAAGACAATTGAGGCCTTGCCGTTCCCGTCTCTCACACATCATCTGAGCCCAGCTACACATCAGCATGGCTTCCGGAAAGTGCACAGCACCACAACTGCACTTAACGCCATAAACACTCAAAATCGACCCTGTGCGCGAACTGTTCTATTAGCACTGGCCCTGTCGAATGCTTTCGATACGGTAAACCATTCAGTGCTATTATCGGACATTGAGGATTCCTTATTAACGCCTAGGTTGAAGAGGTGGACCATGAACTACCTGAGTGGTTGATGATCATCCGTTGATTTCCGAGGTCAAACTTCAAAGCTACGGAAAATTAAACAAGGGGTTTCGCAGGGTGGTGTCGTCTCCCCGATGCTGTCTAATTTCTATATTTCAAGGCTCCCTCCACCACCAGAGGGCGTCTCATTGATCTCATACGCCGATGACAGTTGAAGAAGCTTAAGACCTGCCCTTCGGACCATGACGGGAAACCTCCTGATGGCGCCGGAGCACCACTTATACAGTGAAACATCCATGCTCCCAATTAAGGAGCATAATGTTATGATGTGTAAGCAATACCTGCTGGGATGCTACCGTATGGATCATCCTAACAGGCACCTACTTGAAGCCGAACCACCACCTAGGCACATCGGAAGGGAGTACTTGACTACCGGGACGATATACAGCAGTACAGACAAGACCCGCTGGACAGGACGGCGTACAGACAGGCCATCAACACCATTCACCGAGAGTCCGTTAACACCTTCGTGAACTCTCTTTCAGTGAATGGTGTTCTCGGAGTCAAATCACCACCCATCGTAGAACAAGAGCTCGAGCTGCCTCGTGAGACTCGCGTAACCCTGGCACAATTAAGATCTGGATACTGTAGTAGGTTTAACTCCTACCTATCTAGACTCGACCCTTATATACCCAACTTATGTCCCGCATGCAACGAATCCCCGTAAGACACTAACCCCGATAGTATTTAAAAAAAAAAACAACGTGGCAGCGACAAGACCACCAAATCATTGACCATTGATAGTACACTGTAGGCAAGTTCAACAACATGTCTTCGAAAAGCGAATAACCTCAAATGCCAGATTTCAGTGTTGCTATTATAAATGTTTACAGTATGTAAAATAATAGTAATGAAGGCTTTGATAATAATATGTTGCTACATTATGGCAGAGCGGAGGGTGGCTAACAGAAGTTTGTTGCAGGAATATTTCGAGGGTTGTTGCTGTAACGTTTACAACAAAATGAATTTCCTTCTTCTTCCTGTTTGTATGACAACAAAAGGACAGGTTCATACAAAGTCAGAAGCGAATAAATAGATGAACACTGTTAGATACATAAATAACTGAACATATAACATATAACATATAAGTACATGTGACAGTGTTTAGAATATCACCTTGTAGGAAATATTTACGTTTGTTTAATTTCTTCTGCGTGTTAATCGCCTGATGACATGTGCGAATTTAATGCTGCTTCTTATCGTCGGTCTTGCAAAGTGTTATGATATTGACAATGAAATTTTATGATGCTATTTTGAAAAGGAAATGTTTAGACAATATTGTGACCACAACAAAATCGTTACAAAATTAAGGAACGAAAATTACCAGTATTGATATATGTAAAGAGTGTAAGAAATAAATATCAATGAATTGCAATGCAAGACAGTTTAAAAATTTCTTTGAAAATACACAGACAGAGACGAATTTTAGAAGCAAGGACAAATTATGGTACAACGAAAAATTGGATAATGATCATGTGGATTTGATACCTAAAAATTAGCCGGAGTCAATTAGTCGGCTTCGCTCATATATATTAATTTTTCTCAAATATCGTCTAGTAGTTTAATTAATTAATTAATCCCAACGGTTTACCCACCTCCCGCCCATCCGCACGGTGGGCGCTGTCCGCATGACGTACGGAACTTGTTTTATTTTCATCAATGCCGAGTCACGATGAGGAGAGGTTTAGTGTCGAGAACTAAAAGAGTTCAGCTACAGAGCAAAATTCATCAGCTGATTTTTAAGAATTATTTAAAATACAAAATGTAATGTAACGATTAGTTGAGAGTCGACAAAATAGTTTTCTTAATATGAAAAATCGAGTCAGATATGTCAAATGTGCTTGAATGAGAGTTGAAATCAAGACACAAAAATGCAAAGGCTCGTGAAATTCAAAATTCGTTTTACAATCTTTCAGAAACAAGGGGCAAAAATGTCTGGACATTAGGAAGATTGTACTGAGAGTCCCAATGCAAATTTCTTAAGGCAAATAGAACAAATTGTTTTTGAATAGATTCTAACTTGTCAGAGTAGATTTGATACCTAGGGTTCCAAATCACCGAGCCATATTCAAGAATAGGTCTCACTAATGTTACATACAGAGCTTTTGTAACATAAGTATCATTAAACTCCTTTGACCAACGTTTTACAGAAGCCAAGATGCCTTTGGCTTTGTTGACTATCACACCAAAATGATGTGTGCAGTTCAGTTTAGGATACATAGTGATCCACAGGTCAATAAAAGTGTGAACCTGCTCCAAACTGTAATTATCTATAGTGTAAGTAATTGTCTGTGTGGATCTTCGGGAGAAACACATAACTATATTTTTTAAGATTTAGGGGCATCTGATTTATTTTACACCATTCAGCCATGCTGTTTATGTCTGTTTGCAGTAAGATACCTTCCTTTGCCGAAGTGTTACATTTATAAAGTTTTACATCATCCGCCTACGTTAAAAGTTTTGAAAATTTTATCTGAGAAGATATATCGTTTATAAATAGTGAAAATAGAATAGGGCCTAGATGGCTACCCTGAGGTACTTCTGAAGAAACATTAACGGTATCTGAAATGGAATTCTTAAACATTACTCTATGAGTTCGATCATACAGGTATGTGGAGATCCATTGTAAAAATTTTGGTTGGAAACCCAGTAAGTCAAGTTTCATGATTAGCAACGAGTGACACACCTTATCAAAAGCTTTGCTAAAGTCAGTATATATTACGTCAACGCTGCTATTCTTTTCCTTTAATAAATTCATGTTGGGAGTGTGATATAATGAAGAGATTGAATGACTCAAATAATAAGTGATAAGTGATTCAAATAATTTAGGAATCGCAGATAGTTTAGCTATACCTCGGTAATTTTCTATCAAAGATCTGTTTCCATTTTTATGAAGGGGTATAATAAAAGATTCTTTCAATATAGATGGAAAAATGATTTCTTTAAGAGATAAATTGAATATACTCAGCGCAATTTACAAGAAAGGAAGAAGGTATTTGGTCAGGACCATATGTGCATGACTTTTTTAAGAACTTCAGATGGATAAATACATCTTCAGATGATATTGTTGGTGTATGGACTAAGTTACCCGAACATAATTTATATGGGTAATATGAGTTTACTTGAATACTAGGAGAATAATTAGATTTGAAAAATTTAGTAACAAATTAGAAACTGTCTGACTATCACTGGAAATGTTATTTTGAAACGTCATAGTAGAAGGAAATCCAGATACATGGCGCTTAGAATTTACGAAACCATAAAATGATTTAGGATTTGTTATTAAACTACGTTTAATAACAAATAAGCATTTTAACATTTTCGATTTAAATCAAAGAGCTTCCTTGTGTCGCAAAATTGAGTATTTCTAACATCAGATTCGTGTTCCACGAAACAAGTCCTATAGTATCGGCTGGTATATTTTATTCTAGATATAGTGAGATATTATGAGGAATCGAATGGTTAAATTCATTTCCTGAACACCTGACCGCTGTGCTCTCTGCTTACTTAATTAAATGGATGTCGACAATGTATAGGTTTCTGCATTATATAGCAGAATAGGAATGAATAGCTACTTGTAGACCTTGTTCTTTCGTGAGGACTTTACTACTCAGTCCAGTAGTACCTGCTGGCAAGTGGGATGCTTATTGATTTCGAGGATGAAATTACTCTTGGTTTTTTGCTGGTACATAAATAGACGAAATTGTCAACAAATTCAAAATTCTGGCTGTGACGTAAAAATCCAGCCGCGATAGAGCGGATCTATTCTTTGACTAACAGCAAGGTTACTAAGGGCGATATAATCAGCATACACCAACAATTGTACACTCTTGTAGATTGTACCATCTTTATTTATCCTTTCAGCTCGTATTATTTTTTCCAGGGTTTGTTTAAAATATCCACCCAAAAAGGGGTCTCGTTTAGTGTAGTAAAGCTCGGTGAGTTATTTCCCCTTTTTGATGGTGCTTTTTTGTTGCTCAATCGTCAAGACTAATTGATCTCAAAAAATACACATTTGAGTCCAATTGTATTTAATTCATACCCAATTCTACTTAATTGATATTAATATTCCCTATAGAGCCTTCATGCATTAACTTTGGCAGGGAAATACATCAATATATATATATATATATTATGTTTCTTAACTAGTTTGGCTCAAAACTCTAGCTAAAACGGAGCGTATTTGCTATTTCATTAATATTTATATTACGGTTTTTCTTTTAACAAAAATTATGCTGAAACCTTAAAATTTCAAATACATATGTATGTATTTAAATAATTTACAATATATTTACGGACTTATTAATATACTTGTAATTAGCTAATGGTTAATCAATATTACTCGTTTTATTTAGCTGATTTCATCATAATCGCAAGTGGACTAGACCTACAAGGACCAATATTTCTTCATGAACCGCCGCATCGCATCGAGTTTTCAAATAATACTGGTGGCTTAATAGAATGCTCTGGTCATGGAAGTCCACCGCCAGAGGTGAGCAAATAAATTTTTTATACTGCAGGCTGTGAATATTTACAATAGCACGAGCATGTTAGACAATGGCCAAAGTACTAAAATTTTCTGTTATAAAAATTATTATTATTATTAATTAAGAAATTAGCATTACAGAAATTTTAATCAAAAAATTACCGATAATTTATTATTTAAATTTAGCACTTGACACTTAGGATTGTTTCTTAGTTGGCACAATTGTCCTCTATTCCAACTTCGGCCCTCGCTGCGAATAAAACTCAGTATAAATAATTTCTACTGTGTAACATGAGAAGGATCTTAAATGTGAGCGTTTAAATTTAATTTCCATATTTGAGTTAATAAAAGGATTAGAAGACACCATTAGCAGGGTCAAAAGGTCTGGCATTTTTCCTGTTTGATGATGATGATTTTGCTTATACTCTTTATTTTTCATTTCTTGAACTTCTTCTGATAACACACCTGCAGAGAGAATTATACACAATTCTTTTCCCAGAAAATAATAAATAAAATTCTATAGTAGTCGAACTGAATTTGCTGAACAACAACCATTAATGAATAAAAATAGTCCTGGTTTACGTTATTTTTTCAAGAACGCATTCATCGCGTAAATCGAGGTTTAGGTGTTACAATAGAAATAAACAGTAACTGAATCAGCTGGTCAAATCTTTACGGATACTTATTTTCTTTAATTAATCTTATCTGCAGATCAGTTAAAAAAAAATAAAACTATCATAATATATGCTTAAGCATATATTGCTTCGCTAACAGAGCTGCAATATATGCTTAAGCAGTTTATCTTTTCAGGTGGCCGTGTTAGCCGAGTGGTTAGGGCCTGGGTTCAAGCCCAGGTTCGACCAACATCCAAAATTATGGAAAATTAGTTTTTCTAAAAGCGGTCGCCCCTCGACAGGGAATGTCAAGCGTCAAATATATATGTAATTTATCTTTTAAGGTTTCTGATTTTTGTTTTTTTTGCAATTGTTGTATAGTTACATTTAATTCTAATACCTCTTGCTCTTTTGTTTTATTTATTTTACTTTTCGTATAATAATTCCCCTCTTCTATACCACCTTGAGTAATTACTAAGGGGTTTAATTCCACGAGGTTGGTTAATAAATTTAATTGCAGCATGGGATTCCGCAGCTCTACACAGTTAATCATTTATTTTAATTGGTTTTTCTAACAAATTTTTAAAATTAGCCATACCTTCATGACCACTTTGCTTTCTCAGCTAATGATGTTTTTGGGTAACTTAAAAAGCAGGAGCCACAAGAGATAAAAAGAAAATAAAAATTGCTGCTGAAAACGGTATTTAAAATAATCTGAGGCCTGCTTTTATCCCCCAGCGAGCACTCAGAGGCCTCAAAAAGTAAACTATGCACCGTTCAACTTAATATAATGATATTGGAACTGAATTATTACATTGCAAAAATATTAACATGTAAAAACAATTATTTTAATTCGATTTACGCAGGTGGAATGGACCCCAATCCCTCCGCAGCAGGACATGGTATTTACACTCTCAAATGGAAGTCTTATGTTTTATCCTTTTTCTGCGGAAAAGTACAGACATGAAGTACATGCCACAGTCTACAGGTACTTTAACCCTCATACAAAATATTTCCTGAATTAATAGAAATGAGTGATGATTGAGTTCAGCAAACAAAAAATGAGACTGAAGTTACCACAATTCGCACCCAGCTAAAAGTTGGTGGGATAGTTTCAAACACTAAATTAACACTTTTTCTATGTACTTATACATGAATGGCAACAGTGCTGACTTATCACTCCATATTTGAGTACCTATGTTAAGGGAATCAAACTTATTTGACACATTGAGAAATATTATTTTTACTAAAGTATGGCTCATATTAATTGTTTAAGTAAATTTTTTTAGCAAATATCTTTGCGGGGTTCAAAGCAAGCGGTGTTGTGTAAAGATTTTTCTTTCCTATTTCCTTCAGGAGTACCTGGCTTACATTCAGCAAGTCGGGGAATAGTGACTATATTTTGTCTTGGTGTCATACTTGAAGTTGGTGGAATAGCGCGACACGTTGACGCGTGCAGATTGCATTCACTTCGATTGTAGAATAGTAGTTTTTTGCGAGTAGAGGGGATGACCCCTGTTGCCTCCTTAAAGTTAAGTCTATAAAGTCCTCATCGAGCCGACACCCGGAACATTTACACTGGGTCAAAGGTCATAAAGCCCTGCGTTCGCGCTGCTCTATATGTATGAAATTCTTTGTTCTGAAAGACTAACGAATCAACGTTCGGCCTAAATCGCTTATCGTATAGACCTGAAACTTGGAGGGTGTATTCTGTGTACGACGTAGGCATCCGATAAAAGAAGAAATTCTACCACGTCTACGTTTCTACCAGATATCGGATCGATGAGACTTTTCAAATTTAATTTACTTGTATATCTCACACCTGCCTGCGAATTTTTGTAACCTCAAATGCCGAAATTGTTGACTAATAGTACAATTGTGTATCTTGGATTTAATTCAATTTTTACATATACATACATATAATTTTTAGATGTAAATTACGTAATCTGGTTGGTACAATACTTAGCAGAGAAGTGCATGTACGTGGAGGTAAGTATAAATATATATATATATATATATTTATTTATATATGAACTATAAAAATATTATACTATTCTTTTTATAATTTATTTTTTACAGTTGTTAACCAAAAATATACAGTACAGGTGCATGACGAATACGTGATGACTGGAAATACGGCGGTATTAAAATGTCAGGTGTGTATGAATATCTATGAAGAAAGTACTCGTATAACAAATTTCTTTTTAATTTAAATTATTTTTCGTTATAATATTTCTTCAAAAATTACTTGTTATTAATTAATATAAGCTTTTTGGGACATCTCTTAATGTCAACATATAAAGTACTCTTGTCGTTATCGGATGTTTTTATCCTTTAAGTTAAACTTCAAAGCGCCCTACCGTTTTAATGTTGTATATTAAATAACAACTTTACATATTGGTGGTCAGAAATCATCACAACATCTCAAAATTTATTTATCTTAAGGTTGGAAATTTCTCGTATATGTATATTACTCATAAGTTTTGAATAGCATCCAAAGCTGCTTGAGCAATAATAACTAAAGTTAACACTTTAGTTCCAGGTTTTTCATTTTATTTCATAATTTAGGATAAGGAAAGAAGTTTCATGGTTCCTCTTATAGAAACTAGAGTTTTAAAATTGCACTTTTCAAAAAGTTGTACATGATGTTAGTCCGTAACTGATTTCAGACAGATTGAAGTTCGATAGGTATGTATATATAATAGGCTCTTTGTAACCGCTTAAGCGATTTTCAGTCAAACTCCAAATGGAGAGACCTACAGGTCTTCGCTTAGCTGCATTAGCCGCTTTCGAGTGGCTAATGACATTTTATGAGGACTTTTTATTTCATATTAGTGATAAATGAAAATTAATTTAATCATTTATAATTTTGGTCGTTGGTCTGGTGGCGATTTGAAACCATGAGCCTCTACATAGTGACACGTACCTGAGTTCATGATTTTGTTGGAACATTTACGAGCAGTTTGACCTTTTGAGCGACGAGAACTGGCACATTTGCTCATTGCTCATTACTCTAAAATTCTTTCAATCACGAGCACGAGTATTTTTACAAAAACTTTGACTTTTTTCTCACAACTTTTTTCAATAATTTCAAAAAATTTTTATGCAAAGTGTAAAAATCATTGAAATGCCAAAGAAATTTTAACAATCAAAAATGAAAATTTTTTGTTCTGCGAGCAGTTGAGCAATGAGTGAGCATCGCGCCACTCGCACTGCTCGTTACCCGGGTATCAAGAGTTGTAGAGCGTACTGCTTTTGTAAAAATTATTAAGTTACGATTTGTGTTTTTTCCAGGTGCCTAGTTATATGTCGGAGTTTGTGATGGTGACTGCATGGGTGCAGGATACGGGAATGCATCTTTACCCCAACACAGACATCGGCGGAAAGTATACTGTTCTATCTAACGGAGAATTATATATAAATAATGCGGGACCGAATGATGCATTTAAGAGTTACACTTGTCGCACTGTGAATCGACTGACAGGTGAAATGTTCAAAATTCAATATGCATTTATTTTTATTAACATACTAGTGGACCCCAGCGTGCTTTGCTACACCTATAAAAAAATCAAAAAATCTTAACTGAAATTTTGAGTTCTCGATTTTTTTTTGGAAAAGGAAACGAAAAAAATTATTTTAAATATTTTTTTTTTCAAACTTTTATTTTATAATTTTTTTTTTTTTTCATTTTTTTCACCTTCATATTGTTTACTCTTTCTCTCTCTTTCAACACCACCGTACAACATAATGTACGGGTATTTTGGAATTTTACATGTATATATTTGTTGTTGTTGCATGTATTTTGTATGGGTAGCGGCCAATGTTCACTAAAATGGTCATATTTCTGGAACGTCTGCGCCAATCTCATGAAAACTTACGCATTAACTTTCTCCTAACATACCTTTATAACTCATAAAAATTTGGTGTAATTTGATCTGGTGATTCTCAAGTTATAAGCGTTCATCAAAATTTGCATTGATTTTTATATATATGTACATAAGTATATGTACATACATATGTATGTATATGTAGATAACATTTTTATTTCCTTTAAATTTTTAAATATCTAAAAACAATTGAAATATTAAATTAATAAAATTATTCATAACATTATTGTAATTATTTGCTATTCTGTATTGTATATTAGGTGAAATTCAAATATCTACATATCCGGGAAGAATAATAGTCACAGAGCCGAAGGGAATGGTACAACCGCGTATAAATGTCGAGAAACATTCACTGCGACATGTGGTGCTTAACGGTCAAACGACTTTACCTTGTATCGCTCAGGGTCATCCAGTGCCAACTTATCGGTAATACTCAAGTTATATAATTATAAATATGAATTTGTAAATAGAGTACCCAGATAGTCATGGAACATGTTTCGTTAATCACACGATTCTTTCGTGCATTTGCAATATGTACTGTAAATCCTTTCGCTTACGCTGTAGTTTTCGCCTAAATTATTCCAAACTAATTAAACCATTCCAAAAATACATTTAATACATACATATGTACCAATAAATTTTTTCAATAATAACTGCCTGGGCTACTGGCGCGTGTCAATGTCAGTGTCAATATCCACACGAATTAACTCTTATAGAATAGCACATTTCACGCTTCTACATGCAATTCACAATAGGTGTAAATAAAACCAAATTTCACTCTCCTAGATGGTGTTTTAGGCGGATTTTTGACCAAAAACCTCATATCTGGGCTATATGATATGTTCCGATTTTGATGATTTTCACTAGCAATATGTAATTCATAATATGTGTGCATATTATCAAATTTCACGCTCTAGATGCCTTTTAGCGGATTTTTTCACTCAAAATCACATATCTGAACAAATCGGTTGAATATGGGCTATATGATATAGCTGTCCCATTTTGATGATTTTCTGAACCAATATGAAATTCATAATATTGTGGCGAAAATGCGAAGCGAATGACAGATGAAAGAGAGGAGCCGACAACTGGCACGTTCTAGAGCGTAAACGAGGCGATTATCGTAAACGACGCGATTATTCCAGGGGTTTCGTTTTCAAGCAGCAAACAAGTATATAAGGACGACATTCGACTGCAAGAGCAATCAGTCGCATTTTCGCCACAATATGTGTGGATAATAACAAATTTTATTTGATAGAGTATTTTTTTTTTAATTGAGTTTAAACCAAAACATCACATCTGAAAATATCGTTGTATGCACCTATTTGTTATATTTGTCCGACTTCGGTGATTTTCAGAACCAATATGCAATTAACTATGTATGTATTGTATACAAATTCTCACGTTCTTAGGTATTGACGGATTTATGACCCAAAATTTCAAATCTGAATAATCGGTCGCATATATGCTATAATGGTCCGATCTGGTCGGTTCCGACAAATGATCGCTTAAACATATAGGTTCATCTTCCTACGAAGTGCCGTTGAAATATCTCAAAAAATGAGGGACTGATATGCGTTCAAATGGACAGACGGACAGACGGAGATGGCTAAATAAACTAAGCTCGTGTTTCTGATACGATCGGTATAACTTTCGGTGGGTCTATCTCTTCTTCTGGTACTTACATATTTCGGATCAAAGTTAATATATAATTTCATGAACATGAAAGCTATAAAACAAGTTGATTAAAAATAAAAATGAAAATGGACAATCAAAGAGGATATTATATTTACATATAATTAGCCTGGAAAATTTCCAAACAAATGAAGGGACTGCCTAGAAGTCGACTGTATTTAGAAAAATAAATTTTTGAATTTAATTTTCTATAATTATGGATGTTTGCCTCACAAGAATTCGATCCTATGGCCCTCTAATCGTCTATAGCGGCCGTGGAATAGTATTTAGCGAAGAAAAATATATAAAAAAGTAAAAAAGTTATAAAGGTCCCAACAGCGAGATCGTCATATTAGAGAATTAACCATGCCTATTTGGGCAACCTCGATGTTAATTCACTATTTTAAGGATTTCTTATGACATTGCAGCTGGTTCAAGGAGGAAAACGAACAACTACTGCCACTGCAACTAAGTGAGCGTATTACCATTGTTTCTGCCGGCCTTCTTAAAATAGCGAAGGTAAAAATATTGTAGCACAGACCGTACTATGCATTCATACCTAAATTAAATATTCTTCTATCCTTCTATAAATCTCATTTAGGCCCGCCTAGAAGATAGCGGTAAATATCTTTGTTGGGTAAACAACACTGCCGGAGAGGAGACCATACAAGTGTCTTTAACCGTAACCGGTAAGTGGTGAAGACTTCATAGCATAGCTTCCATTTTTGGTTGCTCATGAACCCTGATCAGTAGTTACTTTTTAGAACTGTAAAATCAAATGCAGTCTGTTTTGTGAAAATCTAATTCAATGAACGGTTCCATTGCTTACAGCGCCACTTACAGCTCATCTGCAACCTCAGGTACAAACAGTTGATGTTGATAAAGATGCACAATTTCAGTGTATTGTGTCGGGACATCCGGTTCATGATGTGAATTGGTTGCACGACGGCAAGCCAATACTGCGTGACAATCGAGTTGAGGTAAGATGAGTATTTTCATAAATCAAAATGTTAAAAAGGTTAGAATCAAAATATTTTAGGAAATACATGAATCAAATTATATCGAATTAACGAGAGTGCAATTTGTAGGATCACAAATAAAAATATCCACTTTATTGTTCCTTCGTATTTACGTTCTTTACAGATACTAACTGATCCTTCAAGACTGATAATTAAGAAAGTGCAAAAAGATGATCCTGGGATGTATCAATGTTTTGTTTCGAATGAATGGGAACAGATACAGTCGACAGCTGAATTGCAACTTGGAGGTGGGCAGATATTTTTTCTACTCTTTAAGAAACTTATTTGTCCTCCAATTATTTTATTCTATTAGAAATAATTATACAAGTGCATCAAGTATTTTTTTCTGCCTTAATTATGTTGTTAATAATAAAATTAAATTATATTTCCATCATGTTTAATAACAACTTGGCAATGACATTCGCTCAACTATGCCAATATCGCCCTACAACTCCCTACAACAAAGGCCCAAATTGTTCGTTAAACATTACTCTCGAAAACTCCGAGCGCAAACTCAGCAGATGCCATCATTGTACACGCTTCTGTGCCATAGAGCAGTACAGAAATGATGAGCGCCTTGAAGAGTTTAATTTTTTGTTCCTGGAGAGTGAAAACTAGTACATGGTGGCAAGCACTCTTCAGGGCTGACCTCTGTGTTAGTCTTAATGTTGGTTCGAAGATAGAAGAAGAAATTATCTCTGAATTCAACGTTATGACGTCAACAGTGTCGTGGAATCCAATACTTTGTTTATTGACAGGGAATATTTCATCTTGTCTTCGTTAAATAGTAGACCTATTCCCCTCGAATGCTTATCTGATCTGGAGAGGCCGATGATGAGGTTGCTTAGGCGATGTTATCAATATCATCAACATATTCCAGAAGATGCACGTTCTTATAGATAAGAGTTACCTTCTCGGAAACTTGGTTTAGTATCGAACGGCTTGGAGAGGTTTTTCCGGATCCTGTTACCAAATTCACACATAGCGACGTTGAGGCACTTCCTTTTCGTGTTAGGCACCTTTAAAATCGATGAAGAAGTGATATGTATCGATCTTCTTTTCACGCGCCTATTCCAAGTTGGCAAGCATGGTGAATATCTGGTCAATGGTGGATTTATTAGGTCAGAAGCCACATTGATAATCTTTCAAACAATACGCCGGAGATAACTTTATACGCGATATAGAGGAGGCTTATACCACCGCAAGTGGTGCATACTGTGGTGTCCCCCAGAGTACACTAAGAAGGTTCCAATCGTCCGACCGTATTCTGCAAAGAAGCTACTGCATGCTCCATATCCGTTCGTCGTCGCGGTATTCGAATAGCTACGCCGTTGAGAAATCGGCTTCCGCCGCTTTGTTGTTTTGCAGGCGGTCAATTGCTATTTGGACTTCTTTTTAGATACATACGTCTGAAACGTCTGTCTCAGATTATTTTTTTTTTTAACAGAAAGTAATTAAATCAATAACACCCTCTTCCCAATTTAGCTTTTCAAATAAACATATCTTCATTTGAAAAGCTTTAGACATATCACTGCGGTAGCTATAACCATTACTTATGCACATATGCAACTATACAAATTTGTTTACTTGTTTCCAGAAAGATAAAAATGCATTTGCTTTTACTTAATTTTCAGATGCTTCTCCGGAATTGCTTTATTGGTTCTCGGAGCAAACATTGCAACCTGGACCGACTGTGTCATTAAAATGCGTAGCAACAGGAAATCCTCTGCCGCAATTTACGTGGTCGCTGGATGGATTTCCGGTAAGTTCTTAGCATAAAGTTGGAGCGACTGTAACTTTCTTTTTAGGCCTGATTAAGATTATAAGAATCTTGGTTTAATTATTTTTACAAACATTTGAAATCATATTTTCAATATGATATAGAATTTAACAACTGGGTTTTAATTTTATTTTAATTTTGAAGCCGTTCCTAAGGCACTTACATGTATATTTAAACCATAAGCCTGCTTTAGGGTTTAATTCTTCACATAAGAACATTAGGAAATGTTTTAATGCAATAAAAAATGTATTTTAAAACTTACAATAAATGATAAAGTTATGCGAAAAGATATATAATTATTTATATAATTATTATTTTCAAAATATTCGCGCCCAACAATTTCTCATAGGTGTTATTCGATCCTTTGAGGAAACGTAGAAGATTATTTTTAGCATTTTTTTTTACATTTTAAATAAATGTACAATGTGCCAAACATCTAAGATATCATTTTTAATGAAGCCAATGTACGCAGAGAGCTTTCCAATCATTTTTTTTGTTTTAATGTAAGTAATTCTTTCAATTTAATTGCGATGTGATTAATATATCTTTCAGATTCCAGACAACTCAAGGTTTTTGGTTGGCCAATATGTAACTATTCATGATGACGTTATAAGTCATGTGAACATATCAAATGTTAAAGAGGAAGACGGTGGAGAGTATGCTTGTACAGCACAAAACTCCATCGGAAAGTAAGTATTTTAATGATTACTCAGCTGTATCTGTATGCGCCTTGCATAGACCCCTCTGATCAGTGCCAAATGAAGGTTCGTTTTATTGCGATTTAAAGTAGACGTCGTGTAGGAAATCAGCGCTTTTTGTGAAATTTAAGGGAGTCTAAATATCCGATTTTGAAGCCTCTTCTAGTCTTTTGAACTGCGAAACCCGTTCTTAGTCCGACAACTGCCCTGCATTCCTTGCGTAACCGTTTAAGCAAGAAATTGGTGATTACTTTGCTGATATTGCACATGATCTTTTTGGGTTTGCATGTCGCTAATACGTTCCATTTCACAATGACCTGACACCTATTTATTTTTGAAATTTCATTAAAGATTATTTTTTCGTCTTTTTAGTATTTCCTATGCTGGTTCGCTAGCAGGACAGATTGAATTTTTGGCAATCTCATCAGCTATTTCGTTGCCCATAATTCCACTGTGACCTGAAACCCAGTATATTTGTAGCCGTTTACTCTTAGCCGCCCTGTCTATTGCTTCTCTCCTTCTAAGGACATTTTCTAATGAAATACGATGTGATTGTCGCCTGGCTATCGACATATATATTGATATTTTTATTTCTTTTTTCTTGCATTACTTTCGATCTCAGCAGCTTTCCCTATCCGTCTGGAAGTACTCTAGAAGCTTGAAGGGTTGCCTGAGGTCTAGATCAGCGGAATGTACTCTTCCGCCTGCCACATCAGCCATTTTTGATCTGTCCGGCATCTTCAAACATACATAAAAACTTTCTTTCCCAGATGAAACGTTGGTGGTCTGTTCTGACCTCAATCCCCTGCACATAGAGCTGTGTCCGAAAGCTCTAACTGAAAATTCTCCTACTCCCAGGTACTTGGTGTGATCTTTGAGTGATAGTTCCACCTCGTTAAACCTCGTTAAGCCTCGAAAGTTTCCACGCGGGGATTTTGTACCTTCTAGTGAACATTACTGTGTCTGTTTTGTTAGTATTAACATTTAAATTAGCTGATGTTGCCCATCCATGCACGACCCTTAGAGCGCTACTGATGGCGTCCAGGAATTTCCCTGTAACTACTATGATTTCGGTGAATCCCCTTCGAATTTTTCCAGTAGCTTATTCGCTAAGAGGAGCGACAGAAGTGGGCAGAACACTACCGTGAGGAGTTCTTCTACGCGTTAGCCAGATCAGTCTAACTTCGTTCTATTCCGCGTAAACTTCCAGCCCAACAGACTTTTCCTCATAGTAAGACTTTATATCCATAGCGAGCGTGAAATTCTCACTGATTGAAAGTATGCAATTTGAATATCTAAAACATTAATTTAAGTCCGTTTTTCATATCAAATTAACATTAATCTCATTTGAAATTTGTAGAGTATCTCACAGTGCCAAAGTGAATATCTACGGACTTCCATATATTAGAGAAATGCCAAAAATAACGGGAATATCAGGTTCTGATTTGATTGTAACATGTCCTGTCGCTGGTTATCCGATAGATAAAATTCATTGGGAACGTGGTAAGTGTATAGACAAATAAAATTTCTAAAATTCTACATTCAAAGGTTCATGTTGAAATTTTAAAAAGTTTTCATATATATTTACTTAAAATATATGTAAATGAGCTAGTAGTTTTACATAAATGCATAACTGAGTTTGTTAGCGCAGCTTTAAAGAGCTGAATGTAATTAAAATATTTGGATTTTCCGTTTTCATTTTAATATTCGTCAAAAGATGGCCAAACGCTTCCCATAAATCGCAGACAACGGGCCTACAACAATGGAACACTTATTATAGAACAACTTCAGCGACTTGAAGATGCGGGAACTTACACATGTATGGCCCAAAATAAACAGAAACAAACGTCGAGACGAAACGTGGAAATTCAAGTTCTAGGTAAAAGCATATTAGGTGTAATATGTATTTATATTTATACGTAACATCTCCTTTCCTCTTCGATTTCTATTGTAGTTCCCCCTAAAATAATGCCAATTCAAGCAATGACCAATATGTTGCGCGAGGGAATGCGTGCTGCGATCTCATGTCAGATACTCGAGGGAGATTTACCAGTTAGCTTTCGTTGGGAGCGTAATGGCAAACCGTTAATAGGAACAGGGTGGGTGAAAAAAAAAAATCTACGTACTTACATATTTATGCTCTTAATTTAATTTATTTATTTCAAGGAATGAAGTCTTCCGCCGATTAGATGAGTACTCTGCTAGTTTGGTGATTGAACATATTACCTCTGAACATTCAGGTAACTATACATGTATTGCAAGCAATGTTGCCGGTCTGGAGCGTTTTACGGTGCCGCTAACAGTGAATGTTCCTCCAAAGTGGATATTGGAGCCGAAGGATTCTAGCGCTCAAGCAGGACAAGATGTTTTGCTGCACTGTCAGTCTTCCGGTTATCCAAAGCCAACGATTACATGGAAGAAAGCCATTGGTCCTACACCAGGAGAATATAAAGACTTTCTCTACGAACCAACAGTTCAATTATTTCCAAATGGTACCATATACTTTAAGAAGATTAGCAAAGAGTCCCAAGGTCACTTTCTTTGTGAATCAAAAAATAACATAGGATCAGGTGTAAGCAAAGTTATCTTCTTAAAAGTGAATGGTAAGATATTCCCATAATTTCATAGTTTTTTACAAAACATACAAACATTAGAATCTTTGTTTCACGAAAAGTATGTATGTATATCTATAATAAAGTGTGCCAGACACAACGAGCATCCTTATTTGAAGAGTTGCAATTTCGAGGCAAGAAAAGCGTAGATTATCATAACAGTTTTTTTGTACACTAATTTTCAATATTTTTGGACTTTAGGATTGTCTGTGTCTAGGAAATGCATGCTACGGTGCACGGATAGCAAATTTTTCCTATCCGTGCAATGGCACAACAACAAAGCACATGCAAAAAAAATATGCTACGATAGGAAAAATATCCTATATCAAAACGTATGTATATTTATATCCCACAGATAGCAAGAAGGGAAAAGCAACCCTTTGAAGGAAAATGCCCTGTGCCGTGTTGTTGTGATTGTTTCTCTTGAATATGTCACAATTTCGCAACGGGGGTGCTCTCGATCTCTAGCACAATTCCATAGGAAATGGTATGCATTTCCTAGACATAAAGAATCCCTCTATTGTTTCCTTCACTATTGAAAATTTGCGTCTTTTCTAGGGTAAATTCTTTTTATCATAAAAGCTTATTCCATCCCTGAGAACTAAAAGAGCTGTTTGATTAGTCCGACAAGAGTTTAAAAAAAGCTTCAAATGTGTATGATTTTATAAACTTGACTAAGTTCAACTTGAAACTTTTCCTAACAGAGCTCCCCTGATTTTTGATGACTGTTTCATTTATACAAACACTCTATTTCTTAAATACAAAGTAAGTTTCTGTGGCTGATTTTATTCATTGCTTTTTTTTTAACTATTACCCGACCACAGGTTTATTATAGAAAACAGATATTGAGATTGAGACAGTTGAATGCTTTAATTAATCAAAAACTTTTCTCTTTTAGTACCCGCACACTTTCAAACAAAAACAAAGCAAATTTCAGTAGCAAAAGGTAAACAGGTGCATATTCAGTGTAACGTTCAGGGCGATAACCCCATCGACATCAAATGGAAAATACAAGCGACGCAGCAGTATTTGGACGAATCACTCGACTCCAGGTAAATCCATTGTAGGATTGCTTATTTATGGGACTATTACTTGTATATAAAGGGAAAGGAAATTTGGGGGAGCTGAGTACTAGACATTCTACAAGTATGCGTATGTATATATCTAAGATTTGAAACTCTCTTTTGCGTACATTAAAACACATTTAAAAGTCCCTTTCTGTACTGAAAAATATTTTAATAACCCAGTCAATTCGACTTTCTTCACTGTTAATAGAAGTGTAGAATACCATGAGGGCTATATGATACATACATATATGTCGTCTTCAATGATTTTCATTAACAATATTTAATTCATTATATGTGTGTAGAATACCGAACTTTATGTTTTTAACAGCTTCATTGAAGTATTTATGATCCAAAATCTGATATCTGAACGAATCGGTTATATGAGAGCTTTATGATACGCTCGACCGATCATGCCGGTTCCGATAAATGATCAATACATTACAAAAATACGCAAACATTATAGGTAGACGGATGGACAGACAGACAGACAGACCTGGCTAAATCAACGGAGGTCATTATTCTGAACGTATCGGAGCAAATTTTGATGGCTCTATTTCTTCTCTATTCATGTTCATGAAGGGAGTGAGTGGTCACCATTAAAACTTCAGTCTACTTGAAAGTAAGGGGGGTCCCCGGAAGGCCTAAAATATGACAACGTGGCTTATGGACAATCCATAATAGTAATCCTTTTATTTAAGGTACACAATTAGAGATCAAGTGTTAGACGACGGAATGGTTTCGGAACTAGGAATTTCACATACATATCGTCAAGATACAGGGATATACATATGCCAGGCCAGCAATGCCTTTGGGCAGGTGAGTGCAATAAATTTACATACAAATAAATAAAAATAAGAATTTACGTTTTTAAATACATGATTTGATGCAAAACTCGTTTTATGATATATGTGTAAGTTAACTCCACAAAAGTTAACAGCGCGATTCCCACGCGCAACACATTTTCTGCTGACGCTATGTCTGCGAATTTGGAATATCATATCACACCGTAACCGTGTGAAACAAACAAGGCACATGTTGGTGCATGTGACAAAACGCCGGCGCAAGCTTAGGTTAAGAATAAAATGTAATATTTAGTTTAGTTCAGTTCTTGTACTCAAATAAAGATTTGCTCATAGAGCACTAAAAAATAATTTTTTTATATCTCTTAATTAATCCCGAGATAAGTTGTACTTTACATTTTTGGTTCATTTATTTATCTAATTCTGAAGTAATAGAAAAACATGCTTTTATTCCTATTTTTGTAATTAACTAGCTTTTCAGACATTAAATCATTACTCTTTTCAATTTGATTCGAATCCCACAATCACTCTTCTAACTACTACCTTGCTCTTTATATTAAAAAATAATTGTAAAAAATTAAGTTAATACATTTTATTTTATAATAGGATGAAATGTCTATTCAGTTAATTGTACAAGAAGTCCCGGAACAGCCAAAAAATCTTCGTATAAATTCCCAACAATCGCGCAGTCTGCAACTAACATGGAGTCAACCCTTCGCTGGAAATAGCCCAATTGAAGGATATCACATTTATTATAAACAAATTTCTGGTAAGTAAACTAAATATATATAAAAAATATTAAAGGAAAGTTAAAACTCGGTATGTCTCATAATGTTCAGTAAAAAATTAGTGATTTTATTGGAAAACATAGAAAGCTCGCCATGCCTACTGTCATTTTATTACTTAACTTAGTATGTACGAAGAAATTATATATGTATGTATATTTGGTGGACCTGGAAATACGATCAAAGGCTAAAATCGTATTTACGGGAGATCAGAAACTGAACTATTTGAAAAAAAAAAATATTTATATATGGTTCAATATTTACGCGAAAGACTGCTAGTTATATTATACAATTATTTTCTATTATATAATTGATGATTAAAGAGAAATTACTTAAGTTTGCGTTTAATTCTCTCTTTCTATATCCTTCAAGACATTTATTGTAATTTACTATATGTCATTGTTTATGATATCCCTTATGTTAAATTACTAATTTTGTTTTATTAAAGCTAGATTACATATATATTTATAATTTATTGCTCTTTGTTTGCATTAACAAGCCATACAATGATAATGATTAACCTATAATATATAGCGTACTTTTGTTTACGTTTTTTTATTAAGACACGTAGCACAAAATCAATCACTCCGATGCTTCTATTTTAAGATTCTTATTTTCATTTGCTCAGATATTTGGCAGAATGCAGAGCATATCACAATTACCGGCGGTCAAACAGTTGTTAATATACAGAACTTGAGGCCTGCTAAGGCCTATCATTTTCGAATGACCTCTGAAAATAAATTGGGTGCTTCTGAGTATTCCGAAGTTGTACAAGTAACAACGCTAGAAGAGGTGCCATCGGGACCACCGTTGAATGTGCGTGCAGAAGCAAAATGTTCAACAGAAATATCTGTCACATGGGATGCACCGGAGCGTGACCACTGGAACGGAATCTTGCTCGGCTACTATGTCGGATATCAAATGTCGTTATCACCTGAAGACAAGGAAGTGAATCCCACTCAAGGATTTAGTTTCAAAACTGTCGAAGTACGATCACATTTCGGAGGGGAAACAGTATTGAGTAATCTAAACAAATACACTCAATACCATGTAATTGTCCAGGCCTATACAAGTCAAGGAAGCGGACCACCAAGTAGAGAAATTGAAGTGCAAACAATGGAAGATGGTAAGAAAGGCAAATGAGCTTTTTACACTTGTCTTGTTTTCAAAACCAACCATTCTTAAGTTCTTTATTCTAAACATTTTACTTGTATTTTCCAACTACAGTGCCTTCCTCACCTCCAGAAAGTCCCCAATGCGACGTACTCGGATCCACTTCAATTTATATAACATGGTCCCCTCCAGATGTAGACGGACAAAATGGCAAGATAAAGGGATACAAAGTGTTCTATATATCTGTTAATGAACTATACGGTGAGTAAAAAAAGTGGAATGAAATTGATCGATCCACTAGATAGCAGTCGGTTAGATGTTTAGAATAAATGTTATACATAGGGTTGTGGATTCTAACTTACACATTACATATTTTTTTTAAAGATTCTGCAATTTATTGTTGGGATACTTTTCTGCCCAAAAATACACAGTTTAAATACCTCTCGGTATTTGGTAGAATACCTCGCTGAGGTGCAGATCGGTTAATGTTATAATCTCTTAATTTCCATACAATTCATTAACACACGCCTCCCTCTAAACAAATGTTTCACACAAAAAAGATAGGATCAATGAATCAGTGCCCGGAATGGAAATATACATCCATACCTATTATAATTCCTCAATATATATACTTTTTTACTGCTATAGAAACGGATCCAGAGGTTGTAAAATCGACAAATCAGTATGTTACGATTGAAACTTTGCGAAAATATACCAACTATACGGTTTGGGTGCTTGCTTACACAAAGGTGGGCGATGGCATGAAGACGAAGCCATTTTACTGTCGTACTCATGAAGATGGTAAGAATATTGAAATTTAATTTTCGTATTTGGTTTTACATAAATCACCTTTTAGTGCCATCTGCGCCGCAAGCTATTAAAGCGATACCCGCATCAAGCACTAAAATAATCATTTCATGGCTGCCACCAGAATTTCCTAATGGAGATATTGTATGAATAACATGTTTTAACAATATAATTTTATATATTAATATAGTTGACAATTAATCATTCCAGACCGGTTACACTTTCTATATGTCCATGCTAGAGGGTGGTCGGGAGGAAGGTACACATAAACGTATACTTGGTCCATTTGTGGAAATGCATGAAACTCAACGTACCCAAGAATCGGCTACGTATCAGTTCTGGCTTACTGCGTCCACAAAAATTGGAGAAGGTGAGAAGACTCAAGTTGTTACAGTGCCACCCAACAACAAAGTCCCCGCACGCATTGTGTCATTTAGTCAACGTATAATAAGCCCTTGGAAAGAAAACCTGGAGTTGCCTTGTCGTAAAGTTGGCTCTCCAGCACCAGTGACGATTTGGAGGCAAGATGGTCATAATATGGATACAAATTCACGTAAAGTGATTGCGAAAAACGGCACCCTCTACGTACGTGAGTGTCAAGCCAGCGATGCCGGCAATTATACGTGTAGTGTCGAAAATACTTGGGGAAAGGATGAGATTATTTATAACATTATTATAAAAGTGCCACCAGAAGCACCTAATCTGACAGTGGTGAATAGCTACACCGATAGCTTACATCTTGAGTGGATGGACAATAGTCACGGTGGAAGTCCGATTCTTGGGTATGTGATAAACTATAAACGGGAAAATGGTGATTGGGAGGAGTTGCAGGTTGACGCCAAAACTAGTTCCCATTTGTTAACCAATTTATGGTGCGGCACACGATATCAGCTGTACATAACGGCGTATAATAAGATCGGAACAGGGTTGCCATGTGACATTGTGAACTCGTTCACAAAAGGAAATCCACCAGTTCAACCCAAACATTCTCAAATGATTACAAATAATTCAACCAGTGTTACCTGTTGGCTGGATTCATGGGGCGACGGAGGCTGTGGGATTTTATACTTCATGATCGAGTCTCGAGTATTTGGAAGGTATGTTAATAATTAAACATTATGAGAAATGATTACTATTTTATTATATGCCACTCGTTTGTATGCACATATTTTACTCACAAAAATTTATTAATTCCCAGATCCCAGTGGAATATTATCTCAAATCATATTCCTCCGACAGAACGAATCTATACGGTTAGTGATTTAGTTCCTGGTACAAAATATCAATTAAAGGTCACGGCTCACAATAATGCTGGTTCTACAACAGCCGTTTATAATTTTACAACTCTTTCTCCACAAGGAGGTAACTTACGAATTCGCTTAAAGAGACGACTATTCATAAATATTTCTTTTCAGTTATTTATTCAACAGATCATGCAAACCCGGTGTCTCATTTGAGTGACGGGCCGTTCTACGCAAACTTTAAGGTTCTACTACCTGTATGTCTTTCGATGTTTATGTTATTAGGTATTATAGCAGCCGTTCTACTTATTCGAAAAAGAAGTAAGTAAAAGTCGTCAAAAGCTAAATTTATAATATTGAAACCGATTAACTCCCTACGACATTCGGATTTAATTCATGTTAAAAGAAAGATGGAGGTTAATATTTCAAAATCACATTTAGAGGTTGAAAATATCGTTGTGAAGTAAACTTCTAAAATATTTAGACGATTCTTTTTCGTTAGGTTTTTTTTTTTTTTTTTTTTTGTGAAAAATTAAATTCACAAGATAATTCTCATGATAATACTATCAAACTCTAACATGCGATAGGGCATAAACTTTTTACCAGTTAGAGCTCGATATGTGCGACATTTTACCAGATATTCAGAACCTCATACTTCCTAAGCAAAGCCTTTCTATCAAAGACGCTTCTTACTTTCACAACGGAAATTTTTCTCCTTTAAGTTACAGGATGATAAGAAAAGAAACGTATGGAGCTTTTGTTCGTGAAAAATAAGACTTGCTGGCAAGAGGTTTTGTGCATTGCATTGAATTTCTACAACTCCGAGTTGTGACTGTGCGCTGGTTCTGTGTTTAACTACAGTAGAAATTTCGTCTATATATAAGAACTAAGATTGGTACATTTTCGCCAAACCGAGAACTAAAAGGCGATCCATTTCGAGGTTCCCATGTTTATTATCATCTGAAAGAACATTCTTTGGCATTTATTTTTTGAAGATTATCTCTGTCAAATGTTGGCCGCGGCTACATCTCAGATGATCCATCCGTTGAGTCCAATTTTAGATGACTCGTTCGAGCATTTCGACTGGTGACTGGCGAATGACACGCGTGGTGTTTTCCCCAAAGCCTGAATCGAAGGGGAATTGTCCGCATATACTTTAGACTTTACATATACCCACAGGCTTAACGGTATGATATATACGATCCTGGTGGCAAATCGACCGGCCCAAAACGTGAAGCCTGAATCGAAGGGGAATTGTCCGCATAGACTTTAGACTTTACATATATCCACAGGTTTAACGGTATGATATATACGATCCTGGTGGCAAATAGACCGGCCCAAAACGTGAAATTATTTTTTCACCGGAGTGTTCCCTCAACAAATCCGTTGATTGATACGATGTGTGGGAAAAGGCGCCATTTTTTTGAAACCAAATGTCGCGGAGATTACGAGCTTCAATTTCAGGCATCAAATAGTCGGTTAGCATAGCGCGATAGCGGTCGCCATTGAGGATTACGTTCTCACCAGCATCATTTTGGAAGAAATATGGACCGATGATTCCACCGGCCCACAAACCACACCAAACCGTTGATTTTTTTGCAGCTCTTGCATCTCTTTAGGTTAATTTTTGTCCCAAATTTTGCTTGTATGCATACCCATTAGCCAGAAATGGGCCTCAATGTTGAACAAAATTTGACTCGAAAACGTCGGATCTTCCTGGAACTTTTCAAGAGTCCATAGAGTGAAGGGAAGTCGCTTGGGAAGATCGTACAGCTTCAGTTCTTGCACAAGTTGTATTTTGTACGCTTTCAATTTAAGATCTCGACATAAAATGCGCCAACTGGTTCCATACGTCATTCCGGGTACACTCTCAGCTACGGCTGCTATATTTTCTTCACTGCGTGCTGGACATGGTCTATTCGGTCGAATATTATCCAATAATGAATCCTGTGTCTCAAGATGGGTGATGGCGTTGCGAATAGTATGCTCAGTAGGCCAACATAATCGCCCTATAAGTTGAGCGAAGCGCGCGAAAGACATTCATTACAGAACTAGAATTTTCGTAATAAAGTTGAATGATTTGTAAACGTTGTTCAGGCAAATCTTTTCATGATGCAATGCCAAACAATACTGAACAAAAATAACATGACAGCTCGACACGACTCACGCGTGATCTGTTAAAAAAGGCTATTCAAAAGAGTACCTCTACTTGGATCACCCTTTATAATGGTATATGATTAAATGCTGTTTCTCATGAGTTACATATTTTTATGTTGACTTTAATTGCATGTGCGACGATGCACGATTATAAATATTCAATTTTAAAACATGCATAAATAGAATATTCGAAAATCTTGTAAATTAATTTTAGAATATTTTTTTATTACAGAAATCGACAATCAAGCACGATTGGCCTCTTCCTCAATGTCAGAGTCTCCATCTTTGGCCAATTTGCAAAATAAACAAAATCGAGATCAACAATATTTGGCAGTACGTTGTAATCCTGGTAGTGGCCCTCCCCGCGGTTCTCATTCGAACGACTCAGGCAGCTTTGGAAAAGCCGAAGGAAATGAATATATAGAAGATATTTGTCCTTATGCAACATTCCAACTGAATAAACAAACATACAGCGAAAGCTCTTATAGCGGTAATGTATACAGTGGTCCATATCACTCAGTACGTGGATCATTTGTTTATCATGATGTAAAGCCAGAAACTTACCATGTAAGTAACATTTACGACGAAGTTATACATACTTGTATTCGTTATACATACATATGTTAACATACATATATATACTTAATTCAATAGTCGAAGGAACCGGAGTATACTAAAGTGCGACGAAAAGTAGGGCGCTTACGGGATCCACATTCGGAAAGTCAAGGTAAGCAAGAATCGATACCTTCAAAATATTTTTAGTGGTGCAATGAAAATTTGAGAAATTTGGAAATTTGATAATTTCATACTCATTAAGCATTACGTCATTAAATATTCACATAATAATTGAACATTTTTATAACTAATTTCTATTAAATTAATTTCTATAATATTTTATGATAAAGACTAATTTAATATTAGACGATTACAAAAATTAAAACAACTAAATAAAAATAGAAGAGAACAACAGTTACACAGACTTGCCGCACGGAAAAAGGTACTACGCCTAGTAAACGCTTAATGAAAGCTTGAATTTTAACTTTTTTAAATTAAATAATAACGAATTACAGTTGCTCTTAATTTTTTTACCCATAAAATATCAGTCTTAGAGTTTGATTTTGAAAATAAATTTTTTGGAGAGTTGTTTTTTTTCGTATTATTATCGAATAAGTCGGTGAAACTATGAAACTATGAATGTATTAATATAATATTTTTATAATATTTTTTTTTTATTAGTTATTTGCTAGTTTCTATAAAATTTGGGTGTAAAGGCAACACTGAAACTTACTTATAACGTTCAAGGTTGCTTGCGAGGCACATGAAATTGCTTTTCATATAATTTTTTATAGTTAGTTTTTCGAAACCGAATAAGTTTAGATTTTTTATTGTTTTTTTTTTATAAAATTTTTGTTATTAAAAGAATCTAAATTTGGGACATACATTATTTCTCGATTTCATTTACAAAAGGAGTTTTGTAAGATACTTTGCAAAAAAAAAAAAAAAAATTATTGCTATTATATAATAAGAAGAAATGTAAAGTGTTTTAATTTCGGGTGTACGAAGAAAGATACATTTGTAGCGTAAAATTAAATAAAAGCAAAAGCAGTTACAAACAAGGAGAAATAAAACGTTACCAAATCCCTCGGTAGGGTATTAGCCTTAACTATAAATCGTTTAAATGGACAAGAATTTTGCTATTCCGCTTTGGCTTTCGGTTTACGCATTTTTGTCTATCACAGTTTTGTATACGAATTTTCAACCGACGGTAGGTATTCTACACTTTGTATTGAGTTATCAAAAATAGTATAAATAAAAACAAGCTTAATCATCATCAACATTAAACTTCATCTGAAAAAAAATCCATCAAATCGTACTAAACTTTTTAGAATCGGACAATCCAGGTTCAACAGATTCCGAAGTTAGGAAAATCCTAACACTTCACATACCAATTACAGAATATGACACACTAGGATCCGAGTCCGACAACGACGTGTCTGCCCGCGCAATGAATTCAGCGAAGTACCGTGCGCAACGTGGTAAGAAATTTTTTTGTCGTTGAATATTGCCTTAACAGTTTTATTGATTCAAATGTCTGTCTTTGTTTTCCAATCCATAATAAATTTAGTTTTTGATAAATTTTCAACGTTTTTTACATAAATAAAGTAATATCAAGAGCATATGTTCACATACATCAAGTAAAAAATATAAATAATTTTTTAGTCAGAAGTTTGTATTACAAAACATTGTCTATCCCATGTCGCGATGAAGTTTTGCCATTGAAGGTGGGTGTTGATAAGACTGGTTTACCAGTCTGCAATATTTCGAACAAGGTAACACGGGGAAGAAATATTTGGTAAGTCGTTAAATCAAAACCTATTAAGGAATCAGCGTTTAAAAGCTGTAAGCGAACTGCTTTCTATTACTTTCGCTTGTTAACCAGCATTTGTGCATTACTTTTTAGTTGCCTTCAAGGGATAGCAGCCTAGCTAATTTTCAAAAATATAGATATAAAACTGTCTACAATATTTGCTGTACGTACGACTACCTTGTTTCGCAACTTTTTTTTTTGAAATTATTATTTAATTCTAAGAACTTGCGTAGGCAATACAATTCTGTTCATATACATATGTATTTCATTAGTGTATTATTTATATTTTACATTATTACGGCCTCTAAGAAATAGCCTCATATAAACACTGTACAAGTTTAAAACTTTTTGAAATTTTCAAATTACCCCGGTCAACAGTGGCCGACAGACAGTTGGTCAGTCATCATATGCTGATCCCACCAGCCTTGGTACTTCTCTTCAGTAGTTTATAGATCCTGTTGCAATTGCTTATCTTATTCTTCGTTTAGCAACCAGCGTATTGTTAACAGTTTCAGAGTAGTTACTTGACTTGTGTTTTTTTCAGGAAGTTTTTAGAAACTGACACAAACGAATTAAAAACAAGTTGCTCCAAACTGGTTATTGAACATGAGAACTCAGTATTTTTTATAAATATTCTTCTCTGTTAACCACGAAAAATATCCGCCTTTATCTCTTTTAGACTTAGCCTAGAAAATTTTCTCGTTATGCAAAAAAAAAACATTGCCTATTTCTATCTAACCCCTTCACAAGTTCTTTCATCAAACCTAGTTTAATGTACAAAGGGGAGAATATAAATAATATAAGTTTATCCCTTGTTCTGTTCTGTATTCATTGATATCATTATCCCTAGACACTTTACCTGTAGAACAATAACATATTTTGGAATAGGTACTCCCTCTGAACGTGGTAAAGGTCTTCTAACCGATTATAAGTCAGCAGAAGTAATAGTCATCAAAATTATTTTTGTGGCTTCATGTGGCTTCTTTTACCCCTGACCCATTTTCTCAAGTGCTCGCAGCATATTTTGCAAACAGTTTTTGGCATTCATCTAGAATTCGCGGTTTTCTGAAATTTTTGATTGTGTATTTCCCACAAATATAATAAAGCTCATTTAGATCATTCAAACAACTTCTTCGTGACAAAGACATCATATCAAAATCGATTATTTATAGAATGGCACTAATTACTTTTGAAACCGTTAGTATTAAATGCAGCAACAGAGGGTAGCCACAAAACTACACGGACGATAAGAAATAGTATTAATGTTCTCGTCACCAGGAAGTGTTTTATTTTCTAAAATATATTTTTATTGTCATTTATAAATTTACATAAGATTTTCCTTTATTTATTTTTGTTTTAGCTAAAAGAAGAAAAAGGAGAAGATTTGTAATACTGTTTAATAATTTACTGTTTTGCTAATGTAATGAAGTTCAACATCCTACCTTTCTTGGAAAATACAAAATTAACATTATTGAACATATGCCCTCGAGAAGAACTTTTTTTCTCCGAAACTTTGAACTTAAAAGAAGTTTTTGTTGCACAATGTTAAGGCAATTGAAGACGCTTTTAACCAATTATTGATTTTTTCTTTAAATATCTTTATATAAAGCATACATATATATGTTCATTTATATAAATATAGATACGCAAGATGAAACATCTTCGTCATCAGAGACAACACCAACAAGTTTGTCAAGAAAATCCAAGCCACCATTTGCAGCTCGCAAAAGCGGAAAAACTGGAACAAGTGGCAAACGTCACGTACGAAGTTCTAGCGGCTATTCAAGTCACAACGAAGAAACTACATTTAGGTAAATAAATTAAGGATTTTTTCATTCTAATATTGTTTGATTGATTTCATTGATCCTTTTTAGCATATCCAACTATCCACCAAATTATCAAGACCATATAAATCCACCCGCACGATTTTCTGACTCCAATGATAAATCGAAATCTCAAACTTCACCTCGAGTACGTGGCAATCAGAAACTTCAAAGAGAGGCTTTTCAAATAAATGTATAACAAGAACACGCCAATGTGCTTGGTAGAAGTATACACAAAAAATTTTAACACAGAAAATACAATATTTAAGTATATCAACCCGCACTGCGCCAAAAACTAAGACACCTATGTATTCATTGTTGGAAACGAATGTGAACCAAAGTCAAAATTAAATTTTTTTTATAAGTGATTATTTAAAACAACTATCGTTTTGAAAATTTCCGGGGCAGTCAGGAATTTAGTTTACTTTAACTTAGTTTTATTTGCTTATCCTTCATATGAAACTGAATTAGTGACGAACTAAGGACTAGATGAGTTCAAGGTGTTATGCTTGGTTTATATGTTCATTTCGAGTTGAAATAAATCCAATATATTATTAATATAGCATGCTTGTAATGCGAGAAAATAACTTGTGAGTTCTAATAACAAAAGATTTAACATTTTCAATACAAATATCTATAAGTAGTCATAATATATGATTTCAAAAAGTTCAGAGAGTAATCTTTAATTAAAATACATTTTTGTATATGTTGATTTGATAAATAAATCAATGAATGTATTCAAAAGACTAATAAACAGAATGTGTAAATACTTATGTTTCGTATAAAAATCATAATGAAGAATGATAAGTATTGAATATTGTAAAAGATATCTGTTATACAAATGTTTCCATTAATGCAGTATAATAATACATATTTAGATATCTTATTATTTATTGAATTATAGCGAATTTTTGAATTTTCGGATTTGTAAATCATTCCCAATATATTATAAAATAATGAAAGAATTTTTGACGAATAGATTTAAATCATAATAAAAAGACTTATTTACATGCACAACTTGACTATAATAATAAAAATAGCATAAAATATTTATTGTAAAAATATTTACTACGATTTATATGTAGTATATCCTTCAATGTTTATTATTATATAAATATTATATTTTTTTCTATTGAAATATGTTAAAAGTAAGGTAGCCGTTATTATTTTAATAGTGAAAAATTATACTCATATAAATACTCTAAAATTAGAAAACATTAAAAAAAAATTCATTAAAAGAGAGCTCATTAAACTTAACGAAAAACGAAACGAGAAATTAAAATGTTGAACAATATTATTTACAAAATAGCTTGGAAACCCTAAACCGATCTTAAGAAAAAAAGAAAACTAACTTTAACAACGATAATAAATTTTGAATACTGCTATTATAATTCCGGCCAAATGCGGAGGCGGCAACATTTGACTGTTCAGGTAAACATTGTCTAATGAAATGTATTGGGAATAATTTTCCTGCGTTCGAATTGGTGTTTTATACGAGTATGTACAGAGTCTAATTTACAAACATGCCACTGTTGTAAATAATGTGGGCGGCTCAACAAAACTGTTATTGTTTTTTTTATTTCAGAAAAAAATCATTCTCACATAATTTCTCCTCGGACTGCATAATTTTAGATGATAATCTGAATCTTTTGAAATTAAGTATTTATTTACAGACATTTTTTATAGTTTCATCTAAAGTTTTCTTCAAAAATTGTAAAAATGCACCATCATAAATTTGAATTTCGTTTTCTAATTATTAGAAAAAAAGGAAAATGACTTTTTTGACTACCCTCTTCATTGTTTTTAAATGGGACCAGTTTTACCTTCGGTTAACAAAATTCAAGTACGATCGAGCTTGCACTATTTGAAAAAATTATCTTGATTAGAGGCCAACTGCATACGTTTATTAAGTATGCTGTTGTGCTGCCATATGAGAAGAAATTCCAGGCGAAATACTAAATGAATATTTGCCAAACCGCCAAATCTGTCAAAACTCCACAAACATTTTTAATTTTGGTACGAAATTTAGGTATTTTTGAAAGGAGATATTTGTGTTATCCATAAAAAGCTGATTAGCCTTCTTTTTCAATCCAATATTTCTAGGAATCCAATATTTATATGATAAAATTTCGCAATAAACGGCTCATTCTCATTTATAAAAATATTCATTTAAAAATGATTGAAATCTTGCTTGAAACTATACAAATTTAATTTGGTAATATATTGATAAAAGGAACCGATTTATAATAACTGATTGCAGGGCCGTTAACTATGGCTCAAAAGAAGGCTTACATAACTTTTTTTGTCATGTCATAAGCGGCCTGTGCTCCACAGCCGCATGAAAAGTGAAGGGATGTACATTTCAACCTTTTAGCTTCGAACAAATACTTGGAAAGCTACACTTTTTGATCTGCATTAAAACCAAATTATAAATTCATATAATAATAATTATAATTGCTTTCCAAACTCTTTAATTTGTTTGTTATATTATTCTATGTGTTAACATATTGTAGAAGGATGTTTATAAATCACAAACCATTTCTAAAATATTTCTTACTACTACTTCCAATATTAAAAAATTTTTTATTTCTTTAAACCAAAGTGTTCTATTAATACGGTACAGAGTGCTTTGAATTTTTACAACACGGAATAGCTTTCCAACCCAAAATTCATGATCGGTCAGTTCCAAAATCTTGTGATTTATAGACATACTCGATTTGTGAGATTTACAACAGTTTAATATTAGAATTATCGTATAAAACATCAACAAAAATCACCGACAAATATTTTAGGGGGTCCATTTTGTAAAATTTGGTTGTAACGTATACTCTAATATTGTTAAACGTTAAAAAAAAAAACAAATACAAATGTACGAGCGATTCCAAATAATTGTGACATTGTTATTGAAAAATGTTAAGTTTTAATGTTGTTGTCTAATTGACATGGCCAAAATGATGTATATATATACGAATGTAAGAATAAAAACACATTGCATATTTTAATTGCATTCCTTGATAGTATTTTCAAATTAAATAATATAAAATTTAACATTTTGTTTACTTTCTATTTTGCATAATATAGGATTTGAATTACTCCAAAATCTTTTTGTTTCGACATTTTTTCTTAAAAATAAATTTGGGAAGATCTAAATTTTGTATTTTTTTAAGTATGTTAAATTCGTAATAAATTTTTACTAAACCTTTAAAAAGGAATGTGAGAATTGCTCGTACGTATAATAAATATGAATAAAGTTAAGAACTCATAATGTAGTATATGATATACGCATATATTACATACATAACATATAACGAAAAAATATATAAGGTAAAATTATGTGGTGGAATTTATATAAAAAAATAAAGTTAAAGTAAAGGAAAATAATGATATCGAATGTTTGTATAATGAGAACGAAGTACATATAATAAAAATAATAATAAAAAAGATCATTGGATTTCTACTTCGATATGAGGCTAGCTTTTATTAGTTTAAGTCTTCCATGGAAATTCACACAATAGCAATTACATACTAGAAATATTAAAAGCTAACAGGTAAGAAAATTCATATTGTACCCATTCTACTTAAAACAGAAAACTGTATATATATATATATATATGTAATTTGTGTATTTTCTCTTCTTCTTAACTGACGCAGGTACCCCTGACGCGATTATAGGCGAAACAACAATAGCGCATCATTCGCCGTAACTAGTACCAAAGAACGTATATGAATAAGAAGGGAAAAGAACTGTGAACTGTTCATTGAAGTGGCTCGCGTGTCATGTTGGACCCTCGAGAGTTTTCTTTTGACCTAAATTTCGCTAAATAAAATTCAAACTTAAACTTATTTTCCACGGTGACAATCACAACGAAAACAAAAAGGAGGAGGCAAATGATATGAATTTGCTTTGAATTTATTTCATATTACTTGAATAATTTTGATACCATATTATTTGATGAAATAAATGTATGTTTGATAAGGAAGTTATATAATGAATTTCAAGATGAAATTTTGTCAAAAATTAATTACATATTTTTGCACATAGGTATATATAAAAACATATAGTACAATGTGACCTATATATTTTGTTTATAAAAAATTTCATATGGAAAGTAGGTCAACTAATGTATATATAGCTTTGTATATATGTACATATATACCGCATTTGTTAGTCCAACATACATACATACATACGTTAACACATAAACATATACACATGAATGCATGTACGTATTACGGGTTCAATAACATTTAAGTCAACCGTAATCAATTTTAATGGCGATCAACGAAAGTTAGAAGAAAACTAATTTCAGGCCTCAAGGCATGCGTACCTCTCTTTTTAAATGGCTTGTCGCATAAAACGCATGCGCTTGCAGCAACAACATACATTGCCAAATCACAAATACAAAAAAAATCATCATGGACGCGAAATGTGAGGCAACAACAAAATACATTTGCATGTTCTTTTCATTTCAACCCTAAAAATGTATGTAGCACCAACAAGCATTGCTTCAATTTTGGGAGACTTTGACAAAAAATTCACTTCGTCTGCTCAAATGAAACAAATCGCTATGGTGCTGCTAAATTTTCTGTTTGCCTATTAACTCATATTGTGTAACAAGCCTTCTCGCATACATATTTTATCCGTCCGTCCGTCCACAAGCTAAATTGTGACAAGGATGGACAAAATGCTAAAACTAATAAAATTCAAGATTATTTGGTACAAGACTTTGAAGTAATTCATTTTCTCTTACCTGCCTCCACCATAACCAAGTCATTTCAATCAAAATTGTTTACAAAAAAACTTATTATGTATGCTGCATACGCAAACACAAGGAAACTGCTTGCTATGCAATATGAGGTAATAGGCGAACATCAAATTTAGCAACACGATGGTGATTTGTTTCATTGCAACAGACGATGATTGAATTTTAGTCAAAGTCACAAGAATTTGAAGCAATGCGTGTTACGGGATAGGGCATACAAATGTATGTTGTTGTTGTTTAACATGTCGCAAAGATGGTCTTGTCTTTCTATTTTTTTATACTCGGCTGTACCATATATAGAGAGTATATTAAGTTTGTTCAGCTAACGGTCGTAAGATAATTGATATACATGGGTATAAACATGTTTACATATTTATATAAACCTCATGAAATGAGACAAATCAATTTGGCTTAGTATGTTCGTCTCTTAGTGTATACGATAACTCGAGTAAGAATTTAAAATGTCTCTGAAGGTACGAAGTATCTAACGTTCGGTTCTACCCGAATTTATTCTTCCCTATGTTATTAATGTTGAGACGGGGAAGCGAGCTAATGTGCTAGATCGGCTTATGAATGAACGCATTTCGCTTTATTGTAGACGCATACGTGTATAAATGAAAATGTTTGCAATGCTGGATGTATTCTACATTCTCTGTATAATTTTGATGTCAACCAAACATATGTACACTTATATAAAAATGCATAGATTTTATAGTAAACAAATGTATTGACAAATATGAAAATGTACACTAGTTTTGTTACAATTTGCCATACACTCTCTTAATCCACAAACAAAACACTTATTACATTACACTTTGATTAAATTGGCATAATAACTTAATATTTGTTGCAACTTTTTTAGAGTCTATAAACATTTTAGCAAAAATTCACTTTTGTTATACATATATATATATTTCATATACGTTCTTTGCTGTGGGGTCTCCCATTCTTATGGCTGGCGAAAAGCATATTCAGGCTTCAATCGTCTGATAAGCCTTCGTGTCCAACCGTATTCTGCAAAGAAGTTGACTGACTGTCTCACCAAGGTTCTCAATCTGTCTTTGACCACTCTAGTTATACCGGACGTGTGGAAATTGGGTCCCGCTACTAAAGCCGGGGAAACCCGCAAATAAAGGAGAATCTTATCGTCCGATATCTCTTATTTCCACAGTAGCGAAGACAATTGAGACCTTGCCGCTCCCGTCTCTCACACACCATCTGAGCCCAACTACACATCAGCATGGCTTCCGGAAAGTGCACAGCACCACAACTGCACTTAACGCCATAAACACTCAAAATCGACCCTGTGCGCGAACTGTTCTATTAGCACTGGACCTGTCGAATGCTTTCGATACGGTAAACCATTCAGTGCTATTATCGGACATTGAGGATTCCTTATTAACGCCTAGGTTGAAGAGGTGGACCATGAACTACCTGAGTGGTTGACGATCATCGGTTGATTTTCGAGGTCAAACTTCAAAGGTGCGGAAAATTAAACAAGGGGTTCCGCAGGGTGTTGTCCTCTCCCCAATGCTGTTTAATTTTTACATTTCGAGGCTTCCTCCATCACCAGCGGGCGTCTCCTTGATCTCATACGCCGATGACTGTTCGATTTTTGAATTCTGACCACGAGCAACCCAAAGTTACTGGGAGTCACATTCGATAGCCTGCACTCCTTTACTCCGCATACGAATGCAATTGCCACCAAAGTACAAAGCCGCAACAAAATCCTCAAATCGCTAGCCGGTAGCACGTGGGGAAAAGACAAAGAAACGCTGCTGGCAACGTACAAGGCAATTAACCGGCCGGTCGAAAACTATGCTGCGCCGATTTGGACGCCGGGGACTAGCGAGACGGAGTTGAAGAAGCGTCAGACTTGTCAGAACATCGCCCTTATGACCGTGACGGGAAACCTCCTGATGTCGCCGGAGCACCACTTACACAGTGAAACATCCATGCTCCCAGTTAAGGAGTATAATGTTATGCTGTGTAAGCAATACCTGCTGGATCATCCCAACAGGCACCTTTTTTAAGCTGAATCACCACCTGGGCACATCAGGAAGGGAGTACTTGACTACCGGGACGACATACTGCGATACAGACAAGACCCGCTGGAATGGACGGCGTACAGACGGGCCATCAACACCATTCACCGAGATTCTATTCTAGTGAAAGGTGTTGTCGGAGTCAAATCACCACCCATTGCAAAACTAGAGCTCGAGCTGCCTCATGACACAGGCCTAACCCTGGCACAATTAAGATCTGGATATTGTAGCAGGCTTGACTCCTACCTATCCAGACTCGACCCTGACATATCCAACACATGTCCCGCATGCAACAAATCCCCGCAAGACACTAACCACCTCTTTGCATGTCCACTTAATCCGACTCATCTAACACGTTTCCTGGGCCTCCCTTTAGATGACCTCGATGACTGAAACTAAACTTCCCTGATCCTAGACGGGGCTGGCGTATGCCGCTACAACGACAACAACAAGAAGTTGACATACATATGTATGCTTGATGTATGTTGTCTGTCCCTCACCATCATATTTGAGAACAATAAGTCATTATTTTTTTTAAGAATTTTTTTCCTTAAGACTGAGTTCGCACACGAATACTTTTGTTGCTTTTTACCGGCAATTTCTTGTTCACACGGAAGAACTTTGTCCCAGTAAGGCATGGCGGGATTACAAGATAAAAATTAAAAATTATAAATAAGGCGGAGTCGGTACAGCCAAGCAAACCTTTGTCTACTGGCAGAAACTGTGGCCAACTTGCTACATTTTAATTGGCAACTAAATATAACTAAATTGGTTTGATGAGTCGAGAAATCTCTGCAAATTTGAAATGAAATAAAACTTAAGCAAACAGATTTTGGTTAAATCGCAACAATTGCTATCTGCAAACTAAATACATAAAGGGGAAATAAAACTCATACAATTTAATGTTATGGCTTTGACTTTATTATAAAGAAAAGGGGTTGCCATTATGTTTAAAAAACTATTTCGGTGAAGTGGCGGTCACTGGCTCAAATAAATTCCATCCGGGGCCCAATTGCCTCATTGAAAACCACACGTAAATAAAAGACACCTTTTATGTATATCAGAGCTCTAGCTTATAACTTTTATTTTTACAATAAGTTCGGTTTTGCTCTCTTCTTCGCTTGAGTTTGATGCATCGTAAAAAATTAGCAATTTTATGTAAAAATATTAATTTTATGTAAAAATATTCAATTGAAGCAATTACACGTCTCTAATATGAAAATTTGCATAAAAATTGTTAATAAAATGAAACACCTGACGCTGAAATAATAAATGTCATATATTTTATCGATAAACTTTCGTCCTCGTCGCAATAATTTTCGACAATACCACAATAGCAACAGAAAAACGAGACGACGCTAACCGTAAAAGAGGATATAGCTAGAGAATATTCTCTTATTCTAAAACTAAAAAATAAATTTCTTAGCTTTTTATGGTGTCAATTTTTATTGTATTTTTTAATATCGTATTAACAAAATTTATTATTAATATAATGCCACTTTACTTCAACTTTATGTGAATGGATAAATAAATTGTAATGATCTTATGTCTCTACAAACCTTAATAAATGGAAATCTATAGCATAAGGTAAATAGAAACAGTTGAGTTCAGACAGACTTTTTGCACATCGACTCATTAAAAATTAATACATTTATACAGCATTTAATAAGGTGCTTAATATTAAGGAAAAAACGACGTTAGAATGTCAACATTTGCTTACACATTTTGTAGAGAAATTCTATTATCTACAAATATCAGAACATTATTGGTTTATCCTTGCATTGATCTATCACGTAACCGGTGAAACGTTTCAGGAACTTAGGATATTCGCGCTTATAAACAGCACGCAAAGCGGAAGCAGGCGCCCAGCCGCCCGGATTCACTATATTAAACATCAATTAAAAAGACGAATTTTATTTAAATAGATATTTTAACTACGTTTGTAACTTACCAACAGAACAATAGGTGATTTTACAAGTTAACTCATCTCGACTAAGTTTGTCGTTTTTTGTTTTCCCAGGTGGTAAGAGCGTTTGGCAGGCTAAAATCACCGTCAGAAATATGCGGACGCACTTGCTATTTTTCGACTAAAACGAGAGATGCGATTTTTAAATTATACATTTTTATAATTTTTTTTTTTAAAGTATGTGTTAACCTAATTAAGTTCATGTAGGTTTCAATATTTAATACTAACTTTATTATGTAACATGTTTGAATACTTGAATACATGAAATTAAAATAAAATTTTGCTATACATATATTATAAAGAAGAAGCTAGACCTTTGATCTGGTAAGAGATACAACATAATCGAAGTACTATATTTTCGCGGTGTTCCTTCGTAGACAATATTTTCTGTTTTCCTTCGGGCAATTGATTCAACAGTCTACTTTGAAACATGCCTCATACTATTGGCATTTCAGAAGCAGGTTGCTTTCTGTCTACTCCTACCACCTTAAGAGTTTCAACTCGCTTTATTTTTAGGAGCATACTTTCAAGGAAACTCTCTGAATTGAATTCCAAGGAGTAACCATTCTGCAGGTGATTATTTTTAATGTTTTATACGAGTATAACTACTTATATGTATCTCTATAAGCTCTAAACTGTTGTTTTTTGTTGTTGTTGTAGCGGCATAAGCTCTAAACTGTTCTATAGTGGTAGTTTTTGATAATTACACAAACAAAAATTGTATATGCGCAGCCGATTAAATTCAATAAAATTACGCAACAAAACTGTTTATTACATATAGCTCAAATCGGTTCACTTACTTCTTGTTTAGAATATTCCGTTGAGTTATTGCACACAACCCACATATCTATGGCATCGTCATCTAAACCTTCTGTAATTTGCCGCATGTGTGACCAAAATAATGCATCACGTTGACTAGCAGGCCAGATGCGTTTATGGGTTTGTAAGAAGACAAATGTGTCTGAAGAAATTTGTTCTAGTATGATACAGTCTTCCAGTGTAGCTAGAAGATATAAAATACGTTTATTACACAGTGTCACCACCAACAGCAATGATCTCGAAATGGTTGAATAGTGTTATTCATTAAATATATACTTATGATAAATGACTACTTCATACTTACTCTCCCATTCATTGCGGAATTCCGGCACGAAAAAGTAATGACACATTTCCCGTGCTGTTACACCATTGACGCTATGGTATGCTTTTAGTGGATCCATCACCAAGCCATTTACTTCTTCTTCTCGCTTGTACATTTTTATTTCACCTTCATCGGCAAATATTTGCCAGCCGTTACCTCCTTGACCAACACCTTCGCGGGCATATCGTAACTGCTCGCTGCAAACTCGATCAATCTGGAAAATCAATATATTGACAATAAGCATTCAGACACTGTTGTTTAACATACGTACTTCTGGCCATAAGACATGATTTCTTGCTTGTCCTCCGGTGCCGAACTCTTCTAAGCTTTGATAATTTTCTTCATTTTGGGCTTTATGCGGGACATTGGAGACCGTTAATGATTGCTGTGTTTGTAATTTTAATTTAGCTCGAATCTGCATGTCCTCCTCGATTTTTTCCAGACCAGTTTCAACTGCATCGAAGAACTCATCTTCCGGCAAAGTGGAATGAGGTCCCTCCTAAAACAAAACAAAAAATTCCACCAAAGAAATGAACATTTAATAAAGGACCCGTGTAATAATTCTGATTATTAAGAGATTTTTGTGCGTCCGTCATTTTTGTTTTATTGAAGTTTACCAGCAACAAACCCTGAAGTAAGCTTTCAGAGCTTAAGTATAAATATATTAATATTATAAACACAACCCTTTTTAATATGCTTTGTTTTCATCATCATAGTCGTAATAATTAATAGTGGAGTGATACCGCTTTTTTCAATAACCTGAAAAATTCTACTGGACTTTAGTTTAAATATTATTTGATTTTGTTGTGTGCTAATTACGTTACAAATTTGGGGAATCCAAATAAAACTTTCTAGTAGAGCTCTAGATAACCGGGTATCAAGCACTGCGAGCAGCGCGATTCTTGCTCGATATTATATAGAAAAAAAAATTGTTCATTGCTCAACTGCTCAGCAGAATAAAAATTTGTTTGTCTAATTTAAAATTATAAAAAAAAAGTTGTAAAAAATCAAACTTTTTGTCAAAATGCTCGAACCTACTGAGCAATGAGCAAGTGTTCAAGTGCTCGTTGCTCAAATGCTCGAAAATGCTCGAACAAAATCTTGAGCTCTATTCTTTAAACATTTTTAATGATGTTTACGTCTGAAGAAATGGGGCGAAACTCAATGAACGGCTATGTTGTGCGATCGTGCACGTGAAAATAAGATTTTTAACTAAACGTTGGTTAAACAAGTACTCTTCTTAGTTCATATGTTTGACAGAATTATGTATGTAATACAGATTTTTGTTGCGAAAGCATACTCAAAATTTACAAAGAGTCTCCATATTTTAACTGTAGGCCATATTGCAACGAGCAATCGCTTTTTGTGGTGGATCGGATGCTAATTTATTCAAAATTTTAATACCTGCCAAACTCTTTCTAAATAGTATTCTGCAAGCACGCAAACTCTCTTAACCATTTGTAAAACGCGTATTAGCCTCTGTGTTTCGCTGATGAGCATAATTGCCGTTATTTTTAAAAGCAACCGCACCACACAGCCCACCTTTTTAATGAGGATTTTTTTATTTATACCCTAAAATTTTACGATTTTCCAATACACAGTTGTAATTGCTTCAAGATTTCAAGCTTTAAACAGGTATTCTGAGCAATGTAAAAAGCCAGTTTTACAGTAGTTACTATTTCTGAGATGAGATAATTTTTCAATTTTGTATCAAAAATTCGCCCGAAAAATGAGACTTATAGCTAGACTTGCACACAAATACTTAACAAAATACAATGCAATAAGCATTAAAAAATAATTGTTGTTAAATTGGTTTTATTTATTAAGTTTTACCTGAATCATTTGTTTAAAAAAAAATTTACAATTTTAAATCATCAATAATCGATTAATTTGCCTTGTCACCTATATGTACACACATACGTACATACAAGTATACATATCTATCAATTTATTAGAAATGGGTAAGTCACTAAAATTTGATTTTTCTTCGGCGGTTTAATAGAAAAATTAATTAAAATATTTATAACAATTTTAACACAAAATTTGTTCATTAATGCGACAGTTTTCGTTTACATCTATATTGAAAATAATATTTGGTCCTTACTACTTTTAAATTATTTTATGTCCTGTTTAAATAAACATTATAGTTTTCTGTGACCTCAAAAATGCCAACGCGTCTAATATGAGGCAAAAGTCTTTATTTAAGCCTAGACACTGCTTAGTGAATGTCAGCATAGGCCATCCTCCCCCAATTTGTGGTTTTTGCTTCTTGATGTTTTTATCAAAAAATGGTGCAGTTAATAAGAATAACCAAACGTGCCGTTGGTGGCGTTAAGTTGGTGGCAAGAAAGTAAGTTTACTCAATTTTGGTATGCTTTAAGAATTTGTATCTAAACAAAAAAATTAAGCGATACGTAACTACATAATGTAAGCTACTTTTCGACATAGACGCCATTTTCGATCATTTCAGGCATTTCGTCAGTCACCATTAAAGGCCTTCCGCTTCTCTGTTCATCATACACAGACGTACGACCGTTTTTAAACTCGCGACACCATTTGTAAACATTTGTACGTTTTATTGCTTTCTCATCATATGCCGTTTTCAACTCATTATAAATTTCAAACGGATGTTTCCCTTCCAAACGAGATATCGGATGACGCCGGGTATTTCGCAATTGGTGAGATACTGGATAGACATTGCTAACGAAACGTATTGTCGCGTAGACCGTTCTCAACGTACTGACCTCGAGCCGGTCTCGTTGCAAAGGGGAGTAGTCGAAAATGAAATCCTTACTTTTGGGATATGCCTTCTAATTGCTGCTTTTGGATATTTAGCTGCCCAGGATCTGCAGACCATGCCAGCAATATGCTCATTGTGCTCAGATTTCTCAATTATTGCATTTATATCGGTGTAAAACCTGGATCAATAACGCTATTGCCATTGTCTTCGCTATCATATTTCATTACAATTTTATACACTTTTGGTATGGCCAAAACTCGCTTCAGTGAGTACAAAGCGCTAAATGGTTTCTTAATTGAAACTTTCAACTAGTTAAACTTGTCCCTTTCATCAAGGCACTATTCAACAAGTTACGCCATCTATGATTTTTATTTGATACTAAAATGTTCGGTGTGATATGTTAGACTGCAGTGACCCTGAGTAAAATGAATTTTTTGGTTCAGTATGTTATATTCTTTAGTGAGATTATTGGCGGCCGCGATAGCCGAGTGGTTAGCATTGCGTACTGACATTCGGAAGGCCTGGGTTCGAGCCCAGGTTCGAGCAACATCCAAAATTATAGAAAATTAATTTTTCTAATTGCGGTCGCCCCTCAGCAGGGAATGCCAAGCCCTCCGAGTGCATTTCTGGCGTATAAAAAAGCTCCTCATAAAAATCCATTGGCCGTTCGGAGGCGGCTTAGAATAAACTGTAAGTCCCTCCATTTGTTGGTAAAAACATCAAGACGCAAAACCACAAATCGGAGGAGGAGCTCGGCCGAAAATCGCTTCAGCGGTTACAAAGCGCCAAATATATATATATATATATATTGAGGTTGGTTGCAGAAATGTCACACGAGTATACAAAGAGTTCATTGTATAGTTATAGATGGGAAATCCAACAATGAATAGCAAATAACGAAAGTATTTAAAATATTTATTTAAAAATATTTGTACTATTGAACATACAATAATCATTTACTAGAAATTTTGTAATACGCAAATTGTATATATTTAAATATGCAGGCATGTTCTTTATACTATTTGATTAATTTAAATAAAAATTTTAAAAATTAATAAGATTCCTTTTTTACTTACGTTGATTCTTTTTCTTTGAAAGCATTTCAATTCATTGTTCGAAAAACGTATCGATGGCATATTAATTCACTTTAAGCAATTCTTCCTTGTTACTAAATTATCGAAATCAAATATATTGATATACGTACGTACATATACCAATCACATATTAAGATCCCTTTGGAAATGTGTGACGTGCGAGTAAGAGATAGGTTATTTATGCAAATGTATATTTCTGTTTAACATTCGGTCCTATTACATAAATAATCGATTGTAAATATAAAATTATTTGTAAACACATCCGGTACCTACTGTACACCCATCCATTTTTTCTTATGACCACAAGCATTTATTAAATGAAAGCGATGGAGAAGAAACAATATGGGTATTCTCTTTGTCTAGGAAATTTTTCCTATCCGTGCAATAGCACAACAACAAAACACATGCAAAAAACATATGGTACGATAGTTAAAATATCCTATACCAAATCCTATGTATAATTTTTCCCACAGCTAGCAAGAAGGAAAATGCAACCCTGTGAAGGAAAAGTAACCCTGTGCCTGTATGGTTGTTATTGTTTCACTTGAATATGTCAAAATTATGCAACGGGGGTGCTCTCGACCTCTAGCACAATTCCATAGGAAATATTTGCATAGTATGCATTTCTTAGACAAGGGGAATACCCCTAATATATAAATACAAAAATATGTAATTTTACATTACACTGCAAAGAAACGTTAAACGATAAGTATTTCAATTTTCGATCTAGGGTGTCCTTGAAAATTATATAGCACTCGTAAAACCGTTATTTACTAAATACCGTGTTTCTTTTGTTAATCTTACACAGCTTGACCTTAATATAACGAGTTTCAATGTGATGAATTTCTTGAACTAAGAAATTTAAAAAAATTAAGGCGCTGCTATTCCAACTCGAGCACACCTAATGTTGTTGTATAATAATACCAAAATATTATTTCCTTTTACTTGCATAAAAAATCCCATCTCTTAAGATGTAGCCTGTATGTATACATATATGTATTTCGTACCGTTAAAATTTCATTTAATTTGTAAACTATTTCCACCTAAATTAGATTTTAACAGTTTGAATTATCACTGTATTAAAGCTTATTTATTTTACGTATATTTAGAATTATTTGTATCTTAGAAAAACCCAGTTATATTTCCAAAAAATATAAATAAATAAATAACTCGGTAAGCGAAGCGTGCGTTGTATAGAATATTAAAACCTTTTCAGAAACGGAATCAAGCGCTCGCAGCAACACCACGAAAGTTCGAAACAATGCGTACGTACGCCTAAGCGTTTATCAAGTTGACACGACCGCGGTGAATCACTTAATAATCTATTGTATACAGATTCGTAATATAAAATTCAGTTTTTGATATGTGTTGTCGATATGCTGCGGCGTTAAGTTTACTCATTCCATTTTAGCATATGGGGCATTCCAACAAGAAAGGGAAAACACCGCTTACTTTTATTCATTTTAGTAATGCCTAATAGTTATAAAAAATTAAAAATTTGCTATATGAGGCCAAACGATAAAAACAAGTATATAATTGTATAATCGTTTAGGCAATAGATAATCCAATTCAGAAGAATTATTTTTTTTTTATGAGTTGTTGAGTTTTTTTTTTTTGCTTTTTTATGAAAAATGTGTTCTGTTAAAAATGTGGATGTATGGATTCCGCTTCGCTTTTCCGCAGATGGCAGTTACCAAAAGAGTTGTGGTAATGATTTTGACATTGATTTAGCACAACGCACACTTTCTGTGGTTCTTAATGAAGTTATAAATATCATAGAACAACATATTAATTCACGGTGGATTAAAGACCGAATGACCACTGTTAAAGTAAACGATTCCAAACAGGCTATTTACGCTCGAAGTCGCCATTCCGGTCATATTTTTAATGGGGGCCCATGACAATTCAGTAGCCAATGTCCGCATTTTGTTCGACTAAGTCGACAAGGCGCTTAATTTCTTGTTAGTTTGATATTTTTCTAAAATAACTTGCTTAATTAAGATTTTCATTGTACATTTTACATACATTTTTCGAAATAAATCATTGTTTACTCTATTTTAACATTTCGTGACAAGAACCAACTTGTCTAAATTTGACCCTAATTTCAAATTACTTGTATCTAGTTGTGAATCATAATTGGGGGTAAAAACTCAACGAACTCAACTATAAACCAGCTGACCGATAGCTGCGTTTAGTTGTAAACCATAATATAAAATAGACAACTCAACCAACAACATAGTTATGAATCATAACATTCATAATATCTGAAACTTCAAAAAATTTATTGAAAATTTTGATTGAAGCTACCTTAAATTTGTATATTATGGCTACAAATAAAGTAAGAGATAATCAAACTAATCCAGACAAGATAGTGAAGAATGCAAGCTAGCATTATAGTTTATCAAAAGTTATGTCTGTGGAATAAATTCGTTTTCGCGTTTTAGAGCTTACTTTTTACATACGATGATTATTCGATTATTTGATTATTTTTTTTCTTAAAAATTCCAAAGTGAAACCACTCGCAATGGAAGTGCCCATCGAGTAATAACACAAACTGTGGAAAATTCACTGTTTAGTCGAGCAAAGCATGAAATGTTTGTTTAAAACTAGCCAAATAATATAATGCATATGAAGGTTTAATAAAGTAGCTCGGCAAGAGCAACTTAAAGTAACGGACAGACAAAGTATTTAAACCACAACATCAAGCTAACGCTACGAGCATTTATCACTTTGCATCTATTGTTTTGACTATTTAGGCAACCATAATTACCTCTTGCTAGTTACTCTACTGGAACGTGCACTGCCTAATAATTTTATTCACATTTTTATTCGCTTAAAAAGCGTAACTCTTTAAGGTTCAGCTTTATTTCCAACAAATACGCGCAACTGTCTACTATGTAAATAATGCTGCCAATTTCAAGGTCATCTTGTGCATGTCGGTTTTAAAAAATAGTCTTGGCATCGAATCGATCGGAAATCGATGTAAAGTGAAATTATAAAAGGGGCATTCCGATGTGGCTGATAAGATATCTGACTGCATATTTATAACCACTCCTTCGGAGTTTTCAAGTAACTGGCGGCTCAAACTGTTTGTATTTTACTCTGCTTATTTACTATCTGAACCAATGATTGCATCAAACCTTACGTATGTTATTGTAATATTTGGGATCAATTTTGATATAAACCAAAAACTCACTTCTTATATATGTATGTATAACCTCAGAAGAAAAATGTTTGTTTGAATAAATTATATAAATTGCAAATATGTTTAGACAAACGAATTCCAACTAAATTCAACAATGTCTTTTCTATAACACTCTGAAGGCATGAGACGTTTACTGCAAATTTAAACAAAACCGAGGAAAGAAAACACCAATGATTGATTACACAGGTCTCAAACAAAAATGCTGTCTGAATATTTATGAAATATCTCTATGTGATATTTAGGTGCTCCGAACGGCTGGTTAATTTTGCAAGAAGTAAAAGTTTATAGGTTTTTAAAATCAGTAAAGCTACAGAAATTCTGAGCACTTGATCGTGAATATGTAGAAAGAGGGAAAAAGTGAAAAACAACAATGAGTTAGTTAACCCGGCACACACATAACCTAATGGTTTAACCATTGGATAGTGCAGTGGACTTCATAAGATCGAATCCAATTCAAACATGGTTGTCCGGAAAGAGGTCTGATGAGTAAACGTGGTGGTTTCCGAAATAGCTATAACTTCAACCGCTCAGACTGTAGCTGTAATTTTTTCACTTTTTCCAAAAACAAAAATATGGTCTGATACAGCTTGAAAAACTAATTAATGTTATCGAATTTTATTTTTATTACTGTTTTAAAGTGTATACAAGCCATAGCGAAGGTTTGTAGAATACAGGTTACGAACCTCGAACCAACCATATTTACAGTGTGCGAATCTTATCAAGAAAATTTTTTTTGTTTGAAAAATATTGTATATGTGAGCTTAAAAACATAAATGTGGTAAGAATTTACTGATTTTGTAAACGAAAAACACTTAAAAAGAAGAAAACATAAAATATTCATATTATGTATTTAACCTTCCGATAGGAACTACGAAGCTCGAAGACTTGTAGCGGAATTATGTAACTTTTATCTATACTATTTGTCGAGTTCTTTCTCATTTCTTCGTTATAGTACTGAAAAATGTAAGAAAAATTAAACGTTTACTAATTGTGATATTACACTTCGATTCTGTTGCATTCGTGCGATATCTCCACATCTTGGGATAAAACATAAGCCAAATACTCAAAAAACATTTTCGTTTATATACTTTTGCCGATTTCCCAATTTGTATCTTATTTTGTTCTAACTTTTTTACTATTTATTTTATTCTAAGCAAAATAAATCTTTTGTCGATGGTGCTAACAACTCGAAAATATTCGTCGTTTACTAAACTAGTTGTCGAGTAAAAATAGCGAGAGTTAAAATATGCATAGCGAATAGTCAAATCGCGAAAATTATCGCAAAGTTTTTTTTTGCAATGCGAAATCGTCGTCATAATCGAATATAAAGAGAATCAAACGCAAGAATAATAGGGTGCAGAGATAGCGCCTTCAGGGGTACCTTTATTCAGTGTTATAAAAATTTACAATCAGCTGTTGCTTTGCTTTCGTCACATTTTCGATAAATTCTTAACCCTTAATAGCCTGACTTTTTTTTTTTCAATGAAAAAATTTTATATGTTGTATTTTAGCACCCTTAACAACGTTTGTTCTACGACTTTTCACAATTTTGAGTTTTGGACATTTTAGGGGAGGTTTTGTGTGTTGGTTCTTTGAAGAACCACCAGGCACTCCTTTGACAAGTAAAATGCATACGGTTTAACATGAAATTTTTTTTATTTTCATTTAAATTATATATATTTCAGTTCATTTATTCAATGTTTTGTATGATATTCTAGAAAGCAGTTTTTTGTGGATTGGAAACATAATTCTACCTCACATTTAATGCAATACACTGTTGTTCTAGATGTGCAATTGGGCATTTTACAACGAGGTTTGCCTGTTGTTAGGTATTTCGGGAAGTGCCCAACATTATCAAACCGCACGTCACTAGGCGGCATTACTACCCGAACTCGTTTTGGCACATTTTCAGGGGTCTCACATCCTCCAGTGCTTCTTGGACGTCCTTTCCTTATGGATTGTGTGCCAGATTTTACTAAAACTTTGCTGACGTCTACGATAAATTCGTGCAAAGTCAGCATTTTATCTGTACGAGGAGATGAAGAGAATTGGCGTTTATATAAAATCCATGCATTTATCATGGCCATGTCCATCATATGGTATATAAGACGATTTGTCCATTTGCGTGACTTTATTCTTATGCGGCTTCTACCAAAGCACGAATCCATAAGATCAACACCTCCCATGTACTTGTTGTACTCGTGGATTATCGCAGGGCACTGAATATTTACGGTACACTTATTTTTTTTGTCAAATCTAAAGAAAATAAAAAAATTATATTCAGTAAGTATTTGTTGAAAGTATAAAATACCTGGCAATCGTAGGCGCGTCATCAGTTTCGTTTGCATTTGTCGATTTCAATTGCTTGATGCCAAGCAAAGTCGATGCCATATTTACAACTTTGTTTTCCCTCCATGCTATAGTAGTTATATCTATACCATGAATACTGGTCATATATTCTTCGCAGTCTCCTCGATTGGGTAATTTTTCTGGCAATTTGCAGCCAGGAATTCGGTTACGTCGAACTGTTCCAAGCCCATAGATTCCCTGGGTGCGTAAATAAGCCAATAAAGGAATAGTTGTGTAATAGTTATCGAAGAAAATTCTGTAGTTCTTGAAACGCGGAACTTTACGAGCAAGCCGCACCACAACATTTGCTGCTGCTCCCAAGTCTGGTTCATTGTCCAAAACATGGTCTTCATTGCCAGAATAAATTTCAAAATTATAGCAGAATCCCATATCGTCACACATCAAAAATAACTTATTGCCCCACGGGTGAGGCTTGTCTAGCAAGTATTGTTTCAAATAGTGCTTAATTTTTGTCGCACAAATTTGTTTATCCACACACAAACGACTGCTTTTTGGAACAGAGTCAAAGTTTCGATTTAGGGCATCAATAAGCGGACGAATTTTATATAAACGATCAATGTTTGATGAATCAGTGTTTTGTGGACGCAATCCTCGTCGACGTGAAGGAGCTGGTTCTTGAGCTGACGGACGTGGCATCTTACTGTTGTCATTTAGATGCAAAAACTGGCGTACCTTGTCATATCGATTTCTCGTCATGGTATTCATAATAGCCGGTATGCCAAATTCACCCCAATACGTCCTGATACTTGGGTACTTGAAGACGGACATAAAATATGTAATGCCAAAAAAGCGTTTTATTTCGTCTGGCGTTGTATTTAGAGGTTTCGATGAATCCTTTTGAATTGCGTACAAATTGCTTTGGTCTACAATATTAGAAATTATATCGTCATTTACAAAGTAAGAAAAAATTTGAAAGGTGTATCTAGTGCCATTATTTCTGTTGTCAATTCAGAATCGCTGCCAAACTGAACCCAACTTGCATGATTCTGCATATGTTTTTTCTTCCAGATACATTTTTTAAACTCGGAAGAGTCCTTGTCAATTGTGATATCTTTGTAAAATGTTGCATATTGATGCCAGCGTGTGCTATCTCCAGTAACAACAATATCTTCATTTTGAACACTCTCATCAGCAGTTGGTTCCACACTCACAACTTGTTCAGCATCTAATTCGTTCACATTTTCGAACACATCATCCTCCAACTGATCAGTGATATTCGCATCATCATTTGTCACTATATTGAAATCGGGATCGTCTAGACTGTCGTCGTCAAAATCTGATATATCGCCAATTTCACTTGCTGACCATTCAAAATCATTGACGAATGCTTCAAAATCTTCATCCGTGGTAAAATCTTTGTATTTACGTGGCATTTTTCTATGAAAAATTAAAAATTTACACTAAAATTAAAAAAAAGACGCTAAAGCACTAACGAATTTCACTTCTCTAATGAGTGCCTACTGGTTCTTTGAAGGACCGTTTGAACTTTTACACGAAAAACACAAACAAACAAAATTTATATTGCTAAAAAGATACTTACATGGTTTGAATATAGTGCACAAATAATAAAAATGAATTTTATTTGGTTCTTTTGGAGCAAAAGTTTTGATTTCAATCAATTTGAAAAAGCACGATTTGTTCACTTTGAAGCTTTTGTGTGTTTTTCTGATAAACGTCAAAAATCAGGTGTTCAGCACCGAAAAGCATATGATTTTCTTTTCCGCTAGATGGCATACATTATAAAGAGAATATTTGCTGAATAAACATTGCGCAAAAAATGTAACAGTTTTGAAAAACAAGTCTCTAAAGTTGAGGTTCCTGAAGGGACCACCAGGCTATATTGCACAGCAAGCAAGCGGTTGATTTTAATATTTCGCGAATTCACATGTATATTTATAACAAAACAAAAGTGTGAAAAAAAGTGCAGTATTTGGTTGTGCAACAAAATGTAAAGCTTATTTACATACATTTCCGGCCGATCCAAATTTGGCGCGCAAGTATCAGCAGACCTGATGCGAAGAAAGGAGATATACGATTTAGAATATGATGGAAAATGTAGCAGGATATATATGCCGAAGACTATGTAATGAAATTCCCTGATGGATAAAGCATCCAATATAGATTCATCTTCTTTAGTGTACACACCGCTTACGCGATTATAGCTGAATCAACATCGCACCGTTCGTTCCATCTCTTTGCTGTTTGGCGCCAGTTGAAAATACCAAGTGAAACCAGATCTCCTGATCCTTCCAACGAAATGGAGATCCTCTACTTCCGTGTACTGCATCAAATACTTTCAAAAAATAGTGTTTTCATCCATTCGGACGACATAACAGCCTGCGTAGCCACTGTCTCTTAATTCGCGAAACTATGTTAATGTCGGCGTATAGCTCGTACAGCTCATCATTCCACCGTCAATAGTATTCGCCGTTGCCAGTGCGCAAAGAACCATAAATTTTTCGCTCTTAAACCCGACTCATTGGATGTTGACATCGTCCAAGCTTCTGCATCATATGTGAGGACGGGGACGATGAGCGACTTGTGGAGTTTTGATTTCGTTCGTCGAGAAAGGACTTTAAGAGTAATCCTACGCTGAATTTCAATTATTCGATTCAATTAATATTGGTCTTTATGCTAGTTCCAAAAAGACGAAATTATCTAATAAAACTTCGAAGCTATAACTGTCCACGGCGACGTGGGAGCCGAGTGGCTAATGTGATGACTGTTTATTTGACGACAGGAGATATTTCGTCTTGAACTCGTTCACTGTCATAAATTGAAGAAATCGCACGATAAAGAGTCACCCTGTCTGAAACCTAGTTTGGAATCGAACGGCTAGGAGAGGTCCTTCCCAATTCTGACAGTGCTTCTGTTATTATTCAATGTAAGAGTTTTGCAGGGATATCAAATTTTAATCTATCAAAATCTCTATAAAATTAAAGTTTACAAAAATAAAAATAAAAAATAAAAAAATATTTAAAAAACACTCACTAACGAAAAAGAGAATAGACAAAAATATAAACTGAATAAAACTTGTTTCACTTCTAATGTGATAAAATTGGTACTATCTTGTCCTCTTAATTCAAGGTAACCAATCACAAGCAAAGAAAAATATCTAAATTTTGTTTTAAATATCATCAATCACTCCAAAATTATTTTATTTTAATATTTTTTTTTAAATATGCGCAATGCGCATAATTCTCTCTGAAAATTTATGCAACAACAAAAGTTTAATTGCAATCTAATCTACATCATTTTTTAACATGGCCAATTTGTTCGGAAAAACTATATATTTCTTTGTTAAAAATGAATAAGTACAAATATGGAAATATGCCAAAAGGGGTTTGGAAGTTTTATTTTATTAACCGACTAGAGTAAGTTTTGCTCAACAAAAAATAATTTTCCTACTCTCAAACAGCGACATCATAATTGTGCAAAGAAATGGCTATCAGTGGATGAAATTGATAGATATGAAGGTAAATTTAAGCATGTAAAGACAAAGTCGACACCGAAAACTACTAGTGGTATTTACTCATAAAATTTATTATATATTAATATTTTTTTATTTAAATCATTTCGAAAACAAGTTTCTGTCAATAAATACATAATTTTAGAGCGAAAAAAATAATCACGCTTATTTTTTAAATTAAATTTTTCATACCCATATGTGCGACGTTCGATAAAGTGTAGATTTTTGTTTATTGTTAGTAATTAATACGTTTATTGGGATAGCCAAAAGGTTGTTAGTGTCATAATTTGTTTTTATTACATTATTGAAAGGGTGACAGCCCTTGGCCGGATAAAATCCGGGTCAATATATCACTGTTATGGTGTCTAATCAACATCACCAATATCTTTATAACATTGTATTAGCATTGAAATTAGACTGTTGTTGTTGTAACCTCAAAGTATTCACTAATTGGTCTAGCGGGAGTGTAAGACCTTGGCTGGATAAAAATCCGGTGGCATTCATATTCCACTGGATACTATCAGTGTATTATAATAAACAATTAAACACTCCCAACGTACATAGCCCTCATTGGGTTTTCTTCATCTAGTGTCTTACCCTTCACATTAACCAGTCGTCCGGAGATTAAATGTTCTCTCTGCTCATCTGTTAAAAGGAAATGTTTTAATACATAATTTATACTATGTCTAACAATAACAATACATTTTTACTTACTAGACGCAGCAAGAGATAATAATAATGCATGATTACTCCATATTAAATTTATTTAGTTTTCACTAAATATAATTTGTAAATATGCATAAATATTACCACTTTGAATTCTCCATAAATATATCGTTAATTGCTTACAAAACAATTTATTTGTTATTTCACACTTGACGAAAAAAAAACGTAATATTTTGCTGTCAACTTAATAAATTGCTTTTCAGTTTTGTAAGTACAAACTTCACTGTTATTTTGGAAGAAGTAGGCAATATATGTAGTATGGTTGGCCCAAAATAGTTAAGTGGTACCCTTCGCGAGGAAGTCCAGATCCAACCAGCATCCAAAATTATTAAAGAAAAAAAAAACGACTCCCACGACAGCCGGTTCTACGCACCGGAGTTGACCCGGATTTTATCCGGCCAAGGGCTGTCACCCTTTCGGCGACCTAACCCCGTTTAGGTCTTCAGGTAATTTTAGCTTTAGTACATCAACGGAGCAACATCTCGCAGCAGGCCTGCTCCAAATCCTTCTCATCAGGGCTGGTGTAGAAACCAATCCTGGTCCGAGGGATTATTTCTGCTGCGTGTGCCATAGACGACTCCACCATTCCTCCACCTCGGTTAGATGCAATCAGTGCAATGGATGGAGTCATCTTAAGACCTGCTCAGGCCTTAAGACACATAGGGAGTGGACCACGAGTTACGTGGCCCCATGCTGCCAGCGCCCAGCTGCGCCTCTGGCCCATACGGCAGTGCCTTCTGCACACTTACCCACTTTGGGTAACTCCCCCCAGGCCTCCACGGCCCATCGGAGCTCCCCGCAGCATGACTCCCAATCATCTTCCCCCAACCCTCCCCCACCCCCATCCAGCTCCACATCCCGTGCGGGGGCTAATCAGCAGCTCTTAGTACCCCGCACAGTCTGCTCCGTGTGTCAAACCATAGTACGGCGGAACGTGACATCAGTCAAATGCAATTCTTGCACTGGCTGGTGCCACTTTCGGTCGTGCTCTGGCCTGCGCACCACTCGTGAGTGGAGTAGTGCTTTCGTTGCCCCATGCTGTAGGAGTCTGCCCCCGCCTGCAAACACTACGCAGCCGCCAACTACCACCAATGTGCGGCAAATACCACAGCGGGTTACACAGCTGCAACAGACAAGATCTACGCACAACTCCCTCACCCCACGTGTTACGAACGTTCCCCCGAGACACTTTAGACTAATACAATTTAACTGCAACGGACTCCAAGGAAAGATCGACGAGATAGTTGACTTCATGAGCCGGGAACGCCTGCCAATAGCCGCGATCCAGGAAACCAAATTAAGCGCCCGCTCAGATCTTCTGAGCCGGGCTGGCTATAACATCATAAGGAAAGATCGCGAACGAGATCATGGTGGAGGCTTGGCCTTCATTTTACATAACACCGTGCAGTATCGTCTTATCGACGGCGACATCGACCGCAGGGATACTACCCTAGAATGTCAGGGCATAGCTATCCGGTCAGGCGATGTCGAGCTCGAAATATTCAATATATACATTCCTCCCGTTACAAGTTGCCCGGTTGGATACCGTCCTGATATAGGTGCGCTACTCAGAGGCGAAAACCGCTTGGTTTTGGGCGACTTTAACGCGCACCACGATCTTTGGCATTCCTGCCTGTCAAATGATCGTCGAGGAATGGAGCTGGCGGAACAGATAGACGATTCGACATTCTGCACAATGAATGACGAAGCCCCCACCAGGATTGTGGGCAACTGCCATAGCTCGCCTGACATTACAATAGCTAGCGCTGGTCTGATAAATTGCATAGATTGGCGACCTATGCTTACGCTCGCATCAGACCATTTGCCCATAGTCATCTCGATTGACAGGCCTCCCGACTTCGTTTCCGTGGACCACCGGACATTTGTTAACTTTAACAAAGCTAACTGGCCCGGCTTCACGGAATTTACTGAGAACGCCTTCAGTGCTCTCCCCACTCCCACCAACGTCCTCCCTGCAGAAAAGCTTTTCCGCAAAATTGTCGTGTCTGCTGCCGCCCGCTTCATACCTGCAGGTCGAATCGCGGAAATCCGCCCCAATTTTCCCACCGAAGCGGCGGTTTTGGCGACAAGGCGCGACACGTTACGCCTGGCCGATCCCGGCGATCCCCGTATCAGGGAACTCAACGCCGAGATTCGGAACAAGGTAAATCTCCATAAGCGGAACAAGTGGGAGGAGCACTTAAGATCCTGCAATCTCTCCTCTGGGGTGACCAAGCTCTGGGCCACCGTCAAATCGTTGTCAAATCCGACGAGACGTGATGATCGGGTGGAAATTTCATTCGGTGATCACGCCTCGTCGGACCCGAAGAGGTGCGCGAGCTATTTTAGCCGGCTATTTACACTGCACCCTTCGGTCGACAAAACGAAACGTCGAATAACCCGCCGTCTGCGCAAACTACCGAACACCAGCGCGACGCTTGATTTCTCCAGGGAAGAGGTTCAGGGGGTTATCGGGAAGGCGAAAGCCTCCAAATCCATCGGCCCCGACGGAATAAGCATGCTGATGCTAAAACATTTGGGTCCAGCGGGAGCAGAATATCTCACCAAGCTCCTCAATCTGTCCCTGACCACCCTAACTATACCCGACGTGTGGAAACTGGGTAGAGTGGTCCCGCTACTAAAGCCGGGGAAACCCGCAAATAAAGGAGAGTCATATCGTCCGATATCCCTCCTTTCCCCAGTAGCGAAGACAATTGAGGCCTTGCTGCTCCCGTCCCTCACACACCACCTGAGCCCAGCTACACATCAGCATGGCTTCCGAAAAGTGCACAGCACCACAACTGCACTTAACGCCATAAACACCCAGATAATTCATGGCCTCAACCAAAATCGACCCTGTGCGCGAACTGTCCTAGTAGCACTGGACCTGTCGAATGCCTTCGACACAGTGAATCATTCAGTGCTACTATCGGACATTGAGGATTCCTCATTACCGCCTAGGTTGAAGAGGTGGACCATGAATTACCTGAGTGGTCGACGATCATCGGTTGAGTTTCGAGGTCAAACATCTAAGCTACGGAAAATTAAACAAGGGGTCCCGCAGGGTGGTGTCCTCTCCCCAATGCTGTTTAATTTTTACATCTCGAGACTTCCTCCACCACCAGAGGGCGTCTCGCTGATCTCATACGCCGATGACTGTTCGATTTTGGCGTCTGGCCAGGATATTGATAGCCTCTGTTCTTCAGTAAACAACTACCTCGCCGACCTTTCCAACTTCTTCGCTGCACGACATCTACATCTCCAACCTGCGAAATCCTCTGCCACCCTTTTCACCAGCTGGACGAAGGAGTACCGGCTAGAACTCGATGTGAAGGTCGATGGTGTAAAAATTCCGACCACAAATAACCCAAAGTTACTGGGAGTAACATTCGATAGCCTGCACTCCTTCACTCCGCATACGACTGCAATTGCCACCAAAGTACAAAGCCGCAACAAAATCCTCAAATCGCTAGCCGGTAGCACCTGGGGGAAAGACAAAGAAACGTTGCTGGCGACGTACAAGGCAATTGGCCGGCCGGTCGTAAACTATGCTGCGCCGATTTGGACGCCGGGGACTAGCACGACGCAGCTGAAGAAGCTACAGACCTGCCAGAACACCGCCCTTCGGACCGCGACGGGAAACCTCCTGATGGCGCCGGAGCACCACCTACACAGTGAAGCATCTATGCTCCCAGTTAAGGAGCATAATGTTATGCTGTGTAAGCAGTACCTGCTGGGATGCTACCGCATGGATCATCCCAACAGGCACCTACTGGAAGCTGAACCACCACCTAGGCACATCAGAAAGGGAGTACTTGACTACCGCGACGACATACAGCAATACAGACAAGACCCGCTGGACAGGACGGCGTACAGACAGGCCATCAACACCATTCACCGAGAGTCCGTTAACACCTTCTTGAACTCTCTTCCAGTGAATGGTGTTCTCGGAGTCAAACCACCACCCATTGCAGAACAAGAGCTCGAGTTGCCTCGTGAGACCCGCGTAACCTTGGCACAATTAAGATCTGGATACTGCAGTAGGCTAAACTCCTACCTATCCAGACTCGACCCTGACATACCTAACACATGTCCCGCATGCAAAGAATCCCCGCACGACACTAACCACCTCTTTGCATGCCCACTTAACCCGACTCATCTAACACCCCTCTCCCTTTGGTCCGACCCCGTCGAAACAGCACGTTTCCTGGGCCTCCCGTTAGATGACCTCGATGACTAAAGCTGAACTTGCCTGACCCTAAACGGGACTAGGCTTGCCGCTACAACAACAACAACATTAAAGAAAAAATTACTTAAATAAATTGGATGAAGAGTCGGTCGAGAATCACCTCATCGGTTACAATTATATACGTATATAGAGAAGATATGTTGACTAGTTATTATAAAAGCAACAGATACATGTCTTATTAAAAAGGTTTACTGCAGTTATTTCCTTTCTTAACTAGTCGCTCCAAGCCTGGAACATTTTCTACCTCAGCATAAGAGTAGTTTATTAAGTCCAGTTCACTTTTCACATTCCCAATGGAAGCATAAAAAAATGTACGATTTTGATATTCCCACTAAAATGTTTTTTCACTTACCTCTAAGTCCGGACCAGGATATGTGATACGCTTGATTTTTTCAATTTCTTCTTTGTATTTACTGTAATGCAGGAATACATATACATACGTTTAATTATATCCGGTAAAATCAAAAATTTAATTATGACAAACCGATTTTGTTCTTCAGAGCGTTTCCTTCTTTCCAACTCCCGGTCTAGCTTCCTCTTCCACAAATCATCACTTTCCGCAATAATATCTAAACAATGTTGAAGGGTTGTCAATACTCCGGAAGCTGTGGCTCGAAACGTGATGGATTCTCCCTTTAATTAATATAATAATGTAGACATTAACACAGAAATTTTACAAATATTTAAATTACCTTAAAATCAATTGGCTTCAATCCATCACCCAGATCTAGAGGCTTTCCAGTTGCTTTGTTAACATCGACACAGGCATCAAAATATCTGTAGAAAAGCAAATTTCATACTGGATCTAATACACATGATTTCGGTACGAACCTTTGAAGCGTATCTATTTGACCGAAAAGTATATCCTTAAACGTCTCTATTTCACCAACTTTTTCCCTTAAGTTCCTTTGTGTCTTTTTGAGACTACTGCCACTAGCCACTGATATTGTATTCGATTGTAAAGACATTGTACTTCCATGGCGGCGTAAAGACGTAGTATCTGTACTCCCAGAATCCTCTTTATACATTTGAAGAACTTCCACCCAATGCATGCGATCCTCTGGTGTATCTGCGCGTAAACACCAATTATTATAATTGTTAACGACCACATCGAAGCGTAATTCATCAGTGTCATGGGCCTGTAAGTGTAATAAATGTATAAACAACATCTAATTAAATTAGTAAATCATGGAACTTATAATAAAATTATGCAACATTTTTTTTTTCTGAATAGAGCGAGTATTAATGCGGTGATCAAACGACACATACATCATTAAAATAAGTGGGGTTAACGGAATACAATGCATAGTGCTTTTAGCAAATACCAACTCTTATTCCGATTTCAGTTCCTGAAAATGATTCACTTTCTGCTTTGTAAGAAGATAGCGTGCCGTTTTTAAGAAGTATATAATGCGCTCACCTGCCGTATTATAAATTATTTGGGTTTTTCTGAAAAATGTTGAATGGCAGAAGCTCATACTAGTTCAAAATGATAAACTTGAAATGTTGTGTTGTTGTTGTCTAGGGCCAGGCAAGTTTAGTTTCAGTCTTCAAGGTCATCTAACGGGAGGCCCAGGAAACGTGCTGTTTCGACGGGTTCGGACCAAAGGGTGAGGGGTGTTAAATGAGTCGGGTTAAGTGGGCATGCAGAGGTGGTTAGTGTCGTGCGGGGATTTGTCGCATGCGGGACATGTGTTGGGTATGTCAGGGTCGAGTCTGGATAGGTAGGAGTTAAGCCTGCTATACTATCCAGATCTTAATTGTGCCGGGGTTACGCGGGTCTCACGAGGCAGCTCGAGCTCTGGTTCTGCTATGGGAGGTGATTTGACTCCGAGAACACCATTCACTGGACAGTTCACGAAGGTGTTAACGGACAGTTCACGAAGGTGTTAACGGACTCTCGGTGAATGCCTGTCTGTACGCAATCCTGTACAGCGGGTCTTGTCTGTATTGCAGTATGTCGTCCCGGTAGTCAAGTACTCCCTTCCTGATGTGCCTAGGTGGTGGTTTGGCTTCAAGTAGGTGCCTCTTAGGATGATCCATACGGTAGCATCTCAGAAGGTATTGCTTACACAGCATAACATTATGCTCCTTAACTGGGATGTTTCACTGGGTAAGTGGTGCTCCGGCGCCACCAGGAGGTTTCCCGTCACGGTCCGAATGGCGGTGTTTTAGTAAGTCTGAAGCTTCTTCAATTGCGTCTCGCTAGTCCCCGGCGTCCAAATCGGCGCAGCATAGTTTACGACCGCGCGGTGAATTGCCTTGTACGTTGCCAGCAGCGTTTCTTTCTTTTTTTTTTGTTACAGCTTTGTGCTTTGGTGGCAATTGCAGTCGTATGCGGAGTGAAGGAGTGCAGGCTATCGAATACGACTCCCAGTAACTTTGGGTTGTTCGTGGTCGGAATTTTTACATCATCGACCTTCGCATTGAGTTCTAGCCGGTACTCCTTCGTCCAGCTGGTGAAAGGGTGGCAGAGGATTTCGCGGGTTGTAGGTGTAAGTGTCGTGTAGGGAAGAAGTTGGAAAGGTCGGCGGTGTAGCAGTTTACTGTAGAACAAAGGCTATCAATATCTTAGCCAGAACGCCAAAATCGAACAGCCATCGGCGTATAAGATCAAGGAGACGCCCTCTGGTGGAGGAGGAAGCCTCGAAATGTAGAAATTAAACAACATCGTGGGGAGAACACCACCCTGCGAAACCCCTTGTTTAATTTTTCGTAGCTTTCAAGGTTGACCTCGAAAATCAACCGATGATCGACAACCATACCGGTAGTTCATGGTCCATCTTTTCAACCTAGGCGTTAATAAGGAATCCTCAATGTCAGATAGTTGCACTGAATGATTTACCGTATCGAAAGCATTCGACAGGTTCAGTGCTACTAGAACAGTTCGCGCACAAGGTCGATTTTGGTTAAGGCCATGAATTATCTGAGTGTTTATGGCGTTAAGTGCAGTTATGGTGCTGTGCACTTTCCGGAAGCCATGCTGATGTGTAGTTGGGCTCAGATGGTGTGTGAGAGACGGGAGCAGCAAGGTCTCAATTGTCTTCGCTACTGTGGTAATAAGAGATATCGGACGATAAGATTCTCCTTTATTTGTGGGTTTCCCCGGCTTTAGTAGCGGGACCACTCTACCCAGTTTCCACACGTCGGGTATAATTAGAGTGGCCAAAGACAGATTGAGAACCTTGGTGAGATAGTTTGCTCCCGCTCGGCCCAAATGTTTTAACATCAGCTCATTCCGTCGGGGCCGAAGGCTTTCGCCTTCCCGATAACCCCCTGAACCTCTTCCCTGTAGAAATCAAGCGTCGCGATGGTGTTTGGCAATTTGCGCAGACGGCGGGTTACTCGTCGTTTCGTTTTGTCAACCGAAGGTTGCAGTGTGAATAGCCGGCTTGATTACCCCAGAGGAGAGATTGCAGGACCTTATGTGCGAGTGTCAGCATAGGTCGTCAATCTATGCAGTTTATCAGAACAGCGCTAGCTATTGATATATCAAGCGTGCTATGGCAGTTGCCGACAATCCTGGTAGGGGCTTCGTCGTTCATTGTGCAGAATGTCGAATCGCCTATCTGGTCCGCCAGCTCCATTCCTCGACGATCATTTGACAGGCAGGAATGCCAAAGATCGTGATGCGCGTTAGTCACCCAAAACCCGCACCTATATCAGGACGGTATCCAACTGCAACTAGTAACGGGAGGAATGTATATATTAAATATTTCGAGCTCCACACCGCCTGACCGAATAGCTATGCCGATATTCTAAGGTAGTATCCCTGCGGTCGATGTCGCCGTCGATGAGATGATACTAAACGGTGTTATGTAAAATGAAGGCCAAGCCTCCACGGCTCAGAAGAACTGAGCGGGAGCTGTTTTGTTTACTGGATCGCAGCTATTGGCAGGTGCTCCCGGCTCATAAAGTCGACTATCTCGTCGATCTTTCCTTGGAGTCCGTTGCAGTTAAATTGTATGAGTCTGAAGTGTTTCGGGGGAACGTTCCCAACACCGGGGGTGAGCAAGCTGTGCATGGGTCTTGATTGTTGCAGCTGTGTGACCCGAAGTTTGAGTCATGCTGCGGGGAGCTCCGTTGGGCCGTGGAGGCCTGGGGGAGTTACCCAAAGTGAGTAAATGTACTGAAGGCACTACCGTGAGGGCTAGAGGCGCAGCTGGGCTCTGGCAGCATGAGGCCACGTAACGCGTGGTTCACTCCCTATCGGTCTTAAGGCCTGACCAGGACTTAACATGACTCCAACCATTGCACTGGTTGCACCTAACCGAGGTGGAAGAATGGTGTCGTCTTTGGCACACGCAGCAGAAATAATCCGTCGGACCAGGGTTGGTTTCTACGCCAGCCCTGATGAAAAGGATTTGGAGCAGGCCTGCTACGAAGTGTTGCTCCACTGATGCACTAAAAGCAAAATTATCTGATGACCTAAACGGGGTTAAGTTGCCAAAAGGGTGACAGCCCTTGGCCGCATAAAATCCGTGTCAACTCCGGTGCGTAGAACCGGCTGTCGTGGAAGTCGATGAACATGAAATCATATTGCCTTGCAACAGATGCTTCAGAATTTAATATAAAACCTACTAACGTATTCTTTTAAATAATTCCTTTAAGCCTGGCAATATTTGTTCGTTAGCAGCATATTAAAGATATTTAACTGTTGCCTATTAAAGCTATTTAATACTTGCCTTTATTGCCGCCTTGCTGAGGCTAATAGCTCCACGACAACCAAAATCAGATTCCGACTCTGATTTGTAATAAGAAAGAGTGCCGTTTTTAAGAACTATGTATCGCGGTTGCCATCCATATATATAATTAGTCCACTTGCTAAGATAACCACGGAGTTCAACATTGTTATCTAAATATTCATTTTCTGAATCATCACTCTGAGAGCTGGTGTCAAGGGGAAAGGTGCCAATACTACGAAGAGTCGGGTTGTCCATTGACATTGGAGGCGTGGACGATAATGTGTTTATATTACTGGTAAGAGAATTTGGGCTTATGGCTGGTGAATATATTGATCTGCTTATGCCGCCTTTGATAGCAGATTCTGCGATAACATTATAATCCATGATGTTCTTGGTGTAAGCACAAAATTCAATAACTTTAATATGGAATGTTTTCTTTTCAAGCCAATCTAGTTTTTACTACCAGTTGTTTGCACTAAATTGCAGAAAATTATTTATTATATTAAACTAACATAGTACTTGTGTTTATAATAGCTTTAGAATTAATTTTTGCATCGCTCATTTGTACAGTAGGTTTATTTACAAAATTTATAACTCTCAAATGGTTATTAGAGAACATAAAAATGTTATATCCATAATCAATCACTTTATTTTCAATTGCGTTCTTATTATGAGTTTAATATTATATGATATCCGTATATTGTCTTTACTGTTAAACTATTTTATTTGAAATCAGTTTATAATATTATTTGATAACATAATTTAAATCTAGGCCAATAAAATTGGAAAATGGTTAACCCATAAAATCATTCTGGAAACGAAACACGGATACAGGGTGTATTTATAACTGTAACAAAAAAAGGGAGAATGAAACATGAATACTAAGGATAGTTCACATAAGAGTAAGCTCTTGCTTCACGTCATTATTGCTTTTTAACAGACATGTCCGAAGGTATCGAAAAAGTTGACCTTTCAGTTTATTATTTACGTACGGAATAAAAATAAGCCATTCAGTGTCAAGTCATTACTATACGCTGAATAACTCATCAAATCCATGTTTTGAATGCTGAAAAATGCGGTTGTTTCAGTCGATGTTTAAGAGCTCGCATTGTCGGGGTATGTCTTCGGCGGTTGCTTTTCCTGATTTCTTAAAAGACAACTGGTAAACAAATGCTTGTATACCACTCAGAATTTATTGTTCTGCATTGTTCTAGAGGTACAGTTATGACATGTCCAGTGTTTCCAGAAAAACTTCTTTTGTTGAATTCGGCTCATCTTGAAAAACCCATAGACCCACTGTCTATTTTCGTGTTTTGAAGCATTGCTATCGTATTTTTTTTAACATTTCTCCCGACCGATCCGAGACTTTTTTGAGCAATTGGCAACTTGTGAGGGTTCACACTTGAAATGATTATTTTTTAACAAATCTTCATGTAAAATTGAATACATGCTAACCCTGCTAATACCTACAATTTGTCTCAATCTCACAATAGGTCACATGTCGATCTTGCAATATCAGTTTACTCACAGCATCAATAGATTCCTGAGGAAAAACTTTTTTTGGACGACCTTTCCGAAATTCGTCTTGGATTGAGCTAGATCCCCGATTGAATTCACTATACCATCGATAAACACTGCTCCTCGATGTAGCTTCTTCGACATTACAGAGTTTATTCCCGTCGAAAGTAGTGAAAAATAATCGCGATTTAATTTCAAAATGTTTTGAGTTGTTATACATACTCAAAAATGTCAAACTTTACGATTAAGTTGTCAGTTGCCAGATTGCAACACTAGGGTTGTCAAATCCCGAAATATATAGTGCAACCTTCGTACTATAGTTGATGTGAGCCGAAGCGAGGTACATCAAAATGTTGCCAAATATTTAACTTTTTTACCATTGTTGATTCTCCAATGCAATACAAGAACTTTAGACATCACAGAAAAGTCAAAATAGACCAAACATTTTTTTACAACGATAAAACTGTATTTTCCCTTGTTTTATAAAACAAAGTTCCAAAACAACAATAATATAAAATATGGGATGATTTACCTTCATTGTGGTATACTCTCGTCTGCTCTGTTGTCAGAGTTTAATCTGTCAAACAAGGCAAATCACGCTTTGATGCATTTTCTTGGAATTGATTGAATTTTCAGAAAGTTGTGCCGGAGATACTTTCTGTTTCGACCTCAATCTGTTTGGAGATGTTTCGACATGGAGGCTGAGTTTTCATGCAGTTGTGATACCTTGTTTTTTCACCCTGCTGTTTAGGTCACCAAGCACAATTTACACGTAATGGCGGGGGCAGTGCTCTTAGAAACGCCCCAGGCGCTCGTAAAATACATCTTTGGTCACATCGTCCTTTGCGTGGGCTCAAATCAGGGACACCAAATTTGGCACTGTAGTAAATTTCACGAGGACCTACTCGTTTTCGTCCATCGCATTTTTTGGATGGCAGTTATGTCAGCCTTCATCTTACAACGACATCAACCAGCTCAGCTGCGGCACCTTCTCAATCAAGGGACCGGACAATCCAGGTGCATGTCCTCAAAAATTTTCCTTAATACGTTTTCATTCGTCTTCTTCAAAAGTGTAGTCTCTCATACGAGGCGTTGTTGAACTTTTTATTGGAGCTGATTTCTACATGTCGGGTATCAAAAAAAGCACACAGCCTCGCTAAGCAAATAGGTTTAAATTTAGCGTATATTTATATAGTGAGCTTTGCTTCAAGACCGAGGAACGCTCGCAGCCGCATCTCTGATGAACAAACGCTGGAATTATGCTTCAGTGAGCCCTTAAACCGAATATGTCGGCTCCACTGAAGCTTATTTTCTAGATAAACTAGTGATTTTGCAACGGGAAACTTATTGATCATAATACGTATTACTTCTTCTTCTTTTAAACAGTATCTTCCAATCACAACTCAATAGTGACTCAAAGTGCAGGCGTGAACATTAAACAACTTAGCTATCCGCCATTTACCTAAATTAAATATAAAAAGTTATGTATAACATATTTGGAAGTCGGTCATTTAAAATGGCGTGTGTTTTTTCGCCAGTCTAATGCAAATATGTTTACACCAACTATTTTGTTTATAATAAAAAAGTATTTATTAAATAGTGCTATTTGTAATTTATTAAACCTACATACATAAAGTCCATGCAGATGCATACATATACATAATTACATACATGTTTATCTTCCATACATATAATGTAAAAGTAATATTCATTATTTACATACATACAACAACACAATATGTGTATAAAACAATAAATACTATAATAAATTTAATATAAAAACTATAAAATTCGACTTAGATGGATGAGCAATTTGCTAAATGTGACTTTTATTGATCATTATGTAATAAACTACATATTGAATTTTCGCAAAACATGCCTAGGTTTTAAGGAAATACCTTTCCATAAACCCAATTTTACATGCTAAATATTTTTTTCTTTTTATGAGGTTTATTAGTTGACTTTTCAGAGCTGATTTTTTGCAGTTTAGCGGGCAACTTTTGTTGAATAACTTCATTTTCTTGCAATACGCTGTTGTCTTCCGCTTGTGATACACTGAAAAATTAAAAAAAGATGTCGTGATTAAATTCCAAAAACAAACAAAACAATTTCTTGAAAAAATATTTCGTTTTATATCCAAAACTCAATTATTTGTAAGGAAGTTAGAGAGATTTTTGAGGTGGTAACTTGTCTTCAGATAAAAATTGTCATCAATATCAACATTATATGCATACATATGTATGTATATGTATATTTGGCGCTTTGTAACCGCTGAAGCAATTTTTGACCGAGCTCCTCCTCCAATTTGTGGTTTTGCGTCTTGATGTTTTTACCAAGAAATTGGAGGGACCGCCTTCGAACGGCCGATGGATTTTTATGAGGAGCTTTTATTTCATGTCAGAAATACACTCGGAGAGCTTTACATTCCCTGACGAGGGGCGACCGCAATTAGAAAAATTTATTTTCTATAATTTTGGATGTTGGTCGATCGTGGGATCCAGGCCTTCCGAATGGCCGTACGCAATGGTAACCACTCGGCTATCGCGGCCGCCGACAACATTGCGACATATTTATATATGTTTTTTTTTATTCTTTATATGTATAAGTATGTTACAGCGGGCACAATTATAAACTTCGATGAAACAAACATATATTCCAAGCCAGCACCAATGGAGAAATTCTTTTCAAATGGGCTTACACTATTGCTGAAAACCTCAACAAACGTTAAAGGACTACCATTGAAAGGCATGTACCAGGAAGGCGTTTAAGCAATACATCGTGCCCATGCCGCCAGAGACCCAAAGCTTCTATATAGTATCTTTGAAGTTTAGAACCATGAACCAAATTTCCGTTTACCTATATTTATCCTTTTGTGTGGCTCTAAATATGCTTTTTGGACAGTCTTTATAATATGGAAAACATTCACCGGGAGCTGCGCGACCTTCTCCTATCTGCTGTGCTCGCACATACTCCGGTATCAAATCTGCAAATGGTGAACTAGTCGCGCTGCGATGAATAAAGTAAACAAGAGAAACATAAGTAAATCGTTGGTAATTTAAATATTAACTTACGTTAAAAACAGTTTGGTTATCTCGCCAAATACGCCGAAATGATTTATACTTCGAGAATGTACTTCACAAATGGTACGTAATAAACATGCCTTGCCATTGATACCGAACGTTCCCAATAAATCTTCTACCACTCCGTACAATAATACCCTGTATTAAGATAAATAAGAAATGTATTTTGTCGAAGTAATATACATATTTACAGACATATGTAAATATATCTCTGGCCGCAAGTCAACTCAGCATGTCTTGAGATTTACCTTTCTCCCCCATGAAACGCATGCTTAAAATCTTCTGGTAGTCGTGGTAGTTCCAAGTTCTCTGTTTTCTGATATTCTTCTCTTATTTTATAGAAACCAGTTTCCTTCTCTAAAGGTTCTCTCTGTGAAGATAAGTCACGTTTACTTTTGTAATGAATATAACGAGCAACATAGTCGCCAAGCACGTGTCCCGTTGATCGACCGAACTCTCTTGTAAATATAGGTGGTAAGTCACCCAGCGGATTAGATTCATCCGTCAAACCAAGTTTATCAAAATCGACTACAATAAATAATAAAAATTGGTTAAAATCGGATAATTAAAATTTTTTCTATTAAAACATTTACACGAACATACATCGCGAACCCATCAAAGTACATATACAGTCAACTTTAATTAGTATTGAGTTTCAAATGATCATGGAAAGTTACAAATTAGAAGGGCCCACTGAATGTGGACTAATTTTCGATCTGTTGGCTGGTGGTATAAATTTATTTATAATATTAGCAGACCCGGGCGCAAGATGCTGTGGCAAGAGAGAGAACGTTATTTTTTTTTACTAAATTATTGATAAATCTGCATATATACATACATAGTTATATTATTGGAATTTATGTGCAAAATATTTGACGTTTACATATTTCAACGGCTGAATTGCATTTCACCAACTTAAGGAGGTAAGTTTTAAAGATATATGTATATGCTAATCTACGCAAAAATCTAAAATCGGACTAAATTTCTAACAAAGCCCAACTGGTCCTTGGCCTATCTGATTCTTCTGAAGAGATCGGTTCCAAGTAAATGGAATGGTTGGTTTTCTTTCCAGGAACTTAGTATTTAGTGTACTACTGATCTTTTGTTATTTTTGGTTCGATTTAGGTGAAATTCAGGTTGTATCCTTTTGTCTAGACATATCACTGTTTCTCCCAAATCAAAACCAAATCAAACTTCCAAATTATTCTTTATATTAACCTAATAGTAAAGTTAAGAAAATAGTACGAAAGTTCAATTAAATCTACCCATAATGCGATTATTTCGAATAGGTGAGTTCTTCACTCACTGTTTTTCTTATAAACTTTTCCGGAAACTATAAGAGGAAACTAATAAAATTTTGGTTAAATCTGCCGAATAGTTTCGGAGATCCAAGAAAACAAACATGCAAACGTATTTATATATGTATATAGAAGATATGGATATAGATAAACATTTTTTATTTCTTTTTTTTTATGTTTTTCATTTTATTTTTAAATTGAAAGTACTAATTATATTCTTTTGATTGAAATTAGTTTTTTTTAAGCCCAATTTCATCGAAACTAACTAATAACTGAGTATTCTGTTATTTTTTATATACATACATACTTCATAGACATAGAGAAGTCCTTTAATAATATACATATGTACATTTTACACATCAAATTAGATTTTCATTTACACTTTCGCCATTCAAATATTAAACAGACTGGTGGTATAACTATCATTTTTTTAAAATTACTCACTTGTTAATGGAAAGCTAATGGATACATTTGAAAAGAATCCTTCGGGCGGATGACGGACCAAGGGCATTGATATGGTCGGCGTAAATGTAAGTGCAGTACCAGGCGGAAGTGCAAGCCGTCCATCATCTGTTATCCACACCAAACGTTTTTTTCTCGAATGTGGTTGATTTGAATTGCTATCGTATAATTCTTCTTTCTCAATTTCCGCCTTCAGAGAGGCTTGGGACCCTCCTTTCCCATTTTTAATATTGGATTGTCCCAGTGGTACTGTTGGGATGGTTTGCGCTAAAATCTCATCTTGTTCCGAAGCACTGGATTTCGCGAGCAAAACGCAACACAGTATGAGTAAGAATATACTCGAGAAAGGAAGTTGAAATCTTTTAAGAAAGCTGTGCAATGCCCACATTTTTTATACCAAACCTGAAAATATTTAATTTGTAGTAGTAAATACGATGAATGTAAATATCAGTGAATATAACGATATGAAAAACTCAATGGATTTAAAAATTACACAGTGCAGCAAGATTCTACGTATTTGATAAAACCAAATGCACTTCATTTGCATTAGTGCCACCTATCGTAAAAATGAACATGAAAAATGTTGTGGGGTTTTGTTATGGGAGGAGTAAGGCTTCAATTCCATTTGGTTTCATAAAATACGGAGACATGAACCCACAATTTGTGTCACAGTGTAATCGTTATATCATGTAACTAATTTGGTCCAATGTTTGTTGTTAGAGTGGGCTACGATTCGTTTCAACAATGTAAAAATCTTGTTCAATAACTTTAACGCATTCTGCTTGGCCACACAAAGTTATTCAAACTAAAAAGTTTTACAAAAATTTAGTTGGCGTTTAGTAGGCGCTTAGCAGATATTACTTGATTACCATGAGGGGATTCGTCATGTCTAGGAAATGCAAGCGATGCAAATATTTGTTATGGAATTGTGCTAGAGATCGAGAGCACCCCCTTTGCAAAATTTTGACATATTCAAGTGAAACAATAACAACCGCACAGGCACAGGGTTGCTTTTCCCTTCACAGGGTTGTTTTTTCCTTCTTGCTATTTGTGGGAAATAAATATATAAATATATAGGTTTTAGTATAGGATATTTCTCCTTTCTTAGCATATTTTTTTTGCATGTGTTTTGTTGTTGTGCCATTGCACGAATAGGAAAAATTTTATATCCGCGCACTGTAGCATGCATTTCCTAGACTTAGCGAATACCCCTAATATGTTTGATTTGTACAGTATGATATAAACAAGTAGATGTTACAGCAAGCTTAAATACTAGTGGTACTCGTCTATGGTGATAAATATCTGATAAACAAGAAAAAATCAACCCTTTTTGAAGGATTTATAACCCAAAATTCCAAATCTGAAAAGTAGGTCGAATATATGCTATAGTGGTCCGATCTGCCTACCAAGTTTTGTTAAATTATCTCTAAAACTGAGAGACTAGTTCACGTTCACACAGACGGATGGGCATGCGACCGGTCGAGAGACGGACATGACTAAATCAACTCTGCTTGACATTCTGATACGATGGGTATAAATTTTGGTGTGTCTATCTCTTTCCATGCTGGTACCTACATACCTCGGATCAAAGTTTCGCGTACTTGAAAGGTATAAAAAGTGGGGATCAATGCAGAAATAACCAGGATAAACACTTTCACCAATGTACATGTGACATAACTTACGCACGTAGTTTTTCACTATTTAGTCACAGTAAAGACTATTTATTGTATCTGATAAAGTGCGATATTACGCGATCAATTACTTAATTTGCCAACTCAATGTTTTGTAATTGACAATTACTTCGATAACGCGACAGTAACAAGCGCAGATATTTTAACCCATACGAACATAGATAGATTTACACACACATATAAGTTTCCAATAATCTCTATCTTACCGGTATACGCTAATCTACACACATTCATATATATATGTATATATAAGCCGATAGTACTTAAATACATATGTATGTACATACATACATATGTATATATTATATCAAACCAACAATTCATACTTCTTATGTACTTAATATTACTAAAAAGTGGTACTATCAATATCCCTTAATTTATTACTTGAGTTATGTAAACGGTGTCTTGGCCATTTCGTGGACGAGTGTAAACCGATATTGCATTGCTGGACTTGAATTTAAATTATGTGTACGCAAGAAAATATTTATGTGCATATTATCAATCATACAGTATATTTTGATAAAACAATATACCAAATTTCAATTATATTGTAAATTTTTCCGCGCGTCCAAAAATTGTGCCTTAAAAATTTGGCATAACATACATAGTACCTATGTATGTATATATATAAATGCACACTCGAATATGCATTTGATTCGGAAACAATGTCGATAGTTTTTTCGTTTCCGCATTTTTACTTTCTTCATTTTATTCGTAACAGTTTCACTGATTGTTAATTATGCGCGTCAGGTTCTTCAATTACAAATGCGAATTAAGTAACAAAACGTGCAAGTGTGCAATGTTCAAAAAGTGAGAGCCAAATCAAGTGACCATTTTCAAAATAACAAGAATTGCAAGTATTAAAAAATAAATGAATTTAATATCCGATGTGTATGTGCATGTGCTTGTGCATTTTTGGGTTAAATATGTAAATTATACGAGGTATTTGAGTGCTCATTCTTATTATTGAATATACATATATACATGTACATACATCTACGTACTCGTATAAACATACGCATTATTCTTATTATTGAATATACATATATACATGTACATACATCTACGTACTCGTATAAACATACGCATGCTCAACTACAAATACTACAAATTTTATTGTCCAATGTAATTTTCAGGTTTAACATTTTGAATTTCGAGTAGCCCCAGTGTAGATTCGCATGCCTATGTATTAGTAATTGTTTTGTAATATGAAAGCGATTTAAGAAAACAATTAAAAGAATATTCATTTGTTAATTGCTTCCACAGACCTTTGATAGATCATTGAATTAGACGGAGTAAGTAAATAATCATGACTATTTAGCAGTAAGAACTGCAGATAAGGGATATTATGTTCACAATTCGTCGTGTATATATATATTTTATGTATGAGCCCGCATAGCTTTTACAGGGTGATACGATTTGAAGATTCTTCTTTAATTGAAAATTGATTCCATTAATAGTCGAAAAAATTTTTTGTCAGTTGGGTAGGAAAAAGGAGATTGATTCCTTGATTTTAACGAACCGCTGCCACAAAAAAAATTTGTTAACCAGAGGGGTAGAAAGAGGTAAAAACTCATTGATTTCAACGTATAATATATCCTGTTGCAACGTAGTCTGAATCCTAGAATAAAATAAACGGTTTGACCCACATAAAATTTAAAAATAAAACAACAGAAATTCTTACGGAAAGAGTAAAAAAATAGGTGAAATTGATTGTTACGAAAACTTAATAAGAAATTAACTATGTTGTAATTCGTAGGTAAGTTTCATAAACAAAATTTCAATGAAGACTTGAAAAAAAAATAAACCAAAGATAAACTAAAAAGCAAAAAATAATATTTTTTTATTTAGTCTTAATAAATAAATTCTTAAACTAAAGTAAGTATACTTGCAATTTTGAGTCGACCCTTAAAGTAAAATAAATAAAGATCACTAATATAACATAAAATTTAAAGAAATAACCAAATAGAATTAAAAATTAATCGTGAAATCTCCATCGATAAACAATAAAGATCCTTGCCCAGTGCGAACTGGCCGGAGAAAATCTGAATTGGGGCGAATCATCGAAATTGGTCAAATCGTTCTTGAGTCAATAAGCGTAGTAACTGACATACATCTCTTATATATATATAAATATAAGTAACCAACAATTATCAATAAAAAGTAGCTTTGCCAAATCTTTTTAACGCCATGATAACGGGCAAAACCGCCATGATCCGAAGGATTTGCTGGACACTTGGGAAGGCGGTTTTTAACAAACGTCTAGGGCTTCAAGTGGATTTCGGATATCTATACACCTGCTATTCGTTTCTTCATTTAACTATGTTCCTATTAACACCCTTTGCAGAATTGTGGATTGGAAAATAGCTTTACAAGACGTTTCATCGAAATGTGTAATTCTTTTGGGAAAGAGACGAACGAAATTTGCCAAGATGTCCCGATCCTTCAAAAATCGACCCTGTAGATGTGTAGTGAACTGATCCAAGTACAGAATGTTGATGCTAATACGACAATAATCTTCAACGGTGTCAGTCAAGACTTTGCTGCGTTGCGTCTGCCTTCGATCAATTCTGGGTTTTTCAATTGAAATTTTGTATTCATTACCAATCACAACGGCAGCTTCAAACATTTTCCTGAAATTTTCTTCGCAGTTCTCACGCTCCAACACACAATATTTATTTCGAGGTCACTCTTATTTAATAGTGTGTTGAATTCCCTTCCCAAAATTTTCAGAAATTGTTTGAAGAATGTTCGATGTTGCAATTATTTTGCACCTTCTCGTTGTTTAAATTCTCTGGTTCTGTTCGACAAAGCTGGTCCATGTTCGAGCAGCGGCAAACAAATGCATTGTACAAAGCTGGCCTTTGCTGCATGGTTCTGTCTTTACAAATATTTAATTAGTTCACACAGTTGACAATGCTGCAATGAATAATCTGTATATTATTAGGCACACTTTACTAGTTGTTAGCGACTTTTACGGCAACTGCTGAATCCATCCGTATTCAAATTATGATAAAAACACAGTTTTTTTGTATCAAATAATTAAAAAAAAAGTTTTCGTATCGAAAAATTTCAATGTAGAACAAAACCCCCAAACCCGCCGTGCACTCAGCGCAGCCTTACATAATTAATTAATTTATATAGACATATATATTTTTGGCGCTGTGTAACCGCTGAAGCCATTTCACCTACAATTTATTCTAAGCCGCCTCCGAACGGTCGATAGATTTTTATGAGGTGCCTTTCATTGCATGTCAGAAATACACTGGTAGGGGTTGAGATTCCCTACCGAGGGGCGACCGCTATTAGAAAAATTTATTTTCTATAATTTTGGATGTTGCTCGAACTGGACTCGAACCCAGGTCTTCCGAATTGTAGAATTAATAAAATTGCACTAACCTTTTTTTTACAGATTTTTTTTTCTAATCGATGAAATTTTTTCTAACGCCTTTTCATTTTCATTTTTCTTTATAGCTATGTACATACATATATATTTATTTATTTGCATATCTGCCAACTCGTGGAATTCCGTTTGAAAACACTCTCCATCTTTCTCGCGCATTTTTCTTCGACCTAATTTACATTTGCAAAACGCACATTTTCATTACTTTTTTGATTTCTTCCGCATTTGAACGTCAGTCATCTAAGCTAAAAATGAAGTAAAAAGTTAAATGCTTAGTTGCCAGTATGACACCAGATTTCGCACCCCGCCAATTAAAGATCGATTGAACCAATTCACCTTAAGCGTGAAGTGGTGCGGGCAGACAGATAATTGAATATAAATTTTATAGCTTATGTATGTAAGTAGATGTGTTTACACTGGTAAGTAATCGTATCCACTTGCATATGATGACTTACATATGTATATATGCGTGCATTTATGTATGTATATATTTCAAATTCCTCTCATGGCAATATTCCTCTAATTTAAATCAAACAACAGTAAAACCAATGTACAACAACACCTGCAGCGTTGGGGAAAACTAGAATACAATCAAGCAAATGCGGAAAACGAAAGCCATTGACTGGCGATGAGAGAAAAAAAAGAAAAAAAGGTAAAAAGAATTCAGGCACATTTGGAAGTCGTCCTCGTAAACGAGTCATCAAACTCGCTTACAATGACAAAAAAATAGTTGAATCCAGTTGCAGCCATGCACGCACATAGAACTGTTATTGTTGTTGTTATTGTTGTTTTCACTACAAAAAGGCTTCTAAAACTTGACCAGAATGACAAAGAAATGCAACTAGTCTTGTTGACAATTTAATATGTACAAGTGTGTATATCCCTATGCCATCTCCGGTTTTGATATGTTTTTATGTACCTATACATACATATATTTTACTTATGGTTGTGAATACGATTTTCGAAAAAAAAAAAATTAAATGCCAAAAACTTTCGTTCTTATAACAGTGGTTGGAATTAGGATAGAAGTTTTCAATTAAAACCCTCCTCACGCACCTATGTATATGTACATGCATGTATGCATTTTCATGTGTACAAGTATACATATGTATGTACGTTTGTTATATTTATCTAAACGATTTTATACTTTAAATTTCTCCCCTGTTATGGCAATTATAAATTACGATTAAAATATTAAAGGCACTTCTACCACTGCAATTATACGTATATATATACTAAAAAGCTTTACAGTAATTGTGGAGGCTTTTACAGAAAAATTTTGATTCTCTAATATTTAATAATATTAAATTGAACATTCTTTATGATTACAGTAGAAAATTTGACAAGTCAATACTAAAAAAAAATAAAAATAAAAGTAAACAAAACTATAGGGTACTGCCTATACGACGGAAATTTTTATCATATTTTACTACCTCCCAATTTTTTGTGCTTGCAATTTATTTTTGAAGTTTTGAATTTTCAATTTAAACATTTTCGGCTAAGCTCAACATCCTACTATCGGAGAAGTTGTATAATGAAATGAAGAAATAATTTAGAAAACTTCTCCGAGACATTTAATTATCTGAGAGGTCTTACTTGCTCAAATTAATTATTAGGATTATATCAAGCTTTAAAAACGATGTTCATAGAATAGACGTGGGAACGGGACACACCTCCTAATAGCTATTTCTGTATACAAGCATTAGTCAAGCGCCCAAAGCCGTCATGCGGATTTTAAAGCTAGCAATACTACCTCATTCATACGATTTAAAAAAAAAATGTTTTTCATTTTTATAAAAAAAAAATATCTTAGAAACACCGCTATAAGAGTATATTATTTTAAAATTATTTGTATGAAAATCTTCAAAACATTTTGAATTTATTGTAAATTAATAAAACTTATTGGCGCAAAAAAAAATGTGTTGTCAGCATTTTCGCCTTATATCTTTCTTCGGCCCTTTGGTAAAAAGTTTACCTTCAGCTTCACGCAACTAGTTATTTACGTGATTTGGTTGATGAAAAAGTAGCAGTTATTTAGGGATTTTTTTTTGCAGAATGTGTAAGAATTTTTCATACCAATACTATGCTCTGATGTATTTCGCTACACCAAAACAAATATGTATTGAGATATGTGAAAAATTCTGAAAAACTATTTTTTATTAACATTTCAATCATTTGTTTTATTTCATAAGTATTGTAAGGGAATATTTGTAAAAAAAAATTTTTACGATATCAATGCATTCGAGAAAGGTTGAACACTTCTACGAAAATCTCCACTAAGAATCCTCGAACATTTTTTGTCTCATATTCGTATTTGCAGCACTTCAACACGGCCGCAAATTATATGATGATTTTTGGGGGGGGGGGGGGGGAAATAAATGTCAAAAACTTTCGTTCTTATAACGGTGGTTAGGAACCCTAACCGCTTAATTCGAGTTAGGATGATGTGAATTTAATAGGACATAATTTCTTAGTTGCTAGATTGGTGATGATTTCAATTTTTCACTTTCGCTCAAGTAATCTGCAGATACGTTTTTTTTTTTAACTGTTTATGTGATTTTCCAGCTATCAGCTGATCAATCTATTCGTTTTTGCTGCACATCTTTGATACTCTGCGCTACTGAATCGTATTACAGTGTCAAAAATAGTCTCTATCAATTTTTTATATTAATTAGTGATTACCATATTATTGAATCCCGGGGTAAATGTATTAAAACTTTCCAACAGGTGGCAACTCTCCTCAAAAATTTCTACACCATTAAGCTATAGAGTTTTGCTTATGTCGTTAATAATAGATTTATTAACTCTTTAATACAAACTAAAATACTATTTTAATGTTGAGCCATTAAAAAATAATTAAAATTCTCCGTATATTCCTATACTTTTAATGTACATGAAATGGTATATCAACTTTGGTCTGAAATATATAAGAGTACTAGAAGTAGAAGAGATAGACCCACCAAAATGTATACCGATCGTATAGAATGACGAGCTGAGTTGATTTAACCATGTACGACTGTCCGTCCGTCATTCCGTGTGTTTGAACACAAACTAGTCTCTTAGTTTTTAGATATTTTAACGAAACTTTGTATGTGGGTGTATTTTTGCAATGGTATTTGTCCCCACCGGCGAAATCGATGGACTATTGACTATCGACAATCGAGTTGTTCAGATATGCAATTTTGGGTTATAAATACTTCAATAATTTAACTAAGAACATGAAAATAAATACTATATACATATAATGAATTAAGCAAAAGTACTGTAGATAATCGATATCGGAAAACTATGTAGATTAGCACCCGAAGATATAACCGATATATCGCTCAGATATGAAGTTTTTCGTCCGAAAAAGCTTCTAAGACCGTGAAATTTGATATTCTACACGGGTAAATTCAAATAAATATTGACACTGAAAATCATCGAATTCGGATTTTCCATTTTCAAATAAATTTGATAGTTCATGAAAGATATAAAGTCATAGCAGAAGACATCGCTACCTTCTGTTATTATTTAAAACTGGTAGTTTTTATTTTAAGAGAAAATGGTGGCACGAAAATGAAACACATTTAATGTCAGATAGTGAAAAGCCGACTGCGAAGACAGAATAAAACTACCTTTTAATTATTAGGGGTATTATCTAAGGACAAGGCGGCCGCAACAGCCGAGTGGTTAGCATTGCGTACTACAATTCGGAAAGCCTGGGTTCAAGTCCAAATTCGAGCAACATCCAAAATTATTATAGAAGACTAATTATTTCTAATTGCAGTCGCAATGAATATCAAGCCCACCGCGTGTATTTCTGACATGAAATAAAAGCTGCTCGTAAAAATCCACCCGCCATTCGGACGCAGCTTAGAATAAACTGTAGGTCCCTCAATTTGTTGGTGATAACATGAAGACGCAAAACCATAATACATATGTTATGTATATATTCTCTTAGTCTATGAAATGTGTTCTACGGGGCACGGATTGTAAAGCTTTCCTATCCGCGCAATGGTAAAACAACAAAAAACATGGAAAAATATATGCTACAATAGGAAAAATATCCTATATCAAAACCTGTGTATATTTATTTCCCACAGATTGCCAGGTTGTTGTAATTTTTTTTACTTGCATTTGCCATAATCCTGCAACGGGGGTGCTCTCGTTCTCAGGCAAATGTTCTTTAGGGACTTAGAGAATACCACTACTATATTATGCTTGGTACTACTACGAATCGTACATACAAATGTGCAATTTTGGAACTGAAGCTCTTTTATTTGTGGGTAACACTCGGAGTGTAGTTTTAAAGTCCTCTCTGAAGATATTTAGAAAATTACATGGACACATGTACATACATCTGTATAATATTTTTTTTATTTGACTAAAAAAAGTTTTGACAATCATTTGTATTTTTATATACACTAAGTTTTAAATTCCTTTTACTTTTATGTTCAAAGTTTCTTTGCACATTAAAATTGTTTAAGAGGAATCTTAAAAATGCAAGTATAATGTATTCTATAAATCAATAAAATATTTCTAAATTAAATTACCAAATATGTTTGTATGTATTTAAACTGATGATATTTCACACCTAGACAATAATTGTAGTTGTTGGTGTCCCTTTATAAATTTTTAGTCCCAAAACTTTATTTTAACATACAGCAAATGCGGAATTACACTTTTATATACTTAGTTTGTGTTTTATTGATTTTATTTTGCATAGTAGAAATAATTTTCACATAGAAAACATTTATTGATTTCTCATTTCACTCTGATATTGTTTTTACTTTGTAAAATGTATATGTTTTTGTTTCTTTAAACAAGACGCTCAATTTATGTCAAACGTTTTTGGATCCTTTGTTCATGCGCAATAGGCGTGAAAGCAAAATAGGAAACCAAAACCGCGAAAAAATTGGCAAAACAACGAATAACACAAGACTCCGTGGTGTCTGATATGACTGCGCGCGCAAATGGATTGAATTTAACTAAACCAAACTTACAAATTGACCAACATCTTTCTACTCGCAACTCCGACCTGAAGCGACGATTACTTGCAGTAAGCGGTTTAGCATGCATTTCCCCATACAGACGAGTATATACTTGTACATACATATTTGTCAGAATATTCGATTAATGCATGTGGTGTACTATACGTATGTATATATGTGTACTGTATGATTGTAATTTTGGTTTCCTTCTGACCATATGGATTTGGGTATGTGCTTGGTATCTAGCTTTGCTCACTTTTGCCTCTCTGTTGCCTCTTAACACCAACACTCTCAATAAAGTAATATATACTTACAGAAATAACTCGATAAACTGAACGAATAACACAACCCAAGCCCACTTGCCAATTTACAGCATGAATACTATGATATTTCAAAATAAAAAGGTTTGCTTTGCCTTTTAAGCAGAACAGCGAGCGATTTTCTCATCGACAAAATATTTGCAAGAGTCAATTATGTCAAATATTTGTTTTTCATATAGTGGGCTCGAAATATCTGGACACTCTTGCTGGAAATTTCAACGTAATCTTTTTAGGTAGGAATAGACTATTGACATTCCCTCTTATCAACTTTATGTACAGCTATCACAACGCTCATAGTTCTTACGGATTTCTAAAGTCTAGCTTAGAGTTTATTAATAACGAACGGATTTCCTGAGAAGCACAACGTATTTACACTTTCTGCAGAAAATTGGTGAAGCCAGATCCTTGTCCACTTGGAGATCTTCCCTTTCTTTTTCATCAATGCACGTGAATAGGATTCAACTAGTACAGAAGCTAGCTTTAAGGGGAGATGGTGGTCTAGAGATCGTAAATTTCAGGCATTTTCAATTTTTTTATGGGGAAGAATAATAAACTTTAAATTATTTAAAAATTGGCTCTGAAGTTGTAGCTATATCCTGTACTAAAATATTAAAAAAAAATTTTTTTTTTGAATTTTGGAGTTTCGATCAACGAAAAAGGCTTAATTTTTGTCAGTTTTTGAGCTAAAAAGGTAAGATGTTATCAAGATAATAACTACTAGTGTACTGAATAATATATTCAAATTTCAGATCATTCGGATAAATAATTTCACCGTGCAAGAAAAAGCTGCTCTGAAAAAACGAGTTTAATGTTTGAGGTATATGAAGCCGCTACCTGCTAAAAGACCTGTATAACCGAAAACACTGTAGATATCATTATAAAATTTGAACAGTATATTCTTAAAAGACGATACTTTCGAAATATTCAACACCAAAAAATTCGACTTTTTGAAAATTCTAGACCACTCCTTGATTTGCGGTATTCACCCTTGCTAGTATGTATAGGCCCATGAATGTTTCGCGAGGCCTTTCTCTCGAAAACTCCCAATGCCGATTCAACAACAACCTTCATTTTTCTACCTAATAACGAAGGGCGGCCGCGATAGCCGAGTGGTTAGCATTGCGTACTGACATTCGGAAGGCCTGGGTTCGAGCCCAGGTTCGAGCAACATCCAAAATGATAGAAAAATTTTTTCTAATTGCGGTCGCCCCTCGGCAGGGAATGCCAAGCCCTCCGAGTGTATTTCTGGCATGAAATAAAGCTCCTCATAAAAATCCATCAGCCGTTCGGAGGCGGCTTAGAATAAACTGTAGGTCCCTCCATTTGTTGGTAAAAAACATCAAGACGCAAAAACACAAATTGGAGGAGGAGCTCGGCCGAAAATCGCTTCAGCGGTTACAAAGCGCCAAATATATATATATATAACGCAGGAAGGGAATGGTGAGACCTTGGATTTTTTTGTCGTTCGAGACTTTACTTTTCAATTCCTTATTCAGTTTAAAGGGTCACCTTTCTGCTAGAGTGGATCTGTGTTGGATTTTTTGGTAATAAGACTGGTCCTTAATTATGGTGACAATGAAGGTATTACACACGCCAGATGCAATAAGCAATATTAGTATAATTAATTTCAATTTGAAGCATTTTTAAGTAAATGAAACATTTTAATAAATAAAAATGAAACGATATCCGAATCGTAGAAACATGACTGAAAGTTGCTTATGTATGTATGTGCATATGTTGTGTAATAAACTATATTTACGATTATATAAATAGAAAAACTACATCTCTTTAGCTACTTTTTTAAAATAATTATCTTTATCCAAAACCGTATTATTATGTACGGAAAGTAAGATAAGAGTAACCTGATTGTATTTATATCAACTATGTAATGGGAGTCTTGCCAATTCTACCAAAAGTAACACTTGTTTTTCATCCAATGATAACGAAGAAACTCTTTTATTTCAAAATGTGTCTGCGTGCTTTTTTTCTTTCGTCATTTGATATGAGCAAACATGGGCTTTTTCATGTTTTATAAAATAAACTCCACAAAAGCCAGTGGACTCTTTTACACATACTTACTTAACACATAAATACACATACATACACTTGCAGAGTGAATACAGTTCATTTTCTATAAAACAATAACTACATATATAATAAAATTATTGACGATACGAATGTTCAAGTTGTATTTGAAAGTTACAATAAATCATATGTCAAAGTAGGTACCTTTGCTGGCATCTGCCCTGATCTTTCCTCGGTCACGATAGTAAAGAAAAAGTTTTCATTGTTGTACTATGTTGATATTAAAAGGGTATCTTTCTCGTTATTTTTATACCATTCGTGAATATGAAAAGGGTATAATAACTTTGGTCCGAAGCCGTGTCCGTCTGTCCCAGATGTATTTTTATATTTATACGACCATTTGTCGGAATCGACCCGATCCACTATATCATATTGCTCAAATATGAGGTTTTAAGTAAAGAATCCGTCAAAAAAGCATCTAAAAGTGTGAATTCCAATAAATATTGTAATCGATTTTCTGATATGGGAATTAATATTTAACCCTAAAATGCAATATTATAAATGAAATGCTATGTTCATGAAAGGTATTTATCAAGACTTCGGCATGGCCGATGACAGCACTTCTTTCTTACTAATAACATAAATATGTTTTTAGAAATATGACTTAAATATATACATATACATACATATATATGTATATAGAGTTGGTTGGCAATCAGGTATTTTACAAAAGGTCTTTTATGCACAAATTTCAACATTTAAGGCTATACTAAGGTATATTTGTCAACTAAAATTTGTGCCCAAATGAAATTAGTATTTTCCTATTATGTAATTGAAAGATGGCTTTTGATAAAACGATGTTGGTTTTCCACTTTTTGCGCAACAGGTGGAAAGTGTTTATTACTATTACTATATTAGCGTACACAAACCTGGTTGCTAGACCAAGAGTGGAAGAGGTTATTTTGAATGCTAATGTTAGAGCAAAGCTACATTGTTTTCAGGGCGGGGGGTAGGGCAGGGCATCACAGGACACGTCTCGTTGAGCTACATGAAAGAGTGGAGGGCTCCCGTTTCAGAACACAATTGTGACATCGCAGCTCACAGTATTCTCTCAATCTCTTGTTCTTCTAAGTATTTTATGATTTTAATTGATTTTAATGACAGGAAATGTTTATTATGTTAAGACATTTTAAAACGAATTTAATGAATGTAATAACTTTTTATAGTGCATTTGTTCTTCTCTCACTAGCGATTTCTCATTTTTATTTTTGACGACCATTGTCTTAAAATACGACCACTTGGTTTATGGGCGCTCTGCATTTAGATACATTTCCCTTTTTTTCGTTTGTCGCAGATGACTATATACGAAACATTATCAAATTTGCATTCTATCTATGAACGCTGTGTGATATGTTTGTAGCGAAGTAAGTGAGGGAGCGCGCTGAAAATGCGAGAATGTCAGAGGATGGACACTCCAATGAGTGTTTTTTTTTCTAAAAATCTACTTCAAAATTTCAAAATAAAATTCATTTATATGAACATAAATACCATTATTTCAATATATACATACATATGTACGTACACATAATTATTAATAAAATGATTATGTTTTTAATTGTAATTTAACTTAAATTACAAAATTCAATAATTTCATAAAATAAAACTTTGTGATGTAATCCATCTGCATAACGTACGGAATTTGCCGAGTCATGAAAGCAAGAGTTTGTTAAGCGTCGAGATTTAAAAATGCTCAGCTACAGAAAACAAATTCATCAGCTGAAATATAAGATTATTTATCCTACAAATTTAGTCAGTTACTTGTTAAGAGAAGACGAAAAGTGAGTCTGTCATATCAAATATGCTAGAATAACAATTGAAATCTTGACATAAACGGCAAAACGGTTCATATAGTTCAAAATTTGTTTTACAAAATTTTAAGAATATTGGTCTAAATTGTAGTGATAATCGGATGGGGACATCAAAATTTATTTCACCTAAGAGAAATTAACTACAAATCAGTCCATTTAGAAGCTTGACTAAAAAATTATTCTTAAAAGTTTTTGACGGCTAGAAAGTGTGGATAAATTTATAAGTTTTAAGCGACTAGTATACGGAGATAGATTTTGGCGGGAATTCCAATGCAAATGGCGCGAAGCGAACAACAAAAATTGTTTTTGAACAGATTCAATTTTATCAGAATAGATTTTATAATTAGGGTCCCACTCAACCGAACCATATTCCAATATTGGTCACACTAATGACATAAAAAGTATTTTCGTAATATAAGAGTCTCTGAATTCTTTAGACCGCAGCTTTATAAAGGCAAGGTCACCTTTAGCTTTCAACACAGTTGTATTAATATGAAGATTGAAGTTGAGTTTGGTATCCATTGTTACATCCAAATCAACAAAACTATATACTTGCTCTAGTTGTTTATTGTGTAAGCTGGTGATTGAACATATGTTCGTGTAAATAACATGGGTTTACATTTGTTAAGGTTAAGAGGCATATCATTGTTATTACACCAAGTTACTAAATTGTTCAAATCGGTTTGAAAAAAACATCTTTCATTAATTGGGGTATATGATTTGAAAAGCTTTACACCATTGGCATATAATAAAATCTTTGGATATTTTATAACTGAATACAAATCGTTAATAAATAAGAAGGGACCGCCCAAGTAACTACCTTGCGGAACACCAGATGTTACATCAATGAATGTAATGAATAAAATAAATTTCGAAAAGAATTTAAACAAATAAGAAATATAAATTTATTTCCCTCGCCTACATTCAACAACCCCTATATTTCGTTGTTTTATTATTTTAATTCGAAAGTGTGGTGACAGCAAAACAGCAGCTAACTGTCAAAATTTATAACTAAGCGTAACGGAACCACGATTCTCGCAATCTTTGCCTTCTATCAGTCTCACTGAAAATCCACATTTTTTACATAAAAACGTATGTTGCTTTTGCTTTTGTCTAAAATAAGAAAACCGTTGACAATTTTAAATTTTAAAGACTTGTAGACATACATTGAAAACTTCATTACATTTGAAATACATCACAGCTTTTACTTTTACAATCGGTTTTACAAGTATGGACGAACTTAATACGCATTTAGACGAGCTTAATAGCGATGTATGCGGCAAATATTGGTTCCATCATGGTTCCATCTAAAATGTACCGCCTCCAAAGACCTTTCCTACTCACAAGCTTCTACAAGGGAATTCATATGCAATTTATCTAGTACGTAGCTAATTTATTAAGGTGAAGTTACTATGCCAGCGAAATTAATTTGAATTTGATTTGATTTATTATTTGCAAATGCGAAATTTGTGAAAATTGTGATTTGTGTGGAAAAAGGAGAAGAACAGAGAATTTGTGATGTTTTAAAAGCCAAAAAAAAAAGTTATTGATTTTGACAACCACTACTCAAAAGCAAATAAAAAAAAATACACGAGAATTGTTTTTTTTTTTCTCCTGCTATCACCTTTGTAAATTCGCCTTGTATCCAGTCATAAATTTTTAACAACTGTATTAAAATGCATTTCTGTTTTTTTTTTAATATAAAAAGTTATTTTTCAGACTATGATTCTATCAAAAATATTGTTTGTATTCAATAAAATTTTAGCGTCCGCTCAGTAAAAAAAAAACTGCCCGGTCATTAATGAAGTTAGGGCTTTTTTTTTCAGAAAATATATTTTTTTTACATAAAATTCAACCCTATTAGTCAATTGAGAATTAGTTTATAAACCTATAACGATTAATATACTTTTGTTTCGATAAACTATTTGCAATGTAAAAAAGCACAAAAATTAAAGAAGTCATAAATCCGGTCACTAGAACAATTACCCTATATCATTTATAAACAGCGCCACCACTATAAAAATTAACTTTATGGGATTTTTTAAAGAAATTTAATTCTGAAAGAAATTTATTTTTTAATTAAAAAAGGCTTTTTAACCGACAAAAAATAAGGTTCACAATTCGACCCGTATTTTTTATGTATGACCTACAAGAAATCACAGAAAATCATTTTAAGGAATTTTTTGATAGTCTAGGGATAGTGAAAGCTGGCGTTCTTGGGCCTATATTATACATTATATACACTGTAAATCGAAAAGTAAAAACATTCACTTCAGCGTTTACTGTGAAGCTTAAGTAGGTTTAAGCAGATTCAGTAATAAATGGATTGTGTAAAAACCAAGAACTCCAATAGTTTCAGGGACAGTCTGGACTTTTTTTGATTTTGCGGTTAAAATAACAACTAAGAAAAGAAGTTACAATTATAAAGGTGCTGTCGGACGTAGCAATTTTCACGCAATACGTTACAAAGTATATTGCTGCGAATGTTCTATTTTTTAAAATGTGAATATTTTGTTATAACAAAGGAATAGGAACTATCTAATATTTGTTTTCCTAAAACTTGGTTTGAATGCCAGCATTGCATCACAAATCAAACAGCTTCAAGGGAGTTTTGTCAAAGGCTCCACAGAACTTAAGGAGGGGCAGGATAGAATAGAAGAACGGCAAAATAAAGTAGAGCCACTAATTGAGACCAAAGTAATCGAGCTGGAAAATCGTGTCCGAGATTTGTATTTGAAGCATTTGGGGTAGGAGCACCATCCTATGACGGCACAAAACTCCAGTTCGAGAAGTTTAAATTAAATAGTTGGAGCAATGAGGAACGATCTGCTGCGCTATTTGTTGCGTTGAAGGGACCTGCAGCGGAAATTTTGCAGAATATTCCCGAATATCAGAGAGATAACTATGGCGCGGTATGGCGAGTCTTAGAAAGACGGTATGGCAGCAAGCACAGGAGGCAAATTTACAAAATGGAGCTGGAACAGCGTGACCAAAAACACAACGAATCTCTCCAAGCATATGCTTAAGAAATTGAGAGATTGGCTCATTTAGCCATTGGGGACGCATCGGATGAGCATCTCGAAAGGGTAAAAATCCATAGGTTCATCAGCGGAATAAAAGACATATACAAGCGAGAGACATATGCGAATCCAAAGTCAACATTCGCTGAAACTGTTGCATATGCTCAGGCACGTGAAACAGCGGAATTCCTGATTAAACCAGCCTACAAAGTGAATCGTTTGAAGGTGGAAAGTCCAGATGTGAAGAAGGATATGATTGAAATTCATCAAGGAGAATATATGTAGTGGTCCAGCCGGTAAAAAGATTAATACCGGGAAGCGCTTCAGTTGTGAAAAAGCAAGTCACATCGCACGCGAATGCAAGACGAGCTCCAACAAACAGTAAAGACGGCGAAAACGAAAAGCTGAGGAAGATAAAGCATCAAGTTCTCAGTCGTTAAACTAAAACCAGCCAGAAAGGGGTGTATACTGGCTCCTGTAATTAAATGCCCCATAATATCCAAAAATTTATAGAAAAGCGAGCAACGTTACTATAGGTGGATATGTGGATGGACGAGAGCGAATATTAACAGTGGATATGGGCGCAAGTTAATATCCCTAATGTTTAATATTTAAAATAACGAGTAAACAAAAATGCAATATGAGATGCCTTCTTGTGTAACCAAAGTTATATCACTTCTTCTGACGACACACACGCGCTGTTGCAATCGTGGGAAAATTATTATTCAGCAAATTGATGAACGACAAATTAAGTTAGAGCTAAGAAATTAATTTGTAAAACTGGCAGTTCTAAGTTGAATTCAAATGAATAAAGAATGCTTCAGACATTTGTTAAAAAAAAAAAATAAAATAAAAACTGAAAATGAAAAAGTAAGGAACGGTTCGTGCCAGCAACAAATAAAAAATCGTGACATCCTGAAAATAAAAAGTAAGGAACGTATCAAAAAGAAAATTTCCTGAAAGTAAAAGTAAGGAAGATCGGAACAAACATCCAGTGTGAAATAAAGTAACTGCAAAAACTTTAAGTTTTTGTAGAAACATAATTGAATTTTATAACAAGTGTTAAACAAATAGTATTCCTAATTGAAAAAAAAAAACAAATTTTGTGAACAATATTATCAAAAGCTTGAAAATTTATTTTGATTGCAAAAAAAAAAAAAAGAACAAAGAAAAACTAAAAATAAATTAAGGATTTGTTTTTAAACCTATATAGTATTTGAAGTAATGAACTATTTTTGCATTCAATAAAGAAAAAACTGAACTAAAAATTTTAACAAAGATAAATTCAAGTACTACTTCGAAAACATAAATGAAGGAAGTTCAACAAATCAAAAGAAAGGACCTTTCCCTTAAGAATATATATATACTGAACTTTCAATTTTATGGAAATTTATGTGAAATTTTGAATGCGACACATCAGACAATTTTTAAGGAGAATTTTAATGAGGACAACCTTACTTGTAATTGCTCCAAAAGCCGATTAATAAAAATTTTAGGAAAAGGACGACACCTAAGCTGTGTAACACACCAGAGTTCCAGCATTGTTAATAGAGAATAGTTATAAGTATCCTGTAAGTAAAAATATTATTTTTATATAATAATTTGTGCAAAAGAAAATTCCAAAAGTATGCGTTAAAATAAAATTTAGAATACTCATTCTTTTATTAAAGTAATTATTAAAATAAATGTTTAACAGTAAAAAGAAAATTTTTAAATTAAAAATAGGAAAGATTAAGATTTAAAACAGAAAAAAGAAATTTATAGGAATGTGTTAAAATAAATCTAGAAAGAATCACTTCTTAACAATTCAAGGTTAATTGTAAAGAGTTGCGAGGATGTATCCTTTCCACATCTAAAGTAAAGTGTTAAAATATTCTTTTGATAAAATATTAAAGCAATTGGTGAAGGAATAAAAGCTAATACAAGAAGATAAATTAAATTGAAAATAATTCGTAAAGCTACATAGAAGGTTCTTAGAAACGATCAGTAAATTCGAATTGCTAATGCCTGCAGAAACAATTGACGAGTTATCTAACAGACTCAATAGGTCATTGACAATGGCTGACAATAGCACAGCATCAGCGTCAGGACTGACGGAAGTGCAAAAGAGTCAGATGAGAGATTTAATTATTGGTACCATAGAAACAGATTCCTTGCGTAAAAAGCTAGATGAATTGACTGAAAATCTCCAACAACTCACTAGTGTAAATACAGTTGAAGAATATAGAGTAGAACAAATTGATGAGACAATTTTGTGTGACGAATCTTTAGATGTTATAAAAACATTACCAGCATTTAATGGTAAGACAACTTATATCAATTGGCGGGAAGCCGCCAACAACTCCATGAGCCTGTACAGAAAAGGCAGTCGGCGCTATTATGCCGCGCTTACAATCCTGAGAAGCAAAATCACTGATGAAGCCAACAATGCTCTAACCAATCACGGTACGGTCCTAAACCTCGAAGCCATTCTTAGTCGACTGGACTTTGCTTACTCGGGCAAGAGGCCGATCGATATTATAGAGCAAGAACTTAGCATCATGCGACAAGGTCACTTGAAAATCATTGATTACTATAATGAAGTAAATTCAAAATTAACAGCTTTGAGTTGAATAAAAAAAATCGACAGTACGTACTCAGAGTGTTTATCACAGGGCTTAACCCACCATTAGCAAATATATTATTCTCACTATCTCCTAATGAGTTGCCGAATTGTCTTGCTAAGGCTCAAGAGCTTGAATCCAACAATATACGTGCAAACTTTGCGCTGCAATTTAATCGGGGATCTAATATCAGTCCCATGATAAAACCACATAACAATCTGAGATTCCCTCAGCGCAATGAAAGAAATGCAACAAAAACCAATTTTTTCCAAAACCAACCGATTCATGCAAAACCAATACCTATGGAATTGGGCAGATCCGTCAACGTACAACAGAAAGTACAACCTTTTAATAATAACGTTAGACCATCCTTTAGCAATAATTACTTCCCACAGAGACAGAATGTAAACAATTTCACTGGCTATGGACGAAATAACTTCCAGCCAGCCATTAAACGACAGCATTCTAGTGCCCAACCTAGCTTTCAGCCCCAACAGAAGTTCCAAAGGGTAAATAACATAGTAGAGAATGCTTTTTTAGAAGAAGGACTAGATTGCCGTTCTTCTACCGAACAAGGTTAGATGGGAATAAAGTAAAAATTTTGATTGATACAGGAGCAACTAATTGCTACTGTAAAAATAATATTTTGCCAAACAGACAGAAATTAGCGATAGGGAAGCGAGTGAAAGTGAAGCGAAAACTATTCACGGCTTCTCAATTATATCTCATTATTACGAAACAATAATTTTTGGTATTAAAGAACGTTTTTATGAATTAAACGATATAAAGTATGAAATAATAATAGGAATAAACCATTTAAAAAAGGCAAACGCTATAATAAATCTGGGGAAGGAAACAATAACTTATAGAAAGAAGGTAGAAAGAATTTATATGGACATAGATCAAATAGAAACTAAGGAAGCCTTCTTTAATAATATTTTAGATATTGACACACTACGAGATAATACGAGAAATAATATAGAAATAATGCATTCTGATATAGATACCGTACCACCATTTCGTACGGACGTGAGAGCGGAAATCAGAACAATTGTTGAAACTCCAATATTCAGTAAACAATACCCCTATCCCTTTTCTGCCAATGCTTTTATAAACAATGAAATAAATAAATTGTTAACAAACGGGATTATCCGCCAGAGCAAAAGTCCTTATAATTCACCTATTTGGGTTGTGCCAAAGAAGGACGAAAATGAAGACGGGACGCAGAAAATGCGGATGATCGTGGATTACAAAAAACTGAATGAACAAACGATTGCAGATAAATACCCCATACCAGACTGCAACGTAATTCTTTCGAATTTGGGAAGAGCTAAATTCTTGTCTACCATAGACCTTGAATGTGGCTTCCAGCAGATTTTAATGAAACCAGAGGATATAGAAAATTCGGAAAGTTTAGAATCCCATATTGAGCACCTACAAACTATAATTAAAACATTAAGAAATGCTAACATGAAAATATCTCTGGACAAATCCAAATTTTTTGAACAAGAAGTTGAATTTTTGGGTTACATAGTAGCGTATAATGTTATTAAAACTGACCCGAAAAAATACAAGCTATTTCCGAATTTCCCAAACCAACGAGGCTTAGGCAATTAAGAAGTTTTTAAGGAATGACGGGTTATTATAGAAAATTTGTATTAGGCTACGCATCAATCGCAAGACATTTAACAAAATACTTAGGTGAAGAAAATGGAAGGATTTCACAGAACATGTCAAAGAAAACAGAAATTAAATGGGATGATGAGGCCATAGAAGCAATCGAAAGACTAAAAAAACTATTAATAAATCAGGTTGATCTCACACAACCTGACTTTTCAAAGAAATTTGTCCTCACAACAGATGTCTCTAACGTAGCAATAGGAGGAGTATTAACACAAGAAGGTAAACCAATAACCTTCATATCAAAAACACTGACTTCAACGGAGCTAAACTATGCCACCAACGAAAAAGAACTATACGGTATTGTTTGGTCTTTAAAGACGCTCAGAAATTACCCTTACGGTGCTAAAGACTTGGAAATTCTTACAGACCACCAACCTCTAACCTTCGCAGTTTCTACACGAAACCCATATGCAAAAATTAAGAGATGGAGGTCTTTTATTGAGGAATTTTCATCGAAGCTAGTTTACAAACCGGGAGTAACCAACATAGTGGCAGATGCATTATCAAGACAAATTTTGAATAATTTATCAGATGATTCATCAATTACAGGAACACAACATTCTGTTGAAAGTAGCGAAAATAATATTATATCTGAAACAAAAAAACCATTGAATGAATTTAAACAACAAATTTTGTCGTCTACAAATAATTTCACTATTCATGAGTCAATCACAAATTTCAATCGGACTCGACATGTGTATAATTGAATATGATTCCCGAGAGAATCTTCTAACAATATTGAAAGAATTCCTACAACCGAAGCTAGTGACAGCAATATATTGTATGCTGGAGAACTTGTATGATTTTAAAGAAACGATAAAAAATGTTTTCTCTAACAAATTCGTTTTCACACAAATATTTGCTGTAGATGTTTTGAATGCATATGACCAGAAGGTTATTACTGAACAAGTTCACAACAGGGCCCATAGAAATTACAAGGAAAATTGTTAACAAATCTATAGACAATATTATTGGCCAAAAATGGCAGACCATTTTAGGCAGTATATAAAGCATTGCGACATTTGTAATAGATCAAAATACCACAGACACCCGCAAAAGGCCAAAATAGGAGAGACTCCTATTCCCGAAAAGGAGGGTGAATATCTTAATTTGGACATTTTTTATGCCCAGAATCTAAAATACATTACATGTATTGATTCTTATTCTAAATTCTTAGTTATTAAACAAATTAATGATAGGTTATATTTAGGTGAAAAAGTAATGGACGTCTTGCAAAGTTTTCCAAACGCGAAAAAAATGCCTTTAGATAACGAACCCGGCTTTACAACGGCTCAGTTTAAGTCATTGATGCAAAGGCTAGGAATAGAATTGTACTATTGTACCCCTAGACACAGTACTACAAATGGAATAGTGGAAAGAGTTCATTCCACTTTGGTGGAATTGGCGAGATGCATTAAAGAAGAGTACCATGTGCTAGATGATTTTTACAGAGCAACCCAACAATACAATAAATCAATTCATTCAGTAACGGGTGAGAAACCGACTGATATTTTATTTAATAAAATTCCACACGACAATTTAGTAGACAAACTTAAAAAGGCACAAGAAAAGATGCTGCAAAGAAGTAAAGACAGTACCACAAAGACTTACCAACCGAGAAATAAACTTGCACCTCGTTTTAGGAAGCAAAAAAAATAAAGAGGACTTAGGAAACAAAGTCAAAATACATTCACGAGACCGAATAATTCATAAAACCAATATTAAAAATTAAATTTTAATCTCTTTCAGAATATGGCCAAATTAATATTAATGTTTCTTGCAAAATTCCAAATTTGCAAATCAGACGTACAAATACTAGACTACTCGAACGCACGACTAGTTACAATCGAAAAGGGACAAGCCAGGCTACAGACAGGAAATTTTAAAATTTTTCATGAAATCGACCTTGATAAATATAATGACATAATGGACAATATCGGAAAGATGATAACAACACCAAATATTAAAAATAATCCTCACTATCCAATTATATCCTTGTTGATATCACAAATAAAAACACATTTAAGTAATTTAAAAATTAATAAAGCCAAGAGAACATTGGATTTTTTAGGTAGTGCTTGGAAATGTTTGGCAGATAGTCCTGATCGCCATGACCAAGAAATAGTTTAAAATAAATTAAACAATGTATTAGAAAATAATAACATAACCAAATAATTATAAACAAACTCACAATTGAAAGAGTAAATGAAATTTCCAACATTACCAATAAAATAGTAAAAATGATGGAAAATGAATATTCTACAGAAAAAGATATAATTTTAAAATTAAAATTTAAACTTGAGGTAATAAAAGAAGAAATTTTAAATATTGCATATGCGATACATTGGGCGAAAGCCAATATTATAAATTCGTATATTTTGTCAAATGAAGAAATTAATATAGCAAAGAATAATGTTTACAAAGAATATTTGCCTTTTATAAATCTTGACGAAGCTTTTGAATTTTCTGAAATCAAAATAGCAACGAATGGCAAAATAATAATTTATATAATAAGTTTGCCAACAGTTAAAATTGATGTTTGTAAAACTATAGAAATAAGAGCTGTTAAACATGATAAAAGAATAAATAAAATGAACTTCAAAGAAATACTGATTTGTGAAAAAGAAATATATGGAATAAAAAATAAATGCAAAAGTTATAATCATTTGGAAATTTTTTTAAATAATGATGTAATAGATTTAAGACATGATAATTGTATAACTAATCTTTTAAAAAGTCGTTCACCAAACTGCACCGAAATAAATAATCAACACATCCCGGATATAGAGGAAGTGACATCTGGTATTCTATTCCTGAACCAGTTTAATGGAGAAGTTACAATACAGAACGAGACTACTTTGCTGAATGGAACATTTTTAATACATTTTAGCAATACTACCATTGAAATTCAAGGAAAAAAATTCCACAATGAACAGCAAACCGCTACCCGCTCTACTTCAGCCTTTATCCAATTCTAATATAATCGAAGAAATTCTTTCCCTACAAATGCTACACCAACTGAATGCTAACAACACTAAACACATAGGAACATTCGAAGAAGAAAGGAAAATGAATTACATAATAAACTATTCCTTATCCATTGTAACAATAACCATTATGATAAACGTTGGCAGGGTTATTTGGATGCAGAAACCTAAACAATCAATTCACTTAACTGACAAAGCCATAGCAGGGACAAACGAGTTATTTAAACCAAAATCTTCAAACGAGGACGTTTGAAACGCAAGGAGGGAATAGTTAATACCCCTAATGTTTAATATATAAAATAACGAGTAAACAAAAATGCAATATGAGATGCCTTCTTGTGTAACCAAAGTTATATCACAATAAATGTTTTTTACTTCTGCTGACGACACACACGCGCTGTTGCAATCGTGGGAAAATGATTATTCAGCAAATTGATGAACGACAAATTAAGTTAGAGTTAAGAAATTAATTTGTAAAACTGGCAGTTCTAAGTTGAATTCAAATGAATAAAGAACGATTCAGACATTTGTCTGAAGCTATTTTTAAAAGAACAGAAATAAACTGGAATAATTTAATTTGCACCACACTCCATTATTCGAACTGACCTGATCATTAAAGAAGTAAGAACATTATCCGAAGCAAGATTTAAAACGGTGACTGTTGAGGTCTGGTTGGATCAAAGTATCAAGGTCGACTTGAATAGCCGACTTATGGAGTACTAAGAAGCAATTGTTTTTGGAAAATTTATAGAGATTGTGGGACAAACAAATTGTGGGTCGTAGAAGCAGCTCAAAATTCTACACCGGACTAAGACGGAAAAGAATGGACGCATCACAGTGAGAGTACTAAATTACTTCAAATCACCAGTAAATATTCATAAAGGAACTGTATTAGGGCAATGCCAATGGTTCCCACACATCATCAACTGCTGATGAAATTGACTCCATTGGCAGAAAAGACATGAAGGAAGACTTAAATGCATTTACAGAAGGATTGGAAGGCAAATACCGGCATAAAGCCAAGCAAGTTATCCGCAAATATTCCAAAATATTTGATAAGGATGGCAAAAAACCAGGTAGAGCCAGCGTTGTGATGCATTGCATTGATACTGGTGGCGCTACGCCGATTCGCCAAGCTCATCGAAGTGTTCCACTAGCCAAACGTGACGTTGTTAGCCAAATAATTAACGAAATGAGCGAAAGCGGTGCTATCGAATCATCGGTAAGTCCATAGAGTTCGCCGGTAGTACTTGTGAAGAAGAAAGATGGCCAGTTGGGGTTCTGCGTGGACTATCGGAGGCTAAATGATGTGACAAAGAAATATTGTTATCCTTTGTCTAGGATAGATGATACTCTAGAATCGTTAACTGACACGGAATGGTTCTCAACACTCGACCTTAAGAGCGGCTATTGGCAAGTGGAAGTAAATGAAGAAGATAAAGAAAGACAGCCTTTATTGTCGGACATTTTTGAAAGACTAATGGACCATGTGCACTGTATTGGGAATACCTTAATAATTTGGAAGACATTTTCCAGAGAATAGTAGGCGCTGGTCTTAAACTAAGTCCTAAGAAGTGCTCTTTATTCAAGAAAGAGGTAAATTACTTAGGTCATCATGTAACTACGAAGGCGTTTGTACTGCGAAGGAAAAAAATAGAAGCAGTGAAGGATTGGCCGAGACCCAGAAATTTGCATGAATTAAGAAGTTTCCTTGGGCTGTGTACTTACTATCGCCGCTTTGTTCCGAATTTCGCCAGCGTAGCTCACAGTCTCCATGAACTCACAAGGAAAAATAGATTTTTCGAGTGGAGAACTGAACAAGAGGAGGCTTTCCAAGCGTTAAAAGAACGACTATGCACTGCACCTATGCTAGCGTACCCGGTTCCAGGTGCAACATTTGTTCTGGATACAGATGCTAGTGGATATGGCATATGAGGTGTACTTTTGCAAGTGATTGATGGGCAGGAGAAGATAGTTGCCTACTATAGCCGATCTATTGGGAAACCAGAGCGGAACTACTGCAAAACTCGGAGAGAACTACTAGCGTTGGTGGGTTGCATCAAACATTTCCACAAATATCTGTATGATCAACATTTCCGAATTAGAACGGATCTTTCAGCGCTGAAGTGGCTATTAAAGTTCAAAAATCCCGAAGCGCAGCTAGCTCGGTTGATTGAGAGGCTGCAAAGTTAGGACTTCACCATCGAGCACCGCAAAGGAAATACGCTCGGAAATGCTGCCGATATGTTTCGTCGACCATGTAAATTGAAATGTAATTGAGGGTAAGAGACATTATAGACGTCCGGCTAATGACAATTACACCAGCAGAAGAGTGTGAGGCAAGTCACTTAAGGAAATGCCAGCAGGACTTGGAACTATTAATGCACGTATTGGAGGTGAAAAGGCGGTCAAGGAAGGAACAAATGGCAGCGGAAAGTCTCATCGCGAATTCATATTGAACACAATGGAGCAGTTTAGAGTTGATATGATACGTTCTTATGGTTATGGACTACTTTAATAAATGGCCAATTCCAAACCAGGAAGCCAAAACAGTTGCGGATGCATTCACTTACAATTGGGTTACTAGATACGGTGCACTATAGAATTGCACTCGGACCAGGGAAGAAACTCTGATCGGCGGTGTACTCAAAAAACCCGAACGACAGCTCTGCATCCTCAATCAGAAGGCATGGAAGAACGATTCAACTGAACCCTGGAAGAGCACTTGCGGAAGGTCGTGGACAAACATCAGGATGATTTTGATACCAACATACCGCTGTTCCTGATGGAATATCGGTCCGCAGTGCATGAAACAACGGGTGATGATGCAAGACTTGGGAGAGATACATTCTCTTGTGAGACAGCCAACTCAAATTATGAGTGACAAAATGAAGGCCAGGTGTGATAAGGTGATGAACTCCGAAGGCTTCCAAAAAAGAGATTTAGTGTTGCTATCCAATCCACAACTTAAGAAAGGTTTGTCCACAAAACTACAATTTCAATACGGAAGGTCTCCAGAAGATAATCAAACGACTAAACGATGTTAACTTAGCAAAATCGTAGCAATATTGTGGCGAAAATGCGAAGCGAATGACAGATGAAAGAGAGGAGCCGATAACTGGCATGTTCTAGAGCGTAAACAAGGCGATTATCGTAAACGACGATTATCGTAAACGAGGCGATTATCGTAAACGACGCGATTATTCCAGGGGTTTCGTTTTCAAGCAGCAAACAAGTATATAAGGACGACATACGACTGCAAGAGTAATCAGTCGTGAATTAAAAGTTTTGGAGGTTACATTACATTGAAGTAATAAAAACAGTACATTGTGAAAGTTGTATACAAGTGATTGTAAATAGTAAAGTAAATTGTAATTGAATTGTGAATTACTGAGTAATCAAAAGGACATTATTAAATTCTTTATAAATAAAGAAACTGCAAATTAAGTTGGCGATTTTATTTAACAATCCATAGGTCGTACCCGAAGGATTTGGGAAATCATCGAGGTAAATCAGCAAGATCGTAACAATTGGTGTCAGAAGTGGGATTGTTAAATAAATTCCAGAGGATAATAATTAAAAAATGGTGAAGATTCAGGATTTGACGATACCTCCTCTCAAGAAGGAGTTGGCAAAGCGAGGATTGTCTACAACTGGATATAAGGCAGAGCTGGAATCGAGACTGCGAGAAGCAATGGAAGTCGAAGGTATCGACTTGAACCAATACGAATTCCGCCGCGAGGATGAAGATGTATCCTTGAAGGATGTTGACAAGGAAGAGGCTATTGATTCTGCGAAGGAGTTGAAGCAGCCATCACGTAAGATTCAAGAAAAGGCCCCTAGCTCATCTGCGGGTATTGACATGAACATGTTATTGGCTGCAATCTCACAAAAGCTGGATGCACAGGATGCCCGTAATTCACAAAACATGTCACAAATCGATACCAGCATATCACAAAAGATGGATGCACAGGATGCCAAGATATCACAAAAGATGGATGCACAGGATGCCCGTAATTCTGCAATGAATGTCAAGATATCAGAAAAGATGGATGCAAAGTTTGATGGATTAGAAGGAACAATCGCGCAAATACAGCAAAATCTGGAGAAAGACAATGCAGAACTTAAGGAAAGACAGGATCTAATTGAGAGCAAAGTCAACGAATTGCACAGTCGGCAAGAAAAAATAGAAGAGTTAATTGAAGCCAAAGTCAACACATTGGAAGGTCGTTTCCGGGATTTGCAGTTAAATCGTCCAACCACTTCAGTGAACGCTCCCAAGGTAAAAACACCATCGTTTGACGGAAAAATTCCCTTCCAAGTCTTCAAGCTCCAGTTTGAGAAGACGGCTAAAACCAATAAATGGAGCATGGAGGAAAAATCTGCTGCACTATTCGTTGCGTTGGAAGGACCTGCGGCAGAACTTTTGCAAACTGTACCTGATTATGTGAGAAATGATTACGACGGATTGATGCGAGCCCTGGAAAGACGCTATGGTAGCGGACACAGAAGACAAATTTACCAGATGGAGTTAGAAAAGCGCGACCAAAAACCCAACGAATCTCTACAGGAATATGCTTCGAAAATTGAGAGATTAGCTCATTTAGCCATCGGAGACGCATCGGGTGAGCATCTCGAAAGGGTGAAAATACAAAAATTCATCAGCGGCATAAAAGACGTTTACACCAAGCGAGAGACATATGCGAATCCAAAGTTAACATTCGCTGAAACAGTGGCGTATGCTCAAACACGTGAAATGGCGGCACTCATAAGCAGACCAGCATACAAAGTCAATAAAGTGGAGGTTGAAACAGCAGATGTGATGACTGAAATATTGAGAACTCTGAAGTCGTTAGAAGGAATGAATCGTTCTGGTGGCAAGAATCAAGCTGGAAAATGCTTTAAATGTGGAAAGATTGGTCACTTCGCACGCGAATGCAAAACGGGTTCCAGCATACAGGAAGGACAGCGAAAACGGAAGGCTGAGGAGGATAAACCATCAACTTCTCAGTCGTTAAACTAAAACGAGCCAGTCCAAAGGGGCCCCATAGTCTCCGTCTCGCAAATTGGTAGGAAAACGAGCAGCATTACTATTGGTGGATATGTGGATGGACGAGCGCGAATATTAACAGTGGATACGGGCGCATCACACTCCATCATTCGAACTGAACTGATCGCAAAAGAAGTGAGACAATGTGAGAGAATGTGACGGTGTTACACAGCTTTATAGTCGCAGATCGTAGATGAGGTAATCATAGGAGTGGACTTCTTGAAGGGTCAAGGTATCAAGATCGACTTGAATAACAAGGTTATGGAGTATACATACAGCAGCAAACAAGTGGTCTTAGAAGGCAGTGAACTGATTCCACCGAAGTCAGAAGCAGTTGTTTGGGCGAAAATTAATGGAGATTGTGGGACAAACAAATTGTGGGTTGTCGAAGCAGCACAAAATTCTACACTGCACTTACTTATTGGCTAAGACACGAAAGAATGGACGCATCCCAGTGAGAGTATTGAATGACTTCAGATCATCAGTAAAAATTCCTAGTGGAACTGTATTAGGGCAATGTCAAGAGGTAGAAGCCATTATTAACAGCATCGACTCTATTGGCAGCAAGAAGATGGAGGAAGATATCAATGCATGGACGCAAGGGTTGGAAGACAAGTACAAGCACAAGACCAGTCAGATGATCCGTAAATACTCCAACATACATATTCGACAAGGATGGCAACAAACCAGGCAGGACCAACGTAGTGAAGCATAGCATTGATACTGGTGACGCAAGACCAATTCGTCAAACTCCTCGAAGCGTTCCACTAGCCAAACGTGACGCTGTTGGCCAAATAATTAGGGAAATGAGCGAAAGCGATGTTATCGAACCATCGGCAAGTCCATGGTGCTCTCCGGTGGTACTCGTGAAGAAGAAAGATGGCCAGTTGTGGTTCTGCGTGGACTATCGGAGATTAAATGATGTTACAAAGAAAGGCAGCTATCCTTTGCCCAGGATCGATGATACACTAGACTCGTTAACTGGCACAGAATGGTTCTCAACACTTGACCTTAAGAGCGGGTATTGGCAAGTAGAAGTGAAGAAGATAAAGAGAAGACAGCCTTTAGTGCTAGCAACGGTCTATGGCAATTTACGGTAATGCCATTTGGTTTATGCAACGCTCCTGCCACTTTTGAAAGATTAATGGACCATGTGGTCAAGGACTACACTGGAAGACCTGTTTGGTGTATCTGGATGACATAATCGTATTGGGAAAGAGCTTCGATGAACATCTGAGGAATTTGGAAGAAGTTTTCCAGAGAACAGCTGGTGCTGGTCTTAAACTAAGTCCTAAGAAGTGCTCTTTATTCAAGAAGGAGGTGAATTACTTAGGTCATCAAGTAACCACGAAGGGCGTTTGTACTGCGAAGGAAAATATAGAAGCAGTGAAGGATTGGCCGAGACCAAGGAATTTGCATGAATTAAGAAGTTTTCTTGGGCTGTGTACTTACTATCGCCGCTTTGTTCCGAATTTCGCCAGCGTAGCTCACAGTCTCCATGAACTAACAAGGAAAAATAGATCTTTCGAGTGGAAAACTGAACAAGAGGAGGCTTTCCAAGCTTTAAAAGAACGACTATGCACTGCTCCTATGCTAGCGTACCCGGTTCCAGGTGCAACATTTATTCTGGACACAGATGGTAGTGGTTATGGCATAGGAGGGGTTCTTTCGCAAGTGATTGATGGGCAGGAGAAGATAGTTGCCTACTATAGCCGGTCTATTGGGAAACCAGAGCGGAACTACTGCGTAGCGCGGAGAGAACTATTAGCGTTGGTGGATTGCATTAAACACTTCCACAAATATCTGTATGGTCAACATTTCCGCGTTAGAACGGATCATGCAGCGCTGAAGTGGCTACTACAGTTCAAGAATCCCGAAGGGCAGCTTGCACGGTGGATTGAGAGGCTGCAAAGTTATGACTTCACCATCGAGCACCGCAAGGGTAATACGCACGGAAATGCTGACGCTATGTCCCGTCGACCATGTAGTTTAAAATGTAAGCACTGCTCAAAAGCCGAGGGTAAGGAAGACATAATAGACGTCCGGCTAATGACAGTTACATCAGCAGAAGAGTGGGAGGCAAGTCACTTAAGGAAATGTCAGCAAGAAGATCCGGACTTGGAATTGGTAATGCACGGATTGGAGGTGAACAGACGGCCAAGTAAAGAACAAATGGCAGCGGAAAGTCCCATCGCGAAAGCATATTGGGCACAATGGAACACTTTAGAATTGATATCTGGTCCTAGTGGAGGGCACCTAGGCATTACAAAAACGCTGGAGAAGATCAAGCAGCGGTTCTATTGGGTTGGCTGTCGTCAATCGGTCGCTGAGTGGATTGCTAATTGCACGGAGTGCATAGCAGCGAAAGGGCCAAAGTCACGAAGTCATGGGCAGATGAAGCAGTATAACTCAGGTGCACCATTTGAGCGGGTGGCCATGGATGTAGCCGGTCCATTTCCAATGAGCAGACAAGGAAACAAATACATTCTTGTGGTAATGGACTACTTTAGTAAATGGCCTGAGGTCTACCCAATTCCAAACCAGGAAGCGAAAACAGTTGCGGATGCATTCACTCACAATTGGGTTACCAGATACGGTGCGCCTATAGAATTGCACTCAGACCAAGGAAGAAACTTTGAATCGGCGGTGTTCCAAGAGATGTGCCAGATACTTGGTATTCGGAAAACACGAACGACAGCCCTGCAGCCTCAATCAGATGGCATGGTAGAGCGATTCAACCGGACCCTGGAAGAGCACTTGCGGAAAGTAGTGGATAAGAATCAAGATGATTGGGATGTACACATACCGCTTTTCCTGATGGGATATCGGTCCGCAGTGCATGAAACAATAGGTCAAACACCTGCCAGGATACTGTTTGGTAGTAAACTTCGGTTGCCCAGCGATTTAAAATTTGGAATAACTGGTGATGCGAGAAGAATTGGGAAGGAAGCGTCTACTATTCTCGAGGAAGAGTTAAGAGAGATACATGCTCTTGTGAGGCAGCGAACTCAAATTATGAGTGACAAAATGAAGACTAGGTATGACAAGGCGATGAACTCCGAAGGCTTCCAAAATGGAGATTTGGTGTTGCTGTACAATCCACAACGAAAGAGAGGTTTGTCCCCAAAACTTCAATGCAATTGGGAAGGTCCATACAAGATAATCAAACGACTAAACGACGTAGTGTATCGAATACAAACTTTGGGGAGGCCGAGAAACAAGATGAAAGTGGTCCACCTAGAGAGGCTTGCTGCGTTTGGAACAGCGAATGTGTCTGATCGGCACGATCAGACTTAGGTGGAGGGCAGTGTGGCGAAAATGCGAAGCGAATGACAGATGAAAGAGAGGAGCCGACAACTGGCACGTTCTAGAGCGTAAACGAGGCGATTATCGTAAACGACGATTATCGTAAACGAGGCGATTATCGTAAACGACGCGATTATTCCAGGGGTTTCGTTTTCAAGCAGCAAACAAGTATATAAGGACGACATACGACTGCAAGAGTAATCAGTCGTGAATTAAAAGCGTTGGAGGTTACATTACATTGAAGTAATAAAAACAGTACATTGTGAAAGTTGTATACAAGTGATTGTAAATAGTAAAGTAAATTGTAATTGAATTGTGAATTACTGAGTAATCAAAAGGACATTAATTAAATTCTTTATAAATAAAGAAACTGCAAATTAAGTTGGCGATTTTATTTAACAATCCATAGGTCGTACCCGAAGGATTTGGGAAATCATCGAGGTTAATCAGCAAGATCGTAACAATATCAATCTTTTAGTACCTGCTAAATAAGGCTCTTTTTCTATGTTTTCTAGCCTGTCTAGTCTTTGGTTTTTGTTGGTAACACTATTTCAATCAGCTGGCTGAGACAATAAAGACAAACTGTTTTGTGTCGTATAATTCGTTGTGCATTGTTAACAACAACAAAATAATAATACTTAAATAGTGCTTTGTATAAAATAATATATAAAAACTTTTTAGATAAAACATATATTACTATGACTTCTCGAAACCCACAGACGCTTATGGCACTGCCTAACGAAGAGAGTTTTGATTTTCTGTTCAAAGTTGTGCTGATTGGTGATTGCGGAACTGGAAAAACTTGCATTGTGGAGCGCTTTAAAACTGGAAACTTTATTGAAAGACATGGCAATACAATTGGCGTAGATTTTTCTATGAAAACCGTTAATATTGAAGGAAAGCAAATCAAGGTATGTAAAACTGAGATATAATATAAATTGTAATATTCATACTATGTGTATTTATATATATGTATGTATATTTACAGCTTCAAATATGGGATACTGCTGGTCAGGAGCGCTTTCGAACAATTACTCAGAGCTATTATCGTTCTGCAAATGGAGTTATTATTGGTACATATATATTCATTTAAGCAAAGCCTTCGCAAATATTCTGAAATTTCGTTTCGAGTGAAATTTTAGATACAAACCTAAGCATCAATATATCATAGGTGCGGCTAGAAAATTAGTTATTTTAAAGTGTAAGACTGTGTTTACATGGTGCGAATTTGAGTGTACTACAAAACATTCCCCAAATTGATTTTAGGATGTATACGGAAATTAAGTGTTCTTGACCTGGCGATATTTAAAGGCTTGAGCATGAATGAATGTTAAAGCTAGCGTTTTACCTGTTAAGTACAAAAAAATAACAAATCAATTAATATTATCTATTTTTAGTTTATGACATAACCAAGAGGTCTTCGTTTTCAAATCTTCAAAAATGGATTGAAGAAGTTCGGCGCTATACGGCATCAAACGTGTTACTCATATTAATTGGTAACAAATGTGACCTTGATGAAGAACGGGAAGTAGATTTTGAAGAAGCGAAACAAATGTGCCAATATATACCAGAAATACTTTTTGTAATGGAAACATCGGCGAAACAAAACACAAACGTAGAAGACGCCTTTGTCTGTTTGGCAATGGAATTAAAGGTAACTACAAACTTATAATATAACAAGCCTTAGGCGTTACATAATTAAATACATCCATATGTATGTATATATGTATATATGTACTTATATATGCTTCAATGAATATAAATTTCCATTTCACCAAAAATTTATTAGTTTTGGGTCGGTAGCTTTTAAGTACTTTTTAATTAACTTTGACTGGTGTCTTTTCGATTCCCGTCGAAATCGAAAAGTAGCGGATATAGCATTACTTTGAAAAGATAGAATTAAAACCTGTATATATCTATATATCAAACTCAAAGAACAGGCCATATTACTCATATTAATTAATAAAGTTCCTAATTCTAATTAATTTTTAAACACATTCAAAAATATGAACGTTTCTATTCTTTAATTACACAACAATTTTATTTATTTCACTTAGCGGCGCCATGATGCTAACACAGTGGAAGCAGACAACGAGGAAGCCATACGACTAGGGCATAGCAAACCACTCAATAATTGCAGCACCTCTTGCAATCTAACATAATATGTAGTAAACGGATCAATTATTGAAGCAATTCCTTTATTTAACATAAGTTCTCGAAAATTAACTCAATATTTTAACTTTGGACAGCAAGCGGTTATTTTTTTATTTATTAACTTATACATAATAAAATAAGTTTAATTATTATTATAGTTAAAAAAAAAAAACGCTTAACATTAGTATAAGTATATATAAATGTATGTGGATGGTACATAAATATGTAATTCTTTAGTAATATGTCAAAACTTACAAGAAGTACAAAATTCAAGTATAAATAAACAACAAATCGGGCAAATTTTTGGATTGATTTTTATAATGAAATTTCATTCAAACTTTAAAGTCCCATAAAATATTTTCTCAAATATAGAGGCTACACATATACTTTTCTTTTATTATTTTAGCTCTTACGTCCACATATTATGATTAGTATTCAATTTTTTTTAACCTAGATCATAAATAAAGTAACAGCCCACCTAAAATCAAGAATGTTTGGAAAAAAAAAATATTGCGTTCGTCTATGTTACTAAATATTCATAATTACTTAACAGAAATTTTTAAGCATTTCAATTTGGATTTTCATGGCACGGTGATTATTGTTATTAAAGCTGTTCGTTACATCCTTTTTTTCAAAACTGATTAATTTTATCGAGCTCGTCTAATGTAAAGCCCATCTATATGTAGCAACTATTAGCATTATTACATTATGCTCCTTAACTAGAATATCAAGGAGTTTCCCCTTGCAAACTACAAGTAGGTGGTTTCTAGTCAACAAATTCTTCATCAACGGCTCGTTAGTCTTACGTTCAGATCGGTACAGAATATTTCATTACTGTCCGACAGATTTGTTATTGTAAGTTGGCAATAGCGTTTTTGGTATTTAGGAAAGAATACAGTACGAAAATTCTTAAACATTATTTTTTCCTCTTAGTAGTGCACTCTTTTGCACTGGAACCATGTATAGAGGCTCACGCAAGTGAAGAAATTTTTTGACTGTCATACACCTGGGAGTGGGCAGAAACGATTCATTACATATGGTTGAAGCAACTTACGACTTTCGGTCTTGGATCAAGTATCCTCTGAGTAGCCAACAAACAATCGGTATTTTTGGCACAACAGTTGGAAAATTCAGCTATTACGTCGCTGGAGCCCGAATATCTGGTCCACTGCAGCACACGAAAATTTGTCAAGCTACTTGACTGTCGTCGGATTGAAAAACACGCTACCAAATCGATCCTATGATTGACGGGAGATATGTATCCAGTGTTTTAGATGTGCATCTCGATATAATGGAACTTTGAAACGGAATATCAAAATCAATACGTACCGCCGCTATGGAAACAATTGGTTTTCTACAGTGTCAGAAAAAGAATTGGTATGATGAGGATTGTCGAACTGCAGTGGAGAGAAAACGCTTACCTCGCAACGTTGCAGTCGACCATAAATAAAATAAAGAAATGGACGAAACTTCTATGAAAATATGCGGCGACTTAAAGAAGATTTCAAGACCGAAGCATACCCATATAGAAACCAAGGAGGCAATATGATGACAGATGTCCAGAGCATACTTAGTGTATGAAGGGAACACTTCTTCAACCTGAGTGGCAATGAAAAGCAATTACCCAGCCATGGCGAAATCCCAATCGATGCGATGGTAAACGATATAGACGTTCCCGACTATAATGAAGTTCGAATAGCGATGGCCCGCATAAAGATGCAGGTGCAGGCAGCAGCTACTTTGCAGAACGAAAGCTTTGGACGAAAGCATGGCCGACGAATGGAACTTAAGTGTGCTCTGCCCAGTCCAAAAAAAAAGAGGCCCACTGGCTGCGCCAACTATAGTGCCTAAATATCGTATATAAGGTCCTATTTAGTAGATGATGTGAAACATCGTCGAAACATCTCTAAAAAGGAGCTGAGGATGAGACGATACTACCCCTCAAAAAGGAATTGACGAAACGAGGATTATTTTCAACCGGAGCCAGTACGAACTCCGTCGTAGAGACATCCACGAAGGATATAGAGAAGGAAGAAGCTTTTGATTGCTGCGTAAGATTTAGAGTAACCATCAAGTAAGATTGAAGAAAGGGCTCTTGTCTCACCTACGGGTATGGACATGAGCATGCTTGGCTGAAAATTCACAAATGAATGCCGACATTACACAAACGATGTAAAAGCAGGATGCCAAGATGTCACAGAAGTTAGGTGGACGAGACGTTAACATCTCACAAATGAATTCCCACTCTTTATAAATGCAAGACAAGGAAACACCTATTTCATCCCGGCGCATACAGCTTCAAGACGGTGTTGTCAAAGAATGCGCAGAACTCAAAGAGAGGCAAGACAAAATCGAAGAACGTAAAGACAAAATAGATGAACTCACTGAGACCAAAGTTAACGAATTGCAAGGTCCTGTCTGCGATTATCTTTTGAATCGTCCAACCATTTCGAGGAGCACCCCCACGATAAAAGCACCATGCTTTGATGGCACAATCCCTTTTTAGATCTTTAAGCTACCGTTCGAAAAAACGGCTATAGTGAATAACTGGAGCATGAAGAAGTAATCATTTGCACTGTTCGTTGCATTGAAGGGATATGAAGCGGAAATTTTGCAGATAGATCCTGCGTATGAGAGGGATAACTACGAGGCGCTAATGTGAGCCATGGAAAGATTCTATAGTAGCGAGCATAGAAGACAAATTTATCAGATGGAATTAGAGAACCGCTGTAAGAAACATGAATTTGTCTGTGAGATTGAGAGGCCAGCTCATTTGGGTTATGGAGATAGTCTTGGAAAATACCTCGAGAGCATACAATTTCAGAGGCTTATTAGTGAAATAAGAGACAAGTATAGCAAGCGAGAGGCGTATGTGAATCCAAAGTCAACATTTGTTGAGACTATCTCGTATGCTCAGGCATAGGAAACGGACACACTTTGTGTAGACAGTATACAAAGCAAACTGTGTGAAATTGGAAAGTCCAGACTTCTCTTGATCACCAAGATATATGAAATATGTGCAATACATGAAGCTAAGTTAATAACAGTAACTGGTGAGTACACCAAGATTGCAAGAAAAGCCACAAGTGAATTCATATGACAGTGTTACATATTCCTGTGCATAACGGTAACAATATGCTCCTGTTAAAGAACGAGCACCAGAAAGAAAATTCCCACGGAAATGGCAAGATGTCTCGTGTCCCAATTGAGAAGTCGAGACATGTACAAAAAACTGTTGAACAATGCAACAAGTTTATGAGAGGCGGAATAGAATCAGAGGCATTAAGACAAGTTCTGAAAAATTTCAAACATCCGAGATTGCAGTGCAAGCGGGAAAACAATATAAAAGTGGAAGGTTTGCAGCGTTTGGAACAGAAACTGTGTCCGATGGGACGACGTGGAGGGCAGTGCGACAAAAATATCAAACACGAAGGACAGACAAAAGAAGTGATAGCTGCGTTGCAGGCAGACGAGTAGAAAACGCAATGGCATTAACAACGGAGTAACCTGTATATATACTGTAGATATACTGCGTAAAGCGGAAAATAACTGTGATTATAAAGAATTGTGGCTATAGCGTTGATACTTGAGTTGAGTTGTCAACCATAACGCAAAGTAGACACCAGACAACTCAACTTCTTACTTAAACACATGTATATACTTACGTATGTACATATGTATATATGCGGAGTTTAATGATCGCTGAAGCTATTTTCGGCTGAGCGGTCCAATTTCTAGTGTGCGACTATCGGAACGGCTGATGAATTTTTATGAGGAGCTTTACGTTCATGTGAGAAAATGCACTCGAAGGGGTTAAGGATTAGAATTTTCGGTGTTGGTCTGGATAGGATTCAAACCCATGATTATAAGCTGGATAACACGCACTGCTAACCACTAATGGTGTCTATTAGACTATACAAAATAAACAGCATATTTTTTTGGTTACATGTAACTTCTGTTTTTTTATTTACAACAGTTCTTAATGTTTTCTTACAATGGCGGTGAATACATTTTCATCCATTCTAAAGACTATGATCAGAAACCATATGTTATTGTACGAAAAAATTATTCATTTTTTGTATAATTTAATATTTTTACAACTCGCCGGTCATTCTCTCACTAAAGCAAAAAAAAAAACTAAATATTGTGTGATTTTTAAGTACAGACTAATTTTTTATATAAATATTTATATTTTCCGAAATATTCATATGTTGCAGTAAATAGAATACACATAAGTTCATAAATAAACTCAGTTGATTTATTCTTTTTTCACTTTCTCTTTTGAAGTGTACTAAACTATGAACTCCAACCTCACAGTTTCTTATTTACAAAATCTTAGTAGTTAATAATCGCCGTATTCTCAATGAAGACCCTATACGGATTTTGTTTAAATAAAGAATTATTCTCGATTTTTGGCATTATAGAGTTGAGTTGCATATCGGCTGTATTGGCTGTATAATTTACAATATTTGTATATTATTCTAACAATAATTCATGCGATCAATTAGACCAAATTTGTTAGATGGTTATTGCATTTTGGAAAGTGCTTGAGGAACATGGTGAATATTTATTATATTGTAATAGAAATATTAAATTGCCAATTAAAACCCAGTATAAAATTTTATACAAGTTTATTTTCAATAATCTAAAGAGCAAGGACTCTGAAAATAATTGCTCTAACTATCAAAAAATAAGAAAATAATTTACAGTTAAATTTGCCAAGCAATTATTTTAAATTTTTTAAATTAAGAAATAATGACTACAATATAGTGTAGATTGCATTGAGCAGTATAATTACAGTTTCAACGGACCAACAAATTTTCATTTATGCAATTATTTATCTCTGTTTCTTTACATTATTTTGTCACGTTTATTTGATTTTGTTTTACTTTTTCGGATATGACGGTTGCTCTGACGGTCTGGTTGGGTTAAATCGTAGCGAAAAATTATACAACGTCTGTCGAGAAACTCTTTAATGTCCTATAATATAAGTAAATATGTAATTACGCATGTTTAAAAAGTAATTATAAACAAACCTTTGGGTCATATCGGTAGCCAAGCTGCTTGAAAAATAAAAATATTTCCTGTAAATCTATAGGTTTATACATCAATATAGTTTCATGCAAAATGGTACTGGAAGAAACGAGGTTATACCAGGCGATATGGAAAGGTAACAGCGGTCGTGATGTCTGCAAACAAAGTTCTTTTATCAATTATAAACGTATTAAACAAGAGGTAAACTATAAATTTATATGCATATGTTATAGCATTTAATCATACTATATTTTTAAATTGTCTCAGAAATTTTTTAAAAATCGACTAGATCTAACGGATTTACTTTTCTCGGACAAGTTTTCGTAATGCCGCATATTCAGAACAAGCTGGATTGAAATATACTATAACCAAAATTTAAATATAGAATAACTATGGGCAACATTGGTTTTGGTGCCAATAAGTTGTAATATATATTTTTTTAATTTAAGACTATACTAATTACTGACCCAATTATGATTCACAAGTCAGCTAAGTTGGATTGTCAACATTACAAATCAACTCCAACAATTTCAAAGTAGTTACTTGACTTGTGTTTTTCCAAAAAAAAAGTTTTAGTAACATCAACAAACGAATTCCAAGCAAGCTGCTTTACATTGGTCATTGAACATGAGAACTCAGTATGTTTTATCAACTTTCTTATCAGTGAGCCGTCAAAAATACCCGTTCTTATATTTTCTATGCTTAGACTAGGGAATTTTGTCGTTGTATAAAGAAACGTTTGCCCATTTTTTCTAATGCTTTAACAAACGCTTTCATTAAACCTAGTTTAAAGCGCAAAGAAGGAATTAAAATTATACCTATTAAAACCAAAGAACGGCTTATCATATTCAGTTTTCCCATTTCCAATATCTCACATAACATACAAGCCAATCTCTTTCTGTCCAGTTTTGATACTTGGTGCGTGATAGTCGCCCAATAATAAAGACTTGTGAGTCGTGTCAAGCTGTCATGTTATTTTTGTTCAGTATTGTTTGGCATTTCATCATGGAAAGACTTACGCCCGAACAGCGTTTACAAATCATTCAACTTTTTTACGAAAATTCACGTTCTGTAAATAATGTGTTTCACGCGCTTCGCTCAATTTATGGTCAACATAATCGGCCTACTGAGCGTACTATTCACAACACCATCACCCATCTTGCGACCCAGCATTCATTATTGGTTAATATTCGACCGAATAGACCACGTCCAGCACGCAGTGAAAAAAATATAGCGACCGTAGCTGAGAGAGTACACGAAGACCGTGGAGAGTCGATTCGGCGCTGTTTGCAGCAACTCGGACTGACGTATGGAACGACTTGGCGCGTTTTTTTCGATATCTTGTGCAAGAACTGAAACCGCTCGACCTTCCCAAGCGACATCGCTTCGCTCTATGGGCTCTTGAAAAGTGCCAAGAAGATCCGACGTTTTCGAGCGAAATTTTTTTCAACGTTTAGGCCCATTTCTGGCTCAATGATTATGCAAACAAGAAAAATTGTCGCATTTTGTACGAAGAACAACCTGAAGAGATTCAGGAGCTGCCATTTTATCCAGAAAAAATACGGGAAAGGTTTTGTGGGCCGGTGGAATCATCGGTCCATATTTCTTCAAAACTGATGCCGGTGAGAACGTAACCGTCAATGGCGACCGCTATCGCGCCATGATAACCGACTATTTGAAACCTGAAATTGAAGCTCCTGATCTCCGAGACATTTGGTTTCAATCAATGGATTTATTGAGAGAGCAGATAATTTCACGTTTTGAGCCGGTCGATTGGCCACCAAGATCGTGTGATATCACACCGTTAGACTTTTTCCTGTTGGGATATGTAAAGTCTAAAGTCTATACGGAGAATCCCGCTTCGATTCCAGCCTTGGAGCAAAACATCACGCGTGTCATTTGTAAGGACCCCCAAAATCCCAGATGTTGGAGGCATCATAACATTTCTAGTTATACATACATATATATTGAATTCTTTACCAACATTTATAATGAAGTTCTTCAACGCTTTCAATCAATCCACCATTGACCAGATATTCAGAGAAAAGAATCGATACACACCTTTTCATAGATTTTATAGCTGCATTCGACAGAACGTAAAGAAGCTTCCTATACGACGCTTGGTCTGAATTTCATATTCCTGCAAAACTCATACGGCTATGAAAACATATCCTGGATAGTACCAAAAACGCAGTCAGAAATGGAAAGAACCTCTCCGATCACTTCGATAGCAAACGAGATTTCAGACAAGATAACTCATTATCGTGTGATTTCTTCAATTTGATGCTACTGAAAATATTGAGAGCTGGAAAGACAAGGTAAAATACAAGTGTTTGCAATTACTGGCGTATGCCGATGATATTGATATCATTACTTAACAACCGCACTGTAAGTTCTTCATTTTCTAGGTTAGACAAAGAAGCGAAGCGAATGGGTCTGGTAGTGAACGAGAGTAAGACGAAATATCTCCTGTCATCACTTCTCGACATGGCTCCCACGTCACTATTGACAGTTATAACTTCGAAGTGATAAATAATTTCGCCTATCTGGGAAGCAACATTAACAACACCAACAATATCAGCCTTGAAATCCAACGCAGAATAACTCTTGCCAACAAGTGCTACTTTGGACTGAGTAGGCGATTGAAAAATAAAGTCCTCTCTCGACGAACCAAATCCAAACTCTACAAGTCGCTCATCATTCCCGTTGTTGTTGTTGTTGTTGTTGTTGTAATCGCAGAAAATTCTACAAATGGGGCTTCGGGGAACATTGCGGGAGTGACAGTCCTTGGCCGGATAAAAATCCGGGTCGTTCCGGTATAAAGACCCGACTGTCGCGGGAACTATGGATTTTAGTCGGCTCTTACGACAGGCATGCCTTACCGCGGCTAAATTCTTGAACCCCTAACCCGTCCTCACATATGGTGCAGAAGCTTGGACGATGTCAACATCCGCGACTCCCACGACAGCCGGTTCTACGCACCGAAGTTTACCCGGATTTTATCCGGCCAAGGGCTGTCACCCTTTCGGCGACCTAACCCCGTTTAGGTCATCAGGTAATTTTAGTTTTAGTGCATCAACGGAGCAACATCTCGCAGCAGGCCTGCTTCCTTCTCATCAGAGCTGGTGTAGAAATCAATCCTGGTCCTGGTCCACGAGTTACGTTGGGTAACTCCCCCAGGCCTCCACGGCCCATCGGAGCTCCCCGTAGCATGACTCCCAATCATCTTCCCCCAACCCTCCCCCACCACCATCCAGCTCCACATCCCGTGCGGGGGCTAATCAGCAGCTCTTAGTACCCTGTGTCAGACCATAGTACGGCGGAACGTGACATCAGTCAAATGCAATTCTTGCACTGGCTGGTGCCACTTTCGGTCGTGCTCTGGTCTGCGCACCACTCGTGAGTGGAGTATACCTACGCAGCCGCCAACTACCACCAATGTGCGGCAACTACCACAGCGGGTTACACAGCTGCAACAGACAAGATCCACGCACAACTCCCTCACCCCCCGTGTTACGAACGTTCCCCCGAAACACTTTAGACTCGCACAATTTAACTGCAACGGACTCCAAGGAAAGATCGACGAGATAGTTGACTTCATGAGCCGGGAACGCCTACCAATAGCTGCGATCCAAGAGACTAAACTAAGCGCCCGTTCAGATCTTCTGAGCCGGGCTGGCTATAATATTATAAGAAAGGATCGCGAACGAGATCATGATGGAGGCTTGGCCTTCATTTTACACACCGTGCAGTATCGTCTTATCGACGGCGACATCGACCGCAGGGATACTACCCTAGAATGTCAGGGCATAGCTATCCGGTCAGGCGGTGTCGAGCTCGAAATATTTAATATATACATTCCTCCCGTTACAAGTTGCCCAGTTGGATACCGCCCTGATATAGGTGGGCTACTCAGAGGCGAAACCCGTTTGGTTTTGGACGACTTTAACGCGCACCACGATCTTTGGCATTCCTGCCTGTCAAATGATCGTCGAGGAATGGAGCTGGCGGAACAGATAGACGATTCGACATTCTGCACAATGAATGACGAAGCCCCCACCAAGATTGTGGGCAACTGCCATAGCTCGCCTGACATCACAATAGCTAGCGCTGGTCTGATAAATTGCATAGATTGGCGACCTATGCTTACACTCGCATCGGACCATTCGCCCATAGTCATCTCGAATGACAGGCCTCCCGACTTCGTTTCCGTTTCTTAATAAAGCTAACTGGCCCGGCTTCACGGAATTTACTGAGAACGCCTTCAGTGCTCTCCCCACTCCCACCAACGTCCTCCCTGCAGAAAAGATTTTCCGCAAAATTGTCGTGTCTGCTGCCGCCCGCTTCATACCTGCAGGTCGAATTGCGGAAATACGCCCTAATTTCCCAACCGAAGCGGCGGCATTAGCAACAAGGCGCGACACATTACGCGTGGCCGATCCCGGCGATCCCCGTATCAGGGAACTCAACGCCGAGATTCGGAACAAGGTAAACATCCATAAGCGGAACAAGTGGGAGGAGCACTTAAGATCCTGCAATCTCTCCTCTGGGGTGACCAAGCTCTGGGCCACTGTCAAATCGTTGTCAAATCCGACGAGACGTGATGATCGGGTGGAAATTTCATTCGGTGATCACGCCTCGTCGGACCCGAAGAGGTGCGCGAGCTATTTTAACCGGCTTTTTACACTGCACCCTTCGGTCGACAAAACTAAACGACGAATAACCCGCCGTCTGCGCAAACTGCTGAACACCAGCGCGACGCTTGATTTCTCCAGGGAAGAGGTTCAGGGGGTTATCAGGAAGGCGAAAGCCTCCAAATCCATCGGCCCCGACGGAATAAGCATGCTGATGCTAAAACATTTGGGTCCAGCGGGAGCAGAATATCTCACCAAGCTTCTCAATCTGTCCCTGACCACCCTAACTATACCCGACGTGTGGAAACTGGGTAGAGTGGTCCCCCTACTAAAGCTGGGCAAACCCGCAAACAAAGAAGAGTTATATCGTCCGATATCCCCCTTTCCCCAGTAGCGAAGACAATTGAGGCCTTGCTGCTCCCGTCCCTCACACACCATCTGAGCCCAGCACGGCTTCCACAAAGTGCACAGCACCACAACTGCACTTAACGCCATAAACACCCAGATAATTCATGGCCTCAACCAAAATCGACCCTGAGCGCGAACTGTCCTAGTAGCACTGGACCTGTCGAATGCTTTCGACACAGTAAATCATTCAGTGCTACTATCGGACATTGAGGATTCCTCATTACCGCCTAGGTTGAAGAGGTGGACCATGAATTACCTGAGTGGTCGACGATCATCGGTTGAGTTTCGAGGTCAAACATCTAAGCTACGAAAAATTAAACAAGGGGTTCCGCAGGGTGGTGTCCTCTCCCCAATGCTGTTTAATTTTTACATCTCGAGGCTCCCTCCACCACCTGAGGGCGTCTCGCTGATCTCATACGCCGATGACTGTTCGATTTTGGCGTCTGGCCAGGATATTGATAGCCTTTGTTCTTCAGTAAACAGCTACCCTTTTCACCAGCTGGACGAAGGAGTACCGGCTAGAACTCGATGTGAAGGTCGATGGCGTAAAAATTCCGACCACGAACAACCCAAAGTTACTGGGAGTAACATTCGATACGCATACGACAAAATCCTCAAATCGCTAGCCGGTAGCACCTGGGGGAAAGACAAAGAAACGTTGCTGGCAACGCACAAGGCAATTGGCCGGCCGGTCGTAATCTATGCTGCGCCGATTTGGACGCCGAGGATTAGCACGACGCAGCTGAAGAAGCTACAGACCTGTCAGAACACCGCCGTTCGGACCGCGACGGAAAACCTCCTGATGGCGCCGGAGTACCACTTACACAGTGAAACATCTATGCTCCCAGTTAAGGAGCATAATGTTATGCTGTGTAAGCAGTACCTGCTGGGATGCTACCGCATGGATCATCCCAACAGGCACCTTCTGAAAGCTGAACCACCACCTAGGCACATCAGAAAAGGAGTACTTGACTACCGCGACGACATACAGCAATACAGACAAGACCCGCTGGACAGGACGGCGTACAGACAGGCCATCAACACCATTCACCGAGAGTCCGTTAACACCTTCGTGAACTCTCTTCCAGTGAATGGTCTTCTCGGAGTCAAATCACCTCCCATAGCAGAACAAGAGCTCGAGCTGCCTCGTGAGACCCGCGTAACCCCGGCACAATTAAGATCTGAATATTGTAGTAGGCTTAACTCCTACCTATCCAGACTCGACCCTGATATATCTAACACATGTCCCGCATGCAAAGAATCCCCGCACGATACTAACCACCTCTTTGCAAGCCCACTTAACCCGAATCATCCAACACCCCTCTCCCTTTGGTCCGACCCCGTCGAAACAGCACGTTTCCTGGGCCTCCCGTTAGATGACCCCGATGACTAAAGCTAAACTTGCCTGACCCTAAAGGGGACTGGGCTTGCCGCTACAACAACAACAACAACAACATGTCAACATCCGATGAAGAGCGAAAAATTTATGGCCCTTTGCGCATTGGCAACGTCGAATATCGTATATGGTGGAACGATTATCTGCACGTGCTATACGTCGACATTTACATAGTTCAGCGAATCAAGAGACAGCAGTTACGCTGGCTAGGCCATGTCGTCCGAATGGATGAAAGCGCTCCAGATTTGAATGTACTCGATGGAGTTCCCGCTGGTGGAATCAGAGGAAGAAGACCTTCACTCTGTTGGAAGGATCAGGTGTGTGAGTGTGACTTGGTTTCACTTGGTATTACCAACAAGCGTCAAACAACGAAGAGAAGGAATAAGTGGCGCGCTATTGTAGATGCGGCTATAGTCGCGTAAACGGTGCCTACGCCAAACAAGAAGAAGAGAATCATGGTCAGACCGTGGAATTTTATGACTAAGTTATTTTTGGATAAATTGTAGCGAAAAGTCATGATTGCTAAAAGCGTTACGAAAAATCTCAAATTATTGTGTGCTGCATAGCCATAATAAAATTGTTAACTTCGAAAATAAAAGTAAAAGTCTTTTGGCTTTCCTTATGACCTCATACAACATACAATATAAAAAATTGTTACGAAAGAAAAGCAAAGATTTATAAAAATTCTAGATCTTTGTTCTCAAGATCGATGTTTAAATCATTTTAGTGCTCAGTATTCTTTCACCGCTGGCTAGACTTTCTTTAGGAGAAATGTCTTATGTCCTAAGTTTTTTTCCTCAGCCACATTTGTTCACAAATCTTGATAAAATCAATGCAAGAATTGTATGTTTTACCAAAAGTTAGCGGCCACATCCTTTTCATCATGACTCGATGAACCTACATATTAAATAAGGTAAGCTTGATTCGTTTCTTAAATTTTATATAAAAGAAATTAAAGAATTATGTAAACAGAATTATAAAATAGAACAGACTTGGACAGAAAATTTTTTGCTTTTATTATACATGCGTACCTATTACGCCATCTCATTTTCTCTTTTTTTCATTTCTTTTTTATGAATCTCGTTCTCTGGTTTACCGGGGGCATAATAAAAAATTTATCTGTAAAATTTGTGGCTACATTAAGAATTTTGTATAATTCAAATATTGCTTAAATCTAATTACATTTTTATCATGATGCAATAATCGACGAAAAAAAGCATACAAACATGCATATATTGAATAATATTAACTAAAAAAACTTGTCAGTGGGATGGACAATTTTTTTTAAATAAGAGTTAACTTGTGGAATTTTTCAATTCTTCTAAACGCAAATATTTCAATGGATATATCGTTATTCCTTTTGCCCGTAAAAACGTCTTTTAGGCATTTTAAATAAAATCATGCATATTTACGATTATTTAACTGTACTCACCTTTTTAGTAATATTTGTCTGAAAAATGTATTCTTCAAATTCAAAATCGAGCTGTAAATTATGTATGAATGAACGCATATTAAAACCAAAACAGTCTTTTAATTGCAATGTATCCGCAGGGGAGATCGTGGCTGCACAATCGCGAATATCTTTTTTTTCAGATTGCTCATGAATTTCATTTCCTTCATTTTGGGACTGCATACCCAAATCGGGAGTTTGTTCAAGTATTAAAGGATGCGTTGAATTGTAAATATACTCTAACATCTTGACTGCCTGTTTACGTTTTAACGGTTTTATTCCAAACTCATAAAGTTGCTTTAATATTTCTGCTTCAGTTTGTTGGGTAAAGTCTGGTTTTGAGTCGGTGATAATACAAGCCGTATAAGTTCTTCCTTCGATTTCGTACTCGTCAGGGAGATATGTACAAAGCTGCAAAGAAGGCGTATGAGAACGAGTTTCTGTAAAACATCCGGTTCCCATAATCTTACTGAAGCTTATATCCCCAGTAAGCAAATCATCTAACCCATGTGGTGTATTATTATTTGCTATAGATTTGGCCTGCTCTGTGGGAGTTTTGAGAATTTCAGATGTTTGAGTAAATGGTTCTGATATATTATCTAATATTCCAAACTCAAGAAGCTCCGTAGAACGATCCGCTATTGCACATTCACTTGGCACTTCAAAAGGCACTTTGTCATATGTAAATGGAGCTTCATCGGGGATAGATAATTTACCCGAATTACTTTCTAAAGCATTCTGCTCTTCTATTACATCTAATATTGAAAGTAAATTGTCGTACCTATGATCTTCCATGCAGTTTGTTAATTCGGCATCCTTCGTTGAATCTCTATTCAACTCCACTTCTCTTTTATCGGCTTTCCAAATCGAGTAGTTAATTTCATCATCGGACAAAACTATGCAATCTTCAGAGGAATTCGCCTCATCCTCATTAATTTTGTCAATACTAGATGTTAAAGATGAACTTGTAGTGGCGGACGAATTTATATTCTCTGAGATGGATGCGAATGAATCAGATTTACTTCGACTAAAACTTAATGGTTTTTCTCGTATATTCTTTATAGTTTTAGGAACTGTTATATCAGGTGATTTAAAAACTTTTATATTACGCATTATTGTCTCATCGAATACCCCGTCCATATTATCTTTATTCGAGAATGAGTAAGTGCAGAGGTTCTCAATTTGTGTTATAGGAATTTTTTTGCAATCGTATTGATCAAGTAATGTATTTTTTATATTTAAGTTCGATTTCTCAAGAGATTCACTTTTATTTATTTGTTCCTCATTTTTCATTAAATTATCTATAGGAGCACCTTCGTTATGCTTTACATATGAATCGGTATTTGGCTGATATAAAACTATTTCCTGGGTCAAATCTATGATATCTTCAATTATTTTGGGTGCTTCTAAGTCTCCTGGAATTTCGAGTATGATAAACCAAAAAGTGTTTAGTATATGGATTTTGATTTGGTATGTATGTAATGACATAAAAACAAAAGTTCTCTTTTAAGTATTTGTCACAGTTTCATTAACAAAACAAACAAAAATTAATTTATACAGAGTATTGTCCTAGTACAATGGAATTTTTTAATACGATTCAATTTATCACAAACGACCTTTCAAGTTAAAAAAAAAAACATAACCCAATGGTTTTTTATACGATAGCTGAAAGTCAGAAATTTTGCTTAAAAAAATTCTCAATATAATATAAAAGATGTATTTGATGTTGTCTCCAAAAGTTACATATTTCTAGTTAATTGTTCGATTGTTCTAAATAAACCTTAGGGGCTACCATATTTCTTAAATACTTACATCCACAGAATTCTGCCCATTGGAGTATCTAACAAGATTAGAACTTGATGTGACCGCAGTAGAGTATTGTAAGTAATTAAAAGAATTAATGAAGACACATCGAACAAATAATTCTGGAGCCCGTGCGGAGGCTACCCAGCAGCTCGTAGTACCCCGCACAATCTGTTCCGTGTGTCAGACCATAGTACGTCGGAATGTGATATCAGTCAAATGCAACTCATGCACTGGCTGGTACCACTTTCAGTCGTAGGAGTCTGCCCCCGCTTGTACCTACTACACAGCCGCCAACCACCATCAATTCGCGGCAACCACCTCAGCGGGTTACACAGCAGTAACAACCAAGATCTATGCAGCTCTCCCTCACCCCACGTGTTACGAACATCCCTCCGAGACATTTCTGACTCATTCAATTTAACTGCAACGGACTCCAAGGAAAGATCGACGAGATAGTCAACCTTATGAGCCGAGACTTATCGACCTGCCAAGAGACAAAACTGGGCGCCCGCTCAGATATTCTGTACCGGGCTGCTATAATATAATAAGAAGGGATCGCAAGAGATTTCACTGTGTAGGCTTGGCGTTCATTCTACACAACACCGTGCAGTGTCCTCTTATCGACGGCGACATCGACCGCAGAGATACTACCCTGGAATGTCAGTGCATAGCTATCCGATCAGGCGGTGTCGAGCTTGAAATATTTAATATATACATTCCTCCAGTTACAAGTTGCCCAGTTGGATACCGTTTGGTTTTGGGTGACATTAACGCGCATCACGATCTTTGGCATTAGTGCCTGTGGAATGATCGCCGAGGAATGGAGCTGGCGGAACAGATAGAAGATTCGACAATGAAAGCAGGTTTGTCGGCAACTGCCATAGCTTGCCTGATATTACAATAGCTCTGGTCTGATAAACTGCATAGACTGGCGATCTATATACTGACGCTCGCATCAGACTATTTGCCCATAACCATTTCGATTGTTGCCTTTAACTTTTAATGTTAACTTTAATGAAGCTAACAGGCCCAGCTTCATGGAATTTACCGATAATGCCTTTAGCGCTCTCCCCACTCTCACCAACGGCACCCACGGAGAAAAACTTTCCGCTTCGACCGCTTCATACCAGCTGGACGAATCGCGGAAATCCGTCCACACTTCCCAACCGAAACGACGGTTGTAGTTACAAGGCGCGACTCGCTACGTCTAGCCGATCAAGGAGATCCCCGCATTAGGGCACTCAACATGGAGATTCGGCAGAAGGTAAACACCCACAAGCAGAACAAGTGGGAGCAGCACTTAAGATCCTGCAATCTCTCCTCTAAGATAACCAAGCTCTGGGTTACGTCCAAATAGCTGTTTAATCCGACGAAACGTGATGATCGGATGTAAATTTCATTCGGTGATCACACCTCGTTGGACCCGAAGAGGTGCGCGAGCTATTTACACTGCAAGCTTCGGTGCTACTACCGGACATTGAGGACTCCTCATTACCGCCTAGATTGAAGAGGTGGACCATGAATTACGTGAGTGGTCGACAGGGTTTAATTTGCTGATGCTGTTTAATTTTTATATTTCGAGGCTTCCTCCACCACCAGGAGACGCCCTACCTTGATCTCATACGCCGATGACTGATCGATTTTGGCGTCTGGCCAGGATATTGATAGTCTTTGTTCGAAAGTAAACTGATATCTCGCCGACCTTTCCAACTTCTTCACAGCACATCTTCACCTTCAACCAGCGAAATCCTTCACCAGATGTAGGAAGGAGTACGGGCTAGAACTCAATGTGAAGATCGATGACGTTAAAATTCCGACCACAAACAACCCAAAGACACTGGGAGTCACATTTGACAGCCTACACTCGTTTACTCCGCATACGAGGGCAATTGCAACCAAAGTAGACAGCCGCAACAAAATTCTCAAATCGCTAGCTGGTAGCACAAGGAGAAAATACAAGCCAGAAACACCATTCACCGAGAGTCCGTTAACAACTTTTTGAACTCTCTTCCTGTGAATGGTGTTCTCGTAGTTCAATCACCACCCATAGCAGAACAAGAGCTCGACCTGCCTCGAGAAACCCCCGTAACCCTGGCACAATTAAGGTCTATATATTGTAGCAGGCTCAATTCCTACCTATCCAGACTCCCCAAACGACACTAACCACCTCTTTGCATGCCCACTCAACCCGACTTATCTAACACCCCTCTCCCTCTGGTCGGAACCCGTCGAAACAGCACGCTTCCAGGGCCTCCCGTTAGATGACCTCGATTACTAAGACTAGACCTACCTCACCTTAGGCGGGGTTGGCTAGCCGCTACAATAACAACAACAGCAACAATAATTCTGGAGAATAAATTTAAATCGGCATTCAGTACACCAAAATTTAAAATCTGAATGTCTAGTTAAATTCTGACTAAGTTTAATTGTACCTTATTCTTAAAGAGCATCATGTATAACAAAAAATTTTGAGTCTCACCTTCTCCATTGACGGTGGTTTCATTCTTCGATGACATACTTAGAGCAATAATTTCTTCTGACTCATCCTCTGAACTTGCAAATATGTTAGGAGACGTTACTCGAATTCTGCTAGGCAAAGATTTTAAACTTTCCGAGTTATCTTTCGATGTAATTGAACTATTGCTTTCGAAAACACCGCTCATGGAATGCTTTTGGTTGCTCAGTTCTGGAGTAATTTCACTCCTATGGTCGCTATTTTCCACACACTGGATGGCGTTTTCGCAGATTTTCTCTGTATCAGCGTTATCTTTCGATTTTAAATTATCTATATCCTTATTTGTTAGTATGGAAGACTTACAAGAGTGGTTTTCCTTCAATAAGGCAATTTCAACTTGAGACGTGGAATGTACATTTTGTTTTGCCCCATAGTGTTCTTCAAGATCCGAAAACGCTAGATCCATGCCACTTGAAAAATTAGTCATTTTATTATGGCTATGTTTAGGTGACATATCCCGTCCCTCAATGGCATGCCAATCTTTCAATAAGTAACCCGCTTGTACGTTGGCAATTTCAAATAAACTTTTTACATAAAACTCATCCAGATTCGTCCTATGTTCGTCCGCAAATACTTTCTTATTGGGTTCGATTGGTTGCAGCTTCAGCAGGTGGTTACTGAGTAACGAATATGCTCCTTTTTGACCTTCTGATATGACTAATTGGTTCAATTCAACTTGCTGAGCCATCAGCGCATTTATTTTTATCTGCAATTTTTTTGTTTGGTACTTAGAATCACGCAAAGTTAACGCAGTAAATTTGTTGGCCCACTTCGTTTTGGCTCGCCGCCTTGCTCCTGGTATAAACGTAGTTGTTAAACTGTTATACACTACAAAGAAAATATTATATTTATTTAAACTCATTGAGTTCAAATTTTACTTTTGAACTATACAAAACTTAAATTAGCTACACACTTGTACGCACTTCAAATAATTCATTTTCTATTTTCCTAGTGTTTGGCCCTTCTATACTCCCGATATTGTTTTTGCTTACCGAACTAGAGAAAAGTAGGGGATATTGGGACAGCTTGCCTGTCAAATTTTCGTTTCTTAATAGCTTTTAATTGGAAAATTTTTGTTAGCATATTTATATTTTGCAATAATTCAATAATTTTTAGAGCCGCATTTATCAAGATTTTGTAAATACTTCAAAAAGCTGCAAAAGTTTCACAATTTCTACATAAAAATAAATAATTTCCGCCACTATTACTTGCATCCCGACACTTACCTTCCGAAGAGACTGTCCGAAAGCCATATTGACGTAAAATATCTTGAACGTTGTCCAACTTTCCATTATCGATACTATCAACTCTTTTATGAACGGAATCCTCTTCTGAATCTAAGTAGGCTGTGTGGCTAGTTTCTATTTGCGATTTAGACAAAGCTAATGCAAGATGAATTTCATCAGCGCTGAAGTTTTCATGTTTGCAATATTCTGACGTAATTTTAGAAAAAAATTGTTCACTTCGCATTAGTGAAGATTTAATATCTGGTTGCTCTTTACCACGAAATCTCTTACGATTAGATGCAGCTCGTACTTTTCGAAGTTTTGTAGGTTTCTTGACTTTCTTCACAGGAGTTTCAAAGTCGTCATCATCATTTTTGCGATGCTCATTTTTTATGGTGTTATCTATATTTATTTCATCCTTATTAATAAATTTTGTAAGACTAGTTCTTTTCCTAGTTTTTGTTTTAGAGAGCTCTTTCGGAGAATCCTGGGGATGTCCACATGGTTCCATAACTGTTACAACATCACTATATTGCCCCGACTTGTTGATTTCCTTGGGACTACTTGGCTTCTTCTCTTTTGAAATTGGCGATTTAAAATATTTTGATATCGAAGAACTGTCAGATAGATTTTTCCTAAAAGATATATAGCATTTATTTTTAAGTTCCTGTACTCAAATACATGGTTTCTTTAAGTCAAATCATTTTATATTTATTGTTTTATTATACACAATAAAGTTTTAAAGCGAGATTATATAAAAAGTTCCAATTATTACCGCAGACTACTGTTGTCATTACGTCTAACACCCGTCAAACGCAATTTTTTTAAATTTGCTTTACGAGTCTCTCGATCCATGATGAAGTTTATCTCTCAGTCATAAACTCTTTTCCTTCATCAATGTGATTTTGGATTTCTTTGCTAGTCAGTGGTTTAGGCAGCCCAAATAAATAACGTTTTTCTATATGGTCTTCACTCGGTAAAAATAAAGACTCACAAAGGCGTTTATTAAGCTTTTGGAATGCTGGAGTGTAACTGAAATAATATCTTGGGAATAAAAATGGTTTTACAAATATACAAAGCACTTACGCTAACGCAGTAAAAACCACTGACCCCAAGGTAATCCAAGCCAAAGCAAATTTATTTCTATACTGATATGCAGGTGTACCGCGTGTGCGTCGTGGTTTCCTTTTGCTTTCGTCAATATTTTCCATAACAAAATCGGTCGCAGAGAATTTAATCGCTATTTAAAGTAGTCAGCAATATTACATAACAATATTATTATAAATTATGCAAACGAAAACAAAGCGCCCAAAATCTATTATCAAATCACTGGTTCTTCAATCTAAACAATTTATCGTAATATTATCGATAATTAAAGTTTTTTATATCGATGTTACTTGCGCTCGATTTCAGTAGAGTACCAGAGAACGACTAAGGTTGCAACATTTAAGCCGCGTCACGACACCACAGTGCCAGAGAAACGGTTTCGTTTCATTTACGGCGTTCCAGCGTGTGATTGGGAATGTTTAGCGCTTTTGGCAGAGAACGTAGAAGACAGAGAAGGACCAGCGCGTGTCGTTTGTCAAATCGTTCCGATTTTCCAATTAGCCTAGAACAGCAATAGGGAATTCACACCACGAAATCTCAAGGGAATTTCACCGCACTTTAACAGTGAGCGGGCAGAAATAATGCTCAAAATGAGAATGATTGTATGCTAAATGAGAAAATACATGCAAAGTAAATGTAAAATTGATAAAGGCTATGCAAGATAAATGTAAGAATGCATATGGTTATTATCAGAAAGTTGTGAACATATTATTGTTTAGTTTTTGACTTTCAATAATTTTTAAATTTCATTAAATATTCCTAATATTTATAAAATCATATTTTTTCCATATAACTACAAATTTCTTATATTTTACTAATAGTTTTTTTAATGATAAAATATTATATTTTAATATTTGAAATATATGAATGTAAATATATTATATTTTAATACTTTATTTAAATTTATTAAATAATAATTTATTTTTGGAGGCAAATAGAAAACTAAATAAGCAAATCGAAATTCATTCATGCATATCGACATATGAGCATACGTACATATACACAAATAAGCGTAATAAGAACAAGCACGCATGCTCATATGGATATACATACATATTGTTACGATCTTGCTGATTAACCTCGATGATTTCCTTAATCTTCCGGGTACGACCTCTGGATTGTTAAATAAAATCGCCAACTTAATTTGCAGTCTCTTTATTTATAAAGACTTAATTAATGTGCTTTTAATTATTCGGTAATTCACAATTCAATTACAATTTACGTTACTATTTACAATCACTTGTATACTACTTTCACAATGTACTGCTTTTATTACTTTACTGTAATGTAACCTCCACGAGTTTAATTCACAACTGATTCACGACTGATTGCTGACTGACTGACTTGCAGTCGTATGTCGTCCTTATATACTTGTTTGCTACGTGACAACGAAACCCCTGGAATTATTGCGTCGTTTACGATAATCGTCTCTTACGTTCTAGAACGTGCCAGTTGTCGGCTCCTCTCTTTCATCTGTCATTCGCTTCGCATTTTCGCCACACTGCCCTCCACCTAAGTCTGATCGTCCCGATCAGACACATTCGCTGTTCCAAACGCAGCAAGCCTCTCTAGGTGGATCACTTTCATCTTGCTTCCTGGGCTCCCAACATTCTGGATTCGATACACTGCATCATTCAGCCGTTTGATTACCTTATATGGACCCTCCCAAACACATTGAAGTTTTTGGGACAAACCTCTCTTCTGTTGTGGACTGCACAGCAACACGAAATCTCCACTTTGGAAGCCTTCAGAGTTCATTGCTTTGTCACACCTGGCCCTCAATTTGTAATGGTTTCGTGGTTTTGGCCCCTCAGTTGCTATGCACTTCTTGCAGTTAGCAACCCACTCAGCGATCGATTGACGACAACCAACCCAATAGAACCTCTGCTTGATCTTCTCCAGCATTTTCCTAATGCTTAGATGCTCTCCACTAGGACCATTGTGAAATTTCCTAAGAATATCCGGAATTCTTAACCTCGGAACTACTGTAAGCTTCCGAGAGCACTGGCCATCTTCACTTTCCCATACTCTATGCAAACAGCCAGATATCAATTCTAAACTGTTCCATTGTGCCCAGTATGCCTTCGCGATGGAACTTCCCTTTGCCATTTGTTCCTTACTTGGCCGTCTGTTCACCTCCAATCCGCGCATTACCAATTCCAAGTCTGGGTCTTCTTGCTGACATTTTCTTAAGTGGCTTGCCTCCCACTTTCCTGCTCGTGTAATTGTTATTCGCTGGACGTCTATTATGCCCTCAGCTTTTGAGCATCGTTTGCGTCGTCTTTCCTCTCTGTTGGAGCCCGACTGACATTCGCGTGCGAAGTGACCTGCTTCACCGCAACTGAAGCACTTTCCATCTTGATTCTTAACACCACAACGATTCATTCCTGCTATCGACTTCAGAGTTTTCAATATTTCAGTCCTCACATCTGGTGTTTCTACCTCCAAACGCTTCACTTTGTGGGCCGGCTTACATAGCAGTGCCGCTGCTTCACGTGTCTGAGCATACGCAACCGTCTCAGCGAATGTTAACTTCGGATTCGCGTAAGTCTCTCGCTTGGTGTACACGTCTTTAATACCGCTGATGAACCTCTGGATTTTTAATCTTTCGAGATATTCAGCCGACGCGTGCCCTGTGGCTAAATGAGCCAATCTCTCGATCTCAAAAGCATATTCCTGTAGAGATTCATTCTGTTTTTGGTCACGCTGTTCCAGCTCCATCTGGTAAATTTGCCTTCTGTGTTCGCTACCAAAGCGTCTTTCCAGGGCTCGCATTACTGCGCCATAGTTATCCCTCTTACATTCGGGAATAGTCAGCAAAATATCCGCTGCAGGTCCTTTCAACGTAACAAATAGCGCAGCGGATTTTTCCTCGATGGTCCAATTATTTAACTCAGCCGTCTTCTCGAACTGGAGCTTGAAGATCTGGAATGGAGCTGTGCCGTCAAAGGATGGTGTTTCTACCCACGGGCCGTTCATCGATCTGGCTGGACGATGCAACTGCAAATCTCGGACACGTCGCTCGAGCTCGTTGATTTTGGCTTCAATTAATTCTTCTATTTTTTCTTGCCGACCGTGCAATTCGTTGACTTTGCTCTCAATTAGATCCTGTCTTTTCTTAAGTTCTGCATTGTCTTTCTCCAGATTTTGCTGTATTTGCGCGATTGTTCCTTCTAATCCATCAAATTTTGCATCCATCTTTTGTGACATCTTGGCATCCTGCGCATCCATCTTTTGTGATATGCTGGCATCGATTTGTGACATGTTCGCGTTCATTACAGACATATTTTGTGAATTACGGGCATCCTGTGCATCCAGCTTTTGTGAGATTGCAGTCAATAACATGTTCATGTCAATACCCGCAGATGAGCTAGGGGCCTTTTCTTGAATCTTACTTGATGGCTGCTCTAACTCCTTCGCAGAATCACTAGCCTCTTCTTTGTCAACATCCTTCAGGGATACATCTTCATCCTCGCGGCGGAATTCGTATTGGTTCAAGTCGATACCTTCGACTTCCATTGCTTCTCGCAGTCTCGATTGCAGCTCTGCCTTATTTCCTGTTGTAGACAATCCTCGCTTTGCCAACTCCTTCTTGAGAGGAGGTATCGTCAAATCTTGAATCTTCACCATTTTTCAATAATTATCCTTTGGAATTTATTTAACAATCCCACTTCTGACACCAATTGTTACGATCTTGCTGATTAACCTCGATGATTTCCTTAATCTTCCGGGTACGACCTCTGGATTGTTAAATAAAATCGCCAACTTAATTTGCAGTCTCTTTATTTATAAAGACTTAATTAATGTGCTTTTAATTATTCGGTAATTCACAATTCAATTACAATTTACGTTACTATTTACAATCACTTGTATACTACTTTCACAATGTACTGCTTTTATTACTTTACTGTAATGTAACCTCCACGAGTTTAATTCACAACTGATTCACGACTGATTGCTGACTGACTGACTTGCAGTCGTATGTCGTCCTTATATACTTGTTTGCTACGTGACAACGAAACCCCTGGAATTATTGCGTCGTTTACGATAATCGTCTCTTACGTTCTAGAACGTGCCAGTTGTCGGCTCCTCTCTTTCATCTGTCATTCGCTTCGCATTTTCGCCACAATATTTATACGCACATAGTATATACATACATACATATGTTCATATGTGCATAAGTCAAAGCGTACACATCCAGCAGAAAATACCGCTAGTTAAATTTGCAAAAAATGCCCTTCTCACTTCTCATAGCAAGCGCACATATCTCCCTTCGCGCGTCTCTTCTACAAACCCAAGTGCCAAACATTAAAAGTTGAAGAATTTTGTGTCTTGACTGGACAATTGTAAAACGCACTCTCAATTAATCCGAACTGAGTTCTTTACATTTGTTAAACGAATGTTTAAAAAAGCACATGATTATTTTTAAATACATATTTTTTTCATTAAATTTATGTTTAATACTTCGATATTATCGAAAATTTTATAGAAACTAGATATGAATGAGCAATTATTTATGTAAAAGTACTGTAGCTAGATGCACACTGCATGGTTCAAATTTGATATGCATATTCGTGGTACATGCATATTCACTGTACCTCATTTTCTATACCAAAATGCGAAAAATAAAATAAATGACATAAAAATCAAACATTCTTTTGAAAGCAGCCTCGCTCGTGGACAAAAAAAAGGCACGCGGGAAGGCAAGGAATTGCTTGCTGGTCAATATGAGCTAATAGGCAAACAGAGAATTTAGCAGCACGAAGCCGAATTGCTTCATTTTAGCAGACAAAGTGAATTTTAGTCGAAGTCATAAGAATTTGAAGTGATGCTTGTTGACGGCATATGAACGCTACGGGTTCAAAGGAAAAGGGCATGCAAATGTATGTTGTTGTTGCATAAGCTATAAGAAGAAGCAACTACAACAAATACCGCATTCAAACCCTCTTTCCTTCTACTCTTCATCAACAAGCACTTTTCTCGCGACGAAGTCAAATTTTGCCAAATATTAAAAAATTGACGTTGAGCTGACGACAATGCGAAAACACATACATTCAAGCATTTTAATACGTATACGCAAAACATATACAATCATAACAATGCGAATTCCCTTCCTTCATGCATCCCCCAATCCAAAAACATCTTCTCCGCGACGATGACCAAATTTACAAAAATCAAAACTTTAAGTTGAGCTGAAGCAAAGCCAAACACATTCAAAGGTCCATGTATGTATACAAAAAACGCATACATACAAAAGCCATCCCAACTTCTTTCCTTTGTGCCCCGTCATCCACAAGCATTTCTTGCGACGATCGAAAAATCTGCTAATTTGATAAAATTAAAATGCGAAAAAGGAGTAGGATTTGAACTCAAGGAACTTTTGCCGTTTGCTAGCGCAAGTCATCAGCTTGCTTCATATTGAGGTAACAGGCGAACAGCAAATATAGAGAGCGATGATAGATTTTGTATGGTTCGCTTCATTTGGGTGGTTGACACTTGACTTTTTGCCGGAATCAAAGGAATTGTTTGTTGTTGTTGCTTTTGCGTAACATTTCGCCACCATGTTTTTTGTATTTGTTTTATTTTTGTCACCGTTGCGAAGAAGCAACTTGTGGACATGAGTATGCGGGGCATGTGCGCGGTGGTATTTATGAATAATAGCACTTTGCTTTGTTGTACGGCGCTTGCGTCTATGAATGAAAATGTTATTGTTGTAATTTGCTAAGATTTTTGTGTAGTAAACGAAGTTTGTATGTATATGATCTCTGATGCAAATAATATGTTTCTATGTGTTTGGACATGCATGTATGTATATACTGATTTCTTGACACAGATCAATATTTTCGATAGTGTACATATATACGAACACATGTACATATGTATGTCATATCCAAACTATTAATTTATACTTTAGAATTTATCCTTGAACTTTTTTCAGGGGTATAAATTAATAAAATAATAAAATTATTAATTCCAAATATAAACAACCCTTCCTTTTCGACGGCAAATCAACATTTTTTCATCAGATAATTGAAGTTTGCTATCAGATTATAAAGATATTTGAAAAACGTATGAAATCTATTAATTAGTTTTATCTGTTTCATCCCTATTCTATAAATTTATTAATATTTATATAAAATAGTATTTTCGTTTATTTTGATAACAAGCATACGTAAATTTGTTATCTATGGTTAACATATAGCAATGTTATGCACGGACATTTCTGAGCATAATTATTATTACTACGCTCAGATATGTTACGCTCCAAAAGCCAATTCTGTTAAATTCTGGCGGGAGTGGTGAAATTCCCTTGAGATGTTCTGGCTTATTCTTGACGTTTTACACGATTTTTCGTAATTGGTCCTTCTCTGTCTTCTACGTTCTCTGCTTTTGGTTTTCGATGAGGAGTTAAAACTTAGGATATGATTTAAAGTGTTATGGGAGAGCAATAAAAAGTCCAAAAGTTAAATATCATTTCCTTTATGCGATAGTGAGTAGGTTTATTCCACGGTAATAAGTGCAGAGTACGGAGTCCCTTTCGATAAATTTAGCAAAGTACAGCTAGATTCCAATCGTATTGTGGCGAAAATGCGAAGCGAATGACAGATGAAAGAGAGGAGCCGACAACTGGCATGTTCTAGAGCGTAAACGAGGCGATTATCGTAAACGATAATTATCGTAAGGCGATTATCGTAAACGACGCGATTATTCCAGGGGTTTCTTTTTCAAGCAGCAAACAAGTATATAAGGACGACATACGACTGCAAGAGAAATCAGTCGTGAAGTAAACGCGTTGCAGTAAAGTAATAAACAGTACATTGTGAAAGTTGTATACAAGTGATTGTAAATAGTAAAGTAAATTGTAATTGAATTGTGAATTACTGAGTAACAAAAGGTCATTAAATAAAGTCTTTATAAATAAAGAGACTGCAAATTAAGTTGGCGATTTTTATTTAACAATCCAGAGATCGTACCCGAAGGATTTGGGAAATCATCGAGGTTGATTCAGCAAGATCGTAACAATTTGTGTCAGAAGTGGGATTGTTAAATAAATCCATAAGAATAATAGTTGAAAGATGGTGAAGCTTCAGGAATTGACGATACCTCCTCTCAAGAAGCAGTTGGCAAAGCGAGGATTATCTACAACAGGAAATAAGGCAGAGCTGCAATCGAGACTGCGAGAAGCAATGGAAGTCGAAGGTATCGACTTGAACCAATACGAATTCCGCCGCGAGGATGAAGATGTATCCTTGAAGGATGTTGACAAGGAAGAGGCTATTGATTCTGCGAAGGAGTTGGAGCAGCCATCAAGTAAGATTCAAGAAGAGGCCCCTAGCTCATCTGCGGATATTGACATGAACATGTTATTGGCTGCAACTCACAAAATATGGATGCACAGGATGCCCGTAGTTCACAAAAGTTGGCTGAAATTTCAGAGATTTCACAAAAAATGGATGTACAAATCGGAACAATCGCACAAATACATCAAAACTTGGTGAAGGACAATGCAGAACTTAAAGAAAGGCAGGATCTAATTGAAAGCAAAGTCAACACATTGGAAGGTCGTTTCCGGGATTTGCAGTTAAATCGTCCAACCACTTCAGTGAACGCTCCCAAGGTAAAAACACCATCCTTTGACGGGAAAATTCCCTTCCAAGTCTTCAAGCTCCAGTTTGAGAAGACGGCTGAAACCAATAAATGGAGCATGGAGGAAAAATCTGCTGCACTATTCGTAGCGTTGGAAGGACCTGCGGCAGAACTTTTGCAAACTGTACCTGATTATGAGAGAAATGATTATGCACGGAAATGCTGGCGCTATGTCCCGTCGACCATGTAATTTGGAATGTAAGCATTGCTCTAAGGCTGAAGGTAAGGAAGACATAATAGACTTCCGGCTAATGACAGTTACATCAGCAGAAGAGTGGGAGGCAACTCATTAAGGAAATGTCAGCAAGAAGATCCGGACTTGGAATTGGTAATGCACGGATTGGAGGTGAACAGACGGCCAAGTAAAGAACAACTGGCAGCGGAAAGTCCCATCGCGAAAGCATACTGGGCACAATGGAACAGTTTAGAGTTGATATCTGGCTGTTTGCATAGAGTATGGGAAAGTGAAGATGGCCAGTGCTCTCGGAAGCTTATAGTAGTTCCGAGGTTAAGAATTCGGGATGTTCTTAAGGAATCCCATAATGGTCCTAGTGGAGGGTACCTAGGCATTACAAAAACGTTGGAGAAGATCAAGCAGCGGTTCTATTGGGTTGGCTGTCGTCAATCGGTCGCTGAGTGGATTGCTAATTGCACGGAGTGCAGTGCAGCTAAAGGGCCAAAGTCACGAAGTCGTGGGCAGATGAAGCAGTATAACTCAGGTGCACTATTTGAGCGGGTTGCCATGGATGTAGCCGGTCCATTTCCTATGAGCAGACAAGGAAACAAATACGTTCTTGTGGTTATGGACTACTTTAGTAAATGCCCTGAGGTCTACCCAATTCCAAACCAGGAAGCGAAAACAGTTGCGGATGCATTCACTCACAATTGGGTTAGCAGATACGGTGCGCCTATAAAATTGCACTCAGACCAAGGAAGAAACTTTGAAGCGGCGGTGTTCCAAGAGAGATGTGCCAGATACTTGGTATTCGGAAAACACGAACGACAGCCCTGCATCCTCAATCAGATGGCATGGTAGAGCGATTCAACCGGACCCTGGAAGAGCACTTGCGGAAAGTAGTGGACAAGAATCAAGATGATTGGGATGTACACATACCGCTTTTCCTGATGGGATATCGGTCCGCAGTGCATGAAACAACAGGTCAAACACCTGTCAGGATACTGTTTGGTAGTGAACTTCGGTTGCCCAGCGATTTAAAATTTGGAATAACTGGTGATGCGAGAAGAATTGGGAAGGAAGCGTCTACTGTTCTCGAGGAAGAGTTAAGAGATATACATGCTCTTGTGAGGCAGCGAACTCAAATTATGAGTGATAAAATGAAGGCTAGGTATGACAAGGCGATGAACTCCGAAGGCTTCCAAAATGGAGATTTGGTGTTGCTGTACAATCCACAACGAAAAAGAGGTTTGTCCCCAAAACTTCAATGCAATTGGGAAGGTCCATACAAGATAATCAAACGACTAAACGACGTAGTCTATCGAATACAAACTGTGGGGAGGCCGAGAAACAAGATGAAAGTGGTCCACCTAGAGAGGCTTGCTGCGTTTGGAACAGCGAATGTGTCTGATCGAGACGATCAGACTTAGGTGGAGGGCAGTGTGGCGAAAATGCGAAGCGAATGACAGATGAAAGAGAGGAGCCGACAACTGGCATGTTCTAGAGCGTAAACGAGGCGATTGTCGTAAACGACGATTATCGTAAACGAGGCGATTATCGTAAACGACGATTATCGTAAGCGAGAGGTTTATCGTAAACGACGCGATTATTCCAGGGGTTTCGTTTTCAAGCAGCAAACAAGTATATAAGGACGACATACGCCTGCAAGAGAAATCAGTGTGAATTAAACTCGTGGAGATTACATTACAGTAAAGTAATAAAAACAGTACATTGTGAAAGTTGTATACAAGTGATTGTAAATAGTAACGTAAATTAGACTGCAAATTAAGTTGGCGATTTTATTTAACAATCCAGAGGTCGTACCTGAAAGATGAAGGAAATCATCGAGGTTAATCAGCAAGATCGTAACAATATGTTTTTATATCAATATTCGTAAAAAAAAAAATAAAAATAAAAAACATTATACGGCACTTTTCGATTCGAAGTGGCTTAAAATTATATTTTTCTTAAAATATTTAAAGAAATTAGTGCACTTTAGTACCAAAAATTTAATCGGAATATGAAAAATCTGTAATATGTAACTATTATTGCAAGATGTAGTAATTTTTTTTTCATTTTAAATTTCCTTGTACAGGTCATGGTAACAACACTTCACAACTTGGAACGTGACCTCTCGTTAAACCTCTTTAATCTTACGCTTCGCAAAATCGCCCATCAAGTAGACGATTTTCTCTTCGATAGTCTTGTCATGAATAACAAATTTACTCCAGCGGGTGCAGCCCAATTTAATTTTGATATGAGTCGAAATCTTTTAGCGCTGTTCGGCCAATATTGTCGTCGACCGGATTTGCTTTTTAAAAAGTAAGTATATATAAAATGAAGCTTTAGAAATTAAATAGAATTTCAATTTATTGAAAAAATTGTTTTCGTATGGAAGAGTTCAAATGAATTATTCTGTAAAAATTTTAAGATGTATCCAACAACAAGTTTTGGTGCAAACTTTGTAATTTGATAATACAATTTACACATGTTAACCTAGTAAGTTCTTTGTTGTCATATTGTAATATTTTTACCATAATTTATTATGGTAACATATATATTATCATTGCCCCTCTATAGAATAAGTTTTCATTTAATTAATATACGATTACATAAGAGGTGAGTGTATATTAAAAACGAATACTCACTTGCCTTCGAAGTTATCAGGAAGTTGTACATAGGAAAAAACGTCAACCTACACTTTTCAATTTGATTTTTAAATAATTAATGAGGGTATATGATTTAGAAAATGTAATTTTTTTTATTTGTAGAATACTCAGTTATCATTTTACATAGTTTATTCTTACAAGGATGTTTTGTCTATTTCGCAGAGTTCACGATTCAAATAAATTGCTGAATGCCACACGAGGAACTGCACTGCTGTTATACGAAACGCTTAAATCGGAAGTAAGTCTGGAGGCAAAAATGAACGCTTTAAAGGAATTAGGCATCGTTAATTTTAAGAATCAAACTTGCATAGATGTTCTAGAGCGCCGAACTGATATAAACCTTGTTTGATTAAATGCCGATGCATGTAAATAAATATATTTTAAAATGACCGAGCCTATCTGTGTTACATGAACGAAAAGTTGCGTTTTATTTTATCTTTCAGTTAGAGTTGAGAAAAGCTTTAAACTGTAAAAATATTGGATGAAAAATTCGTCCACTTCTCACATATCGGTATGAGTACCAAACAAATTGTGTTGTTTTTTATCGAGCAGTTTATCTAATCAATCGCAGTAACCAGCGTCCTAAAAATATTTGCCCAATAAATGAAACTCTGAATTACGGCTTGAAGATATATGTACGTCTTTAATGTCCGGTTTCCTATTTCGAAAGCTGCCGCTTAGCAATGAAAGTATACCATACTGTTACGATCTTGTTGAATCAACCTCGATTATTTCCCAAATTCTTCGGGTACGATCTCTGGATTGTTAAATAAAAATCGCCAACTTAATTTGCAGTCTCTTTATTTATAAGGACCATTTAATGACCTTTTATTACTCAGTAATTCACAATTCAATTACAATTTACTTTACTATTTACAATCACTTGTATACAACTTTCACAATGTACTACTTTTATTACTTTACTGCAACGCGTTTACTTCACGACTGATTTCTCTTGCAGTCGTATGTCGTCCTTATATACTTGTTTGCTGCTTGAAAACGAAACCCCTGGAATAATCGCGTCGTTTACGATAATCGCCTCGTTTACGATAATCGTCGTTTACGACAATCGCCTCGTTTACGCTCTAGAACATGCCAGTTGTCGGCTCCTCTCTTTCATCTGTCATTCGCTTCGCATTTTCGCCACACTGCCCTCCACCTAAGTCTGATCGTCCCGATCAGACACATTCGCTGTTCCAAACGCAGCAAGCCTCTCTAGGTGGACCACTTTCATCTTGTTTCTCGGCCTCCCCACAGTTTGTATTCGATACACTACGTCGTTTAGTCGTTTGATTATCTTGTATGGACCTTCCCAATTGCATTGAAGTTTTGGGGACAAACCTCTCTTTCGTTGTGGATTGTACAGCAACACCAAATCTCCATTTTGGAAGCCTTCGGAGTTCATCGCCTTGTCATACCTAGCCTTCATTTTGTCACTCATAATTTGAGTTCGCTGCCTCACAAGAGCATGTATCTCTCTTAACTCTTCCTCGAGAACAGTAGACGCTTCCTTCTCAATTCTTCTCGCATCACCAGTTATTCCAAATTTTAAATCGCTGGGCAAGCGAAGTTCACTACCAAACAGTATCGCTTCCTTCTCAATTCTTCTCGCATCACCAGTTATTCCAAATTTTAAATCGCTGGGCAAGCGAAGTTCACTACCAAACAGTATCCTGGCAGGTGTTTGACCTGTTGTTTAATGCACTGCGGATCGATATCCCATCAGGAAAAGCGGTATGTGTACATCCCAATCATCTTGATTCTTGTCCACTACTTTCCGCAAGTGCTCTTCCAGGGTCCGGTTGAATCGCTCTACCATGCCATCTGATTGAGGATGCAGGGCTGTCGTTCGTGTTTTCCGAATACCAAGTATCTGGCACATCTCTCTTGGAACACCGCCGCTTCAAAGTTTCTTCCTTGGTCTGAGTGCAATTTTATAGGCGCACCGTATCTGCTAACCCAATTGTGAGTGAATGCATCCGCAACTGTTTTCGCTTCCTGGTTTGGAATTGGGTAGACCTCAGGGCATTTACTAAAGTGGTCCATAACCACAAGAACGTATTTGTTTCCTTGTCTGCTCATAGGAAATGGACCGGCTACATCCATGGCAACCCGCTCAAATAGTGCACCTGAGTTATACTGCTTCATCTGCCCACGACTTCGTGACTTTGGCCCTTTAGCTGCACTGCACTCCGTGCAATTAGCAATCCACTCAGCGACCGATTGACGACAGCCAACCCAATAGAACCGCTGCTTGATCTTCTCCAGCGTATTTGTAATGCCTAGGTGCCCTCCACTAGGACCATTATGGAATTCCTTAAGAACATCCGGAATTCTTAACCTCGGAACTACTATAAGCTTCCGAGAGCACTGGCCATCTTCACTTTCCCATATTCTATGCAAACAACCAGATATCAATTCTAAAGTGTTCCATTGTGCCCAGTATGCTTTCGCGATGGGACTTTCCCCTGCCATTTGTTCTTTACTTGGCCGTCTGTTCACCTTCAATCCGTACATTACCAATTCCAAGTCCGGATCTTCTTGCTGACATTTCCTTAAGTGACTTGCCTCCCACTCTTCTGCTGATGTAACTGTCATTAGCCGGACGTCTATTATGTCTTCCTTACCCTCGGCTTTTGAGCAGTGCTTACATTCCAAACTACATGGTCGACGGGACATAGCGTCATCATTTCCGTGCGTATTACCCTGGCGGTGCTCGATGGTGAAGTCATAACTTTGCAGCCTCTCAATCCACCGTGCAAGCTGCCCTTCGGGATTCTTGAACTGTAGTAGCCACTTCAGCGCTGCATGATCCGTTCTAACGCGGAAATGTTGACCATACAGATATTTGTGGAAGTGTTTAATGCAATCCACCAACGCTAATAGTTCTCTCCGCGTTACGCAGTAGTTCCGCTCTGGTTTCCCAATAGACCGGCTATAGTAGGCAACTATCTTCTCCTGCCCATCAATCACTTGCGAAAGTACACCTCCTATGCCATAACCACTAGCATCTGTGTCCAGAATAAATGTTGCACCTGGAACCGGGTACGCTAGCATAGGTGCAGTGCATAGTCGTTCTTTTAAAGCTTGGAAAGCATCCTCTTGTTCAGTTTTCCACTCGAAAGATTTATTTTTCCTTGTGAGTTCACTATGAGCTACGCTGGCGAAATTCGGAACAAAGCGACGATAGTAAGTACACAGCCCAAGGAAACTTCTTAATTCATGCAAATTTCTGGGTCTCGGCCAATCCTTCACTGCTTCTATTTTTCCTTCGCAGTACACACGCCCTTCGTGGTTACTTGATGACCTAAGTAATTAACCTCCTTCTTGAATAAAGAGCACTTCTCAGGACTTAGTTTAAGACCAGCGCCAGATATTCTCTGGAAAACTTCTTCCAAATTACTCAAATGTTCGTCGAAGCTCTTTCCCAATACGATTATGTCATCCAGATACACCAAACAGGTCTTCCAGTGTAATCCTTTGAGCACATGGTCCATTAATCTTTCAAAAGTGGCAGGAGCGTTGCATAAACCAAATGGCATTACTGTAAATTGCCATAGACCGTTGCCAGCACTAAACGCTGCCTTTTCTTTATCTTCTTCACTCACTTCTACTTGCCAATACCCGCTCTTAAGGTCAAGTGTTGAGAACCATTCTGTGCCAGTTAACGAGTCTAGTGTATCATCGATCCTAGGCAAAGGATAGCTGTCTTTCTTTGTAACATCATTTAGTCTCCGATAGTCCACGCAGAAACGCAACTGGCCATCTTTCTTCTTCACTAGTACCACCGGAGAGCTCCATGGACTTGCCGATGGTTCGATAACATCGCTTTCGCTCATTTCCCTAATTATTTGGCTAACAGCGTCACGTTTGGCTAGTGGAACGCTTCGAGGAGCTTGACGAAGTGGTCTTGCGTCACCAGTATCAATGCTATGCTTCACTACGTTGGTCCTGCCTGGTTTGTTGATCCTTGTCGAATATGTTGGAGTATTTACGGATCATCTGGCTGGCCTTGTGCTTGTACTTGTCTTTCAACCCTTGCGTCCATGCATTGATATCTTCCTCCATCTCCTTGCTGCCAATAGAGTCGATTCCAGATGAATCATTGCTGTTAATAATGGCTTCTACCTCTTGACATTGCCCTAATACAGTTCCACTAGGAATTTTTACTGATGATCTGAAGTCATTTAATACTCTCACTGGGATGCGTCCATTCTTTCGTGTCTTAGCCAATAAGTAAGTCCAGTGTAGAATTTTGTGCTGCTTCGACAACCCACAATTTGTTTGTCCCACAATCTCCATTAATTTTCGCCCAAACAACTGCTTCTGACTTCGGTGGAATCAGTTCACTGCCTTCTAAGACCACTCGTTTGCTGCTGTATCATAGCCAATGCTTAGTGGTACTTCCATGTTCTTATACTCCATAATTTTGTTATTCAAGTCGATCTTGATACCTTCATTCATCAAGAAGTCCACTCCTATGATTACCTCATCCACAATCTGCGCGACTATAAAACTGTGTAACACCGTCACATTCCCTATTGAGACCTCACATGTTACTTCTCCCACTACTTGGGTATCCTCACCAGTCGCCGTTTTCAATATTGCTCCAGGTAATGGTCTTACGTCTTTAGCGATCAGGTCAGTTCGAATGATGGAGTGTGATGCGCACCAATAGTAATATTGCTCGTTTTTCTGCCAATTTGCGAGACGGAGATTATGGGGCATTCAATTGCAGGAACCAGCATACGCCCCTTTAGACTGGCTCGTTTTAGTTTAACGACTGAGAAGTTGAAGGTTCACCCTCCTCAGCCTTCCGTTTTCGCTGTCCTTCCTGTATGCTGGAACCCGTTTTGCATTCCCGTGCGAAGTGACCAGGCTTTCCACATTTAAAGCATTTCCCAGCCTGATTCTTGCCACCAGAAGAACGATTCATTCCTTCTAACGACTTCAGAGTTCTCAATATTTCGGTCATCACATCTGCTGTTTCAACCTCCACTTTATTGACTTTGTATGCTGGTCTGCTTATGAGTGCCGCCGTTTCACGTGTTTGAACATACGCCACTGTTTCAGCGAATGTTAACTTTGGATTCGCATATGTCTCTCGCTTGGTGTAAACGTCTTTTATGCCGCTGATGAATTTTTGCATTTTCACCCTTTCGAGATGCTCGCCCGATGCGTCTCCGATGGCTAAATGAGCCAATCTCTCAATTTCCGAAGCATATTCCTGTAGAGATTCGTTGGGTTTTTGGTCGCGCTTTTCTAACTCCATCTGGTAAATTTGTCTTCTGTGTTCGCTACCATAGCGTCTTTCCAGGGCTCGCATCAATCCTTTTTTTTCCTCCATGCTCCATTTATTGGTTTCAGCCGTCTTCTCAAACTGGAGCTTGAAGACTTGGAAGGGAATTTTTCCTTCAAACGATGGTGTTTTTACCTTGGGAGCGTTCATTGAAGTGGTTGGACGATTTAACTGCAAATCCCGGAAACGACCTTCCAATGTGTTGACTTTGGCTTCAATTAATTCTTCTATTTTTTCTTGCCGACCGTGCAATTCGTTGACTTTGCTCTCAATTAGATCCTGTCTTTCCTTAAGTTCTGCATTGTCTTTCTCCAGATTTTGCTGTATTTGTGCGATTGTTCCTTCTAATCCATCAAACTTTTGTGATATCTTGTCATCATGAGCATCCAACTTTTGGGACATATTGTCATTGATTTGTGACATGTTGTCATTGATTTGTGACATGTTGGCACTGATTTGTGAAATTGCATTCAACAACATGTTCATTCCATACCGGTAGATGAGCCAGGGGCATTTTCTTGAATCTTACCTGATGGCTGCTCCAACCCCTTTGCAGAATCAATGGCTTCTTCTTTGTCAATGTCCTTCAAGGATACATCTTCATCCTCGCGACGGAATTCGTACTGATTCAAGTCGATGCCTTCGACTTCCATTGGTTCTCGCAGTCTTGATTGCAGCTCTGCCTTATTTCCAGTTGTAGACAATCCTCGCTTTGCCAACTCCTTCTTGAGAGGAGGTATCGTCAAATCCTGAATCTTCACCATTTTTTTTTAATTATTATCCTCTGGAATTTATTTAACAATCCCACTTCTGACACCAATTGTTACGATCTTGCTGATTAACCTCGATGATTTCCTTCATCTTTCGGGTACGATCTCTGGATTGTTAAATAAAATCGCCAACTTAATTTGCAGTCTAATTTACGTTACTATTTACAATCACTTGTATACAACTTTCACAATGTACTGTTTTTATTACTTTACTGTAATGTAATCTCCACGAGTTTAATTCACACAGATTACTCTTGCAGGCGTATGTCGTCCTTATATACTTGTTTGCTGCTTGAAAACGAAACCCCTGGAATAATCGCGTCGTTTACGATAAACCTCTCGCTTACGATAATCACCTCGTTTACGATAATCGACTCGTTTACGCTCTAGAACGTGCAAGTTGTCGGTTCCTCTCTTTCATCTGTCATTCGCTTTGCATTTTCGCCACAATATTAAGGGTATACTCTTTGTCTAGGAAATGCATACTATTGCAAAATTGTGACATATTCAAGTGAAACAATACAACCATACAGGCATAGGGTTGCTTTTTCCTTCACAGGGTTGCATTTTCCTTACTATCTGTGGGAAATAAATATACATAAGGGGTATTCTCTTTGCTAAGAAATGCATGCTACGGTGCACGGATAGGAAATTTTTCCTACTCGTGCAACGACACAACAACAAAACAGATGCAAAAAACATATGGTACGATAGGAAAAATATCCTATACCAAATGCTATGTATATTTATTTCCCACAGCTAGCAAGAAGGAAAAGTAACCCTGTGCCTGTATGGTTGTTTTTGTTTCACTTGAATATGTCAAAATTTTGCAGCGGGGGTGCTCTCGATCTCTAGCACAATTCCATAGGAAATATTTGCATAGTATGCATCAAAGATGACTAGTTACGAAACTCTTTATTTCGTGAGAGCGCTCTGAAAATCCACATTTTTTATAACATTTTCAAACCGTGCCACTGCGATGGAAAAGTTTCACTTTGGGATTTGTGGAAATTTTTTGATAATAAAAAATTGTAAAAATGAATATTTCTGCACCTTTACAGCTGTGCTTGGAAAATATTTGACTTCAATAGTTTGTATTTATTGAAGTCAAATATTTTCCATTACATTTGTACTTAATTTTAAAATACAAATTTATCGTGCTCAATGAAAATTTATTGATAACCTAAAATGGTTTTCTGATGAAAAATGGTGCGTTTCATTATTGACTAAGTGGTACTAAGGCTTTTTTACCATCAGCTGTTCAAAATTCCTTCATTTGGCTTTGTTACCAGCACAAAGACAATAATCGAGGAACGCAATTTATCTACATTTTAGAGAGTTTCGTATCTAGTCATCTTTGGTATGCATTTCCTAGACAAGGCGAATACCCCTATAGGTTTTGGTATAGGATATTTTTCCTATCGTACCATATTTTTTTCGCATGTGTTTTGTTGTGCCAATGCACGAATAGGAATAATTTCCTATCCGTGCACCGTAGCATGCATTTCCTAGACTAAGAGTATTCCCCATATTGTATTTTTTTTAATACGAACGAAATACATATGTGCGCAAAGCACACACAATAATATCTTTTTATATTTTAATTTATTTCTTCTTTATACTTATCGTAATAAACACGCAAATGCAGACAATAAAAGATCTATTGCAGAGTCAAAGATGACTAGATACGAAATTCTTTATTTCGTGAGTGCTCAATAGCCCGCATTTTTTATGATTTTATAATATTTCCGAACAGTGTCACTTTTATAGAAAAATAATATATTGGGTTTTTTGAGGAATTTTGGGAATTTCATTACAAATTGGAAATACAACAATTGTCTTTAATTGCAATTTTAATACAATATTTTATTGAAAAAAAATCGAGTATTTAATTGCATTAAGTTTTAACATTACAACTACAATAATTTCTTTAATATTTCCTGCTGCGAACATGAGAATGTGAGATGGGGGAACGCTCTCAGCTGTAATATTAGCGAATTTGAGTAAGTTTCGTATCTAGTCATCTTTGCTCAAAGCCGAGCCGAGCCGAGCTGAGCGGAAACAATGCTGATATTCCTACAAAAAATACTCTCCAACTTTAGCGGAGTTGAGAGTAAAGCTGATCATTGCGAGGAAAGCAGTTTCGAATTGTTTCTCAACGCTGACTCGCGCTGAAGTAATTCCCATTGTCTTTGTTTTCATTCAAATCTATTAGTTTAGATTTTTTTTATCAATTTAGATTGAGTTCATTCGATAATATAATCAAAAGTTTCAATTTTCATCCACGCTTATTTAAACAATTTTAGCAGTCCTACTCTAGCAATAGAGCTTGATGCGAATTATTTTTAATGTAACGAATCTTTTTTTGCATGCTGGTGTTTTGTAAGCACAAATGATTGAACAAAATTAAAATAAGCGCGAATTTCAATGCTGAATCTCGCGTCCACTCTGGAGTACTAAAATTTGATATGCGCCGATTGGAATCAGCTTTGCGTGCACCTTGTAAGAGGTCCTAGATATTTATATTAAAATCTTAATACATCACACAACTCTAACTTAACAAATTAACCAGTTGACAATAAAACTTTAAGTGTGGAAATAAAGTCGGCTTAAATAATTTACCTGGAACATTTCGCCTGCACTGGAAGACAAAATGAATGGTCCTTTGCAATTTTGTTCTGGTACACTAGACCAACAGTCATGGCGGTACGCCATTGACTTTGCCTTTATTTCGTTTACTGCCTTCGTTGCCAAGTTACCAATAAGCTTTTGGGTCCAATGCTCTAATTCGCCCACCTTCATCCTTATTAATAAATTTTTTAAGACTTTCTTTTCCTAGTTTTTGTTTTAGAGAGCTCTTTCGGAGAATCCTGGGGATGACCACATGGTTCCATAACTGCTACATGACTATATTGCACCGACTTGTTGATTTCTTTGGGACTACTTGGCTTCTTCTCTTTTGAAATTGGCGATTTAAAATATTTTGATATCGAAGAACTGTCAGATAGATTCTTCCTAAAAGAAACATAGCATTTATTTTTAAGTTCCTGTACTCAAATACATGGTTTCTTTAAGTCAAATCATTTTATATTTATTGTTTTATTATACACAATAAAGTTTTAAAGCGAGATTATATAAAAAGTTCCAATTATTACCGCAGACTACTGTTGTCATTACGTCTAACACCCGTCAAACGCAATTTTTTTAAATTTGTTTTACGAGTCTCTCGATCCATGATGAAGTTTATCTCTCAGACATAAACTCTTTTCCTTCATCAATGTGATTTTGAATTTCTTTGCTAGTCAGTGGTTTAGGCAGCCCAAATAAATAACGTTTTTCTATATGGTCTTCATTTGGTAAAAATAAAGACTCACAAAGGCGTTTATTAAGCTTTTGGAATGCTGGAGTGTAACTGAAATAATATCTTGGGAATAAAAATGATTTTACAAATATACAAAGCACTTACGCTAACGCAGTAAAAACCACTGACCCCAAGGTAATCCAAGCCAGAGCAAATTTATTTCTATACTGATATGCAGGTGTACCGCGTGTGCGTCGCGGCTTCCTTTTGCTTTCGTCAATATTTTCCATAACAAAATCGGTCGCAGAGAATTTAATCGCTATTTAAAGTAGTCAGCAATATTACATAACAATATTATTATAAATTATGCAAACGAAAACAAAGCGCACAAAATCTAATATCAAATCGCTGGTTCTTCAATCCAAACAAATTATCGTAATATTATCGATAATTAAAGTTTTTTATATCGATGTTACTTGCGCTCGATTTCAGTAGAGATTATTTGTACCAGAGAACGACTAAGGTTGCAACATTTAAGCCGCGTCACGACACCACAGTGCCAGAGAAACGGTTTCGTTTCATTTACGGCGTTCCAGCGTGTGATTGGGAATGTTTAGCGCATTTGGTTTTCGATGAGGTGTTAAAACTTAGGATATGATTTAAAGTGTTATGGGAGAGCAATAAAAAGTCCAAAAGGTAAATGTGAATTACTGAGTAATAAAAGGTCATTAAATAAAGTCTTTATAAATAAAGAGACTGCAAATTAAGTTGGCGATTTTTATTTAACAATCCAGAGATCGTACCCGAAGGATTTGGGAAATTATCGAGGTTGATTCAGCAAGATCGTAACAATTGGTGTCAGAAGTGGGATTGTTAAATAAATTCCAGAGGATAATAATTTAAAAAAAATGGTGAAGATTCAGGAATTGACGATACCTCCTCTCAAGTAGGAGTTGGCAAAGCGAGGATTATCTACAACAGGAAATAAGGCAGAGCTGCAATCGAGACTGCGAGAAGCAATGGAAGTCGAAGGTATCGACTTGAACCAATACGAATTCCGCCGCGAGGATGAAGATGTATCCTTGAAGGATGTTGACAAAGAAGAAGCTATTGATTCTGCAAAGGGGTTGGAGCAGCCATCAGGTAAGATTCAAGAAAATGCCCCTGGCTTATCTACCGGTATGGAATGAACATGTTGTTGAATGCAATTTCACAAATCAGTGCCAACATGTCACAAATCAATGACAACATGTCACAAATCAATGACAATATGTCCCAAAAGTTGGATGCTCATGATGACAAGATATCACAAAAGTTTGATGGATTAGAAGGAACAATCGCACAAATACAGCAAAATCTGGAGAAAGACAATGCAGAACTTAAGGAAAGACAGGATCTAATTGAGAGCAAAGTCAACGAATTGCACGGTCGGCAAGAAAAAATAGAAGAATTAATTGAAGCCAAAGTCAACACATTGGAAGGTCGTTTCCGGGATTTGCAGTTAAATCGTCCAACCACTTCAATGAACGCTCCCAAGGTAAAAACACCATCGTTTGAAGGAAAAATTCCCTTCCAAGTCTTCAAGCTCCAGTTTGAGAAGACGGCTGAAACCAATAAATGGAGCATGGAGGAAAAATCTGCTGCACTATTCGTTGCGTTGGAAGGACCTGCGGCAGAACTTTTGCAAACTGTACCTGATTATGAGAGAAATGATTACGCACGGAAATGCTGACGCTATGTCCCGTCGACCATGTAATTTGGAATGTAAGCATTGCTCTAAGGCTGAAGGTAAGGAAGACATAATAGACTTCCGGCTAATGACAGTTGCATCAGCAGAAGAGTGGGAGGCAAGTCATTAAGGAAATGTCAGCAAGAAGATCCGGACTTGGAATTGGTAATGCACGGATTGGAGGTGAACAGACGGCCAAGTAAAGAACAAATGGCAGCGGAAAGTCCCATCGCGAAAGCATACTAGGCACAATGGAACAGTTTAGAGTTGATATCTGGCTGTTTGCATAGAGTATGGGAAAGTGAAGATGGCCAGTGCTCTCGGAAGCTTATAGTAGTTCCGAGGTTAAGAATTCCGGATGTTCTTAAGGAATCCCGTAATGGTCCTAGTGGAGGGTACCTAGGCATTACAAAAACGTTGGAGAAGATCAAGCAGCGGTTCTATTGGGTTGGCTGTCGTCAATCGGTCGCTGAGTGGATTGCTAATTGCACGGAGTGCAGTGCAGCTAAAGGGCCAAAGTCACGAAGTCGTGGGCAGATGAAGCAGTATAACTCAGGTGCACCATTTGAGCGGGTTGCCATGGATGTAGCCGGTCCATTTCCAATGAGCAGACAAGGAAACAAATACGTTCTTGTGGTTATGGACTACTTTAGTAAATGCCCTGAGGTCTACCCAATTCCAAACCAGGAAGCGAAAACAGTTGCGGATGCATTCACTCACAATTGGGTTACCAGATACGGTGCACCTATAGAATTGCACTCAGACCAAGGAAGAAACTTTGAAGCGGCGGTGTTCCAAGAGATGTGCCAGATACTTGGTATTCGGAAAACACGAACGACAGCCCTGCATCCTCAATCAGATGGCATGGTGGGGCGATTCAACCGGACCCTGGCACTTGCGGAAAGTAGTGGACAAGAATCAAGATGATTGGGATGTACACATACCGCTTTTCCTGATGGGATATCGGTCCGCAGTGCATGAAACAACAGGTCAAACACCTGCCAGGATACTGTTTGGTAGTGAACTTCGGTTGCCCAGCGATTTAAAATTTGGAATAACTGGTGATGCGAGAAGAATTGGGAAGGAAGCGTCTACTGTTCTCGAGGAAGAGTTAAGAGAGATACATGCTCTTGTGAGGCAGCGAACTCAAATTATGAGTGACAAAATGAAGGCTAGGTATGACAAGGCGATGAACTCCGAAGGCTTCCAAAATGGAGATTTGGTGTTGCTGTACAATCCACAACGAAAGAGAGGTTTGTCCCCAAAACTTCAATGCAATTGGGAAGGTCCATACAAGATAATCAAACGACTAAACGACGTAGTGTATCGAATACAAACTGTGGGGCGGCCGAGAAACAAGATGAAAGTGGTCCACCTAGAGAGGCTTGCTGCGTTTGGAACAGCGAATGTGTCTGATCGGGACGATCAGACTTAGGTGGAGGGCGGTGTGGCGAAAATGCGAAGCGAATGACAGATGAAAGAGAGGAGCCGACAACTGGCATGTTCTAGAGCGTAAACGAGGCGATTATCGTAAACGATAATTATCGTAAGGCGATTATCGCAAACGACGCGATTATTCCAGGGGTTTCGTTTTCAAGCAGCAAACAAGTATATAAGGACGACATACGACTGCAAGAGAAATCAGTCGTGAAGTAAACGCGTTGCAGTAAAGTAATAAACAGTACATTGTGAAAGTTGTATACAAGTGATTGTAAATAGTAAAGTAAATTGTAATTGAATTGTGAATTACTGAGTAATAAAAGGTCATTAAATGGTCCTTATAAATAAAGAGACTGCAAATTAAGTTGGCGATTTTTATTTAACAATCCAGAGATCGTACCCGAAGAATTTGGGAAATAATCGAGGTTGATTCAACAAGATCGTAACAGTATGGTATACTTTCATTGCTAAGCGGCAGCTTTCGAAATAGGAAACCGGACATTAAAGACGTACATATATCTTCAAGCCGTAATTCAGAGTTTCATTTATTGGGCAAATTTTTTTAGGACGCTGGTTACTGCGATTGATTAGATAAACTGCTCGATAAAAAACAACACAATTTGTTTGGTACTCATACCGATATGTGAGAAGTGGACGAATTTTTCATCCAATATTTTTACAGTTTAAAGCTTTTCTCAACTCTAACTGAAAGATAAAATAAAACGCAACTTTTCGTTCATGTAACACAGATAGGCTCGGTCATTTTAAAATATATTTAATTACATGCATCGGCATTTAATCAAACAAGTTTTATATCAGTTCGGCGCTCTAGAACATCTATGCAAGTTTGATTCTTAAAATTAACGATGCCTAATTCCTTTAAAGCGTTCATTTTTGCCTCCAGACTTACTTCCGATTTAAGCGTTTCGTATAACAGCAGTGCAGTTCCTCGTGTGGCATTCAGCAATTTATTTGAATCGTGAACTCTGCGAAATAGAGAAAACATCCTTGTAAGAATAAACTATGTAAAATGATAACTGAATATTCTGCAAATAAAAAAATTACATTTTCTAAATCATATACCCTCATTAATTTTTTAAAAATCAAATTGAAAAGTGTAGGTTGACGTTTTTTCCTATGTACAACTTCCTGATAACTTCGAAGGCAAGTGAGTATTCGTTTTTAATATACACTCACCTCTTATGTAATCGTATATTAATTAAATGAAAACTTATTCTATAGAGGGGCAATGATAATATATATGTTACCATAATAAATTATGGTAAAAATATTACAATATGACAACAAAGAACTTACTAGGTTAACATGTGTAAATTGTATTATCAAATTACAAAGTTTGCACCAAAACTTGTTGTTGGATACATCTTAAAATTTTTACAGAATAATTCATTTGAACTCTTCCATACGAAAACAATTTTTTCAATAAATTGAAATTCTATTTAATTTCTAAAGCTTCATTTTATATATACTTACTTTTTAAAAAGCAAATCCGGTCGACGACAATATTGGCCGAACAGCGCTAAAAGATTTCGACTCATATCAAAATTAAATTGGGCTGCACCCGCTGGAGTAAATTTGTTATTCATGACAAGACTATCGAAGAGAAAATCGTCTACTTGATGGGCGATTTTGCGAAGCGTAAGATTAAAGAGGTTTAACGAGAGGTCACGTTCCAAGTTGTGAAGTGTTGTTACCATGACCTGTACAAGGAAATTTAAAATGAAAAAAAAATTACTACATCTTGCAATAATAGTTACATATTACAGATTTTTCATATTCCGATTAAATTTTTGGTACTAAAGTGCACTAATTTCTTTAAATATTTTAAGAAAAATATAATTTTAAGCCACTTCGAACCGAAAAGTGCCGTATAATGTTTTTTTTATATTTTTTTTTTTACGAATATTGATATGAAAACATATTAAGGGTATTCTCTTTGTCTATGAAATGCATACTATGCAAATATTTCCTATGGAATTGTGCTAGAGATCGAGAGCACCCCCGTTGCAAAATTGTGACATATTCAAGTGAAACAATAACAACCATACAGGCATAGGGTTGCTTTTTCCTTCACAGGGTTGCATTTTCCTTGCTATCTGTGGGAAATAAATATACATAAGGGGTATTCTCTTTGTCTAAGAAATGCATGCTACGGTGCACGGATAGGAAATTTTTCCTACTCGTGCAACGGCACAACAACAAAACAGATGCAAAAAACATATGGTACGATAGTAAAAATATCCTATACCAAATGCTATGTATATTTATTTCCCACAGCTAGCAAGAAGGAAAAGTAACCCTGTGCCTGTATGGTTGTTTTTGTTTCACTTGAATATGTCAAAATTTTGCAGCGGGGGTGCTCTCGATCTCTAGCACAATTCCATAGGAAATATTTGCATAGTATGCATCAAAGATGACTAGTTTCGAAACTCTTTATTTCGTGAGAGCGCTCTGAAAATCCACATTTTTTATAACATTTTCAAACCGTGGCACTGCGATGGAAAAGTTTCACTGGGATTTGTGGAAATTTTTTGATAATAAAAAATTGTAAAAATGAATATTTCTGCACCTTTACAGCTGTGCTTGGAAAATATTTGACTTCAATAGTTTGTATTTATTGAAGTCAAATATTTTCCATTACATTTGTACTTAATTTTAAAATACAAATTTATCGTGCTCAATGAAAATTTATTGATAACCTAAAATGGTTTTCTGATGAAAAATGGTGCGTTTCATTATTGACTAAGTGGTACTAAGGCTTTTTTACCATCAGCTGTTCAAAATTCCTTCATTTGGCTTTGTTACCAGCACAAAGGCAATAATCGAGGAACGCAATTTATCTACATTTTAGAGAGTTTCGTATCTAGTCATCTTTGGTATGCATTTCCTAGACAAGGCGAATACCCCTATAGGTTTTGGTATAGGATATTTTTCCTATCGTACCATATTTTTTTCGCATGTGTTTTGTTGTGAAATTGCACGAATAGGAATAATTTCCTATCCGTGCACCGTAGCATGCATTTCCTAGACTAAGAGTATTCCCCATATTGTATTTTTTTTAATACGAACGAAATACATATGTGCGCAAAGCACACACAATAATATCTTTTTATATTTTAATTTATTTCTTCTTTATACTTATCGTAATAAACACGCAAATGCAGACAATCAAAGATCTATTGCAGAGTCAAAGATGACTAGATACGAAATTCTTTATTTCGTGAGTGCTCAATAGCCCGCATTTTTTATGATTTTATAATATTTCCGAACAGTGTCACTTTTATAGAAAAATAATATATTGGGTTTTTTGAGGAATTTTGGGAATTTCATTACAAATTGGAAATACAACAATTGTCTTTAATTGCAATTTTAATACAATATTTTATTGAAAAAAAAATCGAGTATTTAATTGCATTAAGTTTTAACATTACAACTACAATAATTTCTTTAATATTTCCTGCTGCGAACATGAGAATGTGAGATGGGGGAACGCTCTCAGCTGTAATATTAGCGAATTTGGGTAAGTTTCGTATCTAGTCATCTTTGCTCAAAGCCGAGCCGAGCCGAGCTGAGCGGAAACAATGCTGATATTCCTACAAAAAATACTCTTTCCAACTTTATGCATGGAAATCAATGCAAGCTCGCGCCGATATAGCGGAGTTGAGAGTAAAGCTGATCATTGCGAGGAAAGCAGTTTCGAATTGTTTCTCAACGCTGACTCGCGCTGAAGTAATTCCCATTGTCTTTGTTTTCATTCAAATCTATTAGTTTAGATTTTTTTTATCAATTTAGATTGAGTTCATTCGATAATATAATCAAAAGTTTCAATTTTCATCCACGCTTATTTAAACAATTTTAGCAGTCCTACTCTAGCAATAGAGCTTGATGCGAATTATTTTTAATGTAACGAATCTTTTTTTGCATGCTGGTGTTTTGTAAGCACAAATGATTGAACAAAATTAAAATAAGCGCGAATTTCAATGCTGAATCTCGCGTCCACTCTGGAGTACTAAAATTTGATATGCGCCGATTGGAATCAGCTTTGCGTGCACCTTGTAAGAGGCCCTAGATATTTATATTAAAATCTTAATACATCACACAACTCTAACTTAACAAATTAACCAGTTGACAATAAAACTTTAAGTGTGGAAATAAAGTCGGCTTAAATAATTTACCTGGAACATTTCGCCTGCACTGGAAGACAAAATGAATGGTTCTTTGCAATTTTGTTCTGGTACACTAGACCAACAGTCATGGCGGTACGCCATTGACTTTGCCTTTATTTCGTTTACTGCCTTCGTTGCCAAGTTACCAATAAGCTTTTGGGTCCAATGCTCTAATTCGCCCACCGGCTGATCAAACACAGAGTGAATTTCAGTTGAACTTGGACCTACATGCACAGCATGTAAATGTAAGTAATGAACATTTTCACCCCATTCGGTTAGCACCAAAGCTAAATAATTTATGGTATTCAAAATGGATATACATCCAACTTCACCACTGCTAAATAGTTGAACGAGACGTTGCCGGAAATTTTCTATCAGTTCCATTTGCAACGCAAGGAACTGTAATTGCTGCCCTGGTTGGATAAGCGCACAATAGCGATCTCTTATAGCGTCAAGGAGACGAATAAATTGATCGGCACATTTCGGAATTTTTAAGTCATTATCATAAGTATTGGCATCGATAAGCGCCCAGGGATTATCGCCATGTAAAATTATATCCATTTTCTCCGCACAAACTATGCAGAATATAAAATGAAGGTGTATTTTAAATATTTTATTTTCATACTTACAACGCTCTTCAAGTGCAATCCATTGTATCAAATAAACAGGTTGAGTTACGACGCATATGACACTTGGAAAACTGGTGGGATATCCAAAATGTCCTCGCAATTCAGCTTCAAAAGCTAATGTTTCGTCTAACAAATGTGCAAATAGATGCTCGTCGTGACTTATTTCTTCGATGTCTGCAGAAAGCTTTTCTATTATCAGTTGCACAAGACCACGAATAAACTCCAACTGTAAAAAAAAAAAAAAAAAATTTGAAATTAATACTTCAAATATATTATGCTACTGTGAAGGACTAACAAGGTTATGAAGGAGCCAAAAAAAAAAAATTAATGTTTGGACCAACTAACAACTATTGAAGGCATTTAGTTTATTATTATGGAGGAATTTAATTATGAATATTTAAAAATCAACATCCTTGTGACGCTTTTTGATTAAATAAAAAAGATAAAACGCAAAAAATCTAAATTTATTTTAATACTGCATATTGTTTGATCACTTTCAATTATTTATGTTTGTTAGAACATTCAATACAAAATTCCTTACACGTATATTGTAGTCCAATTTTCCGGCTTTTACTGCTGCGGGTTGAAAAGTCTTTCCAACAAAGAGATGGGCATCCTTGGCCCAATTTAGTATTTGTGTAAAGTACCATTCCGGTTTATCCAACCGATTTGTTTGACGTACACCAGTAAAATGATATTCGAACCTGCAAATAAATACATCTATTATACATGGTATCAAAACACTCTTTATGAAATGTATGCCTATTAATGAGATTAATGTTCTTTAAGTATACATATATATTAAAATATTAAATTCATTTAAAATAGCAGTCGGTGCTACCAAGCAGAAAGTTTTGGACTGTAAGCTAAAAGAAAAGCTCAGCCGAAAATCGCAATCGCAAATATTCGCATATATAAACGCAATGAATGATAAAGCGTAAGAAATTTGCAGACGGTTAATATACTAAAAGAAAGCCACTGCGGCCTACATAGGTTCGGGACTTACAACTAGAAGTTATTATGTTTAACTCTATGCAGTCCAAGATGGTTAAGTCAGGGTCAAGTCTGGATAACTGGAACCTTAAGCTCTTGTTTTGCGCTGGGTGGTGCTTGGATTCCGAGAACGCCATTTACAGGAAGAGAGTTCACAAAGATGGTCACGGACTCTCGGTGAATGGCATTTAAAACCTGTCAGTACACCGTCCAGTCAAGGTTTCTTGTCCATATATATCATATATCATAACATTATGCTTTTAAAAGAGAGCATAAATGTTTCACTGTGAAAATGATATGACGGTGAAAATCAGAAAGTTTCCTGTCACAGTCTTTAGAGCGGTGTTCTGAAATGCTTGTACCAAGTGTAGTCACGTCTTTCTCCCTCTGAGCTTTCCAACGGAGTGGAGGTCTTCGTCTTCTTCCACCGGCGAGAACTGCATCGAATACTTTCAAAGCTGGAGTGTTCCCACCCATACGGAAAACATGACCTAGCCAGCTTAGCCGCTTTCTCTTGATTCGCTGAACTATGTCGATGTCGCCGTACTGTAGCTGTACGAGAGCAAATCGTTCCATCGGCTGCGGTGTTCAACGTTCCAAATGCACAAAGAACTATAAGTCTTCAGCGAAACCTTTCTCTTGGAAACAACTAACTCCGTCAGATGTTGTCATCGTCATCTGTTGTATTAATTAATACGAAATCCAAATTGGATCAGTGACCGGACTCAAAGGATTTAGGAAATCATCGGGGTTGATTTAGCGAAATCGTAACAATATTAATTTGAAAAGGTAACAGAACCACATTATCACCAAATTTTTCTAAAAAAAAAGTTACATCCTTTAAAGAGTTATGATATAACGGATGGGCGCAAACACTCGAGCTTAGAAAATTTTCAATGGAAACCCAGCTCTGAGAATTAGAATTTTACTCCGTTGCAAATTCGAATTTGGCGTCACACATTTACAATTCTCTTATTAACTTGGTTATAAACGAGTAAACAGTGTCCACGTTAATTAAGCCAAAAAAAAAATAAGTCATTCCGGACTCTTTATACCTTTCACTAACATTTCAAATGTCGATGATTTTCAGTGTCTATATTTATTTTTGACCCAAACCTCATATCTGAACAACTCTTTATACCTTTCACTAACATTTCAAATGTCGATGATTTTCAGTGTCTATATTTATTTTTGACCCAAACCTCATATCTGAACAATTGATGATTTTCAATATCAATGCAATATACACATGTATAGAATACCAAATATTACGCTCTTAGGTCCTATTTGGACCGATTTTATATGAACAAATCGGTTGAATGGGTTATAGTGAATCGGATCGGTTCCGATAAATGATTGATGCAGTATAAAAATACATATGCGTCTCAATAGCTGAGGGATTAATTTGAATTCAAACAGACGGACATCGCTAAATCAACTCAGCTCGTCGTTCTAATACGATCGGTATAATTTTAATTCCCTATCTAGAATTTACATACTTCAGACTAAATTTAATATACTGTGGCGAAAAATCAAAGCGAATGACAGATGAAAGAGAGAAGCCGATAGCTGGCATGTTCTATGGCGAGAAACGAGAACATCGTTAGCGAGAACGCTTCGATTATTCGTTAGGGAGAACGCCTCGATTATTCTAGACGGTTGGTTGTGAGCGGCCGACTACTATATAAGAGCGACATTCAGCTGCCAAATGATCAGTCGTGAAGTAAAAGCGTTGGAGATTATATTACATTTAAGTAATGAAACAGTACATTGTGAAAGTTGTATACAAGTGATTCTAAATAGTAAAATAAATTGTAATTGAATTGTGAATTACTGAGTAATCAAAAGGACATTAAATAATTCTTTGTAAATAAAGAAACTGCAAATTAAGTTGGCGATTTTATTTAACAATCCAGAGATCGTACCCGGAGGATTTGGGAAATCATCGAGGTTGATTCAGCAAGATCGCAACAATACCATTTCATGTTCATGAAGCTGGGGAAGGAATTGTAATACATTTCTTAGAAAAATTGTCAATAGATATGAGCGTAAGAAACACATTAAAGTTATTTCTTTGCGTGTAAGTACTTCGACCAATAATATATAACCTCTCATACATAATATATATAATTATCGGAATACGTACATACCTTTGTTGATATGGAGCCAGCAATAACTTAGTAACAGTACTAACCGGTTGGCAAATAATGCTTGGCGTAATAACTTCTAACGGTTCGGTCTCTTCGATTGGCGATTTTATCTGTTAAAACATGTAAATAAAACAAATATGTATTCAATATACATATGTGTATATATTTATGTTTAAATTACTAAAAATAAATATTCAGCTAACAGCTGGGCTTTATTAACATTCTCTCGTGATGGTGAAAATGTCAGAGAATCATATTCTTTATAACCCCAACGCATGGATTTCAGAATATGCTCCATCTCACTGAAAATAAAAATCAAATACACATTAATTACTTGTACCAAAACTTTCAAAGATAAATTAGGACTCCACCAATTACATATATGTAAGTAAGTAGTTAAACTTATATAAAGATTATTACAGAATTTCAACTCGTTTTACCAATCCTAAAAATATTTTTAGATAATTTTAAGAATATATTAGATAATACGTTTCTGCAGAAAAGTAAATTACGACGAAAAACTTTGAATGATTTCGAATAAAAATTTGTTTTTAATATTTTCCTAACATATATTATTTATACATGGTTGGGCTTAGTTAATTTTGTTTGTTAGTTATTCACATATTCCAACAATCAGTCGACGAATGATCAATACGATACGAAAATACGAATTTTCTTTCTCACCCACATTTATATTATTAAAGAATATAGAAAACATTATATTTTTTAACTAACCCAACTAGAAACACCATCCATCGAAAAATGAATTCGGGACGTCACCTACGATGAAAAATCCTTTCCCCCTGAAGGTTGGGGGTTCAAGAATTTACCCGCGGTAGGACATGAATGTCGTAAGAGGTGACTAAAATCTAATAGTTCCCGCGGCAGTCGGGTCTTTATCCGGCCAAGACCAATCCCGCAATATTCCTCCAAAAAGCAAATTGGGGCATATTTTTGCGTTTATTACAACAACTCGTTAAAAAGGCTTTCATATACTTTTTATAAAATCCAATTAGTTTTATATTTATGTATTATATTATTATATTACATATATTAAATGTGTAATTTTATGAAAATAAAGGTGATTATTTTTCAAACAATAACATATCAAAAGAAAACATATAGACGACTATAAAATTTATTAGAAAGTCTGCGAAGATACTTCGAACAAAAATATTCCTCTTCCGAATTTCACTTAAAACTCAATAGGAAGTCGGAATCAACAAGCTTAGAGGTTTCTGCAGAATTTATTTGAGCCCATTCCTTGCGCAGTATATCCCAGAGCATAGCTTTTGAGGTAATTATGCTTTGGCGGATTCTGCTTCCAGTGAATCCCACAGGTTTTCTTTGGTATCTTGTACACACACTTTCTCCGCCTAGTGTACGTATCTGCGCCTAAAATATATATGTATGGAATGCTAAGCGCACAATTTTATAGTTTTGGTGTCAAGTTTTTTATTTGGGACCTTATGCAAATTACATGAATAGCAAAAATATATTTTCATTTTTACTAAATTCTTATACAAATAACAACATTCTTTTAGGCGATTGTGTTCCTCAGCAGTAGCCAGTCATCATATGCCGATCCCTTCGGCAATGGTGAAACTGCTTCCCTTACTCTTCGCTATAGGAACCAATTTCTCTGGAAACTGTTCAAGGTGATTGAAGATACTCACTTTACTGAGCGTATTACATAATATTTTGAAAATGTCCAGCATGTTTTTAACTATTTCAGAGTAGTTACTTACTCAGCAATGGAATTCCACGCAAGTCAGTATCTTTTATGAATATTCTTATGCATATTTGTGCCATCAAAAATACTCACATTATCTCTTCTATTATTAGACTAGGGATTTGTAGTTATATAAAGCAAATATTTCCCCTTTTTCTATCGCTCTCACAAATTTCTTCATTAAACCTAAACCTATCTTAATGTGTAAAGGAGGCAATATAATTTCATCTCTTGTAACCAAAGGTGGGTTTATTAAATCGCTTAATTTTACTTGGTAAAGTTTTTGGCTCCGTAGGCGTCATTTCTTCTATATCCCTATGGGGAGACACTTGACTGGGGACTTATTGATATTATGGTTCACAGGTAGAGGAAATAGTGGCACAGGTACTTTCTTTGAATGTGGTAAAAGTGCAAGTCTTAATAAAATATTATAAATATTTTTTTGTCTTCATTTCGCGAGTTCATTCGTAGTTTCGTTTTAGCTCTATTTTGTTAACCGAAAGACCGCCTAACTGCATCTTCTATGAAGAAATCAAGCATCACAGACCATTCTGTTAATCGAAGGATGCTATGTGAAAAGCCGGCTAAAACAGCTTACGCACTTCTTCGGAATATCCAGAATCGACTTGGCGTCGCGTCTTGATGCTAAATCCGCTGCTGGGACGTTGTCACATGTCTGGTAAGTTGCGGAAAAATAAAGGAACTTGTTGATTAAATTTACTTCGCTATCAAATTATAACTTCGACGTAGAGCTCTTTGTGAAAAGGATTTAGCATAATAAACAATATGGTGAGAGTCCCTAAGTTATAGTAATTATCTTAACTCGTTTACGTTACCTTGCAAATTTTTCAGTTAGAATTGTGTGCCAATGGGTAGCAGTTTTGACAGCAAACATTTTCAGGAAATGAGATTCTATATTAGATAGTCGTCCAATAACACTATTTTCGCAATCATTATCCTCAAATAGTGTGAGATAAATATTCACCATTTTAGCTTCGTCTTTACCATTAATAGCCAGCGAAAGACTCTGGCTATGAAAATTTTTCATTATTGGTGAAATACTTTCTTTCCACATTATTTACCTGATCTCTTGTATATCTTGTACAATTTTCAAATACTGCGAAAGCTGCTGCAATTGACGTATGTTGCCAAGATCAATAAGAACATGCTTAAAAACTTCATTGGTATCATTAACTTTTGGCGATAGCTTAAGCTTGAACTGAGAAAGTTTTTCTACTTGGAATTCGATGCTCTTATTGGTGGTTCGTTGAGTTTGTATTGCCGATTCAATGCTTGTACCGTCACTTATTGGAATGTGATTATGATTTAACTAGAAAAAATATGGTAGCAGTTTGACATGAATTTAATTTTTTATATTACGCCCATACCTTTTCCTTTAAACGTTCGATACATTTTTGATACTGATTTACCAGTATAGCAGCTCGATGAACCTTCTTGAAATCATTGCCAATTTCTCCATTTATATTTGCAATAATTCGTTGCTCTATTAAAGCTTTACCTTGCATTTTTCACAGTTATATTATTAATCATTAACAAAACACTGATCAAAACAAATAAGTATAAATACGCGGACTAAGCCTGTACTCGATAAAATGAAGATGGTAAAAAAATATCGGGGCTGGAAAAAACTCGATGCTCTAGCCTTTTATGAGATAGAACTACTCAAAAGCATTGTGTGACACATTGACTTTGACCTCTGATATGGCTTTCACACGTTCCCCAAATTGCGTAGTTCGCTCTTTAATACTGCTACGATCTTGCTGATTAACCTCGATGATTTCCTTAATCTTTCGGGTACGACCTCTGGATTGTTAAATAAAATCGCCAACTTAATTTGCAGTCTCTTTATTTATAAAGACTTAGTTAATGTGCTTTTAATTATTCGGTAATTCACAATTCAATTACAATTTACGGTACTATTTACAATCACTTGTATACAACTTTCACAATGTACTGTTTTTATTACTTTACTGTAATGTAATCTCCACGAGTTTAATTCACAACTGATTGCTCTTGCAGTCGAATGTCGTCCTTATATACTTGTTTGCTGCTTGAAAAACGAAACCCCTGGAATAATCGCGTCGTTTACGATAATCGCCTTCGACTGCAAGAGTAATCAGTTGTGAATTAAACTCGTGGAGATTACATTACAGTAAAGTAATAAAAACAGTACATTGTGAAAGTTGTATACAAGTGATTGTAAATAGTAACGTAAATTGTAATTGAATTGTGAATTACCGAATAATTAAAAGGACATTAATTAAGTCTTTATAAATAAAGAGACTGCAAATTAAGTTGGCGATTTTATTTAACAATCCAGAGGTCGTACCCGAAAGATTAAGGAAGTCATCGAGGTTAATCAGCAAGATCGTAACAATTGTTGTCAGAAGTGGGATTGTTAAATAAATTCCAGACGATAATAATTAAAAAATGGTGAAGATTCAGGATTTGACGATACCTCTTCTCAAGAAGGAGTTGGCCAAGCGAGGATTGTCTACAACTGGAAATAAGGCAGAGCTGCAATCGAGACTGCGAGAAGCAATGGAAGTTGAAGGCATCGACTTGAACCAGTACGAATTCCGCCGCGAAGATGAAGATGTATCCTTGAAGGACATTGGCAAAGAAGAGGCTATTGATTCTGCGAAGGGCTTGGAGCAGCCATCAGGTAAGATTCAAGAAAATGCCCCTGGCTCATCTAAGCTGGATGCGCAAGATGCCCGCAATTCACAAAATATGTCTGTAATGAACGCGAACATGTCACAAATCGATGCCAGCATATCACAAAAGTTGGATGGATTAGAAGGAACAATCGCACAAATACAGCAAAATCTGGTGATAGAAAATGCAGAACTTAAGGAAAGACAGAATCAAATCGAGGAGCGACAAGACAAGATAGAGGAGCTAATTGAGACCAAAGTGAACAAATTGGAAGGTCGGCAAGAAAAAATAGAAGAGTTAATTGAAGCCAAAGTCAACACATTGGAAGGTCGTTTCCGGGATTTGCAGTTAAATCGTCCAACCACTTCAGTGAACGCTCCCAATGTAAAAACACCATCTTTTGACGGAAAAATATTCCCTTCCAAGTCTTCAAGCTCCAGTTTGAGAAGACGGCTGAAACCAATAAATGGAGCATGGAGGAAAAATCTGCTGCACTATTCGTTGCGTTGGAAGGACCTGCGGCAGAACTTTTGCAAACTGTACCTGATTATGAGAGAAATGATTACGACGGATTGATGCGAGCCCTGGAAAGACGCTATGGTAGCGAACACAGAAGACAAATTTACCAGATGGAGTTAGAAAAGCGCGACCAAAAACCCAACGAATCTCTACAGGAATATGCTTCGGAAATTGAGAGACTGGCTCAGTTAGCCATCGGTTGAGCATCTCGAAAGGGTGAAAATACAAAAATTCATCAGCGGCATAAAAGACGTTTACACCAAGCGAGAGACATATGCGAATCCAAAGTTAACATTCGCTGAAACAGTGGCGTATGTTCAAACACGTGAAACGGCGGCACTCATAAGCAGACCAGCATACAAAGTCAATAAAGTGGAGGTTGAAACAGCAGATGTGATGACCGAAATATTGAGAACTCTGAAGTCGTTAGAAGGAATGAATCGTTCTTCTGGTGGCAAGAATCAGGCTGGGAAATGCTTTAAATGTGGAAAGCCTGGTCACTTCGCACGCGAATGCAAAACGGGTTCCAGCATACAGGAAGGACAGCGCAAACGGAAGGCTGAGGAGGATAAACCATCAACTTCTCAGTCGTTAAACTAAAACGAGCCAGTCTAAACGGGCGTATGCTGGCTCCTGCAATTGAATGCCCCATAATCTCCATCTCGCAAATTTTTAGGAAAACGAGCAACATTACTATTGGTGGATATGTGGATGGACGAGCGCGAAAATTAACAGTGGATACGGGCGCATCACACTCCATCATTCGAACTGATCTGATCGCTAAAGAAGTGAGACCATTACCTGGAGCAATATTGAAAACGGCGACTGGTGAGGACACACAAGTGGTGGGAGAAGTAACATGTGAGGTAACAATCGGGAATGTGACGGTGTTACACAGTTTTATAGTCGCGCAGATCGTAGATGAGGTAATCATAGGATTGGACTTCTTGATGGAGCAAGGTATCAAGATCGACTTGAATAACAAGGTTATTGAGTATAAGAACATGGAAGTACCACTAAGCATTGGCTACGATTCCACATACAGCAGCAAACAAGTGGTCTTAGAAGGCAGTGAACTGATTCCACCGAAGTCAGAAGCAGTTGTTTGGGCGAAAATTAATGGAGATTGTGGGACAAACAAATTGTGGGTTGTCGAAGCAGCACAAAATTCTACACTGGACTTACTTATTTGAAAAACCCTGGCTAAGACACGAAAGAATGGACGCATCCCAGTGAGAGTATTAAACGACTTCAGATCATCAGTAAAAATTCCTAGTGGAACTGTATTAGGGCAATGTCAAGAGGTAGAAGCCATTATTAACAGCAATGATTCATCCGGAATCGACTCTATTGGCAGCAGGGAGATGGAGGAAGATATCAATGCATGGACGCAAGGGGTGAACGACAAGTACAAGCACAAGGCCAGCCAGATGATCCGTAAACACTCCAACATATTCGACAAGGATGGCAACAAACCAGGCAGGACCAACTTAGTGAAGCATAGCATTGATACTGGTGACGCAAGATCAATTCGTCAAGCTCCTCGAAGCGTTCCACTAGCCAAACGTGACGCTGTTGGGCAAATAATTAGGGAAATGAGCGAAAGGGATGTTATCGAACCATCGGCAAGTCCATGGAGCTCTCCGGTGGTACTCGTGAAGAAGAAAGATGGCCAGTTGCGGTTCTGCGTGGACTATCGGAGATTAAATGATGTTACAAAGAAAGACAGCTATCCTTTGCCCAGGATCGATGATACACTAGACTCGTTAACTAGCACAGAATGGTTCTCAACACTTGACCTTAAGAGCGGGTATTGGCAAGTAGAAGTGAGTGAAGAAGATAAAGAGAAGACAGCGTTTAGTGCCGGCAACGGTCTATGGCAATTTACGGTAATGCCATTTGGGTTATGCAACGCTCCTGCCACTTTTGAAAGATTAATGGACCATGTGCTCAAAGGACTACACTGGAAGACCTGTTTGGTGTATCTGGCTGACATAATCGTATTGGGAAAGAGCTTCGACGAACATCTGAACAATTTGGAAGAAGTTTTCCAGAGAATAGCTGGCGCTGGTCTTAAACTAAGTCCTAAGAAGTGCTCTTTATTCAAGAAGGAGGTGAATTACTTAGGTCATCAAGTAACCACGAAGGGCGTATGTACTGCGAAGGAAAAAATAGAAGCAGTGAAGGATTGGCCGAGACCCAGAAATTTGCATGAATTAAGAAGTTTCCTTGGGCTGTGCACTTACTATCGTCGCTTTGTTTCGAATTTCGCCAGCGTAGCTCATAGTCTCCATGAACTCACAAGGAAAAATAGATCTTTCGAGTGGAAAACTGAACAAGAGGATGCTTTCCAAGCTTTAAAAGAATGACTATGCACTGCACCTATGCTAGCGTACCCGGTTCCAGGTGCAACATTTATTCTGGACACAGATGCTAGTGGCTATGGCATAGGAGGTGTACTTTCGCAAGTGATTGATGGGCAGGAGAAGATAGTTGCCTACTATAGTCGGTCTATTGGAAAACAGGAGCGGAACTACTGCGTAACGCGGAGAGAACTATTAGCGTTGGTGGATTGCATTAAACACTTCCACAAATATCTGTATGGTCAACATTTCCGCGTTAGAACGGATCATGCTGCGTTGAACTGGCTATTACAATTCAAGAATCCCGAAGGGCAGCTTGCACGGTGGATTGAGAGGCTGAAAAGTTATGACTTCACCATCGAGCACCGCAAGGGTAATACGCACGGAAATGCTGACGCTATGTCCCGTCGACCATGTAGTTTGGAATGTAAGCATTGCTCAAAAGCAGAGGATAAGGAAGACATAATAGACGTCAGGCTAATGACAGTTACATCAGCAGAAGAGTGGGAGGCAAGTCACTTAAGGAAATATCAGCAAGAAGATCCGGACTTGGAATTGGTAATGCACGGATTGGAGGTGAACAGACGGCCAAGTAAAGAACAAATGGCAGCGGAAAGTCCCATCGCGAAAGCATACTGGGCACAATGGAACAGTTTAGAATTGATATCTGGCTGTTTGCATAGAGTATGGGAAAGTGAAGATGGCCAGTGCTCTCGGAAGCTTATAGTAGTTCCGAGGTTAAGAATTCCGGATGTTCTTAAGGAATTCCATAATGGTCCTAGTGGAGGGCACCTAGGCATTACAAATACGCTGGAGAAGATCAAGCAGCGGTTCTATTGGGTTGGCTGTCGTCAATCGGTCGCTGAGTGGATTGCTAATTACACGGAGTGCATTGCAGCTAAAGGGCCAAAGTCACGAAGTCATGGGCAGATGAAGCAGTATAACTCAGGTGCACCATTTGAGCGGGTTGGCCATGGATGTAGCCGGTCCATTCCCTATGAGCAGACAAGGAAACAAATACGTTCTTGTGGTTATGGACTACTTTAGTAAATGGCCTGAGGTCTACCCAATTCGAAAGGAAGCGAAAACAGTTGCGGATGCATTCACTCACAATTGGGTTACCAGATACGGTGCGCCTATAAAATTGCACTCAGACCAAGGAAGAAACTTTGAAGCGGCGGTGTTCCAAGAGATGTGCCTGATACTTGGTATTCGGAAAACACGAACGACAGCCCTGCATCCTCAATCAGATGGCATGGTAGAGCGATTCAACCGGACCCTGGAAGAGCACTTGCGGAAAGTAGTGGACAAGAATCAAGATGATTGGGATGTACACATACCGCTTTTCCTGATGGGATATCGGTCCGCAGTGCATGAAACAACAGGTCAAACACCTGCCAGGATACTGTTTGGTAGTGAACTTCGGTTGCCCAGCGATTTAAAATGTAGAATAACTGGTGATGCGAGAAGAATTGGGAAGGAAGCGTCTACTGTTCTCGAGGAAGAGTTAAGAGAGATACATGCTCTTGTGAGGCAGCGAACTCAAATTATGAGTGACAAAATGAAGGCCAGGTATGACAAGGCGATGAACTCCGAAGGCTTCCAAAATGGAGATTTGGTGTTGCTGTACAATCCACAAAGAAAGAGAGGTTTGTCCCCAAAACTTCAATGCAATTGGGAAGGTCCATACAAGATAATCAAACGACTAAACGACGTAGTGTATCGAATACAAACTGTGGGGTGGCCGAGAAACAAGATGAAAGTGGTCCACCTAGAGAGGCTTGCTGAGTTTGGAACAGCGGATGTGTCTGATCGGGACGATCCGACTTAGGTGGAGGGCAGTGTGGCGAAAATGCGAAGCGAATGACAGATGGAAGAGAGGAGCCGACAACTGGCACGTTCTAGAACGTAAACGAGGCGATTATCGTAAACGACGATTATCTTAACGAGGCGATTATCGTAAACGACGCGATTATTCCAGGGGTCTCGTTTTTCAAGCATCAAACAAGTATATAAGGACGACATTCGACTGCAAGAGTAATCAGTTGTGAATTAAACTCGTGGAGATTACATTACAGTAAAGTAATAAAAACAGTACATTGTGAAAGTTGTATACAAGTGATTGTAAATAGTAACGTAAATTGTAATTGAATTGTGAATTACCGAATAACTAAAAGGACATTAATTAAGTCTTTATAAATAAAGAGACTGCAAATTAAGTTGGCGATTTTATTTAACAATCCAGAGGTCGTACACGAAAGATTAAGGAAATCATCGAGGTTAATCAGCAAGATCGTAACAATACTAGAGAGAAGCCGATTGTTGGCATGTTTTAAAGAGTAAAACGAGAATATTCGTTATCGAGAACGATTCGATTATTTCAGTCGGTTGGTTGCGAACAAGCGAGTGGTATATATAGGGGCGACATACAACTGCAGAGGAGTCAGTATGTGAATCAGTCGTGAAGTAAGCGCGTTGGTGATTACATTACAGTGAAGTAATAAGAAAGAGTACATTGTGAAAGTTGTAATTCAAATAATTGTAAATAGTGAAGTAAATTGTAATTGAATTGTGAATTACTGAGTAATAAAACGACATTTAATAAATTCTTTATAAATAAAGAGACTGCAAATAAAGTTGGCGACTTTTATTTAACAATCCAGAGATCGTACCCGAAGGATTTGGGAAATCATCGAGGTTGAATCAGCAAAATCGTAACAATACTTAATTCGCGAATTACCCCATTCACACGGCACCAAATGTGATAATTCTTTGTTTCGCCATTGCCAAAAGGATTGTGTTCAGTCTTAAATGTATGCACATACATTAATGATTTATAATAAACTTTATAATCGACCCTATTATGATTGGCCTTGTCAGCACAATGTGACGGCGACGTGACGAAATTGCTATTGCGTGACAGTCTTTGTACTATTGAATTTTATCGCATTTTACGACAAGCACGCCTTACGACTCTCGCGTCAGCGGGTTCTAAGTACTGGAGTTGACCCGGATTTTATCCGGTCAAGGGTTGTCATCCTTTCATCCTCACACCGTTAAAATCCTCAAGTAGTCTTAGTCTTAGTTCATCAATGAAGCAACACCCTGCAGCAGGTTTACCCCAAATCCTTCTTAATAGGACTGGCGTCCGACGGATTATTTCTGCTGCCTGTGCCAAAGACGACTCCTCCATTCTTCCATCTCGGTTAGATGCAACCAGTGAAATGGTTGGAGTCATTTTAAGACCTGTTCCGGCCTCAAGGCCCACAGAGAGTAGACCACGCGTTACGTGGCACCATGCTGCCGTCGGCCAGCTGCGCCTCAAGCCTTCAAGGCATATCCTTCAGCACAATCACCCATTTTGGGTAACTCCCCCAGGACTCCGCGCCTCAATGGAAATTCCTGCCGCAAGACTCCCAACCTTCTTTACCCAACCAACCCCCATCCCCATCCAGCTCCACCTCCCTTGCGGGGGCTAATCAGCAGCTCCTAGTACCTCACACAGTCTGTTCCGTGTGTCATATCATAGTATGGCGGAATGTGACATCAGTCAAACGCAGCTCCTGCACTGGCTGGTGTCACTTTCGGTCTTGCTCTGGCCTGCGCACCCCTCGTGAGTGGAGTGACACATATGTTGCCCCTTGCTGTAGGAGTCTGCCTCCATACTACACAGCCACCAACCATCACCAACGCGCGGCAATCACCTCATCAATTTAACTGCAACGAACTCCAGGCTAAAATTCTGATTAACCCAAAGTTTCTGGGAGTCACATTTGACAGTCTGCAGTCCTTCACTCCGCATACGACTGCATGTACAGGCCCGCAAAAAAATTAAAATCGCTAGCCAGCAGCACTTGGGGTAAAGACAAAGAAGCGTTGTTGCCAACGTAAAAAGAAAGTGGTCGGCCGGTCGTAAACTATGCTGCTCTGATTTGGACGCCTGGGTCTAGCGGGACGCAGTTGAAAGAGTCACAAGCATGTCAGAACACAGCCCGTGAACTCTGTTCCTGTGAATGGTGTTCTCGCAATCCAATCGCAGGACAAGAGATCGTGCTGCCTCGAGAGACCCGCGTTTGGATAAAAGATATTCCTCCTGGCGTAGCATATGTTTTTGCATGTGTTTTATAGTTGTGTCATTGCACGGATAGGAATACTCTGCTAATCGTATTGTTACGATCTTGCTGATTAACCTCGATGATTTCCTTAATCTTTCGGGTACGACCTCTGGATTGTTAAATAAAATCGCCAACTTCATTTGCAGTCTCTTTATTTATAAAGACTTAATTAATGTCCTTTTAATTATTCGGTAATTCACAATTCAATTACAATTTACGTTACTATTTACAATCACTTGTATACAACTTTCACAATGTACTGTTTTTATTACTTTACTGTAATGTAATCTCCACGAGTTTAATTCACAACTGATTCACGACTGATTGCTGACTGACTCTCTTGCAGTCGTATGTCGTCCTTATATACTTGTTTGCTACGTGAAAACGAAACCCCTGGAATTATTGCGTCGTTTACGATAATCGTCGTTTACGATTATCGCCTCTTACGTTCTAGAACGTGCCAGCTATCGGCTCCTCTCTTTCATCTGTCATTCGCTTCGCATTTTCGCCACACTGCCCTCCACCTAAGTCTGATCGTCCCGATCAGACACATTCGCTGTTCCAAACGCAGCAAGCCTCTCTAGGTGGATCACTTTCATCTTGCTTCCTGGGCTCCCAACATTCTGGATTCGGTACACTGCATCATTCAGCCGTTTGATTACCTTATATGGACCCTCCCAAATGCATTGAAGTTTTTGAGACAAACCTCTCTTCCGTTGTGGACTGCACAGCAACACCAAATCTCCACTTTGGAAGCCTTCAGAGTTCATTGCTTTGTCATACCTGGCCCTCAATTTGTAATGGTTTCGTGGTTTTGGCCCTTTAGTTGCTATGCACTTCTTGCAGTTAGCAACCCACTCAGCGATCGATTGACGACAACCAACCCAACAGAACCTCTGTTTGATCTTCTCCAGCATTTTCTTAATGCCTAGATGCTCTCTACTAGGACCATTATGGAATTCCCTAAGAATATCCGGAATTCTTAACCTCGGAACTACTATAAGCTTCCGAGAGCACTGGCCATCTTCACTTTCCCATACTCTATGCAAACAGCCAGATATTAACTCTAAACTGTTCCATTGTGCCCAGTATGCCTTCGCGATGGAACTTCCCTTTGCCATTTGTTCCTTACTTGGCCGTCTGTTCACCTCCAATCCGTGCATTACCAATTCCAAATCTGGGTCTTCCTGCTGACATTTTCTTAAATGGCTTGCCTCCCACTTTCCTGCTCGTGTAATTGTTATTCGTCGGACGTCTATTATGCCCTCAGCTTTTGAGCATGGTTCGCGTCGTCTTTCCTCTGTGTTGGAGCCCGACTGACATTCGCGTGCGAAGTGACCTGCTTTTCCACAACTGAAGCACTTCCCAACCTTCTTGACACCCGAACGATTCATTCCTTCTATCGACTTCAGAGTTTTCAATATTTCAGTCCTCACATCTGGTGTTTCTCCCTCCAAATGCTTCGTTTTGAAGGCTGGCTTACATAGCTGTGCCGCTGTTTCGCGTGTCTGAGCATACGCAACAGTTTCAGCGAATGTTAACTTTGGATTCGCATAAGTCTCTCGCTTGGTGTACACGTCTCTAATTCCGCTGATGAACTTCTGAATTTTTACTCTTTCGATATGCTCACGCGATGTGTTCCCAATGGCTAAATGAGCCAATCTCTCGATTTCAAAAGCATATTCCTGCAGAGATTCGTCGTATTTTTGGTCACGCTGTTCCAGCTCCATCTGGTAAATTTGCCTCCTATGCTCGCAACCATAGCGCCTTTCCAGGGCTCGCATTACTGCGCCATAGTTATCCCTCTCATATTCGGGAATAGTCAGCAAAATATCCGCTGCAGGACCTTTCAACGTAACAAATAGCGCAGCGGATTTTTCCTCGATGGTCCAATTATTTAACTCAGCCGTCTTCTCGAACTGGATTTTGAAGATCTGTAATGGAGCTGTGCCGTCAAAGGATGGTGCTTCTACCCACGGGCCGTTCATCGATCTGGCTGGACGATTCAATTGCAAATCTCGGACACGTCGCTCGAGCTCGTTGATTTTGGTCTTAATTAGCTCCTCTATCTTATCTTGCCGCTCTTCGGTTCTGTCCTGCCTTTCCTTAAGTTCAGCATTGCCTTTCACCAAATTTTGCTGTATTTGTGCGATTGTTCTTTCTAAGGATGATATCTGCTTCCACTGTTCAACCATTTTTGATGTAATGCTGGCATTCTGTGCATCCAGCTTTTGTGACAGCATGGCATTCCGTTCATCCAACTTTCGTGAGATGCTGGCGTTCATTGCAGACATATTTTGTGAAACTGCAGCCAATAACATGTTTATTTCCATGCCTGTAGATGTGCTAGGAGCCTTTTCATGAATCCTAATTGATTGCTGCTCCTCTTCTTTGTCAATGTCCTTCAAGGATACCTCTTCGTCCTCGCGATGGAATTCGTACTGGTTCAAGTCAACGCCTTCGGCTTCCATTGATTCTCGCAGTCTCGATTGCAGCTCTGCCTTATTTCCTGTTGTAGATAATCCACGTTTGGCCAACTCCTTCTTGAGAAGAGGTATCGTCAAATCCTGAATCTTCACCATTTTTCAGTTATTATCCTCTGGAATTTATTTAACAATCCCACTTCTGACACCAATTGTTACGATCTTGCTGATTAACCTCGATGATTTCCTTAATCTTTCGGGTACGACCTCTGGATTGTTAAATAAAATCGCCAACTTCATTTGCAGTCTCTTTATTTATAAAGACTTAATTAATGTCCTTTTAATTATTCGGTAATTCACAATTCAATTACAATTTACGTTACTATTTACAATCACTTGTATACAACTTTCACAATGTACTGTTTTTATTACTTTACTGTAATGTAATCTCCACGAGTTTAATTCACAACTGATTCACGACTGATTGCTGACTGACTCTCTTGCAGTCGTATGTCGTCCTTATATACTTGTTTGCTACGTGAAAACGAAACCCCTGGAATTATTGCGTCGTTTACGATAATCGTCGTTTACGATTATCGCCTCTTACGTTCTAGAACGTGCCAGCTATCGGCTCCTCTCTTTCATCTGTCATTCGCTTCGCATTTTCGCCACAGTATTATGCATCTCCTAGACACAGAGAATACCAATATCGTTTGATTTAAATCGGATAAGAAACTATCGTTGATTGAGTATAAATCGTTGGTTAGTCTTAATCGATGATTGAATGACAGCCTAGTCTAATTTGGCGTTATATGATTCGAATTTCTGACATTTAAATAACTTTTTGAATTGCGCGTCTTTGGATTCTGTGCTAATTTTTTAAACAAAGGATTGTTGGAAAAATAAGCAGAATTTTGCTGGTAATAATGTCCACAAATATTGAACAAAATTATGTTCTGAATGAAAAACGTTCAAGATATCAGATGCCTGCACCATTTGCTGCTGTAAATAAGGAACTTCGTCAAGTATTGCTGGAGAAAACCCGAAAAAGACTTGGTAGGGAAGGTAAGATTTCAATCACAAAGTAAACACTCAGTAACTAAGCAAATTCAAATATTTGTCCCTTATAGGAGTTTGGGAGTATCCTCCACCGGTTGACAAGATAGATAAAAGAAGCTATTATAGAATGAAAGCTATAGAAGAAGTAATTATATCGGAACGAAATTATCTTAGCCAATTGGACCTTCTAATGAAGTTCTTCGTGCGACCCATAAAATCCCAAGCGTTGATAGACGATCATAGCCATACATTTCTATTTGGACAAATTGAGATGATATATAATTTAAATAAGGAGTTGTTGCAAGAACTTCAAGAAAATAAAGAAGATGTGGCGAGAGCTTTTCTTAAAATCGCTCCTTTTCTAAAGCTTTATTCTGTTTACGCATTTGACTTTCGAAACGCTTTGCTTGTACTTCAAGAAATTACTAGTAAGAACTCGGCGTTTCGAAAATTTAAGGAGCAAACTGAAACACGTCCTGAAGTGCAGAAAACATTAAACTCGCTCATGATTGTTCCAATACAACGTTTACCCCGTTATAAATTACTATTAGACCAAGTGCTTTTATATACGAGTCCTTCAGAAAATGATTTTAAGTTATTAAAAGGTAAGTATATATTTTTAAATTAGAACTCCAATTATTTCTTAACTATAACATTGCACTTGTGTAGAGAAATGAAACTATTTTCCCAAACTATGTAGTCGACGAGCGCTGCATCAAACTTTTGTTTAACACTTAATTTTTACGTTAACTTCGTATCGTGAAAAATTTTCAGTGGTGTGTATGATAGTAATTAGTAAAAACTTTTACTGAGAGTTGCAATTGCAGAAATACAGGCATATGGAGTGCATTCAGCAATATTGAAAAAATAATATATGCACATTAAAATTACCTACGTGCCGCTGCTGCAGGAACACAGATCTCGACAGGGTCATTGCCGTGCTGCAGTGGAGAGAATACACACAGCCTACCTCGCAACTTTGCGATCGACCACAACATGTGCGGGTACCGAGAACTTAACAGGGAAGCGAAATGGTTTTGCGTGAGTGTGACATGGGTAATCCGAAAATTCTAAAAAAAAAAAAAGATGTGACGATTTACCGAAAGTTTCGAGGCGAGAGCATAAAGTTCTGTTGTTGTTGTTGTTGTTGTAGCGGCAAGCCCAGTCCCGTTTAGGGTCAGGCAAGTTTAGCTTTAGTCATCGAGGTCATCTAACGGGAGGCCCAGGAAACGTGCTGTTTCGACAGGACCAGAGGGAGAGGGGTGTTAGATGAGTCGGGTTAAGTGAGCATGCAAAGAGGTGGTTAGTGTCGTGCGGGGATTCTTTGCATGCGGGACATGTGTTAGGTATGTCAGGGTCGAGTCTGGATAGGTAGGAGTTAAGCCTACTACAGTATCCAGATCTTAATTGTGCCAGGGTTACGCGGGTCTCACGAGGCAACTCGAGCTCTTGTTCTGCGATGGGTGGTGGTTTGACTCCGAGAACACCATTCACTGGAAGAGAGTTCAAGAAGGTGTTAACGGACTCTCGGTGAATGGTGTTGATTGCCTGTCTGTACGCCGTCCTGTCCAGCGGGTCTTGTCTGTATTGCTCTTTGTCGTCGCGGTAGTCAAGTACTCCCTTTCTGATGTGCCTAGGTGGTGGTTCAGCTTCCAGCAGGTGCCTGTTGGGATGATCCATGCGGTAGCATCCCAGCAGGTACTGCTTACACAGCATAACATTATGCTCCTTAACTGGGAGCATAGATGTTTCACTGTGTAAGTGGTACTCCGGCGCCATCAGGAGGTTTTCCGTCGCGGTCCGAACGGCGGTGTTCTGACAGGTCTGTAGCTTCTTCAGCTGCGTCGTGCTAATCCTCGGCGTCCAAATCGGCGCAGCATAGATTACGACCGGCCGGCCAATTGCCTTGTGCGTTGCCAGCAACGTTTCTTTGTCTTTCCCCCAGGTGCTACCGGCTAGCGATTTGAGGATTTTGTCGTATGCGTATCGAATGTTACTCCCAGTAACTTTGGGTTGTTCGTGGTCGGAATTTTTACACCATCGACCTTCACATCGAGTTCTAGCCGGTACTCCTTCGTCCAGCTGGTGAAAAGGGTGGCAGAGGATTTCGCAGGTTGGAGATGTAGATGTCGTGCAGCGAAGAAGTTGGAAAGGTCGGCGAGGTAGTTGTTTATTGAAGAACAGAGGCTATCAATATCCTGGCCAGATGCCAAAATCGAACAGTCATCGGCGTATGAGATCAGCGAGACTCCCTCAGGTGGTGGAGGAAGCCTCGAGATGTAAAAATTAAACAGCATTGGGGAGAGGACACCACCCTGCGGGACCCCTTGTTTAATTTTCCGTAGCTTAGATGTTTGACCTCGAAACTCGACCGATGATCGTCGACCACTCAGGTAATTCATGGTCCACCTCTTCAACCTAGGCGGTAATGAGGAATCCTCAATGTCCGATAGTAGCACTGAATGATTCACTGTGTCGAAAGCATTCGACAGGTCCAGTGCTACTAGGACAGTTCGCGCACAGGGTCGATTTTGGTTGAGGCCATGAATTATCTGAGTGTTTATGGCGTTAAGTGCAATTGTGGTGCTGTGCACTTTTCGGAAGCCATGCTGATGTGTTGCTGGGCTCAGGTGGTGTGTGAGGGACGGGAGCAGCAAGGCCTCAATTGTCTTCGCTACTGGGGAAAGGAGGGATATCGGACGATATGACTCTCCTTTATTTGCGGGTTTCCCCGGCTTTAGTAGCGGGACCACTCTACCCAGTTTCCACACGTCGGGTATAGTTAGGGTGGTCAGGGACAGATTGAGAAGCTTGGTGAGATATTCTGCTCCCGCTGGACCCAAATGTTTTAGCATCAGCATGCTTTTGGAGGCTTTCGCCTTCCCGATAACCCCCGGAACCTCTTCCCTGGAGAAATCAAGCGTCGCGCTGGTGTTCGGCAGTTTGCGCAGACGGCGGGTTATTCGTCGTTTCGTTTTGTCGACCGAAGGGTGCAGTGTAAAAAGCCGGCTAAAATAGCTCGCGCACCTCTTCGGGTCCGACGAGGCGTGATCACCGAATGAAATTTCCACCCGATCATCACGTCTCGTCGGATTTGACAACGATTTGACGGTGGCCCAGAGCTTGGTCACCCCGGAGGAGAGATTGCAGGATCTTAAGTTCTCCTCCCACTTGTTCCGCTTATGGATATTGACCTTGTTCCGAATCTCGGCGTTGAGTTCCCTGATACGGGGATCGCCGGGATCGGCCAGGCGTAACGTGTCGCGCCTTGTCGCTAAAACCGCCGCTTCGGTGGGGAAATTAGGGCGGATTTCCGCGATTCGACCTGCAGGTATGAAGCGGGCGGCAGCAGACACGACAATTTTGCGGAAAAGCTTTTCTGCAGGGAGGACGTTGGTGGGAGTGGGGAGAGCACTAAAGGCGTTCTCAGTAAATTCCGTGAAGCCGGGCCAGTTAGCTTTGTTAAAGTTAACAAATGTCCGGTGGTCCACGGAAACGAAGTCGGGAGGCCTGTCAATCGAGATGACTATGGGCAAATGGTCTGATGCGAGCGTAAGCATAGGTCGCCAATCTATGCAATTTATCAGACCAGCGCTAGCTATTGTAATGTCAGGTGAGCTATGGCAGTTGCCCAAAATCCTGGTGGAGGCTTCGTCATTCATTGTGCAGAATGTCGAATCGTCTATCTGTTCCGCCAGCTCCATTCCTCGACGATCATTTGACAGGCAGGAATGCCAAAGATCGTGGTGCGCGTTAAAGTCGCCCAAAACCAAGCGGTTTTCGCCTCAGAGTAGCGCACCTATATCAGGACTGTATCCAACTGGGCAACTTGTAACGGGTGGAATGTATATATTAAATATTTCGAGCTCGACACCGCCTGACCGGATAGCTATGCCCTGACATTCTAGGGTAGTATCCCTGCGGTCGATGTCGCCGTCGATAAGACGATACTGCACGGTGTTATGTAAAATGAAGGCCAAGCCTCCACCATGATCTCGTTCGTGATCTTTCCTTATGATGTTGTAGCCAGCCCGGCTCAGAAGATCTGAGCGGCTATTGGCAGGCGTTCCCGGCTCATGAAGTCAACTATCTCGTCGATCTTTCCTTGGAGTCCGTTGCAGTTAAATTGTGCGAGTCTAAAGTGTCTCGGGGGAACGTTCGTAACACGGGGGGTGAGGGAGTTGTGCGTGGATCTTGTTTGTTGCAGCTGTGTAACCCGCTGTGGTGGTTGCCGCACATTGGTGGTAGTTGGCGGCTGCGTAGTGTTTATAGGCGGGGGCAGACTCCTACAGCAAGGGGCAACGAATGCACTACTCCACTCACGAGTGGTGCGCAGGCCAGAGCACGACCGAAAGTGGCACCAGCCAGTGCAAGAGTTGCATTTGACTGACGTCACGTTCCGTCGTACTATGGTCTGACACACGGAGCAGATTGTGCGGGGTACTAAGAGCTGCTGATTAGCCCCCGCACGGGATGTGGAGCTGGATGTGGGTGGGGGAGGGTTGGGAGAAGATGATTGGGAGTCATGCTGCGGGGAGCTCCGATGAGCCGTGGAGGCCTGGGGGAAGTTACCCAAAGTGGGTAAGTGTGCAGAAGGCACCGCCGTATGGGCGAGAGGCGCAGCTGGGCGCTGGCAGCATGGGGCCACGTAACTCGTGGTCCACTCCCTATGTGTCTTAAGGCCTGAGCAGGTCTTAAGATGACTCCAACCAATGCACTGGTTGCATCTAACCGAGGTGGAGGAATGGTGGGGTCGTCTTTGGCACACGCAGCAGAAATAATCCTTTGGACCAGGATTGGTTTCTACACCAGCCCTGATGAGAAGGATTTGGAGCAGGCCTGCTGCGAGATGTTGCTCCGTTGATGTACTAAAGGTAAAATTACCTGATGACCTAAACGGGGTTAGGTCGCCGAAAGGGTGACAGCGCTTGGCCGGATAAAATCCGGGTCAACTCCGGTGCGTAGAACCGGCTGTCGTGGGAGTCGAATAAAGTTCTAATAGTGACTGCCAGCTTAAAAAATAAGTAAGAGGCGGAAGTCGATGGCTTACCGGCTGAGCTATTCAATAAGGCGGTGAAGAATTGATAAGGTGCATACGTATGCTTCTTTGTATATGGTCGGGCGAACGCATACCCGACGACTGGATACCTTAGTGTGCTCTGCCTAGTCCTATCTAACGTGTCGTATGAGAGATTAAAGCCACCGTGGGTGAACTTATTGGATCTTATCAGTATGACTTTAGACCTTGTAAATCTACCATTGACCAGATATTCATCATGTGCCATATGCTTTCGAAGCTCCTTCAAAACTTAAGCGGCTATGTAAACTAACGCTGTACAATACCACAACTGCAGTCGAAATTGGGAAGAACATCTAAAGAAGGTTTCAGACTCTTTGTACACAAGGTACAATATGTTACAAAGGTATACAATTGCTGGCCTATGCCGATGATATTGATATTATTGGCCATAACAACTGCGCCGCGCCATTAGTTTTGTTTTCGCCAGGATAGGATTTTTTTTTTAATCGATCGATAATAATCTCAGCTCAGAACAAATGTTCTGCAAGAAATAGTGTATCAAAAGCTCATTGTTTTTTGAAGCAGTATTTGGCTGAAATACCTTACTGCAATGTTCTGCAAAACATGTACTTTCATTTCATTATCATTTCTGGTTCAGGAACAGTTGTTCGGTCGCAACTGTGCGTCAATATTGACTGGTGGCTTTAGGTGTTTGCTTGCTTTCCTGATTGACTTTTTGTGGAAGACGTTATAAGGCTATTAATTTTTTTTCTTCGTATCTCAATGCCACTTTTAACTTTTTTTCAGCCATCTTAAAACGAATTTTGTTGTTGTTGTTGTTGTTGTTGTTGTAGCGGCTAGCCAACCCCACCTAGGGTCAGGAAGGTCTAACCTTAATCGTCGAGGTCATCTAACTGGAGGCCAAGAAATGGGCTCTTTCGGCAGGTTTAGAGTAAAGGTAGAGGGGTGTTCAGTCGCATGAGTTACTCGGGTTGAGTGGGCATGCAAGAGGTGGGTAGTGTGGGGATTCGCAGACCTTAATGGGTGGCGATTGGATTCCGATAACACCACGCGTTAACGGACAATGAACGGTGTTTAAAGCCTGTCGGTACCCCGTCTTGTCCAGCGGTTCTTTTCTGCATTGCTGTACGGAGTCAGGGTAGTCAAGTCCCGGCGTCCAAATTGGAGCAGCATAATTTACGATCGGCCGGCCAATTGCCTTGTATGTTGCCAACAATGTTTCTTTGTATTTACCCTAAGTGCTACTGGCTAGTAATTTGAGGATTTTGTTGCGGCTCCTCCGACCAGCTGTTGAAGAGGGTGGCAGAGGATTTTGGTGGTTGTAGGTATAAATGTCGTGCAATAAATAAGTGGGGAAGTTCGGCGATATAGCAGTTTACTATCGAACAAAAAATGTCAATATCTTTGCCAGCCGCCAATATCGGACAGTCATCGGCAAATAACTTCAAGGAGACGTCCTCTGGTAGCAGAGGGAGCCTCGAAATATAAAAATTGAACAGCATCGGGGAGAGGACACCACTCTACGAAACCCCCTGTTTAATTTTGCTCAGGTGGTTCATGGTCTACCTCTTCAGCCCAGACGGTAATGAGAAATGTGCGATGGTAGCACTGCATGTTTGACCGTTTCGATGACTTGACCGCTCCAGGGATGTAAAGACTTCGCGCACAGGCCGATTTTGGTTGAGGCCATGAACTATCTGATTGTTTATAGCGTTAAATGCTGTTGTGATGCTGTGCTGATGCGTAGCTGGGGTCAGATGGTGTGTGAGAGACGGAAGCAGCAAGGCCTCAATTGTCTTCGCGACTAGGGAAAGGCGAGATATCGGCAGATAGGAATCTCCTTTATTTTCGGGTTTTCCCCGGCTTTAGTAGCGGGATCACTCTACTCAGTTTCCACATGTCGGGACTAATTAGAGTAGTCAAAAACCACTTTAGAACTTTGGTGAGGTAGTCTGTTCCCGCTGGATCCTAGTGTTTTAGCAACCACGCTTTTTCCATCGGGGCCGATGCATTTGGAGGCTTTCGCCTTCCCGATAACCCTCTGAACATCTTCTCAGGGGAAATCTAGTGCCGCGCTGTTGTTTAGCATTTTAGGCAGATGGCGGGTCACTTGTCTTATCGCTTTGTCAACCGAAGGGTGAAGTGTAAATAGCCGGCTAAAATAGCTCGGTCCAACGAGGCGTGATCACCGAATGAAATTTCCACTCGATCATCACGTCTCGTCGGAATAGACAGTTATCGGTATGCTTGTCATTCGCGACGTAAGCGTCGCTTATTCCTAACCAACTCAATTTCTCTATTAGTTATCATTGTTCTAGTTTATATCTGCGTTTTCTGCTCTAATGTTGCTACAGTTGTTAGTATATTGTCAAATACAAGTACCTTGTTGCCTCTAAAAGTCTCTGTTTGGGATTGGTATGTATATGGCTGCTTACATATTTTTTATATTTATTTAGGCTAGTTAGTTTGGTATGTTGTAAGATGAAAAGGATGCTGAATTTCATTTGAGTGCTCATTTAGTTTAATCATTGCTGGGGAGTGATCAGAAGATAAGTTGTCTTGGGGAAATTAAATTATACCTCTTTTTGGAACTCATGACGGTATTATATAACTTCTGAGCTTATTAGTCGGGAGTCTCAATCTATCTCCAAGGGTTATAAAAAGTCATTAAAATGTGGTGGACAACATACCGCGGTGAAAGCAAAGTCAACCCCCGGTTTTTAAGAGTGATTGAAGTCGACTGTTACCAATTTGTTGCATTGGAGTGAAGAAAGCAATCCTTTAATGGTTGCTTTTAAGTATGGCTGTACCACCATGAGCTTTGCCCCCCGGGTGGTTAGTGCCGCACATCTGAAACCCATGGATATAAAAGTTATACTTATAGTTGAGGTGTGTTTCCGATATGAACATTGCATAACATATGCAAGCAATTATTGAGCATGTTTAGAGTTTAAATATTTTATGTACATTATTCGTCATTTGATATTTAATATTGAATAATTTCTATATTCTGAAATTTTTAAGAATCGGCATCATCGAACATGCAAAAGGGACTCATTGCATGCTGGACATACTTAAGGTATTTCGAGGTCAAGTTTAGATAAGTAGAAGTTTAGCCTGATACAATAACCGGACTCTAATCTGAAGTTTCATAAGCCAGCAATGTTTTCATCCAACCACCGGTTTCCGTGCAACTGATATTCACCGCTATTCTTTAATTCTAAGCCTGATGTTAGAGCATGTCCCGAGCTTACGTCGTAGCCAAGTCAGATTCAGGAATCGCTCTTTCGTGATGGATTCAGGAATATGTAGAATTTTAATTAGGGTTCGGCTCTGATTCCTAATTTGAGCTGACGTTAGCAGTCTGGATAAGTGTTTTTTATTTATCTCATCTAATTATCCTCAGCGGCCGTATGCAGTGTCTGCATTCTCATGCAATAAGAAAGATATTTTAGATTGAATTAAAATTTCATTCTATAAAATTTAGTGTAGATTTTTTCTCTACTTTTAAGTTATATAATTTAATAATTTTATCTTTAATTTAAAATATCCTAACATTGAGAAAATCTCTTTATCATTTAGATTCCGTTAAAAAAATCGAATCTATTGTGTCGCATATAAACTCGTGTGTGGAGGAACAAGAAGTCACTCTTAAACTTCTAAATTTACAGAATTCTATATTAAATCGATCCCCTAATGTTGTGAAACCGTCACGGAAGATTATAAAAGAAGGAACTATGAACAAAATTTCCCGAAGCGGCACCAAGATTAAGCGTTATTGTGTTTTAATGTCCGACATTTTCTTATATTGTAAAATATTGAAGGAGCGACAAATTAATACCGTTGTGGAAAATGCTTTGGAATGTTGCTGCATATTTCCATTAAAAAAATGTAAAGTGTATGAACTGTTTCCAGATAGCTTCAAAATTACTTGTCAAGGGGATGGAATTATATTAAATTCCTCGGATGTACAACTTGTACATGAATGGATTATCCATATACGAAATGCAATAGATACGCATATTCAATGCAGAAAAACATTGCGCAAAGAATCAAGTAAACGTAAGCCCACAAGGTAAGTTTCTTTTTTGTATGATTTATCAAATTTTGAAAGAAATATATTTTATTATACATTTTTACATTTCGTAGGAAAAAGAATATTAAGTACTTTGATTGCGAAAATACTAATAGCAGGCAAACGGTACGTAGAAATAATTTGCTTTATTCAAATTTAATACTTTTAAATTTTAGGGATACGAAAACGTAAAATACAATAAAAACTTGAATACGTCCTCAGAAGATGAAAAAGGTGAAATCAGTGGGTGTTTTCCATTTAAGAAAATTAGTTCTGCTTCAAACGCAACCGTAATAACCGCAGCGAGTAGTCATGTCGTAAGAAAAAGTGCCCTTAAACGGAAAACCGAAATGGAGAAGAACAATATGAATCAATCTCAACTGGCACTCTCAGTATATTCATCTGAGAAAGAAAACGGCGTTTTCTTACTGCCTCCCCTTGAAAAACGGGTTAAATTCGATTTTAAAGAAAGCAATGCTAGTCCCAGCCGTCGACATGAAAGTTTTGAAACTAAGGGTGTTGGCTCAAAAGCATCATTTGCTGATAGAGTATATAATTTTTTTACAAACTTATTTTAATAAATAAAGCTATGCTTAAAAGCTATTGTCGAAATGTGAAGCATTTTAAGTTCAAGTACAACTACAACATCAAGGCTGACCCCATCCCACAGTTGTCAAACTTTTTTTTTACTAAGTAACTGTATATTGCTATAAACCATGTAACTCTGCCAAGAGGTGGAGGCGTTAGTTTAAATAATACGCTATATCCACGTAAATAGGAAGCTACGTAGTTTTTTGAAATGAAATATATATATATATTATAAATTAATAGACTGTACTTAATAAATAGTTGAGTTCGACAAGTTACTGGCTAGTAAAAATTGGTAACGCGTCCGATGAGTCAAAAACTGGTAGAATATGCTACAAGAGAATAATTTTGATATTTAGTTTTGAGGTGAAGTTACAAATGCGTGCTGAGAATATGATTTGTCATCAAGTGGTTACATTTTTGTCAGCAAAAAAGAATTACTTAAAATGAAAATAATATTAACACTAATGTATATATGTATTATGTTCTAAGAAAAGTAGTAAGCAAATATAATTTCAATAAACTGATTTGGATGATTTCAATGAATCTATTTAATAGTAAAGGTACACAATGGAATGAAAAATCACCTTCACACCACACAGCCTGCATTGAGGAGTTGGAAATCCTCTGCCACCCTTTTCACCAGCTCGACGAAGGAGTACTGGCAAGATCTCAATGTGAAGGTCGATGATGTAAAAAGTTCGACCACGAACAACCCAATGTACTGGGTGTCACATTTGACAGCCTGCACTCTTTTACTCCGCATACAACTGCAAATATCACCAAAGTACAGATCCGCAACAAAATCCTCAAATCGCTAGCCGGTAGCAACTGGGGAGAAGGCAAAGAAACAATGCTGGCAACGTACAAGCCAGTTGGTCTAGCGATCGGTCGTAAACCGCACCGATTTGGACGCCGGAGACTAGTAAGACGCAGTTGAAGAAGATAAAAACATATCAGAACACCCCCCTTCGGACCCTGACGGGAACCCTCCTGATAGTGCCGGAGCACCAGTTGCACAGGACGGCGTATGGACAGGCCATAAACACCATTCACCGAGAGTCCGTAACACCTTTGTGAACTCTTCCCGTGAATGGTTTTCTCGGAGTCCAATCACCGCCTTTAGCAGAATAAGAGCCCGAGCTGCCTCGAGAGGTCCGCGTAACCAATTGGCACAATTAAGGTTTAACTCCTGCCTATCCAGACTTGACCCTGACATACCCAACACATGTCTCGCATGCAAGGAATCCCCGCACGACACTAACCACCGCTTTGCATACCCACCTAACCCGACTCATCTAACACCCCTCTCCCTCTGGTCCGAACCCCTCGGAAACTTGCTGTTTTCCTAAGCCTCCCGTTAGATGGCCTCGATGACTAAGACGACCTACCTGACCATAGACGGTGTTGGTAAAGCCGCTACAATAACAACAAGGAATTCGAAGTTAGAATTATTATTTTATTTACAATGCATGCTGATTTAGTATTCCTTTAATTTACTATAAAAAAAAACACCCGACTATTTGAGAGGCAAAACAAAGGCGTCAAATAAGGATAAAATTAAATGTTAGGCCCATTTAAAAGAAAAAATTAATCTCTTGCTTTATACATTACAGAATACTCTGCGTCTAACACAGCGAATGTCCTACAAATATAATATATCGAGAACGAAACATTACCTTTTCCTGCATCAAATGATTTATAAGAAGTTTTTAACAAGACAGCCAGCACGTATCGGAGTTGTTGTTGTTGTTGTTGTAGCCGCAGAAAATTCTCCAAATGGGACTTCGGGGAATATTGCGGGAGTGACAGTCCTTGGCCGGATAAAAATCCGGTTCGTTCCGGTATAAAGACCCGACTGTCGCGGGAACTATGGATTTTAGTCGGCTCTTACGACAGGCATGCCTTACCGCGGGTAAATTCTTGAACCTCTAACCCGCAGGGGTACACGTATCGGAGTAGTTCACATTACCTCTGCTTACATTGCATGCACTTTTTCGTATATTAAAATTTGTTAATCTTTTCCTGCTTGAAAAGAGACTTCAAAACTCATTTTCGTATTTCAATCATCCTTCCTGGGAATCTAAGCCACAAATTGTTACAGAGCAGAGTTTGCCTTTACAGAGCACTATAAAAAAAAAAAATATATATATATATACTGGCATCTTAGTGGTATGAGGCCATAAAGTATATAGGATTGGCATTGTTAAATTGCAATAAGTAATTTTATTTAGGTACTAAGAAAAATACTTCAAATCAGGAAACATTTAATTGTGTAAACAACGAATTCAAATCAAATCAGCTAATATTCATTTTGCAGTTTTCAAATATACGTTAATAAAATACATTTATAATAATTTTCTTCATGAATTTCCTTTTTTATTATAAAGTTTGAACATTGGCATTGTATGTGAAACATTATTTTTTGCAAATTTTCGACCAATTTTTGGCATTTATTAGGCGGTATCTCAGTCATAACTTGACGAATGTTGGTTATCAAGTGTCCAACAGTTAAGGATTTGTCAGCATAAGTACGGTCTTTCACGTAGCCCTATAAAAAAAAGGTTAACGGTGTCAAACTGCGAAATCTTTGTAACCCACTGACATATTTTTGAACCACCTAACCCGCAGGGATTAAAACATCTTTCTCTCTCAATTTCGTTACGGCATAATTCTTACTGCACTTTTCTCCATCAATAATATTGTTAACTTGTCCGCTGCCAGCTGGCTTTTGACAAATGTACATGAACTGGACATCTGATGGTCAACTGTTTGTGAAGGGCAATATATGTATGCACATATAAAATACGAATATTCAAAACTCAATTCAGATTTTATTTATTTCTTATTGAGTCTATTTCTTTCATAAATTCAGTTAATGACTTCTCTGATAACTCATTGCCCCAGTAGCCGTTAACTTTAAAATGAGAGCCTATAATAACACCTTGCGCTTTTTCATAATATTGCGTGATGTTATCTTTATTCACACCAGAACCAATTAGTAGCGGACAATTCACTTGACCCGATACCTCATCCAAATCTTGCATACTAGTGGCTTGACCGGTTGATTTACCTTTAACAAAAAAAAAAAATTAAATAAGTCCCAAAAAAAGTTTTTTATTTACCTGTTATTACGATACCATCAGTTAAAAAAAACTCGGCTGCTTTTGCAGTTTCCAATAAAGTAACATCATTTGTAATGGCATGCGAGCTGTGTTTTTTCTTTAAATCTGTAAAAATCAAGACATCTTCGGCATCAATAAGTTTACGATATCGTAATATGTCTCCAGCACACGCATCTGTATAGCCTTCATCTGCAACATGACCAAATACAAAACCTTCTGCACGAATAAATTGCAGATCACTTGCTTTCGCAACGGCTAATGCTTGTTTGTTTCCACAAGCAAGGATTTGAATACCGCAAGGTATAACCGGTGGCACAATTTGTCGAATTTCATTACATACTCTGGATAGACAAGCAGTGGTTTCAGGCCCCAAAAGATGATTTGGCAAGTAGGGTACATCGTGCATATTTTCTATTAATATAGCATCCTAAAAGAACAAAACTGTTACGCAATACAAAAATATTATATTTTTCCGTAACATCTACCACTTTATGTTTAATAAAAATTCTTGCTTCCTTTTTTGCTTTTTCCACAATTCGAGACCAACTTTTTTTATATCCCGGAGTGCCTTGAAATATAAAATTGATAAAAATTAATAACTGATAATACCACTGCGGATCTATGTGGGGAAATGGGTGCTGATTTTAATTTAAAAAAAATTAAACAAGCGCAGCATTACAGTACAAACTGAATAGAGTTAAGGGAGTTTACAGAGAAAATTTTAAGTTTTACATTTATTTATTTAAACGATAACACAACACAACATAGTATACTTAAAAACGATCAGGATTAAAACCACATTACGATTAAAGAATAAAATTATAACGAATAATGAAAATATTTTATAATTAAGTTTATAATTATTAATAGGGAAGAAATGTAAAGAAAAGAACATGAATGAAAAAAATAAATAATAAGTAGTCAGTCTAAATTAAGACCGATTATTAAAATACGCCTATATAAGATTTTTGAAGTAGTTTTTGTGTAATTTTCTACTTAAATTATTAGGAAGACGCTTTAGTTTTCTTCGTTTTATAATAAGGTATTATTATAATAATACTCTTTTAAATCTAGTAAACGAAAGTTTAGTGTAAAAGCTGAAGCGATTTCCGCCGAGCTCCTTGCCCAATTTGTAGTGTTTAATGTTTTTTTTAAACAAATAGTGAGATCTACAGTTTATTCTAAGCCGCGTTCCACCGGCTGTTGGACAGAAGGTATTTTTATATCTTCTGTTACCCGTTTGTGCATTAGTTATTTAAGGAAATGTTTGTAAAAAATATATTAAAAATTCTTATCGGTATTATATTTATATATATGAAGTATGCACTATAAACATATATCTATATATATATATATGATGTGCATATGTACATATTATAAATCTTGCAGATTTTGCAAATATTATAACTTACCTGGCAAAGCTTCAACATGTATCATCGCTATAATATTGCATCTTTTACTACCAAATACATTACGGAAACGATTCATTCCTAAAAAAAATTGAAATATTAGCTTTTTATATATATGTAATAAATGTACAATTTGAAATAACGTTTAATGGAAAACGCGACATTAATTAAATTCTTTATAAATAAAGAAACTGCAAATTAAGTTGGCGATTTTATTTAACAATCCAGAGGTCGTACCCGAAGGATTTGGGAAATCATCGAGGTTAATCAGCAAGATCGTAACAATATATTTTGTTTGCATTATTATTGTTTTAAATATATTTTACGCAGTACGGCAATATCGCTTTAGCCAAGCATTTATTGCTTGTGTGTAAGCAATATACAGGAGGTCTCCCTGTAGATGTATAAAAAGGCAACTTTAAATGTTAATAACTTTTAAACCATACATGTATAAAAAGGCAACTTTAAATGTTAATAACTTTTAAACCATTGTAAAATTCCGCTTTCTGCCACTTTTAATGAAATAAATAGCCTCAAATACACCTATTTTGTAAAAAAAAACCCCCATCAATCTGGACCGTTTTAAACAAAAGCCGCGATTCTCCACAATTACCTATTCAACAATTCGTCGCAGACATATTACAGATGCTAGGAAACAGCACTATATATGGCCATTAAATTAAAATAAATATATTAAAATTATGGAAATGAACCGAATATGTAAACAATGATCAGCTGATGAACGTGCTTTTTCGTTTTACAATTTTACTCAATTAAATCTTGCTATTTCTCTTATTTTTGGACTATGACAACACTATTCCATCACATTTGACACTTAAATACAGTTTTCGTAGGATAGAGAGCATAATCTTCTACTTAATATAAAAAATATTTAAAATCAGACCTCGAATTAACGTGAAAGTAAATTCCACACAGAATACTTCATAAACCAGATATGATAAGTACAAATCGATCCCAATTTTTTAAATCAGCCTGTTGCCAGGGTTATCGTTCGTCTTTGTTTTTTGTGAACAAAATAGACCAATCAAAGTTTTGGTTGAATTTTCCTTCAACATACCAATGCTTGTTTTAGCCAAAACAATGAACCAATCTTTGTGAAATTTAAACGAGTTGTTGCAAATGTTATTTACGTTTATTTGTAACAATTTACTTATTAATATTGTTACAATCTTGCTGATTAACCTCGATGATTTCCTTAATCTTTCGGGTACGACCCCTGGATTGTTAAATAAAATCGCCAACTTAATTTGCAGTCTCTTTATTTATAAAGACTTAATTAATGTCCTTTTAATTATTCGGTAATTCACAATTCAATTACAATTCCTGAAAAATGGTGAAGATTCAGGATTTGACGATACCTCCTCTTAAGAAGGAGTTGGCAAAGCGAGGATTGTCTACAACAGGAAATAAGGCAGAGCTGCAATCGAGATTGCGAGGAGCAATGGAAGTCGAAGGCATCGACTTGAACCAGTACGAATTCCGCCGCGAGGATGAAGAGGTATCCTTGAAGGATATTGACAAGGAGGAGGCTATTGATTCTGCGAAGGGGTTAGAGCAGCCATCAAGTAAGATTCTAGGAAAGGCACCTAGCTCATCTGCGGGTATTGACATGAACATGCTATTGGCTGCAATTTCATAAAACTTGGATGCACAGCATGCCAGCATATCACAAAAGCTGGATGCGCAGGATGCCCGTAATTCACAAAATATGTCTGTAATGAACGCGAACATGGACACAATGGAACAGTTTAGAGTTAATATCTGGCTGTTTGCATAGAGTATGGGAAAGTGAAGATGGCCAGTGCTCTCGGAAGCTTATAGTAGTTCCGAGGTTAAGAATCCCGGATATTCTTAAGGAATTTCACAATGGTCCTAGTGGAGAGCATCTAGGCATTAAGAAAATGCTGGAGAAGATCAAACAGAGGTTCTATTGGGTTGGTTGTCGTCAATCAGTCGCTGAGTGGGTTGCTAACTGCAAGAAGTGCATAGCAACTAAAGGGCCAAAACCACGAAACCATTACAAATTGAGGGCCAGGTATGAGAAAGCAATGAACTCTGAAGGCTTCCAAAGTGGAGATTTGGCGTTGCTGTGCAGTCCACAACGGAAGAGAGGTTTGTCCCAAAAACTTCAATGCGTTTGGGAGGGTCCATATAACATAATCAAACGACTAAACGACGTAGTGTATCGAATACAAACTGTGGGGTGGCCGAGAAACAAGATGAAAGTGGTCCACCTAGAGAGGCTTGCTGAGTTTGGAACAGCGGATGTGTCTGATCGGGACGATCCGACTTAGGTGGAGGGCAGTGTGGCGAATGACAGATGAAAGAGAGAAGCCGACAACTGGCATGTTCTAGAGCGTAAACGAGGCGATTATCGTAAACGACGATTATCGTAAACGAGGCGATTATCGTAAACGACGCGATTATTCCAGGGGTCTCGTTTTTCAAGCATCAAACAAGTATATAAGGACGACATTCGACTGCAAGAGTAATCAGTCGTGAATTAAACTCGTGGAGGTTACATTACATTGAAGTAATAAAAACAGTACATTGTGAAAGTTATATACAAGTGATTGTAAATAGTAAAGTAAATTGTAAATTGAATTGTGAATTACTGAGTAATCAAAAAGACATTAATTAAATTCTTTATAAATAAAGAAGCTGCAAATAAAGTTTTTTATTGAACAATCCAGAGATCGTACCCGAAGGATTTGGGAAACCATCGAAGTTTAATCAGCAAGATCGTAACAATAGTAAAGTGAATTTTAATTGAATTGTGAATTACTGAGTAATAAAAGGACGTTAAATAAATTCTTTGTAAATCAAGAAACTGCAAATAAAGTTGGCGATTTTTATTTAACAATCCAGAGATCGTACCCGAAGGATTTGGGAAGTCATCGAAGTTTAATCAGCAAAATCGTAACAATATTAAAGCATATTTTATGATTAAGGAATTATGCGGAATTCTGTGCAGGGCGTAGCCGATGTTGGTTCGGCTCAGGATTATTTTTGAAAAGCGCGGCGCGGCAGCCAACAAAGTTTTCTTTAATTGTTAATATTAAGATTAGTTCTATGGAATATATTGAATATAAAACTCGCCAAATTTCGTTCCACAGCTACCTTACATCAAGTTGCTGATGAGTGTTCTTAGAGAGCAGGTGTGCAAGACGAGTAGAAAAACTGCTGACTGTTTGCTGTGATTACAGCTTTTCGACGTCGAACCTTCCTTGTGTTTGTTGATGGGAATTCTTTGTCTCTTGGAACGTACACACGTCTAAAACACTGGGTATATGTCTTCCTCTATCACAACATGATTGATTTGGTTGCCTGTTTTTCGATCCGGCGACAGCCATATAGCTTGATGAATTTTCGTGTGCTGGAATCTGGTACTACAGACGACCATTTTGGGATGTCTCATCATAAAAGCTGAATTTTCCGACTGTTGCACCAAAAATACCTTCTTAGCCCATCCAGGCGCTGAAATTGCCTAACAAAATTTTGACGTCGAGACGGGGCAGCAAACAAAATAAATGCGATGAACTTTCAAGGTTTCCAAAATGAAGGTTTAGTGCTGTTATGCAATCCACAACGGAGGAAAGATGTATAAAATAATCAAACGGCTAAACGAAGTAGTGTATAGAATGCATACCGTTTGGAGACCCAGAAACGAGATGAAAGTGGTCCACCTAAAGAGGCTTGCAGCATTTGGACGGCAAATGTGTCTGATCGGGACATCATGCCTTCTGACCAGGGCGATCAGACTTAGGGTAGAACAAATCGGCAAAAATGCGAATCGAATGTTAGATGAAAGATACACCAATAACTGGTATGTTCTATGGCTTAATCGGCAATGTTCTTTATCGAATTAATACAAGCAATCTTTTTAGAATATAAGGACGTGATTGTAAATAGTGAAGCGGATTGTTATTATAGAGTAAATTCTTTATAATTAAGAAATTGCAAACATAGTTGGCGATTTTTATTTAACATTTCAGTGATTGGACTCGAAGGACTTGGGCAATCATGTAGGTTATTTAGCAAAATTGTAACATTATAAGTGAGAAGTGTACATGAAAATACTGTGGGAGCCGCTGTTGGTCTGGTCCAGGATCCCAATTTTTAGAGGTGTTTCACTTAAAAATAATAAGCAAGGTGGAGCCAGTGTTTTTCCGGCCCGGATTATTTTTATTTCAATTTACAATTTACAAACATGTACATGATAAAAAAAACTTCCTCAAGTAAACCTATTTCGGAAAAAGTCCAATAATTTTGGGTACTTTTAGCAAAAGCGCTATTCCCACAATTTCCGCAATTATCAGTCAAAGACAGTCGCCGACTATCATTCAAAACGATCAGACGTGTGTGTATCACAGTGTTCAATAGTGTATTAAGTACCGCTATTTTTCTTATTTCTTTGGACAACCGTTTGTTTACTTGTTTTGCACATTTAACACGTGTGCAGTAGTCATAGAATTTTCATAAAAAATTTAACAAAGTAATTTCCCAACCATGCCGTGGCCTCCGGATAGGCCACCAAATCGGTTTTCCGAGTTGATGGTTTTCGACGATAATCCCAACAAAAAGAAAAAATCAAACGCCAAAAAAGTTAAATTAAAGATTTCTCTAACTTATGCCCTATAAATGTAAAGCTACATGAAAGTTTGAACTCGGTTAAAGGTGTAATATACGCTCCCTGTCTAAAACACGTGCCCGAAGATGAAATCATTAAAGAGATGAAAAATCAAAACGTCACCGGTGTTTACAAATTTACTCGCCAAGTTGAAAACAAATCTGTCCCTACTGGCCTCATGATACTTACGTTCGATCTTTTCCGACTCCCGGAAGTTGTGGATATCGCCTGGTATAAGGCGAAAGTACAGCCGTACGTTCCAAACCCAATGCGTTGCAAAAATTGCCAACGACTTGGGCATACACAAAAACGATGCAACAATGACACAGCTTGCAACAATTGTAATCTTCCTCCTCATTCCCCTGAAAAATGCACAAGGACTTTCTGCACCAATTGCACCAGTGAGCATCCAGCATCAGAAAGAAATTGCCCCCAATACTTACAAGCCAAGGAAATTCTAAAAATATTAAAACTATAAAAATGCAGCATTGCAGAAGCTCGCCGTAAATATAAAGAAAGACTACCCTTCCAACAACAAGCAGCTACATATGCGAACATCACACACACATCGCACACCTTCTATCGTAACAACCACTCAAAATAAAATACCCACATCAACAATACCAAAGCATAATGAGAACAACAAAACTAACCTAACAAACACTTCTGAAAAAATCAACCCAAACACCACCGACTCAAATAACTCAACATCCTTTTCTACCCCAATTTCTATCAGTCCAGAGCCCCACAGCTCGGACAGTTTAATAAATTCACCATCTACATTTGTATCCCCAATTTCCCAATTTACACAAAATTTACTAAAAACCAAAGACTACTACGTCAATCCTTCAGAGAACCTAGATGACTCTATGGACTCTTCCTAGGAAGATCCATAGAGCAAGCTTAGTTCCAAAAAAAAAAAAAGAAAAAAAAAAAATTCTTAAACACTAATTTTTTTGTAAACTCCAATTCACAAAAATTGTATAGTACTTTTCTTTTCTGCAATTAATTATGGATTTTATTATTCTCCAGTGGAATATGAAAGGCTTCATAAATAATTATTCAGAACTCCAAATGCTTGTTCAGCACCACAACTCCTACATTATCGCTATACAAGAAACCCACTGCAACATTAACTTTACCCCTATACTCCCGAGAGGCAACCAAGGCTACTTTACTAACTACCCTTCAAACACCCAATCAAAACAAGGCACTTCCATCCTAGTTAAGGACTTAATACCTCATAAGCAAATAAATATTAACACTCAGCTTCAAGTGGCTGCAGAAGAGATTGAAACCAGTATAAAGGTTTATCTATTCTCTATCTATTTATCACTATCTATTTATCACTATCTTATCCATATACATACTTCCAAGTCAAACGTTCAATAGCACTGATCTAACAAACATTTTTATGTCAATTAACACTCCTATTCTTGTTCTAGGAGATTTTAACAGTTGGAGTAACTTATGGGGCTCTAGTGTGGTTAATCACCGAGGACGTGTAGTCGAAAATTCAATTACACAATCTAATCTATGCGTTTTGAATGATGGTAGTGCAACTCACTTCTCCACCCACTCTACGTTTACACACATAGACATCGCTCTCTGCTCACCTTCACTTCTCCCATTGATCTCATGGCAAACGATTGATGACCTACATAATAGCGACCACTTTCCTATAATATTGAAAATCTCTTTCAACACGAATCTACCGTGTCGAACAAAATACCCTCCCAAATTTTTACTAAATCACACAGACTGGGACAGCTTTGCAAGGATAGTTGACTTAGAGTTAGAAGCCAGAACGCCCACCACCTCCCCTAATCACGAAGCTGCAAATTACACTAAAGCCACCCGAGTCGCTGCAAATCGCTCTATCCCACAAGCGCGCTACGTCAAAAGACATAATGTTGTGTGGTGGAATAGAGACCTAGCTAAACTGAGATCCGAAAAAATGGAAGCTTGGCACAAATTTAAAGCTAACCCCCTGCCTCAAAATCTAACTCTTTTCAAAAAAACAAACGCAAAATTCCGTAAAGAAATGAAAATCCAAAGGAAAAATAGTTTTATGCATTTCACTGAATCCATCAACCCCAACTCCTCAATAGCTACAATATGGAGCAAAGTCAACAGGCTCGATAATAAAAAGACCGTCAAACCGCCCATGACTCTGAAATTTAACAACGTCTCCACATCTGACCCAAATACAATTGCAAATATATTTGCATCCGAATGGTCGAACTTCTCATCAGATACAAATTTTTTGAACGAATTTCAGTTGGCTAAAAGCCACGTTCAAAACCTTACAACGTAACCTAATGTCCACCCGAAAGCTATGATTATCGAAGACTCCATAACAATTACCGAATTAACAATGTGTCTTGACAAAGCCAAAGGGAAAATACCGGGATTCGACCGCATCTCGTATACCATGTTGAAGACAACATCCCCACTTGCCAAATCTCGTCTACTATCACTTTATAACAATATATTTAACTCCGGTATAATCCCACAGAACTGGAAATTAGCCACGATTATCCCCATCCTTAAATCCAATAAAAATCAACTCTCAACAAGCGGTTACCGACCAATCTCGCTACTACCTTGCCCTTCAAAGATCCTGGAACGAATAATAGCCAGTCGGATAAATTGGTTCACCGAAGTCTTACATCTCATAGACCCTTGTCAAGTAGCATTCAAACCAAACAGCGGATGTGCCGACGCTCTGCTCCACATAGATTACTATGTTACCAAAACACCATCAGCACGCCATCATGCAACTATCCTTTCGGTCGATTTCGAATAGCCTTCGAACGAATCGGTGCACATGTTATACTTAAATGCTTGCAAAACTGGGGAGTTAGACCGAAAATCTTTAGTTATGTCAAAGCTTTTTTGTCAAACAGACGATTCAGGGTAAGAATAGGTAATACCTTCTCTAACCTATATCCACTTAACAATGGAATTCCCCAAGGATCTCCCTTATCTGTTACTCTCTTTTCCATCGCATTCAACGAAATTAGCAAAATTGTCAAAACGAACAACGCTATAGAGCATTGCTTCTACGCGGATGATTTATACTGTTACGATCTTGCTGATTGACCTCGATGGTTTCCAAAATCTTTCGGGTACGACCTCTGGATTGTTAAATAAAATCGCCAACTTAATTTGCAGTTTCTTTATTTATAAAGAATTTATTTAATGTGCTTTTATTACTCAGTAATTCACAATTCAATTACAATATACTTTACTATTTACAATCACTTGTATACAACTTTCACAATGTACTGTTTATTACTTCACTGCAACGCTTTTCTGACTGATTCACGACTGATCACTATGCAGTCGTATGTCGCCCTTATATACAACTCCCGGTTGCTCGCAACCAACCGTCTAGAATAATCGAATCTCTCTTTTTACGAATATTCTCGAATTCGCTTTAGAACATGCCAGTTGTCGGCTTCTCTCTTTCATCTGTCATTCGCCACACTTCCCTCCACCTAAGTCTGCTCGTCCCGATCAGACACATTCGCTGTTCCAAGCGCAGCAAGCCTCTCTAGGTGGAACACTTTCATCTTGCTTCCTGGTCTCGCAACATTCTGGATTCGATACACTGCGTCATTTAGCCGTTTGATTACCTTATATGGACCCTCCCAAACGCATTGAAGTTTTTGGGACAAACCTCTCTTCCGTTGTGGACTGCACAGCAACACCAAATCTCCACTTTGGAAGCCTTCAAAGTTCATCGCTTTGTCATACCTGGCCCTCAATTTGTAATGGTTTCGTGGTTTTGGCCCTTTAGTTGCTATGCACTTCTTGCAGTTAGCAACCCACTCAGCGACCGATTGACGACAGCCGACCCCATAGAACCTCTGCTTGATCTTCTCCAGCATTTTCTTAATGCCTAGATGCTCTCCACTAGGACCATTGTGAAATTCCTTAAGAACATCCGGAATTCTTAACCTCGGAACTAATATAAGCTTCCGAGAGCACTGGCCATCTTCACTTTCCCATACTCTATGCAAACAGCCAGATATCAATTCTAAACTGTTCCATTGAGCCCAGTATGCTTTCGCGATGGGACTTTCCGCTGCCATTTGTTCTTTACTTGGCCGTCTGTTCACCTCCTATCCGTGCATTACCAATTCCAAGTCCGGATCTTCTTGCTGACATTTCCTTAAGTGACTTGCCTCCCACTGCTGATGTAACTGTCATTAGCCGGACGTCTATTATGTCTTCCTTACCCTCGGCTTTTGAGCAGTGCTTACATTCCAAACTACATGGTCGACGGGACATAGCGTCAGCATTTCCGTGCGTATTACCCTTGCGGTGCTCGATGGTGAAGTCATATCTTTGCAGCCTCTCAATCCACCGTGCAAGCTGCCCTTCGGGATTCTTGAACTGTAGTAGCCACTTCAGCGCTGCATGATCCGTCCTAACGTGGAAATGTTGACCATACAAATATTTGTGGAAGTGTTTAATGCAATCCACCAACGCTAATAGTTCTCTCCGCGCAGTAGTTCCGCTCTGGTTTCCCAATAGACCGGCTATAGTAGGCAACTATCTTCTCCTGCCCATCAATCACTTGCGAAAGTCCCCTTATATGCCATAACCACTAGCATCTGTGTCCAGAATAAATGTTGCACCTGGAACCGGGTACGCTAGCATAGGTGCAGTGCATAGTCGTTCTTTTAAAGCTTGGAAAACATCCTCTTGTTCAGTTTTCCACTCGAAAGATCTATTTTTCCTTGTGAGTTCATGGAGACTATGAGCTACGCTGGCGAAATTCGGAACAAAGCGACGATAGTAAGTGCACAGCCCAAGGAAACTTCTTAATTCATGCAAATTTCTGGGTATCGGCCAATCCTTCACTGCTTCTATTTTTTCCTTCGCAGTACATACGCCCTTCGTGGTTACTTGATGACCTAAGTAATTCACCTCCTTCTTGAATAAAGAGCACTTCTTAGGACTTAGTTTAAGACCAGCGCCAGCTATTCTCTGGAAAACTTCTTCCAAATTACTTAGATGTTCGTCGAAGCTCTTTCCCAATACGATTATGTCATCCAGATACACCAAACAGGTCTTCCAGTGTAGTCCTTTGAGCACATGGTCCATTAATCTTTCAAAAGTGGCAGGAGCGTTGCATAACCCAAATGGCATTACTGTAAATTGTCATAGACCGTTGCCGGCACTAAACGCTGTCTTCTCTTTATCTTCTTCACTCACTTCTACTTGCCAATACCCGCTCTTAAGGTCAAGTATTGAGAACCATTCTGTGCCAGTTAACGAGTCTAGTGTATCATCGATCCTGGGCAAAGGATAGCTGTCTTTCTTTGTAACATCATTTAATCTCCGATAGTCCACGCAGAACCGCAACTGCCCGTCTTTCTTCTTCACGAGTACTACCGGAGAACTCCATGGACTTGCCGATGGTTCGATGACGCCGCTTTCGCTCATTTTCTTAATTATTTGACCAACAGCGTCACGTCTAGCTAGTGGAACGCTTCGAGGAGCTTGGCGAATCGGTCTTGCGTCACCAGTATCAATACAATATTTCACTACGTTGGTCCTGCGTGGTTTGTTGCCATCCTTGTCGAATATGTTGGAGTATTTACGGATCATCTGGCTGGCCTTGTGCTTGTACTTGTCTTTCAACCCTTGCGTCCATGCATTGATATCTTCCTCCATCTCCCTGCTGCCAATAGAGTCGATTCCGGATGAATCATTGCTGTTAATAATGGCTTCTACCTCTTGACATTGCCCTAATACAGTTCCACTAGGAATTTTTACTGATGATCTAAAGTCATTCAATACTCTCACTGGGATGCGTCCATTCTTTCGTGTCTTAGCCAGGGTTTTTCCAATAAGTAAGTCCAGTGTAGAATTTTGAGCTGCTTCGACAACCCACAATTTGTTTGTCCCACAATCTCCATTAATTTTCGCCCAAACAACTGCTTCTGACTTCGGTGGAATCAGTTCATTGCCTTCTAAGACCACTTGGTTGCTGCTGTTAGTGAAATCATAGCCAATGCTTAGTGGTACTTCCATGTTCTTATACTCCATAACCTTGTTATTCAAGTCGATCTTGATACCTTCATTCATCAAGAAGTCCACTCCTATGAGCTGTGTAACACCGTCACATTCCCTATTGAGACCTCACATGTTACTTCTCCCACCACTTGTGTGTCCTCACCAGTCGCCGTTTTCAATATTGCTCCAGGTAATGGTCTCACTTCTTTAGCGATCAGGTCACTTCGAAAGTGTGATGCGCTCGTCCATCCACATATCCACCAATAGTAATGTTGCTCGTTTTCCTACCAATTTGCGAGACGGAGATTATGGGGCATTCAATTGCAGGAACCAGCATACGCCCTTTTAGACTGGCTCGTTTTTGTTTAACGACTGAGAAGTTGATGGTTTATCCTCCTCAGCCTTCCGTTTGCGCTATCCTTCCTGTATGCTGGAACCCGTTTTGCATTCGCCTGCGAAGTGACCAGGCTTTCCACATTTAAAGCATTTCCCAGCCTGATTCTTGCCACCAGGAGAACGATTCATTCCTTCTAACGACTTCAGAGTTCTCAATATTTCGGTCATCACATCTGCTGTTTCAACCTCCACTTTATTGACTTTGTATGCTGGTCTGCTTATGAGTGCCGCCGTTTCACGTGTTTGAGCATACGCCACTGTTTCAGCGAATGTTAACTTTGGATTCGCATATGTCTCCCGCTTGGTATAAACGTCTTTTATGCCGCTGATGAATTTTTGTATTTTCACCCGTTCGAGATGCTCACCTGATGCGTCTTCGATGGCTGAATGAGCCAATCTCTCAATTTCCGAGGCATATTCCTGTAAAGATTTTTTGGGTTTTTGGTCGCGCTTTTCTAACTCCATCTGGTAAATTTGTTTTCTGTGTTCGCTACCATATCGTCTTTCCAGGGCTCGCATCAATCCGTCGTAATCATTTCTCTCATTATCAGGTACAGTTTGCAAAAGTTCTGCCGCAGGTCCTTCCAACACAACGAATAGTGCAGCAGATTTTTCCTCCATGCTCCATTTATTGGTTTCAGCCGTCTTCTCAAACTGGAGCTTAAAGACTTGGAAGGGAATTTTTCCGTCAAAAGATGGTGTTTTTACATTGGGAGCGTTCACTGAAGTGGTTGGACGATTTAACTGCAAATCCCGAGAACGACCTTCCAATGTGTTGACTTTGACTTCAATTAACTCTTCCATTTTTTCTTGCCGACCTTCCAATTTGTTCACTTTGGTCTCAATTAGCTCCTCTATTTTGTCTTGCCGCTCCTCGATTTGATCCTGTCTTTCCTTAAGTTCCGCATTGTCTCTCACCAGATTTTGCTGTATTTGTGCGATTGTTCCTTTTAATCCATCAAACTTTGCATCCATCTTTTGTGATATGCTGGCATCGATTTGTGAAATTGCATTCAACAACATGTTCATGTCCATACCGGTAGATGAGCCAGGGGCATTTTCTTGAATCTTACCTGATGGCTGCTCCAACCCCTTCGCAGAATCAATAGATTCTTCTTTGTCAATGTCCTTCAAGGATACATCTTCATCCTCGCGACGGAATTCGTACTGGTTCAAATCGATGCCTTCGACTTCCATTGCTTCTCGCACTCTCGATTGCAGCTCTGCCTTATTTCCAGTTGTAGACAATCCTCGCTTGGCCACCTCCTTCTTGAGAAGAGGTATCGTCAAATCTTGGATCTTCACCATTTTCGATTACTATCCTTTGGAATTTATTTAACAATCCCACTTCTGACACCAATTGTTACGATCTTGCTGATTTACCTCGATGATTTCCCAAATCCTTCGGGTACGACCTCTGGATTGTTAAATAAAATCGCCAACTTAATTTGCAGTTTCTTTATTTATAAAGAATTTAATTAATGTCCTTTTGATTACTCAGTAATTCACAATTCAATTACAGTTTACTTTACTATTTACAATCACTTGTATATAACTTTCACAATGTACTTCAATGTAATGTAACCTCCACGAGTTTAATTCACGACTGATTGCTGACTAACTCCTCAGCAGTCGTATGTCGCCCTTATATACTTGTTTGCTGCTTGAAAACGAAACCCCCGGAATAATCGCGTCGTTACGATAATCGCGTCTCGTTACGATAATCGTCGTTTACGATAATCGCCTCGTTTACGCTCTAGAACGTGCCAGTTGTCGGCTCCTCTCTTTCATCTGACATTCGCTTCGCATTTTCGCCACACTGCCCTCCACCTAAGTCTGATCGTCCCGATCAGACACATTCGCTGTTCCAAACGCAGCAAGCCTCTCTAGGTGGACCACTTTCATCTTGTTTCTCGGCCTCGCCACAATTTGTATTCGATGCACTACGTCGTTTAGTCGTTTGATTATCTTGTATGGACCTTCCCAATTGCATTGAAGTTTTGGGGACAAACCTCTCTTTCGTTGTGGATTGTACAGCAACACCAAATCTCCATTTTGGAAGCCTTCGGAGTTCATCGCCTTGTCATACCTAGCCTTCATTTTGTCACTCATAATTTGAGTTCGCTGCCTCACAAGAGCATGTATCTCTCTTAATTCTTCCTCGAGAACAGTAGACGCTTCCTTCCCAATTCTTCTCGCATCACCAGTTATTCCAAATTTTAAATCGCTGGGCAACCGAAGTTCACTACCAAACAGTATCCTGGCAGGTGTTTGACCTGTTGTTTCATGCACTGCGGACCGATATCCCGTTAAGAAAAACGGTATGTGTACATCCCAATCATCTTGATTCTTGTCCACTACTTTCCGCAAGTGCTCTTCCAGGGTCCGGTTGAATCGCTCTACCATGCCATCTGATTGAGGATGCAGGGCTGTCGTTCGTGTTTTCCGAATACCAAGTATCTGGCACATCTCTTGGAACAGCGCCGCTTCAAAGTTTCTTCCTTGGTCTGAGTGCAATTCTATAGGCGCACCGTATCTGGTAACTCAATTGTGAGTGAATGCATCCGCAACTGTTTTCGCTTCCTGGTTTGGAATTGGGTAGACCTCAGGCCATTTACTAAAGTAGTCCATAACCACAAGAACGTATTTGCGTCCTTGTCTGCTCATAGGGAATGGACCGGCTACATCCATGGCAACCTGAGTTATACTGCTTCATCTGCCCATGACTTCGTGACTTTGGCCCTATAGCTGCAATGCACTCCGTGCAATTAGCAATCCACTCAGCGACCGATTGACGACAGCCAACCCAATAGAACCGCTGCTTGATCTTCTCCAGCGTTTTGTAATGCCTAGGTGCCCTCCACTAGGACCATTATGGAATTCCTTAAGAACATCCGGAATTCTTAACCTCGGAACTACTATAAGCTTCCGAGAGCACTGGCCATCTTCACTTTCCCATACTCTATGCCAACAGCCAGATATCAACTCTAAACTGTTCCATTGTACCCAGTATGCCTTCGCGATGGAACTTCCCTTTGCCATTTGTTCCTTACTTGGCCGTCTGTTCACCTCCAATCCATTACCAATTCTGGGTCTTCTTGCTGACATTTTCTTAAGTGGCTTGCCTCTCACTTTCCTGCTCCTGTAATTGTTATTCACTGGACGTCTATTATGCCCTCAGCTTTTGAGCATCGTTTGCGTCGTCTTTCCTCTCTGTTGGAGCCCGACTGGCATTCGCGTGCGAAGTGACCCGCTTCTCCGCAACTGAAGCACTTCGCAACCTGATTCTTAACACCAGAACGAATCATTCCTTCTATCGACTTCAGAGTTTTCAATATTTCAGTCCTCACATCTGGTGTTTCTACCTCCAAACGCTTCACTTTGTAGGCTGGCTTACATAGCAGTGCCGCTGTTTCACGTGTCTGAGCATACGCAACAGTTTCAGCGAATGTTAACTTTGGATTCGCAAAAGTCTCTCGCTTGGTGTACACGTCTTGAATTTCGCTGATGAACCTCTGGAATTTTAATCTTTCGAGATATTTACCCGATGCGTGCCCAGTGGCTAAATGAGCCAATCTCTCGATTTCAAAAGCATATTCCTGCAGAGATTTATTGTGTTTTTGGTCACGGTGTTCCAGCTCCTTTTGATAAATTTGCCTCCTATGCTCGCAACCATATCGTCTTTCCAGGGCTCGCACTACTGCGCCATAGTTATCTCTCTCATACTCAGAAATAGTCAGCAAAATCTCCGCTGCAGGTCCCTTCAACGCAACAAATAGCGCAGCGGATTTTTCCTCGATGGTCCAATTATTTAACTCAGCCGTCTTCTCGATCTGTAATGGAGCTGTGCCGTCAAAGGATGGTGCTTCTACCCACGGGCTGTTCATCGCTCTGGCTGGACGGCGCAAATGCAAATCTCGGACACGTCGCTCGAGCTCGTTGATTTTGGTCATAATTAGCTGCTCCATTTTGTCATGCCGCTCCTCGATTTGATTCTGTCTTTCCCTAAGTTCTGCATTCTCTTTCACCAGATCTTGCTGTATTTATGCGATTATCTTTCCTAAAGATGATATCTGCTCGCTCTGTTCAACCATTCATGCATCCAACTTTTGTGACAGCATGGCATTCCGAGCATCCACCTTTTGTGACATGTTGGCATTGATTTGTGAAATTGCAGTCAACAACATGTTCATGTCCATACCGGTAGATGAGCCAGGAGCATTTTGTCGAATCTTACTTGAGGGCTGCTCCAACTCCTTCGCGGAATCACTAACCTCTTCCTTGCCAACATCTTTCAGGGATACATCTTCATCCTTGCGGCTGAATTCGTATTGGTCCAAGTCGATACCTTCGACTTCCATTGTTTCTCGCAGTCTCGAATGCAGCTCTGCCTTATTTCCTGTTGTAGACAATCCTCGCTTTGCCAACTCCTTCTTGAGAGGAGGTATCGTCAATTCCTGAATCTTCACCATCTTTCAACTATTATTCTTATGGATTTATTTAACAATCCCACTTCTGACACCAATTGTTACGATCTTGCTGATTGACCTCGATGGTTTCCCAAATCTTTCGGGTTCGACCTCTGGATTTTTAAATAAAATCGCCAACTTAATTTGCAGTTTCTTTATTTATAAAGAATTTAATTAATGTCCTTTTGATTACTCAGTAATTCACAATTCAATTACAATTTACTTTACTATTTACAATCACTTGTATACAAATTCCACAATGTACTGTTTATTACTTTACTGCAACGCTCTTCTTCACGACTGATTCACGACTGATCACTATGCAGTCGTGTGTCGCCCTTATAAAAAACTCCCGGTTGCTCGCAACCAACCGTCTAGAATAATCGAATCTCTCTTTTTACGAATATTCTCGAATTCGCTTTAGAACATGCCAGTTGTCGGCTTCTCCCTTTCATCTGTCATTCGCTTCGCATTTTCGCCACAATACATTCTCTGGAAGAGAGATGCCACTGAAACAAAAACCATATTAGAAAATGTAGCAAAAGACATCTGCAATTGGTCCAAATACTCTGGAGCCAAAATATCTCTAGATAAAACAAAAAACTTTCATGTGTTTAGAAAGCGCAAATGCGACTTCAACAACCTTAAAGTAAAAATTGACAATTTTGAACTAGAAAACGTTAAACAACTTAAAATATTAGGTATTATTTTCTCCAATAACTACAGATGGAACAGCCATTGTTTAGAGTTAAAAAAAGTCATTAGCTGCCAGAGTAAACTTAATTACATACCATATTAGTTTTAAGTGGAATAGACTATGGGCTTTATCTCTACGGCAAATCTCCGAAAACCACACTGAAAATATTCACTCCGCTTTACTACCAAGCCGCAAGAGCGTGTATCTACGCCTACAGAACAACAACTATAAGGAACATACTGGCAGAAGCAAGCTTACCTACAATTAAAGAAAAAATCCACCACAATCTTGCACGACTAATTCCCAAAGTCCTATTTGCAAGTGACTCCATAGTCAACAGAGTAACACCCCAAGATTACTATCAAGCCTACAAACAATACTTAATACCGCCACAAACTTGTGACTGTCCTACGTAGAATACGATCCCCAAATTAACAATCCACCTTGGAAAATCAAAAGGGCATCATGCGACCTAAGCCTCTCTAGCCTTAAAAAAACAAGACACCTCTCCTACCATCTACCAACAGCTCTTTCAAGAACGCAAAACACACTACGAGTCAGAAAATTGGACACTGTGGTACACGGATGGGTCTAAAAATAACGATAAACCTGCAAGTTACGCAATTGTAGACACAAATGGTCAAACCTTGAGGGTACAAATCCTAACAGACATTGCCTCAGCTTTTACCACCGAAGCAGTTGCTATACAGACCGCATTATCCATGGCACTAGAAGAAAATATTAAAGTAATAATTTGCACCGACAGTATGTCTGTTTTGAAAGCAGTACTTAACCCAAGAACAACTTCAAAGATAATCCAGCTAATCAGAGATAATCTCATTAATAATAGCGAGAAAGTCAGACTCCTTTGGACACCCGGACACGTAAACCTCTCGGGTGATGAAGCAGCAGATATTGCAGCCAAGTCGACTAGCAACCTCCCTGTCACTTCGAACAGCACAATTGAAGAAATAGATATGCGTCGATTTATTCTACAACAACTACGGAAGGACGACATAGAAAAATTGCACAGCTACAATCATCATCACTACAAAGCAATGAATCAAAATCTGGTTACTCCAATCTACCCAACAAACGTCTCGAAAAAACAAATTGAAATATACTCCCGCATTCGCCTTGGCCATACCCGCTACACGCATCAATATCTAGTCTCACGACGCCCAATCCCACCATGTGCATTCTGCCAAAACGCATTAACTTTGAAACACATCTTCGCTGATTGTACCGCCATACAAGCAATTAGAAGCACCTTTATCAAAGAAAATTGGTTAAACATATTAAAAAACCCTACAAATGACAACCTGAAATCCGTATTTAACTTCACTAAAGTCATCAAAGCCAAAATTTAATAATTAGAATAGCAATTAACTATCATTTTATATTTACGCTTAAGCTATAGTATAGACAGAGTATAAAGGAGTATGGAAACTCTTTTTTTTTTTAATATTTGATGTACAAAATTCAACTCTCATACGCCCTCATTGCAAAATAGCATCACGAGATGTCGCATGGATCGTTCGGTATGGTGAAATGAAATTTGCGTGCAAGGGTTTGCACAGGGGCAAAAAATTAATTAATCTCGTAAAGTACTATATTTCTTTTAGTATTAATATACGTAGTATATGTAGTAGTAATAATTTCAAATAATTTGTTTTTCACTCTGAGTGCGTTTAATTACATATGATTTTTAAATATGATATGTTAAAAATATAGTACTAATTCACCTAGCTCTAATTGACTGATACCATTTCGTTAAACTGAGAATATTTTGTTTAGTACCTTTTATATTTGGTTCTGATAAAGAAAAGAAGGGGGAAATTTAGTTGCCTATTTAATAAAATTTAGCAAGAAAAGTATAATAGGAAAAAAGAAAAATTAAGTCAAACAATATTTGGTATTTTCTTCTATGTCTATTATTAATTACAATATTACATTTTTGACTTTCACAAATTTTACTTCATACTTTTTCTGTACAAGATAACCCTGTTGAAAATTAATTGTTTGTGTTTTAATAGCTTTATATATGTCTGCACCATGAATATGTTATTGAAAGCTTTGTATTTAATAAATTTATTAAAAATCGGTCGCGCTCCCCTTTTCATACCTATTTCAATATTATAAAAAAGTTCAATCTGTTCAAATGATCCTATTCCAAATAAGTAACAAAGCTATTTCCTTAATTTTTTTTATTTACTGAAAATAATTTAAAGTTCATCAGTATAAAATTATATATTATACATTAACATATGTAATTAATACCTCCACTCAGATGGTTAAATATTTTCACATAGCTCCTGGCAACAGGTTTTTCCAATTCCATATACACGGCTTTCAGTTTTCTGACAATCTACAGGCGCTATAATTTTCAGAAACAAAATATTTTTATTTCAAATACTTGTCACTTATGTGTTTTTCTAGTGAGCAAACAATTAACCAAAATTTATCGTAATGTAAAAATGCCATTGCCCGCATTCATGCGATCTTAGCTCAGCAACGTATAGGGGTACAATTGCCAAATTTGCCACCACATTGTATCATCACGTTTCCCACATTATTAGTCGACTCTCGTCCACGCAAGCCATTCCTAAATAAAACAGTAAATCGAAGAATTAAGCTCTGCGATATCTTTGAGCTCTATAAGGCATTATGTAATTAAATAAAATTGCATCAGCAGCTTTGTTTCCCACGCGCAACACTTACTGTAAAACGGAAAAGTCGCCGAAAAACGTCCCACTTTTAGTCCTACACTAATCTTCATTTTGTCAAAACATGATGGACCTTGTGCCAGGTCATAAGCTTCACTAGACAGCGGCATTGTTTTCCAGCATATAATATATAGCTCTCGACTTCTTGTGTGTAAAGTACACAAGCGCGGTATTTCACTTTCCTCAATGTTTTTTTCTTTCATGTGCAGTGTGCTTTGTAAGTTGTGGGATTTATCGTCCTGCGAATAACACATAATTTTGTATTGTGCTGGTAACTTCCGCACATATCCATTATGTTCTGCAATATTTAATAGCAAATATTACTAATGTACAAAGATTTAATAATTTTATTACATACCTTTATTTGATAGCGTCTACAAACTTCTTTGAAAAATAATATTTATATGATATTCACCCCGACAAGGTTGCTTATAATCATACTACTTATTTTTTTGGTGAATTTCTATTTAGTTACAATTTGAACAAAAAAGACTAAAATAAAACTTCGAATATCACGATTATTTCAATATAATATTAAAGTATATATAGAATATTTTTATAAGGGCTATATATCCTATCGACAAAATATAAAATATATTCATGAAATGAAAATTTTTAGGAAAACTATTTATTAAGTTGTTTAACGAAATATCAAAGCGACCTTGAGCTGCGCTATATTCCACCATACTAGCTGTCAAAATCTAAATTCAACGCCTATACGTCCTTGTCAAATACATAGGCTGTTCTCAGCTGTGGGCTGGTTCCTGGAAATCACCTGATAGTTTCCATACTCCCTTATACTCTGGTATAGAGCTGATAGCCCTGGCAGCTAGTGCTCAATCCTTTTTAACATGTTAATTTATTTAATTTGTTAATAAATCATAATAATAATAATATCAGTCAAAGAGGAAGTTAGTAAGTAAGCGATGATCGCCTGTGCAGATGTGGGGTAGTAAGAACAAGTGAACACAAATTTCACGTCAACCAGACGCATACGCGTTCTATGAAGTGGTAGCTTAAGTGTTTAATGCTTACGTCACGGAATAAGTCAGCTGTTTGCCATTGCATTTTTTGTTTTTACCAAAGCGAATACATTTTAACTTTAATAGATCTTCTTGTTTACATCAGAGAAGTTATTCGCTAATAGTTTGGTTTGTGGGTGATAATAACTATAAAAAATTGAGCGATGTCAATTTCACGACCAGGTTTTTAGAATAATAAAATATATTTACTAATTAACTACAATGACTTCTTACAGATGAGGTATATCACTTCCCAAATAATCTTCCAATTGAATTGAGCTACAAAAATACGCAAACATATTCCAAGTGTAGCTCATACGATCCTAAAGCTATTGCACAAGGTTTTGTTTGGCATCAAATAATAGTACAGCATCACGGTAAAATTCGAGGTCGCGATGGTGCTCAGGAAATTTTGGACGCTATTTTTGCTGCTGTTGAAGGGGAAGAATTCTTTCCAATTGCGTACCGGGTATATATAACTAATTTAATTTGTTTTATCCATTTGTCAACTTACTCTTGAGTGGTCAGTGACTCCCACATTGTAAAATTTATAGTGTCGTGTAATAATAACCACAAAATTATGATGTTATATACGTAGTTTATATATTCTAGTCTAACTATTAATGTTTTTATATTGCAGCGAGGCTCTAAAGAAGACCGTTTCCTAATACGGCAGTGTAAAGCCGCTATTAACAAGCTATTTGAGCAAAATCTTCGCATTCAGCTTTCTGACGCATCTTTTGTCCAACTTCAAATACAGTTCAATGTGGGAGAATTCAAATTTGGGCAAATCTCACCGTACACAAAGCTTACGGAAGCACTTAGCCGTCTTTATACATGTATGGAGCGCATAAATGGTGTAGACGGCATTCTAAACTTATGTCGTTTCAACTCTAATCCGGAATTTGTTGACTTAGTAGTTAACCTGGGTAGCCGTGGTGTGTTTGACGTTGTTTGTAATCAGATTTATCGCAATGATGAGAAATTTCGCCTGGTGAATGGACTGATTCTTAGTGACAATGGTATCACCAGTTTAGCACCTTTAACTGTTTTTGCTGGCGTCGAATTTGCATTCTTGGATCTAAGGAGAAATAAAGTAAATATTAATAAGTGTATATAGTATTGCATTTGGCATAACATTAATCCACATAACTAATTTTCTTATAAGTCCATATGTCTGTGCGTTCTAAACAACTATCTGTACTTGTAATTATAGATTGTTTCTTCGTCCCGTTTATGCCGAGATTTGAGCGATGTTAAAGCCGATGAAATTTTGTTGGCAGGCAACCCAATCACAACTGCCAGCAACTATCCCGACTGCTTAAGGCCTATTTTAAAAAATTATAAGCAAATTGTACACCCTTACATGAATTTATTTTGGCTATAGCTATTGCATTTAATGAGCTGTTAATTTTTTGCCTTTAAAGGATGGTATACCTGCTGAAAACCTATCAAAAGACTACACACCATTGGACTACGAAGTCGACGGTAACCGTGAGGGGTTTCGTGTTGATCTTACAAATAGGGAAATTATGCTTAAATTTCAAAACAGTAGTGATTGGCATTCGGTCATGGTAAATGATTAGCAATGGTTTAAAATCAAACTAATAGTAATACCGTTTGCATATTACAGATACCTGATCCGGAACATGAATTTTCAAAGGAAGAAATCTTTGATTATTTCTTTATTACTGTGTCGCCAACGCTATCGGACATATATCCCTGTTATTATAAAGTAAATATTTGGATGCAAACGAACTAGAAGCTTGTTATGTATTTATATTAATATGTAAATATAATGTGTTATTTATAGTTTTCTGGTGGCGAACATCAGTTTCTTTTGCGCCAATGCTTCGATCAACTGAAATACTTAGTTGATATTTGTAAAATGGAGATAAATATTCCACGATTGAGCACTGATTTGGATAACCAGTCTGCTCTCTCAGAAATTCAAATAGATAAAACTTTGAGGTATTATTTAGTTATGAATATTAGACCGTTTAAACATGGTCAAATAGAACCAATTGACTGTATTGATAAGGCTCTCACCCGTCGTTTTAACGGTATTAATAGGCAGTTAAATTTGGACAATTTTCAGAATATTGAAGGTAAACGAAATCTTATCTCATACTTCTATCTGATAGATTAAAACTCACATTTAAATTATAGGTCTAGAAAATATCGTTATTAATTTCAGCTCACCGAAAATTCTCAGTCGCGTTCTTATGCAGGCATCGCGGAAATGTTTAACGAGTTGTGTAGAACTGCGATTGGCTCACAATAAAATTACCAATGCTAACATGTCGAAAGTATTGAGTTTAATGAGTAATTTAAAAGCTATAGATTTGGGTAATAACTGGATATTGGACTTAGAAGATGTTAAAGATCTTTCTTTGCTTGGCTTGAAGACCTTACGTTTGGATGGTAATCCTTTGTGCACTAAATATACGTTCGCTGGTGAATACATAAAAGCTGTGCGAAGACATTTTCCTGAGCTGACAAAATTGGTAAGTTTTTAAACCCCTAGTCCACATTATACTTTTTCACCCCGCAATAATTCTAGGGCATCCCATAAGGACAAAAATGTATCGAATTAATACAATTTTGCTCTGGCTGAAACAGTTATTACTTTTTTTTAAATGATATCTATTAAAAACTGCAAAAATGTTTTTTTCTCTTTTTTATGACGGATTCTTTGGCATCACCTGTAGAGATTTCTTAATTGATTACTGTGACATTATGGAAAGTTGTCATGCTATTATACAGATGCAAGCAAGTCTTTGAAGATTTGTTATTGCTGTTTTTATCTTAGTGAACTCTTGCTGATCATTCGACTAAAGCACCCGCCAACTAAAATGTTGTGTGTTTCGTGAGGTTTCTCAAAAGTTATAATTATTATCACTGAGTTGATTTGGTTTTGTGTTTTTCTGGCAGGGTGGATACTAGATTTATATTGGAACGAATTTTCCTCATCCCTTATCAATTTTGGTTTTGTAACAAATCAAGCACTGAAGATGGCGGTTTGCCGAAACCGGTTTGTTACAAAACCAAAATTGACAAAGGATGACGAAAATTCCTTCCAATATAAATCTAATTATTATCACATTTTTCAATGAAATATTTTCATTACTGTAATTGCCTCCTTGTGAATTATTTAAAAAAAAAAAATAATTGAAGCGACTTTTGTTGTTGTTGTTGTTGTTGTAACCGCAGAAAATTCTCCAAATGGGAGTGACAGTCCTTGGCCGGGCCGTTCCGGTATAAAGACCCGACTGTCGCGGGAACTATGGATTTTAGTCAGCTCTTACGACAGCATGCCTTACCGCGGGTAAATTCTTGAACCCCTAACCCGCAGGGGGTAAGCGACTTTTGTAATCTTCATTGGTTCGCAACCGACTCCTTTGAGATTTTACTTAAAATTTTCAGACACATCAATAACCGTTGACATTACAATAATTGGATAAGAATACTCCATTATCCTCTCTAGGATCACTAAGATTAAAGAATTTCTCCAGTAATCCACTGCGTTAAAGTAAAATAGACAGTGCGTGTTTTTACCTAGCCCCATATGTACTGTAAAGTTATATAAATTTTTTCAGACATCCGCTGTACGGATGAGTTGATACGTAGACAGAGAGCTCATTATTTAACATATGATATGTTTTATATAAAAATGTACATATATATGTATTTATGTCTATATTTCTGTTTATCATTTAATGCTTTTGTCCACAATAAATTACATACATATATAAAATTTAAAATCAAATGATATTTTCCAGGATAACATTGAAATTAAAAATAAAGGTTTCCTGAACTATCAAAAGAATTTTCTTTGCGATGTAAAAGGCTACGAGTTTGTCGATGACTTTGTACCACATTATTTTAAGATATTTGATTCTCTTGAGCGGCAGAGTTTAAAGGGTATGTTGCACAATTAATCATTCTTTTATTTTCTCCATTATTGCTAATGTAATTTGGTTTCAGAACTGTACCATCCAAATGCAATTTTTACTTCTTCATTTAATTATCGCATTGGGCAAATGACAACACAGAATTTTAAACGTATATCTAAATACTGTGAAAACAGCCGCAATATATTCAAAATATCAGATCTTTCACGTGCACATACAAGCGTACACCTGGGCACAAATCAAATTATGCAAGTTTTCTTCGAATTGCCCAGCATGCTACATGATACGCTAACTTTTAACACAGATACAACGATCTACAACGTAAGTATTGCAAACCACTTTTTTACTTTTGACTCCTAATTATTTTTGATATTTTGAGTTCTGTCGTCTTAATTTATGATTATGTAATTGATTCGTCATTTAGATTCTTAAAGAACGAAACTATATATATATATATTATGCATTGCGGCTTAAAATCTGTTTTAGTTTAAGCATTGAATATAGACATGTTTCATAATTAAGAAAATAAATTTTAACACATTATTTTCAAAACTATGTGGAATTAGTGAAGTTTGTCAAAATCCAATCAATATAAGAATCAAAATATAGCTTCATTCATGTTACAGTCCAGTTGGTCACTTCATAAAATGGAGGTCATTCCTTGCGGATACTTATACTCATACAGCTCATCAAGTGGTCATAACTTTTTCGCAAAACTATTCTCTTGAAAATCTCAAATTGATTTGAATTAACTTAATATTTTGCTTGATATTCCTTAATCTGCTACCTCCTCAAATTCTTGGAGTATTAGTTTCTGGCTGTTAGTTGAAAATGTTGTTGTGAACTAAAGTTGTTGTTGTGAACTTAAAGTAACCGGAGGATGAAATAGAGCTGCGTATTCTCGTTGTTGTTGTTGTGTATTAACCGCAAAAATATTTCCCAAATTGGTTTTCAAAGAATATTGTGGGAGTTCTGGTATAAAGTCCCGACTGTCGTGGGAACTATTGGTTTTTAGTCGCCTCTTACGACCAGGCATGCCCTACCGCGACTAAATTCTTGAAGCCCTAACCCTCAGGGGCATGTATATGCTCGTATACATATATGCTTAAGTTTGTTGCGGGCTAAAACAATAATACCAAATTAACTAAAGTGTTTTTCAGATAAATTAAATTTTTTTTTCTAAAAATAATTTCATTTCATATTCATATTTTAAAACCCCACCTCTATTTTATATTAATGAATTTAATTTTCCATTTAAATACAATATTTCCTTCTAAAAAAATTTATAATAACAATATTTTATTTTATAGGAAGATATGATAGTGATAACTATTTCAGGCGTATTTTATGATTTAGCACCAAGCATGATGGATAATGACATATTAATGGGATTTACGCGAACATTTGTTGTTATTCCAGTGGAAAAGCGTATGGTAAATGTATTTATACGAAAATTGTTCTGTTCACTAACCTTCATATCCTTTTAACAGGGCATTCTCAAAAGAGCTTTCAAATATCAAATTGTTAATGAACAGCTCAGTATTTATAACCCAACAGCTCACCAGATGAAAACTGCATTTAAATGTTCCAAAAAGGAATGTCAAGATAACGACAATGAAGTAACGGTTTCTGATAAGGAAGCCTTGATTGTTATGTTTCAGGAAATTACAAACCTTAAATCAGTATGGTGTACTCGGTAAGGAAATTCAAAATATGAAATCTAATTTCATATAATAAATATGTATTCTAATATATTTTTTAGTTTCCTGGAAGATGCCAAGTGGGATTTTAAAAAGTCTCTATTGCTTTTCTTAACTTTTTGTGATAAAAAACAAATCCCTGAGACGGCTTTTATTTAATGCGAATAAACTTATTTTGTTTTGCTACAAATTTGTAATTTTTTGTATTACAGTTAAAAAATTAAATTGATAAATATACCAACGCTCTCTTTTTTAATTAATTTAATTTAAATTGAACAATGATTCCTGTTGTTGTTGTTGTTGTTGTTGTTGTTGTACCGGCATCGCCGAAGGGGTGACAGCCCTTGGCCGGATAAAATCCGGGTCAACTCCGGTGCATAGAACCGGCTGTCGTGAGTAGAACCGGCTGTCGGCTGATAACAATGATTCCTAGAGTATAATTGTATATGTATATGTGCGTAGTATATGCACCCACGTCCTATAGAGGTAAAGAACAAGAATGCACTTTTATGTTGTTGTTGTAGCCGCAGAAAATTCTCCAAATGGGGCTTCGGGGAACATTGCGGGAGCGACAGTCCTTGGCCGGATAAAAATCCGGATCGTTCCTGTATAAAAATCCGACTGTCGCGGGAACTATGGATTTTAGTCGGCTCTTACGACAGGCATGCCTTACCGCGGGTAAATTCTGGAACCCCGAACCCGCAGGGGCAAGAATGCACTTTTATATTTACCAATGCTAACATGAATCAAACATAAATCCTAAGACTTTCATTTATTGATTTCAAGTACTTTTCTACAGTGTCCCCACTGAAGAGATGCCGATTCGATTTGTATACCTTTCATGAAGAAGAAAAGGTACAGTAACATTGGCCAGAAGTTTGTATGTAAGTACCATCGTCCGTCGGTCTGTTTGAATGCAAACTAGTCTCAGTTTTGAGTTATTTCAACAAAACTTAGAATGTGGGTGCATTTTAGTAAAGTATTGATCATTTGTTGTAGCCATCCAGATCGGTCGACTACATCATATAGCTGGCATGCAATCGATTTGAAGCATCTAAGGACATGAAAAACATTGGTACTAAAAATCGTCGAAATCGGATTATAACATATACATACATATATACATACATAGCTCTCACTCAACCTAATTGTTCGAATATTCCATTTTGGATTATAACTCTCCCAATTCTCCAAGTCAAAATTTGACAATATTAATGAAAGGTAATATGACTTCGGCATAGTCAAAGACAGTTTTGCTCATTTTATTCCCAAATACTTTGTGTTTGAATTATTTTAAAATTATAAAAATAAAAAAAATATTTGCATTTTTTCTTTTTTTAAATTCATAAAGGATGTATATATATGTACATACGTATGTACTTAAAAGAATAATAAAAACGATTTTGGAATGTATTTACACGATATCCAAATTATACCTTTCATGTACATGAAATGGTATATTAACTTTGGACCGAAGTATGTACATATGTACGTAAGTACCAAAAGGAGAAAAGATAGACCCAACTAGTGTCTGAGTTTTTGAGATATTTCAACCAAATTTTGTAGGCAGATGCTCTGAGAAATTGGCCAGATCGGACCACAACATATGACTGATTTTCAGATTTAAAACTTTGTGCTATAAATCGGTCAAAAAAGCATCTACGAACGTGAAACTTGTGTTACACACACATATTAAGAACCGCTGAAACTTGACACTTCTTTGAAATCGAATGACTATATCATATAGCCCCCTATAATCGATTTATTAAAATATTAGGATTTGGGTAAAAAATCCGCAAAAAAGGAATCAAAGAGTGTGAAATTGGAAATTCTATATACGTGAATTCATGTTTATATTGACACTGAAAATCATTGAAATCGAATTTTGCAATTTACAATAAATTTGATATGTACATACATATGTATGTACATACATGAACGATATAAAGACTTCGGCCGAAGGCAGCCCTTCTTTCTTGTTTTTCTAATAATTTTTGTAAAATGGTAGAGTTGAATGGAATAAATGAAAAATATATGAATGAATAAAAAATATATAATTTTTTTTTCCTTATTAAAAAAATATGAAATAAGGGGCACCACATTTTTAGCTGCAACTGAAAGTCTATTCATTTGCTGGAGAAACCTTAAGACACATGCCACATTTTAGAGGAAGAGGAGGAGTAGCTGAAGATGAAGTAAGATCGAATAAAGGAAACAATACAATTGCAACCACAATAACAATAATATTACTTTTTTCTCCCTTAAAAATGAAATGAAATGTATTGTATGTATATTTTTAAAACTATATGCCGAGCCGTATTCAAAAGAAGTTTTAGAAGCTAATTTATTATTGTATGAGAGAAGCACGATGGTACTAGACTCGAAAAATTTAACGACACTTATCAAATAATGATCTAATGTCATAACAAAAAATAAAAAAAGGAAATTTGCCAAAAAAAAATTTGTTTTACTATGGTATTGCCCTAAATAACAATGCAATACCATAGTAAAACAAATTTTTTTTTACGTCTCTTAGTAGCTCCAAATAGAAAAGCAGCTAATACCGACGATATCAAAAGATATGCAACCTAATGCGCCGACTAGGAAAGCTTTATCGGTATCAAAATCAATGAAAAGTTAGAAGTATTTTTAATTATATTACTTATAATTGAGAAAAGTCAATCAAATTATGTTTTTCAATAAAATTTTGCCTCTACTACAATATTACCCGAAACCTCATATCTGAAAAATCTATTATATGGTAAAGCCCTCATATCATATAGTCTTCTAATCTTTAATTCATTATATGAGTGCAATTGAAATACCAAATTCCATGTTCTTAACTGCTTTATTGACGTATTAATTATCTAAAGCCTAACATCTGAACAAATCGGTTGGATGATAACTATATGTTATAGTGGTCGAATTTTGACGGTTTTCAGTACCAATTTTTAAATCATTAAATATGTGTAGAATACCATATTTTATTTTCTGAGATGCTTTATTGAAGTATTTCATATATCTGAACAATCGGCCGGTTCCGAAAAATTATCATTACATTATAAAAATACATCCACATACTAAGCTTCGTTAAAATATCTCAAAAATAAGAGACTAGTTTGCCATGCTAACAATACAGCGAAATAAGTTATACTTCTAGTGAGTGGTCCACAACCACACTCCTTTTTCTTATTTCTGACACACTATAACTGATTTGCATTGTAATATATCCATTTGCTTATTATCATCTTTTCTGCTTCCATCAGTGGGTGATGTATCGAATACTTTCAAAGTTGTTGTATTTTCGTTCGCCAATCTTAATCGTTATCTCTGAATTCGCTTACATAAATATTTGAAGACCGCCGTATTCTCGTACAGCTAATCGTTTCATCAACTGCGCCGTTTCATCCACAGACAAAGGACCGCTCTTTAACACTATAAAGTATAATCGTAACGATGAGCAACTTGTAGAGTTTGACATATTTTCGTCTAGATAAGACTTTACTAATTCAGTTCAAAGTGGCACCTGTTGGTAAGAGCGATTCAGCAAACCACACAGGCACAGGGTTACTTTTCCTTCACAAGTTGTATTTCCTTCTTGCTAGCTGTGGGTATTTTTCCTATCGTACCATGTTTTTTGCATGTGTTTTGTTGTTGTGCCGTTGCACGAGTAGGTAAAATTTCCTATCCGTGCACCGTAGCACGTATTTCCTAGACAAAGAGAATACCCCTATAGTATTATTTAATACTTTACTGGTATTTTTCCAACTAAACTTTTTCACCGTTTCTTCTGAAAACATTCATCAGACGTTTTGTTCGGTATTTACAAGTACTTCATAATTTTATCAAATGGCATTTAATGTTGTCGTTGGCTAGGGGTGCGAATGTAACGCACGTTCACGAGAATTTGAATGTGCAAATAACGTTAGCGAGGGATGTCACCCAGTCACTAAAGTGTAACACAGTAGCACGCGTTTGCATCATAGTAATGTATCTGCCCCACTCAATACGTTTACTCATTGGAAGCTTTCCGATGAGTTCGTCTAACAGCATCGGATTAGATATATAATGTTCAGCACCAGCTGACTGTAGGAAAGCACAGACGTTGTTCACTTTGGTCGCAAATGGTTTTAATCTACTCAAATTATTCTCTGAGACTGGAGAGATTTCTCTTATATGTGCTAGCTGGCTGCGAACTAGTTGCTCTGGGAGACCAAACTTAAAGTTCAGCTGCTCAATTATGCATCCGACGTTGCTAGGATGGATGAGCAATGATTTCACGGTCTCTCGGGCGTCACCTTTTAAGCACCTTTGAAGACGTTGGTTGTTGTCAAAGTTGCTGTACCCATACGCCGTTGTAGACCCAACAAACGCTGCATAAAACACAGACCAATCTTCTGGACGACCACTGAAATCGGGCAGATCAATTAACTTTTTTGGATGGTTTAGTGGATACTGTACGCTAGCATAGGCCCTTTTGGCTTGCGTTGTTGGTGACGGAACGCTCGTCGACTGCCATGAAAATACGTTACATGTGTGAAGCGTTGTTTGTGAATTATCGTACATAGCTGTGCTACTAACTGGATGTTGTACAGTACAGTAATTCACAGAAACGTTAGTTTGCAGCGCTTCAAGATGCGTTGGCGTTAACTGCGACGGCGGTTGCTCCGACTGTTGCGACGCTACTAATTGCGACTGTGTGACTACGCCGTTTGCATGAGTAACGGCGGAACTACCGTTGGTCGATAATGCTGGTCGAAGTACTTCATTTTCAGCTTCACGTTCGCGCAACTGTACCTGGGTGGTCTTCAAGGTGACCTCCAACATGGCTATGCGTCTCTCGATGTCATTTAAGTTACGACTATTGGATTTATCTTCGACGGCTTGGCGTGTAATTGGCGAGGTGTCCGTGGCAACTACGCTACTTACGGGCGCTGCTTCGTGGTGGCGTCCGCTGCATACGGTTGAAAAAACAAAAATTTATCAAAAACGTCGACAAATAACGAAGACAATGTGACGGCTATTACAGATATAGGCGATAGTGTTTCCTCAAGAATAAACTGCGGCTACTATTACGATTCAGCAGCACTTAAGCGGCGGGTTTATGAAATTCAAAATACTGGCGGCGATGACAAGTTCTGTTGCAAATGCTAACAAGGCATCGTTGCTGCTGGCACAGCGAAGTTAAGCTTTGCAACACAACGTTTAACAGCCGATGTACTGCTGGTAGCGCAGCAAAAAACAAGGCGACAGAACTGCTGGTAGCGCAGCAAAAAACAAGGCAGCAAAAAACGAGATAACAGCACTGCTGGTAGCGCAGCAAAAAACAAGGCGGCTGCTGATAGCACAGCTAAACTTGGCGGCTACGCTGCTGATAGCACAGCTAAAACAAGACGGCACTGCTGATGGCACAGCTAAAATAAGGTGGCTGCGCTGTCGTAGCGAAATAACATTTGTCGTTGGCTAGGGGTGCGAATGTAACGCAGATTCACGAGAATTTGAATGTGGTTATAACGTTCTAAAAAAAGGCATGACACATTTATTTTAATTCATAAAATAATAATACATAATACTCACCGCTGTATGCCCTTCTTGAACTCCAAATAACCATTGTAGAGGCTACAGTAGGCTGTACAATGCAAATAACGAATTAACGATTCTTAGCTGACGAGTTTAATCAAGGCGCATAAATTCGCCTTGACGAACAATCAAACGAAACGAATAGAAGGATAGGCACACAGCGATGAGTTTATAGTGATGCCAGTTTTTAAACTTTAATTATCTAGTTGCGTTCTGGGACAAATGTACATATTGTGGCGAAAATGCGAAGTGAATGACAGATGAAAGAGAGGAGCCGACAACTGGCACGTTCTAGAGCGTAAACGAGGCAATTATCGTAAACGACGATTATCGTAAACGACGCAATAATTCCAGGGGTTTCGTTTTCACGTAGCAAACAAGTATATAAGGACGACATACGACTGCAAGTCAGTCAGTCAGCAATCAGTCGTGAATCAGTTGTGAATTAAACTCGTGGAGGTTACATTACATTGAAGTAAAAAAACAGTACATTGTGAAAGTTATATACAAGTGATTGTAAATAGTAAAGTAAATTGTAATTGAATTGTGAATTACTGAGTAATCAAAAGGACATTAATTAAATTCTTTATAAATAAAGAAACTGCAAATTAAGTTGGCGATTTTATTTAACAATCCAGAGGTCGTACCCGAAGGATTTGGGAAATCATCGAGGTTAATCAGGAAGATCGTAACAATTGGTGTCAGAAGTGGGATTGTTACATAAATTCCAAAGGATAATTATTGAAATATGGTGAAGATTCAGGATTTGACGATACCTCCTCTCAAGAAGGAGTTGGCAAAGCGAGGATTGTCTACAACAGGAAATAGGGCAGAGCTGCAAACGCGACTGCGAGAAGCAATGGAAGTCGAACCAATACGAATTCCGCCGAGAGGATGATGATGTATCCTTGAAGGATGTTGACAAGGAAGAGGTTAGTGATTCTGCGAGGGAGTTGGAGCAGCCCTTGAGTAAGATTCAAGAAAAGGATCCTGTTTCATCTACGGGTATGGACATGAACATGTTATTGGCAGCAATATCACAAATCAATGCCAACATGTCACAAAATATGTCTGTAATGAACGCGAACATGTCACAAATCGATGCCAGCATATCACAAAAGATGGATGTACAGAATGCCAGCATGTCACAAAATATGGATGCAAAGTTTGGAGGATTAGAAGGAACCATCGCGCAAATACAGCAAAATCTGGAGAAAGACAATGCAGAACTTAAGGAAAGACAGGATCTAATTGAGAGCAAAGTCAACGAATTGCACGGTCTACAAGACAAAATAGAGGAGCTAATTGAGACCAAAGTGAACAACGCATTGGAAGGTCGTGTGCAGGATTTGCAGTTAAATCGTCCAACCACTTCAGTGAACTCTCCTAAGGTAAAAACACCATCTTTTGACGGAAAAATTCCTTTCCAAGTTTTCAAGCTCCAGTTTGAGAAGACGGCTGAAACAAATAAATGGAGCATGGAGGAAAAATCTGCTGCACTAACCGTTGCGTTGGAAGGACCTGCGGCAGAACTTTTGCAAACTGTACCTGATTATGAGAGAAATGATTACGACGGATTGATGCGAGCCCTGGAAAGATGCTATGGTAGCGAACACAGAAGACAAATTTACCAGATGGAGTTAGAAAAGCGTGACCAAAAACCCAACGAATCTCTACAGGAATATGCTTCCGAAATTGAGAGATTGGCTCATTTAGCCATTGGAGAGGCATCGGGTGAGCATTTCGAAAGGGTGAAAATACAAAAATTCATCAGCGGCATAAAAGACGTTTACACCAATCGAGAGACATATGCGAATCCAAAGTTAACATTCGCTGAAACAGTGACGTATGCTCAAACACGTGAAACGGCGGCACTCATAAGCAGACCAGCATACAAAGTCAATAAAGTGGAGGTTGAATCAGTAGATGTGATGACCGAAATATTGAGAACTCTGAAGTCGTTAGAAGGAATGAATCGTTCTGGTGGCAAGAATCAGGCTGGGAAATGCTTTAAATGTGGAAAGCCTGGTCACTTCGCACGCGAATGCAAAACGGGTTCCAGCATACAGGAAGGACAGCGCAAACGGAAGGCTGAGGAGGATAAACCATCAACTTCTCAGTCGTTAAACTAAAACGAGCCAGTCTAAACGGGCGTATGCTGGCTCCTGCAATTGAATGCCCCATAATCTCCGTCTCGCAAATTGGTAGGAAAACGAGCAACATTACTATTGGTGGATATGTGGATGGACGAGCGCGAAAATTAACAGTGGATACGGGCGCATCACACTCCATCATTCGAACTGATCTGATCGCTAAAGAAGTGAGACCATTACCTGGAGCAATATTGAAAACGGCGACTGGTGAGGACACACAAGTGGTGGGAGAAGTAACATGTGAGGTCTCAATAGGGAATGTGACGGTGTTACACAGCTTTATAGTCGCGCAGATCGTAGATGAGGTAATCATAGGAGTAGACTTCTTGATGGAGCAAGGCATCAAGATCGACTTGAATAACAAGGTTATTGAGTATAAGAACATGGAAGTACCACTAAGCATTGGCTACGATTCCACATACAGCAGCAAACAAGTGGTCTTAGAAGGCAGTGAACTGATTCCACCGAAGTCAGAAGCAGTTGTTTGGGCGAAAATTAATGGAGATTATGGGACAAACAAATTGTAGGTTGTCGAAGCAGCTCAAAATTCTACACTGGACTTACTTATTGGAAAAACCCTGGCTAAGACACAAAAGAATGGACGCATCCCAGTGAGAGTATTGAATGACTTCAGATCATCAGTAAAAATTCCTAGTGGAACTGTATTAGGGCAATGTCAAGAGGTAGAAGCCATTATTAACAGCAATGATTCATCCGGAATCGACTCTATTGGCAGCAGGGAGATGGAGGAAGATATCAATGCATGGACGCAAGGGGTGAACGACAAGTACAAGCACAAGGCCAGCCAGATGATCCGTAAACACTCCAACATATTCGACAAGGATGGCAACAAACCAGGCAGGACCAACTTAGTGAAGCATAGCATTGATACTGGTGACGCAAGATCAATTCGTCAAGCTCCTCGAAGCGTTCCACTAGCCAAACGTGACGCTGTTGGGCAAATAATTAGGGAAATGAGCGAAAGGGATGTTATCGAACCATCGGCAAGTCCATGGAGCTCTCCGGTGGTACTCGTGAAGAAGAAAGATGGCCAGTTGCGGTTCTGCGTGGACTATCGGAGATTAAATGATGTTACAAAGAAAGACAGCTATCCTTTGCCCAGGATCGATGATACACTAGACTCGTTAACTAGCACAGAATGGTTCTCAACACTTGACCTTAAGAGCGGGTATTGGCAAGTAGAAGTGAGTGAAGAAGATAAAGAGAAGACAGCGTTTAGTGCCGGCAACGGTCTATGGCAATTTACGGTAATGCCATTTGGGTTATGCAACGCTCCTGCCACTTTTGAAAGATTAATGGACCATGTGCTCAAAGGACTACACTGGAAGACCTGTTTGGTGTATCTGGCTGACATAATCGTATTGGGAAAGAGCTTCGACGAACATCTGAACAATTTGGAAGAAGTTTTCCAGAGAATAGCTGGCGCTGGTCTTAAACTAAGTCCTAAGAAGTGCTCTTTATTCAAGAAGGAGGTGAATTACTTAGGTCATCAAGTAACCACGAAGGGCGTATGTACTGCGAAGGAAAAAATAGAAGCAGTGAAGGATTGGCCGATACCCAGAAATTTGCATTAATTAAGAAGTTTCCTTGGGCTGTGCACTTACTATCGTCGCTTTGTTCCGAATTTCGCCAGCGTAGCTCATAGTCTCCATGAACTCACAAGGAAAAATAGATCTTTCGAGTGGAAAACTGAACAAGAGGATGTTTTCCAGGCTTTAAAAGAACGACTATGCACTGCACCTATGCTAGCGTACCCGGTTCCAGGTGCAACATTTATTCTGGACACAGATGCTAGTGGCTATGGCATAGGAGGTGTACTTTCGCAAGTGATTGATGGGCAGGAGAAGATAGTTGCCTATTATAGCCGGTCTATTGGGAAGCCAGAGCGGAACTACTGCGTAACGCGGAGAGAACTATTAGCGTTGGTGGATTGCATTAAACACTTCCACAAATATCTGTATGGTCAACATTTCCGCGTTAGAACGGATCATGCAGCGTTGAAGTGGCTATTACAATTCAAGAATCCCGAAGGGCAGCTTGCACGGTGGATTGAGAGGCTGCAAAGTTATGACTTCACCATCGAGCACCGCAAGGGTAATACGCACGGAAATGCTGACGCTATGTCCCGTCGACCATGTAGTTTGGAATGTAAGCATTGCTCAAAAGCAGAGGATAAGGAAGACATAATAGACGTCAGGCTAATGACAGTTACATCAGCAGAAGAGTGGGAGGCAAGTCACTTAAGGAAATATCAGCAAGAAGATCCGGACTTGGAATTGGTAATGCACGGATTGGAGGTGAACAGACGGCCAAGTAAAGAACAAATGGCAGCGGAAAGTCCCATCGCGAAAGCATACTGGGCACAATGGAACAGTTTAGAATTGATATCTGGCTGTTTGCATAGAGTATGGGAAAGTGAAGATAACCAGTGCTCTCGGAAGCTTATAGTAGTTCCGAGGTTAATAATTCCGGATGTTCTTAAGGAATTCCATATTGGTCCTAGTGGAGGGCACCTAGGCATTACAAAAACGCTGGAGAAGATCAAGAAGCGGTTCTATTGAGTTGGCTGTCGTCAATCGGTCGCTGAGTGGATTGCTAATTACACGGAGTGCATTGCAGCTAAAGGGCCAAAGTCACGAAGTCATTGGCAGATGAAGCAGTATAACTCAGGTGCACCATTTGAGCGGGTTGCCATGGATGTAGCCGGTCCATTCCCTATGAGCAGACAAGGAAACAAATACGTTCTTGTGGTTATGGACTACTTTAGTAAATGGTCTGAGGTCTACCAAATTCCAAAGCAGGAAGCGAAAACAGTTGCGGATGAATTCACTCACAATTGGGTTACCAGATACGGTGCGCCTATAAAATTGCACTCAGACCAAGGAAGAAACTTTGAAGCGGCGGTGTTCCAAGAGATGTGCCAGATACTTGGTATTCGGAAAACACGAACGACAGCCCTGCATCCTCAATCAGATGGCATGGTAGAGCGATTCAACCGGACCCTGGAAGAGCACTTGCGGAAAGTAGTGGACAAGAATCAAGATGATTGGGATGTACACATACCGCTTTTCCTGATGGGATATCGGTCCGCAGTGCATGAAACAACAGGTCAAACACCTGCCAGGATACTGTTTGGTAGTGAACTTCGGTTGCCCAGCGATTTAAAATTTGGAATAACTGGTGATGCGAGAAGAATTAAGAAGGAAGCGTCTACTGTTCTCGAGGAAGAGTTAAGAGAGATACATGCTCTTGTGAGGCAGCGAACTCAAATTATGAGTGACAAAATGAAGGCCAGGTATGACAAGGCGATGAACTCCGAAGGCTTCCAAAATGGAGATTTGGTGTTGCTGTACAATCCACAAAGAAAGAGAGGTTTGTCCCCAAAAACTTCAATGCAATTGGGAAGGTCCATACAAGATAATCAAACGACTAAACGACGTATTGTATCGAATACAAACTGTGGGGTGGCCGAGAAACAAGATGAAAGTGGTCCACCTAGAGAGGCTTGCTGAGTTTGGAACAGCGGATGTGTCTGATCGGGACGATCCGACTTAGGTGGAGGGCAGTGTGGCGAAAATGCGAAGCGAATGACAGATGAAAGAGAGGAGCCGACAACTGGCACATTCTAGAGCGTAAACGAGGCGATTATCGTAAACGACGATTATCGTAAACGAGGCGATTATCGTAAACGACGCGATTATTCCAGGGGTCTCGTTTTTCAAGCATCAAACAAGTGTATGAGGACGACATTCGACTGCAAGAGTAATCAGTCGTGAATTAAACTCGTGGAGGTTACATTACATTGACGTAATAAAAACAGTACATTGTGAAAGTTATATACAAGTGATTGTAAAGTAAACTGTAATTGAATTGTGAATTACTGAGTAATCAAAAGGACATTAATTAAATTCTTTATAAATAAAGAAACTGCAAATTAAGTTGGCGATTTTATTTAACAATCCAGAGGTCGTACCCGAAGGATCTGGGAAATCATCGAGGTTAATCAGGAAGATCGTAACAATATTGTGGCGAAAATGCAAAGCGAATGACAGATGAAAGAGAGAAGCCGATAGCTGGCATGTTCTATAGCGAGAAACGAGGACATTCGTTAGCGAGAACGCTTCGATTATTCGTTAGCGAGAACGCCTCGATTATTCTAGACGGTTGGTTGTGAGCGGCCGACTACTATATAAGAGCGACATTCAGCTGCCAAATGATGAGTCGTGAAGTAGAAGAGTTGGAGATTACATTACATTGAAGTAATAAAAACAGTACATTGTGAAAGTTATATACAAGTGATTGTAAATAGTAAAGTAAATTGTAATTGAATTGTGAATTACTGAGTAATAAAAGGACATTAAATAAAGTCTTTATAAATAAAGAGACTGCAAACTAAGTTGGCGATTTTTATTTAGCAATCCAGAGATCGTACCCGAAGGATTTGGGAAATCATCGAGGTTGATTCAGCGAAATCGTAACAATTGGTGTCAGAAGTGGGATCGCATTTTCCACCTTGATTCTTGACACCAGAACGATTCTTTCCTTCTATCGACTTCAAAGTTCTCAATATTTCAGTCCTCACATCTGGTGTTTCCACCTCCAAACGCTTCACTTTGTAGGCTGGCTTACATAGCAGTGCCGCTGCTTTACGTGTCTGAGCATACGCAACTGTTTCCGCGAATGTTAACTTTGGATAAGTAATGTTGACCATCTCCATATTAGCACGCAAAATGGTGGTTTCCCCCTTTTTCCCTGTGTTAATGTGTACCGATTTTCATGATTCCTATATCATATGAAAGGTGAACATAAGGAAGAGTGTGTAATATACATAGATGAGATTCCAGGGAGTGCATCAGGGACCTATCAGGGATCTATTCGAAACAAAAAATGGTACTTATGTTTCAACAACGGTAACTTTTTGCTTAGATTAACATGAACCTTGTTTTAAGGGTACTTAAGAGTGAATTTTTATGATATTTAAAATTAAGGAGTTCTCAATATTACGTTTTAAGTACTTTTCGTCAGAAATGTCATATTATGAATGAAGAAACTTAAATGGTATATTGAGTGCTGTCTGTATACTGTCAAAATCTGGTACCTAAGCCGATTTTATCTACTTTGCCTAATTTTTTAGTACGAATTACAATGTTTTGTTCTAATATGCGTAATTGTGAAGTGAAGATCCATATGTTGGAAATTTTTGTCCAGTACTTAAGTGTACTTAAGAAGTGTTTTTGTAATATTTCAAGTACTTTTATCCTATTATATTTCAAAATAAAAAACAACTCAAATAGTAACCATATGACTATGTCATTTCATTTAATATATATATATATATATACATATATATATATATATATACATATATTTAATATGTTTTAGATATTATTGAAAATATTTTACAAAGCAGACCGATTTTGATAATTCTTTTTCTATTGGATAGGGTATAATTTTCACATTCATTTGAATAAAAATTCGAACGGTGGGAAAATATGTGTGCTTTATTGAGTATGAGTTGTATGTAAAAAATGTAAAAAAAAGTTGAGTACGTAGTAAGTAGTAGATTATAGCCACACAAAACAAAAAAAATGAAACTTTTCAGTTGCATTTTCGATCCTCAGTCGAATTAAAATGTGTATAATTTTTTTTTTTAGTTCTTATGGCGGTTTAATTTTTTGTTAAAAAGTTTTTATTAGTTTTTATTTGACTTTTTGTTTCTACGGTAGATGGAAAAACCTTGCGTGCACCAAGAAAGCTACAAAAAATAATCTTTTCTCCATGATATATATATATATATATACATGTATACTTGTATATTACAATTTTTGACTTAAAACTTGTAAACTAGAGCTTCAAGTTTCTAATTTCATACAAGCGACTGTTAGGTGCAGGGTGTAAATATATATATATATATATATATATATATATATATGTGTGTGTGTGTGTGTGTGTGTGTGTGTGTGTACTTATACATATGTACGTAGATAATTTTTCCCATTTTATATATTTTTAACTTTTCTATTTCGGTGATGACGAAAAATTAATTTCTTTGGACTACCCTAAGTTACATATGTACATACATAAGAGTGCGAGTACGTTTCTACTTATGTACATATGAACGTAAGAAATTGGTGAGATTGACTAAAAGCATTCAGTCAAATAAATAATTAATACACATAAAAGTTTACAAAGAGCATACATATGTATGTACGAGCATAAATGTTTTCCAATCGAGAATCTATTAAGTGAGCGACACCCACTCTGCATAGTATATTAAAGAGTATACACTCATTCTAATCAGAGGTGTTTTGCTTATTACTCGATTGATGATATGGCTACTACTAACAAGTTTTTCATAATCTTTAAAACCGATTTCGTTTTGACCAATGTTCTCAGTGACCGTTTAGATACATTTGTGAACGGGCGTGTATCGCTGTAGATAAATTTAAGACAAAAGTAAGAAGCGCGCGCGCATTAATTGAGGTAAAGAAATATTTAAATTTCTTATTTGCTTAAGTTCTGAAAATTGTTTATTGTGATGAAACTACCTCAAAAGGAAAAGCATAATAACGAATGACCTACATACATAATTGGAAATATAAAGTAGCACGTTTGTTTATTTACATATTTTTTGGTTGTGTTAGAAGAAAATTGTAAATATGCTTATAACATACATATGTACATACATACATACATATCTACGTATAAACAAAAAATAGTGAGACGCCGTGACGAAATAAAAAGTGTTTATGCAAGCAAAAATACATACTATATTAAATTTGACGCGCCCAGGTCAAATAACGCATATTAATATATATATATATATATATATATATATATATATATATATAATATCTATATGTACATACTTATAAAATAATTATCATAATTCAAATGCACATTAAACATTCTGAAATAATATTAGTATAAGCATAAAGCTTTTCCATACATTATTTTTTCAAGTGCAATAGCAGAACAACAAATAACTTTTTTACTTATATATAATAATATTCATAACGAATATTTTAGTGGAAAAAATATTTTGAAAAACTGTTCATTATTATTTATGAGGATACAAATATATGTACGTACATATGTATGTATGTATGAAATTATTTGAAATTTTACAAAGTAAATGAGAACTGCAAATATTTTAATTTAAGCTACTGCGGAATAGATATCTATGTATGTTATGTATGTTTGTACATATGCATACAAATGTATGTACATAGCAAACATTTTGTGAAGAATTGTAAGATATTCATAGTTTCTCTTATATTTTTTGTTTGCTTTCTTTCAATAAAACGTGTTTTGTATATAAAAATTAAATTGTTTAGCGTGGAAGGGTCACAAAAGTAATTAACTGAAATGAAATTGAATAAATAAAAGCTGCACAATTATATTTATACAAATATTCATAATAATTTTCCATTTTTTAATAAGGCCCTAAAAAAGAGATACAGATCTATATACATACATATGTATGTATGTATGTATGAATATTTGCATGTATAGAAGTTCGTATAAATATGAAATTATAACTCAGTATTGAGTGTAATATTTTAAAGCAAGTTAAATTTGTGATATGTTGTGAAAACGTTATGTCACATTTCTTTACACTTATGCATACATATGTAGAAGTAGATGTGTGTGTCATCTGCTAAAATTTGCTCTTGACCGCACCTACTGAAAGTCAATTATTACCTTTAAAGCTCATCATACCCTCAACAACATTTTAATGAGGAAAATATTTGTTTTCGATTAATGCATGCGGAGAGTGTTCAATTAAAAAGCTGAATTTGATTAAATAACTAGAATATGTAACATTCCTTATGTAACTTTATATCATACTGATACATAAAGCTTATGTTAAGCTTGTGATAATAAATACTTATGTACAAACACTTATACATATTATTGTCACCTATGTACATACATACATATGTACATACTTGAAGAAATGATAATATTGTTTAAAACGAACTCCATCAAATATCAGATATTTCCCCAAAATAAAGATAATACAATAACTATTTATTGCTGCCGCATGCTTACTTCGGCGCATTAATTCAATGTACTTTACAATTAGAGCTGCACAGGATCAAATTTCAGTTTTCATTATTGGAATTTCCTTAGAAAGGTTACTGGTTTTAACCTTTCCTTAAATAAATTCAAAATATTGATAAAGGCCGAAGAAATATGATAATAATCTAAACATATATATTTGTTTAAAATGGAAAAGCTCAAAATGATCTTTGGCATGATAAAGAAAAGTAATAGTCATACGTCATGGCAGCTCGTTATAAAAATATCTATAAGGTACAACCGCTGGGAACTACATACTTTGAGAATCGGTTGATATTTTCTAGCATATTAAATTTTCTGCTTCTCTCAAATCGTTAATTCTTTTACTTTACTAAAAACAAATAAATAAAAAATGAAGGAAACTAAGCAGCTTTGCTCTCTTCTCCTCCTTCCGTTATGTGACTCTAGCGTAGTCTTTAAACTAACCTATGCCCACTAATTGCCGAGCTTCATGGTTTATGGACGTTCCATTGCCTATGCCCCTGTTATGATTCACAATACCACAATTTTTGTGTATTATGGTTCACAACCAATTTTCGTTGCCTTCGTTAAGTTGCTCATATTAAGATTGTCTGATAGCCTCCCCAACATTCAAAAAAGCGATGATAAGAAAGTCTTAACATTTTTTAACTTTAATAAATATATTGCGAAGTCATACTAAATATAAAGAAATCTTGAGGAATGAAACTCACACTTATTAGTTCATTTGCTAAAATTTTAAATTTTACTAACATATACATTCAAAATGCTTAGGACATTAAAAAAAAACAGTTTCTTTACATTGAATCATAAACTACTTGTCTCGCTTATTCAAAAAAAAATCTCGAAAAGTTGTTTTATTTCAGAAACAACTATAAGTAAGGGGTTAAATAGAGAATCTTTTCATAACTTGATATATCCATGTAACTACACATTCTGAGGGGCCTGGTTTCCTGATTAAATATCCAGCGACATCTCCGGCTTATCCACGTTCAAGCAGAAAACTAATTTTTTTCGTGTATGCTAAATTCTTAAAATATATCCGTTGTTTGTTGTCAGTCTCTACATTATACTGGACCTTCAGTGCTTTCGTATTCTATCTATGTATATATAAATTTATATTTATTATGTAGAAATGTATATATGTACATATATATATACTGCATAGGGGTGGGATAGTTTGTAGTTCGCCTATGGTACGCATTGCTCCGAAAAAATGTTTCGAAAAGCTTTTTGGATGGAACACATTGCTATGGCGAAAATTGTAGAGGTCAAACCAATCGTTTATCTCAATGTTAAGAAATGTCTTATAGAAAAATGTGCTGTGAGAAAAACAGCTCTGCCGCACGCTTTACTTCTTGACGCCATGCATGGTGCACTGTAAGATGATGATACAATATATATGTATATATTTTCGTTTATACATATATTATATATAAAGAGAAGAACACCTGTTTATATGTAAATACTTTATACGAGTACATATTATATATATTTATATACATATGTGATGATAATATATTATGAACTTAAAAAATTTTTTTTTTATCATATGAATGAACATTTTTCAGTGGAAGGATAAAAACGTAGGTGCAAAGTATGATACTTCCACTAAATACCAAAAATATGAATAAAAATGTTTGGTACCATCTTGACTTTCTTGTTTTTTTAATTTTTTCATACATTAAAGTGTCGATAAGAAAAAATCAATTCAAATCAACAGAAATTTACGAAAACCAAGGACATTTGCATAGTAACTTGGGAATTGAAAGATTGCAGTGCATACAGTAAAAGTGAAATGCTATACTTCCCAAAATAAATCCCATGGCAACTATCTACTTATAGATTGAATGACACATTATTTCATGCGCTTTTCGTGAGCTAAAGCAATTAAAGTAAAATGTACAAATTCAAATCGTATACGTCCAGCTCAAGTTAGTATGTTTGTGTTAAATCCCTTTCACCTTTCCTTAAAGACGCTGAGGATTACCCTTTCTTGAAAATCATTACGGCTACAAAAGCTTAATAGGCAATGACTTCACGAGCAAAAATGGCATGTTTAGGGAAATGCGCGCGTCTTGGATGGCACACATGCATCCGTACATACGTATGAAGTTAATTACATGGGTGCGATCAAAGGCTAAAGTACAGACACCTATTCAAATAACTTTGATTCGAATATGTGTCCTTCTGGGAAAATAAATTAAAGCTTGGTAGCTACAGCGATTCTACGCCTATAAATAATGTGAATGACAATGTATGTTTGCTCACTATAAACTCTTACATATGTGCATATGTATGTAACTGATTAAACGTTTTTATGTGCTCAACATAAATTTATGTTTTCTGATTTTAAGGACTTATTTCCTTATTAAAAGCCAGAATTTTGAAAATGTGAGAATTTTTTACAGAAAATGGAATATAGATTAATTTATAAATATATTCTAAATATTTAACAATAATAATCCATAAAACTGTACAAAAATGTTTAAGCAAACATAAATCAATACGAGCACATAAGTCATAGCGCTCATCACATGATCGAATTTATGTATTTATTTGAACGACTTTAAACTACGTATATATATGTAAGCTAAATAGCACATGATTTTTTTTTAAATGAACCAACTTAACATATTTTCTTCATGGATAAGTATGTAACCAAACTGAACAATGTCCCCTTTTACTGTTATTTAGTTACTTAACTTAACTAAATTATCAAGAATAATAGAACGCGGAGATTGTACCAAGCACATTACCGTTACTCATAGTTATAAATTTTAACAATGATTTGCTAGTTTCCCTAGTCACACTTACAATAACAATAACAAAACAACATTTTACTAATTTGTATGTATGTACGGTCTGCCAGTAGGTACTATGAATTGTGACGTATTAAGAATTTATGTTGTGACAGACAGACCGTTAAAGACACAATGATTTAGGGCTGGAACCAAAGTGATTTTAATCAAACTCACTTGAACTTCAGACGTCATCACACGTTTAATGACAGTTTGACATAAATATATATTTACAATTAAATATTTAGATTGACACATTTTATCGGCAGAAAATACATAAATCAAAGATAATTTTGGCCAGTTAAGTAAATTTTGTCACTCTAAACAATAGTTAAACGAAAATACGATTGTATCAACAAATTTCTTTGCAGCCACTTAAGACATTCATTATTAAATAGCCAAAGCCAATTTCGAATTTAGATAAAAAATAATTACGCATTCTGAGATATAATTCATATTTCATATGACATTTTTTATATGACTTTCGAGGTGTTCTTTTAGTTACTATTCCACTTGAATTAACATTAATCAACTTTCTTATTTTGTGTTGTTGTTTTCCATGTTATTCGATAAACTGCCTAACGTACTTTTGCAGGTTGAGTTGGGTGGCAAAAGAAAACGCCTTATTTAAATATGTACATAGGAGTCAAACTTCACAACCTACGAACAATCCACCAATAAGTCATTAGGGGTCGCTGCAAGGACATTATAGAGTTTATATTATAAAATCAATAAAATAAATATTTAGATGTCTTTGGATTTCATTTATATTAATATTGTTAACAACTTTCTCATAGATATGGTAATTTTGTCAATTATAACCTCCGCTTGATAGTGTCACTGACACGACATTCATGTGTCAGAAATTTTTTATGTGAGAAAGATATTCACTGCTATATGTCTGCTAGTACTGTCACCGAAGATATTGCAAGCTATAGGATGTCATTTATGACTCGGAGAAAAAGCGATATTTATTTACTCTAATTTTACATTACCTGCTTTTCTGTTTCTGCAGAATCACAGCAAATACGAGGATTGTTTCATAAGTCAGTTACTTTTTGAATTTGCTGCGCATTTACTGTAAATACAAAACTGCTACCATCAATTTTTATCGGTTATAGACTGATGTAAAATTTGGCTGATTGCGTCCCTTATTTTGTGTTTGGCAGACATTGAGAGCAAACAACCTCGTGAATTTAAAAAAAAAAAAACCATCGCTAAACTAACAAAATAATGTGAGTTAATTACATAAAGTGTAATTTTGGAAAAATTCGACACCGTGAAGTACATGTTAATCCTGATATGAGCACTGCAAATGCCTATTTAAATTAGATAGATTTGAGATTTTGCTATTTCATATTAGAAAAAGGACTCTGGGGCCCAGCACTGTAAACAACAGCGAAAAATAATTTTCTTAATAATATCTGGACTTGAAAATTAACTAACATATTACTTTTACTCACATTCAGTAACCGTTGATTCATATGTAGAAATAAGTTATAGTATTTCCAAGATTGTAAAATAGATATACAAGGCCAATCAACGATACCTTATCGAAAGTTGAGTTGAAAAAGAATTAAATGTATAAGTGGTAAGCAAGAGATGTTCTGAAAGTAAGATAAGCATACCATATAATCCACTTCCTCATGCACCTATGCAATTTTGTAACTAGTTACGCTTTATCAAATCTGAGCAAAGAAGCGAAGCGTGCAGCAGTGAATGAGGAAGAAGACGGAATATCTTCTGTCTGGCCAAATCAAAAGTTAGAAGAATTTGTGTGTATATGAGTACTACGAACTTCGAAGCCGCAGAACTGAAGAGATCCAGACCAATCATAATCCAGCATTTTATAAGACTTCGTTCCATTTTATTTAATGTTAATAAATTCTCTATTTAAAACATTTTTTGATAATTTTGAAAATATCATCGAGGTACCGCTGCACCGAAAGGATATTCTCTGAGTATTATTTTTCGTGAAATATAATCTAAACAATTTTTTTTAAATAGTTGGTGAGGCCCTGAAATCTCTATAATGTTTATAACAAATGAAAACCTCTTTTATTTATTCATTATTTTTATCATCAAGTGTAAATACCTAATTAAAGCATGGCAATAAGTTTTATAATGTTAATAACTAGTGAATTACAGCTTTAGTCCATTAGCAGTAATGGATGACAGGTAAGGCATTGCTCTTCAAAAAACTCGAGGATTTATTTTTTGCAGGCGTGGATGAATATTTAAGCACTATTTTTTAATTTTGACATGGAAAATGTGTGAGGCTCTGCATGATGCAAGAAATATTGTGCTTTTTATTTTTAATATCAAAATATGAATATATGGAAATAATACAAACTCATTGATTTTTATTTTATTTACTTATTAAATGATTTTAATTTTTACCATTTCTTACAGATATGAAAATTTTTCTTACGACCATCTTACTGTCATGCCTCCAACTCTTTGTGCACTGCCAAAATGACTATTGTTTTGGCAAGGACAATGAAAGACCCCAAACACGTCATTTTACATCTAAAACCGCTTACCAGATAATCAAAGGAACAAACATTGAAAAGGAGTACCTGGTCCCAGGTTAGATTATTTTGTAAATTTTAAATTTTTTGTCACATTTATTTATTCAAAATTCACTGTTCCATAATTCTTATGAATTTGTTTTAAGAAGCTTTTTTATCCGAGAAAAACTTTGGCAATTGGATATTTCGTATAACCTTAGAAAACCTAGAAAGAAGTGTTCAACATACTTGGGGAAAATAAAATTTAATTAACCCCCAACCAAGCGCTAAGGTTACAACGATGGCTAATAAAGTAAATGTTTTTTTCTTTTTCAAACTGTCAACTCCGAATCTCTGCTCCTTCTGATAGGCGCTTCCTCTTAGCAGAGAACCATGGGTTTCGTATTTCGTTAGCCTTTCAGATGCAGCAGATGGTCGAAAATGAATACTATTCTGATATACGCTTACGCATAGTAACTTCAAACAGCACAAACTCAAATTCATAGCAACCCCTAGTTGGATACTATTTTCCAACTATTTTTCAGCCAATTAACAAAGTTTCAATGAATTCAATCACCAATCATCGCCCCAGGCCTGTATCCAAATCATCAATTTTCATCGGTTTGTCGCTATAGGAAAAAAGTGGAACTGCAAATAGAATTAACGCCAGGTACATTTCGTTGGAGAAATATATTCGACGTGTAAAAATTTGATATATTATAACAGATCGGTCCCCGGTGCATTTCCTGTAAAAGAACCAATCTCCAACAAAACAAACTAAACATTTTATTTATTAGAATCTAATCAAATTTTGAATAGAACCATAAGCACGATTTCTTCACATAAATCCGTTTGAAGTACACTTCCCGGAAAAGAGGGACTATCCAGGAACCTATTGAGAGCTGCTAGTACTGCTAAAAAAAAACCGGATATGTAGAGCTCTAATATATACGTAATATTTTACATGTCATTTTCATTTAAGTGCTTGATTCTTAAGACTTCCGACATTAAATTGAGATATTTATGTTGTTAAAAGCAATTAGGCAGATTATATTTAATTTAATAATTTTATTTTATTTCAATTAAAAAATTTTAATTACTGTGCATGCTTGGGTCTTGCAAGATTATATGAACGAATAGCTTGAATATACAAGTAGTTAATGTTACTTAAAAAATAATTTAGTACCCTTTATTTTAATAATTTTATATTTATTTGTTGTATGCCACACGGCATATTTGTTTTGTTCGAATTATTTAGATGCGAACAAATTGTGTATTAAATAAACAGAAAGTTCCTAAGTTTTAAAAAATATATGTTGTATTCTACTAAATACTTATGAATTTCTATAACAGCAATGTCATGTGTTTATTTTCAGGCTGTAAACCAACAAAAATATGGATATTACATAGGCATGGTACTCGATTACCAACAGTTAACACAATAAAATCGGCTCCTAAGCTAAATACAGTAAATAGAAAATGTTATTTAAAAATTATACTGACTTAACAATTGCAGCCTTTCCACAGCTGCGCGATGAAATCGTGACAAATTATCGAGTCCGGCGTACGAAACCAGATACTAATGCACTCTGCCTAGAAGACTTGAGCCTTTTATCGATGTGGAAATGGAATAACAGTATTACAGTGGATCAAGAAGAGTATCTAACTGCGCAGGTATACTAATACTTCATGACTTTTGTAATAGCACTATTTGCTGCACATTTTTTTAGCATACCTAAAACTATATCTATCAATATGGATATATTTTAAGTTAAGAATGTGTTTTCCATATTGATAAGTTAATTTACAAAATTCAACATACAAAATTGTATAAAAAATTATTCTTTCATATGCCAGCCTCCAGGAAGAGAATGCCTGCATTACGAGTTTTTCACGATAGAAAATAATTCTTTTTTAGTGTATTCCGAACCAGCGAAAAGATCTTATAACTATGGTTTGTAGTAAAATTAGTGTCCACTGAAGATTATGAATGGGCATTTACCTTCGCATCCACTGCGCATTGACTTTTATAAATCTAATAATAACACTGTTCAACACAAGTTTTGTTTCCCTTAATTTTTTCTCTCTGTTAGTGGACTTTGTATGTCTATGATCATGAAAAAGATACTGGATAAAGATTGATAACAGCTTTATCTTGGGAAATATACCGTTTTATTATTTTGATAAGAAAATGCAGATATATTATTTTAATTTTTATTATATACATTTTTTTTAAATGAAGGACTTTAGATAGGTTTCGTTGCGAATTCTAGTAGTAGTCCGTCATCATATGTGAGTCCTACCACCCCTATGTCCCCCTACTCCTCATCAAAATCACCCAGATTTTCTGAAAATCGGTCTAAATGCGAGTGCAGGAAATGGATTTTCGCGCTTTTACAAGCTCGATATAATGCAATCAATAAGCTCGTCGTAGTTGTTAGGTTCGTACGAAATTATCCGTGTCCGATCATAAATACCTCTCAATTTTTATGTATTTATAGTCTGAATCAGAGTTCCCCTCGATGATATTTTCACAGAAATTTTGATCACCAGAACATTTAGTTGTGCTAGGGTGTGCCTCTTATTTTATTTTCGGCATCAATAATGGTAGATAGCTAAAACTCAAAAAGAAAGGCTTTTAGAGAAAATTTTTGGTTACACAGGGTTATTCATTTTGAGGGTTTTTTTTAATAAATGTAAATAAATTGCAAAATTCCAGAAATTCCTTGTTGTTATAAAGTTTAAACCCTGGCATTATATGTAAAACACTAGATCTTTCAAATGACCGCCTCGTCAATTTTTGCAAACTTTAATCTCTTTGAAGTAATTTTCGACTACTTTTTGGCACATATTGGGTGGTATCTCAGACAAACTTGACGAAGGTTCGTTTTCAATTGCTCAAGAGTTAATGGTTTATACGCATATATACCAATTGACATCGCCAAGACGATAGATAACGCAATAAAGCCATATTCGCTCGTGTTGTGTGGCATGTGGCACCGTCATGTTGGAACCACATATTGCCCAAGTCGTGTTCTTCAATTGCAGGCCAAAAACTGTCGATTATCATACGACCATATCGCTCCGAACTGACAGTGACAGCCTTGCCATTATCGTTTTCAAAAAAGGAAGTAAGTAAGTAAGTAAGAAGTAATGGCAAGTACCCAATATGTACGTAACTATGACGTTGGCTTCAGTTGTTGTGTGAGATGGACTTTATATGGTTGTAGGTCGTTAAGCGATCCATTTTCATTAATGCCTGAATTTTAACTCAAACAAATTATGTTAAAATACAACCCTGCACTTTGTAACCATTTCTTTATTATTCTTTTTTCCAGAATAATATGTTTATTTGATTTTCTGCGCTGAAAGAAGTTAGTCCTTCTTGCCTTGCCTTTTTTTTAGGACCTGAAATCATAACTTTTTCGAATAAATCAATCCTAAGGCCACTTATCAGATACTCAAGTCAAACACAGAACACGCCCTCCGGGTTTCATGCCTCTGCAATCAGCAGTTTCTTCTGTGCGCTGATCCGTCAGTCATTCGAGACAAATCCTTTTAAACATAAATTACCAAAATGTGCATCACATATTATACTTTCTTCATTCAATTTGATAAATATTTAACTAATATTTTTCTTTTACGTTTTAGGGCTATGAAGATTTGAAAGGAACTGCGAAAACATATCAAAGGTTTTACGGTGATGTGCTTACAAAAAATTACAACAACACTTACTACAAGGTATATTACCGATTTATTAAAAAAAACATCTTACATTTATTAGCCTTCGTTATTAAATTGCTTTGCACTCTTAATAGTTTCGTCACACTGACACTCAACGTACCACAGAAAGTTTCAAGGCTTTTACTGAAGGTCTCTTTGGAGCTGACGTTAAAGTACAACCAGATCCAATTCCGGAAAAGGATTTACTTTTAAGACCTTACGACTATTGTGAATCATGGAAGGCACATGACTATACCGGAGTGAATTCGGAAAACTACAAATTCAAGCATTCACCCATTTGGAATAAAAACATTGAAGATATATCAAGGCGACTGGGGTAGGTCATCAGTTTCATGGGCCTCAAGTAAATTTCACATATGTATGTATGTACATAGCACCCTAAAAAGTGACAAACTGATGGAATTTGAATCAATTTACCTAACAAATTTAACTTTGAATTGAATAGGCAACTGAAAAGTAGATTTTTCTAAAAAATGCACTCATACTTGTCTTGCTCTATACTAAAGAAGCATAAGACGTTTTGATGGCTTGTTTATTTCGCCCTTAACGGCGAATGGCGCAGACCCTATTTTCTCGGGCGCGACTATACCCGCTAGTGGTAGCACGGAAAAATAATTTATTTTATTGGGAAGTCCCAGTAGAGAAATACTCCACTTCACTTGGTAATTCCGATACCAAATTACTGTTAAAAGAATTTCTGATATGTTATTGTAGCCAGTGGTATATTTATGCATATTAAATCTTTAACATAACCCCGCCCCCCTCTGAAAATTCCAACTGGAAGAAGAAAAAGTTGCATCCATACTTTTAAACAAATTTCTAATTTTTGTCAAAAAATTTCTTAATTTATATATTCCAATCTAAACGCCAATTAAATAGGCATACTATTGTATGGTAATAAATAACTTTTTACATTTTGAAAAAAATTAATTTATTTAAAGTTAATTTAGAAGCAATCAGTCAGTTTTACGGAAAAAATCAAATAGTTTTTGGTTTCCCTCTTGCGATCATCAGTAGGAGCATCGACAAACGGTGGTTACTTTTCATTTATCTGACAATATATGTAGGTGTTTCAGCTAATTCGCTATGTATTAGCTAGTTGTGCTATAATCATTTTTCTATCCTTACTGTCACTGTTTAATTATGTTTAAAAATTTAACTTTTTCTATTTCAATACTATTATTAATAACTGTTTTTTAGATTTATATCGGAACGAATTTTCGTCATCCCTTGTCAATTTTGGTTTTGTAACAAACCGGTTTCGGCAAACCGCCATCTTCAGTGCTTGATTTCGTTCTCGAAATTGACAAGGGATGACGAAAATTCGTTCCGATATAAATCTAGTGTCCACCCTGTCGGAAAAACACAAAACCAAATCAACTCAACTGTTTTTTATATTACTTGTACTCTTAGCTTCCAATACACTCTGGAGTCTAGTGACGTTGAACTTATGTGGGATATGTGTCGCTATGAACAGGCTTGGCATGTTGACCGCACAAGCGTGTGGTGTGCTGTAAGTGCAATTATTTCCTTATACACGTGTATTTATATAAATGCATTGGTTTGTATTTATTAGTAAATACCAAAAAAACATTTTGTTTATAATTAGTGAAGTCACACACACACACACACACATATATATATATATATATATATATATATATATATATATTTTGCAATATAATGAAATTTTTTCCATACCGACGCTGACTGATATATACACATGATACATATAAACATCATAATCATACATACCCACAAAAATTCATTTTAAAAGTAAGTAAGTATCAGGAAGAAAATACAGTAACTCACAATAAATTATTTTATACGAGTGCACTCCATCGCAAAATTAGAACTGTATCTGCGTAATTAGTTTTAAGGGGTTAGGTGAGTTTCAGATGTTAAAAAAAGGAATTTTCGCAATTTTTTTTATATATACAGTCATATATTTTATTCAAACAATTCACCATATCAAATATATATATATATATATATGTATTTAAACAGTATTTTGTGAAATTTTTATTCAAAAATTCCAAAAACTCAGCCATTGGAACCTCGTCTTCCTTGACGTCTCAAAAGAAAATGCTCTCGCCGTGGTTAGCATAACTCATTATTGGTTCATATAAAATCAAAATACCAAAAATATTTCGTTAGTACATGGATAAATATCGTTATTGGACGAAGGAAAAAATAAATTTGAATTTTGACAGACTTTGAGCAAAAAAATAAAATTTTTGATCAAATTTTCGCCATGCATTGGCTTGAAAAAATTAGTTATAAAAAAAAAGTCCTTCGTTCCATGACTACATATTACAAAGATGTGTGCCAAATTTGAACAAAATCGCTTTATAACTTTTAGAGAAATCGTGTCCACCGACTTAAAAATTAAGTTTCAAATTGACACAGAAATGACCTGATGGACGGAACATTCAAAGGGTCTATCTTTTTTACTCAGATCGATTTGATCGATTTGAAATTTTAGGAGAATATTTCAGACATATTTTACAATTTAATAAAACAAAAACATAGATTTTTTTTCATTAAGAGCGCAAATGCAAATTCGGTTTTTCCTTGACAGGTAGCACATATACGTCTTCAGTTATCAGCTGAGTGACATAGCTATTTTATTAGCAAAAAATTCTTATTTAAAAGAAAACTTAACATTCTTCTTAAAATGATTAAACAATATAAAAACAAGTAATGCATTTGTAAGCATAAGCCTTAACACTATATTTCGCTCCTGGATTGTTCACATCCTGATGTAAGAGAAGAGCAGCTGTGGGAATTTTCAGCAGTATTATAAAAAGGAGCTATTCCTTATAGGATCGCAAAGATTTTCGTTTTGTTTTTTCACTGATTTTTGTATGTTGTTCTTTTGACAGTAGCGAAGCCAATTTCTCCTACTCACAATAGTAAAAAGATGTTAAATGTGGCAGCATTGAAATCCGCAAATACAGTTCAAATACAGGAAATTTCATTGCATTCATATCTGCATTTAGAAGATAATTCAAATGCAAATGAAGCCATCTTATGCAGATAATACTTGAGGTCTGTCTGCCCCATAAGATTTAAATACGTTGTAGTAAATAAACGCAGTACTCATCAGAACAACAACAACTACATAAATGAAAGCAGCCGTTTTTCTATTAGTTTATTTAAATGTATATTGATAAAAATTAACAGAAGTTGAGAAGGGTAAATATTTGACTTTATTTGAAAAAAAAAAAAACGCTTGCAGGGCAAGAAAGGACGTGAACATAATCTTAAAGTATCCTTGTCGACAATTCAACGCTTTTTATCATTTTTTTACAGAGATCTGAAAACAATAAATTTGACAAAATGAAGCCGGCACCTTGATAAGCTAAAAGACATAAGATAAGTCGATTAGAGTTTTCTCGTGATAACATGTAACGTAACTGCAATCAGGTAGATGCGTAAATTTAATTTTTTTTATTATGATTCTTAACTTTTGATAAAAATGTTCTTGTTGTCGTTTTGATCATTAACATTATTGTTTTCTGCGACACATTTAAATGTTAGATGGTGACTGCACCTAACCATAAAACTCTTTACTCTCACACTTAGGTATATTATTCACATACATATGTATATTTTGTGCGGTTATAATTTTGCGATGGGGTGTATATGCCGATAAAATGAGGAAACTACATAGATAAGATGATCTATGTGGATTAATCGGCCACGTTATTTTATGAGCACAATGTAAGGATAAGTTTAGCGTGTGCGAAATCAAAGAATAACTTGTACTGCCGGATCCCTCTATGGATTAAAAACCAACAAATGTACACATATTTATCTAACGTGAAGAAGAAAATTTGTTATTTATATTTGCAAACAGAATATGTATAAATTACATGAATGTAGCAGCTAAGTACTACCAAAGGCGCGTTTTGGGCAATATAATGCAAGATTTCTCCAAAACTTGAGCTAGTATAACATCTCTTAGGAATTTAAATTTTGTTATTGTTACAGATGTTTACACCAGATCAAGTAGGCGTATTTGAGTATGAGGATGACATGAAATACTTTTACAAACTTGGCTATGGTTATGAGGAAAATACTCGTCTTAATTGTCGCGCTGCCCAAGATATGTTAACGCACCTTAACAGTCCAACCGCACCAAATGTTGTTGCCTATTTCGGACACACAAGTGGAGTTCAAACGCTTCTCGCTGCCTTAGGTATAGCGAAGGATGACATTCCTCTCACTGCCAACAATTATAACAGAACGGATTATCGTTGGAAAACCAGTAATTTGGATCCTTTCGCTTCAAACTTAGTTGCCGTAAAGTTCACATGCAATGGTAACACTGGCGATAAAGTCATTTTCTTTCTTAATCAAAATGCTGTTGACTTGGATTGGTGTAATGTGGGATTGTGTGATTGGTCGGAAGTTTTAAAACGCTATCAAACACTTTACACGGCAGATTGCAGCAGCTATTATTGTGCAGATGCAGGTGCTGCTTCCGCAGTTAAGTCATTATCCATGCTATTTATTTCTGTTATATTATACTTATTATATTAACTTATAAAGAATAATAATAATATACATATTAAGTTCTAAATAATTTGTCTTTAGTCAAATACTGTTTTATGCTGATTTTAAATAAATATTTTATCATTTCTTTTAATACAATATGATTTTTCGTTAGTCAATTATATTTATAACAAAATTCGAAGCAAACACTAAACATATTGTAACGATTTCGTTGCTGCCCTCGATGATTTCCCAAATCCTTGGAGTCCGATCACTAGATTGCCAAATAAAACTCCAAAGATTTGTTCGTTTGCCTCTCAATCGTCAGGAATTTACTCAACGTCTTTTCGCCCTCAATAATTACAATTTTCTTGACTATAGCCAATGGCTTATTTTACAATTCTTTATAACGCACATATGTTTTCAGCTTCGCACAGTTTATCCGTTTCTAAAACACATTACTCGTCTCCTCTTGTAGTAGCTACTGCCGCTCTTTTTATACCTGAGAATGACGCAAACATTCTATTCACGCGCTCAAGAATAGGCTGATTATTCGTCTGCCTGTAGTAGTAGTTGACGCTCCTTTTATCTGTCCTTTTTATTTGGAATTTCCGTCACACTGCTACTGCTTTTGTCTGTTCACAACATGTTAACTTCATAACACGTTTTTATAACAACTTTGGGCTCGAGGTGAATAAAAGTGGTAGTTGCCCAACTAAGTGATTTTATTGTTCCAGTTTTAATATTTTTATTATTAAATTTAATTAATAATTAACTTTATTTATGTATATACAGAATACCAAATTTCACGGTCTTAAATACTTTTTTGACGGATTTATATCCAAAATTTGAAATCTGAAAAATCGGTCGTATATATGTTATCGTGATCTGATCTGGTCGGTTCCGACCAGAAATATCTCAAAAACTGAGGGACTAGCTTGCGTTCAAACAGACGGACTCGCTTACATGGTTAAATCAATTTAGCTCGTCATTCTGATACGATCGGTATAAATTTTATAGGGCTTAACTTTTCTGCTTCTGGTACTTACATACTTCAGACTACAGTTAGCATACCCTTCCATGTATATATCATCAATATTTTGAGAAACATCATCGAACATTTTAGCAAAATTATTGAAAAAAAATTCGTTGGTATAATCTTCATTCTGGAAACAAATCTCCAAATCATTTTGTGCCGACTGGTCAGATATTCAAGATAGGTCCAAAAAAAAGCTCATTATCAACATACCAATTTTTTCTGCTCTGAAATGTAAATTTTCTTATATATTGACAAAAAAAACATGCTTAAACATGTACATTCTAATAAGTAGTTCTTCAACTCCCTGAGCGGTGTGTATATAAAGTATGTAAGGTACAAGCCTTGTTACACCATAGTATATGACTATGAAGATCATTACTATAGGCGCTTCTTGAAATTTATCGTCCCATAGTTGGGTTTGTACTGTTGTTTGTAACTTAGCGCTAATATTTGGAACTAATATATGCGGGTTTTCGCAAGTTTTCTCTTCATATTTGAGAGCGTTAAGGGTTGGCGTCCTACCTATTGCCGAAAAGTGTTGCGACGACAACAATTTATCGTTAAAATAAGTGTCATTTGTAATTTGTGCTTCAGCTGTTTCATTTCGTTAACAATTTACATGCAAAATTTTTAATTTTTAACTTTTTTTAGTGATATATCAAGCCCAAGTTGGCAACAACTTCCTCAAATAGACAAAGGTTTACTTCGCTGTACCGTCCACCACCTGTTGATTAGTACTCTGTCTTTTTTATTAATAGCTTTATTTTACTTTAAATTTGTAATCCCGCCACCATCGCCACTGCACCAGAAAAAAAAATAGCAATATATATTCGAAAATTAATTTAACAAATTAAAATTAACTGGAGCCGCTCCCTTTAAGCCCCCTTGCTAAGCAAGAATTTTCTAATTCAGCCCAAAAGTTTGAAATTGCTCTGTACTCATAATTTTACACACAAATAACAACTAAATTTAAAATTTACAAACAATGTCTTATATACTAATCGCTAGTAACTAAATGGCTAATGAAAAAATATGTTTATACACCTACCTAAAAATTGTCATCTTAAAAAATTAAATATGTAATAAAGTCATGAGAAAAGTAACATATGTATATATATATATATATATATAACTTAAAAAATTCTCATTATCGTCTTAAAAAGCTAAATAAATATTCTAGAAACGGTTTGAAAAATATGTAAACGCTACCTACTTTGTAAATTTCATACGTTCGTCTTGGAAAAAAAGCAACAGATTTTGAGTTGTTTACCGTCGACGACTATGCCAATAACAAATATGTGTCAATAGCTGTCAATACTCATCGATTAAAACTACGGTAATGCCAATTTTATCAAGTCGCGTCCCTTCGTGTCGCCAACAACAACACTAACCATTTTACATATTCAGGTATATATATAATAGTTGTATTCTCGTTGTGTATTTTTGAAGTACTTAGATAAAAAAAAAGAGAAAATAAAATGCATATAATTGTGAGTAACACTAATAGAACTACGCAAATATATCGAAAACCAGTTTTCAAATAATAGACAAAATATATTAGTTGTCTCACTGTTTTTTGTTGTTTCTAAGTTATGTTAAAATGATAATATCGAGTATAAAACAAAAACTTTGTTTAATTTTAATTTTTAAAATCATTAATCGTCATTTAAAAAAATCCAAAGGTTAACAAAAGCTTAGTTTATCTATATATATATATATATATAATTGGCACTTTGTAACCATGCCTTAATGTTTTTACCAACAAAGGAAGGGAACTACAGTTTATTTTAAGCCGCCTCCAAACGGCCGATGGATTTTTATGAGGGCTTGAAATTCGCTTCCGAGGGGTGATCGCAATTAGTTTATAATTTTTGATGTTTGTAGGAAGGGCCAGCTATTGTGGTATATACATACAAATCATTTAGGCAACTTTAGTTGCTATTGTAAATTCTGACAAAAAAAATCTAAAATATCAAATATATGTCAGTACAAGTGAAGAATTATAACTAATAAATTCTTAATGTGTAATGGTGTGGTCATGCTTCTGGATATGAGTTACAGTCGCAGAGCTGTACTCAATTCCTACTATTGCTTCCAAGCCGCGCACCCTTCTTGTAAGATGGGAGTTACTATCCCTGTAGAACCTTGAGTCACGACTAAACGAGGAGAAGCTTCAATGGAGCCACTCCGACATACTCGGTTTAAGGGTTCGCTGAAGTCTAAATGCAGCGGCTGTTCAACAGAGCCTATTCTCCTAGGAGTTTTTGTGCTGGGTTTGGCACCCGCCACTTAGAACCATCTCTAAAGAAAAACCAACGACGCCTGATTGGACCTTACCAGTTTAGCTATGGACCTGGGAAATCTACAAATCGCTAGATATTCGCCATGAGTCAAGTCTGGGAAAAGACCCTACCTATTCGTCAATTTTAAAGCAGCCTTCGACAGCTCGAAATGCATCTGCCTCTACGCCGCTATGTCTGAATTTGGTATCCCTGCAAGACTTGTACGGCTGTGAGAACTGACGATCAGTAACATCACCAATATCTCGCTCAGAATCGCGAGGTCCCCTCTCCGAGGCGATGCGTTCTAAGCGAGGATTTAAACAAGGCGACTCTCTTTTTTGTTACTTTTTCAACCTATCGGCATTCGCTGGTATTTTTTATACTGACTTTGCAGCACGTGTACCAAAAGCAGGTTATGCTACGTTTATAGTTATTTAGCAGTTAGCGAATTTGTAGGATTCATGATATTGGAATTTTTAATCGGTACAGCGTCTGTGATAAGTAGTCTGGGCGGCTATTTTGATGCTCTGTTAGATAGCAGACGTTACTGGAGACAATACCCATGCATGATTTCTCAGAAAATTATCCGCATTTTTTGACATTTGCTGTGATATTACTGCTATCAGCGTTGCTTGCCTTCGGTGTTAAGGAGTAAAGTTTTCTGAATCATATTTTCACAGTAGCGAAGTCATTATATAATTTCGTCGCTTCGATTGCGCAGAACCAACGGAAGAGGAGGCCATCTATCATAAGTGTAACATTCCACTCGCTATCGTTGTCTCGTTGATCATAATTTTCTTGTCATACTTTGTTATTTCTACTGCGCTGACAACGTTGGTGACTTATTTTTTTCTTTAACAGTATTTTCGATTTCGATTAAAATTTAACAGCAGTGGAGGTCTTCCTCTTCTCTACATCCATCCGGACCACGTGAACTTGCCAGCGCAGCGGCTGTCTCTTGGACCATATATCTTCCGCGAAACCTTTCTTTCGAAAATTCCTACTGCCGACACTTCGGATGTCGACATCGTCCACGCCTCAGCGTCATATAACAAGACGGGAATTATGGCTGACTTGCAAAGTTCCTTTTTTTCTTCATCGAAAGAGGACTTTGAAAATAATGATTATGCGTTGATAATATTATTAGCGTTAATGCTGATGCCAAGATAAACGAATTTATCTACGACTTCAAAGACTCATTCTCTTCGCTTCTTTGTCCAATGTAGAGAATTCAAAACTAGCGACACGGTTGTTATGGCCAATGATGTCAATTAATATCATCGGCATACGCCAGCAGTTGTACGCTATTATAGAAGATCATATGTTCTCTATTCAGCTCGGCAGTTTGTCTCTCCAGCATCAACTTGAAGATATCACACGACAAAGAGTCACTCTGCCTGAAACCTGTAACTTCGTTTGGTACCGAACAATTCAGAGAGGTTTTTCTGACTGGACTTTTGGTATTATCCAGCGTCAGTCTACAAAACCGTGAAAGCTTTGAAGAGATGCCAAATTTAGACCTAGCAGCATAGAGGCAGCTCCTTTTCGCGCTGTCGAAAGCAGTTGTAACATCGATGAAAAGGAGGTGGGTATCGATTCTTTGCTCCCGGGTCCTTTCCAAGATTTGGCGCATGGTGGATTATAATCTAAATCCAAATCTAAGGCCACAATAATAATCTAATTGTTAACGGTAGGTTTTAGTCTTTCACACAACACTGTCCCCGGAATCTTATATGCGATATTGAGGAGACTTATACCACGATCATTGGTGCGTCCCCATTTTCATGGATTGGGCAGAGCACACTGAGCCGATCATGCTAATGCATGCACCTTGTTTTACTTCGCCAGTTAAGTGGACAATCGCCATTCGTTCTTCGTCCTAGCCGGGTTTCGTCATTTCAATTGGAAATTCTGGTTCACCATTCATTCACTGCCATTCAGCACCTCATACCCACGCATTTCGGCCTTTATTTCTTTGTCTTTTTTTAAAGAAAATATAAAACATTTTGAAGAATAAAGCCGTCGACCGAACATAAATTTATTGTCAATAATAACTGTTTACAACGAATATGGATGAATCTATTGTTTTTTTTTTTCAAACACAATATGTTTTATACTCTATTATACAAAAAGTAAATACAAAATAAAGATTAGTTTTGAATCTCGCATTTTTTTCATTTACATATTTGTAAAATTAAAAGTATACTTTACGGCAAGCACGAAATTTGGAAATAATTTGACCGGTTATGATTATCTTGTGGCAGTTATAAAAATGTGCTCGGTTTTACAACAGATTTATGCAGTCAGCTTTAAAATTTTCAGCTCTTCCAAAAACTTTGCCTCCATAGAAATTTTATTGAGCTGATTCAATTCAAGAGTTTCCCCTTGTTCCTGTCGTAACTTCAATTTTTTAATGTCAGACAATTTTTTAGCTACGTGACGAATCTTTTTTTCTTTCTCAGGATTATTGACCTTTTTGGTTACAGGTTTTTGGCCTTCTTGAATGTTATTATCATTTGTTTGTTTTGAAACTTTTAATTTCCGATTTGGTTGGTTTAAATCATCAATATTCGAAGATGCTCCGTTTTTTAAATTTTTTTCTCCACTTGCCGCATGTCCATTATCATTTCCAACTGCCACTTCTTTCTTGTTTTTGGTCCTATTTGCTTTAGAGGCATTTGGTTTCAATCCACTTCTCCTGCCGACAGGGAAACCTTAAATAAGAATTTAAAAAAATTCATCACTTGCATTTGCTTGTTCCCAAAATCTTTAAAGGTTTATAAATGTTTATATTACCTGGTTGTGCTGCATTGGAATTGACTTCTGAACGTGGCATAAATTTATCTGGGTCTTTTCCTTCTTTGATCATTCGAAGATGTGGAGGTGTATATGCCTTTTTGCTGGCTTCTGGTAAACTGGATTTTATTCCTTCGGGTTTCACTTTCGTTATTATCGGTTCCGTAAATTGATTTTCAGAATATTTCTGCCACTCAATGCCTAGAAGTTCTTGTCCTTGCGGCCATAATGTTTCATGCACTAATGATCCAGAATAGTGGTACACCTTAAATCTGAAATATAAAATTTATATTTCCATAAATTATTTTTATTATTCATTGTTTTAATATACATATATATATATATATATATATATTCCCTTACTACCAAAATTTGGAATTTCAGCAAACTTTACACAAACCATCTTCATGATGGAACGAATATGGACAAATTTAGTATAATTTCATCTCATTAAATGCCAATTGTCAGCATCAATAAAACAAGCTACACTTGTGAAGCAAATTTGATTTTTTATAAATCATTAATATACGTACAGAATATTCATTATAACCAACGCATCAAGGTCTTCAAACCCATCAGCCTTAACTGATTAAATATACTTATCATAAACCATCTACATCGCTAAGTTTCTCAAACTTTCTTTGACCACTGGATTGATCAGACATGTGAAAACAGGGTAGACTGATCCCACTTCTGAAACCTTGCAAATCCGGAGAATCATATTGTCCGATATCTTTTTTTTATCCAGCAGTGATGAAACGATAGCCCAGTAACATCAGCATAGCGTCCACAAAATAGGCATTACCACCAACACATTAAACGACCAACTCTTCAATTAGTATACCTTAACAGGTGGTGTTCCGCCACCGAAATTCAAGGCTACCGTTTCACCAGCTGGTCGAATATCACTATCTATTATGTTAGTATATTAGATTTGCATCACACAATACTAACCTATTAAACTCCTCCTGAGTTATTAATTATCATTAGGAATGAGACTGACTTAGGGACCATCTTCTCAATAAATGATCTTTTGAAATTAAAGCTTCTTCTTTACCGTTGCTTTCGCATTTCACGGGCATAGAGAAATTTTCAACAAAAGAAATCACATTTTCTAATTACATTTCTATATAATTATATTATTTATTAGTATTGATAGCTAAGTTTAAAAACTATAGCTAATAAATAATTTTATATAGCGCTAGCAGCTAAGGCCTTCGGCTATACATATGTATATAATTATATATTTTATATAACTATATGTAAATGCGAAGTGTGTTCAAAAGTATTTTTTTGAACAAATTATTTATTAATTTTACATTGATGTTGTCGTTTTCAAAATAGTCCTCACTAGATATTATAGAATCGAGCCAGTTCTTCTCTCAACATTTCTCAAACTCGTTCTTTGAGATAGCCTTTAATTCGATGCGCGATGCGCTTTTTATATCGTCTGAGGTTGTAAAACGGTGATCCAGTCGTTTTGTTGTTCTCACTAGAAGTAGGCAAAACTATTCATCGAAGTAATCTAACGAAAGTCTCATGACATGCGCTGTTTCGAGAGCGAGATGATTGTTAGATGAGTCGGTTTTAAGGGTCATGTAAAGAGATGGTTAGTGTCGTGCGTGGACTCATTATATGCCGGACATACGTTTGGTACGTCACAGTCAAGTCTGGATAGGTAGAAATTAAGTCGACTACAATATGTGATAGTGTTACTCGGGGTTCTCGAGACATCTCGAGCTACTCATCTCGATTTTCGATGAATGACACTTAAAGCCTGACGGTGCGCCGTTGTTGTTGTAGTTGTTGGTCATTGTCTTAGTCATTGAAATCATCAAACGAGAAGCCCAAGACGGACTCGGACCAGAGGATGAGGGGTGTTAGGCGAGTCAGGTTGAGTTTGCAATCAAAAAGGTGGTTAGTGTTGTGCAGGGATTCGTGGCATGCGGGACAGGTAGGAGCTGAGTCTACTACAATATCCAGACCTTATTGTGCCAGTGTTGCGCGGGCCTCTCGAGGCTGCTCGAGCTCTTGAAATGGGTGGTGCTTGGATTTCGAGAACACCATTCACGACAAAGAAAGAGTTCGAAAAGGTGTTAACGAACTCTTGGTGAATAGTATTTAAAGCTTGTCAGTATACTGTCCTGTCTAGCAGTTCTTGACGGTATTGCTGTGCGCCGTCGGGGTAGTCTAGTACTCCCTTCCTGATGTGTCTAGGTGGAGGTTCGGCTTCTAATAGTTCTGTTGGTAGTCTAGTACCCCTCACCGCCAGAAATCTGAACCTTATAAATATATATATACGTATATAACTTTTACAAGGCAGTATATGAAAATGATTGATTAAATATAGTCGAATTAGCCTTTGAATCCATCAATCATTTCAAGTAAATTAGTTTACGTACCCATTTCCTATCCGCAGTCTTGGTGCTGTAGTGGCTGTTATAAAGTATACTCCGTTCGGACTCCATTCGAAATACGTGGTATCAGGACATTTTATATCGGTAAGCTTTTCTTTTTTCTTTATGTCCCATATCTCCACGTTCCCTGGTAAATTGCCAAAACCTGCCAAAGCTACAAGTGCACAGCAGTTAAGGAATTACTTTACAAGCAAAAATTTTAGTTTCAAGTATAATCTATAAAATTAAATACTATATGTTTAAGAAAAGGATATGATTTCCAAAAGGATTAAAATAAGCGCAATTCCGTGGACCTTCTCCAAAATCGAAAACGACATCACATTTCAAATTGTAAAGAGCAGCTTTGGAAGGCATAAAACCATAAACAACGAGAAATTCTGTTGCTTTTGGACTCCAAATAACGCAGTGAACAGGACCTTCCTTTGCTGAAATAGATTAAATGAAAAAAAAGTATGGTATTAAAAAAGTTCCGAATTAAAAGTTTATTTGTAATAAAACACTATAAGAAATGTCGCAAAATATGTTATGAGAAGTGCATACTATTTTCGAATAGCTGTTACCTACGACCATAGAAAGTTCACTCTGTCTTTTCTTATTATTATATGTAGAGGTCTCATTAATTCGTCAATTGATACACACCAACCGTGGACGTCGGTATTTAGTGGGCGCTTCAGTTAATCAAAAACCATTTGTTTCGAAAAAAAAGTGCTAGTTTATTGTTTGTATATCTTAAATAATTTTGGATAATAATTTCTTTTCTCTTGACATTTTGGCTAATTTTTACTGGCAAAATACGAGTATACAGGAATTTTGTAAATTTATGTTCAGTTCCACCTCTCTTAATTTCAAGCTTAAAAAGTAAGTCATAAAGTTATATTTTATGCAAAAAGCATGCCTATGATCCATGATATTTTGTGTCAACTTCAACTGTTGAAAGATAATGTTAATTATTGAAAGAAAGCTATTTCGTCCTGATCCTATACTAACTATAGGCTTCTTGGAGAAACTTTACTGAAATAACCTTAATTCAAAATTTTGCAATACGTATCTTTTATCAAGTGATGATTAAATAAACACTTGAATTTTTTACTCCAAATTTTATATCACTAGCATACATTCAGTCGCAGCTAAGCTATTACTTCTGACGTTTTCAAGTAACAGCTTTATATTTGATGTTCGATTAGAAATGAGAGATTTCTTATAAATTTTTCTCGATAAATTTTCGTAAATTATAATTTACTTACACAATGGTACAGAGCAAGAATCCCCTTTCGTAGCCATAAAATGCAATGCCTGATTTCCATAATAAGATGCACCGCTTTTATCAACTTCAGTGGAAGTCAAAAGTAATACACCAGAACCACGCTTATTCCACAACAATTCAACACGATCAGCTTGGAAAAAACTTTTGCACGCAATAGCTTGATTGGGTGAGAGTGAAGGATATTTATATAGTTTGCACATTGACGGTCCTCCTTTTGCTCCAGGAGTATACACTGCAACACAAGGCGGACAAGCTCCTGGAGACAAGGATACTACAGCACCTCTACTACCACCAATTTTACGAGTAGAATGACTAAAATTTTTACTATCACCCGATACATCATAAAACAATGCTTCGCCGCCTATAACTATGGCAAAAAGTGATTCGTCAGATGACCACGACGGTTCCCAGCCTGTTTGGTTCTTTTGCACAACATCGTACATTTGTAAACCAGTACTTATTTCATATATAAACATATTAGGTGAACCCTCTGGTTTATCTTTGGTGACAGTATACAATTCCCATGTCGATAAATAGTTTCCAAGCGGTGAGAATTTGAGGTAAAAGGCTTTTGGTCGTGGCAGCGTGCATTTAATCGCCCAATCTGATGTGTCTAACACTTTAATTTCATTTCCATTTGAATAAGCGAAATAGCGACCATCCAAACTAAAGGATATAGATCGACAATTCCTACTATCTTCTTTTGGAAGATTTGGTTTATACTCATATTGCAAATTCGTACTTTCGCAAGACCATACTTCCACTCCAATGCTAGAACGAACTAAAAAGAAAAATATGCGATATTTACCAATGTTTGAATCAAACAATCGAATACCCTTATATCCTAGAATCATTAACATAGAAAATATAAAACTTACCTGCAATTCCGGGACAAACGTTAATAGCACAACTGCCCATAGCCATTGCCAAATTCTAACCTGACCAAATGTTTACGCAGTGTTGCCATGTGAATCAATTCAAAGCCAAAAACACAGTGCTCAGTTTACTAAAGCTGATGATTTTGTTAATTTAAAACTCTGAATATTGCGATAAGTTCACACTATGGAACATAGTTAAAGGTAAGCAAACTTATCAGATATGTATAGATGCAGATGTCATACCACATAGAGCCACCTTGTCTACTCATGGTTTGGTACCTTTCGTGGCCAGTGTTGCCGGGCGTTCTAACACAAAGTATTAAACTTAACCTGAAAAGTATCCAAAAGTATTCATATTTTGAAGAAAAAAGTATCTACTATCAAACTAAAAACACTTTTCAAAGAACTTTTGCTGCATTTAGTTTATTTGTTTCTTGAAGCATCTCAGTTTGCAATTCTCATTTTCATTTAATTTATTTAGCCAAAAAAATCCAAAACTCACACAGGATCAATAAGAACTTTTCAGGCTTTTATTGGAGTTGTATCTCTTCCTTGTCTGTAAATTTTCAGGTTATTGGGAATTAGTGCAAAGGCCAATGTTTATTTTGACAGAGCTATATGCAAATGTTCGTTTAATAGATTATTTTTTTATTTATTTTATGCCAAAAATATTCAACATCGTCTACAGTCTTAATTTTATCGTCAAATTTTAGGAACCGCGACTACATTAATAAATATTTTTTGTAGCCTTCACTACAATTACGTAGATATTAGAAGTATTTTCTCCATATATTTTTTGAACTGCAAACTCCTCAAGCGGAAGTATATCGATTTTTCTGAAAACCATTTGTTTCTTTGTTTTTACTGCATATACAGTCAAATAGTTTCCTTACACCAAGTTGCTAATGCGTACTCACAGAAAGAATGCAAGTTGGGCAGAAACCCTCTTAACTGTTTGTTAAAGCAGCTTTTCAGTTTGTAAGCTTCAATTAGTTTCTTGACCCTGATGATGTTGATCAGCCTTAGAAATTTTATAAAAGTATTGTCTTAGCACCACAAAGGAATTAAAAACATACAAAAACAACTTTCATATATTAGTCCTGACTATGTTTACCGACAACTGACTCAAGCTTCATAATCATCATAATCACCACACTTTTCCCGTCCCTATGTCAGAACAAATCCAATTAGTCACCAAAACACCTCAAACGAATTCAAAAACCCTGCAAGGAATTTTATAAAAAGTTTGAGATTATGCAGATAAATTAATATTATTAAAAATTTTGTCCAACAGCTTAGCAATCATAGGTGATTACGATATACACAACCTACATTAAATTCCTAAACTACCCTAAGGCGATAGTCGGCGATCTAATAATTTCATATGAAACCTAACAAAAGCTGAAGAATGTGAAATTTATTGACAGAATGAGATTCCACAACCGATATGTTGACAATATGTTCTTTTCCGCTTAAGCCTTCAACATGGTAGGTGGGAATTTCGGCTTTTTGTTATTTAGTTGATTTATGTATTAGAGAGTAAATTTATTTAAGCTGTGTATGAACGGCAATTAATTCTTTATTTCTTGTCTATTTAAGGGTCGTGTTAGAACGAAAACTGTTAAAAAGGCCGCAAAGGTTATCATTGAAAAATACTACACGCGCTTGACGTTGGATTTCCACACTAACAAGAGGATATGTGAGGAAGTTGCTATTATTCCTACTAAACCCCTCAGGAACAAAATTGCTGGGTGTGTCTGTTTTCAATTACTGTAAAGAACATTTTTAACATTTAATTTTCAGCTATGTTACTCATTTAATGGGTCGGTTGCGCCACTCTCAAGTTCGAGGTATTTCTATCAAACTACAGGAAGAGGAACGTGAGCGTCGTGATAACTACGTACCAGCTGTTTCAGCCTTGGAACAGGATATTATTGAAGTTGATTCTGATACAAAGGAAATGTTGAAACTTCTTGATTTCCATAATATTCGTGGTTTGCAGTTAACCCAGCCTTCTTCTGGTGGAACCTTCAACAGAAGAAACTAGATTTTGTATTGCATTAAATTAAAATACAAATACTTTTAAAATTTAAATGGTAAATATTTATTGGATAAATCAGATAATTATGAAGACACAATCCCCCGCGTTCAGTTTCCGCCTAAAAATTGTGCATGTTTTTTGCTCCGGTGAAGGTATGCTATGTTGGATTGTTATTCTGAAGAAACGAATTATGCTGGTGATAAGCAAGTGATGCAAAATTTTATTACAAGTGGCATAGTATTATATGTTTTTAGGGTTTTGAATAATCAATACTCTGCATTATCAAATGAAGGAAAACCTCGAATCCTGGATGGAATTTGGAAGCTATTTGGAGTCTTAGTTTTTATAGAATTTCTTTTTATATCTGCAGGAATCGGTGTTTAACATATATTTTTCTAATTTGTGTTATCAGTTATTAATATGATTTGAGATAAATGTGTTGCAGAAGTACAGAATGCACAGAAGACGAAGAAATGGTCCGCCCTTATTTCTGAATAAAATATAAAATTTTCTCTCATTTAGTGGGTGATTTTTTTAGTTTAATATTTATATTAAAGTGTCAATGTTGATCATTCTCAAGGAGAAAAGTTCTTGATCGTCGTAAAAAAAAAAATAATTTTACAGTTGAAAGAAGAAGCAATTATAAGTTATAAATTTATAAGTTACAAATAATCATCCCTATGCTCTGGAAACAAATATGCAGAATAGTAATGGAAAATGAACTGTATAAAAGATCGAAAATAAAACGGTCATGAAAATAGGTAATGAAAAAACTTACTCACCGTATTTATTCGCGCCAAGGACCACGTGGCAGTTTACTACATTCTCCAAGCCTTTATGACTTACCCACCCTCCAGTCTCTACACTCCAACGGAGCTCCGACATCATGACTTGCATCCTGACTCGACTTCACGGGATTTACCGAGAACGCCTCAATTGCCCTAACTCACACTATGGCGGCAGATTTCGCCAAAAAAAGGGCAACTGTACGCCAAACCGATCCCGAAATCGACCAACACAGCGGAAAAATTCGAAAAAACACAAGGTAACGAAACCTCTTTATGACGTATCCAAGTTTTGGGCCACTGTCAAATCATTGTCGAACCCAAAGAAATTTCATACGGTAACCGAGCTACTTTAGTGGGATTACACCGCACGCTTTAGTGGTTACCAACGTCTGCACAAACTGCCAAACACCAGTGTGATGCTTGATTTCTCGTGGGCAGAGGTTCGATTAATTATCGGGATGGCGTATGCCGCTACAACAACAACAACGGTACTGACCACTTATAAAACCAACTCATTTAACACCCATCTCCCTCTGGTCCGATTCCGTCGAAACAGCTCGTTTCCTGGTAGCAACAGACCTATCAGAAGCTTTTAACCCGATCAACCAAGCAGTGTTACTACCGGATATTGAGACCTGATCCAGACATTTGCGACGTTTGTTCCGCATGTACCGAGTCCCAGCCCGACACTGACCACTTCTAAAACCAACTCATCTAACACCATCTCCCTATGGTCCGATTCCATCGAAACAGCTCGTTTCCTGGGCCATCGTTAATCTTGTCTGCTCCTAAGCGGAGAAACAGCCAGAGAACCATAGGTCTCTGCGCGTAAAGATTTATATATTCGTGATTTGTGAGCTTCGCCTTTTTGTTTGATACTACTGTCACTCGAAACATAGGATTTGGTAACTAAATAATTTCCGTCAGAAGCGAGAAAGTTCTTTCACGGAATGTACGGTGGGACTGGAAAGATTATATTTTTGTTAAGTGAATACAATTAGAAACACTTGTCCGCAGGTATTATTCCTTCATATCGAGCTTAGACCATCTGGACATTTCAGACTCCTTTCATTCTAGTACATCGAGCCCCAACCGCCAAAAGGGCGTAAGCGATTTTTGTTTTTATGACGCAACCCCTAAAATTTTAAATCTAGGAAATACCGTTACAAAGCTGTGAGGAAAACCAAGTCTACATTTGTATCTACTACTTTTCCTGTAATTTGTGGGACATACGTTAGGTATGTCAGGGTCGAGTCTGCATAGGTATGAATTGGATCTACTACAAAATCCAGACCTTAATTGTGCCAGTGTTACGACGGTCCCTCAAGACAGCTTGAGCTCTTGTTCTGCATTATGTAGTGATTCGATTGGGAGAACACCTTTCACGGGAAGATAATACACAAAGGTGTTAACGGAATCTCAGTGAGTGGTATTCAAAGCTTGTTGGTATGCCGTCCCGACGTGTACTCTTTGGAATTCACCTCTTTCATCATATGGCACAGGATCTTCTTCACATACTGTACCAAATGTTCTTGGCACCCCTTTTCGGTTCATAAAGTTCACTAATATAAATAAATCCCTTGACAGGTCAGAAGTAACCTCCGTACTGTTAAACACGTAAATAAAGCCACCCATCGGTTCTCAGTTGTTCTGCCCGGTCAAAATAACAGTGTTCTTGACTTCGTTGGAAAATACTTTTCGATGCGAATGGTGATTTATCAAACGTTCAGCGGCATCGAGTTTGTTGATTGTTAAACCATATTGAAGTAAAGTGTCAGGCTGCTTCGGCCTTCATTTGCTATTGTAGATGTAGTGGAGGACCCAGGCAGCAACTTTCTTTAGTTTGGTTTTGTTCATTTGATTCTCCGACAGGGTGCAAAGTTGATGAATATTGGAACGAGTTCCCGTCATCCCTTGTCAAATTTGGTTCTGAGACAAACCGGTTTCGGTGTTCTGCCATCTTCAGTGTCGTTGATCGTTCTCAACGACCGGTTTGTCTCAAAACCAAATTTGACAAGGGACGACGGGAACTCGTACCAATATTCATCAACTTTCTTTAGTTTAAGAAGTGATGAAAACCTCTCAAATTCAAAAATGCTGCTCTTAGCAACTAATGAAGGGTATTTCGAAAGAAGTTCTTCGGTTTCATGGATGTTTGCAAGAGGTGTGTCGTCTGTAGGTCGTATGTGTTGTGGTTAATGGTTAGTGTCTTAAATGCACTCATCCCAGCCTAAAGATGGGACAAGAATTCCAATTACAAGTGACGAATCAACTTCATGAAACTCCAGGTGGTACGGAAAGTAGTGGCTTCATGGATGTCAGAAAATACCTAAGACTCTGTATTTTCACTACCCAACGCAGTCGCAACTTCCAAGAAGTTTGACCTGAACTTCCACAGCTAAAAATCAGCGTCTTTGTGAAAGTCATGCGCCTGTTTGGCTATCTTTATGACTGTGGAAGTGGAATGGAAACTATCGACGCAATAGTGATAGCCCGTTATAGCTTGGACTCCACTTCGATCGTAATTGCTGTGTTCCATTGCATTTTTCACTACAACTACTATTACTACATGCACCGCTTCCGCGATTACAGCCGAATCAATAGTTGTTGTCATTCGTTTCTTCTTCTCGCAGTTTGGCGCCAATTGAAAATACTAAGCAAAATCAGGTCCTTCAGAGCTTGACCTTTCTAATGGAGTAGAGGTTTTCCCCTCCCTCTGCCTCCATATGCGGGTGCATCGAAGACTCAGAGCTGGACATGAATGTCAATATTGCCGTTTACCCTTCAGCAGCTGAGAATATAGTGACACTCTGTGTGAGGTTGCTGCCGCGTCAAATACAAGTCTCAGCTTTCCTGGCTTATGCGAGTTTATCACGGCAAAATGTAGAAGGTATCATGTTCTAAAACTCACTTCGCGCTTACTCGCATACCCATTACTTATGTATTTTTTTATGATTTCAGAGTAAGCTTTAACAAACTTCTTATTACGTGCGATTTTCTTTTCGATGTTCCCAAGGCGTTTCAAGGTCATAGAGTAGCTCTCCGGCAAATCGATCTTGCGGCTTTTCCACAGTAAGCCGCTTTTAAATCGACCTTTACTTAATTTACCTTTACTGTTCCCAAACCAGCCGAATCTCCACTTGCACCAGTGAACCGTACATCATCGAAATCAAAGATCCTTCGCCTTAAAGCACATACAGACTGTACAGTATAACAGGAACAATAAATTGCCTGAAGGAGGAGCAGACCAATGGAGAACTGCGTTATTCGGATTTGGTGCCTCTGAAGCTGTAGTGGATTTGACCGGGTAACTGACATCACCATCATATAACAAATGATTTTCCATAGCGTTCTTTCCTCTCCTTCAGTTTTCCACTTAAATTTTTTTTTTCTAGTGAGGTCAAAGACTATTAGTGTCTGCTAACGAATCTAGAGTATCATCTATCCTGGGTAAAGGATCATTGTCTTTCTTTGTGCCACCATTTAGTCTCCGATATTCAACGCAGGACCGCAACTGGCCATCTTTATTCTTTACAAGTACTACCGGTAAGCTCAATGGATTTGCCGATGTTCCGGTAACACCGCTTTTCCACATTTAATAATTTCGCTAACATAGTCACGTTTGGATAGTGGAATACTTCGAGGAGCTTGACGTATTGGACTAGCGTCACCAATATCAATACAATGTTTCACAACGTTTATCCTGCCTGGTTTGTTGCCATTCTTGTCGAATATGTTGAAGTATTTGCGAAAAAGTTGAATGGCCTTATGCTTGTAGTTGCCTTCTAACCATTGCAGTTGATGATGGCTTCCACCCTAATACAGTTCCTCTAATATTTGTTACTGCTAATTTGGAGTCATTTAATACTCTCACTGGAATGCGTCCATTCTTTTTTGTCTTAGCCAGGGGTTTACCAATAAGGACGTCCGGTGTAGAATTTGGTGCTGCTTCGACAACCCAAAATTTGTTTGTCCATCAGTCTTTGCCAAAACAACTGCTTCTGACTTTGGTGAGATCGGTTCGGTGCCTTCAAGGACTAGTTACTGGTGTAAGTGGAATTATAGCCAATGCTAAGTGGTACTTTCATTTTTTTGTACTCCATAATTTGGTTATTAAAGTCGATCTTGATGCTTTGACCCAACAGGAAGCCTACTTCTATGATGACCTCATCTACAATCTGCGCGACTATAAAGCTGTGTAACACCATCACATTACATCACATGTTGAGTGTGGATTGTGAGTGTGTGATTGAGTGTGATGCGTCCGTATCCACAGTTAATATTCACTTGCGTCCATCCACATATATACCAGTAGTAAAGTTGCTCGTTTTTCTACCAATTTGTGAGACGAAGGTTATGGGGAATTCAAATGCAGGAGCTAGCATACGCTGCTGTCGGCTGGCTCGGTTTAGCTTAACGACTGATTAGAGTCGGATTCACTTTCTTCAGCCCTTCGTTTGCCTTCTCCTGAATTGTTGTTTTTGCTGCAAATCCCGGACACTACCTTCCAACTCGTTGACTTTGGTCTCAATTAGCTCCTCTATTTTATCTTTCCGACATTCCAATTCATTGTCTTTGGTCTTAATTAGCTTCCAGGACGTAGGACGAACAATCGAATTAGTATATAAGCAAAACACAACTTCAGAGCTAATTAGTCGTAAAGTGAACTCGTTGGTGATAACACTGCTGTGAAGAAACTATATTACACTGTAAAAGTTTTAATATAAGTAATTGTAAATAGTGTAGTGAATTGTTAGTTATTGAGTAATAAGCTACAATTGAGTAAATTTGTTACGCTATCACGCTATTGTCACTGATTAATTTTCTATTTAAACACTTTTTTATGGAATGTGTGTTTATTCTGCTGAACTAAAACAATTTTATATGCGGTGTGGCAAGGCTATCTAATTGTGATCTGACGCCGAAAGGTGGCTCCTTTGTTATACACTGCATGTTTTTTGCATTGATCAGAATAGTTGTACAATTCGCTTATTTTGTTTTATTTAAATTTAATTAAATAATATTCTCGGATTAGTGTTAAAAATGTCGCAGGTATCTAATAAATCTGGTACCGGATGGCCAAGACGAGGTAGTCAAGGACAAGTGGATGGCAATGTTAACAACGGCATACAAAAGTACTCTGCACAGTGCTTGGCTATAAACAGGACAATCAATTTGTAAGTATTAAATTATATTAGAAATTAGACCAATTCGAAAGTAAATAATAAATAATTACATAAATCACTCAAAACAAAAAATAAGTTAAATTTACATTTGCTTTATTCAGATGGAAAAAAATATAATATCTGATTTGAGAGACCGGCTTCATCGGTATACCACATAATTTGTATTCATAAAATAGGGAAGATTTAACCTTAAAAACAAAGATGTTATTTATAAGATTGTAGATAGATAATGTAGAGGATTTACACTGCGACTCTAGGCCTATTCTGACCTCTGTATTTATTACAATTTTTCCTATAGCCCGAGTGACTAGGAATCCTAAAAGACAGGGGTTTCATGGATTTAAAGAGATTATTGTCAGGCTGTAACGCTCCTATGAATTTTAGCCTTCTTGTTCGCTTAACTTTATCAGATGTACCAATATTCTTGGCTCCATGCTACAATAGCGGCAAACATAATTTCAGCTAATGCCTTTTTTATGCATATGTAATCGGAGTCTGCAATGTCCTTTAAAATAACTGAAACAAATCTTAAATTATTTTTACTGCATAAAATCAACTGTTTAAGTCTTTTAGTATGGTAGTCTACCTTAGACCTGATGTTGTTCTTTTGCGGTTTACTAAACCTTGCCTAGGGGCAGTTAAAACTAGTCCAAGTCATCGAGGTCATCTAACGGGAAACCCAGAAAAGTGCTGTTTCGACGGGCTTGGACCAGAGGGATAGGGGTGTTAGATTAGTGGGTATTAAGGGCATGCAAAGAGGTGGTTAAGGTGGAGACTCATTGCATGCAGGACATACGTTGGCTATGTCAGGGTTGAGCCCGGATAGGTAGGATTAATGTCGTTTTTAATACCTTATCCTTCCCAAAGTTCTATCTTTGTCCTGTTTTAGGCCCTCTTACTTATACCAATACCTATCTCCCATACACATCAGATAATAATATCTTATTTTCATTGGAACTTACTATAAACTTGTTAATAATATATATATAAAAGAAATTCAAGAGTGGCTGGGTTTTCTAGTTTATATATGCAACACTCATTTGCATTTTCAGATATCCTTTAACTAATTACACATTCGGAACAAAAGAACCGTTGTTTGAAAAGGATCCGTCAGTACCTTCTCGATTTCAACGGATGCGAGAAGAATTCGACCGAATTGGTATGAGACGCTCTGTTGAAGGAGTTCTGCTTGTGCACGAACATGGTTTGCCACATGTTTTACTCCTTCAGTTGGGCACAACATTTTTCAAACTACCCGGCGGAGAACTAAATGCTGGGGAAGATGAAGTGGAAGGACTAAAAAGGCTTCTAACTGAAGTAAGTGGAAATATGTTCAACGTAAAGGATAATAAAAAAAAAGTGTAATAAGATTTATTATTTATTATAAATTTTTATGTTCCAAAATAGTAATATAATAGATTAGAACCTTTGATAATGAAGCTACAAATTGAATTAAAAAATGTAATTTGATTGAAATGCTCAATTATTTGCAGACGTTGGGACGACAAGACGGAGTAAAACAAGAATGGATTGTAGAAGACACAATTGGAAATTGGTGGCGGCCGAATTTTGAACCACCTCAGTATCCATACATTCCGCCTCATATCACGAAGCCTAAAGAGCACAAGAGACTGTTTTTAGTGCAGTTACATGAAAAGGGTAAATCAAACTTATACATTTAAATTTATTTTGTATGTATATATTATATTCTGGTAGAATTGCTTTAAAACAGATAAGTGTGAACGAAATTTTAAATTTTATGTTTCTATTCAATGTCATAAGTCCTGACACAAATCAGAGATTAAATACACATAAATTCACAGTGTCTAATAAAATTATTTCATTTCACTCTTTTGTACTTAGCATTGTTTGCCGTTCCAAAAAATTACAAACTCGTAGCGGCGCCTTTGTTTGAACTCTATGATAATTCTCAAGGCTATGGCCCAATTATATCATCGCTTCCACAGGCCTTATGCAGGTAAATATTCTCTATATAAATAAAAAATGCATTTACACTTATTTAGCTGCTTTTAATTTTCAGATTTAATTTTATTTACATGTGAAGGATCGACGAGATTTTCGTGACATCGCAATAATAGTCAATCTAAACAAATCCAGATTGGTTTTTAACACTTTTTATTGTCTTTATTTAATACATTTCTATTTAGTTGAAATTAAACAGCATTAAATACATTCTGGTATAAACCTAAACTTTCTATATTGATTATTTTAATTTCACTTTGTATAATTAATATATATATAATTAATATATTTGTAATTATATATATGTACTAATTCCTTCTGGAAACACTGCCACTGCGCTTTCTTCTTCATATCTTAGTATCAGATATGTTAAATAGTTGATGAATTTTGGTAATATAAAAAGATTTGGAATTATGTCCCTTGTCATCATAGGCGTACCTATTATTAATCAAAAAATATTAAAATTGTATATGCAAAAATAAAATCTCTGTAATTGTAATTATATAACGCGCATTTCCACCCATTATATAGAGTATACATATGTATTTATTATTTATTTGTAACATATGTTTATTATTTATTATAGAATATACATTTTATGTCCTTAATTTCGCAGGATTCTGTAAAAATATACATATTTACATACATATGCAGGAAGTACACACTATTCTGTGCTCGAAGTTTTTACTGCGAAATAATTGTACTTATTAATTTTATATTTGCGATTAACAAGCTCTTTTATTTTGTGTTATTTAATTCGTAGTTTTATTAACAACAATGAGAAAATTATTTCATTGTAGAAGGTATTTTTTCTAAATGTACCACCTACGTGTCGCTGCTTTTAATGCAATATATCAGAGAAGTCCTTAATTCATTGCATTGTACAAGATAACAGAAAAAATTTGAATGTTTTTACATCATAAGTGTTACTCGTCGACAGGGCGGTGACAACTTTGTCGCGATCGCTATTCGTAATTCATTATTCGAAAGTCGTGTTTTATGCATTACAAACCGATTTTGAACCATGGAAAGAAAGATACGTTCAGTCAACCGCGTTATGAAAAATTTTGAAACGGAATGGCCAAAATGTATTAATAATGTTGTCAATACTGGAGATTGCGATTTTTGCAATCGAATTATTCGCACTGCTACTTGGTAAAACTTGATATTTTTCTTTGTTAAATATTTTTTTTCAATGACTCATTCGAAACATAAGTTAAAACTAATATATTTAAGTTATTATTTTTTTTTATGAAAAGGAATCATTATTTTGTCATAAAAATAAGAATAAATGCAAGACGTACTCTTGATTTGAAAATTGTATATTTGATACTGCACATAGGTGCAGCACGCAAGGTTTATAGAACAGAATTTTATGACAAAGTGAAATCTGAACAGCTTTATGTCGAAAAAATTTATTTAAACTTTTTAAAATACTTTAATTATGAAAAGTAATATTATTTTTGAACATGTATAGCTAGCAACACTAACATTTGTTGTCATATCGATTCGAAGAAGTTCTGGAGAATATGAAATGATGTAAAAACTAGAACTCTAGATACCCGGGTATCTTGCTGCTCGCTCATTGCTTAACTGCTCAACAGAACAAAAAAAGCAATTTCGTTTGTCAAAGTTTCTTTGGCGTTTCAACAACTGCTGCAACTGTTAAAACAACGCAACTGAGCTAAAATGTCATTGTAAGTGATTATAATTATGATATTATTGGTTTATTACATTTGTAGATTTAGCTTGTTAATCAAAAAGTAACAGTATTAGTAAGGAATATTTCACAATGAGCTGGGCTAAGTCTAGTAATCGCTGTGCGTTGATGTGTCAATCATTCAGTTATATTTTTAAAAACGATTGCTCTTAGGATAAGAAGTATTAATACATTTTTGTCATTTTTGGGTGTGAATTATTGTAACTTCAGTCATAATTTTTTGTTGAATTGTAGATTTTTAAATTCATCAAAAAAAAATTTTTTTTGTTCACATTTTAAGTTGTAGTTCATTCTAGTTTGATAATGTTGTCGTTGTTGTTGTTTTGGCGGCTCGCTAACCCTGCCTAGGGCCAGGTAGGCCCAGTCCTAGTACTCGTGGTTATCTGACGGGAGTCCTAAAAAACATGCTTTTTCGACGGGCTCGGACCAGAGGGAGAGGGGTGTTAGATGACTAGGGTTTAGTGGGCATACAAAGAGGTGGTGCGGGGATTCATTACATGTGGTTTGATAGTCTACGTTCAATGATGGCAAATGCCGCATTAACTTTACCTTCTTAAATTCACCTTGGTTTACATATATTTTCAATCAAGGTGGAGTTACTATGACAGCGGATTAAACTTTTCATTCATTTGGTTTGATTTCCCATTTGTAAATGCGAAAATCTGGAAAATTGTGATTTGCCCAATCAGAATGCTTGCGACTTTTGAATACATTAGAATTTTTGTTTTTGGTCTCGTGCTCTCACCTTTATGAATACGCCTTTTTCTGCTAAAAATATAAAATTTCAGGTAGAATTCTTAAAAAATTAGCTCAATAATATATAGAGATATTGTTTATTTAAAAAATTATATGGCATATCGACTAAATTCAAAAAATATAAATCGGATTTTACCATGCAAGTTGCCTGTTTACAACATACTCCAAGAGCGAAACATTCTTATATTAAGGAAATTGTATAAAATGATAAAGTTTAATGGTAGGTTTTAGAAAAAAATATGTATTTTACCTTATGGATAGTCTTTATTAATACGATTTCATTATTGAAATATAAATGGTAGCTAAATATATTAATATATATATACATACATATATTAAAAAATATATCATTCACAAGTCTATAACGTTGACTTGTTGCAGATTATGATGTTTCAAAAAGAAGGATTTCAGATTAGATGTTTTTGCATTTGCATGTCATGATAAAAATAAATACTTTATTCCCTCAACAGTAGAAATGCAATATCTCATATTTTCTTTTTAATGCAATGATTAATGAATACTGGCGCAAAATTAAATTTTTCCCAAAAAAGGTTCAAGAAATAATAACTAGGAAACGAAAAAATCGTTTTGAATTCATATAGTGTACAAACAAGAATTATTTGATTGTCTTTTTTCATTTCTTATTTTCTCTGTAAAAATATTTTTTTAAGGTTTATTGAATAGAAGGTTTAATGATGAAGTAGGTTAATTTTTGTGAGTTGTTCAAGATTTTGATGTCACGTAATACGAATGGTATGTGATAATAATGTCAAAAACGTTGCAAATTATTGAAGTGTTACCCAACATGATAGATAAAAATAAAATGCATCAGACCTGTGACCGAAAACAAGGTACAGCCCGGATTGTCCTGAACACGAAACCGGTCGCTGAATATCGCGCTTACACTTGCCTCTTGCACTAAACAGCTACAGATTTGCTCATCAGGTACTACCAGTAAAACGTAAATTGCGATTAAAAAACTTTGAGAAATGAAGAGGTTATTCATAGGTTTAATCTTGCAGTAAATATTTTGATGACCCAAAAGAATAATCAGAGTTGGCGGAATGAATAGTAAAATCGTTACCCAAACATCTGAATGGGCCGTGCATTTTAAAGTGTGTTTTGCATATACGCGATGAAAGGGTCTAAAGTGTCTAGATGATCTTGAAGGGATACTAAAGTTATGCTCGCTAAGTAGGAATGGACTATAGATAACATAATACCTCTTATCAACTTAATTAAAAATAAAACTTCAAGCATCTCTCTACGACTATGAAGTGTAGGCAAATTAAAAAGCCTTAAACGACTTAAACCCCAGTCGATATCGATGGTATAGACGTTCCATCACCCTACTATCGTGAAGTTCGAATAGCGATTGCCCGCTTAAAAAATAACAAAGCGGTGGGTGCCGACGGCTTACCGGCAGCTATTCAAATACGGCGGCGAAGAACTGACAAGGTGAATGCATCAGCTTCTTTGCAGAATATGATCGGACGAAAGCATGCCAGACGAAAGAAACGTTGTTGGCGATATAAAAGGCAAGTGGTCGGCCAGTCGTAAATTATTCTGCTCCGATTTGGATGCCCGGGACAAGCTAGACGCAGTAGAAGAATACAAGCGTGTCAGAATATCGCCTTTCGGAACATGAAAGTAAACTTCCTGAAGACAACGGCGCACCACTTACTAAATGACACATATATGCTCCCAATTAAGGAGCAAAACGCCACTCCATACAGCAATACAAAATATAATCGCTGGACAGGATGGCATGCTGACAAGCTTTAAACACCATTCACTGAGTGCGTTAACACCTTTGTGAACTCTCTTCTTGTGAAGGATGTTCTCGGAATCCGAGAGCCACCCATTGGAGAAAAAAACTCGAGCTGCTTCAAGAGACCCGAGTAACACTGGCACAATTAAAGTCTGGATATTGTAGCAGATTTAACTCTTACCTATCCAGACTCGACCCAGACATACCCAATGTATGTCCTGCATGCAATGAATCCATCCACGACACTAACCACCCCTTTGCATGTCCACTCAAGCCGAGTCATCTAATTTCGATCTTCATCTGCTCCGATTCCGTCGAAACAGCACGTTTACTGGGCCTCCCGTTAGAAGACCTCAATGGCTAAGACTTGACTTACCTGACCCGCGCCGATTAGAAACTGCACGCCACATGTATGTTATGCGCTCCGAGCTTAAATCATTATTTCATGGTTAATCCCATTGCCCAGTCTGATTTGCTTTGACTGCATTTCAACAGCAAATGTTACGTTGACTCTGCATATTGCAAAAGTGATAATTTTAAAATTTAAATGTTTCCTATGTAAAGATTTTCAGATTAAAGTTTAATGGAATACGTTCTGAGGCTTCAAGTTAATAACAGCTATAATTTTTTATTATGTATTATTACTCACTGGGAAATTTATGTTACAAAAAATTTAATATATCTTAGAAGAAAATTGATTATTTTAGAAAAGCGGCGAGGACCGGGACGACAGTGCATATGTGCTAATTAGCAGTTGTGCTGCCAGTGGGATCATTGTGGATTGAGGTATGACCTTGAGCAGGTTCATTGTTGGTGTCGTTTCCCCGAACAAGGTAAATCGTTGTTTGACAGTTAGGACAAGTGGTACACAATTCGGGTTCGGCGACAGGTGCAGCGGATGAATGAGTAGGATGTTGCTGTGGCTGTTGATATGGTTGTTGATTCCGGGTCTCAGTTGTTGGCATTGGCTGTGGTAAATGTAAATATTGTTAAGCGTAAATAGAAGTTGCCTACATGTATATATGTACATAATATACGTAATTTATTTATATATATTCAAGAAAAAGTAAGAGGAATAATTTACATGTGATTCTTTGTACGATTGATTTTTACACTGCACGGGTGATGAAGACGTTTGCGACTGAGGGATGGGTTGTTGTTGTTGCTGCGCAATATCTGTTGCCTGTTGATGTGGTTGTGCAGCCTGCGAATTTGGATTACTTGGATTTAGGTTTTGTGTGAACTGCTGTTTGGCTTGATATTGCTGCGCATGGATATGAGAAGCATCACCGCGCGCCTAACATTTCAAAAGCATAAAAATAATGATAAGAATTATGTTTATAATTTTATACCTATATCTTATATTTACCATCGAATTTGTGTGACCATATTGTTCATAAGAGTCATTCAGCCCCTATAAAAAATTTAAATCAAAATAGTTTATATAAAACATAAAATAATAATAATAATAAAATATTTTGAATTAAGACAATTACCGAATGCTTGTTTAAATTTGAGCGTGAAAACATATTTTTTTTGAAATATTCATCATCAACATCTTGAAGACCCTAATCGATACACAGATGATTGGTTAATAATAAACTTTATTTTCTGTATTAAAAGATCATTTTTAAGATTACCGAACGCTTTTCTACACCTTGTGGCCGTAATGATAAGCGACTTAATGCATCCAGTGGATTTTTTCGCGCCTACATTATTATCACTGAACAATTAATCAATTCGCACATAAATATATAAAGTAGTTATAGCAACTTACATTCATCTTGGCCTGTTCTGCAGCCTGACTGGGTGTGAGGCTAACCTCGCTAGCCGTTTTCTAACAAAAAAAAAAATAATTAAAAATAAATAAAATACTTTACTCCACATTCTTACTACGACTTGCATCTTTGACGATTGGGGTTTGTGCAGAGTTTGAACATTGCTTCGTCTGGCTTCCATTTTAAAACGTTTATATATTTATGGTTCGCTTTCAATACACGAGTATTGTGAAATTTTTTATTTAAGAAAAATATATATGGGTATATTTTCCTGGTGAGAATTATTGAATTATTTCAATTTGATATTTGACAAATGAGAAAATGCTTCCTAATACCCTCAAAATTTCTTTGCGTTCTGTGAATCTTTGAAATTTTATAGTTGATAAATATTCTAGATTTATTAAAATGTTTAAAATAAATTATATATACTTAAGTAGAACTCCACTTTTTCAAAATTAACAAAAAAAAAAAAAAAAAAAATACATGAATTTTTGTCGATAAAGGAATAATGCAACAGATTTCTTTTGTTGCAATAATACCTTCTATTAGTCGGGTTAAAATCACTCAAGTATACTGAAACGTAACAATTGCAGAGCAGATGGGATATGTTGAATACTTCAAAATAATAAAAAAATATTAGTAGCAAGAAGGCTTTTTTGATTTGGCCAAGTCGGAGATTAATTAGAAGTGCAAAATCTGGATACAAGAAATTTTAAACACAAAAAAAAAATTTGTTGTAAAGAACAAAAAAGCTCAAATCAAACGACCACGCAAAAACAAATTTACTCATTTAATCTTTGTCATATTAACGTTGGAAACGTACCTGTCCTCTTGTTCATCTTCGTCAAAAAATCCCTCATAGAGAACAAATTTATTTGTTTGTGGAATAATATTTTCGAGACCATAGTATTTTTTTAGAAAACGAACTAGTTTTTCGGATGGTCTGTCAACCGAACATTTAACAGGGGTCCATTTCTCCTCCGCAAGCATTATATCAAATAGTTTCTTTCCAAGTCCTGAGCGTTGTCTCGATTCGTGAATGTAAAAATCCAATATGCAACGCGCTTTATCTATTTTTTTCGTCTGTCCTAAACTATCAAATAGATATAAATTTTTGGTGCCAATTTTTAAAAGTCCTATAACGGTATCTCTGAAATAGAAAAAATCTATATAAATATAAACAATGTGTGTGTGTTTATTTTAAATTAAAATATTTATCTACATATACGAGTAAACAAGTAAACATATTATGTACATAAGTCGGGCACATTGATAATATATTTTATTCATATAATTTCGAATGCGATATTCGCGCACATTCAAAGTGAAAAAAACATATGCCAAGACATTAGGGGGATTCGCTATGTCTAGAAAACGCATACTATGCAAATATTTCCTATGGAATTGTGCTAGAGATCGAGAGCACCCCCGTTGCAAAATTGTGACATATTTAAGTGATACAATAACAACCACAGGTTGATTTCTCCTTCTTCCTATCTGTGGGAGATAAATATACTGTTACGATCTTGCTGATTAAACCTCGATAATTTCCCAAATCCTTCGGGTACGATCTCTGGATTGTTAAATAAAAATTGCCAACTTAATTCATTCGCAGTTTCTTTATTTATAAAGAATTTATTTAAAGTCCTTTTATTACTCAGTAATTCACAATTCAATTACAATTCACTTTACTATTTACAATCACTTCACAATGTACTGTTTTTATTACTTCAATGTAATGTAATTACCGACGCGTTTACTTTACGACTGATTGCTTTTACAGTCGTGTGTCGCCCTTATATACTTGTTTGCTGCTTGAAAACGGAACCCTGGAATAATCGCGTCGTTACGATAATCTTCTCGTTACGATAATCGCCTCGTTTTACGCTCGAGAAAATGCCAGTTGTCGGCTCCTCTCTTTCATCTGACATTCGCTTCGCATTTTCGCCACACAGCCCTCCACCTAAGTCTCAGACACATTCGCTGTTCCAAACGCAGCAAGCCTCTCTAGGTGGACCACTTTCATCTTGTTTCTCGGCCTTACTACGGTTTGGATTCGATACACTATGTCGTTTAGTCGTTTGATTATCTTGTATGGACCTTCCCAATTGCATTGAAGTTTTGGGGACAAACCTCTCTTTCGTTGTGGATTGTACAGCAAAACCAAATCTCCATTTTGGAAGTCTTCGGAGTTCATCGCCTTGTCATACCTAGCCTTCATTTTGTCACTCATAATTTGGGTTCGCTGCCCCACAAGAGCATGTATCTCTCATAACTCTTCCTCGAGAACAGTAGATGCTTCCTTCCCAATTCTTCTCGCATCGCCATTTATTCCAAATTTTAAATCGCTGGGCAACCGAAGTTCACTACCAAACAGTATCCTGGCAGGGGTTTGACCTGTTGTTTCATGCACTGCGGACCGATATCCCATCAGGAAAAGCGGTATGTGTACATCCCAATCATCTTGATGCTTATCCACTACTTTCCGCAAGTGCTCTTCCAGGGTCCGGTTGAATCGCTCTACCATGCCATCTGATTGAGAATGCAGGGCTGTCGTTCGTGTTTTGCGAATACCAAGTATCTGGCACATCTCCTGGAACACCGCCGATTCAAAGTTTCTTCCTTGGTCTGAGTGCAATTCTATAGGCGCACCGTATTTGGTAACCCAATTGTGAGTGAATGCATCCGCAACTGTTTTCGCTTCCTGGTTTGGAATTGGGTAGACCTCAGGCCATTTACTAAAGTAGTCCATAACCACAATAACGTATTTGTTTCCTTGTCTGCTCATAGGGAATGAACCGGCTACATCCATGGCAACCCGCTCAAATGGTGCATTTGAGTTATACTGCTTCATCTGCCCATGACTCCGTGACTTTGGCCCTTTAGATGCTACGCACTCCGTGCAATTAGCAATCCACTCAGCGACCGATTGACGACAGCCAACTCAATAGAATATTTCCTTAAGTGACTTGCCTCCCACTCTTCTGTTGATGTAACTGTCATTAGCCGGACGTCTATTATGTTTCCCAATAGACCGGCTATAGTAGGCAACTATCTTCTCCTGCCCATCAATCACTTGCGAAAGTACACCTCCTATGTCATAACGACTAGCATCTGTGTCCAGAATAAATGTTGCACCTGGAACCGGGTACGCTAGCATAGATGCAGTGCATAGTCGTTCTTTTAAAGCTTGGAAAGCCTCCTCTTGTTCAGTTTTCCACTCGAAAGATCTATTTTTCCGTGTGAGTTCATAGAGACTACGCTGGCGAAATTCGGAACAAAGCGGCGATAGTAGGTACACAGCCCAAGGAAACTTCTTAATTCATGCAAATTTCTGGGTCTCGGCCAATCCTTCACTGCTTCTATTTTTTCCTTCGCAGTACAAACGCCCTTCGTGGTTACTTGATGACCTAAGTAATTCACCTCCTTCTTGAATAAAGAGCACTTCTTAGGACTTAGTTTAAGACCAGTGCCAGCTATTCTCTGGAAAACTTCTTCCAAATTACTCAGATGTTCATCGAAGCGCTTTCCCAATACGATGATATCATCCAGATACACCAAACAAGTCTTCCAGTGTAGTCCTTTGAGCACATGGTCCATTAATCTTTCAAAAGTGGCAGGAGCGTTGCATAACCCAAATGGCATCACCGTAAATTGCCATAGACCGTTGCCAACACTAAAGGCTGTCTTCTCTTTACTTTCTTCACTCACTTCTACTTGCCAATACCCGCTCTTAAGGTCAAGTGTTGACAACCATTCTGTGCCAGTTAACGAGTCTAGTGTATCATCGATCCAGGGCAAAGGATAGCTGTCTTTCTTTGTAATATTTAATCTCCGATAATCCACGCAGAACCGCAACTGGCCATCTTTCTTCTTCACGAGTACCACCGGAGAGCTCCATGGACTTGCCGATGGTTCGATAACATCGCTTTCGCTCATTTCCTCAATTATTTGGCCAACAGCGTCACGTTTGGCTAGTGGAACGCTTAGAGGAGCTTGACGAATTGGTTTTGCGTCACCAGTATCAATGCAATGTTTCACTACGTTGGTCCTGCCTGGTTTGTTGCCATCTTTGTCGAATATGTTGCAGTATTTACGGATCATCTGGCTGGCCTTGTGCTTGTACTTGTCTTCCAACCCTTGCGTCCATGCATTTATATCTTCCTCCATGCCCTTGCTGCCAATATAGTCGATTCCAGATGCATCATTGCATTTGATGATGGCTTCTACCTCTTGACATTGCCCTAATACAGTTCCACTAGGAATTTTTACTGGTGATCTGAAGTCATTTAATACTCTCACTGGAATGCGTCCATTCTTTTGTGTCTTAGCCAGGGTTTTACCAATAAGTACGTCCGGTGTAGAATTTTGTGCTGCTTCGACAACCCACAATTTGTTTGTCCCACAATCTCCATTAATTTTCGCCCAAACAACTGCTTCTGACTTTGGTGGAATCAGTTCACTGCCTTCTAAGACCACTTGTTTGCTGCTGTATGTGGAATCATAGCCAATGCTTAGTGGTACTTCCATGTTCTTATACTCCATAACCTTGTTATTCAAGTCGATCTTGATACCTTGCTCCATCAAGAAGTCCACTCCTATGATTACCTCATCTACGATCTGCGCGACTATAAAGCTGTGTAACACCGTCACATTCCCTATTGAGACCTCACATGTTACTTCTCCCACCACTTGTGTGTCCTCACCCGTCGCCGTTTTCAATATTGCTCCAGGTAATGGTCTCACTTCTTTAGCGATCAGGTCAGTCAGAATGATGGAGTGTGATGCGCCCGTATCCACTGTTAATATTCGCTCTCGTCCATTTACATATCCACCAATAGTAATGTTGCTCGTTTTTCTGCCAATTTGCGAGACGGAGATTATGGGGCATTCAATTGCAGGAACCAGCATACGCCCCTTTAGACTGGCTCGTTTTACTTTAACGACTGAGAAGTTGATGGTTTATCTTCCTCAGCCTTCCGTTTTCGCTGTTCTTCCTGTATGCTGGAACCTGTTTTGCATTCGCGTGCGAAGTGACCAGGCTTTCCACATTTAAAGCATTTCCCAGCTTGATTCTTGACACCAGAACGATTCATTCCTTCTAACGACTTCAGAGTTCTCAATATTTCGGTCATCACATCTGCTGTTTCAACCGCCACTTTTTTGACTTTGTATGCTGGTCTGCTTATGAGTGCCGCCGTTCGAGCATACGCAACAGTTTCAGCGAATGTCAACTTTGGTTTCCCATATGTCTCTCGCTTGGTGTAAATGTGTTTTATTCCGCTGATGAATCTTTGTATTTTCACCCTTTCAAGATGCTCACCCGATGCGTCTCCAATGGCTAAATGAGCCAATCTCTCAATTTCCGAAGCATATTCCTGTAGAGATTCGTTGGGTTTTTGGTCGCGCTTTTCTACCTCCATCTGGTAAATTTGTATTTTGTGTTCGCTACCATAGCGTTTTTCCAGGATTCGCATCAATCCGTCATAATCATTTCTCTCAGATTCGGGTATAGTTCGCAAAAGTTCTGCCGCAGGTCCTTCCAACGCAACGAATAGTGCAGCAGATTTTTTCTCCATGCTCCAGTTATTTGTTTCAGCCGTCTTCTCAAACTGAAGCTTAATGACTTGGAAAGGAATTTTACCGTCAAAAGATGGTGTTTTTACCTTGGGAGCGTTCACTGAAATCCGGAAACGACCTTCCAATGTGTTGACTTTGGTCTCAATTAGATCCTCTATTTTTCCTTGCCGACCTTGCAATTCGTTGACTTTGCTCTCAATTAGATCCTCTCTTTCCTTATGTTCTGCATTGTCTTTCACCAGATTTTGCTGTATTTGCGCGATTGTTCCTTCTAGGGATGATATCTGCCGCCTCTATTCAACCATTTGTGATGTAATGCTGGCATTCATTTGTGACATGTTCGCGTGCATTACAGACATATTTTGTGAATTACGACCATCCTGTGCCATCCATCTTTTGTGACACGCTGGCATTCTGTTCATCCATCTTTTGTGATATTGCAGCCAATAACATGTTCATGTCCATACCGGTAGATGAAACACGAACCTTTTCTTGAATCTTACTTGAGGGCTGCTCCAACTCCTTCGCAGAATCACTAGCCTCTTCCTTGTCAACATCCTTTAGGGATACCTCTTCATCCTCGCGGCGGAATTCGTATTGGTTCAAGTCGATACCTTCGACCTTTATTGCTTCTCGCAGTCGCATTTGCAGCTCTGCCTTATTTCCTGTTGTAGACAATCCTCGCTTTGCCAACTCCGATCTTACTGATTAAACCCCAATGATTTCCCAAATCCTTCGGGTACGATCTCTGGATTGTTAAAAAAAAATCGCCAACTTAATTTGCAGTTTCTTTATTTATAAGAACTTATTTAATGTCTTTTTATTACTCAGTAATTCTTAATGCAATTACAATTCACTTTACTATTTACAATCACTTCACAATGTACTGTTTTTATTACTTCAATGTAATGTAATTACCAACGCGTTTACTTTACGACTGATTGCTTTTGCAGTCGCATGTCGGCCTTATATACTTGTTTGCTGCTTGAAAACGAAACCCTGGAATAATCGCGTTGTTACGATATTCGTCTCGTTACAATAATCGCCTTGTTTTACGCTCCAGAAAATGCCAGCTGTCGGCTTTTCTCTTTCATTTGACATTCGCTTCGCATTTTCGCCACAATACATAGGTTTTAATGAAGGATATTTTCCCCATCGTAGTATATTTCTTTTCATGTGTTTTGCTTTTGTGGCATTGCACGGATAGGAAAACTTGAAGGAATAATACAATGCGACTAATTTAAGATGTTTCGAATTGATCTATCTGAACGATACTTATTAGGAGTATTCTCCTTGTCTAGGAAATGCATGCTATGCAAATATTTCCTATGGAATTGTGCTAGAGATCGAGAGCACCCCCGTTGCAAAAATTTTACATATTCAAGTGAAACAATAACAACCACACGGGCACAGGGTTACTTTTCCTTCACAGGGTTGCATTTTCCTTCTTGCTAGCTGTGGGAAATAAATATACAGAGGATTTGGTATAGGATATTTTTCCTATCGTACCATATGTTTTTTGCATGTGTTTTGTTATTGTGCTATTGCACGGATAGGAAAAATTTCCTATATGTGCACCGTAGCATGCATTTCCTAGACAAAGAGAATACCCCTAATATTTTAGTGAAAAATATTAATTAGTTTATTTTTGATTGAGTATTAATCACTGTGGCACGCGACATATTATAATTTGTATGTTTATTTTTTATTTTTTATGTAATTAAACATACATAAGATAAATATAATATAATATAATATATATATAAATGAGTTTTAATATATTCCTTGTTTTTATATTTACAACAAAAATTTAATTTATAATTATCTTAAATAAAGAAACACAAAACGAAGTGTGCATCTTAAAATATGTATGTATGTATGTATGTATATGTAAAAAAAAAAGAACTCAATTAACTGGAATAGGATGTCAAATAAAGTATTTAAACGCAATATTCTGCCCTAGCTGCTTCTAACTATTGGCTATTGCAACAAAACGAATGCAGGTGGGATATACCTAGAAATTTTTACCTTTTTCACCCACCTTATAATGCAGAAGCATTATTTAAACAGATGGCCTTCAATACATTTTACTTCCGTTTATCTTGTTTTCCGCAAATTGATAAAACTAAAATTTGTCATTTAGGACTAATCAAAAATTCCATTCCATGTATGTATATATTGAATTTGTTTAATAATGACATTGAAATTTATCAAAATATATTTATATTGAAATTGAGTGCAGCTTCCATCATAAAATATTAAAGCCCTTAAATTTTTAATTTTGATTAGAGGGTATTAACAAAAATAAATACCACTGTTTATTGTGCTTAAGTGTATCATTTATACCCGGAACCACTAGCATCAGCTAACCATTGTACGCAGGTATTTTTTTTTTTTTTTACCGTAATTGGCAATCGTATCGTTCTTTTTACATTTTTTTTTATATTGTTTGCATATAAACCTAAGTTAAAAAGAACAAATGTGATCCTATTAAGATCATTTATCAAAACAAAGCATGCAATACAAATGTTAAAAGACGTTTGCACTTTTTCGACTTTGCGAAATATGTGATGAATATATGTAAATTTTGTTTTTTCGAATTAGTTAAATTTAAAATATGTATACCCTATGAAAATATTGTGGCGAAAATGCGAAGCGAATGACAGATGAAAGAGAGGAGCCGACAACTGGCACGTTCTAGAGCGTAAACGAGGCGATTATCGTAAACGACAATTATCGTAAACGAGGCGATTATCGTAAACGACGAGGCGATTATCGTAAACGACGCAATTATTCCAGGGGTTTCGTTTTTCAAGCAGCAAACAAGTATATAAGGACGACATTCGACTGCAAGAGTAATCAGTTGTGAATTAAACTCGTGGAGATTACATTACAGTAAAGTAATAAAAACAGTACATTGTGAAAGTTGTATATAAGTGATTGTAAATAGTAACGTAAATTGTAATTGAATTGTGAATTACCGAATAATTAAAAAGGACATTAATTAAGTCTTTATAAACAAAGAGACTGCAAATTAAGTTGGCGATTTTATTTAACAATCCAGAGGTCGTACCCGAAAGATTAAGGAAATCATCGAGGTTAATCAGCAAGATCGTAACAATTGGTGTCAGAAGTGGGATTGTTAAATAAATTCCAGAGGATAATAACTGAAAAATGGTGAAGATTCAGGATTTGACGATACCTCTTCTCAAGAAGGAGTTGGCCAAGCGAGGATTGTCTACAACAGGAAATAAAGCAGAGCTGCAATCGAGACTGCGAGAATCAATGGAAGCCGAAGGCAAGGACTTGAACCAGTACGAATTCCGTCGCGAGGATGAAGATGTATCCTTGAAGGACATTGACAAAGAAGAGGCTATTGATTCTGCGAAGGAGTTGGAGCAGCCATCAACTAAGATTCAAGAAAAGGCTCCTAGCTCATCTGCGGGTATTGACATGAACATGTTATTGGCTGCAATATCACAAAAGTTTGATGCACAGGATGCCCGTAATTCACAAAACATGTCACAAATCAATGCCAGCATATCACAAAAGATGGATGTACAGGATGCCAAGATGTCACAAAAGATGGATGAACAGAATGCCAGCATGTCACAAAAGATGGATGCACAGTTTAATGGATTAGAAGGAACATTCACGTAAATACAGCAAAATCTGGAGAAAGACAATGCAGAACTTAAGGAGACAGGATCTAATTGAGAGCAAAGTCAACGAATTGCACGGTCGGCAGGAAAAAATAGAAGCAGTGAAGGATTGGCCGAGGCCCAGAAATTTGCATGAATTAAGAAGTTTCCTTGGGCTGTGTACTTACTATCGCCGCTTTGTTCCGAATTTCGCCAGTGTAGCTCACGGTATCCATGAACTCACAAGGAAAAATAGATCTTTCGGGTGGAAAACTGAACAAGAGGAGGCTTTCCAAACTTTAAAAGAACGACTATGCACTGCACCTATGCTAGCGTACCCGGTTCCAGGTGCAACATTTGTTCTGGACACAGATGCTAGTGGTTATGGCATAGGAGGTGTACTTTCGCAAGTGATTGATGGGCAGGAGAAGATAGTTGCCTATTATAGCCGGTCTATTGGGAAGCCAGAGCGGAACTACTGCGTAACGCGGAGAGAACTATTAGCGTTGGTGGATTGCATTAAACACTTCCACAAATATCTGTATGGTCAACATTTCCGCGTTAGAACGGATCATGCAGCGCTGAAGTGGCTACTACAGTTCAAGAATCCCGAAGGTCAGCTTGCACGGTGGATTGAGAGGCTGCAAAGTTATGACTTCACCATCGAGCACCGCAAGGGTAATACGCACGGAAATGCTGACGCTATGTCCTGTCGACCATGTAGTTTGGAATGTAAGCACTGCTCAAAAGCCGAGGGTAAGGAAGACATAATAGACGTCCGGCTAATGACAGTTACATCAGCAGAAGAGTGGGAGGCAAGTCACTTAAGGAAATGTCAGTAAGAAGATCCGGACTTGGAATTGGTAATGCACGGATTGGAGGTGAACAGACGGCCAAGTAAGGAACAAATTGCAGAGGAAAGTCCCATCGCGAAAGCATACTGGGCACAATGGAACAGTTTAGAATTGATATCTGGCTGTTTGCATAGAGTATGGGAAAGTGAAGATGGCCAGTGCTCTCGGAAGCTTATAGTAGTTCCGAGGTTAAGAATTCCGGATGTTCTTAAGGAATTCCATAATGGTCCTAGTGGAGGGCACCTAGGCATTACAAAAACGCTGGAGAAGATCAAGCAGCGGTTCTATTGGGTTGGCTGTCGTCAATCGGTCGCTAAGTGGATTGCTAATTGCACGGAGTGCATTGCAGCTAAAGGGCCAAAGTCACGAAGTCATGGGCAGATGAAGCAGTATAACTCAGGTGCACCATTTGAGCGGGTTGCCATGGATGTAGCCGGTCCATTCCCTATGAGCAGACAAGGAAACAAATACGTTCTTGTGGTTATGGACTACTTTAGTAAATGGCCTGAGGTCTACCCAATTCCAAACCAGGAAGCGAAAACAGTTGCGGATGCATTCACTCACAATTGGGTTACCAGATACGGTGCGCCTATAGAATTGTACTCAGACCAAGGAAGAAACTTTGAAGCGGCGGTGTTCCAAGAGATGTGCCAGATACTTGATATTCGGGAAACACGAACGACAGCCCTGCATCCTCAATCAGATGGCATGGTAGAGCGATTCAACCGGACCCTGGAAGAGCACTTGCGGAAAGTAGTGGACAAGAATAAAGATGATTGGGATGTACACATACCGTTTTTCCTGATGGGATATCGGTCCGCAGTGCATGAAACAACAGGTCAAACACCTGCCAGCATACTGTTTGGTAGTGAAATTCTGTTACCCAGCGATTTAAAATTTGGAATAACTGGTGATGCGAGAAGAATTGGGAAGGAAGCGTCTACTGTTCTCGGGGAAGAGTTAAGAGAGATACATGCTCTTGTGAGGCAGCGAACTCAAATTATGAGTGATAAAATGAAGGCTAGGTATGACAAGGCGATGAACTCCGAAGGCTTCCAAAATGGAGATTTGGTGTTGCTGTACAATCCACAACGAAAGAGAGGTTTGTCCCCAAAACTTCAATGCAATTGGGAAGGTCCATACAAGATAATCAAACGACTAAACGACGTAGTGTATCGAATACAAACTGTGGGGAGGCCGAGAAACAAGATGAAAGTGGTCCACCTAGAGAGGCTTGCTGCGTTTGGAACAGCGAATGTGTCTGATCGGGACGATCAGACTTAGGTGGAGGGCAGTGTGGGGAAAATGCGAAGCGAATGACAGATGAAAGAGAGGAGCCGACAACTGGCACGTTCTAGAGCGTAAACGAGGCGATTATCGTAAACGACGATTATCGTAAGCGAGAGGTTTATCGTAAAACGACGCGATTATTCCAGGGGTTTCGTTTTCAAGCAGCAAACAAGAGTAATCAGTTGTGAATTAAACTCGTGGAGATTACATTACAGTAAAGTAATAAAAACAGTACATTGTGAAAGTTGTATACAAGTGATTGTAAATAGTAACGTAAATTGTAATTGAATTGTGAATTACCGAATAATTAAAAGGACATTAATTAAGTCTTTATATAAATAAAGAGACTGCAAATTAAGTTGGCGATTTTATTTAACAATCCAGAGGTCGTACCCGAAGGATTTGGGAAATCATCGAGGTAAATCAGCAAGATCGTAACAATTGGTGTCAGAAGTGGGATTGTTAAATAAATTCCAGAGGATAATAATTAAAAACTGGTGAAGATTCAGGATTTGACGATACCTCCTCTCAAGGAGTTGGCAAAGCGAGGATTGTCTACAACAGGAAATAAAGCAGAGCTGCAATCGAGACTGCGAGAAGCAATGGAAGTCGAAGGCATCGACTTGAACCAGTACGAATTCCGTCGCGAGGATGAAGATGTATCCTTGAAGGATATTGACAAGGAAGAGGCTATTGATTCTGCGAAGGAGTTGGAGCGGCCATCAAGTAAGGTTCAAGAAAATGCTCCTGGCTCATCTACCGGTATGGACATGAACATGTTGTTGGCTGCAATTTCACAAATCAATGAAAACATGTCACAAAAGATGGATGCACAGGATGCCAACATGTCACAAAAGATGGATGCAAAGTTTGATGGATTAGAAGGAACCATCGCGCATATACAGCAAAATCTGGAGAGACAATGCAGAACTTAAGGAAAGGCAGGATCTAACTGAGAGCAAAGTCAACGAATTGCACGGTCGACAAGAAAAAATAGAGGAGCTAATGGAGACCAAAGTGAACAACGCATTGGAAGGTCGTGTGCGGGATTTGAAGTTAAATCCTCCAACCACTTCAGTGAACGCTCCCAAGGCAAAAACACCATCCTTTGACGGTAAAATTCCCTTCCAAGTCTTCAAGCTCCAGTTTGAGAAGTCGGCTGAAACAAATAAATGGAGCATGGAGGAAAAATCTGCTGCACTATTCGTTGGAAGGACCTGCGGCAGAACGTTTGCAAACTATACCTGATTATGAGAGAAATGATCACGACGGATTGATGCGAGCCCTGGAAAGACGCTCTGGTAGCGAACACAGAAGACAAATTTACCAGATGGAGGTAGAAAAGTGCAACCAGAAACCGAACGAATCTCTACAGGAATATGCTTCGGAAATTGAGAGATTGGCTCATTTAGCTATTGGAGACGCATCGGGCGAGCATCTCGAAAGGGTGAAAATACAAAAATTCGTCAGCGGAATAAAACACATTTACACCAAGCGAGAGACATACGGGAAACCAAAGTTGACATTCGCTGAAACTGTTGCGTTTGCTCGAACACGTGAAACGGCGGCACTCATAAGCAGACCAGCATACAAAGTCAAAAAAGTGGAGGTTGAAACAGCAGATGTGATGACCGAAATATTGAGAACTCTGAAGTCGTTAGAAGGAATGAATCGTTCTGGTGTCAAGAATCAAGCTGGGAAATGTTTTAAATGTGGAAAGCCTGGTTGGTCACTTCGCACGGGAATGCATAACGGGTTCCAGCATACAGGAAGGACAGCGAAAACGGAAGGCTGAGGAGGGTGAACCTTCAACTTCAGTCGTTAAAGTAAAACGAGCCAGTCTAAAGGGGCGTATGCTGGTTCCTGCAATTGAATGCCCCATAATCTCCGTCTCGCAAATTGGCAGAAAAACGAGCAATATTACTATTGGTGCGCATCACACTCCATCATTCGAACTGACCTGATCGCTAAAGAAGTAAGACCATTACCTGGAGCAATATTGAAAACGGCGAATGGTGAGGATACCCAAGTAGTGGGAGAAGTAACATGTGAGGTAACAATCGGGAATGTGACGGTGTTACACAGTTTTATAGTCGCGCAGATTGTGGATGAGGTAATCATAGGAGTGGACTTCTTGATGAATCAAGGTATCAAGAGCGGCTTGAATAACAAGATTATGGAGTATAAGAACATGGAAGTACCACTAAGCATTGGCTATGATTCCACATACAACAGCAAACAAGTGGTCTTAGAAGGCAGTGAACTGATTCCACCAAAGTCAGAAGCAGTTGTTTGGGCGAAAATTAATGGAGATTGTGGGACAAACAAATTGTGGGTTGTCGAAGCAGCACAAAATTCTACACCGGACGTACTTATTGGTAAAACCCTAAGACACAAAAGAATGGACGCATTCCAGTGAGAGTATTAAATGACTTCAGATCACCAGTAAAAATTCCTAGTGGAACTGTATTAGGGCAATGTCAAGAGGTAGAAGCCATCATCTCCTCGAAGCGTTCCACTAGCCAAACGTGACGCTGTTGGCCAAATAAATGAGCGAAAGCGATGTTATCGAACCATCGGCAAGTCCATGGAGCTCTCCGGTGGTACTCGTGAAGAAGAAAGATGGCAGTTGCGGTTCTGCGTGGATTATCGAAGATTAAATATTACAAAGAAAGACAGCTATCCTTTGCCCAGGATCGATGATACACTAGACTCGTTAACTGGCACAGAATGGTTGTCAACACTTGACCTTAAGAGCGGGTATTGGCAAGTAGAAGTGAGTGAAGAAGGTAAAGAGAAGACAGCCTTTAGTGTTGGCAACGGTCTATGGCAATTTACGGTAATGCCATTTGGGTTATGCAACGCTCCTGCCACTTTTGAAAGATTAATGGACCATGTGCTCAAAGGACTACACTGGAAGACTTGTTTGGTGTATCTGGATGATATCATCGTATTGGGAAAGCGCTTCGATGAACATCTGAGTAATTTGGAAGAAGTTTTCCAGAGAATAGCTGGCGCTGGTCTTAAACTAAGTCCTAAGAAGTGCTCTTTATTCAAGAAGGAGGTGAATTACTTAGGTCATCAAGTAACCACGAAGGGCGTTTGTACTGCGAAGGAAAAAATAGAAGCAGTGAAGGATTGGCCGAGACCCAGAAATTTGCATGAATTAAGAAGTTTCCTTGGGCTGTGTACTTACTATCGCCGCTTTGTTCCGAATTTCGCCAGCGTAGCTCCTAGTCTCTATGAACTCACACGGAAAAATAGATCTTTCGAGTGGAAAACTGAACAAGGGGAGGCTTTCCAAGCTTTAAAAGAACGACAATGTACTGCGTCTATGCTAGCGTACCCGGTTCCAGGTGCAACATTTATTTTGGACACAGATGCTAGTGGTTATGGCATAGGAGGTGTACTTTCGCAAGTGATTGATGGGCAGGAGAAGATAGTTGGCTAATATAGCCGGTCAATTGGGAAACCAGAGCGGAATACTGCGTAACTCGAAGAGAACTATTAGCGTTAGTGGATTGCATTAAACACTTCCACAAATATCTGTATGGTCAACATTTCCGCGTTAGAACGGATCATGCAGCGCTGAAGTGGCTACTACAGTTCAAGAATCCCGAAGGTCAGCTTGCACGGTGGATTGAGAGGCTGCAAAGTTATGACTTCACCATCGAGCACCGCAAGGGTAATACGCACGGAAATGCTGACGCTATGTCTATGCACTGCTCAAAAGCCGAGGGTAAGGAGGACATAATAGACGTCCGGCTAATGACAGTTACGCCAGCAGAAGAGTGGGAGGCAAGTCACTTAAGTAAATGTCAGCAAGAAGATTCGGACTTGGAATTATTAATGCACGGATTAGAAATGTATAGTCGGCCAAGTAAGGAACAAATTGCAGCGGAAAGTCCTATCGAGAAGGCATACTGGGCACAATGGAACAGTTTAGAGTTGATATCAGGCTGTTTGCATAGAGTATGGGAAAGTGAAGATGGCCAGTGTTCTCGAAAGCTAATAGTAATTCCGAGGTTAAGAATTCCAGATGTTCCTAAGGAATTCCACAATGGTCCTAGTGGATGGCACCTAGGCATTACAAAAACGCTGGAGATCAAGCAGCGGTTCTATTGGGTTGGCTGTCGTCAATCGGTCGCTAAGTGGATTGCTAATTGCACGGAGTGCATTGCAGCTAAAGGGCCAAAGTCACGAAGTCATGGGCAGATGAAGCAGTATAACTCAGGTGCACCATTTGAGCGGGTTGCCATGGATGTAGCCGGTCCATTCCCTATGAGCAGACAAGGAAACAAATACGTTCTTGTGGTTATGGACTACTTTAGTAAATGGCCTGAGGTCTACCCAATTCCAAACCAGGAAGCGAAAACAGTTGCGGATGCATTCACTCACAATTGGGTTACCAGATACGGTGCGCCTATAGAATTGTACTCAGACCAAGGAAGAAACTTTGAAGCGGCGGTGTTCCAAGAGATGTGCCAGATACTTGATATTCGGGAAACACGAACGACAGCCCTGCATCCTCAATCAGATGGCATGGTAGAGCGATTCAACCGGACCCTGGAAGAGCACTTGCGGAAAATAGTGGACAAGCATCAAGATGATTGGGATGTACACATACCGCTTTTCCTGATGGGATATCGGTCCGCAGTGCATGAAACAACAAGTCAAACACCTGCGAGGATACCGTTTGGTAGTGAACTTCGGTTGCCCAGCGATTTAAAATTTGGAATAACTGGTGATGCGAGAAGAATTGGGAAGGAAGCGTCTACTGTTCTCGAGGAAGAGTTAAAAGAGATACATGCCCTTGAGAGGCAGCGAGCTCAAATTATGAGTGACAAAATGAAGGCTAGGTATGACAAGGCGATGAACTCCGAAGGCTTCCAAAATGGAGATTTGGTTTTGCTGTACAATCCACAACGAAAGAGAGGTTTGTCCCAAAAATAATCAAACTAAAACGTTTTAAGGATCCCGCTTTGAGGGCATGCATCTGGACTGTCCGGACCCTTAAATCGAATGGTGCAGCTGCCCTGCTTATCCTTGTGAAAATTAAAGCTGACAATAACACCGTCCAAGAAACGCAATATGGAAAACATATTGTGAAAGTTACTACAGCGGCCCTATAAAAGGGTGAAAATTTGGTACTGTCTTTGTTGTGGGAGGGAGACTCGCCTCAATCCTCAACAAAGTGTAGTTCTTCAACTTATTGCTGATTTGCGATCACGCTCCGATGGAAGATAAGGTCGACATAACCAAAAGTGCTTTCAATAAAAGCCTAGAACGCCTTTTTGTCGATTTTAAGGGCAGAGTGAGCGAAGATGGCTGTCTGAGAATAAAATTCCACAACACAACAACCACTACTCAAAAACATGTTCGAAGTGTCTATTTATACGACTGAGTACATGATGAAATAATAAATAGGTGAAGTAAGTAGAGTAGAAAAGAACGTTGAGTATTTTCGAGTTTGCAGAGAAAGAAAATATTTGAGCCCTTTTTTTAAACTATCTCCTACCAAGCAAGGATATAATTTTAATTACATAAGCAGGAAATATTTTTTTTTACTATAAATATAGTTTTAGTGCATATAAATTATTTCAATCCTTATACAACAAATTTAATCTGAAATTTGTACAAATTAGATTACCTCTTAAATTAGGAAATTCAGGTCTACCTCATTTTGAAAAGTAAGACTTTACGTAATTCTTGCTTTATAATAACACAAACCCTTAAAATAACTATTAACATACATAAATAATATAAGCGACCATTACAAAAGTATACCGCTTTTAACGATTGCAGATTGAATATAATTCTTCCAGTTGCCCTTGAACTTGTGCTTACAGAATAAGTTAAACCAAATTTCTCTTGGAATTTAAACAGTCTATTTTTTTACATCGAGGTACTGATAAGAATCCTATCACATCATTTCACTTTATCAATACAATTTTCTTTATAGCGTTTATACTTGTACATATTTATGTATAAGTACATTAATGTTTTGCGTTATTTCATGCATTTCAATAAGTACTCACCCATCATAATCATTTATATCAGCCATTAGGTAGACTGTTTGGTTTTCTGACACCCGCAATTTTTGAGCTGATGTGATTGGCTTCGTTAGTTTTTGAGCAACAGCCGAAAGTTCTCCCAAGCGATCTAGAATTTCAGATACCTTTGAACCAACCTCCCTGCGTTAATAAATAAACATTAAATCAATTAATTAATGCCGTGTACTCTTAATATATTTATCTGTTTCAAAAAATAATAGTTTTTATAGCTATGAAGAGTAAAAACTCAGTAAAATTCTCTCTTTACGAAAATAAAAGGCTTACTCTCTCAATTTTGTTACTGGTTATTATGTATACATACTTGACTGTGTGTACAGTGGCTCACAGCTATTTCATACAAGCTCAATTATAATATTTGAAATGCTATATATTGACTTAAAAACGCATATCGAAATAATTCAAATTCCCAGTTGTTGATATATGAATATGTAGTTTTAAAAAGATTTATTTGGTTATTATTTTTTAATTATTAATTAACAACTTATAAACCAAAAAAACTAGAAACATTAAAAAAAAATTATATCACAGAGAAAAAATAAGATAATTATTTATTTAAAACTTATTTAATATTCAGTGTGATATCCGCTAGCTTTTAATACAGCTTTAAGTCTATCTGGCTTGGACTCAAATAGTTTTTTTTTTTGTACTTTCTGTTTCGATTTTATTCCACTCTTCCGAAATTGCACGTTTTAGTTGATCCTTATTACTTATACGGTGTTTACGGATGTTATTTTCTAATGAAGGTCATAAATTCAGGATTTATGTCGGGTGACTGGGCCGATGGATTCATTAGATGTGGACAATTCCATAGTAGCCACGCCTTCACTATTGTCGATTTGTGTTTAGGATCGTTGTCCTGATAATCCTGACGTATCTCAAGTTTCTCGGCACTTTAGTATTAATTTCCTTTCAATATATTAAGGTACAATGTTTTATCCATAATACCCTCAACAAAGACCAAATTTCTAACGCCGGCTACAGCCATATATGCCGATCCCATAACACTGCCCCCCCCCCCCCCATTTTTAACAGTTGACCTGATGTTACATCTCTGAAGCTCGGTATTGGATTTCCGCCGCACGTAAGTCTTGCCATTTGAGTCGAAAAGGTTGAACTTCGATTCGTCAGCAAAAGTAACTATGTTTCAGAAGTCCTTGGTTTCCTGCTCCCTGGCAAAGGCAACTCGGCTTAGTTTGTTTTCGACCTAATGAATGACTTCTTTCGGGATACTCGGCTATTGAATTCGTGCGCATGTGGTTTACCTAGCTCCTGCTGAACCTCTGTGGTTAATTGATGATGATAGTCTGAGATTTTCTTCATTTTTTCGTACAATTAAGCGTTCTCACTTTCATTGAAACTTTCATTTGGTGTATTTCGGCCCTTATTTTGTATACGATTTTCATGTACGAAACGCTATATATTTTGCACTGTCCCACTACTTAAATTAACTGTCTTAGGAATTTTTCTGGCTGCCCGATCGTTGTACGTCGGCCCATTTAACTGAAATTAGTTGATAACGCTGATAAAGTGAAACTCAAAAACACTAAAACTGGCTTCAAACTATTACTGAATGTCAGTTGTAAGAATTAGAAAAACCTTCTACCGTTACAAACGCATACATAGACATGAAATAAGCTGTGAAAAAAATTCCTGGGAGCTACTGCATTTCATGCCTTTGTAGATGTAAGATTATTATTATTATTATTATTATTATTATTATTATTATTATTATTATTATTATTATTATTATTATTATTATTATTATTATTATTATTATTATTATTATTATTATTATTATTATTATTATTATTATTATTGCTTGCTTTATTAGTAAAGCATTGCGGAATATGTGTATATGCATCGTCTTTTTTTAATTGTAATTATTTGTCATTTTATGGCAAAATAAATTGATAAGTTTAATCTGCATGAAATAGCTGTGAGCCACTGTTATGTACAGATGAGTATTCACTAGAGTTCCAGATTTTGTTCGAGCAATTAGGGAATTTGTATCGTTATAATATATTAACATTATTTGTATAATAAATCCTCAAATCGCAACATTTTCCTAATAAAACGATAAATTTTATACATATAAGGTGCACAACCAACTCAAATATCGAATGTAAACACCTTATGTTAGGCATAACGGATAGAAATGGTTGAAACTAAAGAAAATTGAACTTTGTGCATCATATTTAAATATTTAATATTAAATCAACATAGGTGCCTAAGCGAGTAGGGGAGAATGTTGAATTTACTTATTGCGAACAATGCTCTTAAAAAAATACTCTTTACCCGATGACATTTAAGACATCTGTCGTTACGCAGCCGCCAGTCGCAATCGCTCAAGGGAGCAGTGATGGGAAGACGAAAACCGATCGGATAATTATATATCTGATCTGGACTATTAGCAGATAAATTTTATTGCAAATAAAAAGCACTCTAGCCGTATTGTAAAGACATACATACAAGCTTACTCAGAATGTAAAAAAAAGAAAAAATAGAGCCAGAGCCTAAAATAAACATAATGTGGCGAAAATGCGAAGCGAATGACAGATGAAAGAGAGGAGCCGACAACTGACATCTTCTAGAGCGTACGAGACGATTATCGTAACCGAAACGATTATCGTAACCGAGAGGATTATCGTATGGACGAGATTATTCCGGGGGTTTCGTTTTCAAGCAGCAAACAAGTATATAAGGGCGACGTACGGCTGCAAAAGCAATCAGTTGTGAATTAAGCTCGTGGAGATTACATTACAGTAAAGTAATAAAAACAGTACATTGTGAAAGTTGTATATAAGTGATTGTAAATAGTAACGTAAATTGTAATTGAATTGTGAATTGCCGAATAATTAAAAAGGACATTAATTAAGTCTTTATAAACAAAGAGACTGCAAATTAAGTTGGCGATTTTATTTAACAATCCAGAGGTCGTACCCGAAAGATTAAGGAAATCATCGAGGTTAATCAGCAAGATCGTAACAATAATATAAAGGCCTTAGCTTGAAGAGTTGTCAGATATAGTACATGTTTGAAAACAATGAATCCGAACTGTTTGTTTTAGTCAAAAACAATCTGTCATTTAACACGGCCTAGAAGTTCTATTTGCCATCGGCTTGAGATATTTAGCATCATAATGTAACATTTTTTGTTTGTGTTTCGCATTTTGATTGAAAACTCTTGTTTAATTCATTCACAACCGTAAAACTAAAATTAATCTCGATAACATTTAGCTAAACGGTTACGTGCACATATTTCATGAGTTTTTCGCAAACACTCTTGTGTTCAGCTCATCTGGATAACTTATTTGTTGCTCTCACGTACAAATGTTTTGAAAAGAGAGAAGAACTGTAACATGGCGATAAGAGAATCGACGAATCGGAGACGACTTTTTTTCTAAGACAACAATAGTCATATTCTTTCACTGAGCCTTATCACTGTATTTATATTGATTATTTTATTCGAGTTGAGAACTCACTCTTCAGACCTTTTTAAAACTGTAGTAGATACAATAAAAATTTAACTTTCTTATTATTTATTATACTTACATGGCCATTCTTCTATCACCACGAAATGTTTGAGGTAACAAATTTGATGAAATTTTTACAACTGGCTGAGTAAAAATACATCGTATATCAAATTTGAATTTAGCCATTATGAAATCCTTCAGATTTAATTTTTGTTTTTGCCAATCCGAGTGGTCAGTTGTGTTTTATCTAAAGCAAGTTAAAATATTAAAGAAGTAAATTACGACATTTTATTTGTTATAAATATATTTGTATGTACATTGTATATGATTAAAAATCTTACTAAAAATGTTAAGCATGATATCACCTCATTATTCTATTTCTTTTATTTGTTACGGCGACCACCATTGTTAGATGCCAATATCCACAAATCTGTTGCATTGAGACTAATGAAATTAATAAGTTAATATACATAGAGAGGTACGCTCTGTATAATAGCAAAGGCCCGTTCAATAATAGATTCAGTAATCTCAATGCAAATGGTTACCTGATATTGGCATTAAGAACCTAGTGATGCAACTTAGTCATGGTAGCGTAACTAAAAAATAAAAAATTGAGAGTTGTACATGTATTTTATTTTAAAAATAATTTTGTTCAATTTCTTCTCTATTGCATTAAAAAAATTTTTTTGGTAACTTCTAAAGAGTTTGGATAGCTATTTCATGTAATTTAACACAAAAAGGAACCTTCACCTACATGAAATAAAAATTATAATGAAGGTATACTATGTCATACATACATACATATATACATATATACATACATACATATGTCTAATTAACAAGAAACCCAATAACCATAATTAAAAAGAAGATAAAAATATCTTTAATTTCGTATAAGATATTTTGCTTAGGTCCGAAAAAATAGGGATGGGCCAAAAAAAGTATATGTTTGAAATTAGAAAGAAGGGCGGACCATGTTCCTTCAATTCGTGTCTTGATGTTTTTCCAACATTTTGAAGTCACTTTCGAACGGCTAAGGTATTTTTATAGGGGCACTTATTATTGACAGAATTATACACAGTTGACTATCTTGCAAATATAAAGGTATTGAGTCCAAGTTGTTATCAACTTATTTGTCTTATTTGTGTTGCCGAAAATACAATCTCTACATTCGCATTTTAAACTCATTACACAAAATTTGAGCTCTTTAGGTGTGGAGAATGGTGGATTCCACGAAAATATATCTACCGTAGAAACATCATAAGAGGCAAGAAAAACCCAAGTAAGGAAGCTTACTTAGTTAATTAGTCATTATAACATGGTTTCTAAAGCAAAATATAGCCGAAAAGAAGCATTTATATATGCATATATTGCAATATCAGAGTTTTTTCTTTTGGTTGATAAAAATATTCCGATTCTGAAGTTAAAATCAAATATTTCAAATACATACATACATCTTTTCTCATATGAGCGACGATCCATCTTACGTCTAATAAATGTTTACATATGTGAAATTTTCAAAGACAAGACATTTCCAGACAAGGCCATTGATGGTACGGGGGCGTTGATTCGATGATCGTATGACGTATTTTGTTTTGTTAATATACTATGTATCATGAAAAATCACAGAGTACCCCACATTAAAATTTATTTTTCCCCTATCTTTAAATTGAGCATATCAAGAAAGTTACCAGAATTAAAAGCTTATAATATTTAATGCTTTTACAATCACGTGCTTTTTGTTATTCACTGTATATAAAAATAAAACCACTATGGATTTAAAAAAAAAAATAAATACCAACCATTTGTAATAAATAATGTAGAATCTATGTGAAAAATTGCAAAGTATTTGTTTTGTTAAAAGCCAAAACAAATATACAAGAAATTTGTAAACAGTTCAAATATGAGGAATATTTATCTTGGTCGATAAGTTTTATAGATCGTTTCAAGGCTTGCGCAAGCCTGGCTACACTGTACAGTACAAGTTGATTATTTGAGCAATATTTTAAAGACTTAATAAAAAATAAATCCGATAAAGTTTATCTTTATATAGGGCGTTTTTTATAGAGGTATAGAACTTTAAGTTGGCTTTACATTTCAAGATGGCGACCGATTTAACAGCTGTCAAGTGATTTATTCTCAGTTTGGTTTGACAATTCATCACGAATAGACTCACGTCTGAACAACGCTTGCAAATAGTGCAATTTTATTTCGAAAATAATGGTTCTGTGCGGAAAACGTATCCCGCACTATGTCCAATGATACGGACCAATGATACCACCAGCCCATAAAGCGTACCAAACAGTCAGTTTCTCTGGATGTAACGGTGTTTCAACATACACTTGAGGATTACCTCATTCCAAATGCGGCAGTTTTGTTTGTTGACGTAGCCATTCAACCAGAAGTGCGCTTCATCGCTAAACATCGCTAAAATGGACGTAGTGCGCGATACGTTTTCCGAAGAAGAGAGTTCAAGAAGGTGTTGACGGACTCGGTGAATGGTGTTGATGGCCTGTCTGTACGCCGTCCTGTCCAGCGGGTCTTGTCTATATTGCTGTATGTCGTCGCGGTAGTCAAGTACTCCCTTTCTGATGTGCCTATGTGGTGGTTCAGCTTGAAGTAGGTGCCTGTTGGGATGATCCATACGGTAGCAGATACTGCTTACACAGCATAACATTATGCTCCTAAACTGGGAGCATAGATGCTTCACTGTGTAAGTGGTGCTCCGGCGCCATCAGGAGGTTTCCCGTCGCGGTCCGAAGGGAGGTGTTCTGACAGATCTGTAGCTTCTTCAGCTGCATCGTGCTAGTCGCCGGCGTCCAAATCGGCTGGCCAATTGCCTTGTACGTTGCCAGCAACGATTCTTTGTCCTTCCACAGGTGCTACCGGCTAGCGATTTGAGGATTTTGTTGCGGCTTTGTACTTTAGTGGCAATTGCAGTCGTATGCGGAGTGAAGCGCAGACTATCGAATGTTACTCCCAGTAACTTTGGGTTGTTCGTGGTCGGAATTTTTACGCCATCGACCTTCACATCGAGTTCTAGCCGGTACTCCTTCGTCCAGCTGGTGAAAAGGGTGACAGAGGATTTCGCAGGTTGTAGATGTAGATGTCGCGCAGCGAAGAAGTTGGAAAGGTTGGCGAGGTAGCTGTTTACTGAAGAACAAAGGCTATTAATATCCTGGCCAGACGCCAAAATCGAACAGTCATCGGCGTATGAGATCAGCGAAACGCCCTCAGGTGGTGGAGGAAGCCTCGAGATGTGAAAATTAAACAGCATTGGGGAGAGGACACCACCCTGCGGAACCCCTTGTTTAATTTTCCGTAGCTTAAATGTTTGACCTCGAAACTCAACCGATGATCGTCGACCACTAAGGTAGTTCATGGTCCACCTCTTCAACCTAGGCGGTAATGAGGAATCCTCAATGTCCGATAGTAGAATGATTTACTGTGTCGAAAGCATTCGACAGGTCCAGTGATAGTAGGACAGTTCGCGCACAGGGTCGATTTTGGTTGAGGCCATGAATTATCTGGGTATTTATGGCGTTAGGTGCGGTTGTGGTGCTGTGCACTTTTCGGAAGCCATGCTGATGTGTAGCTGGGCTCAGGTGGTGTGTGAGGGACGGGAGCAGCAAGGCCTCAATTGTCTTCGCTACTGGGGAAAGGAGAGATATCGGACGATATGATTATCCTTTATTTGCGGGTTTCCCCGGCTTTAGTAGCGGGACCACTCTACCCAGTTTCCACACGTCGGGTATAATTAGGGTGGTCAGGGACAGATTGAGAAGCTTGGTGAGATATTCTACTCCCACTGGGCCCAAATGTTTTAACATCAGCATGCTTATTCGGGGCCGATGGGTTTGGAGGCTTTCGCCTTCCCGATAACCCCCTGAACCTCTTCCCTGGAGAAATCAAGCGTCGCGCTGGTGTTCGGCAGTTTGCGCAGACGGCGCAACCGAAGGGTGCAGTGTGAAAAGCCGGCTATAATAGCTCGCGCACCTCTTCGGGCCCGACGAGGCGTGATCACCGAATGAAATTTCCACCCGATCTTCACGTCTCGTCGGATTAGACAACGATTTTTGGCCCAGAGCTTGGTCACCCCAGAGGAGAGATTGCAGAATCTTAAGTGCTCCTCCCACTTGTTCCGCTTATGGATGTTAACCTTGTTCCGAATCTCGGCGTGGAATTCCCTGATACGGGGATCACCGGGATCGCCCGCGTAATGTGTCGCGCCTTGTCGCTAACACCGCCGCTTCGGTGGGGAAATTAGGGCGGAATTCCGTGATTCGACCTGCAGGTATGAAGCGGGCGGCAGCAGACATGACAATTTTTCGGAGTCTTTTCTGCAGGGAGGACGTTGGTGGGAGTGGAGAGAGCACTGAAGGCGTTCTCATTAAATTCCGTGAAGCCGGGCCAGTTAGTTTTGTTAAAGTTAACAAATGTCCGGTGGTCCACGGAAACGAATTCGGGAGACCTGTCAATCGAGATGACTATGGGCAAATGGTCTGATGCGAGTAAGCATAGGTCGCCAATCTATGCAATTTATCAGACCAGCGCTAGCTATTGTAATGTCAGGCGAGCTATGGCAGTTGCCCACAATCCTGGTGGGGGCTTCGTCATTCATTGTGCAGAATGTCGAATCGTCTATCTGTTCCGCCAGCTCCATTCCTCGACGATCATTTGACAGGCAGGAATGCCAAAGATCGTGGTGCGCGTTAAAGTCGTCCAAAACCAAACGGGTTTCGCCTCTGAGTAGCCCACCTATATCAGGGCGGTATCCAACTGGGCAACTTGTAACGGGAGGAATGTATATATTAAATATTTCGAGCTCGACACCGCCTGACCGGATAGCTATGCCCTGACATTCTAGGGCAATATTCCTGCGGTCGATGTCGCGGTCGATAAGACCATATTGCATCGGCTCAGAAGATCTGATCGGGCGCTCAGTTTAGTCTCTTGGATGGCAGCTATTGGGGCCACGTAACTCGTGGTCCACTCCCTATGAGTCTTAAGGCCTGAACAGGTCTTAAGATGACTCCAACCATTGCACTGGTTGCATCTAACCGAGGTGGAAGAATGGTGGAGTCGTCTTTGGCACACGCATCAGAAATAATCCTTCGGACAAGGATTGGTTTCTACGCCAGCCCTGATGAGAAGGATTTAGAGCAGGCCTGCTGCGAGATGTTGCTCCGTTGATGCGCTAAAACTAAAATTACCTGATGACCTAAACGGGGTTAGGTCGTCGAAAGGGTGACAGCCCTTGGCCGGATAAAATCCGGGTCGACTCCGGTGCGTAGAACCGGCTGTCGTGGGAGTCGGTCGGTATGCCGTCCTGCCCAGCGGTTCTGTTTTGAATTTCTATATGGAATCGTCGTAGACAAGTACATCCCGATAACCCCCTGAATCTCTTCCCGAGAAAAGCACTGGTGGTTGGCAGTATGCGCAGGTTTTTCATAAGGCAATACCACGGCTTGCAATGGGCGAAGCTTGGAATTCGATAAAGTGATTCTCGGGGTGAGATTTAATGATGGTGTTGATGTTCATTTTATTAATGATAATGCGAACGTTCACAACGGTATTATATTGCTGGACGTAATTCATTTCTTGTTTTTGTATTTTGTCTTCCTCCATTTCCACCAGTGAGTATTGTATTGTATAATACATCGGAGTGGTACCAAATTCATTTATGTTATAGTGGCATAGAGCAACTATTTTTTGTAACGTCGGATCGACGAAGAAATTTGAGTGGACCAATGTTTTCTTCCTTTTTTGTTCCTTCTTTCTCCTTTGAAGAGGACCGCGGCTGGACAACTCGCTTCCTCCGCATTATTGTTTCATTTAATTCGAGTTTGTCATTTCTGAAGGATACAAAAGCACTGAAATTAAACCAGCTGGGGAAATGATTATTTCATAAATTCAATAAGCTTTTAATGCCAATCACCAAATCGCCTACGAAAGTCGTTGCACTTTCTCATAAACCATTATCCTGTCCGTTGACTTCTTAAAAAATATGTACTTATTTATCACGGCATTCCTTTTTGTAAACGCATATCGTCTCATATTTAATTCACGAAATTGTATCTTCAACACACAGAATCTTGCAATGTCAGACTATAATTCACATAAATCGAGTTGTACGAATCGAGTAGAGAAAACACAATATGTTAACTATATATTTCATTAAAATTATTTGAATAAAAAATAGGGAGTCTAGCCACAGTTTGAATTAAGTCTAAATTGTGACTTCTTGCAGCTAATTGTTCAATGGCTCAAAAATTTTGGATATTCCCTTATTCCTATATAATCGCCATTTTATCATAAATATTGTTGCATTTGGACATATTCCTATAAACACATGTGATCACATAGAAATTTCACTCGCTAAATTTTAAATAAAATATTTTTAATGGTTCTGCTGAACATTATTAAGCATTAAAAAAACATAAATAATAATTTATTATGATTTAGTGTTGTTCCTTATGAAAACTATGACGGCACATATGTATGTATATCTAAAAATTAGCTGTAGGCTTCTTAACATGTCATATTAAAAAATAATATTAACTCTGATATTTATTTTTGTGCTTTCCGATAATTGAAGTTGAAGGAGTGCTCGTAGGATTCGAAGAGTTTTTATGTTTTAATTGGTCTTTCCATTCGGCTTCTAAGTGCACATAAAAACCACCAGTTGGCCCGGCTGGAAGGATTCCTTTCTCCAAACCATAGCTTTTATTCATTTGTGATGCAATCTGCTTTAAAGCTTTTTCTTCATATTCTCGTTGATGATCCTGATTACTTCGTGCAGAAAGATCTCCATACCAATTTCGACCAGAGTTAACACTGAGCCTAGAAAGATATATTGTTATATAAAGCTTTTAACTAAGGTTGAAGTACTTGTCTAGGTATACTTCTTTTTCATTTTTTTCTTATGTAAAACTTCTAAGCCTGCTTTTTCAGATTCGCAACCGTCGCTACTAAAATCGATCTCAGAAAAAAATTTATTATTTTTTCGACCTTGCCGATCTATATTATCTGTTGAGTCGCTGCCGCTACTGTCACTACAACAATCATGAATATATGAAACCCCGTCTTGCCCCATTTGACGAATTGCTTTAGTCATGTGTTCTATAAAATGTTTTTTCTTAGTTACATATGTATGCCTTTTATTTGAAGAAAATTAAATATTTTTACCTCCTGCATTCAGTGTTGGTAATAATCCTTGTCTGCATTGTTGCGGCGTAAGTGAAACACCTGTCCAAAACGGTGTAATATCCGCCGTAAGAATGCTTTCGTCCGGAGGATCACAAATAACGCAATCATCAGATACAACCTGCATTATTTGCAATATCTGACGCTCCCGGTCAGTTTCAGCAAGGACGCTATGTTCACGAAAATGGCAGCCCTAATGAGTAAAATATGTTTAAAAGTAAATTAAATAGGCGATACATGTTGTTAAGCAAGTATCAAATATAATAGTTTTTAATGTAAAAATTTTTGCACTTTGTTTTTGGAAAAATAAGTATTCAGAATATTTTACCCGACAAATGTAAAAGTTATCCTTAAGAAAATATATACATAAGGCTATAAAATAGTTAGATCACTTATGTGTTCAACCGTCTAGTAATAGTTTTTCTATGGAATAACAACAAAAACACATGCGAAAAATATATGATATGATAACAATGGCAGCCAATTGCTGTTGTTTGACTTGAATTTACAACAATTATTTAACTGGAGTGCCCTCGTTCTCTAATAAATTTTCCTATAAAATTTTTGCATTTTATATATTTCCTAGACTAAGTGAAAGTGAAATAAGGAAAATAACATATTGTAACGTTTTTCGTAGCTACCCTCGATGATTTCCCAAATCCTTCGAGTCCGATAATTAGATTGCTAAATAAAACTCCCAAGATTTCTTCGTTTGGTCTCTTAATCGTCAGGAATTTAGTCAACGTTTATTTCGTCCTCAATAATTACAATTCCTTACTATACACAATGGCTTATTTTACAATTATTTATAACACACATATATTTCTGCTTCACTAAGTTTATCCGCTTCTACAACACACAGCTCACAGCAATGTTAACGCCTCTGCGTTTTCTACTCGTCCCTTCGTGTGATAGCGGCTGCCGCTCTTTTTATACCTGAAGATGTCACAAACATTCTGTTCAAGCGCTCAAGAATAGGCTGATTATTCTTTTACCTGCGATAGCTACAGCCGCTCCATTTATCCTTAACAAGAGTCCAAACATTACGTTCCTGCGCTAACTCGTCTACCTGTAGTAGTTGCTACCGGTCTTTTCGTACTTCTTTTGAAATGAAGCTGGTAGCACCGTTACTGGCAATGGAGAGCGTTAGAGATCGATGATAAACAACTTTTTATGGCCACAATTGGAAGTTGACCTTAACAACATCTGGTTCCAACAAGACGGGGCCATGTGTCACACAGCACGTGCAGCAACCGAATTATTGCGAGAAAGGTTTGAAGATTCGATTATTTCAAGAAATGACCTCCAAGAAGTTGTGATTTAACACCATTAGACTACTTCTTGTGGGGTTATTTGAAGTCATTGGTCTTTAGCAATAAACCAGACTCTCCTCAAGCTTTAAAAGTCAATATTGAACATGATATTCATGACATACGACTTGATTAAGTGGAAAAAGTGCTCAAAAATTGGGTTCATCGAATTCGTTCCTGCAAAAGAAGTCGTGGAGGCCAGAACTTAACTGTATCGATTGTACTTCACATTAAATAAAAATATTTAAATTTCAATAACAATTAGTGTGTTTTTTTTAAAGAAATCATATCACTTTTATTGGAAAACCCTATATATATGTATTTGGCGCTCTGTAACCGCTGAAGCGATGTCTTGATGTTTTTACCAACAAATGGAGCGACCTACAGTTTCTTTTAAGCCGCCTCCTGAGCAGCTTTTATTTCATGGCAGTAATACACTCGAAGGGCCTGACATTCCCAGCCGAGGGACGACCGCAATTAGAAAAATTAATTTTCTGTAATTTGGGATGTTACTCGAACCTGGACTCTAATCCAGATCTTCCGAATTGTAGTACAAAATGTTATTGCTGCCGCCGAATTATAACATCTAAATTGAAGTTAGTTAACGAAATTGTTTTACATTACTCCTAATTGTAAGTAATTAAATATACATACATATGTATATTATTAAGAACTCATATATATAGCGTTATCACTTAGGAGCACTTAAAAATAGTAGAAAACTTTAAAGTATTCAATCTAAGCTTTTTAGATCAATTTAAAATAAAAAATATATATGAAAACGGGGTCAAATGTGCCACTGTATTCAGTTGTTAGTGTTAAATATTAGCAAAAATCAAGAAAATGTAGACAAAAGAATTTTATTGGCTTTAACTTAGGTTGTCGATATGTTAAAAATGAGAATTAACTTGTATCCGATTAACACTAAAAAACCCAAAAGACCAAATTATTATATTAACTTGATTTTTTTGTTTACTTTAGAAAAGGTCAACTGAATTTTAAAGAGCTTTAAGTAATATTTTAGACTAGGTAACATGATTTTAGAACATGTAGAGAATTTAAAAAAATTTGGCATAAATTGAAAAGTGTCTAATATTGAAATCTGAAGTTTATTTTCGACATTTTGTTATCACATAATAATAGTTTTTAAAATACATGATAATTTTTTTAAAAATATATTAATGGCGTAACAGCTAAAGTGAAAAAGGTCGAGCCCCTCTTTCAATTTGTGGTTTGCGTCTTGAAGTTTTTTCAACAAATGGAGGTACCTATAATTTATTCTAAGTCGTCTCCGAACGAGTGATGGATTTCTATAAAGAGCTTTTATTTAATGTCAGAAATACATTCGGAGGGCTTAACATTCACCGCCGAGGGGCGACAGCAATTATACAAATTTCTATAATTGTGAATGTTGTTTGATCCAGGACTCGAACCCAGGCCTTCGAAATGCTAGTAGCAACCCAATACCGACAGATTATCCTTAATATTTTTTAAAATAATTGAAAAAATCAAAATAAAGTACGTAGTCAATCAGCGCTAATATAATTTTTGATCACATCTAATACAACTTCTATACATATAATGATAATAAGTTTTGTTCGAAATTATTTATTTTTATATACATATATGTACAACACTTACATTCGCTTCGGGAAATGTTTCAAACCTAAATGCTTTTTGACCACAGCATGGATAACGACCTATAGGACCAGGTATAAAGTCGTCCGTAGCCGATTCCAGATAATTTGGGCTTAATGGGTGAAAACGACACCACGCCATCTGCAAATATTTATAGTGTCGTCATTAAATTAAAAGTAACAATTACATTTAAGATTCTACCTTGTAAACGGGAAAATGCGTTTCGCAAATACAGCAATATAGAAAATGGCAATGACCCCAGAGTTTCCAATAAACTCGTCGCCATGACCTACGTTCTTTAAAAATCTGAGAAATAAAGTTATTCATATTCCAGAAACTATCACATATATGATGACTTCTTAGTTGACCCCACCGTGTTAAACGTGTGTTATTCGGTTGGCATGCTATGAAGGATTTAATTGTATTTGTGAGATACTCTCCACATCTGCACAAAATGCACATAATTAACATTAATTAAACATTCAAATACATACTTGGAAATTTACCTTGAACAGCGAAACAATCCGGCCAGACTGTAGGAATGGCCTCGTAATGCTTCCGGTTCTGGTTCACAAAGACTTTGAATTAGTTTGATCCATAGACGTGGTACTAAACGTTCTTTTTTGTCACGCACCATTTCCAATTCTAAATTAGTGAACATCGCCGCTAGACGTGTAATTATTGAGTCATTCAAACACGAGAGGTTTAAGGAGCAACGTACTACGTCACATAACCGAGCGTGGCAAAATGATAAGCAATCTATCATTAATGGCTCCATCTGTAAAGGCAAAAATTAAAGAAAAGATAGCTAAATCCATTAAGGAGCTTAAAAGAATTATTAAAATCGTTAAGTAAGTCCCAGACGTCATTACCCAACTGAAATATTTGAATTCATCAACATTCAAATATCGGTATTCATGTAAGTTCAAAGTGCTTTAATGTTCGTGAGTTTCTTTTTCTTATGAACAAACATAACTACAAGATTTCGTTGAGCAAAAAAGGAGAACTTTCAAAAGTAGATATAAAATATGTGGTATTTTAATCGAGCAGAATTAATTTCAATTGATTAAAGAATTATGGGTTATAGCTGCACTCTCTATGATTCAGTAACTAAACAAGATAAAGCGCAAAATTTGGTATTTAAGTTCACTTAAGCAAGAGAGCACATATTTAAAAAACAGCTAACCTATTATATATATTATAGAATTTGCATCAACAATGATTCGTGCCTGTGGCCAAATATTAATAGCATATGAAAATGAAAATTTAAATGCTAGAAACCATCAGTCAGCTCCCATATAACAGTAAGTTTTAACTAATAATAAAACATTTTAACACATGGTGCAAAGCCTCGTTCCTAACACATAGAATGCGCTAGTTTTATTGCATTCACCACTTTTTCAATTGGTGCTAACCCTACTACTAATATGTTTGGATGTGTTTGTGCTCAGAGCGACATTAGTATTGTTATTCTCAAAGTAATGGATCAAAAATATTTTAGTGTTTAATTTACACTGCTTCTTGAAGCAATGACTTGAAAAGTTTCGTATTCATCAGAAACAACAATAAAATGTTGGTTTGCTGACTTTAAATTCGGTCGCAGAGACACAGATAGTTCAGAAACCAGTGGCCGGTCAAACGAGACGGAAACACCCGAAGATATCGAAAAATCTACAAAATCGTTTTGAAACAAAGTTATTTAGTTAGCTGATATCGTAAATATATCCAATTATGTCTTTATATTGTATTTTTAATCATTAAAAAAAAATATAAAAGTTTATATTTTTTCTTTTACTATTGAAACAAAATTTTGTGTTAGGTATAACCATTGCTTAAATCTACTTCAGAAGTTTTGTGGCCTTATAATTGATAGTTACAATTGGTTAGAGCAAAACAAAATGCTTACTTGCAAAAATCCAGCAGACACTAGAATAGGGATGACATTGTTAGCATCCAGTTGCGGCATATCTTCTGCACCTTCAATCGCAGTTTTCCTCGAACCAGATGATTCCAAAAAATCAGTGAATTTCATCCACTTTATTAACCAATCGAATATTTGTATATCACAATGCACCGAAATATCCATCTCATCTAGCTTTTGACCGCCTGTTACTTCGGCAAAGTAACCCATCTTGCTTACTAATAATCTTTGCGAACAAGTAAAATCTCTGATTGTATTTTTCACCTCATCACAGACATGAATAATGATTTCAGGCCTGTAATTAGTAAAAATAAATTATATTAGTGCATATACTAAGAATGTGTCGATTATACTCTCTCTTGTCCTTTATAGTCGTTAACTTCTTCACGGACTTCATATCGTTCGAAACAGTTTCGCTAATTGACATATTCGTATCCAAAACACCTTCGCTTTCATTAGCTTTTGTATTTCCGTTTATTATGATGGAATCTGTATTCTCTATAGGTGTTTGTTTGATATTTATTGGTTCCTTTTTATGTTTCGGTTTTAAATGATTTGGAAAAGATGTTGGTACTGGTATTGGGCAAATGAAAGAAAGTACTGAGTCAACCATTCCCTCATTAATAACATAGTCTAATTTTTTATATAATTTTGATTGTACAGTTTCATGCTGTCCTTCGCAATTTGTTTTATTGGCTTTTCGGCGGGAAAAGGAACCAATAGTCAATCCAACTGTGTCACGTCTTTCTGAAGAACCAATATCGTTTTTTATTCCGCTTGTTGTTGGACCATTAATCTCAGCAATCTTCAGCGGAACCACTTTATCTTGGAAACTTTGTTCTAAAATACCATGAAATAATTCCTTGTCCACCATTTTTTCGAAGTTCAACTCATCTTTTGGAGCATCTTTTTGAAAATTTTCTAATCTTCCCCTCAACTTCGTATTTTGTTGATTAGTTTGCTTTGATATAACATCGTTAACGTGGCAAGAAACTTTCATAAAATCTAAAAATTTATTCATATTGATTTCTTCTTCTGCGTTTTCATTGGAAATAGCTTCTGTGACCGTCTCATGGGCATTATTAGTAAAATGAGATTGTTCTTCAAACTTCTCTTTATGCGATTCTTTTGCCAATTCTTTGGAACACATAACTTAATATCACGTGTCTTTTGTACACAAAATTAATTTGTCATTAAAAACATTTAAAACAAAACAAACAAATTTCGTTTCCCTTGGCAATTGTTGGCTACAAAGTGAAAATTAGTTTCACAATATAAAAACATGTACTCGCATATATGTTTGTATGTACTATTGGTCTATTTAAAAAAAAAATCACTTTGAAGAAATTATAAATTCGAAAATTTACTACTAACAGTATCAGTCATGCTCCAATGCTTCTTAAAAAATTCCAGTCAGATCGTTGAGAAGGCTAAATATATTTTGGTGAATCTATGAAATTTCTTTTTTGAATTATGCTTTTTCGGGAATTGCTTTCCGAAAATTTTTAATAAAATAAAGTAAATACAAATTTTTTCAAATAAAAATAAAACTTAATTAAACTATATTATACATATATATATATATATATATATATATATATATTTATACATATATATATTTATACATATATACATATGTTAGAAAATTTGTCCTTTCAACTATTGGGGGAGCATATAGTTATACTAAGTCGCCTCCAACCGGTTGAGGTTTTTTATGAGGATCTTTTTAATTCATGCCAGCTATACAAAGGTTTAGAAAGCTTTTTTCTTTAATTTTGGATATGGGCCTCTCTTAGTTACTAACTCTCTGAAATTTAAATCAATTTCTTTTCGGATCGATTTTATTGTGATTTAGTTATAAAATAAGAATATTAGAAGACTGAAAGAGAAATCGACATTTTAAATGCTTTACGTTTACCGAGAATTCCAGCATTTTTCGGTCGTGCTCCTTCCCCAGTTCGCCTGCGAGGGATGATAGTGATTAGAAAAATTAGTTTACAAATAGCAATAATTGTAATAATATAAAAGTTATGTTAAATAAATAAATAATTATAAAAGCAACACCAAATAAATTATATTGAATCTGCTTAATTATAGCCTAACAATAAGTTTAAAAATCTTAATACCTAGTGCATTTTAGCGTTAGTTCATTTGTAGTAATGGATCATAGCTAAACCGTTGATATTCAAAATTCTTGTAGTTTCCTTCTTTGATATGATTTTGAGTAAATGTCAGAATATGACAGTGACAGTAATAAACTTTGGAAGAGTAATATAAAATTGCATAAAGTAGGCAACCGACGAAGCATGGGCCTAAACTGGCTCTGATACATTAAAAAATATCACGCTATCTATTTAATGCTGCTCTACCTAAGTGTATTCGAGTTAAGGAATATCATTATGGCCTTATAAGTCTACATATGGTTGCACGGAGATATTTAATTTTACCAGGAAATATAGAACTCACGACTGCAGAGTAATTTCTGTTAAGTTTGGTCAAATCACTGACGAGTGCGTTATATTTCTTGGATATTATGGAACGATTCGATTGAATGTTCTCGAACGAATGACCGTATATTTCAATAAATATTATTTCATGAGTAAAAAAATACAAAGCCTATTTTGTTGTTTTCCAACAATATTATATATATTGTCCCATAAAAACTTTGCCCTTTTTCCACCCACTTAGGGGTAGAATTTCGGAAAATCCTTTCCAAGGACACTCCAAGCGCATGCCCCTACGATTAGCGGTTTAGGTTGTGCATTGATCCATTACTTATTCAGGAGAGAGAATTTTGTATATATATATATATATATACATTAAAGTATATTCCACGCGAAAACAATTAAGGAAACCATAAAGTTTTTCTAATTTTTCTTTATTTATTCGATGGTGTGGTTCCATGTTTTTATAACTGTAGCTTACTACGATACAATTGTTTTATTAAAAGTAAAAAAGGCATAATATATTCGTAGGTCATAACCCATAAAAATATTTTGCTATTGCTGTCTATAAACATATAGTGATTATTAAATTATAACCACAGCTAATTTTAAAATAGGAATGACCAATTAACCAAAAAAATTTAATCTCCGAACGAACTAAGAAACAAAAAATTATAAACTTTTTGATTTATGTTGTTGTTGTAACCGGAAATATATTCCCCAAATTCATTTTGGTAATTTTTGAAGGTGTGATAGCCCTTGTTCGAGTAAGAATCCCACTCGTTCCGTGAACCCGACTGTTACGAGAACAATTAATTTTAGTCGCCTCTTAAGGCAGGCATGATTCAAAAAGGGTAATTTCTTGAGCCCAGGGATTCCTTTTATTTTATATTTGTTGAGTATTGGATGTCTTTTTTCTTTACTGTCTTCGAAAATTCTTACTCAATTTGAATACTCGGCAATTGGAACAAGTGGGAAGAACACTTAGGGTCCTGTGCCACAAGCATTGATGCATTGTCAAACCCGACGCGACGACCGGGTGAAAATTTCATTCGGTGACCAAAATGACCCTGTGCGCGAACTATTCTGTTAGCACTGGACATGTGAAAAGCTTTTGCCACAGTCAGTCACGCAGTTCTACTATCGGACATTGAGGAATTCTTATTACCGCCAGGATTGAAGAGGTGAACTATGAATTACATGAGTGGTTAGCAATCATCGGTTGACTTTCGGTGCCAAACTTCAAAGCTACGGGAAATTGAACAGGGGGTTTTGCAGGGTGGTGTCCTCCCCCCGATGCTGTTTAATTTTTAAGTTCGAGGCTACCTTTATCATCAGAGAACGTCTCCTTGTTCGTACATGCCGATGATTTTCAATATTGATATTATTTAAAAACAATTATCTGGATATTGATAGTTCGAAAGTAAACTGCTATTTTGCCGATCTTTCCAACTTCTTCACTGCACGATATCTACACTTAGAACCTGAAAAATCTTCGGCCACCCTTTTCATCAGCTGAAAGTCGATGGCGGAAAAATTCCGGCTATAAACAATCCCAAGTTACTGGGAGTCACTATCGACAGCCTCCACGTTTTTACTCCGCCTACGACTGCAATTCCCACTGAAATACAAATTTACAACAAAATCCTCAAATCGTTAGCTGGAAGCTCTTATGGTAAATACAAAGAAACGGAAATGGCAACATACAAGACAACTGGTCGGCCGTTCGAAACCTATGCTGCTCCGATTTCGACGACGGGGACTAGCGAGAATTTACAAGCTTGTAAAAACACCGCTATACGGACCCTGACGGGAAACCTGCTGATGGCAAAGGCAGTGAAACATCTATGCTCCCAGCTAAGGAGCATAATGTTATGCTGTGTAAGCAATATCTGATGATACGCTATTGCATAGAGCGCCCCAACAGACACCTATTAGAAGTCGAACTTCCACCCAGACACATCAGGAAGGAAGTACTAGGTTACCACGACTCCGTACAACAATATCGACAATAACTGCTGATTCAATGAGATTCCGTTAACACATTTGCAAAATCTCTTCCCGTGAATGGTGTTCTCGGGATCCAATCACCACCCGTTGCCTCTAGCGACTCGAGTAACACTGTCACAATTAAGGTCTGAATATTGTAGTGCTTATCCCGACTCAACAATGACCTACCTCTTCATATGCCCACTGAACCTGATTCATCTAACACCAGTCTCCCTCTGGTCTGAGCCAGTCGAAACAGCATGTTTAATGGGCCTCCCGTTATATGACCTCGATAACTAAGACTGGATCTACCTGACCCTGGACGGTTTGGATAGCCGCTACACAATAACAAGGACATACCGATCGGTATTACACGCCATTCACCGAAAGTCCGTCAACACCTTTGCAAAATGGATATTCTAGTCGACTGATCGAACACCCCTCTCCCTATAGTCCGAACTCGTCGAAACTAGACTTGTTTTGCCTGCCCTTGGACGGGTTCAATTAGTCGTTACAATAACAACTGTAACATCTGTTTGAACAGCTTGTTTTCCTGACCTCCCCTTAGATGACTTTGACGACTTAGACTGGTCTTGTCTGCTCCTATGCGAAGTTTAGCTAGCTGCCACTGGAGGAGCGTTCATATAAAAATGTACGTAAACTGGTAAATTTGATTGGTTTGTTACTATATCAATTTAATTGACAACCACTGTTTTTTTTTATAAATTTTGCTTTGTTAGACAAATACTATATGCAAGCAATAAAATGAAAACCCTCAGCTTGCGCAAACTTAATTAACAGTTGTGTAGAAAAATAAATCGCAATTAAATTGTCTTGGCAATATTGAGCAGGAAAGCGATAGCTGATAAGTTTTTAACCAAAAGATGTCGATTGTAAGCGATTTTCTTATTTGACAGTTTGCTTTCATATAATTAATAAGAATTTCTTAGAAGGTCAAAATTAACTCAAATTCTAAGCTAAATAATTTCATAATTGATTTGCCATTAAGTGAATTAGAATATATACCAAAAAGTTATATGAACCCTTAATAAGCATTAAGATTTTGAAGTGCTTTGGTAAATATTCTTTCATACGTTCTGGGTAACATACAATTCATAAAACAGAATGGCAAACATGGCAGTTTCACGTATAAAGCGAGAATTCAAAGAAGTTATGAGGAGTGAAGAAGTAAGTATAAACTAATTCAGAAAAAATCAATAATTTCAGGATATGTGTTGTTATTCTATACTTCGCGTTATTTAAAACCAATTGTTTATAAATATACGGTTGTACTTTTATTATTTACATTAGGAAGTGTCAGTGGTTATACTATTTACATACGTATATACATATGTACATATATTAAAGAGGTTTCATGTTTTTTTGAAACGTAAAATCTATATTGGATTGAAAACCTTTGCGAACAATGTTAAACTCTTGCAGCTTGTTTATCTAAGCTATTTCACTATTTTGATTTGAAGTTTTGTGATTACTATCATTGTTTTAAAACATCCCGAGATGTTTTCCTTGAAAATTGACCACACTAGGTTGAACATAAGAAGCTTGGCTTGATAAAAACTTGCTGGCAGAGTACTTAGACTTTTAAAGTTTTCTTTAAATAAATTACATTAAGCATCTTGCTTCCACCTTTATCTTTTGTTTCGAATTTAATGCTTTGAATTGATTTCAAACAGTCGACACTAGAAATTGACATACAAATCTTTTTATTGCTTGAATGCCTAAGGACGAATTATTTTTTTAACATGCCAATACCATTTTTCTTTTATTCAAAATAGTATGAACACTCAACTCAATTATGATTTGTTTTTATGTTTATAAATATTAATATAATAATCTTTTTTTTAGATTGTGCAATGCTCTATTAAAATCGAATTAATCAACGACAGCTGGACTGAATTGCGTGGAGAAATTGCTGGTCCACCAGATACTCCTTATGAGGGTGGAAAATTTATTCTAGAGATAAAAGTCCCGGAAACATATCCATTTAATCCGCCTAAAGTAATTATTTTCAAATAATATAAAGTCTGAGTTTAATCTAGTATTTAAGTAGATTCTTTACATCTTATAAAACGGGTACTTAACTAAGATGAAGGCTGATAATTAAAATAAAGCACATACATAGATTTGTAGCATAACGATCATATAAAACAACACTGATTGAATTATAGAGTAAGAAACTTCTTTATTGTGAATAAGTAAAAGAGACGTATATTGCGCGAAAAATTACAACGCACGGTCCTATGCAGATGTAATAGCCAAAAACTACCGGTAAACGCTCCCCCTTCCGGGTTAGGGGGTTCAAGAATTTTCCCGCGGTAAGGCATGCTTGTAAGAGGCGACTAAAATACAATAGTTCTTGCGACAGTCTGGTCCACCAGATACTCCTTATGAGGGTGGAAAATTTATTCTAGAGATAAAAGTCCCGGAAACATATCCATTTAATCCGCCTAAAGTAATTATTTTCAAATAATATAAAGTCTGAGTTTAATCTAGTATTTAAGTAGATTCTTTACATCTTATAAAACGGGTACTTAACTAAGATGAAGGCTGATAATTAAAATAAAGCACATACATAGATTTGTAGCATAACGATCATATAAAACAACACTGATTGAATTATAGAGTAAGAAACTTCTTTATTGTGAATAAGTAATCGGTAAATATTAAAAAGTTTCTTTAACTTATAATTTGTAACATCTAGGATACACATAATGCTTTCTGCGCTCTGCAAAGCTTTGGGTTTTTATTATTTAAAAACTCATATTGTGCAATATACCTTTCACATGGCGTGAAAAAGCGTGTAAAATAACCAGCAGTCATGCTCTGATTTTAAAATGCAACGATAGTAGCTTTAGCCGAATAATTAAAATTCCTTAAATATAATATACTGTAATCTTCAAGATTATAAACATGCACTTTGCCGATTTATGCAGAGTTTTGACTCCAAAGCATATAAAATTAATCTTTAGTTATAGAATACCATTCTGTATTAATTTCCTGGATTAGGTCATATTTTTAAAGATATTTCCATTCCTAATTTGACTTTTAAGTAATGATATTTAACTACAAGGAGAGTAGAGTAATAATAGTATATTTATGTAGTAAAACTCATTTATTACTTACATTTTACTTTTTCATGTCATATTTTTTCGTCTAATTACGACCTAAAACATAGAAAATTAATGTTTTAAAACCTAGGTTAAATTTTGTGTTCACCGGTCTAATGAGAAATTGCTTTCTCCTTGAACTTATGGTGGTATCTGCAGATTATTTTCATTATAAAATTGCGTTTCCATTATGGGTCTGTATTTCCTTTACACCAATTATGTTTTACCATTCGGAACTTGATTGGTGTAGTATGTACGTATAAGCAAATTCATTAATCATTTTGATGTATTGTTCAAATTTTTGGTATAATGCGTTTTCAGTGTCACAATGGTTTGGACTATATTGACTACGGTAACTATATTAACAATGTAATTGTTGAATAAATACTACATTTTTATATATTTGTTTATATAATCTATTCGCAACTTTTACACAAATATTCGATTTATTTTGTATAGTAATTTCTCAATGTTTTCTATTGCATTTTTAGGTACGATTTATTACAAAAATTTGGCATCCAAATATATCGTCAGTAACTGGTGCAATTTGCTTGGACATTTTGAAAGATAACTGGTTAGTATATAGCGACTTATGGTTAAATATTAAATAGCGCTTACATATATCACCATATCTAAATCGAAGCAAAATAACTTAATCGTTATAAAGGGCTGTCATGAAATCAAATAGCTATTTACAGCGAAATCCACTGTTACTTAATTTTTTTTTTTTTTTTTTCAAAACGAAATTAGTGTCACAGAAGACAATAATATTGTTGTTATTACCGGAAACAAAGCAAACAATGCGCGATTCGTTTTCCGCACAGAACCATTATTTTCGAAATAAAATTGAACTATTTGTAAGCGTTGTTCAGGCGTGAGTCTATTCATGATGAATTGCCAAACCAAACTGAGAATAAATCACTTGACAGCTGTTAAATGTTGTTGTTGTTGTAGCGGCATCGCCGAAAGGGGAAAGGGATAAAATCCGGCTCAACTCCGGTGCGTAGAACCGACTGTCGTGGGAGTTGACAGCTGTTAAAAACAGCTGTTAAATCGGTCGCCATCTTGAAAAGTAATGCCAACTTAAAGTTCTATACCTCTATAAAAAACACCCTATGCTATTACCAGGGTGAAAAAAGGAAGGGAATTGTTTTTTTTTTTTTTTTTTTTTTTTAAGTTAATTTCTCTACCGACTTGTCACATTTTTTATTTTGAACTAATATCACGTTAATATAAAAATGCAGAAATCATTTAAGCTTAACTATCTGATCCTCGCTATTAACTAATTTGGTACAACACTTCAACTGATATGCATTCATATTTATTTATGAAAATGTTAAAAAAAAATCATTATTGCTTATAAAATAAAAACTACAAATTGTGCTTGTTCTACAACATTCAAATTAATTTATAAATTTATTTATTTTTTTTATCTGCCGAAGCAAGTTTTTTTTTTTAATTTTTCGATTTAGATATCGTATTCTTACTCATTGTAAAATGTAAATTAAATAACTATTCCCGCACGCTTGCACAAGTGCACTCTGCTCTGCACAACCCATTTTACAAAACCTACAATGGCGAGCATAAGTGGATGAATGTTTGTCACTTCTGCACTTATTTGTTCATAACATCCGTTGTACTTATTCAAATAAAACCATTTCTTTTTAAATTTTTAATCCATATATTGTACTAACATATTATGCAAGGAAAAGTCAAAAAAATTAAATGCAAAAAATTCAATTTTGCAAGTGAGTGAAAATTCAATTAGTTACATCAGTTCAGTATTTAGTCCACAGCCCTTTGTTTTTTATTACACTTTGGACTCGTTTTGGCATACTTTCTACCAATTTTTCAATCCTTCCATTAGGTATTTCGGTCCATTCTGTCTGAATCCTTGCACAAAGCTCGTCCATATTTTTAGGGGCACTTTCATACACCAACCTTTTTTTTAAAATGGCCCATATTGTGGCACACTTTCATACATACTTTTCCAATTTTTTTTTTATAACAAAAATTTCATTATGTGAGTAGGCGTTTTTAAACTTAAGACCTTCAATTCATGGAAGATTGAATATTAGGTTTCAGAACCTCCAAATAGCGCTGCTAAAAAAGCCACATTATGTTATCATACGCCTTGTGCACTGGCTTCATATAATTTCTATAAATATAAATATTAATAATATATTGTTTCGATCCGTTCTCAAAAGATGGGTCCACATGCATTTTTTACCGGATCTTGGAAGCGATTACCTATTTCATTGGAAAGATTTCACATCTGTCGACAATAATTAGTGTGCATCAGCATTTCTGAATTTTTTTTTTTTGCCTCTTCGAAAATGTCCTGATTTCTTTGTGTTGAAAAACAGCATTTCCGAGAAGTTTAGATTTTCTATTTTAATTGAAAAAAATGTGCAGCTGAGTTTGTGCCGACCGGTAAGTCAAGCAGATTGTGGTTTCGATGCTTTAAAAGTGGTGATTTTAGCGTCGAAGACAAAGAGCGTCCCGGCTAACCCAAAAAGTTTCAATATGAGGAGTTGGAGGCTTAAATGGATTTATTGAACTCGTTGTCGACTACAACTAATGCTTTTGAGACGTATATTGCGCGAAAAATTACAACGCACGGTCCTATGTAATAGCCAAAAACTACCGGTAAACGCTCCCCCTTGCGGGTTAGGGGGGTTCAAGAATTTTCCCGCGGTAAGGCATGCTTGTCGTAAGAGGCGACTAAAATACAATAGTTCTTGCGACAGTCGGGGGTTTATACCGGAACGACCCGGATTTTTATCCGGCCAAGGACTGTCACTCCCGCAATATTCCCAGAAGCCCAATTTGGGAATTTTCTGCGGTTACAACAACAACAACAACAGCAATGGGAAACGCTAAAATATGGGGTCCTACTCCACCCGCCTTGTTCTCCACACCTTGCTCCTTCCGACTAGTAGCTTTTTCGACGGATGCAAAACGATTTGGGGGTCAACGGTTCGGGTCCTTTGAAGAAATCGAAGAATGGCTCAATGATTGGATAGAGGACAGATATGATTCATATTTTTGGGATGGTATTCGAAAATTACCAGAGATATGGGAAAAATTAGTCGCTTCCGACGAACAATACTTTAAATGATGTATTACTTTTTCTTAATAAAAAACATTTTTTTTGGACAAAAAAAAAAAACGGACCGAAATAATTTGTACAGCCAATAGTAGACCCTCCAATTGCCAGTGCACTAAGTCAGAGTATGTGGTTCTCAGTATTAAACTGTCTGAGAACTACGATTTATGATATCAAATCAAAGGCTCTTATGAACTGCATTCGGTATATTCGATCTTTGATGGATGTCAAAATCTCAGATCGAATTTCAATCGAGGTCATCTCAAAAAACATCGTTCGGTGCTTGATCTTAGGAAATTATGAAAAAGAAAGCTTTTTGAAACCAATTTTCTGGTTAAACTTTTTTTGCGATAACAGCTGGTATATTTTATGTAAGCTAGATTCCAAAAATTTCTGAAAACAATACCTTAGTTATATCGTTTTTTTTTCTGCCACAGAAAAATTTATTCTTCCATCATAATATTTACTCAAACTAATTACATTTTAATTTTTGTTTATAGGGCCGCTGCAATGACCTTGCGGACTGTGTTACTCTCACTTCAAGCTTTGCTAGCTGCAGCGGAGCCGGATGATCCACAAGATGCAGTCGTAGCATATCAATATAAAGACAAATACCCGTTATTTCTCATGACTGCTAAACATTGGACAAATGTATATGCTGGAGGTAACTCAAGTGATATTATTGAAACCCTAACATCAAATATATATTATTGTTTATTTCAAGGTCCACACAAATTTACAGAGTGTGATCTAAAAATTCAACGTTTAAAAGATATGGGAATTGATGAGCATGATGCGCGAGCTGTTTTATCTAAAGAAAATTGGGATTTAGAAAAGGCGACTGAAAGCTTGTTTAGTTAGCTTCTTATAAATGTACTGTATAATATGTGGAAACTAAGAATTTGTCAAAAATATTGTTTAAAGAGGTTTGATATTTATTTAAAAAATAATTATTAATATAATTGAAAAGTTTTGCTTTATTATTGTTAATATAAGGTAATTCGGAAAAAGATAATGCAAAATACACACATACATTTACAAAAGTTTATGGAGAATTCAATTCATTGTCCAGTATTCACCACCAGAACTTATAACCTTTGGACCAAGTGATCATCCATAATTTGAACACTTTCCATCAGCACAGAAATTAATAAGCTCGTTTTAGAATCGACAAGCAGCTAACTGTGAATATCACCGTTCTGACGGATATTTTGTTGATTAACAAGGCATGGAGAGCTGTAACACCCCTATCGATTCTCGACTGTTTCATAAAAGAAAATCAGGAAAATCTCTGTTGTTGTTGTAGCCGCAGAAAATTCTCCAAATGGGACTTCGGGAGTTACAGTCCTTGGCCGGGTAAGAATCCGGGTCGTTCCGGTATAAAGACCCGACTGTCGCGGGAACTATGGATTTTAGTCGCCTCTTACGACAGGCATGCCTTACCGCGGGTAAATTCTTGAACCCCTAACATGCAGGAAAATCTCTCGGCAAGCGGTTCTACGCACTGGAATTGACCCGGATTTTGTCCGGTCAAGGCCTGTTACCCTCTGCAACCTAACCCATTTTAGTTCCTCATGTAACCTTAGTCATCTTAAGAACTGCTCAGGGGAGGTGGACCACGCAATACGTGGTCACATGTTACCAGCGCTTTTGGGTAACCTCCCTCAGACCTCCGGCCTAACAAAGCTCCCCGCAACATGACTTACAAACTTATTCATCTGCACCGCCCCCACCACCATCCAGCTCCACCTCCATTGCGGTGGCTACGCAGCAGCTCCTATTACCCAGCACAATCTGTTCCGTGTGTCAGACCATGGTGCGTCGGAATGTGACATCAGTCAAATTCTATTCTTGCACTGGCTGGTGACACATTCGGTCGTGCTCTGACCTGCGCACCAGTCGTGAATAGAGTGATACATATGCTGCCCCTTGATGTAGGAGTCTGCTCGTGCTTGTACATGATACACAGACGCCAACCACTAGAAACGCGCGGCAACAACCTTAGCGTTTCACACAGCAGCAACAACCAAAATCTATACACTGCTCCCAACCCCCTTGTTGCAAACGTCCCTCCGACATTTCCAACTCATCCAATTTAAGGTCAACGGACTCCAGGGAGGGATCGACGAGATAGTCGAGTTTATGAGCCGGGAGCACATGCCAATGCTGCGGTCCAAGAGTGGGGGCTTGGCGTTCATTCTAAACAACACCGTGCAGCATCGTCTTATTGAATGTCAGGGCATAGCTATCCGGTCAGGCGGTGTTGAGCTCGAAATATATAATATATACATTCCTCCGGTTACTCGTTGCCTAGTTGGGTACCGTCCTAATATAGGTGCGCTACTCAGAGGCATTCATACCTGACAAATGATCGTCGAGGAATGGAGCTGGCAGAACAGATAGACGATTCGACATTCTGCACAAAGAACGATGAAGCATCCACCAGGATTGTGGGCAACTGCAAAAGCTCACCTGACATCACGATAGCTAGCGCTAGTCTGATAAACAGCATAGATTGGTGACATATGCTGACGCCCGCAAATCACCACTTACCCATAATTGTCTCGATTGAGACGCCTCCAGACTTTCAGGGCTATTCCACAGTTAGATTACGCTCCTGTTCTCCGTTCCGCCACATTCGTAATTGGGTATTCTGAGTTACGATCGAATCGAAAGAAGAAGAGGAAGAGAGAATATATTTTCGAAATCAACTGGTTTCATGCGAATGTGTGAAATTGAAACAAAACCTAGCAAACAACTGCAAATAATTTTTGTATAATTCAAATAAATATTAAAAAAAATTTGTTTTAACGTTGAATGGAATCAAGAGACGCGGCGATATTTCATGAGGATTGAGGAAAAAGTGTCATCCATTTCAGATGAGTGATGAACTTTAAGAAATTGAGCTCATAATTGATCATTTTTATATGATAAATTTACTTATTTGGATACAAAAAAAACCTTAGTCTTAATAAAGATGTTTTCAAGTATGTCCTGAACATTTTTGCTCAAGAAACTCAATCATATACTTTGACATGGTTTACTTCACCAAATCGAGTAGTAGCTGACGTTTTTTACGAAAGGCAGTTACCAACATAGAGTTGGTGCATATTGTAACCTAGGAATGTGTCAATGTCACTGCATAATTATCTTGAACTCATGGAGTATTTTAGTGGTGGATTAAAACTCCTTAAATTTTCATATTACTATTGTGTTTTATCAAAAAGCGCCATTAAGCTCATAAAACTAAAAAAAAAAGACATCGTTTTGACTTTTCCAATTATCAGAATCCTGTTTTACCTACATTTTTGTTAAAATTATATTATTTAAATACACGAAAATATAAAATCGAACTGTTCTCCGCCAACTAAATTACAACCTACACAAACGTAACTACGATCGAAATGCAGAATACAAGTACATAGGATTGAATAGAATTGAAAGTTTCGAAGATGGATCGAAACGGAATTTAGCGCAGAATACCAAACCCGCCGAACGGGGAAAATTTCGATTCGAGTCGAAATGTTTGTTTCCTTGGACCGCCGGACCTTTGATAAATTTAAAAACGCTAACCATTCCTACCAACGTCACTCACGGTGAAAAAATCTTCCACCAAATCGTTGTGTCTGCTGCCGCCTGCTTCATCCCGGCCGGCAGAATGGCGGAAATCCGCCCAAACTTTCCATCTGAAGCGGCGACTATAGCAACAAGGTGTGATGCACTACGTCTAGCCGATCCTGGCACTCAGCATGGAGATTCGACAAAAGGTAGACCGTCGCAAACGGAACAAGTGGTAGAACTGAAGTCCTACAAGCTCTCATCTTGGGTAACCAAGTAACATTTGAGTCCAGTGGGAGCAGACTACATCACCAAGGTTCTGAATTTGGCCTTGACCGCTCTGATTATACCCGATATGTGGAAACTGGGTAGAGTCTAAAACCGGGGAAGCCCGCAAAGAGAGTCCTATCGGCTGATATCCCTCCTTTCCCCAGTAGCGAAGATTCCCGTCCACACAAACCATCTGAGCCTAATTACGCATCAGCATGACTTTCGTAAAGTGCACAGCACCACTTAACGCCATAAACACTCAGATAGTTCACACGAAATGTCTTAGTAGCACTGAACCTGTCGAAAGCCTTCGACACGGTCAGTCACGCAATGCTACTATCGGACATTGAGGACTCCTCATTACCGACAGGGCTAAAGAGGTGGACCATAAATTACCTCAGTGGTCGGCAATCATTGGCTAATTTTCGAGGTCAAACTTCAAAGCTACGAAAGATTAAATAGGGGGTTCCGCAGGGAGGTGTCCTCTCCACAATGCTTTTTAATTTTTATATTTTGAGTCTTCCACCAGAGGGCGTCTCCTTGATTTCATATGCCGATGACAATTCGATATTGGCTTTGGGCCACGCTATAGATAGCCTTTGTTCGATAATAAACTGCTATATCGCTGTCCTTTTCCACTTCTTCACGGCATTCATGATTAGACATGTTTTGACTGCCTGCCTGCCCCAAAGCAGGCCGGTATCCCCTGCGGGTTGGGGGTTCAAGAATTTACCCGAGGTAAGGTATACTGTCGTAAGAGCCGACTAAAATCCATAGTTCCCGCGACAGTCGGGTCCTTATACCGGAACGATCCGGATTTTTATCCGGCCAAGGACTGTCACTCCCGCAATGTTCCCCAAAGCCCCATGTGGAGAATTTTCAGCGGTTACAACAACAACAACAACGATGTGGTAAGAAAAAATTACAAACATGTCAGAAGATCGCCCTTCGGACCGTGTTGGGAACCCTCATGATGGCGCCGGATGGCGCTGCTGCTGTGTAAAACGCTGAGGTTGTTGTCGCGCGTTGCCGGTGGTTGGCGGCTGTATAACATGTACGGGCGAGGACATACTACAGCAAGGGGCCACGTAGGAGTCACTCCACTCACAAGTGGTGCGCAGACCATAGCATGACCGAAGGTGGCACCAACCAGTGCAAGAAGTGGAGCTTAATGGGGTTGGGGCAGATGAAGGGAGTTGGGAGTCGTGCTACTGGGAGCTCCGTTAGACCGTGGAGGTCTGGGAGTTACCCAAAGTGGGTAATTGTGCTGGAAGCACTGCAGTGAAGCCTTTACGCGCGGCTGGGCGCTAGCAACATGGGGTCTCGTAACGCGTGGTCCATTCCCTGAGTCTTAAGTCCTGAACAGGTCTTAGGATGACTCCATCCATTGCATTGATTGCATCTAACCGAGATGGAAGAATTGCGGAGTCGTTTTTGGCACACGCAGTATAAATAATCCGTCGGACCTGGGTTGGTTTCCACGTTAGCTCTGATAAGAAGGATTTGAAGTAAACCTGCTGCAGGGTGTTGCTCCTTTGATGAACTAAAATGATTCAAGTGAGAATATAAAAAACACTTTTAAAACATCGATAGTTTTACAGTAATATTTATTGAAACTTTTCTACAGTTTTACACACGCTCAGAATTACTTATAACCCACATAGTACATACATGTGAATGTACCTATGTAGTAATTACTAAAAAAAACTACCCAGGATAGTTTTTGGTGGATTGTTTTATATATGGATTCCAAATATACTAAAAACTAGGAATTCTGAATTATTTGGTGGTAAAAAAAAGGTAAACAGTAATTCTTAACAATTGATATAATTTCTGGTTACAAATTAATGCAAAGCATAGTATTTACGGCCTGAGGTTAATTCCTAATCTACTTTTGTTTCTCTTCCTTCTTTTTAAAAAATATAGTATCGGATAAAATGTAGTTTTCAGCAGCAATATGTGTCCTCTATAAAAAAAAAATGCCGCTACGAAAAACATATGTATTGGCAATCGAAATGTCCGCTAACATTATATTAATATTAATACGGAACATTTGAAAAGAGATATGAGACACTTTCGCCATTGTGTGTTCTCCTTACAGCTTCGGCAAACATCATTGAAACATCAATGCACTAAAAGAGTTGAAAATTAATTTTACATAGTTTAAATATTTCGAAAACTTCAAAAACCTGAATTTTTGGACAGTCCCTCATATGTCCATCCTGCGGTATGGTATTAGTAACGACAACAGCTTCGAAACAAGCATTATTAATTCGAGAGATCGCTGGGCCCGAAAATATGCCATGCGTTAATATAGCATAAACCTAAAAATAAAATGCGATTTTCAATAAGATCAATTAGATTCAATAAGATCAATAAGTCATTAAATCGTAAAATTAATTTAAATACAAAGTATTATTATTTTTGATATCCAACACTTCAACCAAAAGTTAGAAACCTTTTTTTAAACCATTAAAAATTACTGAACACCACTAAAGCTGAGCCTCCATACCATTCTCTTCAGGATTTTGTCGTTTCGAAGATTTACAGGCTTAATAGGCCTTTCAGGCTTTAGAAGCATGCACTTCCATACCATACTTTTCACCACATTATTTACATTTCATAACGAAAATTTGTAAGCATAATAGGGGTATTCTCTTTGTCTAGGAAATGCATGCTACGGTGCACGGATAGGAAATTTTTCTTATCATTACTTTACATTACAGTAAAGTAATAAAAAACAGTACATTGTGAAAGTTGTATACAAGTAATTGTAAATAGTAAAGTGAATTGTAATTGAATTGTGAATTACTGAATATTAAAAGTACATTAAATAAAGTCTTTATAAATAAAGAAACTGCGAATGAATTAAGTTGGCGATTTTTATTTAACAATCCAGAGATCGTACCCGAAGGATTTGGGAAATCGTCGAGGTTGATTCAGCAAGATCGTAACACTATATTTATTTCCCACAGCTAGCAATAAGGAAAATGCAACCCTGTGAAGAAAAAGTAACCCTGTGCCTGTGTGGTTGTTATTGTTTCACTTGAATATGTCAAAATTTTGCAACGGGGGTGCTTTCGATCTCTAGTACAATTCCATAGGAAATATTTGCATAGTATGCATTTCCTAGACAAAGAGAATATCCCTAATGTTTTGATGTGCAAATATTTGCTCGTGAATTCGACGCATCTTTTACCATGTGAGGTTATGCCTATGAATTTATTCCAAATAAAATGTAAGAATAAAGCTCCAAAATACAAAAATAACGAAAATAAATAAATATATACGACCAATACACCTATTCATAGAGAATTACGGACAAGTAATTTATCGATAAAAAGACAAGAATCCAATGTGAACAAAACTTCTCTTTTAGTAAAGGGTGTTTTTTATAGAGGTATAGAACTTTAAGTTGGCATTACTTTTCAAGATGGCGACCGATTTAACAGCTGTCAAGTGATTTATTCTCAGTTTGGTTTGGCAATTCATCATGAATAGACTCACGCCTGGAGTAGATACGTTGAATGGGCCCAAAACGAGATACCGTTGTTCCCGATTTTCATAAGCGAATTTTGTTTAGCGATGAAGCGCACTTCTGGTTGAATGGCTACGTCAACAAACAAAACTGCCACATTTGGAGTGAAGGTAATCCTCAAGTGAATGTTGAACCACCGTTACATCCAGAAAAACTGACTGTTTGGTGCGCTTTATGGGCTGGTGGAATCATTGGTCCGTACTTTTTCAAAAACGATGGTGGCCAGAACGTTACGGTCAATGGTGATCGGTATAGAGCCATGATTACTAACTTTTTCATTCCTGAATTGAATAACCACGATGTCCAGGAGATGTGGTTTCAACAAGGCGGCGCAACATGTCACACAGCTCGTGCCACAATAGATTTATTGAAAGACACGTTTGGTGACCGCTTAATTTCACGTTTTGGACCTGTGAATTGGCCTCCAAGATCTTGTGATTTTATAACCGCTAGACTACTTTCTGTGGGGCTATGTATAGTCATTGGTCTATGCGGATAAGCCACAAACGCTTGACCATTTGGAAGATAACATTCGCCGTGTTATTGCCGATATACGGCCACAAATGTTGGAAAGTCATCGAAAATTGGACGTCCAGATTGGACTACATCCGCGCCAGCCGTGGCGGTCATATGCCAGAAATCATATTTAAAATGTAATGCCACAAGATTATCTTTCGGATAAATAAAATTCATGTCAATCGAATAATCCATCGTTGTTTTATTGCAACTTAAAGTTCTATATACCTCTATAAAAAAAACACCCTTTATAATAATAGCAGTGTTTTTTAAGCGCAAATGCATCTGCGCTTAAAAGTAAAAAAAAACCCACATCGACATTTCATTCATTATTTGTTTAAAAAATATTCGTCAGTTGTCAAAAAGTCAAGGAAAATTATTTAGCAAAACTTGGTAGCACTAGGGTTGTAGGCCTTCTTCAAAACGTAATTAGCATTTTATCATAAGATCTTGAAATAATTATCGATTACATTGTTGCTGTATTGGTATCAGAACTATGATCCAACACGTGCGAAACAGCTGTTTGTCACAAAAGTCTGAAACGCCTGATTAAAGTTGAAATTTTTGCTACTTCCAGGCATTCTGGGTTGTTCACAGTCTTGTAGTTGTGGAGGCGATTTCATACATTTGCACTAGTTTAACTTTCGAGGATTAAGCGGTGTAGTTTGTACAGCCTGAAAAAATCTTGTGGAGATCTATCTGTAGAACTACTACTGGAGGGGCATTGGTTGGAGCGGAGGGCAGACGAGATTAAAAAAAAACTTAAAGGGGCATGGAATGTTTTAAAGTTTCAAGTACTCTTCTGACACAGAAACAAAATAGAAGCACCTTCGAAAATGACTTAAACAGTTACAAAGCGCCAATTACATACATATTTTGCATTGAATTCCTTATTTACCTTAAGTGCTCCCGCCTCGACTAAACGATCAGCAGCGTGGACAATAGTGCCACAAGTGTCGGCCATGTCATCCACCAAAATAGCAATTTTATCCTTCACATCACCAACAAGTACCATAGAAGCTACTTCGTTCGCTTTCTTTCGTTCTTTATGGATAAGAGCGAATTCGACATTAAGACGATCTGCTATGGATGTAACGCTGAAAAAAATAATGAAACAATTTCATTTTTAATAATAGTCATAATCGATAATCGATAAATCTTTAACATTTAAATTAGTTGCATTATTAAATTAAATGCTCTCTAACAAAGTTTCAACAGTAGTCGGTTTTCGTTTAAGGGATACGATAACCCGTTATTTTTGGGACAAGAATATCTGAAGATTGAATTTCAGAATTTATGGAGAGAATACTACTCCAGCCTGCTGCACCGCAGTGCAAGTGAAACTCCAACTGATGGCGAGCCTAGAACCCTAATCGATGTCGATGGTGTATACGTTCCATGATGAGAGATAAAAGCCCACCGTCAAAAAACTAATTGGACCTTATCTCACTTCCCTTCTGGAATATTTATCGCTAATTGTCTAGAATAGCTACTTTTGTTAAAACGTTATTAAAATTAACAAAAAAGCATACCGATAGATTCGTTTTGACGCGAACATTAATTATAAATCGGGGGAGGTGCAATTTTCCAAACACTTTTTAAGTTATTAACCAAACAAGTAACGAAATTACATATTGAACCTTTTTTCCTATAAATTTGTGCAAATCGTTGTTGCAGAAGGCTTTCATGCGAAGAAGCAGCTAACTTCGCTTTTAAGTTGATGAGTTGCCATGCAAATGAGTTAATGGTAATTACGTGCGACTTTCGATTAAAGTGAACCAAACTGATGGGGTTTTTTTTCGTAATAGGTGTTTGAAGATGTTATTTCCATTAAAAGTAGCGGAGAGCGGAATTTTGCCTAAGCTTTTCATTATTAATATTTAAAATAGCAATAAATATTAAAAAAGGGGTTGGGTTCAAATACTTTGTAAGGCGGAGGCGGTGTCGGTTCGGTCCAGGGTTATTTTTTTAAAGCGTGGCTATTACGAAGAAAAAACCCATCAGTTTGGGTAATTTTAAGCAAAAATCGCACGTAATTACCATCAACTCATTTGCATGGCAGCCCATTCATCCTATAACAAAGTTAGCTGCAGTTCATTTGATAGTTGTCTACAACAACAACTTTTTGAATCAATCATCGTACAGCCCTACAAGTAGATAAACTATCATATTGTGGCGAAAATGCGAAGCGAATGACAGATGAAAGAGAGGAGCCGACAACTGGCACGTTCTAGAACGTAAGAGGCGATTATCGTAAACGACGATTATCGTAAACGACGCAATAATTCCAGGGGTTTCGTTGTCACGTAGCAAACAAGTATATAAGGACGACATACGACTGCAAGAGGGTCAGTCAGCAATCAGTCGTGAATCAGTTGTGAATTAAACTCGTGGAGGTTACATTACAGTAAAGTAATAAAAGCAGTACATTGTGAAAGTTGTATACAAGTGATTGTAAATAGTAACGTAAATTGTAATTGAATTGTGAATTACCGAATAATTAAAAGCACATTAATTAAGTCTTTATAAATAAAGAGACTGCAAATTAAGTTGGCGATTTTATTTAACAATCCAGAGGTCGTACCCGGAAGATTAAGGAAATCATCGAGGTTAATCAGCAAGATCGAAACAATATGTTCAAAAAACAGCTGATATCACCTCATCGAAATAGTCCACTTTTTCACTCAGTGATGTAATATATATGATAAATTTACAACTTAAACTAAATAGCACGACTCAAAAAGTAGCAAAGCGAAAACAATTACCAAAAAAAGTTAAATAAAAATAAAACTCAATAAAAACCAAATCATTTTGAAATACATATATCATATAATTCTGGTACATGCATTCTACACAAACTACCAAGTCATATATAAATATCTAAAACGTAATAAAGTGAATATATACATTACATTTCCATCAATAAATTCGTTTGTTTATTTTAATCTTCTAAAACAGCGTAAACTCTGTAAACAAATTTAAAACTTTTGTCGAAGATATGTTTAGCACGGCAACCTACTCGACTAAAAACTTTGCTCAAAATTCAGGGAAATTTAGCAAAATAGTTGATAGGCAACCCGCGGCTCGTGCCTGCGGTTGGTGCCTATTCCTCAAATTCGCTTTTTCATTCCATTTTATTCTTATTGCAATTTCTGTTCTTCACACAGCGTTCTGTTAAACATGTGTAGGTAAAAAACTGAGAATGTGTGTGTGAAAATTATGAGTTATGTTACTTGTAGACCTGTACAATGGAATCAATTTAAGGCGATATTTGTTAGTTCCTTACATCTTTTGTTAATAACTAAAAATAGCGCAAAATTTCACTCCTACCGATTTATAATTAAAGTATATTCCTTGATGCATCGATTTACATGGTTTTTTTGTGTGTATTTCACTACGATATTCACAAAATAACACATATTATGAGTGCAACTAAGAAGCATAATATTTTTACTTATTTTGTTAATAACTAAAAGTGTTTGGAAAATTGGTCTTCCCCGATCTATAATTAATGTTCGCGTCAAAACGAATCTATTGGTATGCGTTTTTGTTAATTTTAATAACGTCTTAACAAAAGTAGCTATTCTAGACAATTACCTATTTAGCGTTCACCAGATATTTACCGTGCGCCAAATCCTGGGGAAAGCCTGTGACCGACACACAACCTCTTTGTCGATTCAATCCATTTTAAAGCTGCCTCGACAACCTGAGTTTGGTATTCCCACAAAACTTATAACGCATGCAAACTGACGCTGAGTAACACCAAAAGCTCCGTCAGAATTGGGAAGAATCTCTCCGAGCCGTTATGTACCAAGCGAGGCTTCAGACGTTGAGTTTTTAACCTAAAGGTTGGAGAAAATAATAAAAGTTGCACTAAATAGGGAAGGTACAACCTTGTACAAGAGTGCACAACTGCTGGCATGTGCCGATGGTATTGATCATTGGTTTCAACAGCCGCGCAGTAAATTCTGCTTTCTTCAAAAAAGGTAAAGAAGCGAGGCGAAAGGGTCTGATATAAGACGCATTTCCCATGTTTTTCCTAACGTATCAAAGATGCTGACTAACAACACCAATTTCTGACTAATTTTATCATGAAAATTGGAAAGCATTTGCAAAGCAATAATTTAAATATCCAACAATACTTTTTCCGATTACTACTAACTGGATACTACAGGGCACGGAGCAGAAGCTCGGACGAAAATGTTTTAAGTGTTTTTAAAGCATCAATCATTTGTGTTGTGATTCTTTTAATCTATTGCTGGAGAAAATAATATGAGTTGCAGAGTTGAATAGAGAAGGAGGTACAATTTTCTGTAAGGGTGTAAATGTGCTGCCGTAAGCCAAATATATTCAAATCATTGGCCTCAGGAACCGCGCCGTTAGTTCCGCTTTCATCAGACTGGATAAGGGGAGCGAAGCGTATGGGTCTGGTACTGAGCGAGGACAAGATGAAATATCTCCTGCCATTAAACAAACAGCCATTGCATTCCTGTCTCGGCTCCCAGGTCACTGTTTACAGTAACAACTTCAAAGTTGCCTATAATTTATTCTTATCTAGGGACCAACATTAACAACATCAGCAATACCAGCCAGCTTTGAAATCCAACGTAGAATCACTCTTGCCAACAGGTGCTAATTTGGACTGAGTAGGAATTGGAAAATAAAGTCCTCTTTCGGCGAACAAAAACCAAACTCTAGTTAGTCATCATTTCTGTCCTGCTATATGTTTCCGAGAGAAAGAATCTCTCCAGCTTTGAAATTTTTCGAGCAGATGAAGAGGAATACATCCACTCCGTTAAAAAGATTAGATGGAGAAGAACCGGGTTGCACTTTGTATTTCCAATTGACGCCAAACAACGAAAAGAAGGAAGGAAATGCGAGATGATGTCAACTCTTCTATAATCGTGTAAGCGGTGTCTACGCTAGTAAAAAAGAAGTATCATTCGTCTAACTCAAATACAATCAATCACCATTTTGCATTAAAGGAAGACAATTCATTCGATTAGCCCTTGAATAATAGGAAGCAATAGACGTGTACAGAAAAGTAAGTTAGAATAAAGGGAAAGGCAGAACTTCAATGCGTTAAAGAGACAATAGTTTTTTAAATTACATTTTAACATTTCTGCATCTATATCTACTTTTACAAACTCTAAAACGATAACTCTTCACGTACTCTTGATTTTAAAAATTCTATATTTTTCGGGCGAAGCTTCAATGGCAACATCAGAAGATATGGTTAAAGTTTTCCAGTAGGAAAAACTGAGTTCGGTTAGAAGCCAACTTTAGATACTCGACCTCTGACTGACTCTTGACTCTTTTTTGCCAAATGTGATAAACAGTTTTAATGGATATTTACCACACTTTGGAGTAAAAAGTATCTTCTAGTGGATCTAAGTGCATTTATTACCCGATTGAGGGCATATTCAGACCATTCTTAGAGAATCATAAGAAATATATATATGTTCATTATTACTAACATTTATCGATTTAAGCCGACTAGTAGTTGCATACACATTTGCAGTAATCACACATTGTATCGTCCTTAATTTTGCTAACTACTTCCTTAACAGTATTATGGTGTTTCCAATTCAAGTTTTTAGTTTTAGCTTAGTGTACTTATATATAGGGACTATTCGAAATGTTTGCAACAAATTTTGATTAGAGAATTTTATTAATCTCCTCTTCCCAAGAATGCTTTTCAGCTTTCCCCAAATATCAGATTAATGCACCCCCTGCGGATTAAGAGTTCAATATTAACCGAAATCCGATTTGAGGAATATTTTTGCGGTTAACACAACTACAACAATATCAGATTACACTACCGAATGTATTTCCATATTTTTACATAATATCAGATGCCGACCCTAGCAGCAATACCAACATACTTTGCATCTAGGTCATATGTGTTCCAAGCTTCACGAATATATCTACACATGTTCCAATTCAAGTTATCTATTGCATGGTTGATGTGACCGTTCTACTTACCGTTTTGCGCCACCAGCATCTGGCGATACAATAATGGAGTTCTTCCACTCTGGTATGTTTTCCTTAATCCATTTCAAGACAGCTGGTTCCGCATACAAATTGTCAACGGGAATATCAAAGAAACCCTAAAAATGTAAGTAGAAAGAGAGCAACATATTATTAAAGTTATATATGTACATACATATATATGTAAATATACATATACTTGTATATAAATGCATATATGAATAACAAGTGTATTAATTAAACTGCGCCAGTCAATAATAACAACCAACTGTCAACCAGAGGTTATTTCACAATACGGAAAATCTAGAGTTAACATTTAATATGAGTTTACTTGAAATTTAAAACGGATTGGTTGTGAAGTAAAGTAATAAGTAATGGAAAAAAATTAATAAGACACATGATGTATTCGACAAAATAGATCCTCACACAGGAAGGCTCACTCCTATTTTAATATCTGAGTGAAACACAGTGGGCTAGTAGCTTTCACTCAGATGGGGACGGAGGAGAGGCTCGCCCAAAAGTGTTTTAAATGTTTATAAAGCACCAATCATTTGTATATCTCAAATACAGGGGCACAAACAGACAGATAGACAACTTTGTGTTCAAGAAAGGTATAAAAAATATATAGATATATGCCGTTTTGACCTTGGTTAACGAAAAATTGGATTAAATTATATGTACAAAATAATTACAAAATTCAAAGATTTTGAAGCCTTTAGCATTAAAGAGGCAATATTTTTTTAAATTTAATTTATTACACATAAATGTTGACCAAAGTACATTTATAAATTTTAAATATAAAAAATTTTTCTCGCAGTCTTGATTGATTGATTGAAAATTCTAAATTTTTAGGGCGAAGCTTCAGTTGTAACATTAGAAGATGTGGTTAGAGTTCCCAGAGAGTTTTATTTATGATTAGCGTTGATAAATTGTTTGACACACTACTAAAGGGTGTTTTTTATGGAGGTATAGAACTTCAAGTTGGCATTACTTTTCAAGATGGTGACCGATTTAACAGCTGTCAAGTGATTTATTCTCAGTTTGGTTTGGCAATTCATCATGAATAGACTCACGCCTGAACAACGCTTGCAAATAGTGCAATTTTATTTCGAAAATAATGGTTCTGTGCGGAAAATGTATCGCGCACTACGTCCGATTTTCACAAGAGAATTTTGTTTAGCGATGAAGCGCACTTCTGGTTGAATGGCTACGTCAAAAAACAAAACTGCCGCATTTGGAGTGAAGGTAATCCTCAAGTGTATGTTGAAACACCGTTACATCCAGAAAAACTGACTGTTTGGTGCGCTTTATGGGCTGGTGGAATCATTGGTCCGTACTTTTTCAAAAACGATGGTGGCCAGAACGTTACGTCAATGGTGATCGGTATAGAGCCATGATTACTAACTTTTCCATTCCTGAATTGAATAACCACGATGTCCAGGAGATGTGGTTTCAACAAGGCGGCGCAACATGTCACACAGCTCGTGCCACAATAGATTTATTGAAAGACACGTTTGGTGACCGCTTAATTTCACGTTTTGGACCTGTGAATTGGCCTCCAAGATCTTGTGATTTTATAACCGCTAGACTACTTTCTGTGGGGCTATGTATAGTCATTGGTCTATGCGGATAAGCCACAAACGCTTGACCATTTGGAAGATAACATTCGCCGTATTATTGCCAATATACGGCATCAAATGTTGGAGTCATCGAAAATTGGGCGTCCAGATTGGACTACATCCGCGCCAGCCGTGGCGGTCATATGCCAGAAATCATATTTAAAATGTAATGCCACAAGATTATCTTTCGGATAAATAAAATTCATGTCAATCGAATAATCCAACGTTGTTTTATTCCAACTTAAAATTCTATACCTCTATAAAAAAACACCCTTTACATGCACTTTCCGAATTAAGCCGCGGGGGAGAAATTCACTGACTGTAAGCAATTTACTTTTTTTATTAAGAAACTTGACACAAAGTTGATTACCCGATATACTTTGTTTTATTACAGTAAAGTTATATCAGTAGCACATACTCTGGTATAAAGAAGGCATTTGAAAAATCCTCAAAAAAATTACTTAAATTAAAAAATTAAGTACATTTATTTTGGAAATTCTAAAAAAAAAAGAAAAATATTTATTTACCCACAGTCATCAAAATGCCAAAAAGATTAACCGATGAGGAACTTTCAGAACTAAAAAATTGGCTTACTGATCAACAAATTAATCCGAACAAATTGCATCGGGAGTTTTCTGATGCAGTAGCTGCTGCTAATTTATTAAAGAAATTGTATCCGAAGTTAATTGATATACATAATTATCCTCCACGAAACAGCACTCAATTAAAGCTAAACAATTGGGAAACTCTCAATTTTAAAGCTCTCGGAAAAATTGGTCTTCAGCAAAACAAAGCAATGTTACAAAAATTAGCTGCAGGAACATCAGGAGCAATAGAGTTGTTGCTTTATGAAATAAAAAAGCAAGATCGCAACAGTAAGAAATGTGATAAAAATGATGAACAGGAACAAGTTTGGTCGGAAAACGACGATATTATGGTGGTCAATGTTAACAAAAAAGTTGGTGATGCTATTGTTCAAGTGCCACAAAAGATGATTTTATATTCAATCTATGAGCACGCTCTTCGTGATTCGCAGACGAAAGAATCTTATTTGAACGCGGCTAATCAAAAAATTGCTCATCTAGAAAGTATATTGAAACTTAAGGCTGAACGAATAGATGAGCTGTGTGCACAACTGGCTAAAGTGTCGGTGCGAAGTTTAATAAAGCAACATAACTTGGAAAACTCTAGACCCAATTCGGCTCTTAATTTAGAGAACATTGAAAATGATACAAACAACAAAAGTGTGGATTATTTGTAATGAAATCTTGGTCTTTGATGTAATTTTTGGTATTTAGATGTATAAAAATTGAACAAATTTCAAAAAAAAAAAAAAAAAACATATCCATACCTACATATTTTACTATTGTTTTGATTTTAAAAACTACTTATTAAGAAAATATACACCACAAGAAATTGTACATTAAAATAACGCTAATATATGATAAACGTATAATTGAGAACTAAAAATTATTTCATGTGTTTTCATGTAATTAAACAAAACAAAAAATTCCACGGTGGTTTCAAAGTATCTGTGGTTTTATATTAAGCATACATTGAGATCATGATTACCGAATTTTACTTTAATATTTTATATTTTAAACTTGTTAAACAAAAAAAAAAAATTTAAATATCACTCTCACCATGGGCAACATGAACATGAAAAATCTAAATATAACTGTTAAAATGTGGCCTCAGACACTTAATAGATTAATTTATCTAATCTTTTCTAATTTAACTGAATATTAAAGAAGATTATAATTTAATAATATAAATTTGGCTTTTATGACCTGCAAGCAAATACAATATTTTGCAAACCAATATTTGTAAATGTTAAATGATTTTGTTTCTAATAATAAAGAAGAGCGAAAAGCCGTGCTAAATGCTTTCTATGAATTGAGGTCCTTACTATTGTACATGTTTATAAGTATGGAAAGCGCCATTTCGTTTTTTTACATTCGAAAACAGCTGAGATCACCTGGTTGTAAAAATTTGTATATTCTTTCTTCACACCCAGAACTGCACTCAAAAGTAATAAAATTTCATAGTAAATAATTTAAAAAAATATAATTAGAATGTATTTATTGGTTTAATTAAAAGTTTAAACCTTTCATAGTACGAGCAAATACAACAATGTCACAAAACATTATTTCTTCTTTCTTTATTTTGATATCAAATTCACAATCCTTCATATGGAACATTAAATAATTTCATTTAAATTCTTTAAATTAAAAAAAAAACTTACTTCTTTCTAGAAAATTTTTATTTATAAATCAAATTTCTTCACTTCGTATTATTTTTAGTCAATAATAAAAACGACCGATTTCGAATTTGAGTGTACATGAAACTGCAACTGGTGCTTTTTAAACCTCATTAAAAAAATTTAAATAAATTTATTTATGTTGAATTAAAATACAAATAAGTGAAATAGATATATTTAAATTACTGTACTTATTTTTAGGTTATATAATATCTCTTATTATTATATTATATAATAATTATTTTAGTTGTATAAGCGATTTAATAAATGATTAAAAATAATTATTTTAATTTAAATTTATAGTCAGATATGGTAGGTATTTTTTATTTGCGTAAACAATGTTTCAGATAGCGTTTAGAAAGTAAAGCATAATGCAGTTTCTTCTAAAAATCTTACAGAATAAAGGAAATCCAATCGTTAAACAGATTCGGAGGATAGAAAATTCACTGTCAAGATTAAAATCCAAATTTCTATAAACTAACAATCGTGCCCATATTATAGTCATTCTGGCACCCCTCACTCCTTTCATATAGTCTAATGTAGTCTTTCCTACGACCCCTCCCGCAGCTCAATGAAACGTAATGTTGCTTGTTTGCCGCTCTTAATTAATTTATTGACAAGCCTTTATTTTTGAAACAATGCATTTATTATTATCAGTGAAAAACCTCATCATTACAACAAAACTGATTTTATTTAACAAAATTTTCACACGGCGGAAACCACATTGCTTTGCTTTCGCTTCCTCCTTTACGAGACTCAGCATTACAGTTAAACTTATCCTCTGACCGAGGTACATGGTTTATGGAGGCTCTTTGAGGTATTATGGAGGCTCTTTCAGGTAAACATATTTTGTACTGAGGAATAATTATCTTAAATTTGTTTATTCAAAAATCATCCATTTAGAAACTCTCTCAGTACTTTTTTTCAGATGTGAAGTGATTTCTTATTTCCTGACTTTTATAATTTCGATTAGTTGATCGCTTCAAATATCGCTTATCGAAAAATTCCTTTTTGATTTATTACTGCTTACTTAAGTATTTAAGTAAAACTTGATTATTCAACTAAACATAATTATAAATTAAAAATAAATATAAAAATTATGAAACAATGATTGCGGACCCTGTCATTAACGAACTTTCCATTAAATATATGTTTGTACCTAATATTTTCTGCTTAAACATAATGATGTAACTTTTTCAGATAGTTAAAAGTTCAAAAAAAAATACATAGAGAAATGATATATTGAATTCTCCATATTGAGTATCGCAGTACAACAACCCCATTTCTTTCACGTCAATTTTTATTTTTGTTGGATAGTTTGCATTTTAAATTTCTTCCGTTCCATCATGACTCCCATCGTCAGATTCTCCCTTTTGGTTCGACAACCCCTTAATCGTTGATTCTTTCATTGCCTCTGTATTTATTCCACATAACTTTTATTCCACGACGGCCGCGATAACCGAGTGGTTAGCATTGCGTACTGCCATTCGTAAGGCCAGGGCTCGAGCCCAGGTTCAACCAACATCCAAAATTATAGAAAACAATTTTTTCTAATTGCGGTCGCCCCTCGGCAAGGAAAGTCAAGCCCTCCGAGTGTATTTCTGACATGAAATAAAAAGCTCCTCATAAAAGTCCATCGTCGGTTTGGAGGGGGTTGGAATAAATTGTAAGTACCTCAAATTTGTTGGTAAAAACATCAAAACACATGACAACAAATTGGAGGAGGAGTTCGACCTAAAATCATTTCAAAGCGCCACACATATATATATATATATATATATATATATATATATCTTTCATTTAAACGATGTCCGCATCGTCGAGTTTGCTTGCCAACTTTCGTGCAGCCATTATGATTTTGTATTTGATATTCAAATCCTGAGATTGACATGCAAATGCAAGTTTGACAGATTTCGCCAAAATACACAAGATTTCATACTTGTAAACCTCTACGATGGTCCTTACAATGAAAACATATAGTTAGTTAGAACTGATTATTTTACTTTTTTAAATATATGCAAAACAAGTACAGTGTTCAAAAAAAGTCTGAGTACAGCACCCAATAAAAAGTTTATTGATACCTAACACCTGCACATGCCAAAGACAAATAAATCTATTTTATTAAACGGATTCAAAGCTCGTCGCCCTTTTCGTTTTTTTTTTGTTTTGTTTTTTCTCAACAAACCTTTTATTGGGTGCTGCCCAAAGACTTTATTGGAACACTGTAATTAAAGTGTCTTATCAAATTATTTTCCGTTAGAGACCAGTAGGATTGTCTCATCTCGAAAGAAGTTGTTTTGTCGAATATCCAAAGATATGTATGTGTAAAGAAGTAAGAATGATTTATGAGAAAAAAATAATAAGCATTAAAGAGAAATATAAAAAAAGCCGTCAGCGTTTTTAATGCGATGCTCAATTTAGGTAACTTTCTAGTATATTCCTTATTAATTTTTTAAGTGGTTTTTAACTGAAACATTTATTCTCTATTTGGTCAATATATTTAGTTAGTTAATTTTATTATTAACTGTTGAACTTGAATGGCTGAATTTACATGCATTTAGTGTATAAAAGAAAAATTAAATTTCGTCGACTAATATAATTTATTTAATCTAAATTAATGGACAGCTGAGATCGCTTTGGCACTGCTAAAATGAGCTTCACTATAGAAAAAACTCCCTAATCAGATGTTATTTACTATTTATTATTATGTTTTGGGTGAAAGAAAACGGTACACAGCTTATACTTTTTTACTTTTATACTGGATGACGTCAATGCTTGTGATATTTTGACTTTGTAAAAAAAACGGACTAGTCGTTACGCATTTAAGATTGTTTTGCTTATCTACTGCTGTAAGTCAACTAACAGTATATGCACTTGCTTATGGTAATCTCCATACAATACGCAAACAATATTTAATTATGTATGAAAAGAATTATGTACATACTTACATACATATATAGAAGATTATAATAGAAGCTACAAATATTTAGTTCAACATTTCGACTTACCTGTATTTGGGATGCGTGTAAATCCATTGTTATAATATGATCAGCTCCAGCTACAGACAGCATGTTTGCGACTAATTTTGCCGATATGGGAGCACGACTCTGTTGATAGATAGAACAAAAAAGTTATGAAAATTAATCCCCTGTACATGTATAAAAATTATAATATTCTAATTTTATTTATTTATTTACAGTTTTTAGAGTACACTCTTGTGTACAATAAACAGAACATGTTTTGAATGCGGTACGAGGGTTGCATTATATATTTACAATGTGGCAACTGACAACTTTATCCTGCAGTTTGACATTTTTGGTGTTATAAATGCACAGAGCATATGACATACGAGCGCTATTTGCGTTGTTTATAGTAACTAAAATATTTATTGCGGCCAAAAAATGGAATTAAATCGCGAACATTTTCGGAAGATTATTTTTTACAAGCCACAGTGCATCGCTTAACTTAATTCATTAATCGATGGTATGGTGAATTCAACCGAGGTCGTAGATCAACCCAAGACGAATTTCGTGAAGGTTGTCCAAAAACAGGTTGCTGTGCGCAAACTGATATTGCAAAATCGACATGTGACCTATTGTGAGATTGAGACAACTATAGGCATTGGTGGTACCAGTAACCAATTTGCCAATCGCTCAAAAAGGCTCGTGTTGATTGGTCGAGAGAAATGTTAAAAAATATGATAGCGGTGCTTCGAAACACGTCTATGACATCGTGACAGGTGATGAATAGTAGATTTACGCTTATGAGGCCGAAATTTTTTTTGGAAAAACTGTACATATCACAATCGTACCACTAGAACTTCGGAGAACAATAAATTCTGAGTGGTACACAAGCATTTGTTTGCCAGCTGTCTTTCAAAAAATCATAAAAACCAACCACCAAGACAATGCGAGCTCTCACATATCGACTGAAATAACAGCATTTTTCAGCACTCAAAACATCGATTGGATTAGTCATCTACCGTGTAGTCCTGACTTGGCACCTAATGACTTCTTGACTTCAGAACGGATGTTTTGGAGATATATCAATCAGAGTGGAAAAAATGCTTCGACAATTGATGAAAACACATGCAAAGGTATATAGATCTTAATGGAGAATATTTTGAAAAACAATAAAACGTTTTTCGATGATTAATACTTGTTTTTGTTCTCTAATCCCGAAATATATAATGCAAAACTCGTATCTTGTCGCACTGAGTTGAAAGAGCAGTTCGGATGTTCAGGAAGACATTTAAAATTATGTGCTTTTCAATATACATACAACTATATAAAAAAATGATGTAAACAGCTTATACAAACACCAAAGAATTTTTAGAAAAACTATTCTGCAACACAGAAATAACGCAATAAACACCATCTTCTTTTCATATCTTTCGTGGCAAAATAATCGTAAATTTTATGTGAATGTAAAAGTGAAACCTGCAATTAGTGACTTTGAACCGAATCCAGTGAAATTCTGAAAACAAAATTGTCGTTTTTCGAATATGTTTGAAAAGAAATAGTAAATTTTTTAAATCTGTTATAAAGAAAGGGCAGATTTGAATCTTGCCTTGAATACTTCAATTCAACTCTCATGTTACTTCACACTGTTATATTTTCTTCTCTTAAAATGAAATCAACTCTATTTCGTCATTAAAATAGCAAAATAGGCTAATATAGTAGCTTCATACTAAGACTATATAATCCAAAATCACAAAGTATAGGAATATCATTTAATTGGGCTTCAATTATTTTTTCTTTAAAGTAAATTAAAAATCACTACATTAATTTTAAAGCCGAAAATTCGTTTAATTCTGAAATTTTTTTATCAAAGTCAGTTTATATTGGAGAAGCGCGAGTTCATAACTTAAAAATATATTTAAAAAAAAAAGAAAACTAAATTCATAAATGCGCTACGCAATAAAGCAGTCGGCTACAAGCTAAAAGGAAATGGATTCAAACTCTAGTGGGACATTTAAAAATCAAAAGAAATAAAGCATATCATACAAAATCATCAGCTGTTCAATAACGGTTTAAATATGCGACTTTTAGTCCCAGAAAAACAAATTGAAGAAAGAACTTTTTATAAATGTTATTTATTATTATATAATACAAATTATGCATTAATTTTTCGTAATTATATATTTATGTAACACAAAATTGGTCCAGCCCCATTTTAGCTATTCTTGAATGAGCCTCGAAAATATTACGAAAAACCAGTATGTTAATAAGCACGAGGTGTGGAATTGCAAAGCGAATTCGTCCCGGAAAAATTTGATTTAAGTTGGTATACTTATGTGATTGGTTACGTGATATCAATTGTTTTTAATCTCACACGCGACCTTTTGGGGCAGAATAGCAAAATATTATATATTCATATATATACTACATCTACAAATATGTGTATGTATATCAGAGACCATAAATAAGCTATCGCTTACGAATTTGATTCGAATAAAAATTCCTGCTCATACGTAAGAGTATTTACTTATGTATGTACATATAGGTATATTTATGTATTTGACAGCTTGGAGACTATTGCACTAATGAGGTCCTGACCTGCTGCTTCGAAATACGTTAGTAACAAATAATTTATTTATGTCTTTGCTTTTATTTGAATGCAAAATTTAATTTATAATAGAAACTAAGAAACTTACAGAAGCTATTTAGTTTTTCTTAAAATTTAACTCGGTTGCTATGCATACAATTTGATCTTAGAGCAAGATCGCGGTATATACCTCCCTTAACTGTCTATATGTCTGTATGTATTTGATAAGGTATACATAGAAGATGATGTACTTCCTTTATTTTAGTTGCTTCAGATGAATATTTGGTATTTTAAGTATTTGACAGTAATATAAAGTGAAAAAGTAAATAAAAGTGCAAAGCAAATTGTCTTGATATATATAACGATGTGCGCAAAAACGACGTCAGCGCTACGACGTAAATATTATAACAGAAAAGGTTTTTTTTCAATTTCTTCGCATCCAGTTTATATATTGCCATGAAATTTAGTATATAAATTTTATTTAATCCAATTCATGATACAAAAAAGGGAAAGTAGTTTCACTCAAATAAATTTGACTCTAAACAATTTTTTGACTACCTGATTTAATAACTTCTTCCTAAAAAAATTTCCATTTCATTTCATAAAATAGACTTTAAAAGTTTGGAATTCTTGTGGGCACGTTTTAAGTTTCTAAATTTTTTTTATTTGTTTTTTTTTTCTACATTATTGTTTTTTACTTTGGGAGAAAAAATAAATTTTTTAAGAAGCTTACTTAGTAGCACAAATTAAGTCGACAAATCAATGTACGTCAGATAGGTAATAAATCTGAGAAAATATTTGAGTTGAACTACGTTCTTTTTTATATCATGATACTATTTATATATTAATGAAATGAAACTTTGGTAAATGGGGTTCGTGGTAACAAATTATCGATTTTGTAAAAAAAAAATCGAAATTTATGGCTCTTACGTCTTTTCTACGCACATATCACGATATTATCATATTACAATTATAGTTATATTATTTGAGAGAAGGAAGAAAATGTATCGGAAAGGAAAAGTAACGATATTAAGTCAACCAAGTCATACATAACATATGTGCATATATTCACCCATTGAACGAACTTCATGAAATTTTTCGTATGTATATTGCTTTTCACTTTTCACATTGCTTATATAATTGATAATAATCTGTAGGTTGTAAGTCTGTGTTATATGAAAATAATTTGAAGGCTTGCTTTGTCAAGCTACTGAATTATTACTATTTAATTATCTTTATTTTCCCCAGCATTATATTAAAGTGGTTATACAATAAATAATCACTTTGCCCGGAGTCTTGATTAGTGGCAAACGGCTCGGAGAGGTCCCTGCAATTCTATGTGACTTCTGGTGTTGATATGAATCAGTTTACATACCAGGCTTGAGAAGTGTCAATAATCATTTTATCTCACTCAGTTATACAAAAATATGCCTGTGTATTAAAGCTTTTATCAAATTTCCATATTCTCGCGTAGAATTTTCGACCATTTCCTCAATAGTCCAATTCTTTAACCTCTTAGTGTTCCCTTATTTCGGCCCTTTTATAGAAATCGGATGCAGCACATATATTGCCTTTGATATGCTGAAAGGTGTTTTAATCCAATGTCAGTCAAGTAGCTTCACTGATTTTATTGCTCTCGAATGCTAACACGCAATTAAAGTCCATATGGGGTGTTGCCGGAACTGTTTTGTCCAACCAAGTTACGCGGATATTTGTTATATAAATATAAATAAAATTCTAATATATTGCAACTAACTCAACTATCAAAAATTTCATGTTCAATATTTACACTTAATGCAATATATAAATAGAATTCGATGCCAATTTTAATAATGCAAATCAAAAAATTGTCTATTTTAATAACTTAATTTGATGTTACAAGTATGTACTTATACATACATCGTCTACTATTTAAGTTTTAAGGTATGAAGAAACTAATGTGAAAACAACAAATCCGAAATATGTTTTGGAAATGCATGAACTATTAATATTCATATTGGAAAAATAGAATTATATTTTTTAGATCTTGTGCGTTAATTTTCATCACTTTTGGAGACACCTGAAACGAGAGCACCATCTGTAGGTATAGGAATTCGATGGTCTGCCTCAACATTTCACCAAGATACCCTGAGGTCGAGGTATCTTAGGTATCTTAGAAAAGTTGAAGGTCTTCAATATCTATGCTTCAAAATCATTCATATGTATGTACATATATAAAAGAAAACTTGTGTTATTCACACCATTTGTAACTCAAAAATGGATGGAGTAACATTTTTGTAATTTTCTTGGATCTTGGATTCAGCTTCGTGTGCAATAGCAATTTATTTCGATAAGTAAACCTGGAATTGATCTATTGATTTAAAATTAAAATTCAAAATCCCGAGGATTCCGAAGATAGCCGTTTGAGTTGAAGAGACTTCGATGCCTTATTGATCTTGCATTCTTTATGACGAGTAAGAAATCAGAAGGCCAGACCTTGAGTAAATATTGATCAGATCGAATCGGAAATCCTCTGCTTAATTGTTCTCGTGCTCGATAACAAACACCGAAATGCATGGCCAGTAAAGCAAATTTCATTAATATCCTACATTTCTTACCCTAAAAAATTTTCATACAATAATTTTGAATCAATTTAAAAATGCTAAACGAAGCCACAATTGGATTGGATTGTATGGATCTCTCAAATGGAGAAGGGAAAATGAAATGAATTTCCTAAAATATGGATATATTTTTAGTTTCAGATATTTAAGGGGAACCAAAGACAGAAAGCAAATCGAGTTTGAGCATATCAAATATCAAACCAGGTGGTCAATCTGCGATAGAACGAAGTTAGTGCTTTTGCAGCTCGACATTCACTCTTCATTATAAAAAGCTTTGAATTTATTATAAGTATTATCTCATAACTTAAATAGTGATCGATGTTTGATTTTTTTAATTAAAAATTAATATTTCTTATTATGTAGTTAAGCAAATTTGAATTGTATTTATCCGAAACACAACTTATATATGTCTATTAATTTTAAAAGGATATATATGTAAATACTTTGGATTGTAAATACCCTAAATTTCCAGTCGTGATTTTTTTTAGCGAACTTCACGTTATCAGAGCCGTCTTCGCCCCCTTGTAACTGTATTGGAAAATGAAAAAAGAAATGTTTTAGATTTTAAACTAATACCATTATAGTACACCATTTCCCCAGTATTTTATATATTGCAGTATGGTATAAACGCGAAATGTACAGAACATGGAAAAGATGGATATTATTAATATTAATAATATCTTTGCAGCTTTTGATTATATTGATTTCAATTTGGTTTCCAGTTTTAATGGATTAAGTTCGTCATCTTGCCGGAAAAGTTCACTTGTTGTAGGCGTGAAATATATAAAATTAATCAAAAACTGAATAGATATTTAAATATATACTTATATAATGTATAAATTTATGAAGGCATGAAAATTTTCAATTTAGGAATGCATTTAAAAGGTAAGTTATTAATAATTTAAATAAATAACGGTAGAACACATTGAAATACATACATATACACAGAATCAGAAAAGTTTTGGCATAGGCGTCGTATCCGAGAAAGTAATAAAATCTCTAACTAAAATTTTGAAGCAATGCATGCATTTAGTTTACTCAGACCATAATAAGAAAGGAAATATTATTCTGCTTCCTAAGCCGTACGAAATATATATGCTTCATATTCCTGCATAAATACTCATTAAAAAGTTTAGAAACAAGTTGTGAGTATGTCATGTTTTTGATAACATACGATTTCTTTCTTTTTTTCTCTATAAGGCTGACTGCGAAAAAAACATCTTAATGTATGTACATAGTTCAAACGTATTATCACAGTCAACAAAATAATATAATTAAGGCTGTGAAACACTCGGCGACAACGTCATGGGTTTGGGATGCATGGCGACATCTGGAATGGGGGATCTCGAGTTCATTAATGAGAAAATATGGCACTCATATTTAAATATTTTAAAAGAAAATTTAGCTCGAAATTTTGCAAAGTTGGGCTTAAATGATCTGAAGCATCCACCATATCTTGTACAAGAATGGCTTATTTACCACTGGAAGCAATTAAAAATACAACCTCAGTCCCTATATATGAGTTCAATAGAACATATTTGACATTTACCGGAAAAAAAAATACAGATTCATAATATAGCATTGAAGTATTCACTTAAGGAGGCCATACGCTCAGAATGGTCAGATATTTCTCCCCAACAGCGTGCCGTGCCGATGGCTTACCGGCAGATTTATTCAAATACTGGAACCTAAGTGTACTCTGCCCAATCCAAAAAAAGAGAGACCTTACCATGGTAAATCCATCCATGACCAGATATTCACCATGCGCCAAATCTTGGAGAAGATAAGGAACTACTATGTTTGAATTTGATATCCCCACATAACTCATACGGTTATATAAACTAACCCTGGAAGCGCAGTCGATTGGGAAGGATCTCCCCGAGCCGTTACCAAACGAGTTTTCAGACAGGGTGACTCTTTATCGTGTGAATTCTTCAACATGATGCTGGAGGAAATAATACGAGCTGTTTTCAATCATTCCCGTCCTAACATATCGAGAAGAAGCTTGCATGTTGTCGACATCCGATGAGTCGCTTTAGGACTTTTCGAGAGAAAAGTTTGCGCAAGATTTATGATCCTTTATGCCTTTGGCAGTGGAACGATAAGCTGTAAGAGTTATACGATGACGTTGACATAGTTCAGCGGATTAAGAGACAGTAGCTACGCTGGCTACCTTTCAATTCTGTATTATTTTCTTATTATCCTTAATGTAGAATACGAAGTATCTTTTGCTTGATTATAAAAAGTTCAACCAGAAATTTAGTATGATTATAATTTTCGTAAGTTCAAAAGAAAAGGAGTAATTATACGATAAATTTTTAAAATAGCGATATGCCTAAATTTTTTCGATTCACTGTATGTATCTTAATCATTTTCTTAAGAAAGCACATTGTGGTAACTTTTTGAAACGAAATCACTTCTTTTGCATTCCCAAATATTGACCGCATTCATTTATCAGGAACATGTTTTATGCTTTGGGTATATGTATATGAAGTATGAAATACATGGTGATAGAACACTTCACAATCCATGCAAAGCAATTAATGAAGCTTAAGACGAAACGCCATTAAACTTGAACATTGAACAACATATGTATATACTTATGACTAAATATTCACCAGGTTATACCATATAACAGCTGATTGTACTCTTTTATTTAAATTGTTTATCCTACTGACAAATCTCACAGTCACTTGATAATGAGGTCGCCTTTGATAGATATATACTTCTACACTAATGTAAATATATCAAAATTTAAACAACAAGAGTCAAATTTAGAAATGTTGTTAATAAACTATAACTAAAATCCGAGAATTAAATTAAGAGCAGTGGTCTGTCAAATTTACTTTGTGTCAATCAATCTGTCATTGAATTCAATAATGAAATAACGAATCTTGCAAAGCTCGATCTGAAACATGAAATGCGCGGTTCGGATTGCCACAAGGCAATAAGGGTTAGAGCAGGAAAACAAAAAACAACAATTACCATGTATTTTGTAGTGATTATCTAAATCAAGGAACATTCTTTGGCTTTTAAAGCTGCACAAACTCTCTGATCCACTCTTTTTTCGCGTAAGTCACAAGCAATGATCTTCAAATATAAGCTACTACGGCAGGGGATTTTAAACGTGAAAATCTTCAAAATTGTGACATTATGATTGTACTTTGCACAAAAAAAAGTTAATCCGAGAGTTTGTGCAGTTTCAAAAGCCAAAGAATTGTCCTAATCTTATATTTACAAAACATACATACATACATATATACACATACATTATAAACCATGTGGAATTGATAAATATTTAGTAAATCCCCTTTATATATAACGGATAATATGATACAAAACTCCATTAGAAAGTCCTTACAACTTTTTGAAAATTTTGTATTTTGCAACTCAGCAGAATGATAGCTGAATGAAGCCCTGCAAGCCTAGTACGATATGCTTTTTCTTTTTAAACCCAAAATATTACGCAAATTAAGATATTTTGAGCAACTGAAAAGTTCGTATCATATTATATTGGTTAATAGTATTTTAGTAGTAACAGATAATATATTTAGGAAAATTAATATTAATACATATGTGTGCGATTGGACGGGTTAATATCACAATGAAAAAAATTATAATAGTGCATTAAAAAATGAAATTGGAATAGTGATATCAGTCAGAAAGTATTTATTTGATCTAGCCATGTTCGTTTTTCTATTTATTCTTTTTATCAACGTATTTAATATATAAATTATTTCTGGATAATAAAAGGATTAGGAAAATCTACCTCTAAGGGGTGAAAATTGGAGACAAAGTTTCTAAGCGACAACACAATATTATAAATAAAGTGAAAATAACGTAAAAAAAATAATTAAAAAAAATTTTAGAACCATTTTTAAAATCCATGTGATGGAATCCGTTGCAAAAACTTAAAATAAATAAAATAATTTTCCTGAAATTCCATGTGACATTCAGAGGCGGTTTGAAACACAAGTTTCTTTATATTGAAAAGAAACACCAAACAAGGAACACACATGAAATAATTGTGTTGTAAGCAAAATATATTTATAACCATGATACATGAATGAAAGTAATTCCACTTTTTTGCCATAATTATGGATGGAGTAATCTGATGTACTAACTTGGAACAGAAACAGAGTAAATTAATTTCCAATACTGCTGATAAAAGCAAAAATCAACGTGGAAAAGGCTTCTGGTACTTCAGCCAACTCAGTTTGGCCGAATTAAAATGAACCAAGAAATGTCGCTCAAGTGCTGTCGTAGATCCAGTAGACATTCAATAGTACGAAATAGAGGTTTTAACCAATGTAGAAATTAATGTAATTCCTGTTTACACAGAAGTAAAACGAAAGAATTTTTGCGATGTGCCATATTCAATTGAAATCTTTAAAATTCGCGTTTTCAAACGACAAATTTCAAATTTTAATTAAATGATACTGTATTGTAGTAGAAGAATGCGGAAAATGTTTTGTAATTTTCTCAGCAGTTTTATCTATTGTAATAATAAGTAACAGAATTATGTGGAGATTCTTTGAAATATTATTTAATGTATCGTAACGTTTATTAATGTTTATTCGTTTAATGGCTTTCATAATTTATCTCTTCATATCGCACACTAAATCAAAAAACGACACAACAAGAGAGCACAATTTTGACCAGGAACCGTAATCATTATAAGCAATAAAATAAGAAACATAACTTAATTATTATTAATAGATTTTTATAATTTTTTTTCTATAGATAATACTTATTTTTCGAGGTTTACTAAAACGGACAAACTTTAATCATCATTATGACTGTGAGCGAAAATATATCACTCAAAAAATAATCATTATTCTTCGATCTTTATTTTTTTTCGCTCGAACTCAGATTATCCTTTTTTAAAGAAATTTTCGAAAAATTGATATATGGCTTTATAAAGTGAATTATTGAAAAAAGATTTATCCGAGTTTCAGCGATATTTTGAACGGAAAAATAGCAATCAAAGAATAGTTATTTTATTCTGAGCGATACATTTTCGCTCACAATAATAATGATTATTTTCTGAGTGTTTAAGTAAAACTCGAAAAAAAAAATCATTATCAACTTGGCAAAATTATAAAAATCATGAAATAACAAATAGCTTCAGATCTGAAAAGAGTACGCAAGTGGAAACCTTCTATTGAAATTCTTTTGTCTATGCGTTTCCTAAGTGTATGATTTTTTCATTGAATAAAATACAGATAATCATTATTTACAGTCACTGATTTTGACATTTAGAACTTGCAAGTACGTGTCGCGAAATTTTCAGCTTATAAGAAGTAGCAAGCAAGAAAAGCATATTGTGACGGCAATCCCAAATACGAAGGCCAGACAGGAAAGAGTAGCAGTGTGACGAGATTTCCAAATAAAAAGGCCAGACAAAAGAAGCGGCAGTATGATGCAAATTACCCGTGTCAAGGACAAACAAAAGGGTCGATAATGTAAAGGCAATTCCCCGTAAAAAGGAGCGGCAGTATGATGTAAAATTCCTCGTACTAAGGACAAAAAAAAAAGGGTCGACAGTGTAAAGGAAATTCCACGTCGTTAAGGATAAACGGAGCGGCTGCAGCTACCGCAGGCAAACGAACAATCAGCCTATTCTTGAACGCGTGAAAAGAATGTTTGGACCATCATTAGGTATAAAAGGAGCGGAAGTAGCTATTTGCAGACAATCAAGTTGAAGACTCAGTAGTAATAACACTGGTGCAAACGAAAGCGAATAACGAAAGATTGATAAAGATTTGTAAAGTAAACCAATGCGTATAGAGAAGAAACTTGTAATTATTGTACAACAAAATAAAAGTTGAGTAAATTCCTGACGATGAGGAGGCCAAACGAACAAATCTTGGGAGTTTTATTTAGCAATCTAGTGATCGGACTCGAAGAATTTGAGAAATCATCGAGGGTAGCCACGAAAAACGTTACAATATGATTTGTGATCATATGGTTGTATTTTTGTCAACAAACCAAAAATTAAATAAAATTTAAATATTATTGACATTTTAATATGTTGTTTAGTAACAAAACAAGTAAAGATATATAATTTTATTAAATGCAATTAATGTTATCAACGATTCAATTAAATAGTAAAGGTAACCGTTAAAAGAAAATGCGGCACTATGTTAGAATGAAATCATGGTCTGCACACCCCACAGCTTGTATTGAGGAATCCGAAATTAGGTATAATTTTATATGTCTTTTGATTTGATTTTGATTTTATGTAAAAAATAAGCCAATTTTTATGTTAAAAATAAGCCTATTTTAATTTTAACGTTGCGAATTTAAAGAAGCTTTATTGAAGATCTAGAAGATTACCATGAACGGACTCGTAACAGCGAAAACAATCCTGTTAACGTAAAATTCAACAAATTTCTCTTTTCTTGAAGATAATACTTCGCTCACTTATAAACTAACTCAACTTACCATAATTGTGTTTGATTACTCTACGCTTCAATGTAATGCTGCAACTAACCAAAAACATAGCGACTCAACCAACTATCACAATCTATCATATTGTTACGATTTTACTGAATCAACCTCGATGATTTCCCAAATCATTCGGGTACGATCTCTGGATTGTTATAAAAGTCAACAACTTTATTTGCAGTTTCTTTATTTTATAGAGAATTTATTAAATGTTCTTCTATTACTCAGTAATTCACAATTCAGTTAAAATTTCACTTCACTATTTACAATTACTTGAATTACAACTTTCACAATGTACTGTTTCTTATTACTTCACTGTAACGTAATCACCAACGCGTCTACTTTACGACTGATTCACTTACTGACTCTCTGCAGTTGTGTGTCGCCCTTACATACAACCAACCGCCTGGAATAATCGAATCTTTCTCTTTACGAATGTTCTCGATCCACGCTCTAAAACATGGCAGCTATCGGCTTCTCTCTCATCTGACATTCGCTTCGCATTTTCGCCACACTGCCCTCCACCTAAGTCTGATCGCTCCGATCAGACACATTCGCTGTTCCAAACGCGACAAGCCTCTCTAGGTGGACCACTTTCATCTTGCTTCCTGGTCTCCCAACGTCCTGGATTCGATACACTGCGTCATTTAGCCGTTGGACCTTCCCAAAAGCATTGAAGTTTAGGGGACAAACCTCTCTTCCGTTGTGGGCTGCACAGCAACACCAAATCTCCACTTTGGAAGCCTTCAAAGTTCATCGCTTTGTCATACCTGGCCTTCAATTTGTAATGGCATCGTGATTTCGGCCCTTTAGTTGCTATGCACTCCTTGCAGTTAGCGATCCACTCAGCGATCGATTGACGACAATCAACCCAATAGAACCGCTACTTGATCTTCTCCAGCATTTTCTTAATGCTGAGGTGCCCTCCATTAGGATCATTATGGAATTCCTTAAGAACATCCGGAATTCTTAACCTCAGAACTACTATTAGCTTCCAAGAGCACTGGCCATCTTCACTTTCCCATACTCTATGCACACAGCCGGATATCAACTGTAAACTGTTCCATTGTGCCCAGTATGCCTTAGCGATTGGATTTTCCGCTGCCATTTGCTCTTTACTTGGCCGTCTGTTCTCCTCCAATCCGTGCATTACCAGTTCCATGTCTGGGTCTTCCTGCTGACTCGACTCTGCAACTGAAGCACTTTCCACCTTGATTCTTGACACCAGAACGATTCATTCCTTCTATCGACTTCAGAGTTTTCAACACCTCAGTCCTCACATCTGGTGTTACCACCTGCAAACGCTTCACTTTGTAGGCTGGCTTACATAGCAGTGCCGCTGTTTCACGTGTCTGAGCATACTCAACAGTTTCAACGAATGTTAACTTTGGATTCGGATAAATCTCTCGCTTGGTGTACACGTCATTAATTCCGCTGATGAACCTCTGAATTTTTAATCTTTCGAGATATTCACCCGATGCGTGCCCTGTGGCTAAAGCCAATCCCTCGATTTCAAGAGCATATTCCTGCAGAGATCCATTGTGTTTGTGGTCACGCTGTTCCAGTTCCAGCTCCATCTGGTAAATTTGCCTCCTGTGCTCGCTACCATATCGTCTTTCCAGGGCTCGCATTACTGCGCCATAGTTATCCCTCTCATACCCGGGAATAGTCAGCAAAAATCCGATGCAGGTTCTTTCAACGTAACAAATAGCGCAGCGGATTTTTCCTCGATGGTCCACTTATTTAACTCAGCCGTCTTCTCGAACTGGAGCTTGAAGATCTGGAAAGGAGCTGTGCCGTCAAAGGATGGTGCTTCTATCCAGGGGCCGTTCATCGATCTGGTTGGAGGATTTATTTGCAAATCTCGGACGTTCCAATGCGTTGACCTTGACTTCAATTAACTCCTCTATTTTGTCTTGACGATCCACTATTTGATCCTGTCTTTCCTTAAGTTCCGCATTGTCTTTCACAAGATTTTGCTGTATTTGTGCGATTGTTCCTTCTATTCCATCAAACTTTTGTGACAGCTTAGCATCCTGTGCATCCATATTTTGTGAGATCTTGGCATCCTGAGCATCCAAATTCTGTGACATGTTGTCATTGATTTGTGAAATTGCAGCCAACAAATGTTCATGTCCATACCGGTAGATGAGCCAGGAGCCTTTTCTTGAATCTTACTTGATGGCTGCTCCAACTCCTTCGCAGAATCAATAGCCTCTTCCTTGTCAATTTCCTTCAAGCATACCTTTTCATCCTCGCGGCGGAATACGTATTGGTTCAAGTCGATACCTTCTTCTACCTGAATCTTTACCATTTTTCAATCATTATCCTTTGGGATTTATTTAACAATCCCACTTCTGACACCAATTGTTACGATCTTGCTGATTAAAGCTCGATGATTTCCCAAATCCGTCGGGTACGATCTCTGGATTGTTAAATAAAAATCGCCAACTTAATTTGCAGTTTCTTTATTTATAAAGAATTTATTTAATGTTTTTTATTACTCAGTAATTCACAATTCAATTACAATTCACTTTACTATTTACAATCACTTGTATACAACTTTCACAATGTACTGTTTTTATTATTTCACTGTATTGTGGCGAAAATGCGAAGCGAATGACAGATGAAAGAGAGAAGCCGATAGCTGGCATGTTCTAAAGCGAATTCGAGAACATTCGTAAAGAGAGAGATTCGATTATTCTAGACGGTTGGTTGCGAGCAACCGGGAGTTGTATATAAGGGCGACACACGACTGCAGAGATCAGTCAGTAATCAGTCGTGAAATAAACGCGTTGGTAATTGCATTACAGTAAAGTAATAAAAACAGAACATTGTGAAAGTTTTATACAAGTGATTGTAAATAGTAAAGTAAATTGTAATTGAATCGTGAATTACTGAGTAATCAAAGCGACATTAATTAAAGTCTTTATAATAAAGAAACTACAAATTAAGTTGGCGATTTTTATTTAACAATCCAGAGATTCGTACCCAAAGGATTTGGGAAATCATCGAGGTTAATCAGCAAAACGTAACAATATGGAAAATGAAAAGTTGTCATCGCTTGACGATGCCGTCACTGACATTTCTATCGTCAAAGATGACACATTCTAATGTTGGCAGGAGTGTCAGATCAGGGAATATTCAGAGCCGATGTGCAAAAGACAACAGTATTACTATGTAAATAAAAAGAATCGAGTGTTTTAAATTCCAAAAAAAAATGCTTCTGCAGAAAATATAAAAAACTATTCTAGTTTTAATTTTAAGACTTAATAGAATTAAATATTTGATTATTTTTCAATAGTAAAATTGCAATTTTAGGCGATTGTTGTACTTCTGTTCGCAATAAAATGCCCAAAATTTCTTTAAAAATCTCAAAAACATTTTTTCATCACGGTGGCTACGTTCGGACATATTATAAAAAATGGGGTGTTGGGAGCGATCTCACGAAATAGAGTTTCATATCTCGTCATGTTTGGTACCGTAGCAACCATCGGCGATCTGATTTTTTCCGAAAAACTAACTCAGCTGAATGCTCGCTGTTATGCAAGGTTACCAGTATTGATTTTTATAAATAAATTTTAGAAAATATACACTTTTTTCACAAGAAATTAAAACGGAAATCTTAATTAATTATATTCGAATATATACATTCTGAAATTTTTGGAATAAATTATAAGTTTGTTTAATAATATACATGTACACTGTCAGCTTCAACATATTCAACTATTAATAACATATTCCTCTTCCAGTCAGGTGGTACGGCTGGGAGGTATATTGTTTTTGTAGCGGAATACGCCAGCCCGTTTAGGGTCAGGTAAGTCCAGTTTTAGTCATCGAGGTCATCTAACGGGTGGCCCAGGAAGCATGCTGTTTCGACGGGTTCGGACCAAAGGGAGAGGGGTGTTAGATGAGTCGGGTTAAGAGGGCATGCAAAGAGGTGGTTAGTATCGTGCGGAGATTCTTTGCATGCGGGACATGTGTCATATATATCTACATATGTCAGGGTTAAGCCTACTACAATATCCAGATTTTAATTGTGCCAGGGTTACGCGGGTCTCACGAGACAACTCGAGCTCTTGTTCTGCGATGGGTGGTGATTTAACTCCGAGAACACCATTCACTGGAAGAGAGTTCAAGAAGGTGTTGACGGACTCTCGGTGAATGGTGTTGATGGCCTGTCTGTAAATGTAAATGTCGTGCAGTGAAGAAGTTGGAAAGGTCGGCGAGGTAGCAGTTTACTGAAGAACAAAGGCTATCAATATCCTGGCCAGACGCCAAAATCGAACAGTCATCGGCGTATGAGATCAGCGAGACGCCGTTTGGTGGTGGAGGAAGCCTCGAGATGCAAAAATTAAACAGCATTAGGGAGAGGACACCACCCTGCGGAGCCCCTTGTTTAATTTTCCGTAGCTTAGATGTTTGACCTCGAAACTCAACCGATGATCGTCGGCCACTCAGGTAGTTCATGGTCCACCTCATCAACCTAGGCGGTAATGAGGACTCCTCAATTGAGAAGCTTGGTGAGATATTCTACTCCCACTGGGCCAAAATGTTTTAACATCAGCATGCTTATTCGGGGCCGATGGGTTTGGAGGCTTTCGCCTTCCCGATAACCCCCTGAACCTCTTCTCTGGAGAAATCAAGCGTCGCGCTGGTGTTCGGCAGTTTGCGCAGACGGCGCAACCGAAGGGTGCAGTGTGAAAAGCCGGCTATAATAGCTCGCGCACCTCTTCGGGCCCGACGAGGCGTGATCACCGAATGAAATTTCCACCCGATCTTCACGTCTCGTCGGATTAGACAACGATTTTTGGCCCGGAGCTTGGTCACCCCAGAGGAGAGATTGCAGAATCTTAAGTGCTCCTCCCACTTGTTTCGCTTATGGATGTTAACCTTGTTCCGAATCTCGGCGTGGAATTCCCTGATACGGGGATCACCGGGATCGCCCGCGTAATGTGTCGCGCCTTGTCGCTAACACCGCCGCTTCGGTGGGGAAATTAGGGCGGAATTCCGTGATTCGACCTGCAGGTATGAAGCGGGCGGCAGCAGACATGACAATTTTTCGGAGTCTTTTCTGCAGGGAGGACGTTGGTGGGAGTGGAGAGAGCACTGAAGGCGTTCTCAGTAAATTCCGTGAAGCCGGGCCAGTTAGTTTTGTTAAAGTTAACAAATGTCCGGTGGTCCACGGAAACGAATTCGGGAGCCCTGTCAATCGAGATGACTATGGGCAAATGGTCTGATGCGAGTAAGCATAGGTCGCCAATCTATGCAATTTATCAGACCAGCGCTAGCTATTGTGATGTCAGGCGAGCTGTAGCAGTTGCCCACAATCCTGGTAGGGGCTTCGTCGTTCATTGTGCAGAATGTCGAGTCGTCTATCTGTTCCGCCAGCTCCATTCGTCAACGATCATTTGACAGGCAAGAATGCCAAAGATCGTGGTGCGCGTTAAAGTCGCCCAAAACCTGAGTAGCGCACCTAAATCAGGACGGTATCCAACTGGGCAACTTGTAACGGGAGAAATGTATATATTAAATATTTCGAGCTCGACACCGCCTGACCGGATGCACTGACATTCTAGGGTAGTATCCCTGCGGTCGATGTCGCCGTCGATAAGTCGATACTGCACGGTGTTGTGTAGAATGAGGGCTAAGCCTCCACCATGATCTCGCTCGCGATCCTTTCTTATTATGTTATAGCCTGCCCGGCTCAGAAGATCTGATCGGGCGCTCAGTTTTGTCTCTTGGATCGCAGCTATTGGCAGGCGTTCCCGGCTTTTAAATTGTACGAGTTTAAAGTGTCTCGGAGGAACGTTCATTATACGGGGGTGAGGGAGTTGTGCGTAGGTTTTGGTTGTTGCAGCTGTGTGACCAGCTGTGGTGGTTGCCGCACATTGGTGGTAGTTGGCGGCTGCGTAGTATCTACAGGCGGGGCAGACTCCTACAGCATAGGGCAACGAAATCACTACTCCACTCACGAGTGGTGCGCAGACCAGAGCAGGACCGAAAGTGGCACCAGCAGTGTATGCATCAGTGCATGAGTTGCATTTGACTGATGTCACATTCCGCCGTACTATGGTATGACAAACGGAACAGACTGTGCGAGGTACTAAGAGCTGCTGATTAGCCTCCGTATGGAAGGTGGAGCTGGATGGGGGTGGGGGGAGGGTTGGGAAAAGATGATTGGGAGTAATGCTGCGGTGAGCTCCGTTGGGCCGTAGAGGCCTGGGGGGAGTTACATAAAGTGGGTAAATGTGCAGAAGGCACTGCCGTATAGGCTAGAGGCGCAGCTATGCACTGGCAGCATAAGACCACGTAACGCGTGGTCCACTCCCTATGGGTCTTAAGGCCTGAACAGGTCTTAAGATGACTCCAACCATTGCACTGGTTGCATCTAACCGAGGTGGAAGAATGGTGGAGTCGTCTTTGGCACACACAGCAGAAATAATCCGTCGGACCAGGGTTGGTTTCTACGCTAGCCCTGATGAGGATTTGAGGCAGGCCTGCTGCGAAATGTTGCTCCAGTGATGCACGTAAACTAAAATTACTTGATGACCTAAACGGGGTTAGGTCGCCGAAAGGGTGACAGCCCTTGGACCGGCTGTCGTGGGAGTCGGCTGGGAGGTATGTAAAATATTTAGTTGGCTATAAGGCAATGGCAAAATAGATTAATAGGATTAAGCATCGATTGAACTTTATTTAGAGTTGGAGTTGGCCAATTTTAATGGCGTCAGTGTACCTCGTGTAAGAAACTTGGTATTTTTGCATGTTATTGTTGTTGTAGTAACCGGAAAAATATTTCATAACTTTTTTTTCCGGGAAATGCAATACTAACCTTTATTGACTGGATTAACATCTGTACGGTCCCGGTATAAAGAGCCGACTGTCGCGAGAACTATTGAATTTTAGTCGCCTCTTACAAGCGTACTTTACCGCGAATAATTTCTTGAACCCCTAACCCGCAAGTGCTTTCTGTATGTTTTCATCTCAGATCCAATGCAAAGTTCTACGAATATTAGTCATCGCCATCGAATAATTGTTTTCCTACAAATACTTTTCGTCTAGCGAATATTCGAATAAATTATATGTTTATACATATATATGTACATACATATATTGTGAATATACTGCCTGCTAAATGGCGTGGACTTAATAGATACAAAAAAATAGGAAGCTAAAAATTAAAATATTAAGAAAATCATAATCCGAACATACATAATTATTCAGGTAGATGAGAAATTAACCGTCCTTGGTCAAACGATTTGAGCATATTTTTGGACAATAACCATTAAATTCACCTTTTGCATGAAGCGCTTTAATAAGGATACAGAGCTTTAATAAGACAGAGGACAGAATGAGTGCATAGAAGTAAAGGTAATACTTCCAACTGCACTGCTGAACAATATTTTAGAATTCAGAAAATCTTCAGCCATATCGTCACATACGTGACCGAAACTTGTTTGTTACATGTAAACAAGCAGCAAGTAAAAGTTAGTGAAGTATCACTTTAAAAGAAGCGTGCATGGCGCTAGTAGTATATTTTGATCACTATTCCAATAATACATTTTTTAATAAATCCCAATAGTATGAAGTAAACCAAAATGTATACTTTACCTTATCCTTCTTGTCTTGGCGGGCATATGGGAAGCATGGAATAACTGCTGTAACTCTTGAAGCGGATGCTATTTTGCAAGCATTTATCATTATCAAAAGTTCCATTAAATTGTCATTAATTTCTCCAGAACCAGACTGCACAATGTATACATCTTCTCCGCGTACAGACTCACCGATTTCAACGCTAAAAATAATTTAAAAATATATAAATAATTTTTTTTTTGCTAATGAAGAAAAGGTAGGATTAATAACATAAGAGACGATATTTTAAGAAATACACATTTTAAATTAGTCTTTTATCATTTTAGATATATGAAGGTGATCTAAACATGGTTTAAAATTCTCTTCTATTTAATGAACATACTGTGACGAAAATCCCTTACCAAGGACAAACAAAACTGTTGACAACGTAAATGCAATTCCCGGAAGGACAGAAAATAAAGAAGCGGCCGTATAATGCAAATTACCCATACCAAGGACAAACAAAGGGAAAGACAGATTAAAGGAAATTCCACGTCGTTAAGGATGAACGGAGTAGCGGCAGCTACCGCAGGCAAACGAACAATCAGCCTATCCTTAAGCGCATGAACAGAATGGTTAGGTCATCTACGGGTATAAAAAGAGAGGCAGCCGCTATCACAAGAAGAGACGAGTAGACAACTTAGTGGAGTTAACACTGCTGTGGGCTGTGTGTTTGAGAAACGGATAAGCTGAGTAAAGCAGATAATAAGTGTGTATAAATAATTTTAAAATAAGCCGTTGGCTAAAGACAAAATTGTACAAATAAATTCCTGACGGTTAAGAATCCGAACAAATAAATCTTGGGAGTTTGTTTAGTAATCCAGTGATCGGACTCGAAGGTTTTGGAAAATAATCGAGGTGAATTTAGCAAGTTCGTTACAATTGGTGTCAGAAGTGGGATTGCTAAATAAATTCCGAAAAAAAATAACAACAAAAATATTTGAAAATGGTCAAGATTCAAGATTTAACGATACTACCGCTCAAAAAGGAATTGGTGAAGAGAGGATTATCTTCAACCGGGAATAAGGCTGAACTACAATCACGGCTGCGAGACGCTTTGGAAGCAGAAGGCATAGATTTGAGCGAATATGAATTCTGCCGTGAGGACGAGGAGACATCCAAGAAAGAAATGGAGAAGGAAGAGGCTGTTGAGACTACGGAAGATTCAGAGCAGTCAGCAACTAATGTTGAAGAAAGGGCTCCTAGCTCATCTACGAGTATGGACATGAACATGTTACTGGCTGCAATTTCACAAAAGTTGGATGAACAGGATGCCAAGATGTCACAAAAGTTAGATGAACAGGGTTCCAAGATGTCACAAAAGTTGGATGCACAGGATGCCAAGTTGCTACACAAGTTGGATGAACAGGATACCAACATGTCACAAATGAATGCCCACATCTCATCGCAAATGCAAGACCAAGAAGCGCGTATTTCATCCCGGCTCATACAGCTTCAGGAGAGTGTTGTTAAAGAATGCACAGAACTCAAGGAGTGGAAGGACGTAACCACGAATTGCTTTCGAATCGTCCAAGCATTTCGAGGAGCACCCCTAGCATAAAAGCACCATCCTTTGACGGCACCACTCCTTTCCACATCTTTAAGCTTCAGTTCGAAAAGACGGTTAGAGCAAATAACTGGAGCATGGAGGAGAAATCAGCTGCACTATTCATGGCATTAAAGGGACCTGCAACGGAAATTTTGCAAATAATTCCTGCATACGAGAGAGATGACTATGAGGCACTAATGCGAGGCGTGGAAAGACGTTATGGTAGCGAGCATAGAAAACAAATCTACCAGATGGAATTAGAGAACCGCTATCAGAAGTCCAACGAGACCTTGCAGGAATTTGCTTGTGAGATTGGGTTATGGATATAGTCTTGGAGAATACCTCTAGAGGATAAAAATTCAGAGGTTTATCAGCGGAATAAGGAACAATTATAGCAGGCGAGAGGCTTATGCGAATCCAAGGCCAACATTTGCCGAGACTGTCTCGTATGCTCAGACAAAGGAACCGGCCGAGCTTTTGTGCAGACCAGCATATAAAGCGAACTGTGCGAAGTTGGAAAGCCCAGATGTGATGAAAGGGATCTGCGAAACGTCGAAAACCGCCAAACTGATGAGAACCAGGATTTGCTACAACTGTAGAAGGCCTGGACACTTAGCTCGCGATTGTAATATGGGTTCTACGAGACAAATCGATAACAAGGCGAGCAACGTTACTATCAGCGTATATACGGATGGACATGAGCGAGAACTAACTGTGGACACGGGCGCGTCAAACTCCATCATTCGATCCGATTTGATCACCGGGGAAATAAGCCCATTGCTTGGAGCTAATTTGAAAACATTAACTGGTGGGGACGCCAGGGTTCTGGGAAAAGCCACATGTAAAGTCACCATTGGAAATATGACAGTGTTGCATGAGTTTCTAGTAGCGGAAATATTAGATGAAGTCATAGTTGGTGGGGACTTTCTCCTTGGTCAAGGAATGAAGATCGACCTAAAGAAAAGATTTATAGAGCATGGAAATATGCAGTTACCGCTAAGTATTGGCCACGCCATCATGTGTACAACCGAAATGATGTGCCCCTGGTAAAGAACGATCAGCAGAAGGGAAATACGTACGGAAATGGCAAGATGTCTCGTGCCCTAATGAAGAAGTTGAGAGAGGTACGAAAAACTGTTGAACAACGCCCTAAGGTTATGAACAACAAGGTAGAAGGATGTATTAAGGCGATGAATCCTGAAAGCTTTAAAAAAGGAGATTTGGTAATGCTGCACGATTCTCCACGGAAGGAAATCTTGCACAGCAAGCGGGAAGGTCCATACAAAGTAATTGGACGAATAAATAGTACGGACTATCGAATCCAGAATGTTGGAAAACCACGAACCAAAATAAAGGTGGTTCACTTAGGAAGGCTCGCGGCGTTTGGAACAGATGGTATGTCTGATCGGCACGATCAGACTTAGGTAGAGGGCAGTGTGACGAAAATCCCATACCAAGGACAAACAAAACTGTTGACAACGTAAATGCAATTCCCGGAAGGACAGAAAATAAAGAAGTGGCCATATAATGCAAATTACCCATACCAAGGACAAACAAAAGGGTAGACAGATTAAAGGAAATTCCACGTCGTTAAGGATGAATGGAGTAGCGGCAGCTACCGCAGGCAAACGAACAATCAGCCTATCCTTAAGCGCGTGAACAGAATGGTTAGGTCATCTACGGGTATAAAAAGAGAGGCAGCCGCTATCACAAGAAGAGACGAGTAGACAACTTAGTGGAGTTAACACTGCTGTGGGCTGTGTGTGTTTGAGAAACGGATAAGCTGAGTAAAGCAGATAATAAGTGTGTATAAATAATTTTAAAATAAGCCGTTGGCTAAAGACAAAATTGTACAAATAAATTCCTGACGGTTAAGAATCCGAACAAATAAATCTTGGGAGTTTGTTTAGTAATCCAGTGATCGGACTCGAAGGTTTTGGAAAATAATCGAGGTGAATTTAGCAAGTTCGTTACAATACCAATATTGGCTTTAATAACCCTGCAAGTACGGCCTGATAGGTTCACAGTGTATTGCTGATGATTTCAGGTGACACATATAAGCAAGTTGTTTTGTTTATCTTTGTTCTCCGAGTACATAACATACACATTTAAAGAGAGTGAAGTTGAACGGACTGTCTGTTTTATTTTATTTTCTGTCATTTTTATAGTTTTTTCGTACTTTATAAGGAATTTCGATACAAACAAATAAAAAATCGCGAAAGTTAAATTGTGCAGGCATTAAATATACCAGTATTTGAGCATTAAGCAATTTAAAAAATATATAAAATGCGTAACATGGATAATTGTTATTTTAAATTTTTTATGTAAATACTACAATAGAAGGGAATATTATTTACATACAGTGTACGACAAAGACAACAAATGGTTATATCATTCAATTGTTTTTTCTTAATCTGATAATAACAAATATATATGATAAAAAAAATACAATATTCCAGTTTCTTATCGGAAAAATAGTACTGTTATGTGCAAAACCAAAGCACGTGCAAAAACTTGCTGCGACAAAACTAAAGCACAACTCCCTCTTTCTATCCATAGCTGGCAGTGAGTTATTAATCAGAACCGTTAGGATATAAAATATTATACGTCAAGCATAAACAAAGCATTATCAGTGTTATTGCGTGGTTTTAGCGGCATTTACTACATTTTCGAGCTAAAGAAAAAAAAAACGTTAAAAATGGCCGAAACAAGTATAGATAGGGTGTTTTTTATTGAGGTATAGAACTTAAAGTTGGCATTACTTTTCAAGATGGCGACCGATTTAACAGCTGTCAAGTGATTTATTCTCAGTTTGGTTTGGCAATTCATCATGAATAGACTCACGTCTGAACAACGCTTGCAAATAGTGCAATTTTATTTCGAAAATAATGGTTCTGTGCGGAAAACGTAACGCGCACTACGTCCAATGATAATGTAAGGGTGTTTCAACATACACTTGAGGATTACCTTCACTTCAAATGCGGCAGTTTTGTTTGTTGACGTAGCCATTCAACCAGAAGTGCGCTTCATCGCTAAACATCGCTAAAATGGACGTAAACAATGGGTAAGCTCAATAAATAAAAAAAAGGACTTTTAATCGAGGCGAATTAATAAAGGTTAGAGCAAGAGAACAAATACAACAATTCCCGTGTATTTTGTTTCTTTTTTTGAGTAGCGATTGTCAAAACCATGGAAAATTATTCTATTATGAAAACAGCATAAACTCTCCGTTCCACTCTTTTTTCGCACAAATCATAATTCTAAAATAGAAAAATAATTTTGACAAGGCGTTCATTGAATGAAAAAATTGAAATTGCTGCCTTAATAATTTCGCTTTGTTTAATTCGCTTTGCTTAACTTGTGCATAACTAGGCGAACTCAAACGTGGTAGCAGCAAGAATATTGTGGCGAAAATGCGAAGCGAATGACAGATGAAAGAGAGAAGCCAATAGCTGCCATGTTTTAGAGCGTAGATCGAGAACATTCGTAAGAGAAAGATTAGATGATTCTAGGCGGTTGGTTGCGAGCAACTGGGTTGTATATACGGACGACACACGACTGCAAAGCAAAAGAGTAAGTAATCAGTCGTAAAGTAAACGCGTTGGTAATTACAGTACAGTAAAGTAATAAAAACTGAGTAATAAAAGCACATTAAATAAATTATTTATAAGTAAAGAAACTGCAAGTTAAGTTGACGATTTTTATTTAACAATCCAGTGATCGTACCCGAAAGATTTGGAAAATCATCGAGGTTGATTCAGCAAGATCGTAACAATTGGTGTCAGAAGTGGGATTGTTAAATAAATCCCAGAGGATAATAGTTGAAAAATGGTAAAGATTCAGGATTTGATCATTGGTCCGTATCATTGGACCATTATTTTCGAAATAAAATTGCACTATTTGCAAGTGTTTTTCAGGCGTGAGTCTATTCATGATGAATTGCCAAACCAAACTGAGAATAAATCACTTCAGCTGTTAAATCGGTCGCCATCTTGAAAAGTAATGCCAACATAAAGTTCTATACCTCTATAAAAAACACCATATATAATACGGTATTACGTGAAAAAATTATAGATGAATTTAATGGCGGTGAATTGGTTATCAATATTTCTCGAAAATTCAAGATTCATCACAGCGTAATTTACCGCACAATAAGTCGATTTCGGTCATCCGGCTCCTTTGAAACCAAACATTCAGGTGGTAGGCCCCGAAAAACAACTACTCGTGAGGATAAATTAATTATCCGAAAGGTCCAGAAAGACCCTTTTATATCGGCGAGATCCCTGAGAAGTGAATTATCATTGCCCGTTAGCCTTAGAACCATTCAGCGAAGAACAGTCGAAGGCGGCTTCCCAACGTATAGAAGTGCTAAAAAACCTTTCATTTCAATAAAGAATCGGAGAGCATGACTCGAATTCGCGAAGGCGCATATTAACTGGACCATCAGCAAGTGGCGAACCGTCCTTTTCTCTGATGAATCCAAGTTCAACATAAAAAATTCTGATGGACTGAAGCTTGTACGCAGACCTAAAGGGCAACGTTTAAACCCACGTTACTCTAAAGGTACTGTAAAGCATGGTGGAGGCAGCGTAATGGTGTGGGGCTTTTTTTTCAGGCAATGGAGTGGGCCCAATTCATAGAATTAATGGCATAATGGACAGATTTGTGTACAAAGAAATTCTACAGACCATTATGCTGCCCCACGCTGAGGAGGAAATGCCACTAAGTTGGATATAGCAGCAGGACAATGATCCGAAGCATACCGCTAAATGTGTGAAAGAATGGTTGTTGCCAATAAAATTGAGGTATTGCAGTGGCCTACACAATCACCCAATCTCAACCCCATAGAGAATCTATGGGAGATTGTAGATCGGAAAATAGAACGCGAAAACTGCAAAAACAAGGACTCCCTGTTTGTTCAGGTAGAACGAGCTTGGGAAAGCATTTCCATAGACGTTTTAAATAATTTGATTGTCTATGACACGAAGATGTGCAGCGGTATTGAAACACAAGGGCTTCGCTACGAAATATTAGAAGAACCAACTTTTCTTTACAAGTATATACCAATGTGCTTTAGTTTTGTCGCGACATATTTAATACTACTTTTATGTTTGAATTAATATTTAATTTTAGAATGAAGTTTATTGTATAATTTTTTTTACACAACAACCAAAGTGCCCTCTTCTAAATACAATAAGAAGATTTGCCATTACTATTTGTTGGAAAGTTTATTTTCTGGTTGTGGTGTTATGGGAAGTTTTGTGCTTTAGTTTTGTCGTACACTGTAAATACTGTGGCGAAAATGCGAAGCGAATGACAGATGAAAGAGAGGAGCCGACAACTGGCACGTTCTAGAACGTAAGAGGCGATTATCGTAAACGACGATTATCGTAAACGACGCAATAATTCCAGGGGTTTCGTTTTCACGTAGCAAACAAGTATATAAGGACGACATACGACTGCAAGTCAGTCAGTCAGCAATCAGTCGTGAATCAGTTGTGAATTAAACTCGTGGAGGTTACATTACAGTAAAGTAATAAAAGCAGTACATTGTGAAAGTTGTATACAAGTGATTGTAAATAGTAACGTAAATTGTAATTGAATTGTGAATTACCGCAAATTAAGTTGGCGATTTTATTTAACAATCCAGAGGTCGTACCCGGAAGATTAAGGAAATTATCGAGGTTAATCAGCAAGATCGTAACAATTGGTGTCAGAAGTGGGATTGTTAAATAAATTCCAGAGGATAATAACTGAAAAATGGTGAAGATTCAGGATTTGACGATACCTCTTCTCAAGAAGGAGTTGGCCAAGCGAGGATTGTCTACAACAGGAAATAAGGCAGAGCTGCAATCGAGACTGCGAGAATCAATGGAAGCCGAAGGCATCGACTTGAACCAGTACGAATTCCGCCGCGAGGATGAAGATGTATCCTTGAAGGATGTTGACAAGGAAGAGGCTAGTGATTCTGCGAAGGAGTTAGAGCAGCCATCAAGTAAGATTCAAGAAAAGGCCCCTAGCTCATCTGCGGGTATTGACATGAACTTGTTATTGGCTGCAATCTCACAAAATATATCTGCAATCGATGCCAGCATATCACAAAAGATGGATGCACAGGATGCCCGTAATTCACAAAATATATCTGCAATCGATGCCAGCATATCACAAAAGATGGATGCACAGGATGCCAAGATGTCACAAAAGATGGATGCAAAGTTTGATGGATTAGAAGGAACAATCGCGCAAATACAGCAAAATCTGGAGAAAGACAATGCAGAACTTAAGGAAAGACAGGATCTAATTGAGAGCAAAGTCAACGAATTGCACGGTCGACAAGACAAAATAGAAGAGCTGATAAAGACCAAAATCAACGAGCTCGAGCGACATGTCCGAGATTTGCAGTTGCACAGCTTCGTTCCAGATCTTCAAGCTCCAGTTCGAGAAGACGGCTGAGTTAAATAATTGGACCATCGAGGAAAAATCCGCTGCGCTATTTGTTACGTTGAAAGGACCTTCAGCGGATATTTTGCTGACTATTCCCGAATGTAAGAGGGATAACTATGGCGCAGTAATGCGAGCCCTGGAAAGACGCTTTGGTAGCGAACACAGAAGGCAAATTTACCAGATGGAGCTGGAACAGCGTGACCAAAAACATAATGAAGCTCTACAGGAATATGCTTTTGAGATCGAGAGATTGGCTCATTTAGCCACAGGGCACGCGTCGGCTGAATATCTCGAAAGATTAAAAATCCAGAGGTTCATCAGCGGAATTAAAGACGTGTACACCAAGCGAGAGACTTATGCGAATCCAAAGTTAACATTCGCTGAGACGGTTGCGTATGCTCAGACACGTGAAGCAGCGGCACTGCTATGTAAGCCGGCCCACAAAGTGAAGCGTTTGGAGGTAGAAACACCAGATGTGAGGACTGAAATATTGAAAACTCTGAAGTCGATAGCAGGAATGAATCGTTGTGGTGTTAAGAATCAAGATGGAAAGTGCTTCAGTTGCGGTGAAGCAGGTCACTTCGCACGCGAATGCCAGTCGGGCTCCAACACAGAGGAAAGACGACGCAAACCATGCTCAAAAGCTGAGGACATAATAGACGTCCGGCGAATAACAATTACACGAGCAGGAAAGTGGGAGGCAAGCCATTTAAGAAAATGTCAGCAGGAAGACCCAGATTTGGAATTGGTAATGCACGGATTGGAGGTAAACAAACGGCCAAGTAAGGAACAAATGGCAAAGGGAAGTTCCATCGCGAAGGCATACTGGGCACAATGGAACAGTTTAGAATTGATATCTGGCTGTTTGCATAGAGTATGGGAAAGTGAAGATGGCCAGTGCTCTCGGAAGCTTATAGTAGTTCCGAGGTTAAGAATTCCGGATATTCTTAGGAAATTTCACGATGGTCCTAGTGGAGAGCATCTAGGCATTAAGAAAATGCTGGAGAAGATCAAACAGAGGTTCTATTGGGTTGGTTGTCGTCAATCGATCGCTGAGTGGGTTGCTAACTGCAAGAAGTGCATAGCAACTAAAGGGCCAAAACCACGAAACCATTACAAATTGAGGGCCAGGTATGACAAAGCGATGAACTCTGAAGGCTTCCAAAGTGGAGATTTGGCGTTGCTGTGCAGTCCACAACGGAAGAGAGGTTTGTCCCAAAAACTTCAATGCGTTTGGGAGGGTCCATATAAGGTAATCAAACGGCTGAATGATGCAGTGTATCGAATCCAGAATGTTGGGAGCCCAGGAAGCAAGATGAAAGTGATCCACCTAGAGAGGCTTGCTGCGTTTGGAACAGCGAATGTGTCTGATCGGGACGATCAGACTTAGGTGGAGGGCAGTGTGGCGAAAATGCGAAGCGAATGACAGATGAAAGAGAGGAGCCGACAACTGGCACGTTCTAGAACGTAAGAGGCGATTATCGTAAACGACGATTATCGTAAACGACGCAATAATTCCAGGGGTTTCGTTTTCACGTAGCAAACAAGTATATAAGGACGACATACGACTGCAAGTCAGTCAGTCAGCAATCAGTCGTGAATCAGTTGTGAATTAAACTCGTGGAGGTTACATTACAGTAAAGTAATAAAAGCAGTACATTGTGAAAGTTGTATACAAGTGATTGTAAATAGTAACGTAAATTGTAATTGAATTGTGAATTACCGAATAATTAAAAACACATTAATTAAGTCTTTATAAATAAAGAGACTGCAAATTAAGTTGGCGATTTTATTTAACAATCCAGAGGTCGTACCCGGAAGATTAAGGAAATTATCGAGGTTAATCAGCAAGATCGTAACAATACAATCATGTCCAATTATTTTATTGAATACGTCTATTTAAACGACGACTGTGCTATATACTATAATTTGCTTCGAAACTAATCTAATAGGCAATCAAATTGTATATTAATTTTTATTTATTTTATAATTCTTAAGTTATTAGGTAAGAATACAAGTTCAAATTTAAAAAAAAACACGTATTTTCAACTTTGAACTTAAGCGACAAATATTGAGTAAGTTTGAGATAACAATTTTTTGCATACACCAAAAGCTAGGCTATGTATCCGGAGGCGATATTTCACTTTAACGCTTCAAGAAAAGTAGATTTTTAAGAAGAAAATCTCAAGCGAATCTTAAGCATATGAACAAAGACAATTAAAACGTTTCCGAAGAGTTTTACATAACATATCATTATGTTTAAGCGATCGTAGCTATCGATAGACAAGCTTTAATTAACGTTTAGCTCTGCACCTAACTTCAACTTTTTATATCGTATACAAATCAGTAAAAAAAAAAATCCTTCCATAATAATTAAAAATTTACTCTTTTTCGTTACCCATATACATATGTATTTTTCGACAGGGAATGAAACCCTCCATGTGTAACACTGATATAAAATAAAAGCTCGTCATAAAAAGCCATCAGCAGCGGTTCGGTGGCGGTTTAGAATAAATAGAGAAAATCCTCTATTTTTTCCAAAATACTTCAGATTCACAAATTAGAGAAGCACAGCTGAAAATCGCTTCATCAGTTATATGTATGTATACATACATTTATTCAATATTTATGTATTTATATAGACAACATAATTATTGAAGTAAAATAAATAACTAGATATAGTGTACCAAATCAGACTTTCGTTGATTTTTTTTCACATTCAATCATATACATACATACAATGTTGTTTAAGAGTGACGATACATCGGTCGAGATTGAAGTAGGCCTTTTGAAGTTGTTGTTGAAGCTACGTAACCACACTTTGGTGCAGGAAAACTTAGTCGATGTCGTCAAGGTCATCTAACGTTAGGCCCAACAAACGGGCAGATTCGAAGGGCCCGCACCAGACACAGACGAGTGTTAGATGGTCATACATGGGATATGGTGGGATCGAGTTTGGATAAGTAGTAGTAAGACAACTAAAGTATGTAGACATTAGTTGAGCCAACATTACTCGAGTCTCGGGAGGCAACTCCTCCGTCTGCTATGGGTGGTGATTGCACTCCGATGGCACCATTCAGAGGAAGAGAACTAGTGAAATCCAATTAAAGAAGAAACTAAACGTTCGTCGCACATATTGAATTTGATATAAATTGCTATATTGTTAAGAGAAATGAGAGGTGAATAGTTTAAAAGAAAGATAACGTCGTTTGTGAATAAGTAAAATACGCTTTTTACGCAAAATCTTCGTGACAAATATCCAAAGCTACTCAAAACTCATTCAATAAACGCTTTAAAGTGACCTCAATTCTTCATTATTTACCTGTCTTAAGCCACACATCAATCCTATTATTCAAAGGTGAGAAGGTGATGCTTCCATAAAAACTGTGAAATCTTAAACTACATATTTCGTAATTGAATAAATATGTTTTAGAAATAAACTCTTCTTGTAGGAAATAACCTGACTTTTTAAATATATCTTAGATAGATCACAATGAAATTAGCTTTTAACGCAATTCTAAACTAGCGCGGTTTTTCATTCTCGTCTATATAGATATGTACATATATCATAAATCGTTGTACATATAAAATCCCTGCCACTGGCGAACATGTGACAACTCATTTTCCAAATCACGTTTAATTAATGTTTACATTGCCATACACGCTTTAGTAAATTTATATTCTAAGCAGTTATACTAAGATTGAGTAACAAGTTCGCCATTGCATGTGTGTCCAAAACATTACTTACCATGTTTCCAGATTACTAAATTTCTTCGTCACTACTTTGCCCAAATCAATACCCAAACGATCAACGATTCTTTGTGCCAAATCAGGGTGCGAAGTGCCAGAAAACACTTTTATATTAGGCATCCTGGAATGCAATAGGTTGTTGCTGCAAATTATCTCCTGTTGATCCAAGCTGTTACCAAAGAAACTCTCGACACGCGATGGTTTAAGAGATCGAACTGGCATCACACTATCCAAGTATAAAACCTCACTTGGTTTCCACTTGTTTATCAGTTTGTTGTTTTGTCATCTTTTTTAAAGGTTGATGAGAGGGTTAATCTTAACCCAAGAAATACATAAATACCTGAAGTTGTAATAGCTCAACTATCAGCGAAAATAATAGTCAGTTTACATATTCAATATTGTATTGTTTCGATCTTGCTGATTAACCTCGATGATTTCCCAAATCCTTCGGGCACGACCTCTGGATTGTTAAATAAAATCGCCAACTTAATTTGCAGTTTCTTTATTTATAAAGAATTTAATTAATGTCTATTTGATTACTCAGTAATTCACAATTCAATTACAATTTACTTTACTATTTACAATCACTTGTATACAACTTTCACAATGTACTGTTTCTTATTACTTTACTGTAATGTAATCTCCACGAGTTTAATTCACAACTGATTACTCTTGCAGTCGAATGTCGTCCTTATATACTTGTTTGCTGCTTGAAAACGAAACCCCTGGAATAATCGCGTCGTTTACGATAATCGCCTCGTTTACGATAATCGTCGTTTACGATAATCGCCTCGTTTACGCTCTAGAACGTGCCAGTTGTCGGCTCCTCTCTTTCATATGTCATTCGTTCGCATTTTCGCCACACTGCCCTCCACCTAAGTCTGATCGTCCCGATCAGACACATTCGCTGTTTCAAACGCAGCAAGCCTCTCTAGGTGGACCACTTTCATCTTGTTCCTCGGCATCCCCACAGTTTGTATTCGATACACTACGTCGTTTAGTCGTTTGATTATCTTGTATGGACCTTCCCAATTGCATTGAAGTTTTGGGGACAAACCTCTCTTTCGTTGTGGATTGTACAGCAACACCAAATCTCCATTTGGAAGCCTTCGGAGTTCATCGCCTTGTCATACCTGGCCTTCATTTTGTCACTCATAATTTGAGTTCGCTGCCTCACAAGAGCATCACCAGTTATTCCAAATTTTAAATCGCTGGGCAACCGAAGTTCACTACCAAACAGTATCCTGGCAGGTGTTTGACCTGTTGTTTCATGCACTGCGGACCGATATCCCATCAGGAAAAGCGGAATGTGTACATCCCAATCATCTTGATTCTTGTCCACTACTTTCCGCAAGTGCTCTTCCAGGGTCCGGTTGAATCGCTCTACCATGCCATCTGATTGAGGATGCAGGGCTGTCGTTCGGGTTTTGCGAATACCAAGTATCTGGCACATCTTCTGGAACACCGGCGATTCAAAGTTTCTTCCTTGGTCTGAGTGCAATTCTATAGGCGCACCGTATTTGGTAACCCAATTGTGAGTGAATGCATCGGCAACTGTTTTCGCTTCCTGGTTTGGAATTGGATAGACCTCAGGCCATTTACTAAAGTAGTCCATAACCACAAGAACGTATTTGTTTCCTTGTCTGCTCATAGGGAATGGACCGGCTACATCCATGGCAACCCGCTCAAATGGTGCACCTGAGTTATACTGCTTCATCTGCCCATGACTTCGTGACTTTGGCCCTTTAGCTGCAATGCACCCCGTGCAATTAGCAATCCACTCAGCGACCGATTGACGACAGCCAACCCAATAGAACCGCTGCTTGATCTTCTCCAGCGTTTTTGTAATGCCTAGGTGCCCTCCACTAGGACCATTATGGAATTCCTTAAGAACATCCGGAATTCTTAACCTCGGAACTACTATAAGCTTCCGAGAGCACTGGCCATCTTCACTTTCCCATACTCTATGCAAACAGCCAGATATCAATTCTAAACTGTTCCATTGCGCCCAGTATGCCTTAGCGATTGGGCTTTCCGCTGCCATTTGCTCTTTACTTGGCCGTCTGTTCTCCTCCAATCCGTGCATTACCAGTTCCATGTCTGGGTCTTCCTGCTGACATTTTCTTAAGTGGCTTGCCTCCCACTTTCCTGCTGCTGAAAATGTCATTTGACGGACATCTATTAAGCCATCAAACTCGACTCCGCAACTGAAGCACTTTCCACCTTGATTCTTGACACCAGAACGATTCATTCCTTCTATCGACTTCAGAGTTTTCAACACCTCAGTCCTCACATCTGGTGTTACCACCTGCAAACGCTTCACTTTGTAGGCTTGCTTACATAGCAGTGCCGCTGTTTCACGTGTCTGAGCATACTCAACAGTTTCAGCGAATGTTAACTTTGGATTCGGATAAATCTCTCGTTTGGTGTACACGTCATTAATTCCGCTGATGAACCTCTGAATTTTTAATCTTTCGAGATATTCACCCGATGCGTGCCCTGTGGCTAAAGCCAATCCCTCGATTTCAAAAGCATATTCCTGCAGAGATCCATTGTGTTTTTGGTCACGCTGTTCCAGTTCCAGCTCCATCTGGTAAATTTGCCTCCTGTGCTCGCTACCATATCGTCTTTCCAGGGCTCGCATTACTGCGCCATAGTTATCGATCTCATACCCGGGAATAGTCAGCATAAATCCGATGCAGGTTCTTTCAACGTAACAAATAGCGCAGCGGATTTTTCCTCGATGGTCCACTTATTTAACTCAGCCGTCTTCTCGAACTGGAGCTTGAAGATCTGGAAAGTAGCTGTGCCGTCAAAGGATGGTGCTTCTATCCAGGGGCCGTTCATCGATCTGGTTGGAGGATTTAATTGCATATCTCGAACGTTCCAATGCGTTGACCTTGACTTCAATTAACTCCTCTATTTTGTCTTGACGATCCACTATTTGATCCTGTCTTTCCTTAAGTTCCGCATTGTCTTTCACAAGATTTTGCTGTATTTGTGCGATTGTTCCTTCTAATCCATCAAACTTTTGTGACAGCTTAGCATCCTGTGCATCCATATTTTGTGAGATCTTGGCATCCTGAGCATCCAAATTCTGTGACATGTTGTCATTGATTTGTGAAATTGCAGCCAACAACATGTTCATGTCCATACCGGTAGATGAGCCAGGAGCATTTTCTTGAATCTTACTTGATGGCTGCTCCAACTCCTTCGCAGAATCAATAGACTCTTCCTTGTCAATTTCCTTCAAGGATACCTTTTCATCCTCGCGGCGGAATACGTATTGGTTCAAGTCGATACCTTCTTCTACCTGAATCTTTACCATTTTCCAATCATTATCCTTTGGGATTTATTTAACAATCCCACTTCTGACACCAATTGTTACGATCTGGCTGATTAAAGCTCGATGATTTCCCAAATCCTTTGGGTACGATCTCTGGATTGTTAAATAAAAATCGCCAACTTAATTTGCAGTTTCTTTATTTACAAAGAATTTATTTAATGTTTTTTTATTACTCAGTAATTCACAATTCAATTACAATTCACTTTACTATTTACAATCACTTGTATACAACTTTCACAATGTACTGTTTTTATTATTTCACTGTATTGTGGCGAAAATGCGAAGCGAATGACAGATGAAAGAGAGAAGCCGATAGCTGGCATGTTCTAAAGCGAATTCGAGAACATTCGTAAAGAGAGAGATTCGATTATTCTAGACGGTTGATTGCGAGCAACCGGGAGTTGTATATAAGGGCGACACACGACTGCAGAGGTCAGTCAGTAATCAGTCGTGAAGTAAAAGCGTTGGTAATTGCATTACAGTAAAGTAATAAAAACCCAATAGAACCAGGTCTTAACCTCGGAACTACTATAAGCTTCCGAGAGCACTGGCCATCTTCACTTTCCCATACTCTATGCAAACAGCCAGATATTAATTCTAAACTGTTCCATTGCGCCCAGTATGCCTTAGCGATTGGACTTTCCGCTGCCATTTGTTCTTTACTTGGCCGTCTGTTCTCCTCCAATCCGTGCATTACCAGTTCCAAGTCTGGGTCTTTCTGCTGACATTTCCTTAAGTGACTTGCCTCCCACTCTTCTGCTGATGTAATTGTCATTAGCCAGACGTTTATTATGTCTTCCTTACCCTCTGCTTTTGAGCAATGCTTACATTCCAAACTACATGGTCGACGGGACATAGCGTCAGCATTTCCGTGTGTATTACCCTTGCGGTGCTCGATGGTGAAGTCATAATTTTGCAGCCTCAATCCACCGTGCAAGCTGCCCTTCGGGATTCTTGAACTGTGGTAGCCACTTCAGCGCTGCATGATCCGTTCTAACGCGGAAATGTTGACCATACAGATATTTGTGGAAGTGTTTAATGCAATCCACCAATGCTAATAGTTCTCTCCGCGTTAGGCAGTAGTTCCGCTCCAGTTTTCCAAGAGACCGGCTATAGTAGGCAACTATCTTCTCCTGCCCATCAATCACTTGCGAAAGTACACCTCCTATGCCATAACCACTAGCATCTGTGTCCAGAATAAATGTTGCACCTGGAACCGGGTACGCTAGCATAGGTGCAGTGCATAGTCGTTCTTTTAAAGCTTGGAAAGCATCCTCTTGTTCAGACTATGAGCTACGCTGGCGAAATTCGGAACAAAGCGGCGATAGTAAGTACACAGCCCAAGGAAACTTCTTAATTCATGCAAATTTCTGGGTCTCGGCCAATCCTTCACTGCTTCTATTTTTTCCTTCGCAGTACAAACGCCCTTCGTGGTTACTTGATGACCTAAGTAATTCACCTCCTTCTTGAACAAAGAGCACTTCTTAGGACTTAGTTTAAGACCAGCGCCAGCTATTCTCTGGAAAACTTCTTCCAAATTACTTAGATGTTCGTCGAAGCTCTTTCCCAATACGATGATGTCATCCAGATACACCAAACAGGTCTTCCAGTGTAGTCCTTTGAGCACATGGTCCATTAATCTTTCAAAAGTGGCAGGAGCGTTGCATAACCCAAATGGCATTACCGTAAATTGCCATAGACCGTTGCCGGCACTAAAGGCTGTCTTCTCTTTATCTTCTTTACTCACTTCTACTTGCCAATACCCGCTCTTAAGGTCAAGTGTTGAGAACCATTCTGTGCCAGTTAACGAGTCTAGTGTATAATCGATCCTGGGCAAAAGATAGCTATCTTTCTTTGTAACATTATTTAATATCCGATAGTCCACGCAGAACCGCAACTGGCCATCTTTCTTCTTCACGAGTACCACCGGAGAGCTCCATGGACTTGCCGATGGTTCGATAACATCGTTTTCGCTCATTTCCCTAATTATTTGGCCAACAGCGTCACGTTTGGCTAGTGGAACGCTTCGAGGAGCTTGACGAATTGGTCTTGCGTCACCAGTATCAATGCAATGCTTCACCACGTTGGTCCTGCCTGGTTTGTTGCCATCCTTGTCGAATATGTTGGAGTATTTACGGATCATCTGGCTGGCCTTGTGCTTGTACTTGTCTTCCAACCCTTACGTCCATGCATTTATATCTTCCTCCATGCCCTTGCTGCCAATATCGTCGATTCCAGATGTATCATTGCTGTTAATAATGGCTGCTACCTCTTGACATTGCCCTAATACAGTTCCATTAGGAATTTTTACTGATGATCTGAAGTCATTTAAAACTCTAAATGGGATGCGTCCATTCTTTCGTGTATTAGCCAGGGTTTTTCCAATAAGTAAGTCCAGTGTAGAATTTTGTGCTGCTTCGACAACCCACAATTTGTTTGTCCCACAATCTCCATTAATTTTCGCCCAAACAACTGCTTCTGACTTCGGTGGAATCAGTTCACTGTCTTCTAAGACCACTTGTTTGCTGCTATATGTGAAATCATAGCCAATGTTTAGTGGTACCTCCATGTTCTTATACTCCATAACCTTGTTATTCAAGTCGATCTTGATACCTTGCTCCATCAAGAAGTCCACTCCTATGATTACCTCATCCACAATCTGCGAGACTAGAAAACTGTGTAACACCGTCACATTCCCTATTGTGACCTCACATGTTACTTCTCCCACTACTTGGGTATCCTCACCAGTCGCCGTTTTCAATTTTGCTCCAGGTAATGGTCTCACTTCTTTAGCGATCAGGTCAGTCAGAATGATGGAGTGTGATGCGCCCGTATCCACTGTTAATATTCGCGCTCGTTCATCCACATATCCACCAATAGTAATGTTGTTCGTTTTTCTGCCAATTTGCGAGACGGAGATTATGGGGCATTCAATTGCAGGAACCAGCATACGCCCCTTTAGACTGGCTCGTTTTAGTTTAACGTCTGAGAAGTTGATGGTTTATCCTCCTCAGCCTTCCGTTTGCGCTGTCCTTCCTGTATGCTGGCTTTCCACATTTAAAGCATTTCCCAGCCTGATTCTTGCCACCAGAACGATTCATTCCTTCTAACGACTTCAGAGTTCTCAATATTTCGGTCATCACATCTGCTGTTTCAACCTCCACTTTATTGACTTTGTATGCTGGTCTGCTTATGAGTGCCGCCGTTTCACGTGTTTGAGCATACGCCACTGTTTCAGCGAATGTTAACTTTGGATTCGCATATGTCTCTCGCTTGGTGTAAACGTCTTTTATGCCGCTGATGAATTTTTGTATTTTCACCCTTTCGAGATGCTCACCCGATGCGTCTCCGATGTCTAAATGAGCCAATCTCTCAAATTCCGAAGCATATTCCTGTAAAGATTCGTTCGGTTTTTGGTCGCGCGTTTCTAACTCCATCTGGTAAATTTGTCTTCTGTGTTCGCTACCATAGCGTCTTTCCAGGGCTCGCATCAATCCTTCGTAATAATTTCTCTCATAATCAGGTACAGTTTGCAAAAGTTCTGCCGCAGGTCCTTCCAACGCAACGAATAGTGCAGCAGATTGTTCCTCCATGCTCCAGTTATTTGTTTCAGCCGTCTTCTCAAACTGAAGCTTAATGACTTGGAAAGGAATTTTACCGTCAAAAGATGCTGTTTTTACCTTGGGAGCGTTCACTGAAGTGGTTGGACGATTTAACTGCAAATCCCGGAAACGACCTTCCAATGTGTTGACTTTGGCTTCAATTAACTCTTCTATTTTTCTTGCCGACCGTGCAATTCGTTGACCTTGCTCGCAATTAGATCCTGTCTTTCCTTAAGTTCTGGATTGTCTTTCTCCAGATTTTACTGTATTTGCGCGATGGTTCCCCGTAAGGATGATATTTGCTCTCTCTGTTCAACCCTTTGTGATGTAATGCTGTCATTCATTGCAGACATTTTGGCACCCAGCTTTTGTGATATGCTGGCATCGATTTGCGATATATTTTGTGAATAACGGGCATCCTGCGTATCCATCTTTTCTGATATCTTGGCATCCTGTGCATCCTATTTTTGTGAAATTGCAGCCAATAACATGTTCATGTCAATACCCGCAGATGAGCTAGGAGCCTTTTCTTGAATCTTACTAGATGGCTGCTCTAACTCCTTCGCAGAATCACCAGCCTCTTCCTTGTCAACATCCTTCAAGGATACATCTTCATCCTCGCGGCGGAATTCGTATTGGCTCAAGTCGATACCTTCGACTTCCGTTGCTTCTCGCAGTCTCGATTGCAGCTCTGCCTTATTTCCTGTTGTAGACAATCCTCGCTTTGCCAACTCCTTCTTGAGAGGAGGTATCGTCAAATCTTGAGTCTTCACCATTTTTCAATAATTATCTTTTGGAATTTATTTAACAATCCCACTTCTGACACCAATTGTTACGATCTTGCTGATTAACCTCGATGATTTCCCAAATCTTTCGGGTACGACCTCTGGATTGTTAAATAAAATCGCCAACTTAATTTGCAGTTTCTTTATTTATAAAGAATTTAATTAATGTCCTTTTGATTACTCAGTAATTCACAATTCAATTACAATTTAGTTTACTATTTACAATCACTTGTATACAACTTTCACAATGTACTGTTTATTACTTTACTGCAACGCTTTTCTTCACGACTGATTACTGACTGACTCATGTGTCGCCGTTATATACTTGTTTGCTGCTTGAAAACGAAACCCCCGGAATAATCTCGTCGTTACGAAATCGTCTCGGTTACGATAATCGTCTCGTTTACTTTATTTATTTAATGTCCTTTTATTAATCAGTAATTCACAATTCAATTACAATTCACTTTACTATTTACAATCACTTGTATACAACTTTCACAATGTACTGTTTTTATTACTTTACTGTAATGTAAACTCCAACGCGTTTACTTCACGACTGATTGCTTTTGCAGTTGTGTATCGCCCTTATATACTGGTTTGCTGCTTGAAAACGAAACCCTGGAATAAGCGGGTCGTTACGATAACGTCTCGTTTTACGCTCTAGAACATGCCAGTTGTCGGCTCCTCTCTTTCATCTCTCCTTCGTTTCGCATTTCCGCTACAATATATTACAATAAGAATAAAATGAAATGAAAAAGCGAATTTGGGGATAGGCACACGCCGAAAGCATGAGCCGCGGGTTGCCTATCAACTATTTTGCTGCATCTCCCTGAATTTTGATCAAAACCGCTAGTTTTTAGTTGAGTGTGCTGTCATGCTAAATATATCTGCGATAAAAGTTTTAAATTTTTTTACAGAGTTTACTTTAAGTTTAAGGAGATTAATCAATTAAATCAAATTTATTGTTTTATTGGTGGTAATGAATTTATTGGTGTATGCATAAACTTTATTATTATAAGGTCGGTACGCAGCTATAACGAAAAAAAAACTCATATATTGCGTGGAATGAAAATGTAGTAGGCACGGAAATTTGACAGATTTATTTTCTATTGTGAATGATCAGAATCTATCCATGGTGAAGAGAATATATCGAACTATTTATTTCACAGCGGGACCTTCTTTCAACCAGTTTATTTCATCAGCCGTTTTGAGCTTGATGACACAGTAGACTTTCGGGCGACAACTCTCTTCAGTTTAGTGTATGTTGAAGATCTTTCGTAATCGATTGTAGATCTCGTATCAGTCAAAAGTGAAAATTTCGGACGTATTTTTTCTTCATCATCAATATTCGAATAGGGTGTAACATCCTTTGACCACATTTCTTCTGGTTCGTATAAAAACGCCGGACATGTAAACCATCGAGAGTACGGACTTATGTTTAACACGAGTATCCTCATCAGCCACATTTTCCTTGGAGGGCACCTATCTCCAATCAGACGACTTTGATATCGGCAAACCTATGGGCGAAGAGGGGCTTGTACCGGCGATGTTCGCTAGCTATCCATTTCAGCACTGTCCTTGAGTCACTCCACAAGATACATTGATTGACGCGTACCGTATGTTCCTACCGCCTCGAATGCATCTCCACTAGCGTCGACAAACATATGCAGTTATAAGCATTCTGGTTTCCCTTTGTATAAGTAGTGACGTGGAACTTGACATTTAGAAACTTTCGGCAGCCGCTGCCGAAAACGGCTTCAAATTGCAAAAATTTCATCAGAGACTGGTTCATCCCATCCCAGATTTTGCTTCAAAATCTCACGCATCATCAGTTGGGCCATTATAGTTAGGTGGCACAGTAATGGATCGAAAATAGACATTATTATGCTCGTTGGCACAACATCTCCACTTATGACGGATGCACAATTCCCATGGAATTGTATGCGGTATGTAAAATTATCATTTATTGGCTGCCACTACATTCCCAGAACTTTCTCCGATGCTACGACTTCCTTCGACTTTATTGATAATGCGGTGGCCTCTCCATCCAGTGCAGCGGGTACTTCAGTGACATTCGATCTAAACTTCATCTACGGAAGTTGCTCCTTTATGAATATCTCTAACCTGTTCAGAGATTTGTGTGGCTTTGGGGGCAGACGAGAAATTGTCAACGTAGTCATCACCTGAACCGCACAGGGATCATGCTCTCTATGCTGCAAGGCGTTCTTAACTTTCACGTAGTGAGCTGAGCAAGGAGAGCATGCTGCACCAAATGTCATGGCTGTCATTTCAAAAATTTAAGGAGACTTCCGCTTGTCACCGTTACGCCACAAGAACCTTTGAGCGCATCGGTCTTCCGAACGGATTGTGACTTGGTGGAACATCTCCTGTATATCCGCACAGACGGCTACAGCACCTTCCATCCAATGAAATAAAACTGATACCAATGGACTATACTCTTGTGGCTCTAGTCGCAGCTTACCCGTTTTATGGAGATTTACTACTGCAAAATTAGGGAGATACCAAGTCTTACGATTAACCTTAGTTACTTCATGCGGTTGCAGCTTTGAGCATAGTTTTTCTTGACGTACGTTTCGATGATGTCCTGGTAAGCATCGCTTAAAACTTTATCTTTAGCTATTCGCTTTTCTATACCTTCCAAATCAATGCCATAATGTAACTCTCCGGTAATTCAGGGTTGACGCAATTCCACAACAGCCCAGTTTGAAACCGACCATCCACCTTCACTGTAGTTTGCGTTAGAATCCTTTTCCCTCGTATGTCCTCCGCATTTTCAATAGGTAGCGCTGCCCTCACTCCAAACGACTCGACACTAAAATATTCCTTTATCATATTCATCTGAAAATCCGATGTGTTGATATGTAGGCACGATGGCTTCTTAAGCGGCAAATTAATCGATGGTCCAAATATAACCAATTTTATTGTTATCTTCGGCGTAATAGGTAGTCCAAGATGGCAATGGCCTAAGCCAATCAAAATTTTTGGCGTGATCTTTTTATATGGTTGTACCGGCAGTTTACCCTGATTGTCAGCATGCATGGCGGTTGATATGTGAGCAGTTCTAGGGGCTTCGTTGTGTTGCGTAGATGGAACGTTGGGCGGAATGGCTTGGAAAATACTAATTGATTGTCCAAGAGTCTGTGGCAGAGCATTATTGGAAATGATAGGACTATTTTGTGATGCGGTTTTGACATAATGAGGGGACTCCCCATTGAATAACGCTTTTGAATTGACTGCAGGTAGCTGTTGATTTGAATACGGGACCGGATTCAAAATGTTTCGCTGCCCCGTGGCTAATAAAAAAGCATCGTTGAGTACTCCGACTGAGCATCTACTTGACACCATGGTATCGTTGCCTAATAGTGAGTTTGAAGGTAGACCGGACGGGTACGCTGGTGTTCTTGATGGAGCACTTCATGGCGGCGTGCTGGATGAAGCTCCATGTGAAACACTTGCTGTTGGCATACATGGCTGAGCAATTGTCGGCGGCATATATGATGTGGCTTTACTTGGAGGCGCGTTAAATAAAGCAAAAGATGACGGCATACTCATTTGAACGCTAGGTGGCGGCGTATTTGATGAAGCACTAGTTGCTTTTGGTTTTTGTGATAAATGTTTTTGTGATGTCTGTCCTATGTGTCGGCTCAGTAACCATAGCTTTTTGGTTGACGAGTTTTCTGGCTGAAGGCGTGGGCTTCGGCTGGCGATCGCATCATGTTGTTCAATGCTCCGAATTTGGTTTTATTACAAAAAGGCAGCTGTTTCACTTAGATAGTGATCTTCAAAATTTGTTATAGGATTAGCGGCTGTCCCAATTGAAATGGTGAACAAAGATTTTACACAGCAAAATAAACGCTGGAGTTTAGGAGGATATGCCAATTTAAGCAAGTTTATTTCTTTAAATAAAGTACATATTAGTTTCACATGGCAATGATATTCTATTTACTTACTCCAGTTTTTTACTCCATCCGTTTGCTACGCGTGCTTACAAGAAATGACTAAATAGCGGAAAACGATCTTTTATGAGTACGCTCGAAAATAGCAGGACAAACGAATAGCAGTACAGAAGGAATAGAACACTGGAGTTTACACAAATTACGCAGAGTTGCTTTTAAAGTATTCAATACAAATAAGTTAATCAATCCGTCACACAACTATTAGCCACTTTGATTTGAGGTATAACTACTTGGGTAAGGAAATGTATCTTATGAAAAAAAATATGCGAAAATCTGTCTGCATGGATAGCTAAACTCAATTCCTACTCTTACATCGCACACCTCAAACGTGGAAGGGGAGCTTTAGTGAACCCACTTCGCCATATGCGCCAGAGTCTGTTCACCAGAGGTGCAACTTCGAACGGACGTCGATATTAAGGCAATCGGTTCCCCAACTAAAAAAGATGATTTTCAAAATTGCGTTTGGGGACTTTAACGCCAAGGTGAACATAATAGCCGGTACCCATGACTAAATATCCCAATTAGTTTAGGACTGATGCTGTTGTTGATGTTGTAGAGGCTAGTTAACCCCGCCTAGTGTCAGGTGGGCCCAGTCTTAGTCATCGTGGTCATCTGACGGGAGACCCTGGAAACGTGCTGTTTCGACGGGATCGTACCAGAGGGAGAAGGGTGTTAGATGAGTACAGTTGAGTGGGCATGCAGAGGTGGTTAGTGTCGTGCGAGTCTACTACAATACCCAGACGTTAATTGTGCCAGTGATTCGCGGATCTCTTGAGGCAGCTCGAGCTCTTGTTCTGCAATGGGTCGTGATTGGATTCCGAGAACACGATTCACAGGAAAAGAGGTCACTTGTTAACGGACTCTCAGTGAATGGTGCTTAAAGCTTTTTGGTATGCCGTCCTTTCCAGTGGTTCTTTTCGGTATTGTTGTATGGAGCCGTGGTAGTCTCGTAATTCCTTACAGATGTGGTTAGGTGGAGGTTCTGCTTCTAATAAGTGTCTGTTGGGGTGATTCCCACGTTAGAATCGCAGCTGATATTGCTTACACAGTATAACATTATGCTCCTTACCTGGGAGCATAAATGTTTTACTGTGAAAGTGATGCGCCGGCACCATCAGGAGGTTGCATGTCACGGTCCGAAGAGCGGTGTTTTGACAGGCTTGTAACTTTTCAACTACGTCTCGCTTGTCCCTGGCGTCCAAATTAGAGCGGCATAGTTTAGGTACTGTGCTGTACAGTGCTACTGTCGGATTAGACAATGATTTAACTGTGGCCCAAAGCTTGGTTTCGCCAGAGGAGCGATTTCAGGACTCTCAGTGCTCCTCCCACTTATTCCGCTTGTGATGGTTAACCTTTGCCGAATCTGTTGCTAAAATCGCCGCTTCCGTGGGAAAGTTAGGGCGAATTTCCGCAACTCGGCCGGCCAGGATGAAGCAGGCGGCAGTAGACACGACGATGTGGCGGAGGATTTTTTCACCGTCAGTAACGATGGTAGGAGTGGAAAAAGCACTGAAAGAATTGAATCGCAGCTTGGCGCTGGCAGCATTGGACCGCGTAACGTGTGGTCCACTCCCTGAGTCTTAAGGCCTGAGCGGGTCTTAAGACGACTCCAACCAATACACAGGTTGCATCTAACCGAGATGGAAGAATTGTGGAGCAGCCCTGATAAGAATTTGGAGTAACCCTGATGCAGGGTTGCGAGTCAACTCCGATACGTATACGATCGCTCGTTCTTTATAGTGCTTCTGTAATATTTTTTAGAGTTTGGACAGATCTTGGGTAGGGTCGATCTTGGACATAAGTTACGTGGTCGGTTAAAGACGAGAGCAACGTACAGTTTGGAAATAATATAATGGTGACCTAAAGCTTGACTGCAAAAGAGAAGAGGCTGCAGGCTCTAAAGTGTACTTCCCGATTGCCCCGCTTCATGTGGTCCACCAGTTGCCGGTTCGGCAAATTGAGCTCTCTAATTTTGGAAAATGGAATTGAATTACCAGGCTCCAATTCCGACAGATTTTGTACAGGACGTACAGGTTTCACTCCGAATTATGCACTTAGTGTCTATACATATATTTAAAGAACTTGATGTCATTTTGTAAAACAAAACTGCCGAACCCTACTAAAATCTTCGGCTTCCTGAAATGTTCCGTTTTTTATTTAGCAAAAATATTTACCTTGACACATACATACATACATATATACAATATTACTAGCAGAACTAAATGCACATTCTCAAAACAAGTAAATATTGGGCTTTACAAATTAGATAACGGTATATAAAAAGCTAATTTAACAAAGTGGAGTTACCATGTCAGCGAATTCCAATTTTTCAATTCGTTGAAATCATATTTTAGTTTAAGTTTTGTTTGTTTGAATTTCATTTAATTTTCTATTTGTGAAAATAAAAATCTTAAAGATTGTGATAATATTGTGGCGAAAATGCAAAGCGAATGTCAGATGAAAGAGAGAAGCCGTAAGGAGAAAGATTTGATTATTCTAGGCGGTTGGTTGCGAACAACCGAGTGATATATAAGGGCGACATACAACTGCAGAGAATCAGTAAGTGAATCAGTTGTAAAGTAAACGCGTGAAGTAATGAGAAACAGTACATTGTGAAAGTTGTAATTCAAGTGATTGTAAATAGTAAAGTGAATTGTAATTGAATTGTGAATTACTGAGTAATAAAAAACATTAAATAAATTCTTTGTAAATAAAGAAACTGCAAATTAAGTTGGCGATTTTTATTTAACAATCCAGAGATCGTACCCAAAGGATTTGGGAAATCATCGAGCTTTAATCAGCAAGATCGTAACAATTGGTGTCAGAAGTGGGATTGTTAAATAAATCCCAAAGGATAATGATTGGAAAATGGTAAAGATTCAGGTAGAAGAAGGTATCGACTTGAACCAATACGTATTCCGCCGCGAGGATGAAAAGGTATCCTTGAAGGAAATTGACAAGGAAGAGGCTATTGATTCTGCGAAGGAGTTGGAGCAGCCATCAAGTAAGATTCAAGAAAAGGCTCCTGGCTCATCTACCGGTATGGACATGAACATGTTGTTGGCTGCAATTTCACAAATCAATGACAACATGTCACAGAATTTGGATGCTCAGGATGCCAAGATCTCACAAAATATGGATGCACAGGATGCTAAGCTGTCACAAAGGTTTGATGGATTAGAAGGAACCATCGCACAAATACAGCAAAATCTTGTGAAAGACAATGCGGAACTTAAGGAAAGACAGGATCAAATAGTGGATCGTCAAGACAAAATAGAGGAGTTAATTGAAGTCAAGGTCAACGCATTGGAACGTACGAGATTTGCAATTAAATCCTCCAACCAGATCGATGAACGGCCCCTGGATAGAAGCACCATCCTTTGACGGCACAGCTACTTTCCAGATCTTCAAGCTCCAGTTCGAGAAGACGGCTGAGTTAAATAAGTGGACCATCGAGGAAAAATCCGCTGCGCTATTTGTTACGTTGAAAGAACCTGCATCGGATTTTTGCTGACTATTCCCGGGTATGAGAGGGATAACTATGGCGCAGTAATGCGAGCCCTGGAAAGACGATATGGTAGCGAGCACAGGAGGCAAATTTACCAGATGGAGCTGGAACTGGAACAGCGTGACCACAAGCACAATGGATCTCTGCAGGAATATGCTTTTGAAATCGAGGGATTGGCTTTAGCCACAGGGCACGCATCGGGTGAATATCTCGAAAGAATAAAAATTCAGAGGTTCATCAGCGGAATTAATGACGTGTACACCAAGCGAGAGATTTATCCGAATCCAAAGTTAACATTCGCTGAAACTGTTGAGTATACTCAGACACGTGAAACAGCGGCACTGCTATGTAAGCCAGCCTACAAAGTGAAGCTTTTGCAGGTGGTAACACCAGATGTGAGGACTGAGGTGTTGAAAACTCTGAAGTCGATAGAAGGAATGAATCGTTCTGGTGTCAAGAATCAAGGTGGAAAGTGCTTCAGTTGCGGAGTCGAGTTTGAGGGCTTAATAGATGTCCGTCAAATGACATTTTCAGCAGCAGGAAAGTGGGAGGCAAGCCACTTAAGAAAATGTCAGCAGGAAGACCCAGATTTGGAATTGGTAATGCACGGATTGGAGGAGAACAGACGGCCAAGTAAAGAGCAAATGGCAGCGGAAAATCCAATCGCTAAGGCATACTGGGCACAATGGAACAGTTTACAGTTGATATCCGGCTGTGTGCATAGAGTATGGGAAAGTGAAGATGGCCAGTGCTCTCGGAAGCTAATAGTAGTTCTGAGGTTAAGAATTCCGGATGTTCTTAAGGAATTCCATAATGATCCTAATGGAGGGCACCTCAGCATTAAGAAAATGCTGGAGAAGATCAAGTAGCGGTTCTATTGGGTTGATTGTCGTCAATCGATCGCTGAGTGGATCGCTAACTGCAAGGAGTGCATAGCAACTAAAGGGCCGAAATCACGATGCCATTACAAATTGAAGGCCAGGTATGACAAAGCGATGAACTTTGAAGGCTTCCAAAGTGGAGATTTGGTGTTGCTGTGCAGCCCACAACGGAAGAGAGGTTTGTCCCCTAAACTTCAATGCTTTTGGGAAGGTCCAACGGCTAAATGACGCAGTGTATCGAATCCAGGACGTTGGGAGACCAGGAAGCAAGATGAAAGTGGTCCACCTAGAGAGGCTTGTCGCGTTTGGAACAGCGAATGTGTCTGATCGGAGCGATCAGACTTAGGTGGAGGGCAGTGTGGCGAAAATGCGAAGCGAATGTCAGATGAGAGAGAAGCCGATAGCTGCCATGTTTTAGAGCGTGGATCGAGAACATTCGTAAAGAGAAAGATTCGATTATTCCAGGCGGTTGGTTGTATGTAAGGGCGACACACAACTGCAGAGAGTCAGTAAGTGAATCAGTCGTAAAGTAGACGCGTTGGTGATTACGTTACAGTGAAGTAATAAGAAACAGTACATTGTGAAAGTTGTAATTCAAGTAATTGTAAATAGTGAAGTGAAATTTTAACTGAATTGTGAATTACTGAGTAATAGAAGAACATTTAATAAATTCTCTATAAAATAAAGAAACTGCAAATAAATTTGTTGACTTTTATAACAATCCAGAGATCGTACCCGAATGATTTGGGAAATCATCGAGGTTGATTCAGTAAAATCGTAACAATATGATAGATTGTGATAGTTGAGTCGCTATGTTTTTGGTTAGTTGCAGCATTACATTGAAGCGTAGAGTAATCAAACACAATTATGGTAAGTTGAGTTAGTTTATAAGTGAGCGAAGTATTATCTTCAAGAAAAGAGAAATTTGTTGAATTTTACGTTAACAGGATTGTTTTCGCTGTTACGAGTCCGTTCATGGTAATCTTCTAGATCTTCAATAAAGCTTCTTTAAATTCGCAACGTTAAAATTAAAATAGGCTTATTTTTTACATAAAAATTGGCTTATTTTTTACATAAAATCAAAATCAAATCAAAAGACATATAAAATATATGTATTATATATATATATATATATAATTTCGGATTCCTTAATACAAGCTGTGGGGTGTGCAGACCATGATTTCATTCTAACATAGTGCCGCATTTTCTTTTAACGGTTACCTTTACTATTTAATTGAATCGTTGATAACATTAATTGCATTTAATAAAATTATATATCTTTACTTGTTTTGTTACTAAACAACTCATATTAAAATGTCAATAATATTTAAATTTTATTTAATTTTTGGTTTGTTGACACAAATACAACCATATGATCACAAATCATATTGTAACGTTTTTCGTGGCTACCCTCGATGATTTCTCAAATTCTTCGAGTCCGATCACTAGATTGCTAAATAAAACTCCCAAGATTTGTTCGTTTGGCCTCCTCATCGTCAGGAATTTACTCAACTTTTATTTTGTTGTACAATAATTACAAGTTTCTTCTCTATACGCATTGGTTTACTTTACAAATCTTTATCAATCTTTCGTTATTCGCTTTCGTTTGCACCAGTGTTATTACTACTGAGTCTTCAACTTGATTGTCTGCAAATAGCTGCTTCCGCTCCTTTTATACCTAATGATGGTCCAAACATTCTTTTCACGCGTTCAAGAATAGGCTGATTGTTCGTTTGCCTGCGGTAGCTGCAGCCGCTCCGTTTATCCTTAACGACGTGGAATTTCCTTTACACTGTCGACCCTTTTTTTTGTCCTTAGTACGAGGAATTTTACATCATACTGCCGCTCCTTTTTACGGGGAATTGCCTTTACATTATCGACCCTTTTGTTTGTCCTTGACACGGGTAATTTGCATCATACTGCCGCTTCTTTTGTCTGGCCTTTTTATTTGGAAACCTCGTCACACTGCTACTCTTTCCTGTCTGGCCTTCGTATTTGGGATTGCCGTCACAATATGCTTTTCTTGCTTGCTACTTCTTATAAGCTGAAAATTTCGCGGCACGTACTTGCAAGTTCTCCTAAATGTCAAAATCAGTGACTGTAAATAATGATTATCTGTATTTTATTCAATGAAAAAATCATACACTTAGGAAACGCATAGACAAAAGAATTTCAATAGAAGGTTTCCACTTGCGTACTCTTTTCAGATCTGAAGCTATTTGTTATTTCATGATTTTTATAATTTTGCCAAGTTGATAATGATTTTTTTTTTCGAGTTTTACTTAAACACTCAGAAAATAATCATTATTATTGTGAGCGAAAATGTATCGCTCAGAATAAAATAACTATTCTTTGATTGCTATTTTTCCGTTCAAAATATCGCTGAAACTCGGATAAATCTTTTTTCAATAATTCACTTTATAAAGCCATATATAAATTTTTCGAAAATTTCTTTAAAAAAGGATAATCTGAGTTCGAGCGAAAAAAAATAAAGATCGAAGAATAATGATTATTTTTTGAGTGATATATACTACGTGATATATTTTACGCTCCAGAAAATGCCAGCTGTCGGCTCCTCTCTTTCATTTGACATTCGCTTCGCATTTTCGCCACAATACATAGGTTTTAATGAAGGATATTTTTCCCATCGTAGTATATTTCTTTTCATGTGTTTTGTTTTTGTGGCATTACACGGATAGGAAAACTTGAAGGAATAATACAATGCGACTAATTTAAGGTGTTTCGAATTGATCTATCTGAACGATACTTATTAGGAGTATTCTCCTTGTCTAGGAAATGCATGCTATGCAAATATTTCCTATGGAATTGTGCTAGAGATCGAGAGCACCCCCGTTGCAAAAATTTTACATATTCAAGTGAAACAATAACAACCACACGGGCACAGGGTTACTTTTCCTTCACAGGGTTGCATTTTCCTTCTTGCTAGCTGTGGGAAATAAATATACAGAGGATTTAGTATAGGATATTTTGCCTATCGTACCATATGTTTTTTGCATGTGTTTTGTTATTGTGCTATTGCACGGATAGGAAAAATTTCCTATATGTGCACCGTAGCATGCATTTCCTAGACGAAGAGAATACCCCTATTATTTTAGTGAAAAATATTAATTAGTTTATTTTTGATTGAGTATTAATCACTGTGGCACGCGACATATTATAATTTGTATGTTTATTTTTTATTTTTTATGTAATTAAACATACATAAAATGATTATAAATGAGTTTTAATATATTCCTTGTTTCTATATTTACAACAAAAATTTAATTTATAATTATCTTAAATAAAGAAACACAAAACGAAGTGTGCATCTTAAAATATGTATGTATGTATGTATATGTAAAAACAAAGAACTCAATTAACTGGAATAGGATGTCAAATAAAGTATTTAAACGCAATATTCTGCCCTAGCTGCTTCTAACTATTGGCTATGGCAACAAAACGAATGCAGGTGGGATATACCTAGAAATTTTTACCTTTTTCACCCAACTTATAATGCAGAAGCATTATTTAAACAGATAGCCTTCAATACATTTTACTTCCGTTTATCTTGTTTTCCGCAAATTGATAAAACTAAAATTTGTCATTTAGGACTAATCAAAAATTCCATTCCATGTATGTATATATTGAATTTGTTTAATAATGACATTGAAATTTATCAAAATATATTTATATTGAAATTGAGTGCAGCTTCCATCATAAAATATTAAAGCCCTTAAATTTTTAATTTTGATTAGAGGGTATTAACAAAAATAAATACCACTGTTTATTGTGCTTAAGTGTATCATTTATACCCGGAACCACTAGCATCAGCTAACCATTGTACGCAGGTATTTTTTTTACCGTAATTGGCAATCGTATCGTTCTTAAAAAGAACAATGTGATCCTATTAAGATCATTTATCAAAACAAAGCATGCAATACAAATGTTAAAAAAACGTTTGCACTTTTTCGACTTTGCGAAATATGTGATGAATATATGTAAATTTTGTTTTTTCGAATTAGTTAAATTTAAAATATGTATACCCTATGAAAATATTGTGGCGAAAATGCGAAGCGAATGACAGATGAAAGAGAGGAGCCGACAACTGGCACGTTCTAGAGCGTAAACGAGGCGATTATCGTAAACGACAATTATCGTAAACGAGGCGATTATCGTAAACGACGAGGCGATTATCGTAAACGACGCGACGCGAAGGACATTAATTAAGTCTTTATAAATAAAGAGACTGCAAATTAAGTTGGCGATTTTATTTAACAATCCAGAGGTCGTACCCGAAAGATTAAGGAAATCATCGAGGTTAATCAGCAAGATCGTAACAATTGGTGTCAGAAGTGGGATTGTTAAATAAATTCCAGAGGATAATAACTGAAAAATGGTGAAGATTCAGGATTTGACGATACCTCTTCTCAAGAAGGAGTTGGCCAAGCGAGGATTGTCTACAACAGGAAATAAAGCAGAGCTGCAATTGAGACTGCGAGAATCAATGGAAGCCGAAGGCAAGGACTTGAACCAATACGAATTCCGTCGCGAGGATGAAGATGTATCCTTGAAGGACATTGACAAAGAAGAGGCTATTGATTCTGCGAAGGAGTTAGAGCAGCCATCAAGTAAGATTCAAGAAAAGGCTTCTAGCTCATCTGCGGGTATTGACATGAACATGTTATTGGCTGCAATATCACAAAAGTTTGATGCACAGGATGCCCGTAATTCACAAAACATGTCACAAATCAATGCCAACATATCACAAAAGATGGATGTACAGGATGCCAAGATGTCACAAAAGATGGATGAACAGAATGCCAGCATGTCACAAAAGATGGATGCAAAGTTTAATGGATTAGAAGGAACATTCGCGCAAATACAGCAAAATCTGGAGAAAGACAATGCAGAACTTAAGGAAAGACAAGATCTAATTGAGAGCAAAGTCAACGAATTGCACGGTCGGCAAGAAAAAATAGAAGAATTAATTGAAGCCAAAGTCAACACTTCAGTGAACGCTCCCAAGGTAAAAACACCATCGTTTGACGGAAAAATTCCCTTCCAAGTCTTCAAGCTCCAGTTTGAGAAGACGGCTGAAACCAATAAATGGAGAATGGAGGAAAAATCTGCTGCACTATTCGTTGCGTTGGAAGGACCTGCGGCAGAACTTTTGCAAACTGTACCTGATTATGAGAGAAATGATTACGACGGATTGATGCGAGCCCTGGAAAGACGATATGGTAGCGAACACAGAAGACAAATTTACCAGATGGAGTTAGAAAAGCGCGACCAAAAACCCGACGAATCTCTACAGGAATATGCCTCGGAAATTGAGAGATTGGCTCATTTAGCCATCGGAGACGCATCAGGTGAGCATCTCGAAAGGGTGAAAATACAAAAATTCATCAGCGGCATAAAAGACGTTTACACCAAGCGAGAGACATATGCGAATCCAAAGTTAACATTCGCTGAAACAGTGGCGTATGCTCAAACACGTGAAACGGCGGCACTCATAAGCAGACCAGCATACAAAGTCAATAAAGTGGAGGTTGAAACAGCAGATGTGATGACCGAAATATTGAGAACTCTGAAGTCGTTAGAAGGAATGAATCGTTCTGGTGGCAAGAATCAGGCTGGGAAATGCTTTAAATGTGGAAAGCCTGGTCACTTCGCACGCGAATGCAAAACGGGTTCCAGCATACAAGAAGGACAGCGAAAACGGAAGGCTGACGAAGATAAACCATCAACTTCTCAGTCGTTAAACTAAAACGAGCCAGTCTAAAAGGGCGTATGCTGGCTCCTGCAATTGAATGCCCCATAATCTCCGTCTCGCAAATTGGTAGGAAAACGAGCAACATTACTATTGGTGGATATGTGGATGGACGAGCGCGAAAATTAACAGTGGATACGGGCGCATCACACTCCATCATTCGAACTGACCTGATCGCTAAAGAAGTGAGACCATTACCTGGAGCAATATTGAAAACGGCGACTGGTGAGGATACCCAAGTAGTGGGAGAAGTAACATGTGAGGTAACAATCGGGAATGTGACGGTGTTACACAGTTTTATAGTCGCGCAGATCGTAGATGAGGTAATCATAGGAGTGGACTTCTTGATGGAGCAAGGTATCAAGATCGACTTGAATAACAAGGTTATGGAGTATAAGAACATGGAAGTACCACTAAGCATTGGCTACGATTCCACATACAGCAGCAAACAAGTGGTCTTAGAAAGCAGTGAACTGATTCCACCGAAGTCAGAAGCAGTTGTTTGGGCGAAAATTAATGGAGATTGTGGGACAAAAAATTGTGGGTCGAAGCAGCACAAAATTCTACACTGGACTTACTTATTGGAAAAACCCTGACTAAGACACGAAAGAATGGACGCATCCCAGTGAGAGTATTAAATGACTTCAGATCATCAGTAAAAATTCCTAGTGGAACTGTATTAGGGCAATGTCAAGAGGTAGAAGCCATTATTAACAGCAATGATTCATCTGGAATCGACTCTATTGGCAGCAAGGAGATGGAGGAAGATATCAATGCATGGACGCAAGGGTTGGAAGACAAGTACAAGCACAAGGCCAGCCAGATGATCCGTAAATACTCCAACATATTCGACAAGGATGGCAACAAACCAGGCAGGACCAACGTAGTGAAGCATTGCATTGATACTGGTGACGCAAGACCAATTCGTCAAGCTCCTCGAAGCGTCCCACTAGCAAAACGTGACGCTGTTGGCCAAATAATTAGGGAAATGAGCGAAAGCGATGTTATCGAACCATCGGCAAGTCCATGGATCTCTCCGGTGGTACTCGTGAAGAAGAAAGATGGCCAGTTGCGGTTCTGCGTGGACTATCGGAGATTAAATGATGTCACAAAGAAAGACAGCTATCCTTTGCCCAGGATCGATTATACACTAGACTCGTTAACTGGCACAGAATGGTTCTCAACACTTGACCTTAAGAGCGGGTATTGGCAAGTAGAAGTGAGTGAAGAAGATAAAGAGAAGACAGCGTTTAGTGCCGGCAACGGTCTATGGCAATTTACGGTAATGCCATTTGGGTTATGCAACGCTCCTGCCACTTTTGAAAGATTAATGGACCATGTGCTCAAAGGACTACACTGGAAGACCTGTTTGGTGTATCTGGATGACATAATCGTATTGGGAAAGAGCTTCGACGAACATCTAAGTAATTTGGAAGAAGTTTTCCAGAGAATAGCTGGCGCTGGTCTTAAACTAAGTCCTAAGAAGTGCTCTTTATTCAAGAAGGAGGTGAATTACTTAGGTCATCAAGTAACCACGAAGGGCGTGTGTATTGCTAAGGAAAAAATAGAAGCAGTGAAGGATTGGCCGAGACCCAGAAATTAATAATAGATGAATTAAGAAGTTTCCTTGGGCTGTGTACTTACTATCGTCGCTTTGTTCCGAATTTCGCCAGCGTAGCTCATAGTCTCCATGAACTCACAAGGAAAAATAAATCTTTCGAGTGGAAAACTGAACAAGAGGATGCTTTCCAAGCTTTAAAAGAACGACTATGCACTGCACCTATGCTAGCGTACCCGGTTCCAGGTGCAACATTTATTCTGGACACAGATGCTAGCGGTTATGGCATAGGAGGGGTACTTTCGCAAGTGATTGATGGGCAGGAGAAGATAGTTGCCTACTATAGCCGGTCTATTGGGAAACCAGAGCGGAACTACTGCGTAACGCGGAGAGAACTATTAGCGTTGGTGGATTGCATTAAACACTTCCACAAATATCTGTATGGTCAACATTTCCGCGTTAGAACGGATCATGCAGCGCTGAAGTGGCTACTACAGTTCAAGAATCCCGTAGGGCAGCTTGCACGGTGGATTGAGAGGCTGCAAAGTAATGACTTCACCATCGAGCACCGCAAGGGTAATACGCACGGAAATGCTGACGCTATGTCCCGTCGACCATGTAGTTTGGAATGTAAGCACTGCTCAAAAGCCCAGGGTAGGGAAGACATAATAGACGTCCGGCTAATGACAGTTACATCAGCAGAAGAGTGGGAGGCAAGTCACTTAAGGAAATGTCAGCAAGAAGATCCGGACTTGGAATTGGTAATGCACGGATTGGAGGTGAACAGACGGCCAAGTAAAGAACAAATGGCAGCAGAAAGTCCCATCGCGAAAGCATACTGGGCACAATGGAACAGTTTAGAATTGATATCTGGCTGTTTGCATAGAGTATGGGAAAGTGAAGATGGCCAGTGCTCTCGGAAGCTTATAGTAGTTCCGAGGTTAAGAATTCCGGATGTTCTTAAGGAATTCCATAATGGTCCTAGTGGAGGGCACCTAGGCATTACAAAAACGCTGGAGAAGATCAAGCAGCGGTTCTATTGGGTTGGCTGTCGTCAATCGGTCGCTGAGTGGATTGCTAATTGCACGGAGTGCATTGCAGCTAAAGGGCCAAAGTCACGAAGTCATGGGCAGATGAAGCAGTATAACTCAGGTGCACCATTTGTGCGGGTTGCCATGGATGTAGCCGGTCCATTCCCTATGAGCAGACAAGGAAACAAATACGTTCTTGTGGTTATGGACTACTTTAGTAAATGGCCTGAGGTCTACCCAATTCCAAACCAGGAAGCGAAAACAGTTGCGGATGCATTCACTCACAATTGGGTTACCAGATACGGTGCGCCTATAGAATTGCACTCCGACCAAGGAAGAAACTTTGAAGCGGCTGTGTTCCAAGAGATGTGCCAGATACTTGGTATTCGGAAAACGCGAACGACAGCCCTGCATCCTCAATCAGATGGCATGGTAGAGCGATTCAACCGGACCCTGGAAGAGCACTTGCGGAAAGTAGTGGACAAGAATCAAGATGATTGGGAGGTACACATACCGCTTTTCCTTATGGGATATCGGTCCGCAGTGCATGAAACAACAGGTCAAACACCTGCCAGGATACTGTTTGGTAATGAACTTCGGTTGCCCAGCGATTTAAAATTTGGAATAACTGGTGATGCGAGAAGAATTGGGAAGGAAGCGTCTACTGTTCTCGAGGAAGTATTAAGAGAGATACATGCTCTTGTGAGGCAGCGAACTCAAATTATGAGTGACAAAATGAAGGCTAGGTATGACAAGGCGATGAACTCCGAAGGCTTCCAAAATGGAGATTTAGTGTTGCTGTACAATCCACAACGAAAGAGAGGTTTGTCCCCAAAGCTTCAATGCAATTAAGAAGGTCCATACAAGATAATCAAACGACTAAACGACGTAGTGTATCGAATACAAACTGTGGGGAGGCCGAGAAACAAGATGAAAGTGGTCCACCTAGAGAGGCTTGCTGCGTTTGGAACAGCGAATGTGTCTGATCGGGACGATCAGACTTAGGTGGAGGGCAGTGTGGCGAAAATGCGAAGCGAATGACAGATGAAAGAGAGGAGCCGATAACTGGCACGTTCTAGAGCGTAAACGAGGCGATTATCGTAAACGACGATTATCGTAAACGAAGCGATTATCGTAAACGAGGATTATCGTAAGCGAGAGGTTTATCGTAAGCGAGAGGTTTATCGTAAACGACGCGATTATTCCAGGGGTTTCGTTTTTAAGCAGCAAACAAGTATATAAGGACGACATTCGACTGCAAGAGCAATCAGTTGTGAATTAAACTCGTGGAGATTACATTACAGTAAAGTAATAAAAACAGTACATTGTGAAAGTTGTATACAAGTGATTGTAAATAGTAACGTAAATTGTAATTGAATTGTGAATTACCGAATAATTAAAAGGACATTAATTAAGGCTTTATAAATAAAGAGACTGCAAATTAAGTTGGTGATTTTATTTAACAATCCAGAGGTCGTACCCGAAAGATTAAGGAAATCATCGAGGTTAATCAGCAAGATCGTAACAATATAGTCGGTTTTGGTCCCTTAGACTAAGTTTACACACGAATATGTTTGTCGCTTTTTATCGTCAATTTCTCTTTTGCTGTCGCCAGCCGTGTTCACACGGAGAGACTCTGTCTGAGGAATTTTTTTGCATTACATTTCTTCCATTCTTAAAAAAAATTATGTTTCCATAGTTACCACATTCATTCGTATAAAATTTGAAACTGCTACAATGACTGTGAAATAAAAATGAAAGGGAATGTCAAAATCTACACAACCGAATAAGATAACAAAGCGTAACGACAGATATATTCGTGTGTAAACTCAGTCTTAAGGATTTTTTTTATTAAAGCGGAGTCACAGGCCGCCAATTCACAAAAAGGTTTCACTTACAAATATTGTGCAAGGCGAAACCGATGTTGGTCCGGCGCCGCGCTTAAAAAAAATAACCCTGAACTGGACGCATACCGGTTTCGCCTTGCACAGTATTTGTAAGTGAAACCTTTTTGTGAGCTGGCGGCTGCAAAAAAAAAAAACAGACTCTAAAATAAAGTTCATCAGCAAATTCAAACAAGACAATCCAAAAAAAAAAATTATTTGTGTAAATGAAAGGGTTATATGCATACTTTCAAAATGTACCAAAAAAGTGAAATTTTTCTCGATTTTCAAGACCTACCCTAGAGCTTTTTAGAAACCTCAGTGGGGGTAGAGCTGCATTAATCAAAAGTTTAATTCATTGGCTTTCGAATGAGACTAATTAGAGGTAATTCGGGCCCACCGTTTGCGCCCCAAACTCCTTCAAAGTGGAATACAATTCTAAAGATTTCCCGAAAAATCAGCCCTATGTCGAGTTTTTGTTTGACTTAAACTTGTCACAATCTTGCAAAGGGGTGCTGTCGTTCCCTATAAAATTTTCTTGATATCTGTATTTGCATAGCATACATTTCCTATAGTTAGCGAACATTCCAATTTTATTTATATTTGTTGGTGAAGCGTACCCAAATTTTTAATTATTTTATTTTGCACTACTTGGTAATACGTCAAATACAATAGGGGGATTATTAGGTATATAATTTATATCACAAGTTGAAGCATTTATATAAATAATATTTCCATCCGAAGTTATACCATAACCTTCATGTATGTGTCCAAAAACATGATACTTGGGCTTAACACGTTTTTGAACTGTAGATAATAATTCAACACATCCAGCGCGAACACCCGAGCAGCACAAATCTCCATGACCCACGGGTGGTGTATGCGTTATTAATATGTCAACACCGGTGGGAATGAGATTCCACATATTCAAGCATGCTGCTCCACGAGGCAGATTAAAAGCCCATTTACAAAATTCGGGTTGCCAAGGTGTACCATATATGCGGATACCCATTACATCAATTAATTGATCCTCAACGTAGGTACAATTCTGTAAAACCTCGCGAATGTTGGTTGTTTGTATAGCACTTTCTATGTCCTCTCGCGGATTTCCAAGCATAGGCATATTTTCGACACTAAAGCGTCCAGTGTGTTTCGTTCTGTTCACAAGACCAATAAATTACAATGTCGCTCAAAAATTCATGCACATTGGACATACCGGCTACTTGGGCTTTTCTCTAAAGAAGATTCTGTAAAAGTTTTGTCAAAACTTAGCTCATGGTTCCCCGCTATAACTATTTTGTGTTTGTGAGGCAAGGAACCGATCCATCGATCAAATTCAACAACTTCATCCAATTTACCACATTTCGTGAAATCTCCCGCGTGGATAAATATGTCTCCATCTGGTATATCAAACTTTAAGTGAGAAGTGAGCGAATGCGTATCACTCATACAAACGACTCGAACTTTGCTAGAGTCTTTCTGTTTAACTGCCCTATTCACTGATACTTTTATTACACGCTGTGTCTTTGAGATTTCCTTCCAAGCCTCCGTTGGATTATTTGTAAATGGGTGTACAGATATTGGATCTTCCATATTTTATTAATATGTCTCGTATATAACGAAATCCAAGTAGCGTTCTTAAAAAAATCAATGGGACCATTCTTCGCTAACCAATAGAATGCTCGATGTACAAAAATATCGGTATTTCGATATACCAATTTTCTTAATTTGCGTTACACCAATGCTCACAGAAATATTGTTACGATCTTGCTGATTAACCTCGATGATTTCCCAAATCCTTCGGGTACGATCTCTGGATTGTTAAATAAAATCGCCAACTTAATTTGCAGTCTCTTTATTTATAAAGAAATTAATTAATGTCCTTTTGATTACTCAGTAATTCACAATTCAATTACAATTTACTTTACTATTTACAATCACTTGTATATAACTTTCACAATGTACTGTTTATATTACTTCAATGTAATGTAATCACCAACGCTTTTACTTCACGACTGATTACTTTTGAGGTCGTGTGTCGTCCTTATATACTTGTTTGCTGCTTGAAAACGAACCGTGGAATAATCGCGTCGTTACGATAATCATTTCGTTACAATAATCGCGTTGTTACGATAATCGTCTTAATACGATAAGACGAACATGCCAGTTGTCGGCTCCTCTCTTTCATCTGTCATTCGCTTCGTATTTTCGCCACACTGCCCTCCACCTAAGTCTGATCGTTCGTGGTTACTTGATGACCTAAGTAATTCACCTCCTTCTTGAATAGAGAGCACTTCTTAGGGCTTAGTTTAAGACCAGCGCCAGCTATTCTCTGGTAAACTTCTTCCAAATTACTCAGATGTTCAGCGAAGCCTTTTTCCAACACGATGATGTCATCCAGATACACCAAACAAGTCTTCTAATGTAGTCATTTCAGCACATGGTCCATTAGTCTTTCAAACGTGGCAGGAGCGTTGCATAATCCAAATGGCATTACCATGAATTGCCATAGACCGTTGCCGATATTAAAGGCTGTCTTCTCTTTATCTTCTTCCCTCACCTCCACTTGCCAATACCCGCTCTTAAGATCGAGTGTTGAGAACCATTCTGTGCCAGTTAACGAGTCTAGTGTATCACCGATCCTGGGTAAAGGATAGCTGTCTTTCTTTGTGACATCATTACTCTCCGATAGTCCACGCAGAACCGCAAGTGGCCATCTTTCTTCTTCACGAGTACCACCGGAGAGCTCCATGGACGTGCCGATGGTTCGATAACATCGCTTTCGCTCATTTCCCTAAGTATTTGGCCAACAGCGTCACGTTTGGCTAGTGGAACGCCTCGAGGAGCTTGACGAATTGGTCTTGCGTCACCAGTATCAATGCAATGTTTCACTACGTTGTTCCTGCCTGGTTTGTTGCCATCCTTGTCGAATATGTTGGAGTATTTACGGATCATCTGGCTGGCCTTGTGCTTGTACTTGTCTTCCAACCCTTGCGTCCATGTATTGATATCTTCCTCCATCTCCTTGCTGCCAATAGAGTCGATTCCAGATGAAACATTGCTGTTAATAATGGCTTCTACCTCTTGACATTGCCCTAATACAGTTCCACTAGGAATTTTTCTGATGATCTGAAGTCATTTAATACTCTCACTGGGATGCGTCCATTCTTTTGTGTCTTAGCCAGGGATTTTCCAATAAGTAAGTCCAGTGTAGAATTTTGTGCTGCTTCGACAACCCACAATTTGTTTGTCCCACAATCTCCATTAATTTTCGCCCAAACAACTGCTTCTGACTTCGGTGGAATCAGTTCACTGCCTTCTAAGACCACTTGTTTGTTGCTGTATGTGAAATCATAGCCAATGTTTAGTGGTACCTCCATGTTCTTATACTCCATAATTTTGTTATTCAAGTCGATCTTGATACCTTCATTCATCAAGAAGTCTACTCCTATGATTACCTCATCTACGATCTGCGCGACTATAAAGCTATGTAACACCGTCACATTCCCGATTGTTACCTCACATGTTACTTCTCCCACTACTTGGGTATCCTCACCAGTCGCCGTTTTCAATATTGCTCCAGGTAATGGTCTCACTTCTTTAGCGATCAGGTCAGGTTCGAATGATGGAGTGTGATGCGCCCGTATCCACTGTTAATATTCGCGCTCGTCCATCCACATATCCACCAATAGTAATGTTGCTCGTTTTTCTGCCAATTTGCGAGACGGAGATTATGGGGCATTCAATTGCAGGAACCAGCATACGCCCTTTTAGACTGGCTCGTTTTAGTTTAACGACTAAGAAGTTGTTGGTTTATCCTCCTCAGCCTGGAACCTGGAATGCTGGAACCCGTTTTGCATTCGCGTGGGAAGTGACCAGGCTTTCCACATTTAAAGCATTTCCCAGCTTGATTCTTGACACCAGAACGATTCATTCCTTCTAACGACTTCAGAGTTCTCAATATTTCGGTCATCACATCTGCTGTTTCAACCTCCACTTTATTGACTTTGTATGCTGGTCTGCTTATGAGTGCCGCCGTTTCACGTGTTTGAGCATACGCCACTGTTTCAGCGAATGTTAACTTTAGATTAGCATATGTCTCTCGCTTGGTGTAAACGTCTTTTATGCCGCTGATGAATCTTTGTATTTTCACCCTTTCGAGATGCTCACCCGATGTGTCTCCAATGGCTAAATGAGCCAATCTCTCAATTTCCGAAGCATATTCCTGTAGAGATTCGTTCGGTTTTTGGTCGCGCTTTTCTAACTCCATCTGGTAAATTTGTCTTCTGTGTTCGCTACCATAGCGTCTTTCCAGGACTCGCATCAATCCGTCGTAATCATTTCTCTCATAATCAGGTACAGTTTGCAAAAGTTCTGCCGCAGGTCCTCCCAACGCAACGAATAGTGCAGCAGATTGTTCCTCCATGCTCCATTTATTTGTTTCAGCCGTCTTCTCAAACTGGAGCTTGAAGACTTGGAAGGGAATTTTTCCGTCAAAAGATGGTGTTTTTACCTTGGGAGCGTTCACTGAAGTGGTTGGACGATTTAACTGCAAATCCTGGAAACGAGCTGTGTTGACTTTGGCTTCAATTAACTCTTCTATTTTTTCTTGCCGACCGTGCAATTCGTTGACCTTGCTCTCAATTAGATCCTGTCTTTCCTTAAGTTCTGCATTGTCTTTCTCCAGATTTTGCTGTATTTGTGCGACGGTTCCTCCTAAGGACTTAGCTCTTGCAAAAGTTTTTATAATTATTAAATAAATCGCCTTACCGAAAGTAAAATAACTTGGCGGGCGTATCTTTTTGCAAAATAAATATCGCATTACCAATTGGTAAGATAGAGGATGGAAAAAAAGTGTGACAAATGCAAAGGTTCTATTCGTACAGAACTACAGAAAATTCGATGTGAAGGTGTGTGTGGTAAATATTACCATCTAACAACAAAATGCTGTGGTTTGGACCAATATAGTGTTAATACACTGGAGGAATGTGAGATGCTAAGGTTTATGTGTACAAATTGTTTGCAGTATATAAATAATGTTGATGACATTCTTAAAGACATGCAAATGGTGGTGAAGAAAAATGGACAACATCTAGCCGAATATAAGAGCGAATTTGATAGTGCATTGAAGAAACACGAGAGCGAAATTAAGCAAGTACTGAAAGCGGTGGAGGTAGCATTCTCTGAAAGAATAAAGGCAATGCAAAAAGCACAGGATACATGCGAAAAAAGTGTGAAAGAAGTAAACAAAATACGTGAAATAGCTGAATGTTTCAAGCGCAACAGTGAGCAAATATGTGATGAAATAAAAAAACAACAAAAATGACAATAAGAAAATGATAGAAACCATTAGCGAGGAAAATAAAAAAATGTGTACTGAAATTAAGAAAAATGTAAATACGGAAGCCAAGGTATCATATGCAGCTGTAAAAAAAACTGGAAAAGAAAACAAAACAAAAGAAGCGTTGCCAAATGTAAGAAAAGTACTTCCTATAATAATTAAACCGAGTAGTAAACAAGATGCTAAAATCACTAAAAATGACCTAAACTCGAAAGTGGATCCTAAAGATCTGCAAATAACGAACATAGTAGCTAGGCAAAGCGGAGTGGTAATTGTTGAAAGTGCAAATGTGCAAGAACACGAAAAAATTAAAAATGCCATTGTAAATAATATTGGGAATTATGAAGTAAAGATTCCTAAAAAAGTGAAACCGGAAATCATTGTAACTGGTATAAATTTTAAATATGAGGATGATGAACTTATCCAGAGGATTAGACGGCAAAATAATTGTGTAAACGAAACGGAGATAAAAATGGTGAAGCAATATGAAGTTAAAAAGGGCGACAAAATATTCTATAATGCGATTCTAGAAGTTGATATAGAAGCGTTCGCAAAGATACTAGCTGAAGAGAGGCTCAATGTTGGCTGGGATCGTTGTAGAATATTTGACGCAGTACAAGTTTGGTGTTGCTTTAAATGCAAGGGCTTTAATCATAAAGCGATTGATTGCAAAGAAAAAGAAGTATGCACTAAATGTTTAGGTGAGCATAAATATGCGGTATGCAATAAAGATGCTATAAATAAATGCATTAATTGTATGAGGACGAATAAGGAGCTAAATTTGGGACTAGATGAGAACCACGATTCCAGGGATAGAAACTGTCCTGTATATCAGCAGAAGCTAGCTGCAAAAAAAAAGGAAGATTGGGTACTAGCAACCAAGGGCGGAAGGTGCAAACAACAAACAAAGGTCGAAAAACTATACAAATAAAAGCACAAACGTGCATAACTTGAGGTGTATATATCTTAATATTAATAGTATAATTGCAAATAAAGCTGAATTAGAACGACTTATGGAAATAAAAAAACCACACATAGTATTATGCGCGTAAACATGCACAACGGATTTAATAATGGATTCCGAGCTAGATATTATGACCTACAAATTGATTCGATGCGATTCCCACAGCAGGCATACTGGTGGTGTCCTAATGTATATACATGAAAATTTACAATTTAACATAGTCTGCAATAAAGATTTTAATATGAAAATATGGTGCATTATTATAAAAATTAAAAAAATGCGCATTAAAATGGCAAATTGGTGTACTTTACCATTCACCAAGTAGCAGTGATGCTGAATTTATTACATATTTAAATGATATCATCACTGAGTACCTCAAGGAATCAATCAATAATATAATAATAGGAGATTTCAATATTAATATGAACATATTGTCAACATATTCTAACCAGCTAGCAAATACATTTGCCCAGATGGCTATGATACAGAGAATTACTTTTAATACTAGAATAACAGAGCACTCAACTACAAAAATTGATTTGTTATTCAGCAATAATGATGAAATTAAAATTGAACATTTAGGTGAATATAGAATCTCAGATCATGAGACTATCCATTTTGAAGTGCCTACAACAAAATATTGCAAAATGAGAGAATATTATAATGTCGTTTGTTGGGAGTATTACAGTGCAGAAAATCTACTAAACTTGTTCCGATCAATTGATCTGAGTTTGTTGCTTAGTGCTGAAGTAGAAAATAAAGTTCAAGTTGTGAACGATATACTAAACGAAGCCATGCAAAGACTAACATATGAGAAGAGAATTAGGAAGCAACTCAGGAACAAATGGTATGATCATGAGTTAACAGTACTTAATAAAAGGAAATTTGACCTCTATAATATTACAAGAACACGGGCTATTGGGATGATTATAATGCCATTAAAAAAATATATAAGAGAAAAATTAAATATAAAAAGAAGAAATTCATGGAAGATCGAGTCACAAGAAATAAAGGAGACATGAAACAGATGTGAAAGACACCGCGGAGTTGACAAATAATAAAAAAGATATTGCCAAAATAGTAATCAATGATCAATGTATTGAGACTGAATATGATATAGCCAATCTCCTAAACCAGTTTTTTGTACAAAGTATAGTTGAAATCATTGACAGCATTGAAAAAATACCTAATGCAACTGAATTCGACTCAATTAATGCAATTGAGACTTTTAAATTTATAAACATAGAGCTAGATGATATAATAAGGATCACTAAAGCGTTTAAAAATAAATATGGCGGGAAAAAGCTTCTGTCGGAAGGTGTGTTTAAAGATGCCATGACATACATTGCGCACTTGTATAAAGATATAATAAACGAGTCTCTAAATAGTGGCATTGTTCCTAGTTGTTGGAAAATATCCACAATAGTACCTGTGGAAAAAGTTAAAAATACAGTTAAACCAGAGGAGCTCCGTCCGATAAACACCTTACCTGTAGATGAAAAAATTATGGAAATTGTGGTGAAAAATCAACTGGTAGCTCACCTAGACAAACATAATGTGCTAATACCTGAACAATCAGGGTTCAGAAAGAGTCATTCATGCGAAACAGCACTGAACATGGTAATTGCAGAATGGAAGGTAGACATCGCTGAAAAAAAGTTGTGGTTTCCGTATTCTTGGATTTAAAACGGGCATTTGAAACTGTTGATAGAGGAGAACTGTTGAGCGTAATATTTAAACTTGGTATCCGTGGAACAGCCTTTGAATGGTTCCGAAGTTATTTGAGCGATAGGAAACAGAGGACGATTATTGGAAGTGCAGTTTCATCCGTCGTTGATGTAAGCATTGGATTACCACAAGGATCTGTGCTGGCCCCAATATTATTTACAATCTACATCAATGATATTAAGAAATGTTTGAGACATTGTAAAATACGGCTGTTTGCGGATGATGCATTGGTTACCATCAGTGAAACGAATGCATATGATGCAATGTTGAAAATGCAAGAAGATTTAGACTCGCTATATAGATGGCTATGCATCAGAAAGTTAAAATTAAATGTGCATAAAACAAAGTTTATGATAATTTGCAAAAACCGCAGCACTACGGGCAACAATCATCTAAGCAACATTGGTCTAAGGATAAAAAACGATGAACTTCAAAAAGTCGACAAAATTAAGTATTTAGGAGTATTAATTGATGAAAGCTTAACTTTTGGTGAACATATAAATTACTTAGAAAATAAAATTGCAAGAAAGATAGGCTTTATGTACAGAACATGTAAACACATTAGTCAGCGTCACAAATTATTAGTATATCGAGCAATTATTGAACCGCACTTTATGTACTGTCCTACAATCCTGCTATTGGCGAATGATACTTAAATAAAGAAACTACAAATACAGCAAAACAAGGCAATGAGATTAATTTTAAAATGTTCCCCAAGAACACCAAAAATTACTATGCTAAACTCGTTAAACTGGCTTAGTATAAAGCAATCAATAAGTTTCTTTACATTGAAATTCATACATAATGTAAAACTAGGAATGTTACCGAAGTACCTAAGTTATAGAATACAATTAAATAATGAGACTCACAACTATGCAACTAGAAGTTGTAATAATATAAGACTGCTTAGAGTAAGAACTGAATTTGCAAAGAAAACTTTAGAATATATAGGTTATAAAATGTATAATGAATTACCTACCGCAATAAAAGACTGTGAAAATATTGATAAGTTTAAAGAAAAACTATTTTTATATTGTAAAACACTAAATGTGCAATAAAATTTTTTTCGTAAACGATATTTTAATTAGGCCTTGAAGACCGTAAATAAATAAAGAGAAAAAAAAAGAAAAAAAAGGATGATATTTTCTCCCTCTGTTCAACCATTTGTGATGTAATGCTGTCATTCATTGCAGACATTTTGGCATCCAGCTTTTGTGATATGCTGGCATCGATTTGCGATATATTTTGTGAATTACGGGCATCCTGTGTATCCATCTTTTCTGATATCTTGGCATCCTGTGCATCCAATTTTTGTGAAATTGCAGCCAATAACATGTTCTCGCAGATGATCTAGGAGCCTTTTCTTGAATCTTACTTGATGGCTGCTCTAACTCCTTCGCAGAATCACTAGCCTCTTCCTTGTCAACATCCTTCAAGGATACATCTTCATCCTTGCGGCGGAATTCGTATTGGTTCAAGTCGATACCTTCGACTTCCATTGCTTCTCGCAGTCTCGATTGCAGCTCTGCCTTATTTCCTGTTGTAGACAATCCTCGCTTTGCCAACTCCTTCTTGAGAGGAGGTATCGTCAAATCTTGAATCTTCACCATTTTTCAATAATTATCCTTTGGAATTTATTTAGCAATCAAACTTCTGACACCAATTGTTACGATCTTGCTGAATAACCTCGATGATTTCCAAAATCTTTCGGGTACGACCTCTGGATTGTTAAATAAAATCGCCAACTTAATTTGCAGTTTCTTTATTTATAAAGAATTTAATTAATGTCCTTTTGATTACTCAGTAATTCACAATTCAATTACAATTTACTTTACTATTTACAATCACCTGTATACAACTTTCACAATGTACTGTTTATATTACTTCAATGTAATGTAATCTCCAACCGACTGATTACTTTTGAGGTCGTGTTTCGTCCTTATATACTTGTTTGCTGCTTGAAAACGAACCGTGGAATAATCGCGTCGTTTCGATAATCATTTCGTTACGATAATCGCGGTGTTACGATAATCTCGTCGTTACGATAATCGTCTCGTTACGATAATCGTCTCGTTACGATAATCGTCTCGTTTTACGCTCTAGAACATGCCAGTTGTCGGCTCCTCTCTTTCATCTGTCATTCGCTTCGCATTTTCGCCACACTGCCCTCCACCTAAGTCTGATCGTTCCGATCAGAGACATTCGCTGCTCCAAACGCAGCAAGCCTCTCCAGGTGGACCACTTTCATCTTGTTTCTCGGCCTCCCTACGGTTTGGATTCGATACACTACGTTGTTTAGTCGTTTGATTATCTTGTATGGACCTTCCCAAACGCATTGAAGTTTAGGGCACAAACCTCTCTTCCGTTGTGGGCTGCACAGCAACACTAAATCTCCAATTTGGAAGCCTTCAGAGTTTAGTTGCTATGCACTCCTTGCAGTTAGCGATCCACTCAGCGATCGATTGACCACAACCAACCCAATAGAACCGCTACTTGATCTTCTCCAGCGTTTTTGTAATACATAGGTGCCCTCCACTAGGACCATTATGGAATTCCTTAAGAACATCTCCTCTGTGGTAACCAAGCTTTGAGCCACAGTTAAATCGTTGTCCAATCCGACGTGACGTGATAATTGGGTAGAAATTTCATTCGGCGATTACAGCACGTCTGACCCAAATTGGTGCGCGAGCTACTTTAGCCGGCAATTCACACTGCACCCTTCGATCGACAAAACAAAAAGACAAGTGATAATTGGGTAGAAATTTCATTCGGTGATTACACCTCGTCTGACCCGAATTGGTGCGCGAGCTATTTTAGCCGGCAATTCACACTGCACCCTTCGATCGACAAAACAAAAAGACAAGTGTCCCTCAACCTGCGGCAGTTGCTAAATACCAGCGCGATGCTTGATTTCTTCGGGAAGAGGTTCACAGGGTTATTGGGAAGACGAAGCCTCAAAATCCACCGGCCCCGAAGGAATAAGCATGCTGATGTTAAAACATTTGGGTACAGCGAAAGTATACTACCTTACCAAGGTTCTCAATTTGTCTTTGACCACTCTGATCATTCACGAAATGTGTAAACTGAGTAGAGTAGTCCCGCTACTAAAGTCGGGGAAACTCGCAAACAAAGGAGAATCCTATCGGCCGATATCTCTCGTTTCTCCAGTAACGAAGAAATTTGAGGCCTTGTTGCTCCCGTCTCTCACACACCATCCAAGCCTAGCTACGCATAGCACCACAAAAGCACTTAACGCCATAAAAACTGAGATAGTTTAAAAACTGTCTTAGTCGCACTAAGCCTGTTGAAAGCGTTCGACATGGTCAATCACGGAGTGCTACTATCGGGCATTGAGGACTCCTCTCACTTATCATTACCGAGATAAAACTTCAAAGCTATGAAAAATTAAACAGAAAATTCGCAGGATGGTGTCCTCTCCCCGATGCTGTTTAATTTTTATATTTCGAGGCTCCTTCCAGTACCAGAGGGCGTCTTCATGATCTCATATGCCGATGACTATCGATATTAGCGTCTGGCCAGAATGTTGGTAACCTTTGGTCGAAAGTAAACTGCTATCTTGCTATCAAGTTACTGGGAGTCACATTTAACAGCTTGTACTAAAGTACGAAGCCGCAACAAAATCCTGTAGGCAACATACTAGGCAATTGATCATCCAGTAGTAAGCTATGCCGCTCCGATTTGGATGCCGAGGACTAGCGAGACGCAGTTGAAAAAGTTACAAGCACCGCCTTTCGTAGGAAACTTATTGATGGCGGCGGCGCACCACTTACACAATAAAACATCTATGCTTTGAGTTAAGGAGCATAATGTTGTGCTGTGTAATCAATATCTGCGATGATGCTACCGCAGAAATCACCCCAACTGACACATTAGGAAGGGAGTACTAGACTAATGTGAATCACTACAGGAATACCGAATAGAATCGCTGGACAGGACGGCATATCCCCTGTGGGTTAGAAATTCAAGAATTTACCCGCGGTAAGGCATGTCTGTCGTAAAAGACAACTAAAACCCAATAGCTCACACGGTAGTCGGGTCTTTATACCGGAACGACCCGGATTTTTATCCGGCCAAGGACTGTCACTCCCGCAATATCCTCGAAGTCCAATTCTTGGAATTTTTATTCGGTTACAGCAACAACAGCATACCAACACACTGTAAACACCATTCACCGAGAGTCCGTCAACACCTTTGTGAACTCTCTTTCAGTGAATAGTGTTCTCGGAATCCAAATAACACCCATTGCAGAACAAAAGCTCGAGCTGCCTCGAGAGACCCCTATAACACTGGCACAATTAAGGTCTTGGTATTGCAGCAGACTCAACGAATACGTGGCACTAACCAACTATTTGCATGCTCACACAACTAGTCGAAACAGCACGTTTCCTGTGTCTCCCGTTAGATGACCTCGATGTCTAAGACTGGACCTACCTGACCCTAGGTGGGGTTAGCGATCCGCTAGGACAACATGAAACGGTTTCACCTGAAAAAGCTTGCACCATCTGATTGGGATGGGAGTAAATAACATTGAGTAAATTCTTAACAATTAAGAAGCCGAAGAAGTTCGAAGTGATCGAACTCAAAGGATATGGGAAATCATCGAGCTTTATTACGAAAAATACTTTTGATCAGTCGCCGACTATCATTCAAAGCGATCAGACGTCTGTGTATCACAGTGTTCAATAGTGTATTAAGTACCGCTATTTTTCTTATTTCTTTGGACAACCGTTTGTTTACTTGTTTTGCACATTTAACACGTGTGCAGTAGTCATAGAATTTTCATAAAAAATTTAACAAAGTAATTTCCCAACCATGCCGTGGCCTCCGGATAGGCCACCAAATCGGTTTTCCGACTTGATGGTTTTCGACGATAATCCGAACAAAAAGAAAAAATCAAACGCCAAAAAAGTTAAATTTCCAGCACTAATCCCTAAAGCTACTCCAACCAGTAACCCTAGATTTATCCTGATTTCATCTGCTGATAGTAATATCAAACTCTCCCATTTAAGCCCATTCGCCATTAAAAAGTGCATTGAATCTATTTCATCTGAAGTAGAGTCGATATCACAGATTAGAGACGGGAACCTACTCATCTTGACACGTAATGCCCAAGTCGCGGATAAGTTCCTAAAAGCCAAATATTTCTCTAATTTACGCCCTATAAATGTAAAGCTACATGAAAGTTTGAACTCGGTTAAAGGTGTAATATACGCTCCCTGTCTAAAACACGTGCCCGAAGATGAAATCATTAAAGAGATGAAAAATCAAAACGTCACCGGTGTTTACAAATTTACTCTGGCCTCATGGTACTTACGTTCGATCTTTTCCGGCTCCCGGAAGCTGTGGATATCGCCTGGTATAAGGTGAAAGTACAGCCGTACGTTCCAAACCCAATGCGTTGCAAAAATTGCCAACGACTTGGGCATACACAAAAACGATGCAACAATGACACAGCTTGCAACAATTGAAATCTTCCTCCTCATTCCCCCGAAAAATGCACAGGACTTTCTGCGCCAGTTGCACCAGTGAGCATCCAGCATCAGACAGAAATTGCCCCCAATACTTACAAGCCAAGGAAATTCTAAAAATATTAACACTAGAAAAATGCAGCATTGCAGAAGCTCGCAAGAAAGAAAGACTAACCTTCCAACAACAAGCAGCTACATATGCGAACATCACCAAAGCCATTCCCTCCCAAACAACAAAATCCATACCCAATTCACAAAGTACACCTTCTATCGTAACAACCACTCAAAATAAAATACCCACCTCAACAATACCAAAGCATAATGAGAACAACAAAACTAACCTAACAAACACTCCTGAAAAAATCAACCCAAACACCACCGACTCAAATAACTCAACATCCTTTTCTACCCCAATTTCTATCAGTCCAGAGACCCACAGCTCGGACAGTTTAATAAATTCACCATCTACATTTGTATCCCCAATTTCCCAATTTACACAAAATTTACTAAAAACCAAAGACTACTACGTCAATCCTTCAGAGAACCTAGATGACTCTATGGACTCTTCTTAGGAAGATCCATAGAGCAAGCTTAGTTCCAAAAAAAAAAATAAAAAATTAAATTCTTAAGCACTATCTTTTTGTAAACTCGAATTCACAAAAATTATATAGTACTTTTCTTTCCTGCAATTAATTATGGACTTTAATATTCTCCAGTGGAATATGAAAGGCTTAATAAATAATTATTCAGAACTCTAAATGCTTTTTCAGCACCATAACCCCTACATTATCGCTATACAAGAAACCCACTGCAACATTAACTTACCCCTATACTCCCGAGAGGCTACCAAGGCTACTTTACTAACTGCCCTTCAAACACCCAATCAAAACAAGGCACTTCCATCCTAGTTAAGGACATAATACCTCATAAGCAAATAAATATTAACACTCAGCTTCAAGTGGCTGCAGTAGAGATTGAAACCAGTATAAAGGTCTTATCCATATACATACCTCCAAGTCAAACTTTCAATAGCACTGATCTAACAAACATTTTTATGTCAATTAACACTCCTATACGTTCTTTGGCTATAGTATAGAGCTGATAGCCCAGGCAGCTAGTGCTCAATCCTTTTTAACATGTTAATTTATTTAATTTGTTAATAAATAATAATAATAATAATAATAATACTTTTGATAGTACCACATCGCATCGCATCAGGATTATACATGGCGATATTGTGATTTACAGCTTATGATTTATTACGCACAGCATCATTATTAATGCCCAGATTTGCTGTATACATATTGTAATGGAAATCCCAAATACGAAGGAAAGACAAAAGGAGTAGCAGTGTGACGAGATTTCCAAATAAAAAGGTCAGACAAAAGAAACGGCAGTATGATGAAAATTACCCGTACCAAGGACAAACAAAAGGGTTGGCAATGTAAAGGCGATTCCCCGAAAAGGACATAAACTTAAGAAGCGGCAGTATGATGCAGATTACCCTTACCAAGGACAAACTTCCCCGTCGTTAAGGATAAACGGAGCGGCTGCAGCTACCGCAGGCAAACGAATAATCAGCCTATTCATCCTCAGGTATAAAAAGATCAGCAGCCGTTATCACAAGAAGAGACGAGTGGGAAGCGCAGTGGTGTTAACATTGCTGGGAGCTGTGTGAAGCAGATAATAATTGTGAAATAAGCCATTGGGTATAGTAAAGAATTGTATTTATTAAAGACTTAATAAACGTTGAGTTAACTCCTGACGGTTAAGAGGCCAAACGAACAAATCTTGGGAGTTTTATTTAGCAATCCAGTGATAGGACTCGAAGGATTTGGAAAATCATCGAGGGTAGTAACAAAAAAACGTTATATTTATAACCGGAAATTAAAATTAACATATATTTTAAATCGTGATTTTTTTATTCAAAAATATAAATCTTCAATACAGTACCACATGGATGTGCTTGGATTTTCTATACTATGTTCTTTTTGTACAAGTTTATAAAGCAAGATTGACAATTCTTCAAGCTTTTTCACTTGATTTTTATACGTTGAAATTAAATCAGTCCACTTTAAAAGTAGGTTTAGTACTTCAATATCCTTGGATAAAATCAATTGCTGAAAATAAGCATTCAGTAAAATATCGAAGCAACAAATGATTTTCATTTCCACTTTTATGTTACATCTCGTAGAGCAAGATGTAGACAGCTCCGTTAATAACTTATAAAAATATTCAAGCAGATAGAGTAGGCCAAATGAGCTAAAATCATTTCGTAAATGATCCATTAGTATCATCTGTTTGGATGGTTGGAAAACTGTGTTGGGACCAAATGACTTTAATACGATTGTTGTAAAACTTTTGTCTTCTAGAATATTAGGATAACTCTTCCCAAGCATGGAGAAAAACACTTTGGTAAATATGGATTCAGGTGCATTTGATAAGCGATTCATCAAGCTCGTCATTTTGAGAGAATTACTGTTCTTAGAGAGCAACAACAACAGCTTTTCTGATATTTCTTGTTCAGTAGTTCCATAGCTTTCAAATTGGCGAATGAAAAACTCAAAAAGTGTTCTGTTTATCAGTTGTGGTTCATATGATGTTTCCGCTATAGCGACTGTGTCATCCAAAAATGATTTGTCTTGATCAACTTGTATAAAGGTTTGAAATTGTTCTCCAAGACAAAGGTCCTTATATAGCTTTTCCTTTATTCTCGAATAACTTTCATTGCCTCTGTTATAATTATTATATTGATACTCTCTTTTTTCTGAACGATAAGGATTTTCTTTGTAAGAACAAATTGATTGTAAGTAATCTTCTTCATTTATTAGATCTCCTTCAATTCTCACACGACCTTCACTGTTATAAGTTCCTAGCAAATCTATCAAAAGCTCTTGAGACATTCGGTATGTTACCACCGATAAATTTTGACCCATCGCTATTATAATGTTATCCTCGAGAATCCAAATGCAGGAACAACTGAAGTACACTTTGAAAAACTGTTGTGCTTTAATAATTTTGAATTGAGTGTTGTAAAGTATTAACGAAGCACCTTCCTGATTACTATTCGCACCGTAAATCGCTACACAATTCCTAGCTACACCCAAAACCGACAATGGCGTATCTACTTTAAGCGTGGAAATAATAGATACAAAATTTCCTGGTGAGTTTTCTTCTTTTAAGTTTTCATCTAAATTAAGCAAAAACAGCCTCTGGTCTGACCCTGAAAAAATAAATAAAAATAAAAAAATTAAATTTAAATTTAATTACTTACAGATCGTTAATAGCATTGGTGTATTCTCTCCTTCAACTATTGCATATCCAGATAATGTAACAGTCATGTCTTTTCTTCTAATTTTCAAACTCTTCCGCTCGCCATCAGGTGTGAGAGGCATTATTATAAGCTCTGTTTCTTTATTATTCTCCCCTTGTACAAAAAAGGATAAAATTGGTATTCCATTGATCAAAAGATTTGCATTCACATCCTTCAGACAACCATATTTCAAATTAAGAGGATTTAATGAAGTTGAGACGACGGATGATTCCTTCGATGATGAAATGGCTTCTGAAAGCCAATCCCAACTGCCATCGCAATACAAAATTATTGTGTCGTTTTTACTAGGTACAATATCAACAACAAGTTTTTGCAACTGAATTAAAGAAAGATTGGTTAACTTCTAAATGACCATACTTATATACATTACTTTATATACCTTAATTTTTTTTATATTATTTATGTCCGTGGAAGATACATCCCAACAACGAATATATCGATTTCCGAAAACTCCCACATACCTTCTGCTGGAAGTATCAAAAACTACTTTAGATGACAGCTTTTCTTGGGTTGACCAACTGCAAATTTGTTGTTGAGTGGATATCTACAAGGAAGAAATGTTTTTTGGGATTTATAAAAAAAAGGGGCAAAAATTAAAGTTTTAAGCACATATTCAAGGAATGTCTATTCCATAGGGCTTAGCTTTAAGAATAATATGCTGTCAGTTTATTCAATAATCATATTGATTGATAATTTTTATAGTGAAAATTCTATTTGCATTCAATTAGAAACAATTTGCAATCAATTGAATAACTAGTATTTCATAACTGTTAATAAAACGTTGGCTAGCGATTCTATATATTTACGGATCGTATAAGCGCAGCTTATTTTTGGTAAGAAGCATGTTAATTTGGCACTTTAGTCATCATAAATCAAAAATTTTAAAATACATTCTCTAAGAAATATCATTTCCACAAGGTCATGTTGGATATTGTGAATTTGACGATTAAATGTAATCCCAAGTTCATTCAGTACACAACAATTGATTAAATTTTGATTTTTGTGCAAAACAAGGTAGTTAGGGATTACAATTACTACATTGCTTTCTCACTTATTTGCGTTGAGGGACTAAAACAAAAACTTGTTAGTTCGAATCCTCGCCTTTAACCTCAGACGCCCTCATGTGCATACGCATGCACATAAATTTATAATTTAATGTGCGCTAAGTAGCAGTTTTTGATATTTCATTTAAAAAAATTGAAGTGTATACACATCTGCACGTCGAAGGAAGCTGGGATAATATTATATGATGCAGTGCTTTATTTGCTTTTACAAGAGAAATATGATTATTGACTTATCGTTTCTTTTCTTATTTACCTTCACAACAATAACAATATTTCGACTAAGAGTTATTATAACGTTTCCCTTGTTACAATCTGGGGATGTACCTAGTAAATCTTTTGAGTCATTAATCCTTGACAAATAGAAAAATGATAAAAACTTTGTCATTATTAGCTAATAATTCCTGAATTGTTTATAATTAAAACCACGCTAAAGTTGGCTAAAGTTATGAAATATATAAGTTACAACAACCAACTGAGAATAAGTTATTACTTTCGTTAAATATTCCTTCAAAGTTATCGATTTTTGTTAGTTTTTTGTGTGCCAACATCGCACTACCACATACGAGTATGGTCTAGCTTCGCCTCAAAGTTCCGTTTTGACAGCCTTTTTCGAATTATGATTTTATATTGTGGCGAAAATGCGAAGCGACATACGACTGCAAGAGGATCTGTCAGCAATCAGTCGTGAATCAGTCGTGAATTAAACTCGTGGAGGTTACATTACATTGAAGTAATGAAAACAGTACATTGTGAAAGTTATATACAAGTGATTGCACATACAGCAGCAAACAAGTGAAGGCAGTGAACTGATTCCACCAAAGTCAGAAGCAGTTGTTTGGGCGAAAATTAATGGAGATTGTGGGACAAACAAATTGTGGGTTGTCGAAGCAGCACAAAATTTTACACCGGACGTACTTATTGGAAAAACCCTGGTTAAGACACAAAAGAATGGACGCATCCCAGTGAGAGTATTAAATGACTTCAGATCACCAGTAAAAATTCCTAGTGGAACTGTATAAGGGCAATGTCAAGAGGTAGAAGCCATCATTAACTGCAATGATTCATCTGGAATCGACTCTATTAGCAGCAAGGAGATGGAGGAAGATATAAATGTATGGAGGCAAGAGTTGGAAGACAAGTACAAGCACAAGGCCAGCCAAATGATCCGTAAATACTCCGGCATATTCGACAAGGATGGCAACAAACTAGGTAGGACCAAGGTAGTGAAACATTGCATTGATACTGGTGACGCAAGACCGATTCGTCAAGCTCCTCGAAGCGTTCTACTAGCCAAGCGTGACGCTGTTGGCCGAATAATCAAGGGAATGAGCGAAAGGGATGTTATCGAACCATTGGAAAATCCAGTTGCGGTTCTGCGTGGCCTATCGGAGATTAAATGATGTTACAAAGAAAGACAGCTATCCTTTGCTCAGGATCGATTAATGGATCATGTGCTCAAAGGACTACACTGGAAGACTTGTTTGGTGTATCTGGATGACATCATCGTATTGGGAAATAGCCTTGATGAACATCTGAGTAATTTGGAAGAAGTTTTCCAGAGAATAGCTGGCGCTGGTCTTAAACTAAGTCCTAAGAAGTGCTCTTTATTCAAGAAGGAGGTGAATTACTTAGGTCATCAAGTAACCACGAAGGGCGTTTGTACTGCGAAGGAAAAAATAGAAGCAGTGAAGGATTGGCCGAGACCCAGAAATTTGCATGAATTAAGAAGTTTCCTTGGGCTGCGTACTTACTATCGCCGCTTTGTTCCGAATTTCGCTAGCGTAGCTCATAGTCTCCATGAGCTCACAAGGAAAAATAGATCTTTCGAGTGGAAAACTGAACAGGATAAGGTTTTCCAAGCTTTAAAAGAACGACTATGCACTGCACCTATGCTAGCGTACCCGGTTCCAGGTGAAGCATTTATTCTGGACACAGATACTAATGGATATGGCGTAGGAGGTGTACTTTCGCAAGTGATGGATGGGCAGGAGAAGATAGTTGCCTATTATAGCCGGTCTATTGGGAAACCTGAGCGGAACTACTGCATAACTCGGAGAGAACTATTAGCGGTGGTGGATTGCATTAAACACTTCCGCAAATATTTTTATGGTCAACATTTCCGAGTTAGAACGGATTATGCAGCGCTGAAGTGGCTATTACAGTTCGAAAATCCCGAAGGGCAGCTTGCACGGTGGATTGAGAGACTGCAAAGTTATGACTTCACCATCGAGCACCGCAAGGGGAATACGCACGGAATGCTGACGCTATGTCCCGTCGACCATGTAGTTTGGAATGTAAGCATTGCTCAAAAGCCGAGGGGAAGGAAGACATAATAGACGTCCGGCTAATAACAGTTACATCAGCAGAAGAGTAAGGAAATGTCAGCAAGAAGATCCGGACTTGGAATTGGTAATGCACGGATTGGAGGTGTACAGACGGCCAAGTAAGGAACAAATGGCAGGGGAAAGTCCTATCGCGAAGGCATACTGGGCACAATGGAACAGTTTAGAGTTGATATCTGGCTGTTTGCATAGAGTATGGGAAAGTGAAGATGGCCAGTGCTCTCGAAAGCTTATAGTAGTTCCGAGGTTAAGACCTGGTTCTATTGGGCTGGCTGTCGTCAGTCAATCCCTGAGTGGATTGCTAATTGAATGGAGTGCATAGCAGCTAAAGGGCCAAAGTCACGAAGTCATGGGCAGATGAAGCGATATAACTCAGGAGCACCATTTGAACGGGTTGCCATGGATGTAGCCGGTCCATTCCCTCTGAGCAGACAAGGAAACAAATATGTTCTTGTGGTTATGGACTACTTTAGTAAATGGCCTGAGGTCTACCCAATTCCAAACTAGGAAGCGAAAACCGTTGCGGATGCATTCACTCACAATTGGGTTACCAGATACGGTGCGCCTATAGAATTGCACTCAGACCAAGGAAGAAACTTTGAATCGGCGGTGTTCCAGGAGATGTGCCAGATACTTGGTATTCGGAAAACAGGAACGACAGCCCTGCATCCCCAATCATATGACATGGTAGAGCGATTCAACCGGACCCTGGAAGAGCACTTGCGGAAAGTAGTGGGCAAGCATCAAGATGATTGGGAGGTACACATACCGCTTTTCCTGATGGGATATCGGTCCGCAGTGCATGAAACAACAGGTCAAACACCTGCCAGGATACTGTTTGGTAGTGAACTTCGGTTGCCCAGCGATTTAAAATTTGGAATAACTGGTGATGCGAGAAGAATTAGGAAGGAAGCGTCTACTATTCTCGAGGAAGAGTTAAGAGAGATACATGCTCTTGTGAGGCAGTGAACTCAAATTATGAGTGACAAAATGAAGGCTAGGTATGACAAGGCGATGAACTCCGAAGGCGTCCAAAATGGAGATTTGGTGTTGCTGTACAATCCACAACGAAAGAGAGGTTTGTCCCCAAAACTTCAATGCAATTGGGAAGGTCCATACAAGATAATCAAACGACTCAACGACATAGTGTATCGAATCCAAATCGTAGGGAGGCCGAGAAACAAGATGAAAGTGGTCTACCGAGAGAGGCTTGCTGCGTTTGGAACAGCGAATGTGTCTGATCGGGACGATCAGACTTAGGTGGAGGGCAGTGTGGCGAAAATGCGAAGCGAATGACAAATGAAAGAAAGGAGCCGACAACTGGCATGTTCTAGAGCGTAAACGAGACGATTAGCGTAAACGAGACGATTATCGTAACGACGCGATTATTCAAGGGTTTCGTTTTCAAGCAGCAAGCAAGTATAAAAGGGCGACACACGACTGCAAAAGCAATCAGTCGTGAAATAAACGCGTTGGTAATTACATCACAGTAAAGTAATAAAAACAGTACATTATGAAAGTTTTATACTAGTGATTGTAAATAGTAAAGTAAATTGTAAATTGAATTGTGAATTACTGAATAATAAAAGGACGTTAAATAAAGTCTTTATAAATAAATAGACTGCAAATTAAATTGGCGATTTTTATTTAACAATCCAGATATCGTACCCTAAGGATTTGGGAAATCATCGAGGTTAATCAGCAAGAGCGTAACACTATTATAATGGCTTTTAAAATTTAGAGGAGAGTAAGTACAACTATTCTATGTATTTCGTATAACATAATTATGTTGTTTGACAATTATATTTTTTTATTTTTGTTTATTATTGTGTGGCTTCCAATGGCAAGCACAGAGTTAGTTGTTAAACAACAAAAATTTTGAGAAACGTTAACGCTTTCTTTGTTTCATACCGTCGGTTTGTTTCGCTTTCTGCGGTCAGTATTTATCGAAACAGACCAATAATAAAAACACATATGTATCTCATTTCTCGCCATCTAAACCCGTCGAGGGTTGGAGTGGTCCTTCCCTTCATTTTTTCTTGAAATTTAGAATTTTTGCATCCTTTCTAATGGCATCTATTACGATTTATAAAATTTCGTTAATCGCAAATTGCAATCATACCAATAAAAAATTATATTTGTAGCTGTTATCAGCTGTTTGAAACTCTATTTAGAAAAGAGAAATGTTATTTCGAACAATACTTTTTTTTCTTTTCAAATAGAAATTAAAATCGCAAACGCTCAAAGGTCTATTGGCTACAGCGCTGATTATGGGATAATTAGTTGTATGTACTCATCTGTCAATCTGTAACGCTATGTAAAAGCACTATCTACCATAGCCTTTATATTATATTAGAACGATTGTAGGATTCCATATCGATGTTTCAGACATCGATATTCAATTTGCATGTCTATTCATTACCGGTACAAATGTCTGCAACTCAACCATGTGAAGATTTCCTGGAATTCCAGGTATGCTTGTTAACCGAAGTAATGAATGTTGTTATATGCTTTTTATTTTTCAAAGGAAAGTATTAAAAAGCTGCGCGCTGTGGATGATAATATAATATATACATTAAATACATCTTTGCCTACCGAATCATTTAAAGGTCAGGTCAATTGTGAGAAGGTCTGTACAAACTTATTTAACCAACTCAAAGAAGTCCATAAAAAACGTGAGAAAAAAATAAATGATTGCATACTAATTTCTGCAGAGTCTTTAAAACAATTACGTGAGTTAAGAGATAAGAGTCCCGATGATGTTGAAATCGATAAGAATTTTAAATCGGAACAACGGAAGGTTAGTATTAATTAGATTGTTGGATATTTTTAGCTCATGTTACAGGGTACCTCAATAGTTTAATTACCTACTAGATTAGTTTTTTCTATTATGGGTACATAGTGCGGAAAACATCTCTATGGTTCCATACTATGGGGAAAACGAATGATAAAGGGTGGACCGGAGACCTTTAGTTTTTGGGATATTTAAAGCAAAAGTTGCAAAAAAATATTTTTATGATCTTGCTGATTAAACCTCGAAGATTTCCCAAATCCTTCGGGTACGAGATCTGGATTGTTCAATGAATATCGCCAACTTAATTTGCAGTTTCTTTATTTATAACGAACAATTCAATTACAATTCACTTTACTATTTACAATCACTTGTATACAACTTTCACAATGTACTGCTTTTAATACTTTACTGTAATGTAATCACCAACGCGTTTACTTTACGACTGATTGCATTTGCAGTCGTGTGTCGCCCTTATATACTTGTCTGCTGTTTGAAAACGAAAGCCTGGAACAATCGAACCGTTACGATAACGAATGTTCTCGAATTTCGCTTTAGAGCATGCCAGCTATCAGCTTCTCTCTTTCATCTGGCATTAGCTTCGCATATGCGCCACACTGCCCTCCACCTACGTCTGATCGTCCCGATCAAACAAATTCGCTGTTCCAAACGCAACAAGCCTCTAAGTGGACCACTTTCATCTTGTTTCTTGGCCTCCCAACACTCTGGATTCGATACACTACGTCGTTTAGTCGTTTGATTATCTTGTATGGACCTTCCCAATTGGATTGAAGATTTGGGGACAAACCTCTTTCGTTGTGGATTGTACAGCAACGCCAAATCTCCATTTTGGAAACCTTCGGAGTTCATCGCCTTGTCATACCTAGCCTTCATTTTGTCACTCATAATTTGAGTTCGCTGCCCCACAAGAGCATGTATCTCTCTTAACTCTTCCTCGAGAATAGCAGACGCTTCCTTCCCAATTCTTCTCGCATCACCAGTTATTCCAAATTTTAAATCGCTGGGCAACCGAAGTTCACTACCAAACAGTATCCTCGCAGGTGTTTGATCTGTTGTTTCATGCACTGTGCACCGACATCCCATCAGAAAAAGCGGTATGTGTACATCCCAATCATCTTAATGCTTGTCCACTACTTTCCGCAAGTGCTCTTCAAGTGGTCCGGTTGAATTGTTCTGCCACGCCATCTGGTTGACGACAGCCAACCCAATAGAACCGCTGCTTGATCTTCTCTTAACTGCAAATCCCGGAAACGATCGTACCGATCAGACAAATTCGCTGTTCCAAACGCAACAAGCCTCTCTAGGTGGACCATTTTCATCTTGCTTACTGGTCTCCCAACATTCTGGATTCGATACACTGCGTCATTTAGCCGTTTGATTACCTTATATGGACCTTCCCAAACGCATTGGAGTTTTGAGGACAAACCCCTCTTCCGTTGTGGACTGCACAGCAACACCAAATCTCCACTTTGGAAGCCTTCAGAGTTCATCGCTTTGCCATGTTTGGCCTTCAATTTGTAATGGCTTCGTGATTTTGGCCCTTTAGTTGCACTGCACTCCTTGCAGTTAGCAATCCACTCGGCGATCGATTGACGATTGCTGCTTGATCTTCTCCAGCATTTTCTTAATGCCTAGATGCTCTCACTAGGACCATTGTGAAAGTCCTTAAGAATATCCGGAACTCTTAACCTCGGAACTACTATTAACCTTCTAGAGCACTCGCCATCTTCTCTTTCCCATACTCTATGCAAACAGTCAGATATCAATTCTAAACTGCTCCATTGGGCTCAGTATGCCTTAGCGATTGGACTTTTCGCTGCCATTTGTTCTTTACTTGGCCGTCTGTTCACCTCCAATCCGTGCATTACCAATTCCAAGTGTGTGTCTTCTTGCTGACATTTTCTTAAGTGGCTTGCCTCCCACTTTTATGCTCTTGTAATTGTCACTCGCCGGACGTCTATTATGCCCTCAGCTTTTGAGCATCGTTTTCGTCGTCTTTCCTGGCTATTGGAGCCCGACTTGCATTCGCGTGCCTAGTGACCTGCTTTTCCACAACTGAAGCACTTCCCAACCTTGTTCTTGACACCAGAACGATTCATTCCTTCTATCAACTTCAGAGTTTTCAATATTTCAGTCCTCACATCTGGTGTTTCTCCCTCCGAACGCTTTACTTTGTAGACTGGCTTACATAACAGTGCCGCTGCTTCACGTGTCTGAGCATACGCAACAGTTTCAGCGAATGTTAAGTTCGGATTCGCATAAGTCTCTCGCTTGGTGTACACGTCTTTAATTCCGCTGATGAACCTCTGGATTTTTACTCTTTCGAGATGCTCACGCGATGTGTTCCCAATGGCTAAATGAGCCAATCTCTCGATTTCAAAATTATATTCCTGCAGAGATTCATTGCGTTTTTGGTCACGCTGTTTCAGCTCCATTTGGTAATTTTGCCTCCTGTGTTCGCTACCATAGCGTCTTTCCGGGGCTTGCATTTCTGTGTCATACTTATCCCTCTCATATTCGGGAATAGTCAGCAAAATTTCCGCTGCAGGTCCCTTCAACGCAACAAATTACGCAGCGGATTTTTCCTCGATGGCCCAATTATTTAACTCAGCCGCCTTCTCGAACTGGAGCTTGAAGATCTGGAATGGAGCTGTGTCGTCAAAGGATGATGCTTCTACCCACGGGCCGTTCATCGATCTGGCTGGACGATGCAACTGCAAATCTCGGACACGTCGCTCAAGCTCGTTGATTTTGGTCTTAATTAGCTCCTCTATTTTGTCTTGTCGCTCCTCGATTTGATCCTGTCTTTCCTTAAGTTCCGCATTGTCTTTCACAAGATTTTGCTGTATTTGTGCGATTGTTCCATCTAATCCATCAAACTTTTGTGACAGCTTAGCATCATGTGCATCCATCTTTTCTGATGTGCTGGCATTAATTGCAGATATATTTTGTGAATTACGGGCATCCTGTGCATCCATCTTTTCTGATATGCTCGCGTTCATTACAGACATATTTTGTGAATTACGGGCATCCTGTGCATCCAACTTTTGTGACATGTTGTCATGTGTGAAATTGCAGTCAACAACATGTTCATGTCCATACCGGTAGATGAGCCAGGAGCATTTTCTTGAATCTTACTTGATGGCTACTCCAACCCCTTCGCAGAATCACTAGCCTATTCCTTGTCAACATCCTTCAAGGATACATCTTCATCCTCGCGGCGGAATTTGTATTGGTTCAAGTCGATACCGTCGACTTCCACTGCTTCTCGCAGTCGCCTTTGCAGCTCTGCCTTATTTCCCGTTGTAGATAATCCTCGCTTTGCCAACTCCTTCTTGAGAAGAGGTATCGTCAAATCCTGAATCTTCACCATTTTTCTATTATTATCCTTAGGGATTTATTTAACAATCCTACTTCTGACACCAATTGTTATGATCTTGCTGAATCAACCTCGATGATTTCCCAAATCCTTCGGGTACGATCTCTGGATTGTTAAATAAAAATCGCCAACTTAATTTGCAGTTTATTTATAAAGAATTTATTTAATGTCCTTTTATTATTCAGTAATTCACAATTCAATTACAATTCACTTTACTATTTACAATTGTATACAACTTTCACTATGTACTGTTTTTATTACTTTACTGTAATGTTGTTGTTGTTGTTGTTGTAACCGCAGAAAGTTCCCCAAATGAGGATCCCAGGAATATTGCGGGAGTGACAGCCCTTGGCCGGATAAAAATCCGGGTCGTTCCGGTATAAAGACCCGACTGTCGCGGGAACTCTTGGATTTTAGTCGCCTCTTACGACAGGCATGCCTTACCACGGGTAAATTCTTGAACCCCTAACCCGCAGGGGGTTTTACTGTAATGTAATCTCCAACGCTTTTACTTCACGACTGATTCCTTACTGACTGACTCTGCAGTCGTGTGTCGCCCTTATATACAACCCCGTTGCTCGCAATCAACCGCCTAGAATAATCTAATCTTTCTTTTTACGATAACGTCTAGTTTTACGCTCTAGAAAATGCCCGTTGTCGGCTCCTCTCTTTCATCTGACATTCCCTTCACATTTTCGCCACAATATACTGTTACGATCTGCTGAATCAACCTCGATGATTTCCCAAATCCTTCGCGTACGATCTCTGGATTGTTAAATAAAAATCGCCAACTTAATTTGCAGTCTCTTTATTTATAAAGACTTATTTAATGTAATCTAATTATTCCGTAATTCACAATTAAATTACAATTCACTTTACTATTTACAATCACTTGTATACAACTTTCACAATGTACTGTTTTTATTACTTCAATGTAATGTAATCTCCAACGCGTTTACTTCACGACTGATTGCTTTTGCAGTCGTGTGTCGCCCTTATATACTTGTTTGCTGCTTGAAAACGAAGCCCTGGAATAATCGCGTTCTTACAATAATCGTCTCGTTACGATGCTCGTCTCGTTTTACGCTCTGGAACATGCCAGTAGTCGGCTCCTCTCTTTCATCTGTTATTCGCTTCGCATTTTCGCCACAATTCTATAAGTACAGCTGATGTTAGAAGGCCAAAATCCTGAACACTTCGTCAAATACTTTTTAAACGCAGTGTAGTATTTTTCTAAGTTGTCAATTTTTTGTACTTGTATATAGCCTACTTCTTTCTACTTAAAAATTCACAGTCTAGTTTATTCTATATTACAATTTGACAAACAAGACAAATAATAACATTTAATACTTAATATGCTTATTAAAATTATTTTATTCCAGCTTCGACTTTTACAATCCGAAATAAATGTGGAAGACATTGTGAATGAGCGTTCCTTAAAAGCATTCAAAGAACGATGCCGAACATACCTGCGCTCTGGAGCCTCATGATTGTTTGCTTATAAAATTTTTATACTTCAAATTTTCAAATAAATAAACAAATATTTTTCTATTTTCATTAGTGTAGTAGTAATTTATAAATCTGGTAATCTTCGGAATAGGTGCATAATTTGGTATGTTTTTGAGATTGCCTTCATAACTGTATTTCATTTTCATTGGTTACAACATACATACATATGTACATCTCAACAACTCCCACGACAGCCGGTTCTACGCACCGGAGTTGACCCGGATTTTATCCGGCCAAGGACTGTCACCCTTTCGGCGACCTAACCCCGTTTAGGTCATCAGGTAATTTTAGTTTTAGTGCATCAACGGAGCAACATCTCGCAGCAGACCTGCTCCAAATCCTTCTCATCAGGGCTGGTGTAGAAACCAATCCTGGTCCGAAGGATTATTTCTGCTGCGTGTGCCAAAGACGACTCCACCATTCCTTCACCTCGGTTAGATGCAACCAGTACAATGGTTGGAGTCATCTTAAGACCTGTTCAGGACTTAAGACTCATAGGGAGTGGACCACGAGTTACGTGGCCCCATGCCGCCAGCGCCCAGCTGCGCCTCTGGTCCATAGGGCAGTGCCTTCTGCACACTTACCCACTTTGGGTAACTCCCCCCAGGCCTCCACGGCCCACCGCAGCTCCCCGCAGCATGACTCCCAATCATATGCCCCCAACCCTCCCCCACCCACATCCAGCTACACATCCCGTGCGGGGGGCTAATCAGCAGCTCTTAGTACCTCGCACAGTGTGTTCCGTGTGTCAGACCATAGTACGGCGGAACGTGACATCAGTCAAATGCAATTCTTGCACTGGCTGGTGCCACTTTCGGTCGTGCTCTGGTCTGCGCACCACTCGTGGGTGGAGTAGTGCATTCGATGCCCCATGCTGTAGGAGTCAGCCCCCGCCTGTAAACACTACGCAGCCGCCAACTACCACCAATGTGCGGCAACTACCACAGCGGGTTACACAGCTGCAACAGACAAGATCCACGCACAACTCCACCTGTGTTACGAACGTTCCCCCGAGACACTTTAGACTCGTACAATTTAACTGCAACGGACTCCAAGAAAAGATCGACGAGATAATTGACTTCATGAGCCGGGAACGCCTGCCAATAGCCGCGATCCAGGACACAAAATTGAGCGCCCGCTCAGATCTTCTGAGCCGGACTGGCTATAATATTATAAGGAAAGATCGCGAACGAGATCATGGTGGAGGCTTGGCCTTCATTTTACACAACACCGTGCAGTATCGTCTTATCGACGACGACATCGACCGCAGGGATACTACCCTAGAATGTCAGGGCATAGCTATCCGGTCAGGCGGTGTCGAGCTCGAAATATTTAATATATACATTCCTCCCGTTACAAGTTGCCCAGTTCGATACCGTCCTGGTATAGGTGCGCTACTCAGAGGCGAAAACCGTTGGGTTTTGGGCGACTTTAACGCGCACCACGATCTTTGGCATTCCTGCCTGTCAAATGATCGTCGAGGAATGGAGCTGGCGGAACAGATAGACGATTCGACATTCTGCACAATGAATGACGAAGCCCCCACCAGGATTGTGGGCAACTGCCATAGCTCGCCTGACATCACAATAGCTAGCGCTGGTCTCATAAATTGCATAGATTGGCGACCTATGCTTACGCTCGCATCGGACCATTTGCCCATAGTCATCTTGATTGACAGGCCTCCCGACTTCGTTTCCGTGGACCACCGGACATTTGTTTACTTTAATAAAGCTAACTGGCCCGGCTTCACGGAATTTTCTGAGAACGCCTTCAGTGCTCTCTCCACTCCCACCAACGTCCTCCCTGCAGAAAAGACTCCGCAAAATTGTCATGTCTGCTGCCGCCCGCTTCATACCTGCAGGTCGAATCACGGAAATCCGCCCTAATTTCCCCACCGAAGTGGTGGTTTTAGCGACAAGGCGCGACACATTACGCCTGACCGATCCCGGCGATCCCCGAATCAGGGAACTCAACGCCGAGATTCGGAACAAGGTAAATATCCATAAGCGGAACAAATTGGAGGAGCACTTAAGATCCTGCAATCTCCCCTCTGGGGTGACCAAGCTCTGGGCTACTGTCAAATCGTTGTCAAATCCGACGAGTCGTGATGATCGGGTGGAAATTTCATTCGGTGATCACGCCTCGTCGGACCCGAAGAGGTGCGCGAGCTATTTTAGCCGGCTTTTTACACTGCACCCTTCGGTCGACAAAACGAAACGGCGAATAACCCGCCGTCTGCGCAAATTGCCGAGCACCAGCGCGACGCTTGATTTCTCCAGGGAGGATGTTCAGGGGGTTATCGGGAAGGCGAAGGGAATAAGTATGCTGATGCTAAAACATTTGGGCCCAGCGGGAGCAGAATATCTCACCAAGCTTCTCAAGCTGTCCCTGACCACCCTAACTATACCCGACGTGTGGAAACTGGGTAGAGTGGTCCCGCTACTAAAGCCGGGGAAACCCGAAAATAAAGGAGAGTCATATCGTCCGATATCCCTCCTTTCCCCAGTAGCGAAGACAATTGAGGCCTTGCTGCTCCCATCCATCGCACACCATCTGAACCCAGCTACACATCAGCACGGCTCCGAAAAGTGCACAGCACCACAACTGCACTTAACGCCATAAACACCCAGATAATTCATGGCCTCAACCAAAATCGACCCTGTGCGCGAACTGTCCTAGTAGCACTGGACCTGTCGAATGCTTTCGACACAGTAAATCATTCAGTGCTACTATCGGACATTGAGGATTCCTCATTACCGCCTAGGTTGAAGAGGTGGACCATGAAGTACCTGAGTGGTCTACGATCATCGGTTGAGTTTCGAGGTCAAACATCTAAGTTTCGGAAAATTAAACAAGGGGTTCCGCAGGGTGTCCTTCCCCAATGCTGTTTAATTTTTACATCTCGAAGCTCCCTCCACCACCTGAGGGCGTCTCGCTGATCTCGTACGCCGATGACTGTTCGATTTTGGCGTCTGGCCAGGATATTGATAGCCTTTGTTCTTCAGTAAACAGCTACCTCGCCGACCTTTCCAACTTCTTCGCTGCACGACATCTACATCTACAACATGCGAAATCCTCTGCCACCCTTTTCACCAGCTGAATGTGGTGATGTGAAGGTCGATAGGGTAAAAATTTCGACCACGAACAACCCAAAGTTACTGGGAGTAACATTCGATAGCCTGCACTCCGCATACGACTGCAATTGCCACCAAAGTACAGAGCCGCAACAAAATCCTCAAATCGCTAGCCGGTAGCACCTGGGGGAAAGACAAAGAAACGTTGCTGGCAACGTACAAGGCAATTGGCCGGCCGGTCGTAAACTATGCTGCGCCGATTTGGACGCCGGGGACTAGCACGACGCAGCTGAAGAAGCTACAGACCTGCCAGAACACCGCCCTTCGGACCGCGACGGGAAACCTGATGGCGCCGGAGCACCACTTACACAGTGAAGTATGCTCCCAGTTAAGGAACATAATGTTATGCTGTGTAAGCAGTACCTGCTGGGATGCTACCGCATGGATCATCCCAACAGGCACCTGCTGGAAGCTGAACCACCACATAGGCGACGACATACAGCAATACAGACAAGACCCGCTGGACAGGACGGCGTACAGACAGGCCATCAACACCATTCACCGAGAGTCCGTCAACACCTTCTTGAACTCTCTTCCAGTGTATGGTGTTCTCGAAGTCAAACCACCACCCATCGCAGAACAAGAGCTCGAGTTGCCTCGTGAGACCCGCGTAACCCTGGCACAATTAAGATCTGGATATTGTAGTAGGTTTAACTCCTACCTATCCAGACTCGACCCTGACATATCTAACACATGTCCCGCATGCAAAGAATCCCCGCACGACACTAGCCACCTCTTTGCATGCCCACTTAACCCGACTCATCTAACACCCCTCTCCCTTTGGTTCGACCCCGTCGAAACAGCACGTTTCCTGGGCCTCCCGTTAGATGACCTCGATGACTAAAACTAAACTTGCCTGACCCTAAACGGGACTGGGCTTGCCGCTACAACAACAACAACAACAACAACATGTATATCTCAACGCATAGACCAATTCAATTAAGTTATGCTAGTGCCGATTAAGTGGACGAGAGAGTTATTTGAATTGAGAGCATCAATCAGCTCATAAAAGTAAACTGAAACCTAACTCTTTTAGTAAATCGAAGGGACGAGGTGGGATATTAGATTATCAGCAGTGAAGAATCACTGGAAATTTTCCTGGATGCTCACTTTGCTTTCAATCACATCTATACGGGAATCTCTACAGAGGAATGAGAATTGATGACATGCTAGGAAGTCCTCCATTATAAGGACATAACTGTAGGTGTGAAAAGGCGGCTAATCAGCCTTATTTTGAATTTTATCTCGATTCGAAATTTTTTCCGTTCGACAGATTTGGTATTCCTCGGTCCGTCCCGATCAGATATATTTACTGTTCCAAAAGCTGCAAGCCTTTCTAGGTGGACCTCTTTCATCCTGTTTCTAGTTCTTCTAAAGATCTGGAGACCTTCCCGATTGTATTTAAGTTTTGGGGATAAACCTTTCTTCCGTTGTGGATTATATAGCTACACCAAATCTCCATTTACCTTTACTATCTCACAAGAGCATGTAATCTAACTCAACTCTTGCTCTAGAATGATAGACGATTTCTTCCCAATTCTTCGTGCATCACCATTTTCTCCAAATTTTAAATCACTAGGCAACCGAAATTCACTACCAAAGAGTATCCCAATCATCATGATAATTGCTTACGACCCTCCTCAAGTGCTCTTCCAGGGTTCGATTGAATCGTTTTATTATGCTGTATGACTACGGTGTAGGGCCGTAGTTCGATTTTTCGAATACCTAGTATCAGGCACATTTCTTGAAGTACCGTTGACTCGAAATTCCTTCCTTGGTCAGAGAGCAGCTCTATAGATGCATCGTATCTTCTCATATAGTATATTGCTTCATCTGTCCATGACTTCTGAATTTCGGTCCTTTAGCTGCAGTGCCCTCTTTGCAGTTAGCAATCCATTCCGCAACCAATTGACGGTAACCAACCCAATAGAAGTGCTGCTTGATTTTATCCAAAGTTTTCGTAATTTCCAGGATGACCATTTTTCAATTCTTATTCTTCGGAATTTATTTAATAATCCCACTTCTGACATCATCATCGTAAATATAATTCGCTAAATGAACCTCGATGATTTCCCAAATCCTTCAAGTACGATCACTGGATAGTTAAATAAAAGTGTTGTTGGGCTTCGGTAAATATTGCGGGAGGGACAGAGAGAGATTTTCGACGGTCAAATTCAGGACAGTTGTGACAATAAGGTTTGAGTTTACTTGATTCGAAATGGGTATATCTTCGATTACATAATGATCATTATTTAGAACTTTGGCAATTCGTTAGGGACCACGGTATTTAAGTTCCAGTTTTCGCGATTCACCGGTAACGGCTATTTCGTTTTAGATTAATATGAGATCATCTTCGTGATAAATACGTGTCGAACCATCTTTTCCATTTTTCTCGCTCGCGATTCATATTTTGGGACCCACTAGCACATTTTTTGCCTATCGGAATATTTTCGATATTTTCGTCTATATCATCGTGAATAGCGGCGACTAAATGATTATGTACGAGTTCATTGGACCATATCCAGATTTTTTTTCCTATGTGAGTTGATAGTGAACTGCCAAATTCGTAGAATTCCGTCCCAATCCTTCGGGCTATCGACAGAGGTACGTAAGTAATTAAGTATCGTTTGATTAGCGCCCTCGACTTGTCCATTGGACCTTGGAGTGGGTACGGTGGTTTTAATGTGTTTTATTCCATTTTGATCATAGTAAATACTCTCGAGGTGTAATCGGTTCCACCGTCGGAAATTATTTTGGTTGGTAACCCGAAGTAGCTAGTCATACCGTTTAGTGCGTTTATAACTTGAATTGTACGAGTATCGCGAACTTTTTTGACGATTAGATGTTTCGAAAATGAATCGGAAAGTGCCAATATATAACAACTTCCCTTCTTGCTGCGTATGAACGGACCGAGGTGGTCAATGTGAACCCCACGGAAGGGTATCGGTTCTACTGGATCATAATGCATCGTACCTTCTGTTTTGGAACCAAAACGATTTACGAATTCTATCGATAATTTTCTCGAGTGCATGATGACCCATCTTGTCGTGGCGTAATTGTGCGATACGCTAATGCACGGCCTTGAGAGCTACAAATTTTAGTCCATCTTCTTCTGACCGATACAGACGATAATTGTGGATGCGGAAATACCTCCTTATTTCAGGTTCACGTATTGATTTTACAGTACCTTGAAAAATATTTATTATTTCACTAAGCTTCTCGTTCTGAATTTGCATTACGGTTTGGTCGTAAAGTGCTAATAATGGCGCGCTTGCCGGTAAATCAATAATTCGGTTAAATGCTGTCTGTTGAATATCAGTCCAGCGGAACAACTTAAGCTCAGTCTTCCGTAAGAGGGTCGTCAAAGGTTTCATTATATGGGAATATTCAGGAACGAACTTTCTGAAATATCCCGTCAACCAAAAGAATTTTCTGAATTCGGTGATGTTGGTTGGAACTTAGAAGTTCTTAATATTGGATATTTTACGGTTTCTAGGTGTTATAACGTTCTCAGTTATGACGTGTCCGAGCTACTCGATTTTTGTTTCTAGGAATTTACACTTATCCAATCCTAAGGTCAATCCGCTAGCTTGAAGAATATCTATAAATTTTTAGAGACGTTGTATGCCTTCTTCAATGGTACGGCTTGGTCTAATAATGTCATCAAGATACGCCAAAACTTCACCTGGATTTATCTTAGCTGAAAATCTGTTCATAACTGCGTTAGTGTCCTTTGTTAGTGACGAACATCGAAGAAAGCTGCCAGTAACCGTTGAGTAACCGTTGATCCGGAATATGTGACTGGTTTGTATACACCGGACATGTTGTATAGTTCAGAACATTTGTACCAATAGCACTCGAATGCATGACCGGATGCACATTATTGACGTTTGTATATACCGAAATTGAATACGAAAAATGTATTTGTTGACACTTCCGCCTGCGTGAATGGTACCTGAGGCGGTGACACTATCGATTGCACAGTATGAACGTTTCGGGAGACCTTTAGACTTGTATCTAATTTTGAAGGAGTGAACTTTTGATTAAAGAAATTTTACCCCTACTGGGGTTTCTAAAAAGCTCTGGGTAAGGTCTTGAAAATCGAGAAACTTTTCACTTTTTGGTACATTTCGCCCTAAAAAGGCGATTATTTATGAAAATAAGTATATTAGTATAATATATATAATTAGTATATTTCTTTCGATACTTAAAACATGAAAAAGAACAAATTAAAAAATTGGTAAAAATTTCAAAAAATTACACCAGCAAAAATAACTTTTTTTTTAGTACTTGAAAGTATACATATAACCCAGTGGTCATTTACATTTAGACCAATATTTTTTGGATTGTCTCAATTAAAGTTGCTGATAAACTTTATTATACAGCTCATGTTCTTCTATTTTTGTGGAACCGCCAACTCACAAAAGTGTTTCAGTTACAAATACTGTCCAAGGTGAATACGGTGTTGGTACGGTTCAGGGTTATTTTTTTTAAAGCGCGGAACCCCTTTTGTATATTGGCGGCCTGCGGGAGCACTTTAATAACAAAAATCCAACACCGACTGAATACTATATCTACAGGGAGTATTGAAATAAGGAGCATTTCACCATTAATTTTGGTTTAGTGGGTTATATTGCTTTTATTTTGCTCTCCTTTGCTTCGTAATTTAACAGTTTTTATTCAATGAATGTATAAAATATAATATTAAGCTTTAAAGCATAAAATTTGATGAAAATAATCGAATAAATCACAAACTTTTAATTTACATATATATAAAATTTAATAAATGAAGTGCATATGAGTAGAAAAGTATCGACAGATGTTGTTTTACCTGCATCAAAAAGCCAAAAAAAATCGCGCAAATGTATCGGAAGTCATAAAATTTACATTTTTTAAACCTCTGTCCCTACTTTATAAATGAACAACAAATAAAAATTTGATTATTTAATGATAGTTTGTTTTATTATGCTCCCTATCCAACATAATTTTTTTAAATTAAATGCTTTTAATAAGATAAAATTTGTGAAAGAAGTGAAATATATATATATGAAAATATACTAATTTTGTTAAAAAGTGAGTGAAAATGAGATACAATTCTAAAGCCAACCCAACGTTTCTGCTTCATGGTAACGCTTGTACATCAACTATAGGTGATATATGTACATAGCGATATGAATTTTCTAGTTACTGCAATCTCATTTTGCTTTTGTGTCATTTCGCGAATCTTCTGCTCAAGTTCTGCCACTCGCCGTAGCAACACTGAACTTGCACTTTCATAGTGTTCTTCACTTATTTTAATATTTTAAAAATTTATATTAATAAATAAGCAATTAAAAGAATATTAAATTTTATATATATACGCCGATTGTTTAATAAATAAATATTCAAAAATATAAATCCATAAAAAATCTACTCTTGTCGTTTTGTCACTATTGCTTCCTGCAGTATTTGAAACTGCGACTTAGTAGCAAAAGCGAATATCGCGGCACGCTTTACCAGAGAACTTATAATAACGAGAAGGTGCAAATTCATGGCACTACCGAATCAATTCCTGAAAAATTGCGGGTAAGGAATTCACCTCGCGTAAAATAACAGCGAGCGAAAAAAATAACATTTATTAACAGAAATGGTCAATTGTTTTCTGTTATGAACATGCATTTCTGCTATGAACAGAATTTTGTTTTACTAGCAGAACCTGCACTTTCTAGTATCTGCATATTAATTACATGATATTGATATGTCAGATAAAAAGTTTTATCTATTTAGTTTTAAAAGGTTTATATTTAATAACAAATTGAAAGAAATGCTTTAATAATCTAAAAATTTTATTTAAAAAATTTTATCATTATCATATCATATATGATATGATATAGAAGGAAAAATACAAGCTAGCACATATATTAGTTTTTTGCACATTTCTCTGTATGTTTAAAAGAAAAAATATGTGCCGTCTACTAAAAGTAGATTAAAGAATTATTTTGAATTATAATATGATATTCAATGAATAAATTATAATTTTTATAATTACACAAAAAATATAAAATAAATAAAATAAAAAGTCAAAACATAATTATTTTGAATTATAATATGATATTCAATGAATAAATGATAATTTTTATAATTACACAAAAAATATAAAATAAATAAAATAAAAATTCAAAACATAATTATTTTGAATTATAATATGATATTCAATGAATAAATGATAATTTTTATAATTACACAAAAAATATAAAATAAATAAAATAAAAATTCAAAACATAATTATTTTGAATTATAATATGATATTCAATGAATAAATGATAATTTTTATAATTACACAAAAAATATAAAATAAATACAATAAAAATTCAAAACATAATTATTTTGAATTATAATATGATATTCAATGAATAAATGATAATTTTTATAATTACACAAAAAATATAAAATAAATAAAATAAAAATTCAAAACATAATTATTTTGAATTATAATATGATATTCAATGAATAAATGATAATTTTTATAATTACACAAAAAATATAAAATAAATACAATAAAAATTCAAAACATAATTATTTTGAATTATAATATGATATTCAATGAATAAATGATAATTTTTATAATTACACAAAAAATATAAAATAAATAAAATAAAAATTCAAAACATAATTATTTTGAATTATAATATGATATTCAATGAAAAAATTATAATTTTTATAATTACACAAAAAATATAAAATAAATAAAATAAAAATTCAAAACATAATTATTTTGAATTATAATATGATATTCAATGAATAAATGATGATTTTTATAATTACACAAAAATATAAAATAAATAAAATAAAAATTCATAACATAATTATTTTGAATTATAATATGGCACCAGCGAAAAGAATTTGAACTTGCGCCAAAAGCAAAAACACCAAATTTCACAATTAGCACGCATGCTATACAAACTCTGCTACTGTTGACTTGAAAAAATTCTTACATATTCGACAGTTCTACCGAAACACAGAATAAAGCATTGATTCTTCTTCTTAGTTGAGTAATACATACGATTATCTCCCATCGCGCAACAACGAGAAGGTGCAAACCAATGGCAGTACTAATTTGTACTGCCTCGTTAACAGAAACGAAAATAACCGGTAAGGAATTCAACACACTGTTAAAATTAGCTTACAGAATTGAAAATTTAGCATAGGGAAAAAATGTTATTGTTTGAATTTTTAGCAAATTGCACATAAAGAGCAATGTTAATTAGTTACAGCAGAAGAAACAAATAACAGCAATAACATTCAAAATGTTATGAAAACAATACGAATTTATTTCAATTTCTGTAAAAAATCATTATTTATATTATTCCGTACAAAAATTAGAAAAATCAACAAAATATATAAGCAAAAAAAAAATAATAATTTCGAAAAATTGCCTCTATGAGTTAATTTTTTTTTTCATTTTTTTCCTTAAGAACAAATATCGTTACAGCTTTCTAAAGAGGTAGTACCAGAAAAGAAAAAATAATTGATATAAAAAATTATCGAAATAAAAAATTTGAAATACTTCGTTATTGCAGATATTTGAACCTGCGTCAGCGAAAAGTAGCAAAAATTGATTCTGCGGTATCGCGCTACCAACTGCACCACTCATTCAATTCATTGCCGTTTGCATAATTGGGTACTTATACCAAAGAACAAAAAGAAATAGCTTCTTCTTATTATTTTCGTATACGTACATATTCTAACGGTATTCGCTTTACTAAACGCCAATGAAATTGCTGCCATGGCAAAGATGATATACACATGTCTGTATATATATGAGAGTTGCATGTACATATAATAAATAAATATGTAGGCACATCAAAGCTTATAGAATAGAAGGTCACAGAATCATAATGTTTAATGTGAGTTGCCAAAAATTTTAATATATGTCTGCACAATTTTATTCATAAAACTGTTTAACGTTTTGACTTTAAAATTATAAAGGCATAGATTGCACTAACTTTTTTAAATAAATAACAATTTATTAAGTTGAAATTGTTTTCGTGACGTTTACGGTTGGCGTAACCTGTATTCCATAGCCCTTGTTCATTCATAGACGCAAGCGCCGTACAACAAAGCAAAGTGTGTTTATTCATAAATACCGCCATACACATGCCCCGCATACTCATGCCGACAAGTTGCTGCTTCGAGACGGTGACAAAAATCACAAATACAAAAAATCATGGTCGCGAAATGTTACGAAAAAGCAACAACAACAAAAAATTTCTTTGACTCCGGCAAAAAGTCAAACAATCAGCCACCGAAATGAAGCGAACCATACAAAATCTATCATCGCTCTCTATATTTGCTGTTCGCCTGTTACCTCAATATGAAGCAAGCTGCTGCCTTGCGCTTCAAATGGCTCTGGCATTTTTTTCGTATTTTGATTTATTAGATTGGAGAATTTTCAATCATCGCCAAGATTCCTTTGAGTGACGGGATATAGGGTTGCCCTTGTGTTTGTATGCGTTTTTTGTATACATACATGGACCTTTGAATGTGTTTGTCTTTGCTTCAGCCCAACTTAAATTTTTGATTTTTGCAAATTTTGTCATCGTCGCAGGAAAAGATGCTTGTGGATTTGGGGATGCATGAAGGAAGGGAATTCGTATTGTTATGATTGTATATGTTTCGCGTGTATGTATTAAAATACTTGAATGTATGTGTTTTCGCATTGTCGTCAGCTAAATATCAATCTTCAATATTTGGCAAAATTTGACTTCGTCGCGAGGAAAGTGCTTGTAGATGAAGAGTAGAAGGAAGGAGGGTTTGCTTGAGGTAGTTGGTTTTGTTGCTGTATGCTTCTTATAGCAAAAAGCTTACGCAACAACAACACACAAATTGAATGCCAATATTTGGCAAAATTTGACTTCGTCGCGAGGAAAGTGCTTGTAGATGAAGAGTAGAAGGAAGGAGGGTTTGCTTGAGGTAGTTGGTTTTGTTGCTGTATGCTTCTTATAGCAAAAAGCTTACGCAACAACAACACACAAATTGAATGCCCTTTTCCCTTGAACCCGTAGCATTCATATGCCGTCAACAAGCATTGCTTCAAATTCTTGTGACTTCACTTCAAATTCTTGTGAATTCACTTCATTTGTTAAAATGTAGCAAATCAGCTTCGTGCTGCTAAATTCGCTGTTCGCCTATTAGCTCATATTGCCGAGCAAGAAATTCCTTACCTTCCCGCGAGCCCTCTGTCCTCAAGCCGAGGATGATGATGGCAAAATTGCTAAAAATTGTCCAGTGAAGACAGACACAAAATTCTTCAATTTCTAATTTTTGGCATTTTGGTTTGTGGAAGAAGAGGGAAGGGAGATGGGTGCGTTTGCTTAGGAGAAGGGCATTTTTTGCAATTTTAACTAGCGGCCAATAAAATAGCGTTGTCATGGTAATGATATTCTTGCAGTACTTCTCCCCGCGCGCAACTCTTAAACAAGCATTTTATATATTAGCGAAGTCGTTTATAGACGTAGCCTCCGCGATAGGAGAATATATTCCTTCGTATGCTTACTTAGCAAAGAAGAAGAATCAATGTTCTATTCTGTATTTCGGTACAAGTGCCGAATATGTAAAAAATTTTAAGTCAACGGTGGCGGAGCTGGTATAGCGTGCGTGTTATTTTCAATTTTTGGTGTTTTTACTTTTGGCGCAAGTTCAAATTACTTTAGCTCATGCCATATTAGAATTCAAAATAATTATGTTTTGAATTTTTATTTTATTTATTTTATATTTTTTGTGTAATTATAAAAATTATCATTTATTCATTGAATATCATATTATAATTCAAAATAATTATGTTTTGAATTTTTATTTTATTTATTTTATATTTTTTGTGTAATTATAAAAATTATCACTTATTCTTGAATATCATATTATAATTCAAAATAATTATTTTATATATTTATAGTATACGGCACATATTTTTTCTTTGAAATATACAGACAAATGTGCAAAAGACTAATATATGTGCGTAGCTTGTATTTTTGCTTCTATATCAATTCGGTGATCATATGAATATGTATATATTTTAATAATGATAAAAAATTTTAAATAAAAATTTTAGTTTATTAAAACATTTCTTTAAATTTATTATTAAATATAAACCTTTTAAAACTAAATTGATAAAACTTTTTATCAATTTGGCGCAATTTTTGTCATATCAATATCATGTAATTAATGTGCAGAGATACTAGAAAGTAACAAGTGCAGGTTCTGCTAGTAATACAAAATTCTGTTCATAGCAGAAATGCATGTTCATAACAGAAAGCATTTGACCATTTCTGTTAATAAATGTTATTTTTTCCGCTCGTTGTTATTTTACGGGAGGTGAATTTCTTACACGCAATTTTTCAGAAATTGTTTCGGTAGTGCCATGAATTTGCACCTTCTCGTTATTATAAGTTCTCTACTTTTCCGTCCACCAGAATAACATTAGCGTATTTCACCTCAGGAATAATTCAACACAAATTAACAGTGAGCAGGCAGAAATCGCGCTGAAAATAGCAGAATGAGCAATATTCCATGTAAAATGAGAAAATCCATGCAAATGAAAAGTAAAATTGATAAAACCTTTGAAAAATAAATGTAGGCAAATTGTTATCAGAATTTTCTGAATTTATAAAGTTTTGTTTATTGACTTTTAATAATTTTAAAATTTCTTTGAATTCTTCACAATTTAGAAATCATATCTTTTTTATGTATGTACTTTTCTTTTTAATGGTAAAATAAGTGCTAATTATGATAAATTAATAGTAATATATAATATCTAATGTTTGATTAAATTCTATTAAAGCATTATTTGCATATATAGCTTTGGAGGCATATGTATATCAAAAAAGTAAAAAAATCAAAATCCATCCAGTCATTTTACCATACATTTGTATGCATTTATGAGCGTACAGATATATGTATTTTTATATAAGCGTAAAAATAAGCACGGCCGCATATATACATTCATATACATACATATTTCCGCACATGAATTTATATTTACGCGTATGTTTCATACAAAATCGTACACATCTATCAAAAAATACTACGCCTTGCCATGGCAATACTATTTTAATGGCCGCTAGTCAAAATTCTGCAAAAAAAATCCAACTCTCATCGCTATTCTACAAACCAAAAGCTAAAAATTATAAATTGAAGAAATTTGTGTTTTCAATCGACAATTGTAAAAGACACTCTCGATAATGCGAACCAAGTTCATTACAATTATCAAACACAATGTTTTGTAAAAATACCCCTTTAGCTTTAAATACAAATTTTTAAATTAAATTTGTGGTTCATATTTTGAGAAAATCAAAGATTTAATAGAAACTTGAAATCCATGAGGAATTACTTATGCAAAAGTAATGTAGCTAGTTGCACATTTCAAATAAAATTTTATGAGAATATTCCATGGAGTGAACTTTTTCTTTATATTTACTAAGCGAATAATTAAATAATACTTATTTTAATTATAAGTATGAAAGTATTGGAATATGTTTCAAAAATGTTTAATTAAGATTTTGAATTAATCCTCGACTTAATTATAAATAGTGATGTGATAATTAATATGTGATGAAATTATTGCTGGCACATACAGAGTTCACTGTATCTGAATTCAAACACCAAATAGCTAAAAAATGTTAAATTGACTGGCTTGAGTTGAAATCATCTTGGGCACTGTTGCCATATTTCGCTTGCCAATTTTCTTTCCTGAACAAAATACGAAAAATTTTTAAATTTTAGAATCTTAGCATTTCGTAAATTCAGATTGTGGACAAAATGCATGCAGGAAGGCAAATAAATTCTCGCAACCAGCAAATTTAGCAACGCAATATCGATTTTATTTCATTTTAGTAGATGATGATTGAATTTTAGAATTTTAGAATATTTAAATTTTCGTCATACAGAATTTCAATCAATGTTTGTAAATGCCGTGTGAGTGTTTCGGGTTGAAGGGAAAGAGGCTAGCAAATGTATGTTGTTGTTGGGGGTACAGGCTTCTTAAGGGAATATGCATAGGTTACGGAATGGATAAATTAATAATTATATTGCTGTTTTTCCTTAAAACTGATTTTCCATAAAATATTGTTATGAATATTTTTGGAAAATCAGAATATATTAATATTTTTCTCATGTGAAAAATTTCAGCTTGAAATAAAACTTGATACAAATGATAAGGTAATAAAAACAGTTCAATTACTTATGTATTTGTATGGTTAATTTATTATAAATATATTTTTAGTTAAGGTACATTATCTTGTTTAAAATAATGTTATTGCTGTTACTGTGTATTTTTAATTTATGAATTTAAAAAAAAAAAAGTTTTTTGTTAAAAATCATTATATAAAAACTGATCAAGTAGAACATATGTGCTTTCAAATCATTAAAATTAGCAAGAATTAAATTAATTCTATAACTACACATTCAACAATGAAAAAGGAGCTTTGAACCTCCAAACCCCTTCACCCGTTCGAGCCTATTGCTACACATTTCGCAACCATATTTGCTTTAGATTTTTTCGAGTTTTGTCAACAGCTTGTTGGCATGGTTACGCAGGGGGATGTGTGCGGTAATTTTTATGAATGAAAATGTTTTTGTTGTATTTTATTAGAATTTTAAACTTTTGGATGAGAGAAGCGTTTTGAGGGAAAGTGTCGATGCTTACATGTAAATAATGTGTTTGTATATGTTTGCAATTTATTATTTTTTTATCATAGATGCGTATGAATACACATACAAACGTTCATATGTACACAGTTTTGGATATGGAATGCCAATTTTGATTTAATACTTTGAATTTAACTTCCAACATATTTTATTGCTTTATAAGTTAATAAAATTATCAATTATGGTTCAAATTTAACTATTATATAAATATTCATGAATAAAAAAACCTTTTTTGTAGAAAAAGATAATTCGAGGTATCAAATAATACAGTAATGTGAAAAAGGATATTTAATTCCTAATTAATAAAATTTTATTCTTTTTCCTGTTCAAAAAATTTGTTAATATTTTCATATACAAAAATTTTAACATACAACAATGTTATTTAGAGACGAAGCATTACATTTCTGAGCGTATTTATAATAACTACGCTCAGCACTGTAAAGGCCAATTGTGTTAATTTTTATGGCCGTGGTGAAACACGCTCATCGTGGCGAGGTGGAGTTGACGTCTTCCACGCTTATCTGCAATTGGACCTTCTCTACAAATTGACGTTCTCTGCAGTTATTTCCAAAAGCGCCTAGCAAAGCAAGTACCGCTAGCGACATACATACATACATGCAAGTTCATAAGTTATAGTAGATTTCTTATGGATTTATATTTTTGAATATTTATTAATTAAACAATCGGCGTATATATATAAAATTTAATATTCTTTTAATTGCTTATTTATTAATATAAATTTTTTAAATATTATTATAATATATTAAATTCCAAAATTCGATGTATGTATTTGAATTATCGAAGCGCCTACAACAAAGGAGTTATTCGAAATGCAGACGCCAAATCAACTATGAGCAATGAACATACAATATTTGATTTCAAGTAGTATATATATGGAAAATCGAAAATTTAATTAAATTTCACAATTATTAGAAGTCATCCATAACTGACACTACAAATAAAAATTTTGGCAAATTTATGTTTTTGTTTGGAAATCTTAAGAATTTAGAATACAAAAATGTCTATTAACTTGTTTATGTTACAATAACATACATAGCCGTTGATTTTATTGCTCATTCTGCTCAGAAATGTTGGTTACCAGAGACAATTCTGTTGAATTTTGGCAGTGATGAATAGTCTCTTATTTCTTTCGTCGATTTCGGCAGCTCACACGGCTGTCCGCAATCGGACCTTCTCGTTCATCTACGTTCTCTGCTTTTACTGATGGATCAACTGTATTTCAGCTACGTTATTTTAAAACTCTAATTTTTCATGTTTCTCTTGTACTGTATCAAAAAGCGCCATTAAGTTCATGAAACTAAAAAAAAGGACATCCTTATGACTCTTCCAATTATCAAAATCATGTCTTACTTATATTTTTGTTAAAATTATATTATTTAAGTACACGAAAATATACAATCGCCACACGAAAATACATATTTTCCGCCAACTAAATTACAACGTTAAAAACCAATTACGATCGAAATGCAGAATACATAGAATTGGATAGAATCGAAAGTTTCGAAGATTGATCGAAGCGGAACGTAACGCAGAATACCAAATCCGCCGAACGGAAAAAATTTCGATTCGAGCCAAAGTGCAGAATAGGGCAGGCTATTTTAAAAATATAATAGGGGTATTCGCCTTGTCTAGGAATTATATATTCAAGTGAAACAATAACAACCACACAAGCACAGGGTTACTTTTTCTTCACAGGGTTGCTTTTTCCTTCTTGCTATATGTGGGAAATAAATATACATAGGTTTTGGTATAGGATATTTTTCCTATCGTACCATATGTTTTTGCATGTGTTTTGTTGTTGTGCCGTTGCACGAGTAGGAAAAAGACAAAGAGAATACCCCTAATAAGATTTTCTCATTGCATGCATTTTGTTTTTGTAAACTTAAAAAGTTTATCAAGTTTAAGAATAGTTAATGTAAAACGTAACTATTGCGGAGAAAATGTGGCATAGATTTGCCGGATTCTAGGGTGAAACGCATGTAAGGCCTAAAAAGTATGGTTGGAGTTGTGTCTCGGTAATTGTGCAGTATAGCTACTTTTGTTAAAACGTTATTAAAATTAACAAAAAATCATACCAATAGATTCGTTTTTACGCGAACTTTAATTATAGATCGGGGGAAGACCAATTTTCCAAATACTTTTTTAGTTATTAACAAAGTAAGTAACAATATTATGCTTATTAGTTGCACTCATATGTGTTATTTTGTCAATAACTTAGTGAAATGCACACAAAAAAAAAACATGTAAATAGATGCATCAAGGAATATACTTTAATTATAAATCGGTAGGTGTGACATTTTTCGCCAACATTTTTAGTTATTAAATAACAAATATCGCTTCAAATTGATTCAAATAGTTGTTGTTGTAGACAACTATCGAATGAACTGCAGCTAGCTTTTTTATAGGAATAACGTGCTGCCAGGCAAATGAGTTAATGGTAATTACGAGCGATTTTTGCTAAAAATGACCCAAATTAATGGGTTTTTTTCGTAATAGGTGTTTGAAGCTGTTATTTTCATTAAAAAAATAACCCTGGAACGAACCAACACCGCCTCCACCTTACAAAGTATTTGAACGCAACCCCATTTTTTCAAATATTTATTGCTCTTTTAAATATTAATAATGAAAAGCTATAGCAAAACTCCGCTTTCCGCTACTTTTAATGAAAATAACATCTTCAAACACCTATTACGAAAAAAAATCCAGCAATTTGGTTCACTTTAAGCAAAAGTCGCACGTAATTACCATAAATTCATTTGCATGACAACTCATCAACTCAAAAGCGAAGTTAGCTGCTTCTTCGCATGAAAGCCTTCTACAACAACAATTTACACAAATTTATAGGAAAAAAAGGCTCAATATGTCATTTCGTTACTTATTTTGTTAATAACTTAAAAAGTGTTTGTAAAATTGCACCTCCCCCGATTTATAATTAAAGTTCACTTAAAAACGAATCTTTTGGTATACATACTTCTTTACCAATTTTAATCACTTTTTAACAAAAGTAGCTATACTGGACAATTACCTTATGTCTCTACTTGATTTTCCTCAATATTTCATATATGATTCGAATTGCTATATTTGTTTTTTAAAAAACCGTCTCCGATTTTCTTTAAATTGATAATCATTTCTCAAGCAACGCTTGCAACGCAAATATCGTTATAAATATGCCCAATGCCATCACGAGAAAATATATCAATGGCTGTGTTAGCCGATAAAAATTCGATTCTAGAAAATATCGTCTAAAATATATTACATCGATACTACATGTTTTTTTTCATTGACTATATTATTAATCAGTATAAAGTAAAAAGATTTAATTTCACAATAAATTTAGTTTGCTCAACTATATGAAACTATTTTAAAATAGCCAAAACAATGATGGGAAAGCTGACATCTCTCGTGGCATCGAGCAAATTTGTTGTAGGAAACAGGTCGATGAGTGAAAATATTGGTAAACCGATTCATAGCCACAACCCAAACAACCTTGAAAAACGTTTTTTGGTATGGAGCGGAAAATATAAGACTATTGAAGAAGTTCCTTCACATGTTAGGTAAAGATGTTAATATATTAATTTCGAAATAAAACGTTTTTTCTTGTATTCGTGATCTGGCATACCAGTTGAATTCCGTCATTGTGAAATGCCGTTACATAAAAGAGACGGCGTCTCAAATCCAGCAGAGCACAAACTGGGCAATTGTGTATGCTAAGGTAAATTGGAGTATACGAATTTCACAAGTAGTTTTGTAGGACATACGACAAATAAATTTTTAAACAGAGAGTCCTATTAATTTTTCTAATATAATATTTAGAAATTCTGTGGTTTAATAAAAAAAAATTGATCAAAAGACTTGTAGGTATATACATATGTATTTTCTCATTCATTTTAATTTGGGCAAAGTCTCAAATTTTAATTTTGGAGTGAGACCCAGAATTCAAGAAAAGGCCTTAAAATTTTGAAGATTTAGGTTTAATAAAAGCAAATTAAATAAATACAGTAATTTTACTCTATTTTCAGCCATGAAGTTATGGAGCGTTGTCGTAACAAAATACGAATACGTGTGGCAAATATAATGATGGCACTTACAGTGGTAGGTTGCTGCATTATGGTATATAGTGGCAAACAAGCAGCAAAAAGTGGAGATTCTGTAACCAAACAAAATTTGGATTGGCATAAAAAATTCAATGAAGATTCTAAAAAAGTTTAATCGTTCATGAATGTGATGATATACATATATTGTATATAAGTATACAAAGTTAATTTTCTTTTCCTTACTTTATGTGTTTAATTATTTTTATTTAATTGTTAGTTGTGATTAGTATTCCCAATATCTTCCCTTAATTCGTATAGCTTCGTGATTATATATAAAACTCCGATCTTACGTTAAACCCAGATTATTGATCAATTTGTTCTTTGCAATAAATCTCATAAAGTGATGAGTATTGCATTTGCAAAATTTCTCTTCCAGAATGATTCTGGCATAATTTAATGAATGGAAAAAGTTCTTTAAAAAAGGTTAATGCTATGATTCCTGTTGTTGTTGTTGTTGTAGCGGCAAGCCCAGTCCCGTTTAGGGTCAGGCAAGTTTAGTTTTAGTCATCGAGGTCATCTAACGGGAGGCCCAGGAAACGTGCTGTTTCGACGGAGTCGAACCAAAGGGAGAGGGGTGTTAGATGAGTCGGGTTAAGTGGGCTTGCAAAGAGGTGGTTAGTGTCGTGCGGGACATGTGTTAGATATGTCAGGGTCGAGTCTGGATAGGTAGGAGTTAAGCCTACTACAATATCCAGATCTTAATTGTGCCAGGGATACGCGGGTCTCACCAGGCAACTCGAGCTCTTGTTCTGCGATGGGTGGTGGTTTGACTTCGAGAACACCATTCACTGGAAGAGAGTTCAAGAAGGTGTTGACGGACTCTCGGTGAATGGTGTTGGTGGCCTGTCTGTACGCCGTCCTGTCCAGCGGGTCTTGTCTGTATTGCTGTATGTCGTCGCCTATGTGGCGTCAGGCGTCCAAATCGGCGCAGCATAGTTTACGACCGGCCGGCCAATTGCCTTGTACGTTGCCAGCAACGTTTCTTTGTCTTTCCCCCACGTGCTACCGGCTAGCGATTTGAGGATTTTTTGCGGCTTTGTACTTTGGTGGCAATTGCTGTCGTATGCGGAGTGCAGGCTATCGAATGTTACTCCCAGTAACTTTGGGTTATTCGTGGTCGGAATTTTTACACCATCGGCCTTCACATCGAGTTCTAGCCGGTACTCCTTCGTCCAGCTGGTGAAAAGGGTGGCAGAGGATTTCGCATGTTGGAGATGTAGATGTCGTGCAGCGAAGAAGTTGAAAAGGTCGGCGAGGTAGTTGTTTACTGAAGAAAAAAGGCTATCAATATCCTGGCCAGACGCCAAAATCGAACAGTCATCGGCGTATGAGATCAGCGAAACGCCCTCAGGTGGTGGAGGAAGCCTCGAGATGTAAAAATTAAACAGCATTAGGGAGAGGACACCACCCTGCGGAGCCCCTTGTTTAATTTTCCGTAGCTTAGATGTTTGACCTCGAAACTCAACCGATGATCGTCGACCACTCAGGTAATTCATGTTCCAGCTCTTCAACCTAGGCGGTAATGAGGAATCCTCAATGTCCGATAGTAGCACTGAATGATTCACTGTGTCGAAAGCATTCGACAGGTCCAGTGCTACTAGGACAGTTCGCTCACAGGGTCGATTTTGGTTGAGGCCATGAATTATCTGGGTGTTTATGGCGTTAAGTGCAGTTGTGGTGCTGTGCACTTTTCGGAATCCGAGCTGATGTGCAGCTGGGTTCAGATGGTGTGTGAGGGATGGGAGCAGCAAGGCCTCAATTGTCTTCGCTACTGGGGAAAGGAGGGATATCGGACGATATGACTCTCCTTTATTTGCGGGTTTCCCCGGCTTTAGTAGCGGGACCACTCTACCCAGTTTCCACACGTCGGGTATAGTTAGGGTGGTCAGGGACAGATTGAGAAGCTTGGTGAGATATTCTGCTCCCGCTGGGCCCAAATGTTTTAGCATCAGCATACTTATTCCGTCGGGGCCGATGGAGTTGGAGGCTTCCGCCTTCCCGATAACCCCCTGAACCTCTTCCCTGGAGAAATCAAGCGTCGCGCTGGTGTTCGGCAGTTTGCGCAGACGGCGGGTTATTCGCCGTTTCGTTTTGTCGACCGAAGGGTGCAGTGTAAAAAGCCGGCTAAAATAGCTCGCGCACCTCTTCGGGTCCGACGAGGCGTGATCACCGAATGAAATTTCCAACCGATCATCACGTCTCGTCGGATTTGACAGTGGCCCAGAGCTTGGTCACCCCAGAGGAGAGATTGCAGGATCTTAAGTACTCCTCCCACTTGTTCCGCTTATGGAATGTTCCGAATCTCGGCGTTGAGTTCCCTGATACGGGGATCGGCCAGGCGTAACGTGTCGCGCCTTGTCGCTAAAACCGCCGCTTCGGTGGGGAAATTAGGGCGGATTTCCGCGATTCGATCTGCAGGTATGAAGCGGGCGGCAGCAGACACGATAATTTTGCGGAAAATCTTTTCTGCAGGGAGGACGTTGGTGGGAGTGGGGAGAGCACTGAAGGCGTTCTCAGTAAATTCCGTGAAGCCGGGCCAGTTAGCTTTATTAAAGTTAACAAATGTCCGGTGGTCCACGGAAACGAAGTCGGGAGGCCTGTCAATCGAGATGACTATGGGTAAATGGTCCGATGTAAGCATAGGTCGCCAATCTATGCAATTTTATTGTGATGTCAGGCGAGCTATGGCAGTTGCCCACAATCCTGGTGGGGGCTTCGTCATTCATTGTGCAGAATGTCGAATCGTCTATCTGTTCCGCCAGCTCCATTCGTCGACGATCATTTGACAGGCAGGAATGCCAAAGATCGTGGTGCGCGTTAAAGTCGCCCAAAACCCAACGGTTTTCGCCTCTGAGTAGCGCACCTATACCAGGAATGTATATATTAAATATTTCGAGCTCGACACCGCCTGACCGGATAGCTATGCCCTGACATTCTAGGGTAGTATCCCTGCGGTCGATGTCGTCGTCGATAAGACGATACTGCACGGTGTTGTGTAAAATGAAGGCCAAGCCTCCACCATGATCTCGTTCGCGATCTTTCCTTATAATATTATAGCCAGTCCGGCTCAGAAGATCTGAGCGGGCGCTCAATTTTGTGTCCTGGATCGCGGCTATTGGCAGGCGTTCCCGGCTCATGAAGTCAACTATCGATCTTTCCTTGGAGTCCGTTGCAGTTAATTGTACGAGTCTAAAGTGTCTCGGGGGAACGTTCGTAACACGGGTGGAGTTGTGCGTGGATCTTGTCTGTTGCAGCTGTGTAACCCGCTGTGGTAGTTGCCGCACATTGGTGGTAGTTGGCGGCTGCGTAGTGTTTACAGGCGGGGGCAGACTCCTACAGCATGGGGCATCGAATGCACTACTCCACTCACGAGTGGTGCGCAGACCAGAGCACGACCGAAAGTGGCACCAGCCAGTGCAAGAATTGCATTTGACTGATGTCACGTTCCGCCGTACTATGGTCTGACACACGGAGCAGACTCTGCGGGGTACTAAGAGCTGCTGATTAGCCCCCGCACGGGATGTGGAACTCGATGGGGGTGGGGGAGGGTTGGGGGAAGATGATTGGGAGTCATGCTACGGGGAGCTCCGATGGGCCGTGGAGGCCTGGGGGAGTTACCCAAAGTGGGTAAGTGTGCAGAAGGCACTGCCATATGGACCAGAGGCGCAGCTGGGCGCTGGCAGCATGGGGCCACGTAACTCGTGGTCCACTCCCTGTGAGTCTTAAGGCCTGAGCAGGTCTTAAGATGACTCCAACCATTGCACTGGTTGCATCTAACCGAGGTGGAGGAATGGTGGAGTCGTCTTTGGCACACGCAGCAGAAATAATCCTTCGGACCGGATTGGTTTCTACACCAGCCCTGATGAGAAGGATTTGGAGCAGGCCTGCTGCGAGATGTTGCTCCGTTGATGTACTAAAACTAAAATTACCTGATGACCTAAACGGGGTTAGGTCGCCGAAAGGGTGACAGCCTTTGGCCGGATAAAATCCGGGTCAACTCTGGTGCGTAGAAGCGGCTGTCGTGGGAGTCGGCTATGATTCCACTCCAGTCAGGCTGTACAAGATACTCCGCTTAAGCATCGAAAGTTAAACTAGTGCAAATGTATGTAATTATATCCACAACCACAAGACTGCAGTTTTTAACTCCTGAAAGTCGCTAAATTGTCAATTTTAATCAGACGTTCCAGAGTCTTATGGTAAACAGCTGTTTCGAACAAGTTGGAACATAGATCTGTTTCTTACCAATACGGCAACAATGCAGTAGTTAATTATTAAAAAAAAATTATAAACTTACAAAAAATACATGCAATAAAATGAGTTGAAATATTGGATAATATACAATATATGAATTAGAAAAAGGCCTACTAAGCAATACACTTAAAAAACTATTATCGTAGGAGCTGCATACTTTTAATGCCTGAAAAGAGAAACGTCTGAAAAGAATTGTGTGCATTCCAAATGTGCTTGGGCGGAGGTTCGGCTTAACTTGGAGCATAGATTTTTCACTGTGTAAATCATCAGAAGACTTACTGTCATGGTCCTCAATGCGGTGTTCTGACAAGCTCAAGCTTCTTCACCTGTGTTTCGCTAATTCGCGGCGTCCAAATTGTTTATTTTTCTTGTTTTTTCTCCCAGCGCTATCGGATAGTGATTTGATATTTTTTGGGGCTCTACTATAGTGGCAAAGCAGTAGTATGCGGAGTGCGACTTTTCACATGTTACTCCCAGTAACTTTGGTTTGTTTATCGTAGGCATTTTTATGTCATCAACTTTCACATCAAATTTGAACCGTCAATCTCTCGTCCAGGTGGTGAAGAAGGTAGCCGAGAAAGAGAGCCCTAATTGTAATTTTTGTGCAGTGAAGATGGCCAGACATCAATATAGAGCAAACATTAGTGGTGGAGGGAACTTCGAAAGGAGGGTTCCTCAATTCGGTAATGAGGATTCCTCAATGTCTGATACTAGCATTGTAAAGTCCATTGGCTATCCAGTTGTTTATGACGTTAAGTTCAGTAGTATTGCTGTGCACTGTGCACGGGAGTAGCTATGCATCAATTGTCTTCACTACTGAGAAAAGAAAGAATATCGGCTGATTTATGTTCCCTTTGTTGGCATTCGTCGATCGAAGTAATTATGGGCAAATGGGTTGATGCAAGAGTCAGTATAGTGTTCTCCCGAAATAGACTGCTAATAGCCTCTCTTTCAGTTATTTAGATTTCGTTCTGACGTAATTAACTGTCTTAATTTTCGCATGGCTATCAAACAGAAACCTAACAGATTTCTCTATTGAAACTGTTGCCCATTTGGCACCTTCAGTAATGCCCACAATCTCTGCTTGGAAGGAAAGTTATAGTTATTGAGTTTGGAACTATCTTCTTTATTGGAGCGTCACAGAAAAACCATGTTCCTGTGCGTGCCTCACATTAAAACTCATCAATATAGGTATAAATAAAATCATTATTGCTGATTTTATTATCGTCATTATTTGGAAATGGAGCTAACTTTGTATAACTGAGTATATACAACAATGTATTAGAAGTAAATATATAAATGAATGAAAAGAGGAGTATAAGTATTTATTTTATAATAGCATACATAACAATAATAATACAACAAAGTTTATTTTTTATCTTTTGGAATAATTAGTTTTAATATTTTAAATTGCCCATGCACACATATTTGATTTCGACGTATTCATCAATACCGTGGTGACTGCCTTCGCGCCCTATACCTGATTCTTTAACACCTCCAAATGGTGCTTCAGCAGCAGATATTAAGCCTTCATTGACACCTACCATGCCAACCTCCAGAAGTTTGGCTATTCGAAAAACTTGCTGCAAATTTTCACTAAAGAAATATCCCGCGAGTCCACGTCTAGAATTGTTAGCAGCTTGTATAACCTCCTCCTCAGATTTAAATTTTACAACAGAAACAACGGGTCCAAAAACTTCTTCCGTATAAAGCTTAGCGCTTGATGGTACATCTGTTATTATTGTCGGTGAATAGAAGAGTTTTCCCAAGCTTTCCAAAGCTTTACCACCAAATATTACATTAGCATTTTTTGAACGAGCATCTTCAACGTATGCACTGACCTTCAAATGAGATGCTATAAAACTAATCTCAAAAATATGTGCTACCTACCTTCTTGAATTGCATGTCATTAATAAGTGGTCCAATTTGAACATCCGGTTTGGAACCATCGCCTACTTTTAATGCTGCAACTCTCTGCTGCAATAAGTTTATAAATTTATCATGTATTTCTTCCTGTAGGAAAAAGCGATTGGCTGATATGCACGTTTGACCACAATTACGGAATTTCGATGAAACTGCTGCGTCTACTGCTTTTTCTAAGTTGGCCGAATTAAAAACAATAAATGGAGCATTTCCACCTAATTCCAATGATATGCGCTTAATTCCATCTGACGAATTTCGAAATAACCATTTTCCCACTTCTGTGGACCCAGTAAAGGATATTCCCTTAACATCCGGGCTCTTACAAAATAATTCACCTATAGGAACCGCTTTATTTGTTGTCACAATATTAATCACTCCATCCGGAAAACCAGCCTCTTCCGCCAGTTTTACAAGTGCTAAAGCTGTAAGTGGCGTATCCTCGGCAGGTTTGATGACAATGGTACAACCTAGTGCAATACATATATTAACATGTTAAAATTTCAAATGTTTATGGCTTTCACAAAAAAAATTTTACAATAAATATAATCACGGCTCGTTCCAAGGCGAATTTATAATGTGAGGATTAAAACAAGAACTACCGTGTATTTACTTTTGCTTTTCGTAGCCATTGTTAACTCAAGGAAAATTCATTGGTTCTTTAAAATGCACAAACTATCTCATTCACTCTTTTTTCGTTTAAACCATAATCACATTACCGCAATTTTTAAGGTTTTCACGTTTACAAATGGAAAATCAAAACATGATTTTGATAATCACTGCTCATAAATAAAAACAGAATAAAAATGCTCTTTTCTTTAAATAAATTCACATTAGCCCGTACAGACAAAGAGATTATAGTAATGCAAAAACAAAAACTTACGCCAATAAATTATACATTACTTTCGTTATTTTTCATTTTACTAATTCTGCGAAAGTTATTGCAATTTAATCAAAATTATTGTTGTTGTTGAAGCGGCTGACTGAACCCCGCATAAGAGCAGGCAAGACTAGACTAACGACTGGTCCAGGAAACGTGCTGTTTCGACGGGTTCGGACCACAGGGAGAGGTATGCTAAATGTTGGAGTTGGTTTTAGAGGACATTCAAAGAAGTGGTTATTGTCGGACATATGTTGGGTACGTCGGAGTCAAGTTTGGACTGGCAGGAATTAAGTAGATTACAACATTCAGACCTAAATTGTGCCAGTATTACCTGAGCCTCCTATATTACTATATATATAGTTGTTGTTGTAATGATTAGGTAACCTCGCTTAGGAGGTAACAAAGCTAGCCGATGTCGTATAACTCATTTAATAGGAGGCCCAGAGAACGAGCTGCACCAACGGGCTCGGACCAGAGGGGAAGTTAGACGAGTATTACGGTTGGCATCGTCAACGACATTTTTAGTCGACATCACATCGACGCAAAATTGCTTTCACCGCTATATTGAACACCGACTAATGGTTGCGGAGGGAGTTTTACTCTGTTTAGCCGGCTGTTGGTATTATCAAAACTGATTGAAAATGGAGTTTGCCGATCGGGAAGGAAGTGTGCGGATAAAATAAAGAAAAAGAACATAACCAAAGATGCATCCAGCCGTGTTTCATACAATTTGCAATTTTTACACTCACTGCTCATTGTGTTGCGGATACTCAAACAGAAAACTGGAAATCACGAAAATATGAGAAGAAAAAAATTTGTTGTTATTTAAACAATGAATACTAAAAAAAAATATATTTTTTTAAGGTAAAGTGCAACTAGTAAGAAGCAATTCGGTTTCCGAAATGAAAGAGCATATTAATATATATAATATTGACATATTTTGGGCGGTGTACGAGAATATTCAAATTCGATGGGTCCGTCATCTCAAAGAATTATAAATATTCCTTGCTTTTATTAAATTAATTAGAGGAACAACAATTCCCCCGGAAACCAGTTGGAGAAATGTTTCTGCGGTTACAACAACAACAACAACAACAACAACAACAACGACCCAATCAGTAGAGCCGATATGCGATCAAAATGAGCAAAGCAACAACAACAACAACAACAACAGTAAAGTAACGATATTCTCAACATATCTTACAAAAATCGGAACGAATTAACCTTGTAACGGAGAAGGCTGCACTTGGCAAATAAAAATTGAAAATTGAACATTTAAATTTAAGAAACGTTAACAAGGAGTTCAATGCTTGAAACTGTGATAAATTTAATGTAACATGTATTTGATAATTATGTTTTTATTTTGTATTTAAACTTTTTTTTATATATTTAGTGTCTCGCAAATTTTTTTGTGATGCACATTGCCACACAGAATTTTCATTTAGTTTTTAATAAATATGTACATAGGTACATATATAAGCAACTTGAACTATGTATATATTTCACAAATTTGCAAAGTGAACTCACATGTTGACACATTAATATTATAACACAATTATCGAAATGTTAATATCCGTCGGTTTCAAAAAAAAGTGAGTCGAATGCGAATCGAGTGCATTATAACCAACGTATAAAGGTGTTGAGATGACTTCGACAGTTTATCTATAAAATAAATCATATCCTTTCTGGGATAACCTCGTAATTACATCCATTACGAAAAAGAGATTTTCATCATATGATAATGGAATTTTCAGTGACAGCCTTTCAATAATGAATTAAGAACTTCGCATAACAAAACTTTTCTCCAACGATTCTATATAAAAATTAAGAAAAACATTTTCTTACTCAACACTATCTACAAAATAAAGTTAGTAGGGTATTTGACTTCAAACTCGTATCTACATAAAATTGACAATTAAGAAGCAAGCATTGTTGCAGATTGTAAAAATCATGTGAGAGTTTTAAGGTAATAAATAAAAAGTTTAATTTTCTAATTGACTACAATTTTTAACAAAAATTAGGTAACTAAACGTTCTTATAGATTTGTTGAAAATTGCGATTTTATAGATACGAGGTTATGGCAGAAAGTGGACGAAATGTACTTTGTTATTTGTGCAATAGTTGTTTTATTTTGTTTTGTTTTTGATGCGAAATTCTCATTTCTGGGAGTTGAATGATATTTCTAATTGAATATTTTAAGACAAAAAAAAATTTTGTTTACTGATACAAGCTCAAGCAACGAAGAGACCAAAGCGGTACTTTAGTCAATAAAGAAAGTTATAAATTAGAACTAAGACAAATTTATAAAAGTGGGGACAGGAGAACAAATATAACAATTCCCCTGTATTTCGTTTATGTAGTGATTGGCAAAATCATGGAAAATTTTTTTGTTTGTAAAACTGTACAAACTCTGTTCCATTCTTTTTTCAACCACAATCACAAAATCACAATTCTCAAGATTTTTCATGCAAACAAAACATAAACATAAAAATAATTTTGACAATATAGATGTTCATTTAATGAAAAAACTTGAAAAGGCATCACTGTGAAGAAAATCAACTTGGTAAAATAAGGGACACCTAAATAATACATGCATATTATTACAAATACAAATATGTTCATATACATATACACGTTTTTTTTTATCATTCCTTTGCTAACCTGCTGCCAAGGCTGCTCCGGCTTTTCGCGTAATCATTGCCATTGGAAAGTTCCAGGGGGTTATAAGAGCAGCAACCCCCAAGGGTTGTTTCAGTACAATTATTTCTCGATCTTTAACTGGGCTTGGGATTATATCGCCGTAAATACGACGTGCTTCTTCTGCAAACCATTCAATAAATGCATTACCATAAGTCACTTCTCCCCTAGCTTCGTGTATAGGCTTTCCAGATTCAGCACTCATAATTACTGCTATCTCATTGGCATTTTTTTCAATTAAGTTATACCATTTCTAATATGCAAAGATTTTATTACTGTTTTCTAATAAACTTAATAAACTTTTTGTTCACCTTTAACAAACTCGAACGTTCTTTGGCAGTATATTTGGACCACTCGGATATTTCAAATGCCTTCTTCGCAGCTTGTACTGCTTGAGTAGCATCACTGACATCCATGTTAGGAACGGATCCAACCACGTCTCCATTTGCGGGATTAACGACATCGAATGTTCGGTTATTACCAGCGTTAACCCAATTACCATCAATAAAAGCCTTCGATTGGACCAATGAAGAAAAAGACCTTAACCTATGAAAACTAAGTTTCTGTCGAAAATTATTACAAAAGAACATTATGGATTTTGCTAATTAGGAATGTGCTGATAGTAGTTATATTGTTCTGATAAGAATATTTGTAAGTAAATACTCGATAGTTTTTCAAAACCCAAGTAGTTATTACATCTGCCCTCATCTAACAAGTAATCAGTATCACGTACATACCGCTATAACTATATTGTAACGATCTTGCTGAATCAACCTCGATGATTTCCCAAATCCTTCGGGTACGATCCCTGGATTGTTAAATAAAATCGGCAACTCAATTTGCAGTTTCTTTATTTATAAAGAATTTAATTAATGTCCTTTTGATTACTTAGTAATTCACAATTCAATTACAATTTACTTTACCATTTACAATCACAACTTAATCACTTTACTAATTACAACTTTCACAATATACTGTTTTTATTACTTCAATGTAATGTAATCTCCAATGCTTTTAATTCACGGCTGACCTTTTTGCAGTCATTGGTCGGTCTTATGTTGTTGTTGTTGTAGCGACAAGCCCAGTCCCGTTTAGGGTAAGGCAAGTTTAGTTTTAGTCATCGAGGTCATCTAACGGGAGGCCCAGGAAACGTGCTGTTTCGACGGAGTCGAACCAAAGGGAGAGGGGTGTTAGATGAGTCGGGTTAAGTGGGCATGCAAAGAGGTGGTTAGTGTCGTGTGGGGATTGTTTGCATGCGGGACATGCGTTAGGTATGTCAGGGTCGAGTCTGGATAGGTAGGAGTTAAGCCTACTACAATATCCAGATCTTAATTGTGCCAGGGTTACGCGGGTCTCACCAGGCAACTCGAGCTCTTGTTCTGCGATGGGTGGTGGTTTGACTCCGAGAACACCATTCACTGGAAGAGAGTTCAAGAAGGTGTTGACGGACTCTCGGTGAATGGTGTTGATGGCCTGTCTGTACGCCGTGCTGTACAGCGGGTCTTGTCTGTATTGCTGTATGTCGTCGCGGTAGTCAAGTACTCCCTTTCTGATGTGCCTAGGTGGTGCTTCAGCTTCCAGCAGGTGCCTGTTGGGATGATTCATGCGGTAGCATCCCAGCAGGTACTGCTTACACAGCATAGCATTATGCTCCTTAACTGGGAGCATAGATGCTTCACTGTGTAGGTGGTGCTCCGACGCCATCAGGAGGTTTCCGTCGCGGTCCGTAGGGCGGTGTTCTGGCAGGTCTGTAGCTTCTTCAGTTGCGTCGTGCTAGTCCCCGGCGTCCAAATCGGCGCAGCATAGTTTACGACCGGCCGGCGAATTACCTTGTACGTTGCCAGCAACGTTTCTTTGTATTTCCCCCAGGTGCTACCGGCTAGCGATTTGAGGATTTTGTTGCGGCTTTGTACTTTGATGGCAATTGCAGTCGTATGCGGAGTGAAGGAGTGCAGGCTATCGAATGTTACTCCCAGTAACTTTGGGTTGTTCGTGGTCGGAATTTTTACACCATCGACCTTCACATGGAGTTCTAGCCGGTACTCCTTCGTCCAGCTGATGAAAAGGGTGGCAGAGGATTTCGCATGTTGGAGATGTAGATGTCGTGCAGCGAAGAAGTTGAAAAGGTTGGCGAGGTAGTTGTTTACTGAAGAACAAAGGCTATCAATATCCTGGCCAGAGGCCAAAATCGAACAGTCATCGGCGTATGAGATCAGCGAAACGCCCTCAGGTGGTGGAGGAAGCCTCGAGATGTAAAAATTAAACAGCATTGGGGAGAGGACACCACCGTAGCTTAGATGTTTGACCTCGAAACTCAACCGATGATCGTCGACCACTCAGGTATTTCATGGTCCACCTCTTCAACCTAGGCGGTAATGAGGAATCCTCAATGTCCGATAGTAGCACTGAATGATTTACTGTGTCGAAAGCATTCGACAGGTCCAGTGCTACTAGGACAGTTCGCTCACAGGGTCGATTTTGGTTGAGGCCATGAATTATCTGGGTGTTTATGGCGTTAAGTGCAGTTGTGGTGCTGTGCACTTTTCGGAAGCCGAGCTGATGTGTAGCTGGGTTCAGATGGTGTGTGAGGGATGGGAGCAGCAAGGCCTCAATTGTCTTCGCTACTGGGGAAAGGAGGGATATCGGACGATATGACTCTCCTTTATTTGCGGGTTTCCCCGGCTTTAGTAGCGGGATCACTCTACCCAGTTTCCACACGTCGGGTATAGTTAGGGTGGTCAGGGACAGATTGAGAAGCTTGGTGAGATATTCTGCTCCCGCTGGGCCCAAATCTTTTAGCATCAGCATACTTATTCCGTCGGGGCCGATGGATTTGGAGGCTTCCGCCTTCCCGATAACCCCCTGAACCTCTTCCCTGGAGAAATCAAGCGTCGCGCTGGTGTTCGGCAGTTTGCGCAGACGGCGGGTTATTCGCCGTTTCGTTTTGTCGACCGAAGGGTGCAGTGTAAAAAGCCGGCTAAAATAGCTCGCGCACCTCTTCGGGTCCGACGAGGCGTGATCACCGAATGAAATTTCCACCCGATCATCACGTCTCGTCGGATTTGACAGTGGCCCAGAGCTTGGTCACCCCAGAGGAGAGATTGCAGGATCTTAAGTACTCCTCCCACTTGTTCCGCTTATGGATATTTACCTTGTTCCGAATCTCGGCGTTGAGTTCCCTGATACGGGGATCGCCGGGATCGACCAGGCGTAACGTGTCGCGCCTTGTCGCTAAAACCGCCGCTTCGGTGGGGAAATTAGGGCGGATTTCCGCGATTCGATCTGCAGGTATGAAGCGGGCGGCAGCAGACACGATAATTTTGCGGAAAATCTTTTCTGCAGGGAGGACGTTGGTGGGAGTGGGGAGAGCACTGAAGGCGTTCTCAGTAAATTCCGTGAAGCCGGGCCAGTTAGCTTTATCAAAGTTAACAAATGTCCGGTGGTCCACGGAAACGAAGTCGGGAGGCCTGTCAATCGAGATGACTATGGGTAAATGGTCCGATGTAAGCATAGGTCGCCAATCTATGCAATTTTATTGTGATGTCAGGCGAGCTATGGCAGTTGCCCACAATCCTGGTGGGGGCTTCGTCATTCATTGTGCAGAATGTCGAATCGTCTATCTGTTCCGCCAGCTCCATTCCTCGACGATCATTTGACAGGCAGGAATGCCAAAGATCGTGGTGCGCGTTAAAGTCGCCCAAAACCAAACGGTTTTCGCCTCTGAGTAGCGCACCTATATTAGGACGGTATCCAACTGGGCAACTTGTAACGGGAGGAATGTATATATTAAATATTTCGAGCTCGACACCGCCTGACCGGATAGCTACGTCCTGACATTCTAGGGTAGTATCCCTGCGGTCGATGTCGTCGTCGATAAGACGATACTGCACGGTGTTGTGTAAAATGAAGGCCAAGCCTCCACCATGATCTCGTTCGCGATCTTTCCTTATGATCTTGTAGCCAGCCCGGCTCAGAAGATCTGAGCGGGCGATCAGTTTGGTCTCCTAGATCGCGGCTATTGGCAGGCGTTCCCGGCTCATGAAGTCAACTATCTCGTCGATCTTTCCTTGGAGTCCGTTGCAGTTAAATTGTACGAGTCTAAAGTGTCTCGGGGGAACGTTCGTAACACGGGGGGTGAGGGAGTTGTGCGTGGATCTTGTCTGTTGCAGCTGTGTAACCCGATGTGGTAGTTGCCGCACATTGGTGGTAGTTGGCGGCTGCGTAGTGTTTACAGGCGGGGGCAGACTCCTACAGCATGGGGCAACGAATGCACTACTCCACTCACGAGTGGTGCGCAGGCCAGAGCACGACCGAAAGTGGCACCAGCCAGTGCAAGAATTGCATTTGACTGATGTCACGTTCCGCCGTACTATGGTCTGACACACGGAGCAGACTGTGCGGGGTACTAAGAGCTGCTGATTAGCCCCCGCACGGGATGTGGAACTCGATGGGGGTGGGGGAGGGTTGGGGGAAGATGATTGGGAGTCATGCTACGGGGAGCTCCGATGGGCCGTGGAGGCCTGGGGGAGTTACCCAAAGTGGGTAAGTGTGCAGAAGGCACTGCCATATGGACCAGAGGCGCAGCTGGGCGCTGGCAGCATGGGGCCACGTAACTCGTGGTCCACTCCCTGTGAGTCTTAAGGCCTGAGCAGGTCTTAAGATGACTCCAACCATTGCACTGGTTGCATCTAACCGATGTGGAGGAATGGTGGAGTCGTCTTTGGCACACGCAGCAGAAATAATCCTTCGGACCAGGATTGGTTTCTACACCAGCCCTGATGAGAAGGATTTGGAGCAGGCCTGCTGCGAGATGTTGCTCCGTTGATGTACTAAAACTAAAATTACCTGATGACCTAAACGGGTTTAGGTCGCCGAAAGGGTGACAGCCCTTGGCCGGATAAAATCCGGGTCAACTCCGGTGCGTGGAACCGGCTGTCGTGGGAGTCGGCCTTATATACTTGTTTGCTGCTTGAAAACGAAACCCCGGGAATAATCGCGTCGTTACGATAATCGTCTCGTTACGATAATCGTCTCGTTTACGCTCTATAACATGCCAGTTGTCGGCTCCTCTCTTTCATCTGTCATTCGCTTCGCATTTTCGCCACACTGCCCTCCACCTAAGTCTGATCGTCCCGATCAGACACATTCGCTGTTCCAAACGCAGCAAGCCTCTCTAGGTGGACCACTTTCATCTTGTTTCGATACACTAGGTCGTTTGATTATCTTGTATGGGCCTTCCCAATTGCATTGAAGTTTTGGGGACAAACCTCTCTTTCGTTGTGGATTGTACAGCAACACCAAATCTCCATTTTGGAAGCCTTCGGAGTTCATCGCCTTGTCATACCTAGCCTTCATTTTGTCACTCATAATTTGAGTTCGCTGCCTCACAAGAGCATGTATCTCTCTTAACTCTTCCTCGAGAACAGTAGACGCTTCCTTCCCAATTCTTCTCGCATCACCAGTTATTCCAAATTTTAAATCGCTGGGCAACCGAAGTTCGCTACCAAACAGTATCCTGGCAGGTGTTTGACCTGTTGTTTCATGCACTGCGGACCGATATCCCATCAGGAAAAGCGGTATGTGTACATCCCAATCATCTTGATTCTTGTCCACTACTTTCCGCAAGTGCTCTTCCAGAGTCCGGTTGAATCGCTCTACCATGCCATCTGATTGAGGCTGCAGGGCTGTCGTTCGGGTTTTGCGAATACCAAGTATCTGGCACATCTTCTGGAACACCGCCGATTCAAAGTTTCTTCCTTGGTCTGAATGCAATTCTATAGGCGCACCGTATCTGGTAACCCAATTGTGAGTGAATGCATCCGCAACGGTTTTCGCTTCCTGGTTTGGAATTGGGTAGACCTCAGGCCATATACTAAAGTAGTCCATAACCACAAGAACATATTTGTTTCCTTGTTTGCTCATAGGGAATGGACCGGCTACATCCTTGGCAACCCGCTCAAATGGTGCACCTGAGTTATACTGCTTCATCTGCCTATGACTTCGTGACTTTGGCCCTTTAGCTGCTATGCACTCCGTGCAGTTAGCAATCCACTCAGCGATCGACTGACGACAGCCAACCCAATAGAACCGCTGCTTCATCTTCTCCAGCGTTTTTGTAATGCCTAGGTGCCCTCCACTAGGACCATTATGGAATTCCTTAAGAACATCCGGAATTCTTAACCTCGGAACTACTATAAGCTTCCGAGAGCACTGGCCATCTTCACTTTCCCATACTCTATGCAAACAGCCAGATATCAATTCTAAACTGTTCCATTGTGCCCAGTATGCTTTCGCGATGGGACTTTCTGCTGCCATTTGTTCTTTACTTGGCCGTCTGTTCACCTCCAATCCGTGCATTACCAATTCCAAGTCCGGATCTTCTTGCTGACATTTCCTTAAGTGATTTGCCTCCCACTCTTCTGCTGATGTAACTGTCATTAGCCGGACGTCTATTATGTCTTCCTTACCCTCGGCTTTTGAGCAGTGCTTACATTCCAAACTACATGGTCGACGGGACATAGCGTCAGCATTTCCGTGCGTATTACCCTTGCGGTGCCCGATGGTGAAGTCATAACTTTGCAGCCTCTCAATCCACCGTGCAAGCTGCCCTTCAGGATTCTTGAACTGTAGTAGCCACTTCAGCGCTGCATGATCCGTTCTAACGCGGAAATGTTGACCATACAGATATTTGTGGAAGTGTTTAATGCAGTCCACCAACGCTAATAGTTCTCTCCGAGTTACGCAGTAGTTCCTCTCTGGTTTCCCAATAGACCACATGGTCCATTAATCTTTCAAAAGTGGCAGGAGCGTTGCATAACCCAAATGGCATTACCGTAAATTGCCATAGACCGTTGCCAACACTAAAGGCTGTCTTCTCTTCATCTTCTTCACTCACTTCTACTTGCCAATACCCGCTCTTAAGGTCAAGTGTTGAGAACCATTCTGTGCCAGTTAACGAGTCTAGTGTATCATCGATCCTGGGCAAGGGATAGCTGTCTTTCTTTGTGACATCGTTTAATCTCCGATAGCCCACGCAGAACCGTAAGTGGCCATATTTCTTCTTCACGAGTGCCACCGGAGAGCTCCATGGACTTGCCGATGGTTCGATAACATCGCTTTCGCTCATTTCCTTAATTATTTGGCCAACAACGTCACATTTGGCTAGTGGAATGCTTCGAGGAGCTTGACGAATCGGTCTTGCGCCACCAGTATCAATGCAGTGCTTCACTACGTTGGTCATGCCTGGTTTGTTGCCATCCTTGTCGAATATGTTGCAGTATTTATGGATCATCTGGCTGGCCTTGTGCTTGTACTTGTCTTCCAACCCTTGGGTCCATGCATTTATATCTTGCTCCATGCCATTGCTGCCAATAGAGTCGATTCCAGATGAATCATTGCATTTGATGATGGCTTCTACCTCTTGACATTGCCCTAATACAGTTCCACTAGGAATTTTTACTGATGATCTGAAGTCATTTAATACTCTCACTGGGATGCGTCCATTCTTTTGTGTCTTAACCAGGATTTTACCATAAGTACGTCCGGTGTAGAATTTTGCGCTGCTTCGACAACCCACAATTTGTTTGTCCCACAATCTCCATTAATTTTCGCCCAAACAACTGCTTCTGACTTTGGTGGAATCAGTTCACAGCCTTCTAAGACCACTTGTTTGCTGCTGTATGTTAAATCATAGCCAATGTTTAGTGGTACTTCCATGACCTCATACTCCATAACCTTGTTATTCAAGTCGATCTTGATACCTTGCTCCATCAAGAAGTCCACTCCTATGATTACCTCATCTACAATCTGCGCGACTATAAAGCTGTGTAACACCGTCACATTCCCTATTATGACCTCACATGTTACTTCTCCCACCACTTGGGTATCCTCACCAGTCGCCGTTTTCAATATTGCTCCAGGTAATGGTCTCACTTCTTTAGCGATCAGGTCAGTTCGAATGATGGAGTGTGATGCGCCCGTATCCACTGTTAATACTCGCGCTCGTCCATCCACATATCCACCAATAGTAATGTTGCTCGTTTTTCTGCCAATTTGCGAAGGGCATTCAATTGCAGGAACCAGCATACGCCCCTTTAGACTCGCTCGTTTTAGTTTAACGACTGAGAAGTTGATGGTTTATCTTCGTCAGCCTTCCGTTTTCGCTGTCCTTCTTGTATGCTGAAACCCGTTTTGCATTCACGTGCGAAGTGACCAGGCTTTCCACATTTAAAGCATTTTCCAGCTTGATTCTTGACACCAGAACGATTCATTCCTTCTAACGACTTCAGAGTTCTCAATATTTCGGTCATCACATCCGGTGTTTCAACCTCCACTTTATTGACTTTGTATGCTGGTCTGCTTATGAGTGCCGCCGTTTCACGTGTTTGAGCATACGCAACTGTTTCAGCGAATGTCAACTTTGGATTCACATATGTCTCTCGCTTAGTGTAAATGTCTTTTATTCCGCTGACGTATCTTTGTATTTTCACCCTTTCGAGGTGCTCGCCAGCTGCGTCTCAAATGGCTAAATGAGCCAATCTCTCAATTTCCGAAGCATATTCCTGTAGAGATTCGTTCGGTTTTTGGTCGCGCTTTTCTAACTCCATCTGGTAAATTCTTTTCTGTGTTCGCTACCATAGCGTCTTTCCAGGGCTCGCACCAATCCGTCGTAATAATTTCTCTCATAATCAGGTAGTTTGCAAAAGTTCTGCCGCAGGTCCTTCCAACACAACGAATAGTGCAGCAGATTTTTCCTCCATGCTCCATTTATTGGTTTCAGCCGTCTTCTCAAACAGGAGCTTGAAGGCTTGGAATGGAATTTTACCGTGAAAGGATGGTGTTTTTACCTTGGAAGCGTTCACTGAAGTGGTTGGACGATTTAACTGCAAATCCCGGAAACGACTTTCCAATGCGTTGATTTTTCTCTCAATTAGATCCTGTCTTTCCTTAAGTTCTCCATTGTCTTTCACCAGATTTTGCTGCTCCCTCTGTTCAACCATTTGTGATGTAATGCTGGCATTTTGTGCATCCAGCTTTTGTAACATGTTGTCATTGATTTGTGACATGTTCGCGTTCATTACAGACATATTTTGTGAATTACGGGCATCCTGTGCATCCAACTTTTGTGACATGTTGTCATGTGTGAAATTGCAGTCAACAACATGTTCATGTCCATACCGGTAGATGAGCCAGGAGCATTTTCTTGAATCTTACTTGATGGCTGCTCCAACCCCTTCGCAGAATTAATAGCCTCTTCTTTGCCAATGTCCTTCAAGGATACATCTTCATCCTCGCGACGGAATTCGTATTGGCCGAAGTCGATGCCTTCGACTTCCATTGCTTCTCGCAGTCTCGATTGCAGCTCTGCATTATTTCCTGTTGTAGACAATCTTCGCTTTGCCAACTCCTTCTTGAGAGGGGGTATCGTCAAATCCTTAATCTTCACCATTTTTCAATAATTATCCTTTGGAATTTATTTAACAATCCCACTTCCGACACCAATTGTTACGATCTTGCTGATTAAACTTCGATGATTTCCCAAATCCTTCGGGTACGATCTCTGGATTATTTATAAAGAATTTAATTAATGTCCTTTTGATTACTCAGTAATTCACAATTCAATTACAATTTACTTTACTATTTACAATTACTTGTATACAACTTTCACCATGTACTGTTTTTATTACTTCAATGTAATGTAATCTCCAACGCTTTTACTTCACGACTGATTACTCTTGCAGTCGTGTGTTGCCCTTATATACTTGTTTGCTGCTTCAAAACGAAACTTCCGGAATAATCTCGTCGTTACGTTAATCGTCTCGGTTACGATAATCGTCTCGTTTACGATAATCGTCTCGTTTACGCTCTAGAACATGCCAGTTGTCGGCTCCTCTCTTTCATCTGCCATTCGCTTCGCATTTTCGCCACAATATTGTGAGCCGACAACTGGCATGAACTAGAGCGTAAAACGAGAACATTTGCTATCGTAACGATTCGATTATTCCAGGCTTTCGTTTTCAAGCAGCAGACAAGTATATAAGGCGACACACGACTGCAGAGTCAGTCAGTCAGTAATCAGTCGTAAACTAAACGCGTTGGTGTTTACATTACAGTAAAGTAATAAAAACAGTACATTGTGAAAGTTGTATACAAGTGATTGTAAATAGTAAAATTAATTCTGATTGAATTGTAAATTACTGAGTAATAAAAGGATATTAAATAAATTCTTTATAAATAAAAAAACTGCAAAGTGTACCCGAAGGATTTGGGAAATCATCGAGGTTTATTCAGCAAGATCGAAACAATATTTTTTTAACAACTAAAGCACCACTCAAACAAATACGTTGAGTCAAATTTTTATGGAAGATAAGCTACCACGTAGCCTAAACAGGTTATTCTTCTAAAAAGTAAACGGGATATTTAATTCGATTTTAAATTACAATGATTTTGTGGGTTTTCTCCGTTGAGGACCGAATCATGTAGAAGAATCGTGTCACTCTGAGTCTTACAATAACTATATCTATGTATATGTACATGAAAGGGAAATGTCTTCAGTATGACGATGAGGCCTTGGTCTGATCTTCTTCTGGTGTTATCTCAGCATTAGTGCGCTTGTACCTTTTTGTCTTATGCTGTTTTAATTGATTTAACTCGGGAAAACTGCATCCGTACCCATTTCTAGACATTTGAGGTGTTTTAGTTTTCCGGCCCCACTGAGTATCAGCTATCTTAAATCATCTCTTACATCAAGTGTGCCTGTTTTCTTACATGGAGAAGGAATTCTACCCTCTTTGGAAGATTTTATGTTGTTCGAGGTTTTGTTTCCGTAGGATAGTGTGGCCTATTTGTTATTCCGTCGTTTTCAATTAGGCGCATATTAATATTTCCTTCTCTGTATGGTGTCTGTTGGGCGAATCGTGTATTTGCAGAGTTTTAAAGACTACAACGCTCGGAGTAGTTTGGAAGATGGCCTACTGACCGAAAAGTTGTACCTGCTGCACCTCCATGCCGACGTAGATTAGACTTAGAGGATTAGCTCTCATTATCCTCACGAAAGGGCTGTTGACCCCACCATGCATACCTGATTGGTGTCCTGTGCCTGCTCCTTAAAAATGGTTTCGACTAGTGGAAGCAAGGCAACGTGCCAAGTAAGCTGGACGAAAAGCACCTTAGCTTCCAGTATATCTAGCTGGCGAAGTATGTGGCGTTTCAAAGTTGTTGGAAGGGATGCTTAACAGTCCCCTTACGGCAGGGTCTCATGGCAGTGACCATAGCTTTATTTAGAGGTGTCACGGTGTTAAGAAGGCTCCGTTATGATACTACTGGGCTTTTAATCCTCATAGCTGAAAACTAACCAATTGGCACGGGCAGTGTAATGCCCAAGTATAGAAGCGGTTGCAGTTTTGTTCTTTGCCCACTTGTGTTCACTTTCAATAAGGTCAGAAGTTGGTAAAGAAAGTTTTCAATTTCGTAGATTGGATCGATGAGATAGCAGCTAGGCCCCCACCTCAATGATAATTTGTCTTGATAGAATATTCAAAAAAAAGTTATATAGAACAATAAAAAAGCGTAAACGCCGCAATATATTAAATAAGTGAAACTAAACTTTTTAGTAGATCTAATAATTGATCTTCGAAAGAGCAAATTTTAATATTTTAATATCAGAAGATTTATAAATTAACATTTTCCTCAAGCAAATTTTACGTGATCAGGCAATAGAAAAACAGTACGAAACGATAATAATATCCTCATAACAATCGACTTATCGATAAATCAAGTAGAAAAACATCAAGTATCTCCTCATCAAATGTAAAATGTTTTGTTTAATATGTACTTAGGTATTAACGCTCCTGTTCTAAAGTTAAAAAAATTGCTTGTGTTTCGTTGAAATTAGATTGCATTGGATTAGTATTCAAAAGTATCCAAAATGCTGTCATTATTGCAAGAAAAAAGACCTTTAAAAAGGTCACGGCTGGGGCCCCCAGATGTATATCCTCAAGAAGCAAAGCAAAGGGAAGATGAACTAACTCCAACAAATGTGAAACATGGCTTTGCAACTACTCCACCTTTAGCTGATGAATTTGGCACTGCTCACAATTCAAATATGAATGCCAATAAAGTTGGATCCTTCATTAATTCTATTTTATCGAAGAAGGAAGAGCTTATGACATTACAGGATACTATTCGTAAGAAACAACAAATTAATTGTAAAGACAACTTTTGGCCAGTTTCTCCGCGAACAAAAACTGCATTGGACGCTTGGTTCAAAGACCTTGCTGGGAATAAGCCATTACTAAGTTTAGCTAAAAAGGCACCATCATTTAATAAGAAAGAAGAAATTTTTATTATTTTGTGCGATAATCAGGTAAATATGCAGCGTGCGGCTTGGTTTATTAAATTGAGTGCGGCTTACACTGTTAGTTTTACTGAGTCAAAAAACAAAAAACGGAGTATATATGATCCTGCAGTGGAATGGACTGGTAATATAATTAAGTTTATGAAAGAACTCCTACCTAAACTTCATGAGTACTTTCAACGTGAGTATACATGCCTATTTTTCTGTTTTCATTTTGGTATATAATATTATATATATTGTTTTCATTTTGGTATATATTTTATTTAAAGTTGGGACTGAAAAAAATATCCATAATACGAATAATACGGGCTCCGGAATGGCATTAGGTCAAATAATATCTCCTCCTGCAATCAGTAGTCCTGTAGCCGTCCACAGTCCACTAACAATGAATACAACTTCTTGTTCACCATTTGTGGGAAGTTCAAGCTCGGTCAACTCTTCAAGTGGCGCACAGTGCGGAGGATCTGGATCGCCAATATCAGGCATTGGAAGCAGTTTTGAAGATTGTCGTAATGCTTTGAAATACTGGAAATACTGCACACGTCTTTGCAAATATATGCATGAGGAGTCCTTACTTGACCGGCAAGAGTTTCTGAATTGGATTTTAGAGCTTATAGAAAAAATGCGGTCGCAAATATCTTTTGATATGTCGTTAAAAAAATTAGTACTGGTATTTGCTCTGCAATATATGCCCGATTTCGTTCAATCTGAACGTCTAAGTAGAAAATTGGCAGTATTAGTTGCCAAAAATTTATCTCAACTTTTAGAACTAAACGCCGAGTCTTTCTCATTGAACAAAACTGATATATCATTATCAAATATGGAAGTCGATAATGTGGAAGAAAATAAATTTAAGTCAAATACAGTTGACAGTTGTTTAATTGATTGTATCAACTGTCCTCATCATCGGGATATTGTATTGTATTTGAGTACGATTCTACAAACAATAACTTTAGAATGCCCCACAGCTTTAATATGGAATGGAATAAATGAAAGTCGGGCATCATCCTCATTATGCGGCAGTCCTCTCGATTTCATACCATTAGTTCCATCACAGTTTCCGATGCCTTTCAAGTGTGAAAATTCAAATCATAACATAAGGCGACAACTTCAAATTGCTGAGACAGAAATCGCACTACGTTCTAAACACGCCGAAAGGCGTTGGTTTGCAGAGAAATGGCGTAGTTCAAAAGTTAATTCTTTTACGCATGTTCTTAATATTCTTGACAATTTAGATACACATTGTTTCGATCGTAGCGACAAAGACAATAATATAGACATACTTTACGCAAAAATATTTCCTCCTTATGATGTTAAAAGAGATGAAGCTGAGACAAAAAGTAAAAGTAAAACTTACAATCCTGCAAATGATGCGGCTACGGTAAAAATATTATGTGAATGGGCTGTGTCTAATCAAAGGTATGCATACTATAAGTTATGAAATTATATACATAATGTCTTACTACAATTTTTTAGATGGGGTGAACATCGCGCAGTAGCAGTCGCTATATTACTGGATAAACGACAAATTGAAGTTACATCAGCTTCAGACAATGACCAGCAGCAAAATACGAATGGTTCCGATGAAAAGGATTCTATAAATTCCGGAGTTGGTTTAATTGGTGGTCTACCAGTATTTCAATCAGTTTTAATGGATTTTCTGGATCGCGATGCCCCAGTTTTAGATGAAAATGGTTCAAACCAAAATCGCACTCAATTCATAAATCTTGTCCACCTCTTTAGCTCACTTATCCGTTTTGATGTATTTTCACATAATGCCTATATGCATACTTTGATTTCAAGAGGTGATCTTTTGAGGGAAAATTTTATTACTGAATTAGACCATGTAGCAAGAAATGAAGCCTCATCTGTCTGTGGAGCTGACTCAGTCGACAATAAACATTCTCCTACTCATAATTTCGATGATGAGTTTACTTCCACCCTGGATTTTAAACACAGTGAGTTTGATGACTCAAATGTCGATGATGATTTGGGAAAACTATTACAAAATATAAAAGAAAAAGGACAACAGAGTGCACTTGAAACTCCAGACAGCCCAAAAATAGCTGATAGTTCGAACCCAAATTTGAATGAAACTCTTATATCACGTCATTATATTTATACGAAACATTTCCCTATTCCTCAAGATGAAACTTGTGTATCCTATAGTAATGAATGTAACCAACGATACATTTTACTATTTGGTGTTGGAAAAGAGCGAGATGAAAAGAAGCATGCTGTTAAAAAAATGTCAAAAGAAATCTGCAAACTTTTTTCTAAAAAGTTCAGCATTGATGTTGCCGAAGGTGGCAAAGTTAAGAAACATTCTCGAAATGAATTTAACTTTGAAGCTACTACTAGTAAATGCAAAAGTATGTCTTATTTTGAACAGCATGTAGTTACATCTCAGTGTGCTATGGCGGTTTTGGAACAACTCAACGGGTTTGCTATAGGTAATAATAATTACTTACCAGTTCAAGAACATGTAGCCTTTTTATTTGACTTAATGGAAATGGCATTAAATATACATAGTTTGTTGGACTTTTGTGATCACATATTGAAAGAACTTCCTGAGGTTGAAAACCAATTACAATCTAAAAAATCTATATTGGTTCGATCATACACAACCTCTTTGGCACTTTACGTCGTTGGAATATTGCGCAGATATCATTCGTGTCTCTTGCTTAGTACAGATGAAACAATATCTGTATTTGAAGGATTGTGCAAAACAATTAAACATGTTAACAACCCAAAAGAATGTAGCTCAGCCGAACGATGCATTCTCGCCTATTTGTCTGATTTGTATGAAATGAGCTTTTTAGTCAAATCAAAGGAAACAGAAACTGAGTACTTCCCTATACTAGCAGTTATGAAAGTGTTTAAAGATCTGTACAACTCACCTGAACAATTAAGGTATTATTATATATTTTTCATCATGTTACTGTTTCTAATCTAAATTGTTGTATACTTTCAGTCCGGTTCCACAATCGTATAATCCACATTTTTTACAAGAATTATTTGTATCACCAAGGCGTGGTGCCAAAATAGAATATCATTGCATTCGTCAATTGCAAGAATCTACCATCAATGTTTATAGTTTTGTGTCAAATGCTATTCTTGCTGTCTGCCGAGAAAATGATAATGATCATTTGAATGAAATTGCAATCTTGTGTGCAGAATTAACAGCCGCATGTAACACACTTTCAGAAGAATGGATTGCTGCACTTCAAAGTCTTTGTAATGCTTCAAAGAAGCTTCGATATCCACATCTCTTCGAACACGTTGATGTACATGATAGTAAAGTTCATAATTCGTTAGCTGTTTTTATATGTATTTTAGTAGCAAGACATTGTTTCTCTTTGGCTGATTTTGTGCTTAAATTTGCACTCCCAACATTAGCAAATGCATATCCAGTTGGTGGCGAATTCACACCCGGCGCTGAAGCTGGAGCACGTTTAACTTGCCATCTGGTGTTGAAATTATTTAAAACCATAGAGATACCGCAGCCTAGAATGTATTCGGTGAGCACTTCTCCCAATCCTATCAATATGGTTGAAGAGTCATTCAATATAAAATTAAGTTGTGATCGTCACTTGCTAGTAGGTGCACATAAAAATATCCCTATACAAGCCGTGTTGGCAGTTATAAAAGCGATACTAATTGTTGTTGATTTAAAGACACCTACTGTGCCAACTAGTAGTACCTCTGCAATAAATAGTGGAAAAAGAAGTGGGGTTAATACCCCAGTACATCCAGGAAGTACCCCGAAGAGTAGCGACCGCCCAGCAGATTTAAGTCAAATACTGGGTACGAGTGATTTGTCAAATGTGGGTAGTGGCATTGATCATGATATTAGTCAGCCAAATTCTGGTAGTAGTAGTGCAAAATCTTTGGAGCAAGTATCTTTACTTGAATTTGCGAATCATGTTTTGAAACAAATTTGCTCTCAAGAACATGTATTAGAGCGATGTTTGAAGCATGCCGATAATTTATGTGAAATGATAATAGACGATATGTTAACGACAAAACAAGTTCAACGGGTGCTATACATGATATGTTATCCTGAAGCTGAGTATAATATAATTTCTGATATGGATCAACGGTCGATGATAATTCGAATTTTGGAAAATCTTGAGCAGTGGACTTTACGAATATCATGGTTGGATTTGGAACTAATGTATCGTCAAATAATGAATAATCAAACCGAACTTAATAGCTGGTTAGATACAGTTGCTAAAGCAGCTATAGATGTTTTCCAAAAAGATGCATTAAGTTCAGATGGAAATGAAATTTATCATGAAAAACAATCGACTTGGTTAATAGTTCCACTAGTTTCAAAACTCACACCAGCCGTTAAAGGACGTATTCTACGTGTGGCCGGAAGAGCACTTGAGAGTATGAACTTTTTCGCAAAAGCTCCTAAAACTGACAACAGTGGCATTAGCAATGGAGATGAACGGGAAAGGAATGTTAATGCCACTATTAATCACACTTTAGGTGGATTCAACACATCAACCAGTATAAAAAAGTGTTCTTTAAACTATCAGCCTTTCTTGGGACTAATTTTATCCTGTTTAAATGGACAGGACGAACACAAGGAAAGTCTACTGGTGTCATTATATTCACAATTGTCTCACTGCTTGCAGTCATTTACTGAGGTAAATATGCATACAATATTTTATGAAAATTTATATTTATCTATTATATTACTCGTTAGTAGAAAATAATTAGATTGAAAGTATTCACTAATAAATTTCAATTAAGTAAAATTGAATTACTTATAACAAATTGTTTTAAAATTTTTTCTTTTAGCATGATTCTTCTAATGGATTTAATGATCCTCTGGAACGTGAAGAAATGCTTGATGCTTTGCAATTACGCTTCTCATTAGTGGGTGGAATGTTTGAAACAATTCAGAAAAATGGTACATCTACTACAGACTGGGCTATTCTGCTAGCGCAACTTGTTTGCCAGGGAGTAATTGACGCAAGTTCTAATCGGTGAGTGTAACTTTATTTCAAATTAATAATGAGACTTATACATATTCGTGGAAAAGCATATTTTTCAAAACGTATTGGACTGAGTTGATGGATGACAATGCGCTCCTCTCATGTTGCCATAAGTTAAAATTTTTTCGAACTCCTAAAAAATCAGATAACTGATATAAAATGATTAATATATGTGCAAAAACTATAAACAGATCCATTTAATTAGGATTATCGGTTATCCTATTTGTTGCTTGTTTTGTTATTTTTATACAAATATTTTTTTAGAAACATTTTTACTTTGATGTGTTCTGTTACCACAGTTGAAACTAATAAAATATTGTTTCTTACCATTTCAGAGAACTGTTTACAACAGTTGTTGATATGTTGGTTACTCTCGTTCACTCGACCCTAGTAACAGAAAACCACTCTGAACGTGATGAGAACAAAAAACTTTACTTGAATCTCATGAAAAAATTAAAAAAGGAAATAGGCGAGAAAAACAATGCTTCAATAAAAGTTATTCGTCAACTATTGCCCCTTTATAAACAAACAACCGAGGTATGTTTATGTAGTTTTATGAGTAAAATTTTTCCGAATACTTGATACTTCTAATTAGCAGTAAAATCAAACTTAACTTAATTTCATTAATATTGATAGTAAAAAAAAATTAAATATTTATAATATTGGATTTGAAAAAAAAAAAAAATTTAGACATTGTAGCCGAGTAGTTAGCAGTGTGTGCCTTTAAGCAAAAAAGTTTTAGAAAAAGTAGGGAATCGGTAGAGAGTGTCAACATCTCCGCATATGTATATGGTTGCCTCCTTTTGTTGTAAAACCATCAATAAACACACTGCAAATTAGATTATCTCGGCCGAAAACCAAACAACTAATAATATATGTACATATAATATAATATCTTAACGAATCTTGAAATAGAGCGAAATTGCTCACAAAATTATGTTGATAAAGAAAATTTGTATGTATATCCTTATAACTACGAATCAAATGTAATACATAATCGCGCTGAAATGGTAACAAAATATTGGAATGGCCGTGGCACTGCTCACTTTTGAATCCAAACGGATATTTTTCGACAGAAATCTGTAAATCCCGGTACTACATACATATATATTCTTCCGAGAATATAGATTTAATATGGAATAAATCTGTATAATTTCGACTCTGTGCAATAAATTAATATTTTAAATCCTATTTTATTAAATACTAAGCATCTTCCAATATTAACATTCATTTCATATCTTTCACTTTTGATAAACCTGTGGTCTCGTATGTCGAATATCTAAGGAAATAGTGGACAAAAATTGTTTAATATAGAAGCATTAATGAGTTAATAATAACACTGTGACACCAAATGAGGGTTCATCTCTCCATAATTGATGAAACCAAATGTAGATGAAACTTTATCCCTCCCATATCAAAACCTCATACTGGGTTTTTGGCCTATAGGTCTGGTTTCATTTTTATTTTTATTTTAAGTTGGCAACCCTGTGTATGAGAAAAGTTGATTAAAACTTGATCAAATGAAGCAATTTTAGATGGGTTTTTTGGTATATCGTTTTTTTTTGGATCGAGGAACTAATTTTTGACATTAATTTTTACCTAAATCTTACGATAGGTGGCGCTGTCATACAGTTTGTCTTATTTTTGATGGTTTTTCATGCAAAAATAGTATTAATATATGTAGTTTTTTATTTTTATTTTTTTATTTATTTTTACCAATCACAATTTCTGTGAGTTTCGTGTCAGCTCTCTTACAATACCACAGCAAAATAAATTCTGAAGATTTTGGTAGCATAAAGCATCTTATAAAATAAATTTAAAATTAATAAATGTTTGCGAAAGTTAGCGCTTTATTGCTATGTTTGCGGTAAATTCAGCACAGCAACCAATCCGATTGGTATAAGTGTTAGTGCGAAAGAGTGGTATGAACATTATTTTGGGATGCCGGTTGTTCAAGACGTAAGTTGGGCTCCCAAAGATATATGTAGAACCTGCTACGACGACTTACGTCTCTGGGTTAAAGGAATAAAAAAATCGCTGAAGTTTGCTGTTCCTGCATTCAGGTGAGCATAGTGAAGCGAGTTGTTATGTGTGTTTGAATGATGTAAATGGAAAAACTAAAAGATCGCGAAGATCAATGAAATATATTGGAACAGATTATGTAAGCCTGCCATTATCGCATTCAGATGCTATTCCTGTACCACGGCCACCAAGCCCTACTGCGAACTTGCAAAACCAATTGCAGGATCCTGATTATGAAATATCTGAAGCTTCCAAAAATATGATACCAATATCTGAAAATTGGATGGATGACGTGGTAAAATATGTCAATTTATCAAAACGTGATGCAGAGTATATAGCACATAAGTTAAAACAAAATAATTTACTGACACCTGATGTTAAAGTTACTGGTTACCGTCATCGCCAAGCAAAATTTCAGCCAAATTTCTCTGCCAATGAAGAAAACACCTTCGTTTACTGTAATGATATTGAAAAACTTGTTGCAGAAATGGGTATGACTTATATACCCCACGAATGGAGGTTATTTACTGATTCATCCAAAACTAGTATGAAAGCAGTTTTGCTGTACTACAACAACAAGAAACCTAGCGTTCCGATAGCATACAATTTGAACACTAAAGAAACGTACGAATCTGCGAGGCATCTACTAGAAGCAATAAACTATGAAAGCTATAAATGGCGTATATGTTGCGATTTGAAAATGGTAGCTCTGCTTTGTGGATTACAAGGTGGATATACGAAGAATATGTGTTTTATATGTTTGTGGAATACACGTTATAAAGGGAACCAATACCAAAAACATGATTGGGAGAACAGAGAAGATTTAGTTGTTGGATCAGATAATGTAATACACACGTCCCTTGTTCCAATTGAAAAAGTGTTGCTACCTCCACTACATATCAAATTGGGTATTTTTAAAAATTTTGTAAAAGCACTTCCTGCAGATGGACCAGCTTTTATTACACTAAGGTCAATATTTCCACGACTTAGTGCAAGCAAAGTAAAAGAAGGTATTTTATATTTACATATAAAATAAGATTTTTTAAGATTTATGTAATTGCTATATCGTTTTACATGTATGTTTAATGGTCCAGACATAAGAAAATTGATAAAATATAGTAGGTTTGATAACTCTTTAAATGAAAATGAGCTAAATGCCTGGAATGCCATAAAAGACGTAATAGCTAATGTTCTCGGTAAACATCGTGCCACGAACATCACAGAAAAAGTAGATCATATCATGAATATGTTTGAGAAGCTCGGTGTACATATGAGTTTGAAGCTACATTTTCTCCATCACCATATAGATTGGTTTGAACACCAAATCACAACGGAATCGGATGAACAAGGCGAACGTTTTCACCAGGTCGCTTTAACAATGGAGACACGATATAGGGGGAAAAAACTACTACCAATGTTAGCAGATCTATGCTGGTGGCTAACGAGAAATGAAGAAGACAATACCGACGAGGAAGAGGAGGAAGTAAACTTACCGCCTTCAAAAAGATTCAAGTTTTAGTTTTTAAGCACCGTTATTTTTGTAAGCTTTTTACTTAGTACTTATACTTAATTTTTTATTTCAAACTTTTCACGCCTACATATGTGTATGTGTATACTACTTATTATCTTTTTTGTGTGCCAAATACAGTGTAATGTTCCTTTCTATATGTATCATATACGATCATTTCTACAATAAAACTAAAAATATTATTTTTCATGAAAAATAAGACAAATTGTATGACAGCGCCACCTATCGTAAGATTTAGGTAAAAGTTAATGTCAAAAAAGAGTTCCGCGATCCAAAAAAAAAAGCGATATACAAAAAAAAAACATCTAAAATTGCTTCATTTGATCAAGTTTTAATCAACTTTTCTCATACACAGGGTTGCCAACTTTAAATAAAAATAAAAATGAAACCAGTATGAGGTTTTGATATGGGAGGGATAAAGTTTCATCTCCAATTGGTTTCAACAATTACGTAGAATCTTGTTGCACAGTGTAACAGAAAGGAGGGAAGGGAAGCTTTAACTAATTAAAAATGCTCACTTTCATTTATTATTTATAAGCCAACAAGAAAAATTACGGTTCGAAGAGGGTTAATAATTTGTTGAAATACTTATTATATGTTAAAGATCCCTAATTCAATGTAAATAAAATATGACTTAAAAGCTTTTGCTGCAAGCACAAACATACGTACTGTTTTTAACACTTATTACAGGTAATCTCATGCGAACCGGCCGGAGTCGACATGAAAGGCAACAAAATATGTGATATGGACAAGAAACAACTTAGGATTTCAGACAAACAGCGAATAAGTGTTTGGGATATTTTGGAAGGCCATAAGAATCCAGCACCCTTATCGTGGGTATGGTTTGGAGCAGTAAAATCTGAAAGAAAATGTCTGTCTTATGAAGAAACTCATCGCAGTCTCAAATATCATGCTCACAGTTTGGTTAAACCTCTTACTTATTTTTATGAATCTTTGCCATTGCCACCAGAAGATTTAGACCCTGTCCCGGAGAAGATTTGCATTGTAAGGAATCCTTATTAATCATGTTTATATGTTGTCAATTTTTTTCTTTTTTTTTTCTTTTAGAAAGATGAGATGAAACCGGACACTCCATCATCTGTAGATCAATCACCTAGTGCTGTAACATCTGGAAGAGGACGTGGAAAGGGAACAACTCGTAAGCGTAAACCGAAAGTTGCAAAAACTTCTCCCACAAACATAACAGCTCAACCTCAGATGGCTCCGCAACCACAACAATCTCAAGTCCAACAACAAACTTCGCAGCAGATAAACACACAAAACCAAATAAATCCAATGCAAATGAATACACAGGTTTGTATTGAATTCATATTATTTTCTCTCTCTCTCTCTCTCTCTATGGATAAATTATTTGTGGTATATATATAATGTACGAATTCCCCAATTCACAACAACAAAGCTACTAAGATTGAATTTTTTATATACATATTGTGACGAAAATCCGAAATACGAAGGACAAACAAAACTGTTGACAATGTAAATGCAATTTCCCGGAAAGACAGAAAATAAAGAAGCGGCCGTATAATGCAAATTACCCATACCAAGGACAAACAAAAGGGTAGACAGATTAAAGGAAATTCCACGTCGTTAAGGATGAACGGAGTAGCTGCAGCTACCGCAGGCAAACGAATAATCAGCCTATCCTTAAGCGCGTGAACAGAATGGTAGGGTCATCTACAGGTATAAAAAGAGAGGCAGCCACTATCACAAGAGGAGACGAGTAGACAACTTAGTGGAGTTAACACTGCTGTGAGCTGTGTGTGTTTTAGAAACGTATGAGCTAAGTGAAGCAGATAATAAGTGTGCATCATAAATAATTGTAAAATAAGCCGTTGGCTAAAGACGAAAATTGTACAAATAAATTCCTGACGGTTAAGAAGCCGAACAAACAAATTTTGGGAGTTTTGTTTAGCAATCCAGTGATCGGACTCGAAGGATTTGGAAAATCATCGAGGCGAATTTAGCAAATTCATTACAATTGGTGTCAGAAGTGGGATTGCTAAATAAATTCCGAAAAAAAAAAACAACAAAAATATTTGAAAATGGTTAAGATTCAAGATTTAACGATACTACCGCTCAAAAAGGAATTGGCGAAGAGATGATTATCTTCACCGGGAATAAGGCTGAACCAAAATCGCGGCTGCGAGAAGCTATGGAAGCAGAAGACATAGGTTTGAGCGAATATGAGGACGAGGAGACATCCAAGAAAGAAATGGAGAAGGAAGAGGCTGTTGAGACTACGGAAGGTCCAGAGCAGTCAGCAACTAAAGTTGAAGAAAAGGCTCCTAGCTCATCTACGAGTATGGACATGAACATGTTATTGGCAGCAATTTCGCAAATGAATGCCAACATGTCACAAAAGTTGGATGAACAGGATTCCAAGATGTCACAAAAGTTGGATGAACAGGATTCCAAGATGTCACAAAAGTTGGATGCACAGGATGTCAAGATGTCACAAATGAATGTCAACATTACAACAGAAATTACGCAAAAGTTGGATGAACAGAATGCCAAGTTGCTACAGAAGTTGGATGAACAGGATACCAACATGTCACAAATGAATGTTCACATTTCATCGCAAATGCAAGACCAAGAAGCGCGTATTTCATCCCAGCTCATACAGCTTCAGGAGAGTGTTGTTAAAGAATGCACAGAACTCAAGGAGAGACAGGACAAAATCGAGGAGAGGCAAGACAGAATAGAGGAGCCAATTGCGACCAAAGTTAGCGAATTAGAAGGACGTGTCCACGAATTGCTTTCGAATCGTCCAAGCATTTCGAGGAGCACCCCTAGCATAAAAGCCCCATCCTTTGACGGCACCACCCCTTTCCACATCTTTAAGCTTCAGTTCGAAAAGACGGCTAGAGCAAATAACTGGAGCATGGAGGAGAGGTCAGCTGCACTATTCATGGCATTGAAGGGACCTGCAACGGAAATCTTGCAAATAATTCCTGCATACGACAGAGATGACTATGAGGCACTAATGCGAGGCGTGGAAAGACGCTATGGTAGCGAGCATAGAAGACAAATCTATCAGATGGAATTAGAGAACCACTATCAGAAGTCCAATGGGACCCTGCAGGAATTTGCTTTTGAGATTGAGAGGCTAGCTCATTTGGGTTATGGAGATAGTCTTGGAGAATACCTCGAGAGGATAAAAATTCAGAGGTTTATCAGCGGAATAAGGAACAATTATAGCAGGCGAGAGGCGTATGCGAATCCAAAGCCAACATTTGCCGAGACTGTCTCGTATGCTCAGGCAAAGGAGGCGGCCGAGCTTTTGTGCAGACCAGCGTACAAAGCGAACTGTGCGAAGTTGAAAAGCCCAGATGTGGTGAAAAGGATCTGGGAAACGTCGAAAACCGCCAAACTGATCTGAGAACCAGGATTTGCTACAACTGTAGAAGGCCTGGACACTTAGCTCGCGATTGTAATATGGGTTCTACGAGACAAATCGATAACGAGGCGAGCAACATTACTATCAGCGGATATGTGGATGGACATGAGCGATAACTAACTGTGGACACGGGCGCGTCAAACTCCATCATTCGGTCCGATTTGATCACCAGGGAAATAAGCCCATTGCATGGAGCTAAGTTGAAAACATTAAATGGTGAGGACGCCAGAGTTCTGGGAAAAGCCACATGTAAAGTCACCATTGGGAATATGACAGTGTTGCATGAGTTTCTAGTAGCGGAAATCGTAGATAAAGTCATAGTTGGTGTGGACTTTCTCCTTGGTCAAGGAATGAATATCGACCTAAAGAAAAGAGTCATGGAGTATGGAAATATGCAGTTACCGCTAAGTATTGGCCACGATCATGCGTACAACAGAAATGATGTGCCCCTGGTAAAGAACGAGCAGCAGAAGGGAAATCCGTACGGAAATGGCAAGATGTATGGTGCCCTAATGAAGAAGTTGAGATAGGTACGCAAAACTGTTGAGCAACGCCCTAAGGTTATGAACAACAAGGTAGAAGGATGTATTAAGGCGAGGAATCCTGAAAGCTTTAAAAAAGGAGATTTGGTAATGCTGCACGATTCTCCACGGAAGAAAATCTTGCACAGCAAGCGGGAAGGTCCATACAAAGTAATTGGACGAATAAATAGTACGGACTATCGAATCCAGAATGTTGGAAAACCACGAACCAAAATAAAGGTGGTTCACTTAGAAAGGCTTGCGGCGTTTGGAACAGATGGTATGTCTAATCGGGACGATCAGACTTAGGTGGAGTGCAGTTTGACGAAAATCCGAAATACGAAGGACAAACAAAACTGTTGACAATGTAAATGCAATATCCCGGAAAGACAGAAAATAAAGAAGCGGCCGTATAATGCAAATTACCCATACCAAGGACAAACAAAAGGGTAGACAGATTAAAGGAAATTCCACGTCGTTAAGGATGAACGGAGTAGCTGCAGCTACGGCAGGCAAACGAATAATCAGCCTATCCTTAGGCGCGTGAACAGAATGGTTGGGTCATCTACAGGTATAAAAAGAGAGGCAGCCACTATCACAAGAGGAGACGAGTAGACAACTTAGTGGAGTTAACACTGCTGTGAGCTGTGTGTGTTTTAGAAACGTATGAGCTAAGTGAAGCAGATAATAAGTGTGCATCATAAATAATTGTAAAATAAGCCGTTGGCTAAAGACGAAAATTGTACAAATAAATTCCCGACGGTTAAGAAGCCGAACAAAAAAATTTTGGGAGTTTTGTTTAGCAATCCAGTGATCGGACTCGAAGTATTTGGAAAATCATCGAGGCTAATTTAACAAATTCGTTACAATATGTATATACTTATGTATTCGTATAAAACACCTCCTTTAAAAATGTAAGTATACGGTAAAGAAGTAAATGCATTGGAAAATATCCAAAGTTTATATCAAAATATATATGTGTATGACTTTCTATTTTTGAATATTATATTCCTACTTCTTGCCGGAGTTGATAAAATACATTTACTTTATAATTTCAAACTAGAAATCGAGCCATAAAAAATTAAAATTTCTTTCAATTTAAAATCATTTATTTGCAAAATTTGTACTCAAAAAAATTTAAATGGAATGAGTCTACATTTATTGTATTTATTATTGTTAAAGGAAAAAGTAAAGTTATCTTCTTATTTTACTATAACATAAATATCCTGTAATTTGTGCTTTATAATTGCTGACGCGATTTTCGGCAGATCTCCTCCTCCAATTTTACCATGTGTGTTTACAATATATATACTCGTACATACTATCCGGCTGCACTTGAAAAGTATTAAAAATTTCCTTTTTTTTATTTCTTTTGAAATTTCAGGTTAACGTTCAACAATTCAACTCTAACCCAATGTTACAACAAAATTCCGGTGTTATGATGCAACAACAAATGCAAGGAAACATACAACAAATTAACAATGCTCAAAACAACCAGATCGGTTTTATGGGAAACGTTCCCCAAGGAGTAGCTCAATTAGGTGGACAAAATCAACAACAATGGATGGGTCAAAATCAATATCACCCGATTCAGCAACAATCTCAGTTTTATCCGCATCAGAGTATACATATATATATATATATATATATCTATAGAATATTTATCTGTCAATATTAATATGTAATGTTTTCATAAATTTTTTCAGCAGCAAATCGGTTTGAAAGACCTCAACTCAATCCTTCCAAACAAGCCATATGCAATATGTTACGGCAGCGTCATCCTACATTTAATCAAGGTAACTCATCATCATTCAATGCTATGCAACAACAACAGCATCAGCAGCAAATACGTCAAACACAAGGATTGCAAGCGCAAGGTCCTATCGGATCTGTACCACAACAATTCGTTAGGGGAGGGATGAGAGGAATGTCAACAAATCAAAACCAGTTAACAAATGCTATTAATGGAGTTAATATGGCCCAAGGGGTAAACCAAAATAGTATTATGACTCCACAGCAGGTTAATGCACAAAATATCAATTCACAAACTAATAATCAATCAATGACAATGACGTCAAATGCTGGTATCATTAATACGTCATCAAATAATCAAAGTAACCTTATGAATGTCCAAAATACATCGGGATTGGTAGGATCTGGCAATGTTATGCAGCAAAATTTAGGTTCTGCAAATGCGAACCAGAACATAATCAATCAGGGAGCGAACCCATTTCATAATTTCAATCAATACCAGCAACAAGGTATGATGAATAGCGGTGGCAATGCTCAGGTTCCAACATCTAACATGGTAGCTGCGTATAACCAAATGGGTCAGCGAGGAAATTCATCAGAATATCTTCAACAACGCGGAGTTAATACAGTAAATAATGGCCGCGGTCAGTTTGTCAATCCAACACCTAATGTCACCATGGGAAATATGGTTGGACAGAATACCATATCCCCGTATTCAAGGCAACAAACTCCAAGTGGGAAGCCAGGAGTTGTTTCGTCTCAACAACAATTCCAACAACAAAGAATACATCACCAAATGATGCAAATTCAAGGTACATAAGTGGAACTGTATTTGTTTGTTAGTCTTTCGCAAAATACACGACTGGTCTTTTGTTTTCTTTGACGCCAAGAAGTTTGTTAATTTTATGTTCTACAACCCACTTTCAAAGATTACATCAAAGTATACATACAAGCATAACTTATCTCCCGTCGTGTCGTGGGTTTACAACATTTATTAAAATCTAATGAAAAATATTAACTACTTTTAAGTCAAACATTTGATATTATTGGAGCAGCTTATTGAAACATTTTATTTTACATCTTTACTATTCTAGGTGGAATGGTGCAATCTCAGAATCAAAATATAAACCAGCAACAAACACCAAATTTAGTTGCGCAACTTCAAAGACAACTACCGAATCAGCAGAATATGCCTGTACAACAATATCAGCATCACCAACCGCCTTACTAAGAAAATATCGCGGTTTCAGTATATAAATATTTCTTTTAAACATCCTAGAAAATAAAAATTAGATTTTGCGCATAAAGTTTATAGTAATCAGAATGGAGTTTCTTCCTTTTACATAATAAATAACAACTATAAATTATTGATAATGAGTTAAATATTACATTCATTACTCACTCTTCATTGAAATAATCCTTTTAACTATTTTATTCGAAGACAATTATGGAATGAAAGATTTTTATCTGTTTGTAATAGTTCTGAGCGTTTTTGGTCTACCTATTAAAATGTAGAAAAATGGAATTGGCACTTTATTTAGCTTGTAGAATCTTCAAATATATGAACATAATCTGGAAAAAAAATTGCACAAGTATTGAAAATTGTCAGTTATTTTCGGAAAGAGTCAAAGTTTACCAACATTATATAATTGGTGCTTCATAACCACTAGAGCGGTTTTCGGCCGAGCTCGATATACACCATCTTTTCATCGATTTCAAATCTGCCTCGAAAGGACCTCTCCGAGCCGTTCGATATCAAACGATATTTCAGGCAGGGATACTCTTTATAGGGTGAGTTCTTCAATCTGGTACTGGTAAAAATAATAAGAGCCGAGAACTAAATAGACAAGGTAGAATATAAAAAAAAAGTGAAGAATTGCTGGCGTGTGCCGATGGTATTGATATCATTGGCCAAAACTGCCGCACCGTTAGTTCTGCTTTCTCCAGGTTAGATGAACAAGCAAGGTCTGGATATTGTAGTAGACTCAACTCCTACCTATCCAGACTTGAACTCGACATACCCAACGTATGTCCCATATGCAACGAATCTCCGCCTAACACTAACCACTCCTTTGTATGTCCACTCAACCCGACTCATCTATCTCAACTCTCCCTCTGGACCGAACCGGTCGAAACATCACTTTCCCTGGGTCTCCCTTTGGATGACCTCGATTACTAAGATTGGATCTACCTGACCCTAGGCAGGGTTAGCGAGCCGCTACAACAACCGTGACTACGTCGTCCGCGTGGGTGTAAGCGCCCCAGTTTTGAAAATGTTCGATGCAGTACCGGACGTGTAAGCAAAGTAAGAGGAAGGAGCTAGTTTCCACGACAGTCGGGTTTTTATACCGGAACGTCCCGGATATTTATCCGTCCAAGGGCTCTTACTCCCGCAATATTTCCCGAAAACCAAATTGCAGAATATTTTCCGGTTACTATAACAACCTGGTTTCGCTTGGTATTTCCAACTGTCGCCAAATTATGACGCCCAGTAATTGATACCGCTATAATCGCGCATGCTCCTCCTCTAATTTGTGATTTTGCTCTTGATGTTTTTTACCAAAACATGGAGGGACCTACAGTTTATTCTAAGGCGCCTCCGAACGTCCGCTGGATTTTTATGAGGAGCCTTTTATTTCATGTCAGAAATACACTCGGAGGGTTTCGCATTCCCTGCCGAAATTACATCTATTTAAAAAGAATCATTTGTTCTGGGCCACCCTTCGTTATTGTCTCATGTAATTGGCCGAAAATATGGTGGATCAGTCATTCACAGCCATTTTGTTTACTTCTCACATGTAAAGGAAAATTTTTAATGGCGCAGAAAATTTGGACAATTTCAGGAAAATATTATTTATTAACAAATTAAATAAATTAAAATGCTAACATTAAGCGAGCATTAGCTGGTAAAGCTATGCTAGTGTATTGAGTAGGTTGGTATATATATTTTACTAACAGCAATTTCAAACGTTGACGTGGTTATGGTTAATAAAGTTGTAAATAGAGTTGATGTTCTCTCTTGTAGGATTCTTTAGAAGTTCAGTCCAGTTTCTTCTTAGGTAATGGTTTCTGGCGTCTATCAGTGCAGGACAGTCTACAAATATGTGGTTTAGCGAGATAGTTTCGCCGCAATATTCGCAGGATATGGGTGATTCGCCGGTAAGAAGATGTTCACAGAGAACGTAGAATATAGAGAAGGTGCAAAGCCAGCGTATTTTAATTTTCTGGCAGAGAAATTTCTTCTCATGTAATCGTCATTTCCTTCTCGTCTTGAATTTCTGTTTCACCTCGATGTAGTAAGTTAACAGAATTGAGCGTATTCAAACACACCAGAGAATTAAAATGTATGCAAACGTAAATTAACAGACGTTTTCATTTTCTATTATCACATATGTTAACGACCAAATTGAATTTAATTTTGCAATCAACAATTAATTACTGATATTACATTTTACCATTTTTTGAATATTATTTTGGAATACAAACGATATATTTTTCTTTCTTTTACAAAAAAATCTGTTACATGACCTTTTGCATATAAGCCTACATGCTGACGTACATGTGAACATACACATACATATAAAGTCGAATCATTATGCATATTTATGAATGTTCAGTGCATAAAATCATATCAATTGTTATCAGTAATACCTATGCACATATATTCGATCTTCATGTTCATCTAAACTTCCATACATATGTATGTGCGTATGTACAAATATTGCTTATGTTCAAAAAAGCCTTATTGTCAACAAACGCGTGCGCATTACCAACAAAGAATATACCGCAAGCAGCACACACCGCCCTGCGTGCGTCTCTTCCACAAACCCATGTGCCAAAAATTGAAAGTTGAAGAATTTTGTGCCTTCACTCGACTATTGTAAAACGCACTCTCCATAATGCAAACTGAGTTCTTTACAATTTTTAAACGAATGTTCAGAAACAGTCCCTGATTTTTTTTAAACATAAATTTTTTAATGAAATTTATGTTAAATACTTCAAGATTACCTAAGATTTATAAGAAACTTGTAATGAATGAGCAATTACTTATGAAAATGTAATGTAGCTAGATGCACACTGCATGGTTCAATTGTGATGTGAACATTCGTGATATACACAGTTCACTGTACCTGAATTCCTACACCAAAATTTGGCTGACTTGAATCGCTTTTGTGATTTCGGCAATTTTCTTTCTTGAACAAAAATCAAATATTTTTAAATTTTAGAATTTTAGCATCCTCGCCAGTTTCAGCTTGTGAATGCGGTGAAGCCAATATCTCATTTTCGTACAATATTGAGTTAGGCGTAATATGGTGCATATGTGCCAAAGCAAAATGCCGTCGGCAAAATTTGTGATATTTTTATAATTTTGATCCCTGTTAGCAATTTACATTCTGTATACAATGTAACATACTGTTTTGCTCAATTCTGTTAAGTTTACAGCAATTTGGTGCGAAGATGTGAGGAGTGTGGTACGATTACGTGAGACCAAGTAATCGCGCTTCTTGACGTTTTCCACTCTGGTCCGTAATTGAATCTTCTCTATATTCTACGTTCTCTGATGTTCATGTGTGCCCGCAGTATGCCCATGGCGTACCCGAGAGAAGACTTTTATATGTGAGTTCCATATGTCGGTAGGGTATTGCGGAGACGTAAGGTCTCTATTTATGGCAGTGTAAAGGTGGTGGGTATAGTTTTGCCATTCATGCTTCATTTTGGTGTGAATATGTCGCATGATTGTTGAGTGCATGTCTTTTGTTTCACATGTGGCGTTTTTGGTTACCGGGGTTGAGGAAGCTGATTTCGCTGCGTTATCTGCTTTTTCATTTCCGTGAATTCCGATATGGCCTGGTATCCAAAGTAGACGTATTGTTGACGCATTGTCAATGAGCATATCTCTAATTCGGTTAATTGTAGCTGCGCTTTATAGTGGGTTTAGGATCGCTTTCATGACTAACTTACTGTCGGTGTCTATAAGGGTTTCAGAGTTGCGTTCTAAAGCCATAGATATTGCAGTGTAAATAGCGACTGCTTCTGCAGTGAAAACAGATGTGTAGTCCGATAGTTTGTACCCTTAGAGTGTCGCCATCTGAGTCGACAACTGCGAAGCTAGCCGGTACTTGTTCAGATTTTGATCCATCTCTGAACCACAGGGTCCAGTTTTCGCCTTCATAATATTCTCTGCGTTCCTGAAACATTATGTTGAAGGTTTCTGGCGATATGGTGCTCTTTTTGAAAGTAGCTAGAGCAAGATCACACGACTCCTTTTTGATTTCCCATGGCGGGTTTTGTGTTTGGTATTTGTCCGTTGTGTTATATTCTTCGAGATTGTTGGCGATTTTTAGTATTTGATTCATCGCAGAAGGAAATCTTTGAGGCCGACAGACGCTGTTAATGTTTTGGATGTCATAATCGATGATCGAGTTGGTCGGAAATAGAAGTTTAGGGACGAGTCTCGCATGGATTTGGTACAATCTCTCCTGGATAGTTGGTAATCCCGCTTCAGCTAAGATATTTCTAACGGGAGTCGTTCGAAATGCGTATATATTTGCTCGTGCTGCTTGGTGATATGCAGGCTTGATTATATGGAAGGCGGATTTCGGTGCGTTCCAAAAGAGGAAGGACCCATAGTCGATTTTGCTTAATAGTAGTGTTTTGGTTAAATATATGAGCGTATTAATGTGTACATGGCATTTTTTACTAGCGAGATACGTTATGATATTAATTCTGGCAGCTAATGCTTTTTTAAGATAAGAAAAATGACATATCCATCGGTAATTATGCGAAAATACAATACCTAAAATCTTCAATTTCTTTACATTTTCTATCTCTATGTTATTTATTGCTAATGTGCGATTGTGAAAGTCGCAGAAGTGCTTTCTACATATGTGAAAGTTCTTAGTTTTTTTTTAAGGATATCTTGGCTCCGGAGTAGTCACCCCAATCCCCAATCACTTTTATAAGGTCTTTGAAAACTTGGTTGGTTTCTATGTTATTGTTTCTTTTGCAGAGTATGTAAACATCGTCTGCATAGAGACAGTGGTTTACAAAATTATTAGATTTTATAATGCTACTTATTTCATTGAATGTGATGTTGAACAATATTACGGATAATGGAGAACCCTGTGGGAAACCATTTTTAAGCGGATATACGTCAGAGAAGACGTTTTTAATTCTTACACGGAATTTTCGATTTGATAGGAAAGATTTAACGAAGTAAAAAATTTTGGGGCCTACTCCCCACAAGCGCAGGCGGTTTAAGATGACATGAGATCCAACTCGGTCAAATGCCTTCTCAAAGTCCAGTGAAAGAATCGAGACATGGTTGCGAGTTGATAAGGCTTTCGTGACATAATAGTCAATGTGGAGAAGGGCATCGGTGCATCCTCGGTTGGGTCTGAAGGCAACTTGGTTCGAATCGATAAGTTGTTGTGTCTCGGTGAACCAAGAGATTTGGTTTGCCACCATCCGTTCCATAACTTTGGAAAGGCACGAGAGAAGTGAAATAGGGCGGTCTCCATCGGTTGAGAGGGAGTCTTTATTTGGCTTATGAATGGGAATAATGGTGGCGTTTTTCCAGCTCTGAGAGATTGTGCCAGTATCAAAAATGGCATTGTAAAGCTGCAACAAGCGGGATAATCCTAAAGCAGGCATTTCTTTGATCATTTTATACGAAATTCGGTCGAAACCGGGTGTTTTGCCTTTTGCTTTGCCAATGCAAGTTAGCAGTTCGGTCATCGTAATTGGTTTCTCAATGAGAGCGGCTTTTGGGTGTGTTTCCCGAAGGGGGGACATTTGCCTGGAGGTATTATTTTTTATTTCCCTATACTGGTTAGAGAAGTTAGTGTCGGACGAGAGATTCGACCACACTTTACCGAATTCGTTGGATATCACGGACGAATCGGAGCATATGCAGTAGTTGGTTTTGGTTGCTACTATAGGAGTATGTGGATTTCTATGGCATAGCCTTTTAATTTTATTCCAAAGGTTGGATATTGAAGATTTGGGCGAAATAGACTCAGTAAATTTGATGAAGCTCAGTTGGTTTTTGGGTTTTCATTTCCTTCCGAAATATGGCGTATGGATTTAGCGATATTGGACGCTTCGTGATTTGGTGAGCTAGATTCAGGCCGCGCGCTTAGTCCGACGTGAACTTCCTTTTGGAAGTTTTCCCAATCGGCAAAGTTTAGGAGGAATTTGGGTGGGTTTTTTGTGCGGTAGGAGACATTGGGATTTAATGCGAAGTTTAGGATGATCGGGAAGTGATCGCTGTTGTAGAGATCATTTAGTGTTTTCCACTTATAAGCGGAAATAGTGGAGGGGAGCAAAGGGATATATCAACGTGGGCGATGGTGGAGTTGGTGGAGAAGTGAGTCGGGCTGTCATCATTCAAAACGCTCAAATCGGATAACCTTATAGCATTTTCTATAATATGACCACGGTGATTGTCAGAGTTGGCACCCCACAGGTGATTCCAACCATTGAAATCGCCAAGCACTATAATTGGAGTGTTAACTGCGTTGAAAATGTCGGTTAAGTCTCTGATGCTGAATTTTTGACAGGGAGGGATATATACGGATACTACCGTGAATTTGATATACAATTCAATTTCGATCATTACCACTTGGAGTTGATAGTTAACGTCGATATATATGTGGGATGTAGCTTTTTATTGCTAGACCCGCGCCCTGTTTGGCTGCTGTATTTGATGCATCGTTTACAAAGTAAGTCGAGTAACTGTTCAAAAGAATTGGGCCAGAGTTCTGGCAACAATGAGTTTACTGGATTGCGATTAGGCTTGGGTTATATTGTTTGATGAGCACTTGGAGTTCAGAGAAATTATTGTAGAAACCTTTCATATTCCACTGGAGAATATTCAGGTACATGGTTGAGATGAGAAAAAGGAAAGTGTACTGACTTGTGTAAAGGTAAGCTTTACAGAAGCGAGGGATTTAAGAGGGGGTTGGTTTATAGATCATCGATGGAATAATCCATCGAGGGGTTTATTAATGTTTTCAATGTTTTTGAGAAAGTAGTTATTTTTTAATAGATTTTGAGTAAAAACGGATATTGGTGATAATTGTGGCGTAGGGTGTGATTCAGATGTTGGGCTATTTTGTGTAGTTGGTTTATTATTTTCTTGAAGTGAAAAAATTTCAGAAGAGGAAATGGTAGTTTTGTTTGTTGGAATTGCTGGAGCTTGATGGTTTTTCGGATAAATTAGTTGGATTCTGTTTAATAATGTGGGTGTTTTGTGTTAATACATTGGAATCGGTAGATTTGTTTTTTTTCAGCATGCGTTTTATTATTTGAACTTGCGAAATCAGTATTGGTGGATGTGCCAATTTTTGTAGCGCTGGCGTAGGAAGCTAGTCGTTGGAAAAATGGCAAACTATTTTTATATTTAAGGCGTGCTTCGCTCATACTGCATTTTTCCAAGGTTTTATCTTAAGGATTTCCCTGGCTTCGATGAATTTTGGGCAGTTACGGTCTGAGGCGGGGTGGTCCTCAGCGCAGTTATCGCATTGGGTTCTCTCGCATTTTTTCGGATCGTGAATTGGAAGATTGCAATTATCGCATGTTGAGCTGTTAGTACACCTTTTTTTGTATGACCCAGTTTCTGGCAGTCCCTACACTGCATTGGGCTTGGGATGTAAGGTTGTACCTTGACTTTGTACCAAGCCACTTCCACGGTTTCAGGGAGTCGATAAAGATCAAAGGTTAAAACCATTTGGCCAGTGTAAACTTGTTTGCTTCCCACTTTTCGCGTGAATTTGTATACACTTGTGACTTTTTGATCTTTCATTTCCCGGATTATTTCTTATTCTACGACGAGTTTAAGGCAAGGGGCGTAGATTACGCCTTTAACGGAGTTCAAGGTGTCGTGTAATTTTGCTTTAAATGAGCAAAGGTTGGAAAGAGATTTAGCTTTTAGAAACCTATCAGCAATCTGAGCACTGCGCACCAAGACAAGTATGTTACCGTCTCGGAGTTGAGTAACTGAGTCTATTTCAGTAGAAATAGCTTCGATGGATTTTTTGATTGCGAATGGGCTCACCTGGGAAAGTGGCTTACTATCGTCAGCAGAGGATATTAATAAGAATTTGGGGTTATAGGATTAGCACTTTTGATGAAGTTTTGGGAAATCTTGTTTAGTATTGGTTTCTGGTTTCTTTCTGTTTGGGTGGTCTCCGTAATCACTTAACAAAGAAAAGCGATTTGGTGACCTATCCGGAGGCCCCGGCGACATTTTCTTGGTTATATTTATGCAAATGTAAAGTTAATTTACACGTGCGTATATAGAAACAATATAATAAAAGGTAAGAATGCGATGAAAAGTAAATAAGAAAAATTAACGGAACTATTAACACAATAGCAAGTGTCACTACTATTTGCTGAGAAAAACAACGTCTGAACGCTTTGAATGATAGTCGGCGACTGTTTCGGGAAAATAAAATCGCATGAAGTTGCTTCTTTATTATTGTAATGAACGAAACGCACAATATAGTGACGAGTAAATTCCCACAAATATAAAATACTTGCTAAATTTATGAGATCAAAGTATTTACAGATAAGAAGAAATATAAAAATAGTTTCTCTGAGGCAGAGGTTATTTTATTTAAAGAGCCCGAAAATTGAGTTTGAAACTAATCTGAGACACATAATCTAATTTTTAAACATGTGAAGCATTTTGATTTCACCAGGCAGTCAAGGTTTTATAAAAAATATAGTAATTCTTAGATGTTAATGATCTATTCACTTTTTAAACTCGTATTGTATGTATAACAAGGTAGTAACGCATTAAGTGATGTATAAAGGCTATATATACTTCTTTTTATTAAATAAAATTTCACAGTATAGGTTTTCCGATTTTATTATAAAACCACTTATCGTTTAAGCATCTGAGAATTATATTATTTTTTATGATATAATAATATGACCACGTCAAAGCAAATTACATTTCGATAGCCAAGTTTCTGTTTTCCTAGTCTCGGCGAATTTCAATTGATGTCCTCCTTTCGGGGGATTATTGGCTTCCTAGAAATAAAAGAAAAATTACATTTTTTTTTACACTTTTAATTGTTTACAAAAGAGTATATATTACCAAACGCTTTTCCATTTTCGCTTTAATGTCGCTGGCCAATGTTAGGAAAGCTTCTTCGACATTAATACTGGCTTTTGCAGATGTTTCCATAAATTTAATCCCGTATTCTACTGCCAATTGCTCCCCTCGCTCGCGGGAAACCTTTATTAAAAAAATAAAACCCCAACTATATAAAATGTGCATGCTTATTATTTTTAACGTATATATACATTTCTAGATGTATAGACATATCTAAATTTTAGAGACAAAATATTATAAATCGAATTAATGCAATTAACGAAATGGGTAAAAAAATTTAACCATTATGCTCTCTGTGAGTTACGTATGATATTTTGTAAGTTAACCTTTTTAAAAATTGTATTAATATAAAATAATATTGGTTACTAGGGATCTTCGACTCGCTTAGATGATGTGCACGAGATATAAGTTAACGCAAGTTAAAGTAAAAACAACCAGCTTTGAAAATTTTCGATGTGTTTACTTGGTAATGTAATTGGAGAGCAAAAGGAAGAAACTGTTTTCTTGCTATTAATGACTCGACTATAATCGAGTAAGCGGTGAAACATCAACAAAGAGGAAAGGTTTCCCTCTAGCACGATTTAAATGGTTATTTATTACATTCTGAGTGTACTAAACAAACATATATACATTTAAAGCTTGTTGCTTTATAAAAAATTAAACGAACATCAGCTCGGCTGGGGTAATGGTTATTGTAAGTACATAGATACCAAAAGATCCAGATTGGCTAATGAATTTTTACGAGGAGCTACTTTTTCATGGCATAAGATAAGCTAGAGATATTGAATAGTAAATACCTTTATCGGAGAGGCACAGTTCTAGTAATACATACCTGTCGTTTATCATTAAGTTCACATTTATTGCCTAGGAGCATCTTTTCTACGTCGGCGGATGCATTTTCTTCTATATTCCGGATCCAGTTTTTGATATTCTCAAATGATTTTTCTTGCGTGATATCATAAACTAGCATGATACCCATGGCTCCTCTGTAATACGCAGTTGTTATTGTCCGAAAACGTTCTTGACCTGCGGTGTCCCTGAAACAGTAAAAAGTTATAGAAAAATAATCAAGAACATATCCTATACATTACCATATTTGAAGTTTAATTTTTTTGCCATCTAATTCAATTGTTCTAATTTTAAAGTCGATACCTAAAAAATTTAAAGCAAAATAACATTCATTATTATGTATGTGTAACGGTAAAGAACGAAAATATGTGATGCAACTTTTATTTGCTACTCCATTTTTGTGTACGAAATGCCTCACAGCTGAGTAGATTATTTTCTTGAAACTATTACGTCATAAACCCCTTTCTGAGTTATGGCATAAATAACAGATCAATTGTGAAGTCCACGTCCTGATAAAAAGATAGCTCTCTTAGGTTTAAATCCAAATAGATTTGTAGTTAGCCCTAACCTTCAAAAGACGCGCTTGTTGACGAGTTTCCGGATACTGAACCCGGAAAATCAACCATCAAGGATTGGTATGCTAAGTTTAAACGTGGTGAAATGAGCACCGAAGACGGTGAACGTAGTGGACACCAAAATAAGGTTGTTACCGACGAAAACATCAAAAACAAAAAAAAAAATGAATTTGAATGGCCGTAAATTGAAATTAAAAGAAAAAGCAGGCACTCTAATGATATCACCTGAATGTGTACGTCATATCATTCACGAAAATATTGTCGCGCGAGCTCACTATTGACCAAAACAACGACGAGTTGATGATTCGGAGCGGTGTTTAGAGATGTTCAAGCGTAATAAGCCCGAGTTTTTGATGAAATCATTTTAATGCTTTTCGTATTAATATTTCGTTTGTGATGTGTGACCTTCCGCATATAAAATAAATCAGTTGTACGGGAGGTACATTTATAAGGTCGTCCGATTATATTAATTCCAACAACTGCCAAATAGTCAGACATACGCATCATCTCACACTCCTACCTTAGCCCGAACCCATCGAAACAAAGGTTTTTTCTGCTCTTAAATGAGATGGACCCTACAATCATTGCAACAATAATAGATGCTGAAGACGGATTTATCTTGATCATTTTAGATCACCATCTCTTCCTTTCTCTTTCTGGAATTAACAAACTTCTGTTCTAGTTAATATAATAGCAGTATTCATCATGTTGAGTATTTGTCTTAGAATTCTATGCATTTGATTTATTCGAAAAATTTTCAAAACCCAAATCCATGCTTGAATCCAATTATATAATAAAAACCAATACTAAACATCGTGAATACCGCTAATTGTTATTATTTAGTTAACTTATTTTCATGAAAAGTTAAGTTTGATGGTCCAAAATATTTTCAATGTTAATAAAAGAACATATAAAACAGCACGCCCCTACTTTTCCAAACTTCAATTCAATAGCGGAAGCCTTATGGAAAGCACGCTTTTTCTGATAGCGCTATAATCGCTATGACTTATGATGATAATATTAATATCTTCATATTTGTAACCAACAATACACTCAAATCCAGTTTTAAATAAGTTAAAATGAATGGCGTCCTCTTTGTCGCTTTCCATATTTTCACCAAATTCTATCCTATATCAATGGTTTTCATGATACTGCAAAATTTCTAATGGTGACAAGATTACAACGTGTCTTTTGGCAACAACTTAAATGGCTTAAGATATTAATTCTATTGCCTTTTTTACTTAAAAAAAAATTATTGGTTGATTTTTTTTTATATATGTACATATGTATGTGGAAATAACAAAGCGACACAAAGTATATACATACATGAGGTGATAACAACTTAAGAATATACAAATACGTATATTCGTTTTGCCTTCAAATGGAGACAAAAATAAAGTAATTATTAAGAGGAAACTGTGGTGAATCAGCTGATAGGGATACTACTTTTATGAATATAACTGAGATCATATGGTATTAATCATTTATAAATAAAAATTATATCTTACATAGTGCAAGCATTTATTATGCACACATAACTACACAAATTAAATGTTTATATTTACAGATTTGGTTGGCTTTCAGTTTATGCCCAACTTAAATTCACTTAAGCCTATGACTCAAACTTACCTATAGTAGAGATAAAGGTGGTGTTAAATGCATCCTCAGAGAATCGAAATAAAATACAGGTTTTCCCTACACCGGAATCACCAATTAATAATAACTTGAAAAGGTAATCGTACGTCTTGGCCATGTTTATTTTGCGCTGTCGAAATATTTGATGATATTCTTGTTTTTGAGGTCTGAGAATTGTATTTCACTTTTGAATGTAAATACGATTGTACATTAGATAAAAAGTATAAAGTCTTCAATATTTTCCCTTTGCGGTAGAGTAATGAAAATCACGATGCTTAAAATCGAAGAGTGATCTCAAAGCAAAAATATTTTAGAATACTTTTGTATATTTCACACAAATAACATAACAAACTTAGTTAAAAAAATACCAACATTCAAAAGCCACACTCAACTAGTACTAACAAAAATCGATCATTGAGTTGGAAATATCGATTTAATATATTGTAACGAGCATTTTTAATAATAGATTACTCAAACTGTTTAGTGACCGCCAGGTATTGTGCTGATTTAAAATTGGTATTGCATACTTTTAGGGGTGCGAGCTTCACAACATAAGGCTAGCACTTAAAATCAAACAATTTATTAAATTTATTTGGTAGTTTTCTTAACGAGACCTCTTATTTGGTTGTAGCTAGTCTCACTTTCGATAGCCTTTCGGAATGCATCAATATCATACATATTTATATAAGATGGGCCAAAGCTACGTCAACTTAATTGGATTGCAAAAGATTCTGCAAAAGGTATGGAAAATGTTGGACCAGGTTTATATTTGGATTCTATTTAATTTAAAACATCATCTCAATATATCAATATCCGCTTTTCATTATTATAACCCCTTAAGATGGCACAGTTAGTAACAATTATTCTAACGGTTCGTCTAAAACTGTATTCATCCACAGAATTATATAAATTCGTATTTGTAAGAAAGTTAGCTATCGTTAAAGATTGGAATATTACAAGTTTTCGAATAATTTGAACTTCGAAAACTTTTTATTTTTCAAATCGAGCTTCTGTAACTATTTTATTTTATTCATTTTTGATAAATATTTATCATAAATACTGTAAATAGTGAGCGAACCTAGTATCTATTTCTTAATTTTGTATATTTTTTATAAATAGAGTATTTGTATATGAGTATTATTACACACATTTTGTTTATGTAAACTTATAGAGTTTATCAAAAACATCATGAATTCAAAATACTAGGCCGTATACTACTTTTGGTTTGTTCTACTTCTGCATTAAATAAAACAAACTTAATAAAATAAAAAGCAAAACAATTGTATTTGATATATTTTTTTGGGCTTACATGACCTTGCCTTGCTTCATTCGAACGAATATAAAAAATTGTGCCCGAAATTATTTGAATTCGAGAAGATAACATTCCAGTTTTTGCCTCTAGTAGCTGTTTCTTAGGGCGCCCGCGAAAGCCGAGTGGTTAGCATTGCGTACTGCCGATCGGAAGGCCTGGGTTCGAGCCCAGGTTCGACCAACATCCAAAATTATAGAAAATAAATTTTTCTAATTGCGCTCGCCCCTCGGCAGGGAATGTCAACCCCTCCGAGTGTATTTCTGGCATGCAATGAAGCTCCTCATAAAAATCCACCGGCCGCTCGGAGGCGACTTAGAATAAACTGTAGGTCCCTTCATTTGTTGGTAAAAACATCAAGACCCAAAACCACAAATCGGAGGAAGAGCTCGGCCGAAAATCGCTTCAGCGGTTACAAAGCGCCAAATATATATATAAAATGATAACAGCTCCACCCGACTGAAATTCAAAGATAATGTTATTTTTAGAATATTTCGTCAAAATACTGAAAACCTTGTTCGAAACCAAGATATATATAGCGGTAGCTGAAATTAGAAACCTGGGATCGAATCGTCTGTTCCGTGAACGTACAACTCGTCACGTAATTTTGTGTGTTGGGTATGATGACTTTCATGAACGGATGGCTGATCGTGCGCTTGTTACAATCTGTCATAAGAACACAATAAAACAATCGTATACATATAAAAAATTAAGCGAGTCCCATTTACTTCATACGTGATAAGGATGATTTATTTTTGTTTCGTATGAACGTTCATCCGTTTACGGATCAGACGATTCGACTCCCGCTCTTGTTGTCACGGCTTAGAAGCAGGCAGAATTAGTCGTTGTTGTCGAGTTCATCTAACGGGTTTTAAAGATCATGCAGATCATGGTCAGTGTCGAGTGGTGACTCAATGCCTCACACATATGTACGTGAAGTTTGTCATACATTGATGGCAATCGCAGTCGTATTGTACATATTGTTACGATCTTGCTGATTAATTCTGACTTCTCTGCTTGTTTGCTGCTTGAAAACGAAACCCCCAGAATAATCGCGTCGTTACGATAATCGCGTCCTTACGATAATCGTCTCGTTACGATAATCGTCTCGTTTTACGCTCTAGAAAATGCCAGTTGTCGGCTCCTCTCTTTCAACTGTCATTCGCTTTTCATTTTCGCCACAATATTGTCGAAAGCGACCCCAAGTAAATTTTTGGTTATTTATTGTCGGAATTTTGACGATGTCGTCTTTAAAATTCAGGTTGAGCTGAAACTAATTCATCGAACTGATGAAGAGAGTTGCCATGAAGACAAAAACCGGGAAAGGTTGAAAGTTTATCTTTAAACGAAAGTTATCTATGTCCTCGCCAACAGGAAGCAGCCATCCTCATATGAAATCAAAGGAAAAAGAAGCTTCAAAAAGTATTTAAATTATATGCCGCATTATATGCTTCTAACTGAATATATTGGGACATGTTCTGTATTATATTTTTGAGTGAAAGTAGTTTCAAAATACTTCGATTTGGAATGTGGAGGGTGTTCTAAATTCCAACCATTATTTTATATGAACATATTGTAACGTTTTTCGTAGCTACTCTTGATGATTTCACAAATCCTTCGAGTCCGATCAATCCATTTTTAAATAAACCTCTCAAGATTTGTTCGTTTGGCCTCTTAATCGTCAGGAATTTACTCAACGTTTATTTTGTCCACAATAAATTACAATTTTCCACTATACACAATAGTTTATTTTACAATTGTTAACAATTGTTGACATTTCCGTTTCTAAAACACACAGCACACTGCAATATTAACGCCATTGCATTTTTTACTCTTCTGACTGTGATAGCTGCTGTCGTTTCATATCTTAGGCTGTCGTTTCATATACGCGCTCAAGAATAGGCTGATTACTCGTTTTCCTGTGATTGCTGCTGCCGGTCCGTTTATACCTAACGATGGTCGAAATATTTCGTTAATGCGCTAACTCGCCCGCCTGAAGTAGTTGTTGCCCTCTGTCCTTTGTACTGGGAATTAAAGTCCGATCGTCCCGATCAGACACACTATCTTTTCCACACGCTGCAAACCTTTCCAAGTGAACCACTTTTATTGTGGTTCTTGGTTTTCCAACAGTATGCATTCAATACACTGTGTTATTTATTCGTTCAATCACTTTGTACGGACCTTCTCGCTGGCAGTGCAAATCTCCTTTTTCAAATCTTTCAATATCCTTCTCCTTAATACATCCTTCTACCTTGTCACTTATAATCTTAGGGCATTGCTCAACAGTTTTGCGCACGTCTCTCAACTTCTTCATTAAGAAACGAAACATATTGCCATTTTCGTACGTATCTCCTTTCTGCTGCTCGTTCTTCACCGGGGGCACATCATTTCCGTTGTACGCAGGATCGTGGCCAATACTTAGCGGTACCTCCATATTTCCATACTCCATCACGCTTTTCTTTAGGTCGATCTTCATTCCTTGATCAAGGAGAAAGTCCACACCAACTATGACTTTATCTACGATTTCCGTTACTATGAACTCATGTAACACTGTCATATTCTCGATGGTGACTTTATACTTGGCTTTTCCTAGAACTTTGGTGTCGTCACCAGTTACTGTTTTCAACTTAGCTCCATGCAATTGACTAACTCCTTGGTGATCAGTCAGATCGAATGATGGAATTTGACGCGCCCGTATGCACAGTAAGTTCTTGCTCATTCCCATCCACATATCCACTAATAGTAACGTTGCACGCCTTGTTGCCGATTTGTCTCGTGGTACCCATATTACAGTAGTGGGCGAAGTGTCCTGGCCTCCTACAGCTGTAGCAAATCCTGATGCTCATCATTTTGGAGGTTGTACCACTACCACATTTCCCATATTCCGCTCATCGTATCTGGACTTTCCAATTTCGCACAGTTCGCTTTGTACGCTGATCTACACAAGAGCGCGGCTGTTTCCTATGTCTGAGCATGCGAGACAGTTTCAGCATATCTTTGGATTGTTTGTTGTATTTCCTCTCGATGTATTCTGCAAGACCATCTCCATAACCCAAATGAACTAGGCCCTCTCAATCTCACAGGCAAAGTCCTGTGAGGTCTCTTTGGACTTCTGATAGCGGTTCTCCAATTCCATCTGATAGATTTGTCTTCTATGCTGGCTACTATATCGTCTTTCCACGGCTCGCTCGTAGTCATCTCCCTCATATGCAGGAATTATTTGCAAAATTTCGCTGGAGGTCCCTTCAGTGCAACGAATAGTGCAGCTGACTTCTCCTCCATGCTTCTGTTATTTGCTATAGTCGATCAGGGAAAGGATTGTGCCGTCAAAGGATGGTGCTTTTATTCTGGAGGTGGGCGATTCAAAAGCAAATCGCGGACCCGACCTTCCAATTTGCTAACTTTGGTCTCAATTAGCTCCTCTATTTTATTTTGCTGACCTTCCAATTCATTGACTTTGGCCTCAATTAGCTCCTCTATTTTGCCTTGCCGCTCCTCGATTTTCTCATGCCTCTTTTTAAATTCTGCGCATTCTTTGACAACACTATCTTGAAGCTGTATGAGCCGGGATGAAATACGCGCTTCCTGGTCTTGCATTTTTGATGAAATGTGGGCATTCATTTGTGACATGGTGGCATCCTCTTCATCCAACTTCTCTGAAATGTTGGTATTTATTTGTGACATTTTGGTATCCTGCGCATCCAAATTTTGCAAAATTGCGGCGAATAACATGCTCATGTCCATACTCATAGACGAGCCAGAAGCCTTTCCTTCAACCTCAGTTGCTGACTGCTCTGACTCTTTCGCAGCGTCAACAGCCTCTTCCTTTCCTTTTCCATGTCTCTTCGTCCTCACGACAGAATTCATATTGGCTCAAATCTGAGCCTTCTGCTTTCATATCTTCTTGAAACCGTGATTGTAGCTCAGCCTTTTTCTCGGTTGAAAATATACCTCGCTTCGCCAATTCCTTTTTGAAGGGAAGTATCGGAAGTATCGTATAATTTTTGTCTGCAATTTATTTAGAAATATAATTTGATCAGTGGATTGCTAAATAAAACTCCCAAGATTTGTTCGTTTGGCCTCTTAATCATCAGTAATTTACTCAACGTTTATTTTGTCGACAATAAATTACAATTTTCTACTATACACAATGGTTTATTTTACAATTCTTTATAACACACAATTATTTAGCGCTTCGCACAGCTTGTCCGTTTCTAAAACACACAGCTCACTGCAATCTTAACACTATTACGTTTTCTACTCGTCTGGCTGTCGCTCTTTTTATACCTGAGGATGACCCAAACGTTCTGTTCACGCGCTCAAGGATAGGCTGATTATTCGTTTTCCTGTGATTGCTGCAGCCACTCTGTTTATATCTAACGATGGTCGAAACATTCCGTTAATGCGCTAACTCGTCCGCCTGTTGTAGTTGCTGCCGTCTGTCCTTTGAACTTTGTCTGTCCTTTGTATTTGGGATTTCCGTCAGAATATGTATTTTTTAATTAAAAAGGAAAGTACAATACTATTTTTAATACAATTTAAAAATATGTATAACTTTGCGTTTTTGTACAACTTTATTTCCTCAATGTCAAAACAGAACTAACTATTGCTAAGCTTACTATCTACCCTGATTTCCTAACTGCGGCTTGTAGCGCTTGCTTGTATGTGTGAATGTTCGCTGCTCGCTCAAGCTGCCCACAGTCACGTACGCTATCGGGTATCCATTTCGGAATGCAATTGAATGGATAAACAAGCGTGGGAGCTATTCCCAAGAATCGTCTCCCCCTCTTAAGACGAGTCGCCCTCGACTTGTGCCAAAATTTCCTCAACCGCCCTCTGGCTTTGTTGGCTATCGATATCTTTCCACGATAGATGAAAAAAATTGCTATTATCATTAATGGAGGAAAAGAAAAAATTGCTCACAACAAGGTATGATGTAGAGATAGGCCTTCCTTCAGCTCGTGAATGCGAGAAATATTATCGATATAAACTTTATGCAAATATGACAAGGATAAACTTGTATTGTGGTCCAGGTAGTTGATCGATACCGTCTTTGGAGGATGTGGCTGAATATAGATTGGTTCCTTTTCTGCTACGTAGATTGTATCGTTTATAGTAATTGAATTCCGGAAAAGAAGTAGATACGTTCCTTTAAATTCTAATTTCCTTTGATCAAATATTGCTGTTGGTGGCACGTCATTGAGAATAATTATGCCCTCCTCTAGTTTTTGAACTGGTGGTATGTGATATGCTGATTCTGATGAACAAGCCGCTGTGTTATTATTTACCAACTGACTTAAACAATTCGAGCGAGCCGGTTTGCATACTTTAGCCGTCAGGGTGTCATTGCAGTTTCCGAGTGGCTGAAATCCATCGCTACATTTTGCCGCAAGCGTTGTTTCTAGCTTTACAATATGTTATGGATTACAGGATAAATTCTCAAAAACGAACAAAAATTTATGATCTTAGGGATCTTAAGGACATAGTGAATGACATCCGAATTTTGCAAAATTTCTACTCTAGACACTAAAAGTAAGTTACTTAAACTAAAGGGTAATTGCTCAAAATTGAACGCGTGCTCCATCTCGTCGTCATCCAAAACAAGTGGGTTTATTATATTGATTTTGGCCAACACAATAGAGAGTGCCAATCTGTTTAGTTGGCTAATTATGTGGTTGTTTCTTCCCCTTGTTTTTTTAAGATATTCTCGTTTACTATCTGACTTTTTGATTTTGATACGAACCACTGGCTTTCATAAGCTATCTGACGGTAGTCTGTCAAGTTGGTGGTATGGACGAGGTAAATGAATTCGTTATAAACAGCCACATTTCCCCAGGGAATGGTGACAAAATGCGAAGAGGTGTAGTCCATTAAATTAGCCCTAGTGCCGGAGAATATGGCAAGCAGCAATCTGAAATTGATTTATCTCAAATTACTTTTATGGATTTTTCTTCCCTCTATTTGTACTGTTGTCCCTAAATCTCGCTCTACTATTTTTTCCACGAACACTCTCTCAAACTTATTTCCCAATCGCTTATTCCGCCGAAGGAACACCCTCTCCCCAGGCTGGTATGTTCTGGTTATCCTCTTCCCGTTCAATCTATTCAACACCGAATTTTGTGCGCTTAATATTTTTACTTTAATTTCCCCGAATTTTTCTACCGGGCAGTTTTGCAAAATTTCTATCGGCTTCGCATTTATGACTGAGTGAATTGTTCTATTGTATTTGTACGTGGCGAGCAAAATCAATTCCTTCACCTCGTCTACTTGCTGCTGCGCCTTCACGCACCTGGCTATTTCCAGAAGGGTTGAATGAACCCTTTCAACCTGTCCGTTGCTTTCGCTATGTAAGGTGGGTACAAAGAACTGCTCTATACCGAAATGATCGCGAAGCATAGATTTAATCAAATTTGAAGTAAACGCTCTTTCGTTGTTTTAGTGTTTTGGAACATACCCAACACCTCGAGCAAAGCCTCCTTTATGTCGATGGTGCATCTTGAAATAATGGGCTTTACTATGGCGAATTTTGAAAACCTATCAACGGCAGTTAGGAATAGCTGCTTCCCAGTAAAAAAAAAAAATTACCAGGTGGAGGATTTCTCATGGACGTTCTGGGATTGAGGTTCTCCCAATTTCGGGATTTGGGGGCTTCCTTTGGTATTTATTTTCCAGACATATCTTACAATTTGCTATTGTCGAAGCATTTTCCTCATGTCAGGAAAGATCGATGAGCACGGCCATGCTCCGTTGCTATTGCTTCCCGTTGGTCATTTGGATTAGTCAGATCATTCACAAATTTGTTCGTATGGATGAATTTAGCCCCATGGAATGCCTCAATAAGGGGTCCCTGAATCTCTGATAGTGTCGGCAGATCGCAACGAAAAGCATTTGTAACACCTGGACTTATAAGTTTCTTGAGATTTTGCAACAAATTTGTTATTGTGTCGTAATTTATAGTATAACGAATCTTTTTCTGAAAAATTATTTTTGTGCTTTGGTGGTAATGATCCCCCTTAGTTATAATGAATTGTCTTTTGAATTGGTTTACTGGATATTGGATAGTTTTAATTGTGTTTGAGACAGATGACTCACTATGTGCTGTGGCATCCGTATCGCTCATGTTATTCAAAAACTGGCGAGACAGAGCATCCGCCACGACATTGTCTCTGCCGGGCTTATAACAAAATTTTGGTGAGAATTCCTCTATGAACGCCCGCCATCGTTTCATTTTGGTATTGGGGTTTTTGTTTGAAATAGCAAACGTTAGAGGCTGGTGGTCTGTGAATATTACAATGTCCTTAATTCCATATAGGTAATGTCGAAGGTTTTTAAGAGCCTACACTATGGCCAAAAGCTCGCGCTCGTTGGTTGCACGCTAGAGGAAGCGTCTGTTGTCAGTTCGAATGTTTTATCATAATCTGGATAAAACAAAAAACATCTTCCGATGCTAAAATGCTTTTTACCCTTTTAAAGGCTTGCTTGGCCTCATCATCTAGGGCTATTTTAGTATGTTTGGACTTGTGGGATGACACCTGGCCATTCTCCCCCCGAAGATACCTTGTTAATGGTTTGACGATAGACGCATAATCCCGTATAAATCTCCTATAATATCCTGAAAGACCCAAGGAAGAGCGCAACGCTCGAAGTGTTTCCGGATTCTTATAGTTAATTATGTCCTTTACCTTATCTGGACATGTTTTTATCCCTCTCTGAGAGACAACAAAACCAAGAAATTCGACCTCCTTCTTAAAGAATTTAGTCTTTTCTGCTGGAACTCGCATTCCGGCCTTTTCCAGCTTACTCAGTATCCTATCAATGTGTTGAATATGAGACCTTTCGTCCCCTGAAAAGATGATTATATCATCCATATAAACTTGGCAACTTTGGCCAATGTCGTCTCTTAGGACATCATCAATGGCGCGTTGGAAAATACTGGGCGCATTTCTTAACCCGAATGGCAACCTATTAAATTCATATTTGCCGTTATTGATGATGAAAGCTGTTTTTTCGCGGTCCTTCTCTTCGAGGATTATCTGGTTGAATCCAGACTTTAAATCTAAGGTGGTGAAAAATCCGGAATTACCCAGATTTGCCAATATGGTAGAAATATCCGTATGGGATATCTATCCGCAATCGTTTTTTCGTTTAGTTTCCGAAAGTCGATTACCAAGCGGAGTTTTTGTTTACCGTATTCGTCTATGCCTTTTTTATTTACAACATGGACCGGAGAATTATAAGCCGAATTGGACCTTCTAATAATGCCGTCCTTTAACAATGTCTCTATTTCCCTATTAATGAATCCTGCCGCCGAGGCCGGGTATGGATAAGATCGGGTGTAAATTGGTTCCGAGGAAGTAGTACGAATTCTAGCCCTGACTGTAGTATTATATGGCAAAGAGAGGTTAGGTTCGGCAAAAGCTTTTACATTATTTTTAATCATAGAATTAAATTCGTCTTTCACAAGAGCTGGGACCGAGTCCTTATCCAAACATATGGAGTTTACTTGCTCACACTCGACGTTATTAAATTTTTCTTTACCCCCTTCGTAGAATAAATATTCTGATTTCGTATCAATCTCAGCTCCAATTTCTTTGAGAAAGTCATATACCACTATACCATCGAAGCTTTTTAAATTTGGAAGAATAAAAAAAACCCTACATTTACTCTTTATGAGATTACACCCATTTATTGATTTAATATTAAACTGTTTCTTCACAGGGGCAATTCCCTTTAGAAAGCCCAAATTTTTTATGTAGTTTTTCGAGGTTCCAGTATCAATCAACAACTTAAGTTGTCACTCTATTGACCGCGAATGTTCTAGCAAAATCGTAACGCATGCGGTTGTTTTGCAGCTCTTGGGCCGTAGCCAGTGCGGAAGGCAAATCCTTAGGATTGGTCGAAAATAAGATATCACACAATGGCCGCTTCAAGCCGGAAATAAAGACTCTTAGTGCGTTTTCCCTAGCTCTGTCATTGAGCGCGGTTTCAAGCTCCCTGTTACTTGAATGGGTCATTATGTTTTTATTTTTATAAGTGTTAGATGCCTATCCACCGCGGCATAGTATTGGCAGTGATAAATTTCCCTGCCTCAAGACACTGAGTTCCGTTTCTAAAACATGTAGCGGTCTTTTGTCCGCATATGTTTTATCTAACCTAGCTATTATAGCTTTAAAATTTAGCACAGTTGAGAAAGAAGCGAGCGTTGCGTTCGCGGAACCTACTATCTTGTTCCTAAAAAATCCAATTGCTACGTAGTACTGCTCTGTACCCTCCGTGTAGTAGCCTATGGCGAATTCCGCTGCGGAACGCCAGGCCGGATAGGCGGCATTATCCCCCTTAAATTCCTGTAGGGATTTTATTAAGTCCATGTTTGTTGGCCAATTGGCTACAGCTGGATTTATTTGTACTGGCATATAATTTTCCGCCGATGGCGCCTGTAAGCGCTGGAGGGTCTGCCTGACCTCGTCCAGCTGAGCGTTAAATTCCCTCCTACTCTGGTCATTCTGTTGCCTTAAGATCTTGATGACTTGTTCTCTTGTTACACTCATTTTTGTTTAATTTAAAAAAAATCACAATCAAAATAGCCTCTCTTTTTTTATAGCACAACAGGATATTTCCCTTTACACTTATAATGGATCACACGCACAAATTTGAGCAATTACTTACAGGAGCATTGTTTTTCTGGTTGTGGTACTCGGTATCCAATTCCTCTGGTGTTCAATTGGTGTAATGGGAATTCAATAACTGTCCTTGCTGTAGTGGGAATTCAATAACTGTTCTTGCTGTAGTGGGAATTCAATAACTGTTCTTGCTGTAGTGGGAGTTCTACGTTGGGCGCCACTTTGCGTTTTTGTACAACTTTATTTCCTCAATGTCAAAACAGAACTAACTATTGCTAAGCTTACTATCTACCCTGATTTCCTAACTGCGGCTTGTAGCGCTTACTTTTATGTGTGAATGTTCGCTGCTCGCTCAAGCTGCCCACAGTCACGTACGCCATCGGGTATCCATTTCGGAATGCAATTGAATGGATAAACAAGCGTGGGAGCTATTCCCAAGAATCGTCAAACTGCTGTTTCAGCTTTGCCGCTGTGCAATGTGCTAACTTATATAATGGTGCGTTTTGAAGTCTTTTTAAGATTTGTCAAAGGACTTCACAGCAGATGAAAATAGATGGATTGTGTAACTGTGGAAATGCGAATTAGCTTAATGATGGTATCCTTCGCTCCACATCCAACGTGCGCTTGAAATGTACTTCAGGATATTGCAACACTCCAACCATCTCTTTTCATACCATCCCGTTAATTAGCCTTACTTCACTAACAGATCAAGTGAAAAGTTCCAGCATAGCTAGTAGAACAAATTTCTTTGGCAAAATTAAGTTTTTTATTCAGCATAGTTGCCTTCAACGGTGATACATTGATTATGGTGATCCTCAATACCATTTTTGTAGTACGATTTGTCCTTCCAGCAAGCATTCTTATAAGATCTAAGAACAGGAAATAGTCGCTGTAAGGCCAGATCTGGACAAAACGGTAGACGCAGGAGCAATTCGAAGCACAATTCATGGATTTTTGACATCAATTTCACTGACTTGTGACCCGGTGCATTGTCTTGGTGAAACAGCACTTCCTTTTTAAGGTAGTCAATGAAAACTATTCCATGCGCATTCCAAAGTACAGCCGCCATAACCCTGTCAGCCTGTTTAAAGCGGGTTCATCGTGTATATTCGGATACTGGATTGGACTTCGGAGTAAAAAGATGGAGCCGTATTTCATCCATTGTCATATATCGACGCAAAAACTCAGGTTTATTACGCTTGAACATCTCCAAACAGTGCTCCGAATCATCAACTCGTCGTTGTTTTGGTCAAAAGTGAGCTTGCGCAACACCCAAGAACCCTGCGGGTTAGGGGTTCAAGAATTTACACGCGGTAAGGCATGCCTGTCGTAAGAGCCGACTAAAATTCATAGCTCCCGCGACAGTCGGGTCTATATACCGAACGAATGGGATTTTTATCCGGCCAAGGACTGTCACTCCCGCAATGTTCCCCGAAGCCCCATTTGGAGAATTTTCTGTGGTTACAACAACAACAACAACAACAACAGAACTTTATCATTATCAAATATTCCTGAATGATATGACGTACACGTTCAGGCGATATCTTTAGAGTGCCCGCTATTTCATTCAATTTCAATTTACGATTACACAATTCATTTTGATGATTTTTTGATGTTTTAGTCGGTAATAAGCTACACCGCGTTAGTGCTTATTTCACCACGTCTAAATTTAGCATACAAATCCTTGATGGTTGATTTTCCTAGAGCAGTTTTCGGAAACTCGTCATCAAGCCATGTTTTTGATTCAACCTTATTTTTCCCCTTCAAAAAGCATTATTTTATCAACACCCAAAATTCCTTTTTATCTATTTTTTTCACAGTAACAAAAATTGCTTCCTTCAAAATGCTCTAATTCACAAATTGATGATCCGACAGCTGTCAAATTTTACGTCTTTATGTATTTTGACGGTTAGGACTAACTAAAAATCTATATGGATTTAATTCTAGTAGCACCATCCATGTATCAGGCCGGGGACTTTCCAATTGATCTGTTAAATGAGTTGTAAAGAACTGAACAGGGAGATATGTACATCTCATTCTTGTAATTTATATCCCATGGATTGGAAAAAATAGCATTTTGCATTATTCTCTCATAAACCTTTGAAAATTCATTTCAAACAGAAAAGTTACCACATCTAACGCCAAATATTTTTAAATCATTTAAAATGAAAAATGTACTTTTTGACTTTGTTTCTACTATTTTTCTAGAACATGGGTGACTATTCTTATAAAATATCAAAAAGTTAATGCTTATAAAAGTATGCCAAGAACCTTTATATTTAAATTATAATGCCCTTCAAAACGAACCACATACAAGTGCATTTGTTATTAATTAAAAAATACAAATAAATGCAAATTTTCTAATATTTTCTTGCTTTCCAAGCATCTGCTTATACAGTCAGCAAGTAAAACTCGGTCACCATAATGGTGGTGATTATGTTCATGTCAGAAATATACATGAAACTATTGACATCCTCTGCCAAGGATCAACCGCAAACCTCTGCAAACTACTCAGCTACAGCGACCACTGGTGTCAGTGTTTCGGTCAAAACAACTACAGCCAACATAAATTTTCTCACAAGCAGTTCCGAGGATTCGATTTGACAATTAAACCACAAACTTACTGCTATTGGCTTATTGGTATTCATCATCTAACCTTTTATTCCAGAATTCGTTTGTCAGTTAGATTCTTCCCATATTTGGAAGACTGCACGATATCAAACTTAATATGAATGTTTTCAAATAACGTATTTGTGGTTATCACAATATTCTTATTACTTAAAAAATATAATAATTGCAGAATATCTAATATATAATAAAAATTTAAGTAGAAGTAACACCTTTTCTCGCAACAAGCATATTTAAAACTGGATTTTTCCGGATGTAGCTAACAGCTTTTTTGTGTGTTACCATTGTAAAATCATAGCCATTGCATTGTAAAATTTTGTCATGTATACGTAAGCCAGCTCTCGATGCTGGGCTTTTTTCGTGGACTTCCGTAACATATATGCCCTGAAAAACGTTCGTAATTAATATAGTATGGAATGTGTAAATTCAAGTCGCCAACATTATCTGTATATCCTTGAGGACTTTTTTTATAATCTTGATCAATACCACCTCCTATTTTGAAACCACATTTTAGTATTTCTCGTCCATCTCTATCATATTCTTTTTCTTTATGTAGCGTAATAGGAATCTAATAAAAATACAGTATTAATAACAAAACTTGGCTTTAAATTTTTCTTACACTTAAACATTCCATGGCCGTACCGGCCTGATGTTGAAACGCCATTTTAGCCATTGTGACTTCGGTACTTACGTCTTAGGAATATTCTCTACACAAATAAATATATTTGAAATGTTTATTTTACAATTGGTCAATTTTATTAGTTATTTTACAATAATCAATGAAGAAGTTTTAAATGTAACAAGCCAATCGAAAGTCGATAACTATTGATTAATTTCGTATTCACACAAATGACACCTTAACAGTTTGTAATCTGCACTTGCTCCGAAATATTGAAATAGAAAAACACTAGCGTTTTTGTGTTTTATATTTGTGTTATAAATTTCTGTTCACACACTCTTACTTTTCTATTCACAATTATTTTTATTTATTTATTACTTATTTGTATGTATTTATGATTGGTATGCAACCTCGTGCGCGCTCGCCGATTGTTGATAGAAATCACATATTATATTTTTCGTTGGCTGCTTATATCATTGTACAGCCTACATAGTAACCTAACTCCGTTTCCATTTTACTTCCTTCTTCAATCGGTTCCTTTTATCGGTTGTCAAACCAGGGTGCTGTGAAACAGCCAGGGTGTCGTAAATCACAGCCTGGGCTTCGTGAAGCCATGAATTCGAAGTAGGGTTGTTGTGTTGCAAGAATTTTTGTTAATAGTTTAAGAACATCAGGTATGTTTACACAAATTTTGAATATTTTCTTTCAATAGATTAATAAAACTTCTTGGAAAGATTTCGCTCAAATATGTGCAATCGTTTTTTCCATAAATTTAGTAGAATATGAAAAATAATTACAAAGCTATTTACCAAAATATTAAAACCGAATCCGATGTAGGTACAACCCTGCGCTGGTTTGTTTATGTTTATTTCTCATTCTTTTGAAGTATATATGTACATACATATGTATGTACAATGCTTTAGAGAATGAGATTGTCACAGAAATAATGTTAGTCGCTGAATAAAATGAGATATACCGAAGTTTTTATTGCAGAATGTCTTTTATATGTCATTTATGTAGGTAGTTATTTGTCTAAAAAGAAAATTAACTGAAATATGTTAGTTTAAAATTATGAGTATACATATGTATATAAGATTTGTATTGGTTTTCTTGTGAAATAAAAAATTGAAAATAAAAAATAAAGTTCAAAACACAATGAACTTTGAAGTTCGAGCTTAAAAAATTACTTTTATTTTAAGAAACTCATTAATTCAGGTTTGTGCAATTTTAGTTTATTGAGTTCACTTGCATACTATGCACTGGCAGCGCCGAAAACCAATGTTATTTTCGAGGCATGCAAAGAAAAACTAAATTCAGTTTAACTGAATAATGTATACTGTACTTAACTGAGCACATACACAAATTTATATAAACCGTAGTTGTAATTAAGTACATTGTACTTTATATATGTGTATGGTATATAGCATTCTAATTAAAATGTTTTTATTTAATAAAACTACAATATTCAATAAAATATATTTTGTTGGTTTCATTGACATATGTATTTAACACCTTTATTAAATTATATGACAGTAATATTACAATAAAACAAATTTCATACAAAATTTGGTGCGTACTTCAGGTACTTGTACACATACGACCTCACGAGACCCAAAACGAAGCATATTCTATACGGGAATATACATACAGCAACCTGATTTTATAAGGCGCAACTCACTGAAAACTGTATGTAGCACACATTTTGTTTAAACATAGCCAAATGCAGATTTCAAACATGCATTGTATTGTATATGTATATGTAGAAGTTTCTGTGTATTTATTTTACATTTAAGTCATTAAATGTAGTACCACCATTGCGGCAAACCTTTCACAAATCACAGTACGCGTATTTCCTTCTAGGGCACACTAAATTTACATGCCTAAGTATATCACCATCCCAATATAATAAAGAAAATATGTTGGGATTTACATTTCTTGTTAGGTAGCAGAATAGTATTTGGCTTGTTGCAGCGTGTGTGTCTAGGTTCAACAAGAATCAATTGGCACTTGCCATCCTATCCTTGCGACTGCGCGCCATATGGTTTCGTATAGCAGCTCATGGCACCGAGGTATAATATACGTATGCGTATGCATGCGGAGTACAGCAGTTCCTGTATATATAAATCAAGAAGTTTATTAGTAAATAAGCGTTTTTAATAACGAAAACTATATTTACCTTCGTCTGCCAAACAATAAATCTGCATCTCGTTACGTATACAAAAGGAAATACAATAACCCAATAAAAACCTTTTGTATACGTCGTAGATCAAATATGGCTAGTAGTTCACCACTTCCTTTACCTATAAATGAAAAAGTTCATTAGTAAATAAGCGTTTTTAATAACGAAAACTATATTTACCTTCATCAACAAAACAATAAATCTTCATATTGAAATGCGAATAAGAGGAAATACAATAAAGAAAATAATTACGCATGGTTGCATTTGTGAGGTCAATTTCAATATTAGAATTACTTATTAAATGTATAAAAAAGTTAATAAACTATTCAAATATTAATGAAAATAACTTGTAAGTAATACTTTTAATATTTCCCATGTACTTAATAATGAAATAAATTATTATTTTTTCCAATTTCAGTATCATTTTATGTCATTTAGTTATAGGTACTGTTTTTTCTGCAATGTAATGCATGCTAATGCATCCCAGCGCTCGAAGTTACGAATGACAACCGAAATGAGAAACGAAAACGATCAGGTGATCTCAGCTGTTCGCCGGAAGCGGAAAAAGACGAGAAGTTATTTTACTATGGAGGCTGTACAATGGCTTATATACGGTTGTATACGATTGATGCTAATTAGGGTGCACACAAACGTTAAGCTCGCGCTTAAACAAAATGTTTTTATAACATCTGGCTACTTAATGTGAATTATTCGTTTGTCTTTTCTTTTGGATGTCTAGAATACCTGGCTACTTTAGACGCGTTGGTATTCTATGCTTATGTAAATATTTACTTATATGTTAATGGTATCAGCACACAAGTAGTAGCTGATTACATTTACTTGCTATAAACATACCTATATAGATGCAAATTTACATGAATTAATTAATTATTAATATTATTAATTTTTATTTGTGTATATATGCATATAGTATAGCATGCAGTCATCGGAAGTGCGCAGCGTTCAACCTGGAATTTTTTTCAATCAAACGTAGGGTCGATACCTTATCAACGAAAAGCAGTTTGCTCAGATAAAATATTCTTCTAATGTTTGTCTAATGTATACACATATTTTTAATTATTATAAATTTTCATAATTAGAATAAATAAATAAAATCAGTACAAATAAAAACATTAAATGAAATTAAAAAAAATTAATTGTGTTCTTGAATTTCCTAGTAATGCGATTTTTTGCTCAATTTAAAATGTCATGTACATTTTAATACCCGTGAAAAAATGTTGCAGGCGCCATCTTGGCGGTATGTTGCATTCCATAAAAATTTTAAGCGCGATACATATGCGCGTAAAAAAACGGCTAATATATCTGGGGGCTTCAGTCACGTTCAGGAAATCACCGCGTAAAGACGTCGCTTTCTTAGCTCGATTGTGATTAAAACTAGCGTTTCTTTCGACCGTTGTTGTTATTCTTACCTTTTTCTTTTGAACAACATAGTTTTTGTTGTTTCATTCGGTAACACATAACAAAAAACAGTTTAGAATCAGTGCCGTGCAAATACGAAAGGGGCTGACCCCCCCTCTCCAAACAGGTTTCGGGTACTAGACCCAGACCTTACCAATATGGAAAACGTTTAAGACCAGATGATTTCATTCCTCCCAAACCGCCCAAGCAAACCGATGACCACATTCCGCGATACCTAATAGCGAGTGCAGTGGGACCAAAAATAGGAGAGCAGATTCGTACTCTCTCGACATACAATGTGTTCCAGATTGGCAAAGGACTCAAAAACATAAGCAGTGACTACTCTGAAGTATCCGCGTTAAGATCTGGTGATTTACTAATAAAAACCACGAACGTTAAATCAGCATAAAAATTCCTAAATGCAAGCAACATTGGTATAATTCCTGTAAAAATCACCTCCCACAAGGCCCTTAACACCTCGCAGGGAAGGATCTACTCAAGAAACATCATTAATCTTTTGGAAGAAGAACTACGGGAAGGCTTGGCAAGCCAGAAAGTAGTCGATGTAAAAAAGATTATGAAAAAATTTGGAGAGGATTTGGTAGCTACCGGAGCAGCAATAATCACCTTTGACTTAATACGCAGACCTGACATAATCAAACTTGGATGGGAAAGAGTTAAAGTGCAGGAGTACACCCCCAACCCAATGAGATGCCGGAATTGTCACAAATTCGGTCATACCAAAAACAGATACAAAAAGATAGAGCTTTGCAAAGAATGTGCAAATCCACCAAGTCATGAAGAGTGCATCGGTAAATATTGTATAAACTGCGACAACAACACACACACATCGTATGATCCAAACTTTCAACGCTTCCTAAAGCACAAAGCAGTCAACAAAATAAAAATTGACCGTCGTTGCACCGTTCGGGAAGCATGAAAGGTATATAACAGCAACCCCTCTGCCTATCAAATCGAACCATTCACAAAAGAAACAAAAAAGCCTAATACTCAAACAGACAAACTCTAATACAACAGAAAAGCCAACGCGCCTCAACAACAGATATAGAATAAAACAAAAAGAAACAAACCAACAACAAACCTCAACCAGTTAACAGTACACCAAAGAAACCCAACGACAATGAAACAACTAAAACAACAACAATAATCGTTTTCAATGATGAAAACACGAAAACAACTGCAGAAAACTCAACAATAGCAAATGCACAAAAAACAAACTCAACCACCGAACACAGCGAAACAACTGACAAACTCATGGAAATCTCCCCAACAAGGGAACTTTACACGCGTTTTCCCGAATTAAACGTAATCATCACACCTAACACATACAAAAACACACTGCCACAGCAGACTGAAAATAATGATCCAAAATTTTAAATGTCATATTGGATGTGGGCTTAGATTTATTTAAACTGCTATGGATTCCAGGGCTTGTGGGGATAGCAGGCAATGAGCTAGCCGACAAAGCTGCTAAACATGCGGTTAGCATGCCACTTGTGGTTGAGACTCCTTGCTTGACATCCGCCATTACTAACTTTATCAAAACACACCTCAGAATCTTAAAAGAGTAATCTTGGCAAACGACAAACTGTTTTCTAAAAATGCACAACCCCAACCTTGACCGTCCAAATTATCACGAGAATCTTTCAAGAAAGGAATGCATCCAAATAGCCCGAATGAGAGTGGGTGTCACAAGATTCACATCCGAACACTACTACAATCACGCCAGCCAGCGCGAATGCAGCCAGTGCAACATACCACTAATTATAAAACACATACTCATGGATTGCCTAATATCCAGCCTCAACTTAAACTTAAGCACAATACTTGACTGCAGCAAGGAAAAAGGGGTTTAAAATAAAGAAGCCGAATAGCAAAATTGATCACTTTTATTTAACAATCCAGTGAAGGAAACCGAAGAATTGAGGAAATCATCATTGATTTACGAAATTCGTTACAATTGGTGTCAGTAGTGAGTTTGTTAAATAAAACCCAAAAATGAGAATTAAAAAAGATGGAGGCCAGCATTTCACAACAGAACGCCCGCACTTCACATAAGATGGATGTACAAATGCGGGAACTCATGTCATCCAAAGAAATGATAATGAAGCGAAAACAAGACATTGATGTCAAATAGAATTCAGTGCTGAAAGAATGACAAGACAAGACGAAGGAAAAGTAACAAGCTCAAATTACGCAGGATGAACTACAAAAGCATTATGGTAGCGAGCACAGAAGACAAATCTTCCAAATGAAAATGAAAAACTGTTATCAGGAGCCCAACGAGGCTTTTGTTGCCCTAGTTGATATATAATGGCGTTTTAAAGAAGTATTCTTTCTTTAAATCAAAAGGGTTAGATCTAAATTTTGTACATTTAGGGAATTCAAGGTAAACGCTTAACATTTAAAACGTCGAATTATCCTAAATTTCTTCAAAATTCGACATGTTTACTATTTTCTTGAAAGGTTGACGTAAGACGGGGTGTAATAAGGCCTTTTGAGATAAGGCCTTTAAAGCCCCATATCGCAACCAAAGTGAAATAAAGCCTTTATTTTGTCATTTTCAAAAAAAAGGTCTTATTTCACATTTAAAACGCAATTAGGTCTTTTTTGAAATGGGCAATAACCCCTTTATTTATTTACGCGAGAACTTATGAAAATTCCAAAGAGCAAAAAACTGTTATATTCATATGTATGTACATACATAGTGTATATGTGCATGCTATGCAACTATTAGTTCAGTTAAGTTATTCATATTAAGCACGTGGAAAATAAAAAATGCAAAGTGAAGGTGATTTTTTGGAATATAAAATAGTTTCAAGATTTCGAAAAAATAGTAATTTATTACAAACTCAAAATGAGGATCAATTGTATAAATTTAAATATTCGCAAAATAATATTAAATATTATAACTGTTACCATGTTGGATGTTCAGTCAATGTTGCAGTCGATTTAAACAATATAATTTATTGCCGAAAAAAAAATATTGAACATAATCATGCAATTCAAACAGAAACAATAAACAAACTGTACGTGATATATATGATGACCAGTGTAAAAAAGCAAAAAAAGAAACGGCACAATCATTGAAATTTGGTAAAATGCGAATACAACTAATTAATATTAGATCTGAGGTATATCCAAAGGCACCTCGAAACTTTGAAGACGTAATACGCATCTACCAAAATATTAATATTCAAAAGAACTTTGCATTTTCGAGATTTGATAACGAATTACCAACGTATAGAAATACGATAATTGTAGCCGAGTTTGGCTATTCCATTTTTGCTTCACCTACAATTTGCAATGATATAATGGCAACGTCTGGAAATTAACCACGTAATTATTTAATTGATGAAACTTTCAATACAATACCTAGTTCCGATACATTCAAACAATTGTTAATAATACATTTTGTGCACGCTGGTCATGTAAGTGATTTAAAAACCATTTCATCCTTTTACATATGTACTGTTTGTTGAGAAGAATATATTTATTACATACGTGCATTCTAAGTATTTGGTAAAATAATATTTGTAATACAATTAATTTTATTTTTTTTAGACATTTCCATTCATTTATGTATTGATGTCCAATAAAAGTTCAAAAGCGTATATCCATGTGTTCCAATACATCCAAGCAAATATTTTGGATATAAAGCCCACTTCAGTAACTGCGGACCTTGAACAAGCATTGCGAAAAGCATTGGAACATATTTACCCACACGCTCATTTGAAAACTTGCTGGTTCCATTTCACGCAAGCTGTGAGAAGAAATGCTTCTAAAATTCCGAACTTTCTTACACACCTAAATAAAAATAATTAAGCTAAAAGTTTTTTTCGAAAATTTTTGGTACTTCCATTATTGAAACCTTGCGATATAATAACTGCATTTAACATTCTTAAATGTCAGATTATTAACGGCGAATTAAATAACCTATTCGAACAATTCCTTGACTATTTTGAAAGACAATGGCTGAAAAAGGTAATCATATTTATTAACCCCTATACACAAGAATAAACATTGATTAATTCTTTTAAATTTTTTAGGAAGGTGCAGAAAAAATATCTGTATATATGGAACCTATAAAAACAACAAGCTCAGCAGAAGCGTTTAATGGGCAAATGTCAAAGAAACTTTCAAAAAAATGGAAACTTTTTTAAGTTTCTTGATTTTTTATTGAATACAGATTTCATTAAATCGACAGATTTTAAAAAGTCATTGAATGGATGCGTTTCAATATATAAAGAACATTCAAACAAGCAAACTAAACGTGAAAAACTTATAAAAACGGTTTTAGAAAATTTAGAAAATCGAAAAATATGTGTAAACGATTGTATCAAACAGCTAAGCTATAATAGGTTGTTTTTAAGTTCAGTTAATTACAATGAAGAATTTATTAATAAAGAAGAAGAAGCAAATAATCGGATAGAGATTTCTACTCCCAATACATGCGATATTAATATCTTAACGTGCGTTATATGCTTTCAAAATCAAAGAAATATCTTATTATTGCCATGCAGTCATTTCAAAATTTGTAGTGATTGCTTCCAAAAAATGGAACATAACCACAAAAGCAATTCCACTTAAATTTTATGCCCAATATGTAGAGCAATTGTTCAAGAAGGCAAATTAATTTATGTTTAAATTCAACTTATGTTTTTTTTTCTTTGAACAGTTTTTTTTGTATTACATTTACTATAATATTTTTCTGAAATAAAATTAAAATCTTTGAAAGTTCTTATGAGTTAAAAAGAAAAGAGGTTATTTGTCTACATAGTATAGCGAGGACAAAGACCAAAAAAGCAGAATTCTCTTTTCTGCAAGCCGAGGTATAATTTTGAATTTAACAAGGGAGTTGCGGCGCGAGGATGGCATTGCGCGCTTCCGGCGCGGCGCGCGATGTGTTGTAATAACCCTGGACCGAACCAACACCGCCTCCGCCTTACAAAATATTTGAGCCCAACCCCTTTTTTAATATTTATTGCTATTTTAAATATTAATAATGAAAAGCTTAGGCAAAATTCCGCTTTCCGCTACTTTTAATGGAAATAACATCTTCAAACACCTAATACGAAAAAAAACCATCAGTTTGGTTCACTTTGAGCGAAAGTCGCACGTAATTACCATTAACTCATTTACATGGCAACTCATCAACTCAAAAGCGAAGTTAGCTGCTTCTTCGCATGTAAGCCTTCTGCAACAACAATTTGCACAAATTTATAGGGAAAAATGTTCAATATGTCATTTCGTTACTTATTTTGTTAATAACTAAAAAAGTGTTTGGAAAATTGGTCTTCCCCCGATCTATAATTAATGTTCGCGTCAAAACGAATCCATTGGTATGCTTTTTTCTTAATTTTAATAACGTTTTAACAAAAGTAGCTATTCTAGACAATTACCTTATTTCCTTTAATTTTCAAATGAAACAACGAAAGTAGTCTATAAAAACGGAATACTCTCAAATTGCGATTACACTGGGTAATTCGTGATAGTTATTGAGAGTATGAACAAGGTAATTCACGATGTCATGGAAAAGTTATATTACCTTCCGAAAGTTACTAACGTGAGATACCCGTATTGTGGAGCGTTTGCTTTACTGCTGATGACCAGCATTAATCGATGAAATTCTCAACTACCGTTACTGAGTTAGCACGTGTATCGATATCTAAACTCGATGCAAGAAAATTATTTTGTCATGCCTATTTTTGATACAGTAATTTGTTCGAGTGGAATATCTCTATTTTGGTTTTTCTGTGATGTCAACTGCTCATAGGCATCGATACAAAAATGCTGCGCTGGATTCTTCCGAAATGCGTCGAAGACGCGAGGAAGAAGGGGTTCAGATAAGGAAACTTAAACGTGAACAGCAGTTAATAAAACGACGTAATGTAGTGTGCGAAACACCACAACCTGGAAAAGATGATGGAGAACAAGTAAATTTTCTACTCGTGTGTCGTATTATAAATTATCAATAAAGATTTGTTCTTGTTTTATAGGAAGTTGAAATGCAAACCAATGTTCAATGTAATTTACAAGAGCAAAATACTCCCAATAAATACTTCGATATAACTCCGCTTTGTGAGCCATTTCAGACGTCAGCGGATGTTATAATTAAAAAAGAATTGTTGGACCAGTTAAATAGTGACAACGAGGCTGATCAGCTAGAAGCTACCCAAAAATTTCGAAAACTATTGTCTCGTGATCCAAATCCTCCAATAGAAGAAGTTATACAAAAGGGAATTGTACCGCGTTTCGTAGCATTTCTTTCTAATAATTCCAACGCTTCGTTGCAAGTAAAATATTTTATTAGTTGCATTTCAATAAATGTATGTACCAATTTTTTTTAAGTTTGAAGCTGCATGGACTCTAACAAACATCGCCTCGGGAACATCGCAACAAACTAAAATAGTGATTGAAGCTGGAGCTGTACCAATATTTATTGAACTTTTATTAAGTCCTCATGACGATGTTCAAGAACAGGCAGTATGGGCATTGGGCAATATTGCTGGAGATTCACCAAGTTGTCGTGATTTTTTACTCAACTCTAATATTCTTCAACCTTTATTGCAGTAAGTTTGCTTTAAAATAAATTATCTATATAGTTCGGTATAAACAACGGAATGGAAAAAGAACATTTGTGGAAATTTTAAAAGAAGTTTCGGAAGTACGTGGATTTGAGAGGGTAAATTTTTTACCGACGGAAGTTTTTCCGGACTCAATGGTAGACCCGATAACCTGCAAAACATTCCACGCACACTACAAAAGAAAAGTCTACTATTAATGTCATTTAGATATGAAATGTTAAATTTTTAAGCTAACGTCTATTTTCTACTTCGCTGACATTTCTGGAATCATATAGTTCATATTGACAACAGCGAATTCATAAAAGCTTTCATGTTTATTGATAGAGACTGCAGATTTTTAAAAGTTTGAATAATTTTCTACGATTTTGACAATTGCTACCATAAACATAAACAAAATATACGGTAATTCTTGTTTTTGTGCTGCCCTCGCCTTTAATAAATTCGCCTAGACGTGACTTAAAATAATTTTGACAATCTCTTCATCCAATAAATGATGAATTCTGGCCGTAGTAACTTCGCCTTGGTAAATTCGCCTGGCAGTGGGTTCATCATAAATCGAATATTTTTGCATACATGATTCTTTGTTTTTGATATTGTACATTTTTTTTATTCTGAATATAATATATTTATTCTATTTGATTGGAAAGTAGAAGAAAGTATAACTCCAAGCGAATTTAATTTGATTCGCCTTGGAATGATTTGATAGGACACAATTTTTAAATGCTAGAAAAACATCACACATTTTTCGAACTCACTCAACGGTTTTACCTTATGTACATTTTTATTATGGTTTCAAAAACAAAAAATAATAATAATGCATTCATTTTGTAATTATAGTGTGCTGAGCACTAGCAATCGTCTTACCTTGATAAGGAATGCTGTATGGACTCTTTCAAATTTGTGTCGTGGTAAAAATCCACCCGCTGATTTTTCTAAAATTGTAAATGGCCTACCGATACTAGCTCGACTACTAAATCACACTGATCCCGATATTTTGAGTGATGCATGCTGGGCAATCAGCTATTTGTCTGACGGGCCAAATGATAAAGTGCAAGCTGTTATAGATGCGGGAGTCTGTCGTCGACTTGTGGAGCTCTTGATGTAATAAATTATTTACTAATTTTCATAAAATATTATAAGTATTTAAAAATCAATTTATTATAGGCATCCACAGAATAACGTTGTTACTGCTGCACTAAGAGCAGTAGGTAATATCGTAACGGGAGATGATGTTCAAACTCAAGTGATATTAAATTGCAATGCACTGTCTTGCATAAATATGTTATTAAATTCACAATTTGAAACTATAAAAAAAGAAGCTTGTTGGACCATTTCTAATGTGGCAGCGGGAAATAGACAACAAATTCAGGCTGTGATCGATGCAAATATATTTCCTGTACTTATAACCATAATGCAAAATGCCGATTTTAAAACTAAAAAAGAGGCAGCTTGGGCTATAACAAATGCAACTAGCAGCGGAACAGCTGAGCAAATTAGATATTTGGTAATTATAACATTTAACATTAATTTCCCAGTGTAGTAGTAAACTTTTCTTAAAAAGATTACTTCTGGAATTTTTTTTATTTATATTGGACAAAAATAGCCTTTTTTAAATCATGCTTGCTTAGTTTTAAATATAACCCAGATTTGTACTAAAAGTTATGCAACGAAAAATTTATTGATATGACGTTTGAAAAGTGTTGATATTCTCGCTGAGTTTCTTTATCTCGGAAAAATATCCAGTTATTTTTGTCAGAATAGAGAAGTAATTGTCAAAGCACATTTCAATAGTAATTCTGAAGAAAATCATAGGTGTTTAATTGTTACACTTTACTGAAAATAACAGTAATGTACGATATAGTCTTTGAAGTGCTGAAAATAACAGTAATGTACGATATAGTCTTTGAAGTGCTGGTAGATTCTTATGCCGAGGTGGAAAAAGAATTTGCGATAGTCCGAATTGGCATTCTCTTTCGGATATGATTTCTTCCATTACACCATTTTTGTTCATAAAACATTATAGTATTATATGTTTACAATAATAAAACTGTTGGGATTCAGATGAGTATTGAAAATCTTATATCTGAAACACTGGCAACATTACTGCTACTGTTGATGATATTAAGATGATGATGATAATTTTGCTGTTGATGGTAAAGGCTTACAAAATGTTTAAAAAATTCAGTTCAGTTTCTATCCTATACTTTTAAGGATTTGATGCGAATTGTTAAAACACCTTACTTTACATCTGTGGTATTATCCTAGGAGTGAGTATATACAGTAGCTGAAATAGCGAAATTGCTAGCAGAGCGCACTAATATTATAGAAAATAAATGTTAATTTTGATCGCAGTTACCAGGGAACTAGGGGCTCTCCGAGAGTTTGAAATAATTGCTCCTCATAATAATTCTTCGGCCATTTGGAGGCGGCTTAGGATAAACTGCATGTATTTTCATTTGTTGAAAAAAAAAAATCGAAAATCGCTTCAATGATTTCGCAATAGTTTTGTTTATAAAATCTATATACAATATATATTTTATAATAGTGAAACAAATTTGTAAACTTAGTTTAGTTATACTATATTTGTATGTTAATTTTAGGATATTTAATAAAAATATGTAGAATGTTTAGTTGTGTTAAAATAAAATCATTTTCTTTTTATTCAAAAGGTTCATGTGGGCTGTATACCTCCTATGTGCGAATTTCTGACTGTAGTTGACTCGGACATTGTTCAAGTGGCCCTAAATGCGCTGGAAAATATTCTGAAGGCCGGGGAAAAATTCGCTGCTCGTCCCAATCCATATGCCATAGCAATTGAAGAGTGTGGAGGTATATAATACGTTTATAATACTTTTATAGACCTTTTTTTTCAATTTACAGCCCTCTTTTTGGCCTTACAGTTAGTGTAATCGCTAACCGTCGCAGTTTAAACAAGAATTTCGGCCAACTGTACGCAAAATCCAACAGCTGGATTAAAGAATCCGGAAAATAATCTTGCATTTTTACTGTGATATTTTGAAAATCTCAAAATACTCCACATTTCACATTTATGTAACAAATTTCTTTCAATTCATGAAAAGTAAATTGTCCTAATCATAGAGTTTCTAAAGGATTGATGTAAAGACGACTACAAAGCAAATGTCTGGTTAAAAAATGTAGTTGGCACACTTGAACGTGCTTATGTTGGGGGGTTCTTATAACCCGTAGGTTTATTTTATGGTGTTTGTTTTAACTAAATACAAATATATTCTTGGGCAATTATATGTACCTATCTGCAAATAGTATAATATATGTGTAATTCTTTAATTTCTAATATATTGTTGTATTAATTGTTTATTTATAGGCTTAGATAAAATTGAATATCTACAGTCTCATGAAAATCGCGATATATATTATAAATCGTTCTACATAATTGAACAATATTTTAACAACGAGGAAGAAGACACCCGTGTAGCACCTACAGAACAAGAATCGCATTACTCTTTTAATCCTAATATTGATACTCCTAATGGTGGATTTTTCTTCTAACCCAAAATTAATTTCGAAAATATATAAATATAAATGTAATGGTATTGCTTATAACTACTTATTAATTTTCACAAAGCATGAATATCAACAAAAGATTTTGTTATTGTACATTAGAAAAAAAGTAAAATTGTTTTATATTATTATTTCAATACAAATAAGTAGAAATTATTTATATTTACACCTGTATGTATTTTGTAAATTGACTTTTAATATCTAAAAATTATGTTACATAATTTAACATTTGGTCGTTATTTTCAAATTGCTCTACATTAAACTTATAATAAATACTTTCTGAAATGTTGGTAAACGAATCTGCAATTAGAAATAAAATTTTGAATGTACCGTTCATTTTAATTTTTGTAGTGCAAATAAAATCTGAAGATTTTAAACACAGCAAGTTTTTTTGTGGTGGTATTCGGTCGTAGTATTTTGTATAAATGATATTTTTGATAAACTATGAGACATGCTCTCACAATGGAAGGTCTCGTCATAGCAATCAATATCAGATCATAGAATTATACAGTTCTCCCTAGGAATATCAATAGAGACAACCAAAGCCAAAAGAAATCCTATAAAAACTGATTGGTCAAACTATAAAAGAATTTTAGAATTAAATCTTAATCGAGAAGATAGTACCAAGAAAGCAAAGAATATCATAAATTAGGAAAAAATTCTAAATATTGGCGTCATTGAAGCATTTAACTCTAATTGTAAATTATCGAAGCCAAGGAAAGTAAAGGGAGGTCCATGGTGGAGTGAAGAGCTGTCGGAACTTAGGAAAAAGTTTAAACAGTTCAAAAAGAAACGGTAACTGGGAAGAATACAAAGCTACTCTAACCAGCAACAATAAATAGAAGAAGTGCAAAGCTATTGAAATTTAGAAACTTCTGTGAAAACATTTCATTCATACAAGAAGCAGCCACTCTACACTGTAAAAGTAGGGAACAATGAATATACAGGAAATGAAAAGTAGCGAGCAATGAAGTTATTCGAAACGCACTTCCCAGACTCAATTATAAGCACACCAAAACAAACCAGGGAGAAATCGTAAACCCAACAAGTATCACTTGGTCACTGGCCAAAATGCTATTTACATACAGAACAGTAAAGTGGGCGACTCACTCCATTGAGAAGTTCAAATCGCCAGGAATAGATGGCATATGGCCAGTACTATTACAAAATGGTGAGCAATAGATAATATCCAAGCTAGTGCATATTATGAGTGAAAATATGGCATTCGCTTATATACTGACAACATGGAGAAACCCTTTTATTAAATTTAGTCCAAAGCGAGGCGAAAGGGTTACACACTAGCAAAATTATTCAGACCTATTAGCACAACATCTTTTAGCTTAAAGACCATGGAAAAGATTATTGATAACCACACTATGTACAGGATGCATATAGGTAGGGCAGATCGGCAAACCAGCTATTAGAAATTTTAAAAATTGCAATTGACAAAAAAGAAGTTGCTATAACCGCTTTAATGGACATCGAAGGAGCATTTGACAACACATCACATGAAGCAGTTGACAAGGCTCTAAGTAACGATAAAGAAATGGATTAACTTCATGTATAACAGAACGGAGTACTATCTCCTCTTTTATGGAGCTTAGTAGTCGATGACCTGTTAGACTTGCTAACAAATAATGGAATCAGATGGCAAGGATATGTAAATGAATAGTGATAATAGCAGTAGGAAAATTTGAGAATACAGTCTGTGACATTATACAGAGAGCACTTAACTTAACTAAAAAAAAACATGGTACGAAGAAGTAGGATAATCTGTAGGACAAATCTGCAAGGAAAGCATCATCAACTCCACCAATGGGTCCAGAACCCTTCTGTCCAATAGGTACACATACGAGGAAGGAAGAGATCAGAAGTGAGGAGAGGCTAATAAAAGATGGGTATCGGTCTAGAAGTAAAGGAATGAAACAATCCAAACAATTAATAGGAGGATGTAATACTAGGAGACTCAAAGAAATTATTGTAATTAATAAAATTAATTTAAGAATACTTACAGGATTGCTCGCAGGGCGTTACAGGCTGCGGTATCACATGAACAAAATGGGTATCCGCGCGGAAGGAACCCCCAGGTTCTGCGAAATATAACCTGAAACACCTACACACCTACTGCTGAAGTGTGAAACAATAGCCAGAATACGAGCTAAACACTTAGGCACCTTGAATCTGCAGAAGAATCACATCACATCGACGAACCCCTCATAACTGTCAGGTTTACTGAGGGGCACAGGGTTGAGCGATGTAATATGGTAAGAATTAGAGTGCACAATAGACCAACGGTGCTCATCATCCCCCCAATCTATTTATCTATCTACTGTAAATTCAGAAATAAATACTAGGTACGCTATCAATTTAGCGTATTTATGAAAAGAACTTGCCCATTGATCCTTTACTTTGATTGCTTATTGTATGTTCAATCTGAAGTAACTAACAAATCTGAAAAATAAGAAATACGAAGTACTTCGTATTAATTTTTCCATAAAAACTATAAAGAAGTGCTGTCTTCGGCCTTGTCGAAGACTTAATGACTTTAATGAACCTATCATACCAAATTTCACGTCCCTAGATCCTTTTTTCTCGTATTTTTGGTCCAAAACGTCATATATTAACAAATCGGTTATATGGGGGCTATATGATATGGTCTTCCGTAGTACCAATATTTACATATGTAGAATACTAAATTTCATGTTAATAGATGATTTATTGGAGTATTTATAACCCAAAACCGGTTGTATGGAAGCTATATGATATTGTCAGCCGATCTGGCCGGTTCCGACAAATGATCAATACATTACAAAAATACACCAGCTTACTAAGTTTCGTTCAAATATCTAAAAAAAAAAACTGTTAGACTAGTTTGTGTTCAAACAGACGGATTGGCGGATATAGCAAAATCAACTCGGTGACTCTATCTCTTTTCCTACTGGTACTTAAAATACTTCGGATCAAAGTTAATATTGAACGCTCCGGAGGCTGTTTTCAGTTGTCTTCCTACGCTGAAATTGAACTTCGTCATAGTCCTTAGGAAGTTCGGGTACGGAAATCATCGAAATTTTCATTTGAGCCATAATTAAGACGATTGAAGACAATTCCAATTCAGATCGCAGGAGACTAGATCATTTGTGAAGATAGCGGTCTTATAATATTCTCCTTTAATTGCTAATTTTTTTGCTTTTTTGATAACCTAAATTTCTTTAAAGTTTGAAGACGTCTTTATATTGAAGAATTTCCTCTTTAGGGACTGTCCATAAACTACGTAGTCTGATTTTGGCCACTTTCGGACCCCCTCCCCCCATGTGGTCTATCGTAGATTTTACCCGAACCTCACCCCCCGCCCCCTTCCCCTTATAGAGGCACGTGGATTTTTTATGATAAAGTTTTTGGAAAGAAATGTTTATTAAAAAAGTTAGGACATTTTTGTTCCAATCCAAGCTTAGAATGAAACACGAAACTAGCCATTCATATAAATCATCTACTACAGGCACACATGTTTCTTCAGTAATACTTTGATTAGTGAATTCGTCAATTTCAATGTCATCTTCCTCAAACCATTCAATTATCGGTTCAGGGAAGCTGTCAATTTCGCACATCAACTCATTATTTCGACGTTTTAGCACTGACTTTGTTAATTGTTAAAATGGTTTGTGAAATGATCAAAAAAGTAAGAGGATTCCTTCATCCAAAAATCAATTGAAAAACATTGCAAAATAATAATTCATAAATACGTTTCTAAGAAATGCATATAATCATTACTTTAACAAATGTGAATAATTGTAGGCTGGGTGTGGCAAATGCTTCACTTATCAAGCTAAAGGGTTAAAATTTTTGTATCCAACGAAAGTTTTGTAAAAGTATATGGCTTCTTTAAGGTTTAGTTCTACTTTAATTGTAGTGATTATCTTGAATAATGTAGAGTTATTTGCGATGTTAATTTAGATTGTGCTATATCCCGCCCTTTATTTATTTTTTTGCTGTCAGATAAAAAAAGCGGCAGCAGAAACCGCAGGTAGACGAGTTATCAGCATGTTCTAGACAGCGTGAACGTACAAATCTTGGGACTTTCATTTAGCAATCGAGCTCGAAGGATTTGGGATATTGTAAGAACCTACTTATTATATGAAAATAAAACAACAGTGTATGGTGCACCACTCCGGTCTTTTATTGCTTCGTCTTCACCGCTTTACAGTATAAAGAATACTACTCGGTATTGTTAGGCTCCCGCTCTGGTTCGGTTCTCCACATCCCTCCTTTATTATAAAGCTTCAAACGTATTTTGAATCCATCGTCAGGCTCACAAATTCCAGAGGTATTGGGCCGATGTTCGTTGTGACTGTCAGTGGTTGATGGTTTAGGGAGAGGTGTGGATGTGGCAGGGGGTGTTATTCCAGACAATGAAGTTTGAGTTGAGTTTTCGCCTTGGCCCTGAAATGGCACCTTCTTAACGTGGCTTATATTCCTACGAACGCGTTTTCCGTCAGCCGCTACTATCACTTCATTTTCACAACACTCCACGACTTCGTATTCCGTGGAGTCGAACGTGGGCGTAAGTTTATGTGAGGTCACAACGTTGCGAAGTAATACTTTGTCTCCCGGCTTTATCTCAGATGGTTTCGCTCTGCGGGTCGTATCCCCCTTCCTTTTCCCTTTTTGTTTATTTATCATATCCAAGTCTCGCGCTGCCGAGTCTAAAATATCATCAGATATATCTTGTATTCCCGGTATCTTGTCTCGAATCGTGCGGTTAAACATCAGTTCAGTTGGTGCGGATCCGGTAGTACCATGAGGGGTAACGTTATACATTAAAATGAATTTTTCAAGTTCTTTCAGATAGTTAAGTTTTTTTGAATGGGCGATTTTCAAACGTTTCACCAACGACTTATTCATATTTTCAACTTCGCCGTTTGCTTGAGGCCAATAGGGTGGTGTCGTGATTAGGGTGATGTTGTTATCTTTGCAATATTTTCTAAACTCTGTGCTAATAAATTGCCTTCCATTATCTGCTCTTAATGACTTAGGTAATCCTAAGCGACAAAAAATTGCTTGTAACGCGTTAATTATTGCATCAGAGGTAATTTTCCTCAGGAATTTTATTTCTTGGTAGCGTGAATAATAATCAATTAAAACAAGTAGATATTCGTTATTCGGTAGGGGTCCCAACAGATCTGTAGCTACACATTGCCAAGGGCCATTTGGAAATACATGCCTTTGCATCGGCGCAGGATTATTTGGACGTGAAACCATTAAACAGTCACGACAATTTTTCACAAAGGTTTCTACTTCTCTATCAATTAAAGGCCACCACACTTTTGCCCTCAGCCTTCTTTTCATGGCGGATTCACCAGGGTGTCCTTCATGAGCTAGCTCCAAAACCTTCGCCCGTAGGTCTGTTGGTATAACTATCCGGGTGCCGCGCAAGATTATATCACCAACTGTTGTTAATTCGTGTCTAAATGGAAAGTATCTATTGGTAGTATTTGATGGCCAGCTGTCACATTTAATATACTCAATGGCTTCAGTCATTTCTTTATCCCTTGAACCCTTCTCTGAGATCTCGCTTATAGACAATGCTGTTGGTGTTGAATTGGAAATTATGTGAAAAATAGATTGCTCTACGTTGTCATCAAAGGACTTCGCTCTTTCCAATTTGCATAACCTCGAAAGGGAATCCGCAATATTTTCTTTTCCTGAGCGGTATATAACTTTAAATTTAAACGACTGAAGCCTCAAGAGCCACCGTTCAATTCTCGCAGGTGGTTTTGAAGTTGGCTTAAATATGGTTTCAAGGGGCTTATGATCGGTGACCAATTCAAAGCCTAGTCCTACTAAATAGTAATAGAACCTCTCGACAGCCCATACAAGCGCCAAACTTTCTTTTTCTGTCTGAGAATATCTTTTCCACCTCCGAAAGGCTTTTACTGGCAAAAGAGATAATATTCGGTTCATTGCTAGAATTGAACTGTATAAGAACTGCACCCAAAGCCACAGGACTCGCATCCGCAATGACCCTTGTTTTATTTGAGGGATTAAAATATGATAAGGTGGGTATGTTTGATAAAAGATGTTTCAGTTTTGCAAAAGCGTTTTGTTGTGTGGGGCCCCATATAAATTTTTGCGTCTAACTTAAGTAGCTTTCTCAGCGGTTCTGTCGTATCAGCCATATCCGGTATAAATTTTCCGATGTACGTGATGAGGCCAAGAAAGCTTATTGTTTCTTCTTTTGTTTGCGGTGCTCTAAACTCCAAAATTGTTTTAATTTTGTCCGGGTCCGGAAATATACCTACATCCGACAATACGTGACCCAAAAATTTAAGCTTTCTTGCCCCCCAAACGCATTTTTCATCATTGAGTAAAACATTGTTGTTCTTCAAAACCTTAAGTAAATCTTCAACGGCTGAGTCATGATCTTTTTCCGATTTTCCATATATATATCGTCTAAATAGTTCAAACAATTTTGACACGTCGAGAGTAGCTCCTCGAAAACCCGCTGAAATATTTCTGGGGCGGAATTGATGCCAAACATTAGTCTTTTGTATCGAAACAAACCTTTATGTGTTATGAATGTTGTAATTTCTCGACTTGATTCTTCAAGTTCCAATTGGTGATACGCCCATTTAAGATCAAGTCGAGAAAATATTTTTGCATCGCTCAGTTTCGTCATAAAGGTATCGAACGTGGGCAGAGGGTAGTTTTCTCGTAGCACAGCTTTATTGGCCCTACGCATATCGACGCAAAGACGCATTTCACCATGATCTTTTAGAACTACGACAATTGGTGAAATCCATTGAGTTGGACCCCTAACTGGCTCTATGATATCCTTGGCGAGCGCTTCTTCTAATTTCTTCTCAACTTGTTTCTCTAGAGCAACTGGAATGCGACGTAAAGGCTGTTTGACGGGTTTAATGGACTTATCAAACGATAGCTTGATCTTAATATTGGAAATTTTCGGGAACGGTTCTATTTTCTCAATTCTATTTACGTCAAGCCCCAATCTCAATACTTTGAGTTGAATGGCAGTATCTCGGCCGAGAAGAGATTGTTTCCCATCTTTTATTACATAAAAAGTAGCTATAACTTCCGTACCCTTTTTCACCCCTATTGGTGCCTCAAAAACATATAAGACTGTTAAAATTTGATTAGCTGCATAACCCTTAAATTGATTTGCTGACTCCGTGCGGATGTTCCACATGGTTGCTTTACTGGCATTCAACGCATTCCAAACGTTTTGACCTAACAAGTTAAACCTAGATCCTGAATCTATTATCATAGGAACAGCATGTCCACCAATGTGGCAACTTATCAACTCGTTCGTCGGTTCGCACGATTCCACTTGAAGGCAATCATATTCTAGGGAATCATCTGACGAGTCGTTGTTAGCTTTTTCTATACACCTAACTTTTGACGGATGTAATCGGCGCTGTTTCGAATTATTGTATTTTACATCGTCGAGTTTTCTTTTAAAACTCTTCGTTTTACATTTGCGTGAGTAATGCCCTATTAATCCACATTTATTGCATTTAGCATTTCTTGCTGGACAATTAATGTCAGAACTCACGTGCCCCGTCTGACCACATCTACCACACTCACTCCCATTATTCCTGCTCCCTTTTGATGTTGCAACCACCTTGTTTACTGCTTCACACTCTTTTTTAGGCAACATGTCCTGCGATTGTTTATATATCTGCTCGTGAATCTGGCAAGCATCAATAATTTCTTTCAAATCGTGTTCTTTTTCAAGTAAGCGTTTTTTAAGCTCCACCGGAGCCCACGACTCAATGAGTTTATCTTTTAGAGCGATGTCTTCTATCTCATTTTTTGTTTCGCCAAAATGACATTTAGAAGCTTGGTACCTCAAACGCAACAAGAAATTGTTAAAATTTTCGCTCTCCAAAGGCGCTATGTTTCTATATAAGTGTCTCTCAAATGACGAGTTTCGTTTTGGAGAAAAGAATTTATTTAATTTCTCTACTAAAATATTAAATACATCGGCCGGCTGTTCAGTGTCAACTTCCACAATGGCCCCAGGGATATTATAAATTACTTCTTGTAGTTGTGGTCCACCTAAGTGAAGCAGTTTGTTTCTTCGCTTTACCTCATTTGTAATATCTTCCGATTGTAGATACAGAGTAAACGACCTCAGCCATTTTTCCCACTCGCTTCGCAATAACGCCCTATCAATGCTATCGCACAGGAATGGTTTAATTTCGCTCATATTGCTTGCTTTACCTTCTTCTTTAGCCAATTTAATGCACAGAACAAAAGTAGATTTTACCAGTTCAGTGGCCTACACAAAAGAAATTCAATATGTATATAAGTCAAGTTCTTTTGTTTTTATATCATTATTTTGTATTACTTTTGATTTCCAATTAAATGGTTTCCCAATTTAATGGCCTCTGTATTTGTCGCTCAACAAACCAATTTAATGGACAGCCTTTTACTTATTAAGTTGCGCCAATTGAATGGCTTAAAAAGAACGATTATATCGTTTACCCGCCAATTGAATGGTCTTTGCTATTATCTTCTTTTAATTTTTTTTTTTTTTTTTTTTTTTTTTTTTTTTTTTGACGTTTTGCTTTACAATTTGTGCGTATGTAGCCAATTTTTTTTTTTTTTTTTTTTTACGTCTCTAATTCACAGTTGTGCTGGTTTGATGATGGAGAGAAATATTTTCTCCGTCGCTTTTTCATCAACTATGTATGTATGTATCAACTCGTTGCTTCGAGTTGACAGTTATGCTGGTTTGTTGCGTGTAGAGAAATCAACTATACATCAACTATGTACATATGTATATATGTATATCAACTCGTTGCTTCTGACTCGCCAAGAAAAAAAATCCAATGCAGAAAAGCCGACGCTACTGCGAAAAATTTACAAATATATGCTTCGTTCACGGAACTGCGGAAAGATATTAAACATATTTTAGTTTTTTTTTTTTTGAAGAAATTGCTCTGCTGCTACACATAATCTCATCCTCGTCGCCACTGTAAGAACCTACTTATTATATGAAAATAAAACAACAGTGTATGGTGCACCACTCCGGTCTTTTATTGCTTCGTCTTCACCGCTTTACAGTATAAAGAATACTACTCGGTATTGTTAGGCTCCCGCTCTGGTTCGGTTCTCCACAGATATCATCGAGGTTAATTACGAAAATCGTTGCTATATGTATTTTTGATTAAGTCAACAGCACACTGATAGAATTCTGTGTTCTTCTGAATTTTAGAAACAATTACAGTGTACATAAATATTAAAGATCTTAATCCATGGTCAGGTACTTAGTGGTAGTCCATCACTTACCTCCATAATTGTAAGTAAGAGATGTAGTAAATCAATTAGATTCATAGTGGCTAATTTCCCTCTTTTATGACCTAAAGATAAGTATGGAAGAATTTATTGAGTGTCTAAATATTCTTCTAAGCTTTTTATACGGAGATTGACTCATTATAGTAATATCCTGACTTTACTTAATGGGAAAACTTATTTGAAGTGGCGTGTGATTGCTAAAGTGTTAGTTGTTTGAGTAGGCGTGTAATGGGGGATAGTAATGCTTCTGGCCAAGCAGTCGCAGGGCTACACTCAATTCCTCCACGTAGCGCACCCGGAAACGTGAGAAATCCTTATGCAAGATGGGGTAGCCAGCCCGTGCTGAGCCTTTGTTCACAGCTAAAAGAGAGGAGATTCAATGGAGCCACTCGGACATATTTGGCTTAAGAATTCGGTGAAGTCTTATTGTAGCGTCTGTTCACCAAATATGCGGTTGCGAGAGGGCGTCAGTCTTGAAACAAGCGGCTTCCTATATAAATGTAAATTTAGACCTACTCACTTATTTGATTGATGCCTTCGTGAGGCTATAGGCTGACATAACCACCATTCCAGAAGTGCTATAGACGGGACAAGAACAGAAGTAGAAACAGTAGAAACTAGCTCCAATAAGAAAGAGAAAACAGGCAAACGTACCAAGACTATGATTTAACAGCATGCTCTTGGAATGTCTGGTTGATTGGAAAGGTTTCGCTCAGCTGATTGATGCCTTCGTGAGGCTATAGGCTGACATAACCACCATTCCAGAAGTGCTATAGACGGGACAAGAACAGAAGTAGGTCCTTGTGACATTTACTACAGCAGCTATAGAAAGGAGCGCAAATTTGGTATCGGAGCGGTATTTGGAGTGGCTCAAATACTAAATATCTCCAGTTATTAAACAAACAGTCACACTTTCACGTCTTGGCTCACATGTCACTGTCACACAGTCATAACTTTGAAGTTTGCAGATAACGTCGTTTATTTTGGAACTAGTATCAACACCAACAACAATCTCAGCCTAGAAAACAAACGCAGAATCGCTCTTGCCAACAGGACTGAGTAGGCAATTTAAAAGTAAAGTTTTCTCTCGACAAACAAAGGCCAAACTCTTCAATTTACGATACACTATGACATTATTTGCTGAATTATTAGGATTATATTGTCGCTTGCAACGTCGAATACCGCAGCCAATGGCACGATGATCTGGTATATGGCGAGACTGACATAGCTCAGCGAATCAAAAGACAGTGGCAGTACCCGCCGGTGGAAGCAGAGGAAGAGAAGGACCTCCACTCTATTGGAAAAATCAGGTGAAGGACTGTTCATTAGCTCGTCTGCCGCGCAGTTACTTGGGATATCTATGTATCTGCTCAATGAGATCCCTATTCTTTTGCATTTGTTAGAGAGTCTGTTCAAAGAACTTATATATTTTATCGCCCCTTTTGACGTTGTATGTGTATACATAACCCAACCTGATGATCGGTTTTCGACCGTTTTACTGTGATTCACCACTACCCCACCATGAGGGGTGTCTCTTGTTGTTTTTCTGGTGTTACAGGCGCTGCCCATCTCAGAGAAGGTGATCCTATATACTGTCTGAATTTCTTTATAGTAGTCATGTTTGGATACGTGGAGGTAAGTGTGCCTTTCATATATTCTGTGGGTAGTCCTTTTATTATTATATTATATGTATGTATATTATATTTTCTAATTGCGTTCGGAGAGCGTTTAGAATAAACTGTATATCTCTTCAATTCTTAGAAGTTGCAATAAGACACACTCCACAAATTAGAGTGTAATTGGGATTTATGGTAGGCCTTGTTTAAATTTTTCTATTTGACATGAAATTGTATCTGCAATTGCTGATTTGAAAATGACTTAATAGGGAAAACAATGTAGACCAAATCAACAACAACACATCGCAAAGTAAGATTGTAATTTCCGATCGAGTTGCTGATGAGTGCTCTCAGAGCTATGGTGTGCAAATCGTGTAAACAACATCCCTGCCAACCAAGACGAGGTAAAAAACTAGATAATTTGAGCAAGCATTTGCTCAAAACTGGATAAAAAACTGGGTAACAGCATAGCCATTTTATTAAAGAGAGTGCATATTTTACCCACTTTTTCCTTATACATGTGATTGACATCCTCGTTACTTATTCAAATTTCAAATTTTTTGATTTTAAGGGGAAAGTAGGTAGTCGTGGTTGGCAGGGATGGTACTTGTCTGATTTGATTGTGTTTACTGACATGCGTTCTTTGCTACACAGAGGCGGTTGCTTATCTTCGCTGTGCTGATCTATTTTTCTATCTCTATTTATTTGTACCTGCTAGATTAATTGTAACTATTGTTTTTTTGTAAATTATTTACGTTGTTTTATTTTCGAGTACTTTTTTATGTTATTAATCAACTCGTCATTCACTCATGTATCGTTTTTTTTTTTTTGCTTTTACTCGTCTGTTTTTTTTTTTTTTTTTTTTAAATTTTGTGTTGTTTAAAGTGTTCGGATTTTTTGTTTAGTTATTGGTATTATAATGGTAGTCGTCATAAGGGACAAGGCGTGGGCTGTAAGGTGGGTGAGGCAAAATTTCCCAGCAACTGTTTTCCAAATAGTTTTTAACCGGTATTGCAGCCTTGGGCTAAGCGTTGTCATGATGAAAAATAATAGCCTTGTATCTTGCTCCAATTTTATGAGTTGTTGTCGGTAGCATTCATTTCCACTACTGGTTTCACGTTGCGACGCTCATATCAAGCTCTTCTGATTCTACCGAAGTGGCTGCCCAGGCAGTTCTTCGTCTTTCAAGACAACATCACCACGTTTAAACTGTTTCGATGGGCTCGGATCAGAGGGAGAGGGATGTTAGATAATTCGGGTTGAGTCACAATGCAAAGAAGTGGTTAGTGTCGTGCGGAGATCCATTGCATGCGGGACTTACTTTGGGTATGTCGGGATCAAGTCTGCATAAGCAGGGATTCAGTTGACTACAATATCCAAACCTTAGAATTTCAGAGAATTCTAAGTTTTCATTACGTTTTCCGGTGGTTACAGCTGTACGGTCAATTTATTCATACCATAGCTTGTGTATACCCGACAAATTATCCATATTTCTCAGTCTATACTTTTTTAAATTAAGGGATAATTTGGCTTTTATACTGTTGTTATAGAAGCTTATATTTGTACTCATAAATGATGGAGGCCGCAAAAGCCGAGTGGTTAGTACTGCGTACTGTCATTCGGGTGGTCAGGTTTCGTGTCCTTGTCTTACCAACACAAAATTATAGAAAACTAATTTTTCTAATTGCAGTGGGCCCTCGGAACGTCAATTTCTCCAAGTATACTTCTGAATTGAAGTGAAGAAGTATATTACATGAAATAAAGGCTCATAATAAAAATCCATCAGCCGTTCAGAGGCGGATTAGTATAAACTTGTACGTTCCTCCATTTGTTGGGAAAACTATCAGCATCTGTCAAATTGGAGGAGCAGATCGGCGGAAAATCTCTTCAGCGGTATGTATATCTCTTTCCGGCGCACTACAAGAAATTCCTAAGAATTAATTACAAATCTTATTTTATTTCATTCATTTGAGTTATTTATTTAAGAAAATATAAAAAGAAAAATTTTATCCTTGCAGGATTCTGTTCAATGATGTGGTACAATTTGTTTACCACCGCGCATGGTGTACACGGTTTATTTATGAAATTCATTGAAGCAGGTTTTTGTTTTGCTGAGACAAAGCGGCACATTGCAAGTAGAGCACATCCATTGAGTCCTTCTTTGGTGTCCTGTTTTGCTGCAGTGTGCATATCTACGTAAAGTGGTTCTGACTGGTGGTGGAGGATCGTATGCTTGGATCTACAAACGGCTTATTTTTTTGATGCGAACTTTAGGTTGCTTTTTAGTTGACTTTGGGCCTTTGAATGAACAAAGGCTTGAAACTAAATCAAGTTGGTGATTGGTATCCTGTGTTTTTCGCGATAATAAAGGCATTCACTACTGCGACATCAAGAAAGTGAAAAAATACTCGGTCCCACCATTTGCGGCTTTTACTATTTAGATCGTAGTATTTTTTAGTTGATCCAACTTATCAACGTTGTTCATGTGCATATTATAATCGTGTATAATATCGGGTTTTTCGATCTCTTTTAGAAAACCATCACCTTGGCGTTGGTTCACCTTGACACATTTATTTGGATCATGGAAGTTAGATAAAGCTGTAACCGTTCTATTGTCAATCCACTTCATAAACAATAAACCGGAATCGCTGATTTGCCAATCATATTCCCCTCTTTTTAATTGTTTATCAGGCTTGATATCAGTAGGGAGGAATTTTCGTGTATGGCGCACTGCTCCGCAGCTATTTATCATCCGTTTTTTTAGTTCTAGTACTAAGGTGTATGAGGTAAAAAAATTATCGAAGAAAACCTTATGGTATTTTCCTCCAAAATCTGATGTTTGGCCAAGAACAACCCGCTCTCCAAGTTTTTTTTTCGACTAGATCTCCTTTTTTGCAGGTATAAATCTCAAAACGATGAACATAACCGCTGCTATCATACAACATCCATGTTTTGAATCCCGTTTTTATGGGTTTCTTTGGCATATACTGGATAAGAGTTGAACGACTTATAAATGTTTAAAGTCCTATAGAAAACAAATTGGCCTATATATATCATTGTATCTTCGAAAGTACCTTTGAATCTTATCATTGATTCATCTACTGCAAGATACTCGCCCGCATTGAAGCACAGTTTGAACCTTTCTTGCACCATATCCAAAAACGGTTGAACTTTGTAGAGTTTGTTGAACTCCGGTGATCCTCTTTTTGGCACAATAGAAGAATCGTTCAAAAGTAAATTGCTTAAAATCCAGTCAAACCTTTTTACAGGCATTAGTTAAGATATATAACTGTCGTTCAATTCTGGACGCGATGACCAATAGTCTCGGTAACTGCTCTGGGGGTTTATTTCCATCAAAAAGTTTATTCCACAAAAAACACGAATTTCGGACGCATTTGTCGGAATGTATGACTTGCCAGATTATTGGGCATACAAATTCGTTTGGAAAACTATATGTTCAATAATTTCCGACGTTATTATCGATTCAAAAATTGCGAAATTGTTGTGGGAAGACATGCTTTCGATAATGTTAGTAGGTCCCTGTTTCGCGCCAATAAATACTTGCGTTGACTCCGTAGAATTCTGCTTATTCCACTTGGGTGGGACAAACTGTTCTTCGATATTTATTAGAGCAGCAAAAGGTACCTCGTCTTCGGTATCATAAACTTCTTGAGAACTATGTGTTCTGTTACACCTAAGCTCATTGCCCTCAACAATGCCTTCTTCCTCATTTTCTTCCGCAACTACTATGCGCAACGATGCTATCAAATATTTCCTGAATGTTTTGCTCATCGAATACATCAACATCGGCTACGATTGACTCAGCGTCTGATGGAATTTCATCATCGATGGTTTCCAATATATAGGAAATATCACTGCCCTTAAGTTTATTAGCCATATATGTCATACGCAGTGGTAAAATTTATATACCATCAACTTTAAATACTTACCAAATCAATAACTGTCTTTGTTTTTATTTCATCGAGTTAGAAATAAGTTCACCTAAATTTTATTTATTGAAAAATACAGCAGACTGACGCCGCAATTGGCGCCTTTCACAAAATATGATAAATTTCGAGGAACGCTCGCGACAAGTCCTATTTTTACACTTTTTATGCATAAGAAAAATATATACTCATCTGCCCCGGAAAGAGATATACTTATACTTGTATATGATTTACAATTTAACACTCACGATTGTTTTGATGATTTATAATGAAATTTCTTACAAAGCCGCCCTAATTGCCACAAACCACAATTGAAAAGGTCCAAGAAAGGATAGTAATAGCGAAAAGAATATACATATATATTTATATGATGCCTTGTAAGAAGAATAATAACATAAAATACAATGAAAAACCATTTAGCCTCACTCTCTTTTAATTTGTATGCAATCAGAAGAGAAAGATAAACAAGATAACTGGCTTAAGTGTTAGTGTTACCTTAAGCCCTGTTAGTGCATTGGTGAACTCATCATGACGTTCTGGCAGCGTATACATCAAATTAATATTGTGGCGAAAATGCGAAGCGTATGACGGATGAAAGAGAGGAGCCGACAACTGGCATTTTCTAGAGCGTAAAACGAGACGATTATCGTAACGACGCGATTATTCCGGGGCTTTCGTTTTCAAGCAGCAAACAAGTATATAAGGGCGACGTACGACTGCAGGGGAGTCAGTCAGTAATCAGTCGTGAAATAAACGCGTTGCAGTAAGGTAATAAACAGTACATTGTGAAAGTTGTATACAAGTGATTGTAAATAGTAAAGTAAATTGTAATTGAATTGTGAATTACTGAGTAATCAAAAGGACATTAATTAAATTCTTTATAAAAAAAGAAACTGCAAATTAGGTTGGCGATTTTATTTAACAATCCAGAGGTCGTATCCGAAAGATTTGGGAAATCATCGAAGTTAATCAGCAAGATCGTAACAATATCGATATTCTCTGTTACATTGCATGTATTCAATGTAAATATTTCCTATGGGATTGTGCTAGATAATGAGAGCACCCCTAAAGTTGTGACATATTCAAGACAAAAAATAACCACTTCAGAGCAATATCCGTCGAAAAGGAATATATGACTCACTACTATGCAGTCGTGTGTCGCCCTTATATACAACTCCCGGTTGCTCGCAACCAACCGTCTAGAATAATCGAATCTCTCTTTTTACGAATATTCTCGTATTCGTTTTAGAACCTGCCAGTTGTCGGCTTCTCTCTTTCATCTGTCATTCGCTTGCTTCGCATTTTCGCCACACTGCCCTCCACCTAAGTCTGATCGTCCCGATCAGACACATTCGCTGTTCCAAGCGCAGCAAGCCTCTCTAGGTGGACCACATTCATCTTGCTTCCTGGTCTCGCAACATTCTGGATTCGATACACTGCCTCATTTAGCCGTTTGATTACCTTATATGGACCCTCGTATGGTTTCGTGGTTTTGGCCCTTTAGTTGCTATGCACTTCTTGCAGTTAGCAACCCACTCAGCGATCGTTTGACGACAACCAACCCAATAGAACCTCTGCTTGATCTTCTCCAGCATTTTCTTAATGCCTAGATGCTCTCCACTAGGACCATTGTGAAATTCCTTAAGAATATCCAGAATTCTTAACCTCGGAACTACTATTAGCCTTCCAGAGCACTGGCCATCTTCACTTTCCCATACTCTATGCAAACAGCCAGGTATCAACTCTAAACTGTTCCATTGTGCCCAGTATGCCTTCCCGATGGAACTTCCCTTTGCCATTTGTTCCTTACTTGGCCGTCTGTTCACCTCCAATCCGCGCATTACCAATTCCAAGTCTGGGTCTTCTTGCTGACATTTTCTTAAGTGGCTTGCCTCCCACTTTCCTGCTCGTGTAATTGTTATTCGCTGGACGTCTATTATGCCCTCAGCTTTTGAGCATCGTTTGCGTCGCCTTTCCTCTCTGTTGGAGCCCGACTGGCATTCGCGTGCGAAGTGACCTGCTTCTCCGCAACTGAAGCACTTTCCACTTTGATTCTTAACACCAGAACGATTCATTTCTGCTATCGACTTCAAAGTTTTCAATATTTCAGTCCTCACATCTGGTGTTTCTACCTCTAACCGCTTCACTTTGTAGGCTGACTTACATAGCAGTGCCGCTGCTTCACGTGTCTGAGCATACGCAACAGTTTCAGCGAATGTTAACTTTGGATCCGCATAAGTCTCTCGCTTGGTGTACACGTCCTTAATTCCGCTGACGAACCTCTGGATTTTTAATCTTTCGAGATATTCAGCCGACTTGTGTACTGTGACTAAATGAGCCAATCTCTCGATCTCAAAAGCATATTCCTGCAGAGATTCATTGTGTTTTTGGTCTCGCTGTTCCAGCTCCATCTGGTAAATTTGCCTCCTATGCTCGCAACCATATCGTCTTTCCAGGGCTCGCATTACTGCGCCACAGCTATCTCTCTCATATTCAGAAATAGTCAGCAAAATCTCCGCTGCAGCGGATTTTTCCTCGATGGTCCAATTATTTAACTCAGCCGTCTTCTCGAACTGGAGCTTGAAGATCTGTAATGGAGCTGTGCCGTCAAAGGATGGTGCTTCTACCCACGGGCCGTTCATCGCTCTGGCTGGACGGTGCAACTGCAAATCTCGGACAAGGCGTTCGAGCTCGTTGATTTTGGTCTTAATTAGCTCCTCTATTTTGTCTTGTCGCTCCTCGATTCGATCCTGTCTTTCCTTAAGTTCCGCATTGTCTTTCACAAGATTTTGTTGTATTTGTGCGATTGTTCCTTCTAATCCATCGAATTTTTGTGACAGCCTAGCATCCTGTTCATCCATCTTTTGTGATATGCTGGCATCGATTTGTGACATGCTGGCATTCTGTTCATCCATCTTTTGTGATATGCTGGCATCGATTTGTGACATGTTGGCACTGATTTGTGAAATTGCATTCAACAACATGTTCATGTCCATACCGGTAGATGAGCCAGGAGCATTTTCTTGAATCTTACTTTGTGGCTGCTCCAACTCCTTCGCAGAATCACCAGCTTTTTCCTTGTCAACATCCTTCAAGGATACATCTTCATCCTCGCGGCGGAATTCGTATTGGTTCAAGTCGATACCTTCGACTTCCATTGCTTCTCGCAGTCGCGTTTGCAGCTCTGCCTTATTTCCTGTTGTAGACAATGCTCGCTTTGCCAAGTCCTTTTTGAGAGGAGGTATCGTCAAATCCTGAATCTTCACCATTTTTCAGTTATTATCCTCTGGAATTTATTTAACAATCCCACTTCCGACACCAATTGTTACGATTTTGCTGATTAACCTCGATGATTTCCCAAATCCTTCGGGTACGACCTCTGGATTGTTAAATAAAATCGCCAACTTAATTTGCAGCTTCTTTATTTATAAAGAATTTAATTAATGTCCTTTTGATTAATCCGTCGTGAATTAAAAGCGTTGGAGATTACATTATATTGAAGTAATAAAAACAGTACATTGTGAACGTTTTATACAAGTGATTGTAAATAGTAAAGTAAATTGTAATTGAATTGTGAATTACTGAGTAATCAAAATTAATTAAATTCTTTATAAATAAACTGCAAATTAAGTTGGCGAGTTTATTTAACAATCCAGAGATCGTACCCGAAGGATTTGGGAAATCATCGGGGTTAATCAGCAAGATCGTAACAATATTGTTACGATCTCGCTGATTAACCTCGATGATTTCCTTAATCTTCCGGGTACGACCTCTGGATTGTTAAATAAAATCGCCAACTTAATTTGCAGTCTCTTTATTTATAAAGACTTAATTAATGTGCTTTTAATTATTCGGTAATTCACAATTCAATTACAATTTACGTTACTATTTACAATCACTTGTATACTACTTTCACAATGTACTGCTTTTATTACTTTACTGTAATGTAACCTCCATGAGTTTAATTCACAACTGATTCACGACTGATTGCTGACTGACTCTCTTGCAGTCGTATGTCGTCCTTATATACTTGTTTGCTACATGAAAACGAAACCCCTGGAATTATTGCGTCGTTTACGATAATCGTCGTTTACGATAATCGCCTCTTACGTTCTAGAACGTGCCAGTTGTCGGCTCCTCTCTTTCATCTGTCATTCGCTTCGCATTTTCGCCACACTGCCCTCCACCTAAGTATGATCGTCCCGATCAGACACATTCGCTGTTCCAAACGCAGCAAGCCTCTCTAGGTGGATCACTTTCATCTTGCTTCCTGGGCTCCCAACATTCTGGATTCGATACACTGCATCATTCAGCCGTTTGATTACCTTATATGGACCCTCCCAAACGCATTGAAGTTTTTGGGACAAACCTCTCTTCCGTTGTGGACTGCACAGCAACACCAAATCTCCACTTTGGAAGCCTTCAGAGTTCATTGCTTTGTCATACCTGGCCCTCAATTTGTAATGGTTTCGTGGTTTTGGCCCTTTAGTTGCTATGCACTTCTCGCAGTTAGCAACCCACTCAGCGATCGATTGACGACAACCAACCCAATAGAACCTCTGTTTGATCTTCTCCAGCATTTTCTTAATGCCTAGATGCTCTCTACCAGGACCATTATGGAATTCCCTAAGAATATCCGGAATTCTTAACCTCGGAGCTACTATAAGCTTCCGAGAGCACTGGCCATCTTCACTTTCCCATACTCTATGCAAACAGCCAGATATTAACTCTAAACTGTTCCATTGTGCCCAGTATGCTTTCGCGATGGAACTTCCCTTCGCCATTTGTTCCTTACTTGGCCGTCTGTTCACCTCCAATCCGCGCATTACCAATTCCAAATCTGGGTCTTCCTGCTGACATTTTTTTAAATGACTTGCCTCTCACTCTTCTGCTGATGTAACTGTTATTCGCCGGACGTCTATTATGCCCTCAGCTTTTGAGCATGGTTCGCGTCGTCTTTCCTCTGTGTTGGAGCCCGACTGGCATTCGCGTGCGAAGTGACCTGCTTTTCCACAACTGAAGCACTTCCCAACCTTCTTGACACCCGGACGATTCATTCCTTCTATCGACTTCAGAGTTTTCAATATTTCAGTCCTCACATCTGGTGTTTCTCCCTCCAAATGCTTCGTTTTGAAGGCTGGCTTACATAGCAGTGCCGCTGTTTCGCGTGTCTGAGCATACGCAACAGTTTCAGCGAATGTTAACTTTGGATTCGCATAAGTCTCTCGCTTGGTGTACACGTCTCTAATTCCGCTGATGAACTTCTGAATTTTTACTCTTTCGATATGCTCACGCGATGTGTTCCCAATGGCTAAATGAGCCAATCTCTCGATTTCAAAAGCATATTCCTGCAGAGGTTCGTTGTATTTTTGGTCACGCTGTTCCAGCTCCATCTGGTAAATTTGCCTCCTATGCTCGCAACCATAGCGCCTTTCCAGGGCTCGCATTACTGCGCCATAGTTATCCCTCTCATATTCGGGAATAGTCAGCAAAATATCCGCTGCAGGACCTTTCAACGTAACAAATAGCGCAGCGGATTTTCCCTCGATGGTCCAATTATTTAACTCAGCCGTCTTCTCGAACTGGATTTTGAAGATCTGTAATGGAGCTGTGCCGTCAAAGGATGGTGCTTCTACCCACGGGCCGTTCATCGATCTGGCTGGACGATTCAATTGCAAATCTCGGACACGTCGCTCGAGCTCGTTGATTTTGGTCTTAATTAGCTCCTCTATCTTATCTTGCCGCTCTTCGGTTCTGTCCTGCCTTTCCTTAAGTTCAGCATTGCCTTTCACCAAATTTTGCTGTATTTGTGCGATTGTTCTTTCTAAGGATGATATCTGCTTCCACTGTTCAACCATTTTTGATGTAATGCTGGCATTCTGTGCATCCAGCTTTTGTGACAGCATGGCATTCCGTTCATCCAACTTTCGTGAGATGCTGGCGTTCATTGCAGACATATTTTGTGAAACTGCAGCCAATAACATGTTTATTTCCATGCCTGTAGATGTGCTAGGAGCCTTTTCATGAATCCTAATTGATTGCTGCTCCTCTTCTTTGTCAATGTCCTTCAAGGATACCTCTTCGTCCTCGCGATGGAATTCGTACTGGTTCAAGTCGACGCCTTCGACTTCCATTGATTCTCGCAGTCTCGATTGCAGCTCTGCCTTATTTCCTGTTGTAGATAATCCACGTTTGGCCAACTCCTTCTTGAGAAGAGGTATCGTCAAATCCTGAATCTTCACCATTTTTCAGTTATTTGGAATTTATTTAACAATCCCACTTCTGACACCAATTGTTACGATCTTGCTGATTAACCTCGATGATTTCCTTAATCTTCCGGGTACGACCTCTGGATTGTTAAATGAAATCGCCAACTTAATTTGCAGTCTCTTTATTTATAAAGACTTAATTAATGTGCTTTTAATTATTCGGTAATTCACAATTCGATTACAATTTACGTTACTATTTACAATCACTTGTATACTACTTTCACAATGTACTGCTTTTATTACTTTACTGTAATGTAACCTCCATGAGTTTAATTCACAACTGATTCACGACTGATTGCTGACTGACTCTCTTGCAGTCGTATGTCGTCCTTATATACTTGTTTGCTACGTGAAAACGAAACCCCTGGAATTATTGCGTCGTTTACGATAATCGTCGTTTACGATAATCGCCTCTTACGTTCTAGAACGTGCCAGTTGTCGGCTCCTCTCTTTCATCTGTCATTCGCTTCGCATTTTCGCCACACTGCCCTCCACCTAAGTATGATCGTCCCGATCAGACACATTCGCTGTTCCAAACGCAGCAAGCCTCTCTAGGTGGATCACTTTCATCTTGCTTCCTGGGCTCCCAACATTCTGGATTCGATACACTGCATCATTCCGCCGTTTTATTACCTTATATGGACCCTCCCAAACGCATTGAAGTTTTTGGGACAAGCCTCTCTTCCGTTGTGGACTGCACAGCAACACCAAATCTCCACTTTGGAAGCCTTCAGAGTTCATTGCTTTGTCATACCTGGCCCTCAATTTGTAATGGTTTCGTGGTTTTGGCCCTTTAGTTGCTATGCACTTCTCGCAGTTAGCAACCCACTCAGCGATCGATTGACGACAACCAACCCAATAGAACCTCTGTTTGATCTTCTCCAGCATTTTCTTAATGCCTAGATGCTCTCTACCAGGACCATTATGGAATTCCCTAAGAATATCCGGAATTCTTAACCTCGGAGCTACTATAAGCTTCCGAGAGCACTGGCCATCTTCACTTTCCCATACTCTATGCAAACAGCCAGATATTAACTCTAAACTGTTCCATTGTGCCCAGTATGCTTTCGCGATGGAACTTCCCTTTGCCATTTGTTCCTTACTTGGCCGTCTGTTCACCTCCAATCCGCGCATTACCAATTCCAAATCTGGGTCTTCCTGCTGACATTTTCTTAAATGACTTGCCTCTCACTCTTCTGCTGATGTAACTGTTATTCGCCGGACGTCTATTATGCCCTCAGCTTTTGAGCATGGTTCGCGTCGTCTTTCCTCTGTGTTGGAGCCCGACTGGCATTCGCGTGCGAAGTGACCTGCTTTTCCACAACTGAAGCACTTCCCAACCTTCTTGACACCCGAACGATTCATTCCTTCTATCGACTTCAGAGTTTTCAATATTTCAGTCCTCACATCTGGTGTTTCTCCCTCCAAATGCTTCGTTTTGAAGGCTGGCTTACATAGCTGTGCCGCTGTTTCGCGTGTCTGAGCATACGCAACAGTTTCAGCGAATGTTAACTTTGGATTCGCATAAGTCTCTCGTTTGGTGTACACGTCTCTAATTCCGCTGATGAACTTCTGAATTTTTACTCTTTCGATATGCTCACGCGATGTGTTCCCAATGGCTAAATGAGCCAATCTCTCGATTTCAAAAGCATATTCCTGCAGAGATTCGTTGTATTTTTGGTCACGCTGTTCCAGCTCCATCTGGTAAATTTGCCTCCTATGCTCGCAACCATAGCGCCTTTCCAGGGCTCGCATTACTGCGCCATAGTTATCCCTCTCATATTCGGGAATAGTCAGCAAAATATCCGCTGCAGGACCTTTCAACGTAACAAATAGCGCAGCGGATTTTTCCTCGATGGTCCAATTATTTAACTCAGCCGTCTTCTCGAACTGGATTTTGAAGATCTGTAATGGAGCTGTGCCGTCAAAGGATGGTGCTTCTACCCACGGGCCGTTCATCGATCTGGCTGGACGATTCAATTGCAAATCTCGGACACGTCGCTCGAGCTCGTTGATTTTGGTCTTAATTAGCTCCTCTATCTTATCTTGCCGCTCTTCGGTTCTGTCCTGCCTTTCCTTAAGTTCAGCATTGCCTTTCACCAAATTTTGCTGTATTTGTGCGATTGTTCTTTCTAAGGATGATATCTGCTTCCACTGTTCAACCATTTTTGATGTAATGCTGGCATTCTGTGCATCCAGCTTTTGTGACAGCATGGCATTCCGTTCATCCAACTTTCGTGAGATGCTGGCGTTCATTGCAGACATATTTTGTGAAACTGCAGCCAATAACATGTTTATTTCCATGCCTGTAGATGTGCTAGGAGCCTTTTCATGAATCCTAATTGATTGCTGCTCCTCTTCTTTGTCAATGTCCTTCAAGGATACCTCTTCGTCCTCGCGATGGAATTCGTACTGGTTCAAGTCGACGCCTTCGACTTCCATTGATTCTCGCAGTCTCGATTGCAGCTCTGCCTTATTTCCTGTTGTAGATAATCCACGTTTGGCCAACTCCTTCTTGAGAAGAGGTATCGTCAAATCCTGAATCTTCACCATTTTTCAGTTATTTGGAATTTATTTAACAATCCCACTTCTGACACCAATTGTTACGATCTTGCTGATTAACCTCGATGATTTCCTTAATCTTCCGGGTACGACCTCTGGATTGTTAAATGAAATCGCCAACTTAATTTGCAGTCTCTTTATTTATAAAGACTTAATTAATGTGCTTTTAATTATTCGGTAATTCACAATTCGATTACAATTTACGTTACTATTTACAATCACTTGTATACTACTTTCACAATGTACTGCTTTTATTACTTTACTGTAATGTAACCTCCATGAGTTTAATTCACAACTGATTCACGACTGATTGCTGACTGACTCTCTTGCAGTCGTATGTCGTCCTTATATACTTGTTTGCTACGTGAAAACGAAACCCCTGGAATTATTGCGTCGTTTACGATAATCGTCGTTTACGATAATCGCCTCTTACGTTCTAGAACGTGCCAGTTGTCGGCTCCTCTCTTTCATCTGTCATTCGCTTCGCATTTTCGCCACACTGCCCTCCACCTAAGTATGATCGTCCCGATCAGACACATTCGCTGTTCCAAACGCAGCAAGCCTCTCTAGGTGGATCACTTTCATCTTGCTTCCTGGGCTCCCAACATTCTGGATTCGATACACTGCATCATTCCGCCGTTTTATTACCTTATATGGACCCTCCCAAACGCATTGAAGTTTTTGGGACAAGCCTCTCTTCCGTTGTGGACTGCACAGCAACACCAAATCTCCACTTTGGAAGCCTTCAGAGTTCATTGCTTTGTCATACCTGGCCCTCAATTTGTAATGGTTTCGTGGTTTTGGCCCTTTAGTTGCTATGCACTTCTCGCAGTTAGCAACCCACTCAGCGATCGATTGACGACAACCAACCCAATAGAACCTCTGTTTGATCTTCTCCAGCATTTTCTTAATGCCTAGATGCTCTCTACCAGGACCATTATGGAATTCCCTAAGAATATCCGGAATTCTTAACCTCGGAGCTACTATAAGCTTCCGAGAGCACTGGCCATCTTCACTTTCCCATACTCTATGCAAACAGCCAGATATTAACTCTAAACTGTTCCATTGTGCCCAGTATGCTTTCGCGATGGAACTTCCCTTTGCCATTTGTTCCTTACTTGGCCGTCTGTTCACCTCCAATCCGCGCATTACCAATTCCAAATCTGGGTCTTCCTGCTGACATTTTCTTAAATGACTTGCCTCTCACTCTTCTGCTGATGTAACTGTTATTCGCCGGACGTCTATTATGCCCTCAGCTTTTGAGCATGGTTCGCGTCGTCTTTCCTCTGTGTTGGAGCCCGACTGGCATTCGCGTGCGAAGTGACCTGCTTTTCCACAACTGAAGCACTTCCCAACCTTCTTGACACCCGAACGATTCATTCCTTCTATCGACTTCAGAGTTTTCAATATTTCAGTCCTCACATCTGGTGTTTCTCCCTCCAAATGCTTCGTTTTGAAGGCTGGCTTACATAGCTGTGCCGCTGTTTCGCGTGTCTGAGCATACGCAACAGTTTCAGCGAATGTTAACTTTGGATTCGCATAAGTCTCTCGTTTGGTGTACACGTCTCTAATTCCGCTGATGAACTTCTGAATTTTTACTCTTTCGATATGCTCACGCGATGTGTTCCCAATGGCTAAATGAGCCAATCTCTCGATTTCAAAAGCATATTCCTGCAGAGATTCGTTGTATTTTTGGTCACGCTGTTCCAGCTCCATCTGGTAAATTTGCCTCCTATGCTCGCAACCATAGCGCCTTTCCAGGGCTCGCATTACTGCGCCATAGTTATCCCTCTCATATTCGGGAATAGTCAGCAAAATATCCGCTGCAGGACCTTTCAACGTAACAAATAGCGCAGCGGATTTTCCCTCGATGGTCCAATTATTTAACTCAGCCGTCTTCTCGAACTGGATTTTGAAGATCTGTAATGGAGCTGTGCCGTCAAAGGATGGTGCTTCTACCCACGGGCCGTTCATCGATCTGGCTGGACGATTCAATTGCAAATCTCGGACACGTCGCTCGAGCTCGTTGATTTTGGTCTTAATTAGCTCCTCTATCTTATCTTGCCGCTCTTCGGTTCTGTCCTGCCTTTCCTTAAGTTCAGCATTGCCTTTCACCAAATTTTGCTGTATTTGTGCGATTGTTCTTTCTAAGGATGATATCTGCTTCCACTGTTCAACCATTTTTGATGTAATGCTGGCATTCTGTGCATCCAGCTTTTGTGACAGCATGGCATTCCGTTCATCCAACTTTCGTGAGATGCTGGCGTTCATTGCAGACATATTTTGTGAAACTGCAGCCAATAACATGTTTATTTCCATGCCTGTAGATGTGCTAGGAGCCTTTTCATGAATCCTAATTGATTGCTGCTCCTCTTCTTTGTCAATGTCCTTCAAGGATACCTCTTCGTCCTCGCGATGGAATTCGTACTGGTTCAAGTCGACGCCTTCGACTTCCATTGATTCTCGCAGTCTCGATTGCAGCTCTGCCTTATTTCCTGTTGTAGATAATCCACGTTTGGCCAACTCCTTCTTGAGAAGAGGTATCGTCAAATCCTGAATCTTCACCATTTTTCAGTTATTTGGAATTTATTTAACAATCCCACTTCTGACACCAATTGTTACGATCTTGCTGATTAACCTCGATGATTTCCTTAATCTTCCGGGTACGACCTCTGGATTGTTAAATGAAATCGCCAACTTAATTTGCAGTCTCTTTATTTATAAAGACTTAATTAATGTGCTTTTAATTATTCGGTAATTCACAATTCGATTACAATTTACGTTACTATTTACAATCACTTGTATACTACTTTCACAATGTACTGCTTTTATTACTTTACTGTAATGTAACCTCCATGAGTTTAATTCACAACTGATTCACGACTGATTGCTGACTGACTCTCTTGCAGTCGTATGTCGTCCTTATATACTTGTTTGCTACGTGAAAACGAAACCCCTGGAATTATTGCGTCGTTTACGATAATCGTCGTTTACGATAATCGCCTCTTACGTTCTAGAACGTGCCAGTTGTCGGCTCCTCTCTTTCATCTGTCATTCGCTTCGCATTTTCGCCACAATATTAAATTCGAAAGGAACGGTATGGGGCTCGCATATTGAGCGAATGTTACTCGAAAGAGTGTTTGTGAGTCAAAATTTTTCGAAAGCGCACACATTTTCTTTCGAATCAAACTACAGAGTAAGTATCGAGGGCTCGAACCTATGACGTTATGACTTTTGTCCCACACTACTGAACAAAATAAGTGACGCAAGGTTTTGAAATTATTTCTGTACCAAAATACATTTAATATTTTACTTTTGAGGCGTACCAAAATACACCAGATACATGAATTTATAAACTAAATTTGCTGATTACTATATATATATTTATATTTGAACTATTTTGGTGCATAGCCATTAGGATTGTTGCTTTGCCAGCGCCAAGTATCTTCACACATTTCATCAATGCCGCGCTTAGCTTTCCATCCAAGAGAAGTTTCCGCGAGTGATGCATCGGAAAAACATGTTGCGACATCGCCAGAACGTCGATCAGTAAATTCATAATTGATTTTACGATTACTAGCCTTCTCAAAAGCATGCACCATTTCTAAAACAGAATATCCAACACCAGTACCAAGGTTATATGCGAAGAATCCAGTCTCAGCTACATTTCGAAGCTTTTCCAACGCCCTCAAGTGACCTTCCGCGAGATCTACAATATGGATGTAATCGCGAACTCCGGTGCCATCCTTCGTGGGGAAATCAGATCCGTAAATTCTCAAAACATCCCGACGGCCTACTGCCACCTGAGCAATGAATGGCATTAAGTTGTTGGGCTCTCCGTTAGGATCTTCGCCTATGCAACCACTCGGATGTGCACCCACAGGGTTGAAGTAACGTAATGAAACAACTGCCCAGCGCTACAAACAGATTTTATAAGTAGTAAATTATGCAATATAAGTTAATATACCTTATCAGATTTGCAAAGATCCTTCAATATTTCTTCCGTAAAATATTTTGTTTTACCGTAAGGACTCGTGCAATTACCGGTTGGATGCTCTTCAGTAACAGGCAAGAACTTGGGTTCGCCATAAACGGTGGCACTGGAACTATATACAAATTTAAAAACATTGTTATCAGCCATAGCTTCCAAAAGAACATTGGTGCCCGTCATGTTATTATGATAGTATTGAAGCGGTATGCGGCAAGATTCTCCAACAGCTTTAAGGGCGGCAAAATGAGCGACCATATCGATTTTGTGCTGCAAAAATCAAATAGAATAATTTTTGAGGAAATCCATTTTAAATAATTTAAATAAATTTATCGGCATATACAACTTTATTAAATTATGATAATTGTAATTGGAAAATATTAGAAAAGAAAACATTCCTTATCTGATAAATATTACAAAACCGAAATTGACAAGGGATGACGAAAATTCGTTCCAATATAAATCTAGTATTAAATGCGATTTGCTAAATCACGCTAAGCCAGTAAAAAAATTCAGAGACTAAGCTGTCACTCTCCCGAAGAGAAATCCAAATAGTATTTTATGTTATGGTAATTGAAAATCATCAAGAAGTATATACATAAGTTTGAAATTTTAACATCATCAAAACTTACCTCTTGAAATACCGAACGAACTTGGTCTCTATCAGTAATATCGATGCAGTAGTAATTTAAGTTCTTTCCTGTTAGCTTTTGAACTCTATTCAAAGATTCAGGAAGTTTGGATGACCCTGAGCTATAGGCATTACTCAAATTGTCTATACATATCACATTGTAGCCAGCATTCAGCATTTCCAATACCGTATGTGAACCTATATATCCTGCGCCTCCTGTCACTAAAACATTTGGAGGAGCCATTTCTACAAAAGGAGAAAATAAAATAAAATATAAATAACATACTTAGTTTAAGCTATGTTCTTATAGTTATTTAATAAACGTTGAAAAAATTAGGTTTTAGTGGCTTTTCAGGAAGCAAAAAGCTGGTTCATGGTGCACATGATTCCTGATTTGCGAGCGGCTGGCCAGTAACAGTTGTTCGTTGAGGCGAAAACCTAGTATAATTTAAAACGAAAAACCAAAATTTGGTCACTTAGTTGGAGGGAAGGTGCAAATCGATGCTGAGAAATTTTCAGACAAAACATATGATTTGATCATATACTGTACAAACAAAAATTGTTTTCTAAAACATCGGCACTTATTTCAGACTTGTACTATACGTGTATTTTTTCAACAAATGGACTAGAAATGATGCTCTTTAGACAAGGCCACTGTTAACTGAATTCCGAGGTTGACGTAGTTCCTCTCAAAAATTTATATGGCGGATTAAGTAATTGGGTGCCGTGGGAAAGCCGCACAACAGTTATTCATATGAACTATTAGTACGTCACATAAACTCAAAAGAACATTTTTGATCTGGTATCAACGACCCATAGTAATGTTAAGTACTGTCATGGACTCCTTTCAAAATTATTTTGTTATTATTAATTATGCTAGATTTTTTATTTTGACATGCATTTTCGGAATGATAAATTGTTAAATACGTAAATATGTATGTGCATCCTTTTTTAGCGTGAATATGTGTATGTATTTACATAAATATTCTTCAGTACCCAAATGTTTTAAATTTTACACATAGCTCTGAATACCGTCCAGTAATTAAGTTGGTACCTAAGGAAACCTAGAATTAACAAACACCGGAAAACGCTAATAGATAATACTGCATCTTATGGTTTATATAAATCTTGCAAGTTCTGAGTGGATGTGAGTGTGCCTTTGTCTTATCATTGCTTATAATCATGACGTATACAATAATTTGCATAGGGAACATACATATCAGCTTTGTCGCACATTGCTTTTATTTATAACGTTTTAATTACATTTTCACTGTATACAACCAGCACAATACTAATTTACACGTACTTAATTCCAAGTTTAACACAATTTTAGACAAAATTAAATGTATGTGCTTATGTCGTAATCACAATAAAAAATTCACCTGTATACACAAAGATGAAAAAATGGTACTTTACTTTGCCACGTTCTACTTAGCACTAAATTTGTACATTATTATTAAGTTTTAAGATATTTGCACTAGTGTTCTCTTGCCACGCTCTGCACAATAAAATGTATTTTATTTTTCTGCTCATTATTATGAATATATTCGTTATCACTATTTACTTTTCTATATGAACTGGCTTATCACACCTCAATTGTAGCATACAAGTACTGAGATATTTTCTAAAGCATACTAAGAGAAATGAATAATCAACATGTGGACGTGCCATGTCGACGTGTAGGTGTTCATACGTATCTCAACACGTAGTGCACGCACTCCATAGACTGACGACTGCATTCAAATGATAAGAAAGCTTAGAAAAAGCAAAACTAAACACATACAATGTTTTCTAATGAGTATTGATAGAGAAACCTGATTATTTTGAGTTCGTTTTTAGAGTAGTTAAATATATAAAGTACAAAAATGCACTCCGTTTAAATTAAACAAAACACTTATTTAATTCTCTTACTTAATTATAGCCAAAAAATTTTCCATGATAACACCAACAATTAGATTTGCGCACCCACTACAAAAGTGACATAACTCGTAATTTTTCAATACCGTTTTTTTAGTTATTATGAAGCACGACATAAACGATTGAAGAATAAAATTGTTATTTTTCACATTGCGTTGCTTATAAAGCAGCTCTCTCTGAATTCTATCCACCTGTTGAAATTGAAATGGAGGAAGTTCCACTCTTACCCACTATCGATATTATTAAAATATGGAATGCAGATCGAAGCATAATTCCAGTTATTTATGAAAATATGTAGTTCCCTTACGCATAGACGGATGCTTCCAAAAAAAAAGCTGGACTTATGTAACACCTCACAAAGTATCTCTGCGTAGAAAACATTTTTACAAATCTTGTAACAAATCTTATAATTGATCTGATGAAAAAAATAATCTCACAAAAACTTTTTTTAATTTCACGTAAGTAAAATAAAATCTAATAGTTCCCGTGACAGTCAGGTTTTTTTACAGGAACGACCCGATTTTTTTTCGGTTTAGGACTGTGATTTCCCGAGAACGAATTTAGGGAATATTTATGCGGTGACAACAACAACAACAACAACAACAATAAAACGAAAGGGGTTGGCGTCCGCATTCTTATTGGAGATATGGGAGAGCAGCAGGGAGAATTTCAAAAATGTAAAAAGATTTTATTTCGAAAATATCTTTACTGGATTAAAAATTTTGATATCGTTGGAAAGGTAGACAATTTTTGAGAAAACTTAACAAAAAAGTTGTTTTTATAGAAATTCTTAAAATTATGCGCTATAAACCATAAGCTTTAACAAAAAGACAATAAAAAATACCTTTCATAGACCTATTGTACCCTACATATATGTGACATGTATCCATTGAGCCCCATTGCCCTCAGGAATACCACGAGACATAAGGGGTACACGGCGTATTATATTAGGCTGCATCGCTTCTACATAGTTTAGAGTAATTAAAAATAAAAATAAAAATAAAAAATAAGCACAAAACAGATAATGAAACCAAACGAAACTTTTCGCTGGGACTATGGTTTCGGACACGGCATTATGATAGGTTTAGTTGATTGGTTCAGCTATTTTGAGCATCGCTCAAACAAGTGTGGTATTGCCGCGGCGGCAAACGATACCCACGAAGGCACTCAAACATACGCCTTGCACTAAACGGTATGGAATAAACATTGCTGCATAAGACTTAAATGTGTATAGATTTGGTTTAAGTTGAAATGCACCTATGCATAATACAGTCAATTTTAACATAATGATAATAAATAATAATAATATAATTTATTTGATGGAACTCTAGTTGAAATTTGCAACCTTGCTAATGCAATCAACTGTGCATGCAGAGGTATACTACATCTGTTATAGGACTCCCATATACCGCCATGTGTTATTTTAAACGCATATCGTAAACATTTTCAAAGCCGCTGTAATACCACGTTATGCTTAACGCACCTGTAGCGTCATCTTGATTCTGCGTAGTATTTAAAGGCTGACATAGTTTTTGGTGTTGATGCTTGGTCGTAAATAGATGAAATTATTAATTATTATTCTTTGCTATCTTCGTAAGACAGTAGTTGCGCGCTATTATGGATTATTTTACTTTCTCTTTGTTATGTTCTACATCATTAATTCAAAGGGTTCACACTGAAAAAAATCAAGCTTTCTGAAACCACGTTTAGTATCGAACGGCTCGAAGGGATCCTCCCTATTTTAATGGAGCTATTGGTCTCGATCATCATCAGTTCCGGGAAATGTTTAGAATTGTATCCCACTTTGAAGGGGTGTGGGGAGCAAACGTAGGGGGCGTGGCACCTCTAATTAGTCTCATTCGAAAGCCAATGAATTAAACTTTTGATTCATGAAGCTTCCCCCCCTGGGATTTCTCAAAAGCTCTGGGGAAGGTCTTGAAAATGGAGAAAAATTTCACTTTTTTGGTACATTTTGCCCTAAATAGACGATTATTTATGAAAATAAGTGTATTATATATATCTTTTAATGCTTAAAATATAAAAAAGAAGAAAAAAGTACTTTAATTAAAAAATTGTAAATTTTTTTTTTAAATTTTACCAGCAAAGTTAACATTTTTTTTAATACTTGAAAGTATGCATATAACCCTGCGATCATTTGCATTTAGACTAATATTTTTGAAAGTATGTTATAGTTGTAGATAAACTTAATTATGTAGCCAGTGTTTTTTTGTTTTTGAGCAGCCAACTTATAAGAGATTTCTCTCCTCCATAAAAACTCCACTATCATTTAGATTAATATAGATAGCAATCGATTAGGAACCTGAAAAATATAATTATATACAAAGAGCATTCAAGTAATGAACACATCACCATTCATTTTGGCTTATTGGGTTATGTTGCTTCAATTCCGGATATTCTTAAGGAATTTCACAATGGTCCTAGTGGAGAGAATCTAGGCTTTAAGAAAACGCTGGAGAAGATCAAACAGAGGTCCTATTGGGTTGGTTGTCGTCAATCGCTCGCTGAGTGGGTTGCTAACTGCAAGAAGTGCATAGCAACTAAAGGGCCAAAACCACGAAACCATTACAAATTGAAGGCCAGGTATGACAAGGCGATGAACTCTGAAGGCTTCCAAAGCGGAGATTTGGTGCTGCTGTGCAGTCCACAATTGAAGAGGGATCCTGTCCCTAAAACTTCAATGCGTTTGGGTTGGTTCATATAAGGTAATTAAACGGCTAAATGACGCAGTGTATCGAATCCAGAATGTTGGGAGACCAGGAAGCAAGATGAAAGTGGTCCACCTATAGAGGCTTGCTGCGCTTGGAACAGCGAATGTGTCTGATCGGGACGATCAGACTTAGGTGGAGGGCAGTGTGGCGAAAATGCGAAGCGAATGACAGATGAGAGAGAGAAGCCGATTATTCCCGGGCTTCGTTTTCAAGCAGCAAACAAGTATATAAGGGCGACACGCGATTGCAGAGCCAGTTAGTCAGTTATCAGTCGTGCAGTAAACGCGTTGGAGTTTACATTACATTGAAGTAATAAAAACAGTACATTGTGAAAGTTGTATACAAGTGATTGTAAATAGTAAAGTAAATTGTAATTGAATTGTGAATTACTGAGTAATCAAAAGGACATTAATTAAATTATTTATAAACCGCGGCCGCGATAGCCGAGTGGTTAGCATTGCGTACTGACATTCGGAAGGCTTGGGTTCGAGCCCAGGTTCGAGCAACATCCAAAATGACAGAAAAATTTTTTTTTTTTCTAATTGCGGTCGCCCCTCGGCAGGGAATGTCAAGCCCTCCGACTGTATTTCTGACCTGAAATAAAAGCTCCTCATAAAAATCCATCGGCCGTTCGGAGGCGGCTTAAAATAAACTGTAGGTCCCTCCATTTGTTGGTAAAAACATCAAGACGCAAAAACCACAAATTGGAGGAGGAGCTCGGCCGAAAATCGCTTCAGCGGTTACAAAGCGCCAAATATATATATATATATATATATATGTGCCCTCCACTAGGACCATTATGGAATTCCTCAAGAACATCCGGAATTCTTAACCTCGGAACTACTATAAGCTTCCGAGAGCACTGGCCATCTTCACTTTCCCATACTCTATGCAAACAGCCAGATATCAATTCTAAACTGTTCCATTGTGCCCAGTATGCTTTCGCGATGGGACTTTCCGCTGCCATTTGTTCTTTACTTGGCCGTCTGTTCACCTCCAATCCGTGCATTACCAATTCCAAGTCCGGATCTTCTTGCTGACATTTCCTTAAGTGACTTGCCTCCCACTCTTCTGCTGATGTAACTGTCATTAGCCGGACGTCTATTATGTCTTCCTTACCCCCGGCTTTTGAGCAGTGCTTACATTCCAAACTACATGGTCGACGGGACATAGCGTCAGCATTTCCGTGCGTATTACCCTTGCGGTGCTCGATGGTGAAGTCATAACTTTGCAGCCTCTCAATCCACCGTGCAAGCTGACCTTCGGGATTCTTGAACTGTAGTAGCCACTTCAGCGCTGCATGATCCGTTCTAACGCGGAAATGTTGACCATACAAATATTTGTGGAAGTGTTTAATGCAATCCACCAACGCTAATAGTTCTCTCCGCGTTACGCAGTAGTTCCGCTCAGGTTTCTCAATAGACCGGCTATAATAGGCAACTATCTTCTCCTGCCCATCAATCACTTGCGAAAGTACACCTCCTGTGCCATAAACACTAGCATCTGTGTCCAGAACAAATGTTGCACCTGGAACTGGGTACTCTAGCATAGAAGGCAGTGCATAGTCGTTCTTTTAAAGCTTGGAAAGCCTCCTCTTGTTCAGTTTTCCACTCGAAAGATCTATTTTTCCGTGTGAGTTCATAGAGACTATGAGCTACGCTGGCGAAATTCGGAACAAAGCGGCGATAGTAAGTACGCAGCCCAAGAAAACTTCTTAATTCATGCAAATTTCTGGGTCTCGGCCAATCCTTCACTGCCTCTATTTTTTCCTTCGCAGTACAAACGCCCTTCGTGGTTACTTTATGACCTAAGTAATTCACCTCCTTCTTGAATAAAGAGCACTTCTTAGGACTTAGTTTAAGACCAGCGCCAGCTATTCTCTGGAAAACTTCTTCCAAATTACTCAGATGTTCATCGAAGCTCTTTCCCAATACGATGATGTCATCCAGATACACCAAACTGGTCGGAGTATTTAGGGATCATCTGGCTAGCCTTTTGCTTGTACTTGTCTTCACACCCTTGCCCTAATATCTTCCTCCATCTCCTTGCTACCAATAGAGTCGATTCCAGATGAATCATTGCATTTGATGATGGCTTCTACCTCTTGACATTGCCCTAATACAGTTCCACTATGAATTTTTACCGGTGATCTGAAGTCATTTAATACTCTCACTGGGATGCGTCCATTCTTTCGTGTTTTAGCCAGGGTTTTTCCAATAAGTAAGTCCAGTGTAGAATTGTGTGCTGCTTCGACAACCCACAATTTGTTTGTCCCACAATCTCCATTAATTTTCGCTTCTGACTTAGGTGGAATCAGTTCACTGCCTTCTAAGACCACTTGTTTGCTGCTGTATGTGAAATCATAGCCAATGTTTAGTGGTACCTCCATGTTCTTATACTCCATAACCTTGTTATTCAACTCGATCTTGATACCTTCATTCATCAAGAAGTCCACTCCTATGATTACCTCATCCACAATCTGCGCGACTATAAAACTGTGTAACACCGTCACATTCCCTATTGAGACCTCACATGTTACTTCTTCCACTACTTGGGTATCCTCACCAGTCGCCGTTTTCAATATTGCTCCAGGTAATGGTCTCACTTCTTTAGCGATCAGGTCAGTTCGAATGATGGAGTGTGATGCGCCCGTATCCACTGTTAATATTCGCGCTCGCCCATCCACATATCTACCAATAGTAATGTTGCTCGTTTTCCTGCCAATTTGCGAGACGGAGATTATGGGGCAATCAATTGCAGGAAACAGCATACGCCCCTTTAGACTGGCTCGTTTTAGTTTAACGACTGAGAAGTTGGTGGTTTATCCTCCTCAGCTTTCCTTTTGCGCTGTCCTTCCTGTATGCTGGAACCCGTTTTGCATTCGCGTGAAAAGTGACCTGGTTTTCCACAACTGAAGCACTTCCCAACCTGATTCTTAACACCAGAACGATTCTTTCCTTCTAACGACTTCAGAGTTCTCAATATTTCGGTCATCACATCTGCTGTTTCAACCTCCACTTTATTGACTTTGTATGCTGGTCTGCTAATGAGTGCCGCCGTTTCACGTGTTTGAGCATACGCCACTGTTTCAGCGAATGTTAACGTTGGATTCGCATATGTCTCTCGCTTGGTGTAAACGTCTTTTATGTCGCTGATGAATTTTTGTATTTTAACCCTTTCGAGATGCTCACCGGATGCGTCTCCGATGGCGAAATGAGCCAATCTCTCCTGTAGAGATTCGTTGGGTTTTTGGTCGCGCTTTTCTAACTCTATCTGGTAAATTTGTCTTCTGTGTTCACTACCATAGCGTCTTTCCAGGGCTCGCATCAATCCGTCGTAATCATTTCTCCCATAATCAGGTATAGTTTGCAAAAGTTCTGCCGCAGGTCCTTCCAACGCAACGAATAGCGCAGCGGATTTTTCCTCGATGGTCCAATTATTTAACTCAGCCGTCTCCTCGAACTGGAGCTTGAAGATCTGGAATGTGCTGTGTGCTGTGCCGTCAAAGGATGGTGCTTCTACCCACGGGCCGCAGTCGCTGACTATCATTCAAAGGGTTCAGACGTTGTTTTTCTCAGTGAATAGTAGTGACACTTGCTATTGTGTTAATAGTTCCGTTAATTTTTCTTATTTACTTTTCATCGCATTCTTACCTTTTATTATATTGTTTCTCTATACGCACGTGTAAATTAACTTTACATTTGCATAAATATAACCAAGAAAATGTTGCCGGGGCCCCCGGATAGGTCACCAAATCGCTTTTCTTTGTTAAGTGATTACGGAGACCACCCAAACAGAAAGAAACCAAAAACCAATACTAAACAAGATTTCCCAAAACTTCATCAAAAGTGCTAATCCTATAACCCCAAATTCTTATTAATATCCTCTGCTGACGATAGTAAGCCACTTTCCAAGGTGAGCCCATTCGCAATCAAAAAATCCATCGAAGCTATTTCTACTGAAATAGACTCAGTTACTCAACTCCGAGACGGTAACATACTTGTTTTGGTGCGCAGTGCTCAGATTTCTGATAGGTTTCTAAAAGCTAAATCTCTTTCCAACCTTTGCTCATTTAAAGCAAAATTACACGACACCTTGAACTCTGTTAAAGGCGTAACGTACGCCCCTTGCCTTAAATTCGTCAAAGAAGAAGAAATAATCCGGAAAATGAAAGATCAAAAAATCACAGGTGTATACAAAAAACCCACCCGAATTCCTCCTAAACTTTGCCGATTGGGAAAACTTCCAAAAGGAAGTTCACGTCGAACTAAGCGCGCGGCCTGAATCTAGCTCACCAAATCACGAAGCGTCCAATATCGGTAAATCCATACGAGTGGCTGCAAACCACTGCATTCCCCAAGCATCACCTTCCCGTAGAATCCATGTTCCCTGGTGGAATAAGGAACTAACGCTCCTTAGAAGAGACAAAATGCAAGCATGGCATAACTTTAAAAATAACCCTACGACCTCTAATCTCGTAAAATTTAAAAAATCCGACGCCATATTTCGGAAGGAAATGAAAACCCAAAAAAAACTGAGCATCAAATTTACTGAGTCTATTTCGCCCAACTCTTCAATATCCGACCTTTGGAATAAAATTAACAGGTTATACCATAGAAATCCACATACTCCTATAGTAGCAATCAAAACCAACTACTGCATATCCTCCGATCCGTCCGTGATATCCAACGAATTCGGTAAAGTGTGGTCGAATCTCTCGTCCGACACTAACTTCTCTAACCAGTATAGGGAAATAAAAAATAATACCTCCAGGCAAATGTCCCCCCTTCGGCAAACACACCCAAAAGCCGCTCTCATTGAGAAACCAATTACGATGACCGAACTGCTAACTTGCATTGGCAAAGCAAAAGGCAAAACACCCGGTTTCGACCGAATTTCGTATAAAATGATCAAAGAAATGCCTGCTTTAGGATTATCCCGCTTGTTGCAGCTTTACAATGCCATTTTTGATACTGGCACAATCCCTCAGAGCAGGAAAAACGCCACCATTATTCCCATTCATAAGCCAAATAAAGACTCCCTCTCAACCGATGGAGACCGCCCTATTTCACTTCTCTCGTGCCTTTCCAAAGTTATGGAACGGATGGTGGCAAACCAAATCTCTTGGTTCACCGAGACACAACAACTTATCGATTCGAACCAAGTTGCCTTCAGACCCAACCGAGGATGCACCGATGCCCTTCTCCACATTGACTATTATGTCACGAAAGCCTTATCAACTCACAACCATGTCTCGATTCTTTCACTGGACTTTGAGAAGGCATTTGACCGAGTTGGATCTCATGTCATCTTAAACCGCCTGCGCTTGTGGGGAGTAGGCCCCAAAATTTTTTACTTCGTTAAATCTTTCCTATCAAATAGAAAATTCCGTGTAAGAATTAAAAACGTCTTCTCTGACGTATATCCGCTTAAAAATGGTATCCCACAGGGTTCTCCATTATCCGTAATATTGTTCAACATCGCATTCGATGAAATAAGTAACATTATAAAACCTAATAATTTTGTAAACCACTGCCTCTATGCAGACGATGTTTACATACTCTGCAAAAGAAACAATAACATAGAAACCAACCAAATTTTCAAAGACCTTATAAAAGATATCCTGGATTGGGGTGACTACTGCGGAGCCAAGATATCCTTAAAAAAACTAAGAACTTTCACATATGTAGAAAGCACTTCTGCGACTTTCACAATCGCACATTAGCAATAAATAACATAGAGATAGAAAATGTAAAGAAATTGAAGATTTTAGGTATTGTATTTTCGCATAATTACCGATGGATATGTCATTTTTCTTATCTTAAAAAAGCATTAGCTGCCAGAATTAATTTCATAACGTATCTCGCTAGTAAAAAATGCCATGTACACATTAATACGCTCATATATTTAACCAAAACACTACTATTAAGCAAAATCGACTATGGGTCCTTCCTCTTTTGGAACGCACCGAAATCCGCCTTCCATATAATCAAGCCTGCATATCACCAAGCAGCACGAGCAAATATATACGCATTTCGAACGACTCCCGTTAGAAATATCTTAGCTGAAGCGGGATTACCAACTATCTAGGAGAGATTGTACCAAATCCATGCGAGACTCGTCCCTAAACTTCTATTTCCGACCAACTCGATCATCGATTATGACATCCAAAACATTAACAGCGTCTGTCGGCCTCAAAGATTTCCTTCTGCGATGCATCAAATACTAAAAATCGCCAACAATCTCGAAGTATATAACACAACGGACAAATACCAAACACAAAACCCGCCATGGGAAATCAAAAAGGAGTCGTGTGATCTTGCTCTAGCTACTTTCAAAAAGAGCACCATATCGCCAGAAACCTTCAACATAATGTTTCAGGAACGCAGAGAATATTATGAAGGCGAAAACTGGACCCTGTGGTTCACAGATGGATCAAAATCTGAACAAGTACCGGCTAGCTTCGCAGTTGTCGACTCAGATGGCGACATTCTAAGGGTACAAACTCTATCGGACTACACATCTGTTTTCACTGCAGAAGCAGTCGCTATTTACACTGCAATATCTATGGCTTTAGAACGCAACTCTAAAACCCTTATATGCACCGACAGTAAGTCAGTCATGCAAGCGATCCTAAACCCACTATAAAGCGCAGCTACAATTAACCGAATTAGAGATTTGCTCATTGACAATGCGTCAACAATACGTCTACTTTGGATACCAGGCCATATCGGAATTCACGGAAATGAAAAAGCAGATAACGCAGCGAAATCAGCTTCCTCAACCCCGGTAACCAAAAACGCCACATGTGAAACAAAAGACATGCACTCAACAATCATGCGACATATTCACACCAAAATGAAGCATGAATGGCAAAACTATACCCACCACCATTACACTGCCATAAATAGAGACCTTACGTCTCCGCAATACCCTACCGACATATGGAAGTCACATATAAAAGTCTTCTCTCGGGTACGCCTTGGGCATACTGCGGGCACACATGAACATCTTCTTACCGGCGAATCTCCCATATCCTGCGAATATTGCGGCGAAACTATGTCGCTAAACCACATATTTGTAGACTGTCCTGCACTGATAGACGCCAGAAACCACTACCTAAGAAGAAACTGGACTGAACTTCTAAAGAATCCTACAAGAGAGAACATCAACTCTATTTACAACTTTATGAACTTAAATCCATAGAGCTGATAGCCCTGGAAGCTAATGCTCGCTTAATGTTAGCATTTTAATTTATTTAATTTGTTAATAAATAATAATAAAAATAATAATACCCACGGGCCGTTCATCGATCTGGCTGGACGAAGCAACTGCAAATCTCGGACACGTCGCTCGAGCTCGTTGATTTTGGTCTTAATTAGCTCCTCTATTTTGTCTTGCCGACCTTGCAATTCGTTGACTTTGCTCTGAATTAGCTCTTCTATTTTTTCTTGTCGCGTCTTGATTTGATCCTGCCTTTCCTTAAGTTCCGCATTGTCTCTCACCAGATTTTGAATAACAGATGAAAGAGAGAAACCGATAGCTGGCATGTTCTAAAGCGAATTCGAGAACATTCGTAAAGAGAGATTCGATTATTCTAGACGGTTGGTTGCGAGCAACCGGGAGTTGTATAAAAGGGCGACACACGATTTCAGAGAGTAGAGTAGTCAGCCAGTAATCAGTCGTGAAGTAAAAGCGTTGGAGATTACATTACATTGAAGTAATAAAAACAGTGCATTGTGAAAGTTGTATACAAGTGATTGTAAATAGAAAAGTAAATTGTAATTGAATTGTGAATTACTGAGAAATCAAAAGGACATTAATTAAATTCTTTATAAATAAAGAAACTGCAAATTAAGTTGGCGATTTTATTTAACAATTCAGAGATCGTACCCGAAGGATTTGGGAAATCATCGAGGTTGATTCAGCAAAATTGTAAAAATTGGTGTCAGAAGTGGGATTGTTAAATAAATCCATAAGAATAATAATTGAAAAATGGTGAAGATTCAGTATTTGACGATACCTCCTCTCAAGAAGGAGTTGGCAAAGCGAGGATTGTCTACAACTGGAAATAAGGCAGAGCTGCAATCAAGACTGCGAGAAGCAATGGAAGTCGAAGGTATCGACTTGAACCAATACGAATTCCGTCGCGAGGATGAAGATGTATCCTTGAAGGACATTGACAAAGAAGAGGCTATTGATTCTGCGAAGGGGTTGGAGCAGCTATCAGGTAAGATTCAAGAAAATGCCCTTGGCTCATCTACCGGTATGGGCATGAACATGTTGTTGAATGCAATTTCACAAATTAGTGCCAACATGTCACAAATCAATGACAATATGTCACAAAAGATGGATGCACAGGATGCCAAGATATTACAAAAATGGATGCACAGGATGCCAAGATATCACAAAAGCTGGATGCACAGAATGTCAGCATGTCACAAAAGCTGGATGCACAGAATGTCAGCATTACATCACAAATGGTTGAACAGAGGGAGCAGATATCATCCTTAGAAGGAACAATCGCGCAAATACAGCAAAATCTGGAGAAAGACAATGCAGAACTTAAGGAAAGACAGGATCTAATTGAGAGCAAAGTCAACGAATTGCAAGGTCGGCAAGACAAAATAGAGGAGCTAATTAAGACCAAAATCAACGAGCTCGAGGGACGTGTCCGAGATTTGCAGTTGCATCGTTAACATTCGCTGAAACTGTTGCGTATGCTCAGACACGGGAAGCAGTGGCACTGCTATGTAAGCCAGCCAATAAAGTGAAGCGGTTGGAGGTAGAAACACCAGATGTGAGGACTGAAAGTCTGAAAACTTTGAAGTCTATAGCAGGAATGAATCGTTCTGGTGTTAAGAATCAAGGTGGACAGTGCTTCAGTTGCGGAAAAGCAGGTCTCTTCGCACGCGAATGCCAGTTGGGCTCCAACAGAGAGGAAAGACGACGCAAACTATGCTCAAAAGCTGAGGGCATAATAGACGTCCGGCGAATAACAATTATGCGAGCAGGAAAGTGGGAGGCAAGCCCCTTAAGAAAATGTTAGCAAGAAGATCCGGACTTGGAATTATTAATGCACGGATTGGAGGTGAACAGACGGCCAAGTAAGGAACAAATGGCAGCGGAAAGTCCTATCGCGAAGGCATACTGGGCACAATGGAACAGTTTAGAGTTGATATCTGGCTGTTTGCATAGAGTATGGGAAAGTGAAGATGGCCAGTGCTCTGAAAGGCTAATAGTAGTTCCGAGGTTAAGAATTCTGGATATTCTTAAGGAATTCCACTATGGTCCTAGTGGAGAGCATCTAGGCATTAAGAAAATGCTGGAGAAGATCAAACAGAGGTCCTATTGGGTTGGTTGTCGTCAATCGCTCGCTGAGTGGGTTGCTAACTGCAAGAAGTGCATAGCAACTAAAGGGCCAAAACCACGAAACCATTACAATTTGAAGGCCAGGTATGACCAAGCGATGAACTCTGAATGCTTCCAAAGTGGAGATTTGGTGTTGCTGTGCAGTCCACAATTGAAGAGGGGTCTGTCCCCAAAGCTTCAATGCGTTTGGGATGGTCCATATAAGGTAATCAAACGGCTAAATGACGCAGTGTATCGAATCCAGAATGTTGGGCGACCAGGAAGCAAGATGAAAGTGGTTCACCAAGAGAGAGGCTTGCTGCGTTTGGAACAGCGAATGTGTCTGATCGGGACGATCAGATTTAGGTGGAGGGCAGTGTGGCGAAAATGCGAAGCGAATGACAGATGAAAGAGAGGAGCCGATAGCTGGGATGATCTAAAGCGAATTCGAGAACATACACGGTTGGTTGCGAGCAACCGGGAGTTGTATATAAGGGCGACACACGACTACATACAGTCAGTAATAGGTTCTATACAAGTGATTGTAAATAGTAAAGTAAATTGTAATTGAATTGTGAATTACTGAGTAATAAAAGGACATTAAATAAAGTATTTATAAATAAAGAGACTGTTGGCGGTAAATAGTAGTTTGCGGGTGGGAAAATATATATACTTGCCGATTAACGCGGATTAATAAAAAACACGACCATTCATTTCTAGAAGAATTTAATGAACAGGAAAAAGAGGAAGTAAACAATGTCTGACAGCTCAAAGGACAGTGCTTCCAATGTTAGATAATGCTCGTCCCAGTTTCCATTTAGTAGGGGGCGCGTTATTATCGTGAACCACTACGATGTCATCTTTCTTTAGGTTTTGCGTTGATCTATGCCACTTTGTTCGTTGTTGCAAGTTGACGAGATACTCGTCGCGCCAACGTTTTCAAAAGTGTTGTCTAATTGATGTAATGACTTGCCAGCGTTGAAAAAGTGTACCTTTATATACATCCATGTCAGGGTCAGGTAGCCCCTTTAACGGGTGAAATGTCCTGGTGTAAGAACCTCGAAGTCATCAACATCGCTAGGTATAGAACATATAGGGCGCGAGTTTACGCAGGCTTCGACTTCGGTGAATACAGTCGAAAATTCTTCATACGTTAGAAGGGTAGAGTCCAACGCTCGCTTAAGGTGATATTTGATCCGCTTTACGCCAGCTTCCCAAAAACCGCCCATGTGAGGAGCGGAGGGTGAATTAAAGTGCCAAGTATTCTGAACATCAGCGAAGTAAGCGGTTAGTTTCTCATCTCGGATACATCGTTCGTAGGTTGCGCGCAACTCCCTCTCGGCACCGACGAAATTTGTTCCGTTATCCGAGTACATGTGTTGGCGGTACCCTCGACGGTTTGTAAATCGCTTGAAGGCCGCAATGAAACTTATCGATGATAGGTCACTTGCCAGTTCCAAGTGCATTCCGCCCGTGTTCATACAAATAAACGAGCAGATGTACGCCTTTACAGATTTGGTGCCTCTGCCTTGTGAAAACTTGATATTGTATGGACCTGCGAAATCAACTGTGCTATGTAGGAAGCTGCGAGCGCATGTGACACGACTTGGCTGAAGATCGGACATGATCTGATGAAGTGGTTGGCGGTTTAGTCGTTTACACCGTACGCAATGGCGGTATATCTTTCTGATGAGATTTCGAATGCCCGCTACCCAAAACCGACGTTGTAAAGCGGCTTGCATAATCTGTGGTCTAGAATGCAATGTTGTTATGTGTATTTCTGCAGCGATGATTTTAGCAAGGGATGAATTCCTTGGTAGTATTATAGGGTGTTTGACGTTGAATGCACAGCTCGAGTTTTTTATGCGGCCTCCTGTTCGTAGGACACCTTGGGGATCTAGGAATGGGTGAAGGCGTACGGGGCTACTCCGCGCCGGTACTGGCTTATTCAATCTGCAATTATAAATTTCTTGTTCGAAAGCGTTAGACTGAGTGTATCTTACCAAGACTAATTCTGCTTTGCGAAGTTCGGCGCAGGTTAAAATGCCTGTAGCACGGCCCCAGCGTTGATGCGTGAGCTGTTAGCGAAACGGATCAATACGTTTCAGCTTATTGTATTAGTGGTAACGAGTCAGTAGATCCCATTCCTCAGCGGTTTGCGTTAAGTGAGCTGCCTTTTTGGTTGACTTTAGCTCCATATCGGAGTGGATGAACCCAAATGCTATTGTTTTCGCGAAGCCAGATAGGTCCATTCCACCAAAGCGGATGTAATAGAAGTTGCGAAGCTGAGATTCCTCTCGAGGCGCAGTCAGCAGGATTGTGCTCTGACGATACATGCCTCCAAGTTTTCGATGCTAATACCTCTTGTACGTTGGATACGCGGTTTGCGACGAATGTAGACCAACGGCGTGGAGATCCTTGTAACCAAGCCAATGCAACCATGGAATCAGTCCATGCGTACAACCTTCCCATTTCGCCGTCGAGACTTGATTGAACTTGGCGTACTAATTTCGCGCCTAGGTGAGCAGCGCAAAGCTCCAGCCTCGGTAAAGACGTAGTTTTTGGCAGCGACTAGTAAAACCTTCACATTCCCGTTTGGATCTTGAGTGCGACAGTAGAGAGCTGCCGCGTATGCAACCTCCGAGGCATCTGTGAATACGTGAAGCTCGGTAGCTGAAGTGATACTAGTACCCAACCACCGATCCAAGTTGAGCGAAGAGAGCTTAGTCAGCTCAAAGCGATGAGTTGCCCAGTTTTCGACTATTTCAGATGGCACTAAGTCGTCCCAGTCCACATCCGAGCGCCAAATTGCTTGAAGCCAAATTTTAGAGCGTATTGTACACGGAGCAACTAATCCGAGCGGGTCGAATATTTTACTGGTGTCGAATAGAAAGGCGCGTTTTGTAAGATTGCGAGGCAAGTCGTTCAAATTGACTGCTATAGAGAGCATGTCGTTGGTTGTGTGCCAAATGCACCCTAGCGTGCGAACTTCATTGCCCTCCGCCAAAAGATGAGACACTTGTTTGGAAACGTGCGGTATTTGTTGTTGTAGTCGTTTAGAATTCGTCGCCCATTTACGAAGCTCGAAGCCACTCTGAGAGAGCACGAATGACACATCCTTTTGAAGAGCAACAAGTTCTTGAAATGTGTTTACGCCTGTCAACAAGTCATCCATGTAAAAATCAGAAATGATTGCCTTAGCTGCGACTTTGTAGGCGTCGCCAGCGTCGAGTGCTGCTCGATGTAGAGATTTTACTGCTAGGTGTGATGCGGAAGCTACCCCGTAAGGAACTCTAAGAAGGCGGTAGTCGCGAATTGGCGTTGTTGGGTGTTCACGCCAAACTATACGTTGTAGATCCACGTCCTGTGGTGCAACGTAGACCTGCCTGTACATCTTCTCGATGTCGGCGATGATAGCGAAGCGATGCGTTCGAAAACGCACTAATATGGAAAACAAGTCTTGTTGCAGCTGCGGACCTACCATTAAAGCGTCGTTTAACGATTTCCCAGATGATGTCTTCATCGATGCGTTAAATACCACCCTTAGCTTGGTGGTAGAGCTCGTATCTTTCAACACTGCATGGTGTGGCATGTAGTAAGTAGGCGTTTCAGCTGGGCCCGCCAGCTCCATATGACCGAGATCAATGAGCTCTTGCATAAAGTGGCTGTAGTCGAGTTTGAGTTGCGCGTTAGCCACGAATCGTTTCTCCATACGAAGTAGAGCACGGACTGCGGCGTCTCTGGATTCACCGATAGGAATCCCCTGCTTAACTGGCAGTCGCACAATATAGCGACCGTCTGTAGCTCTTTCGGTTGTGTCGTCGAAAAGCTTCTCGCAAAGCATTTGTTCATGCGTATAGTGTTTTCGCGGTTGCAGCTCTTCGAGCTCCCAAAATTGACTGACGAGTTGGCTTGGTTGAGTGTCGCAGAGGTAACTTGAGACGGAGACGGGGTGGGTTTGTAAGGCAGATGCGTTGCCAAACAACACCCAGCCAAACGCGGTATTTTGAGCCATAGGCGTACCGAATCCACCCTTTCTAAGACCATTTAACAGAACGTTGTCCATCTGTCCATGCCGATGAGGATATCGACTGAGCCCGGTTTTGAAAATTTAGGATCAGCTAATGGTATGTCTTGAATATGCGGCCAAGACGGTATTGTTACCTCGCAATTAGGTAGACCATTAGTAATTTTTGATAAAATTAAAGTACACACATGAAACTTTGTTTGCAATGAGCGCGGAGATATGCATACCTGAACTTCACCCTTTGTACGCCCCCCTTGTAGGGACGCAATACCTGTGACGCTAGTGCATGATGAAGTTCTAGGGAGTCGCAGACGCTGGACGCAAGCTTCGGTGATGAATGACGCTTGAGAGCCATTGTCTAATAGTGCGCGAGCGGGTTGCCAACGGCCAGTGCTGTCTTGTAGTAAGACTTTTGCTGTTGCTAATAAGGTGATGCGATAGGCGTTAGCGTAATGCGATGAAACGTTGATGTTTTTATCAATGAGGTTTGTAGCAGGTGCGGTGAATTGATTGCTATTATAGCTGGCATGTAACATAGTGTGATGGCGTCGCTGGCATATGCGACACGATGATGTATTTCGACATTTGTCAAGCATGTGTCCCTTGCTGAGACAGCTTAAACATGAACCTTGTTGTTTAATAGCGGATAGCTTAGCCTTTGGGGTAAGTTGCCTAAACTTTTAGCCGCTGTATATTTTGTGATCGCTTTCGCAAAATGAACATGATGGCTTTTTAGCGGTATCGACCGTATTGTCATTTGATTCGAATGTAGTGTGGAGAACATTCTTAGCGGTGGTTTTTGTGCTAGCGGCAGTAAGGGGTACCATCTCTAGAGAGCAGAGATAACTCCCATTGCTTGCTTATTTCATATGCTAATTTTGATACTGTTAAGTGAACGAGCCAATCGTCCCAAAACTCAACTGGCCGTTTGAGTGCGCGTTAAGTACATGCTTGATGGCTTTAGCCGAATCTTTTGTTGCCCTTTCAATTGGCGACAGGGCCTTAATGTGGCTATCCACAATAACTCGAATCACCTTATACCTTCCGATCAACAAATCCCATGCTTCAGCGTAATTATCGTCACTGACTGCCAAACTGCTAACCAAATCTAATGCTTCGCCCTTAAGACAGTTGCGAAGGTAATGTAGTTTCTGCCCATTAGAAAGACTAACATTTACATTTACAAGTGAGCAAAATGCATCGTGAAATGGTACCCACTCGGTGGGATCGCCGTTAAACGAAGGCAATTGCAGTTTTGGTAGCGGTACTGCAGAGTGTATGACCGGAGAATGTGCGGATTGATTTGCAATTTGTGGAGGCGTTTGGTTTGTAGCCGAAATAAGGCGCTTCAGGTTTGATTTTGTAGTGGCATACCACTCTTCGCCTTAGATGCGCGATTGTTCCTCCACATCTGCAGACTCCGAACCTAACTCCACTTCTTGTTGCGCAACGCAAAAGCGCGCCCACTGCTCTTCTAGCATCTCTAAATAGGTAGCTATCATTTCGCGATCGACTGAAAATGTATCAGATTTGCTTGATTGTAAGTAGCGTTTGATTGCTTTTAATGCGGAGTCTCGTACTTTCAGCGTAGACATTGTATTAGCGATGTAATAATGCGGGTTTTTGATTATTTATTGAAAATAATGCGGTATCCGGGTCGAAGGACCACCTTGTTGGTGGTAAATAGTAGTTTGCGGGTGGGAAAATATATATACTTGCCGATTAACGCGGATTAATAAAAAACACGACCATTCATACGTAGAAGTATTTAATGAACAGGAAAAAGAGGTAGTAAACAATGTCTGACAGCTGAAAGGACAGTGCTTCCAATGTTAGATAATTCCATTAGGAAAAGTTAATATAGACAAGGTTGCCAATAAGGCCCGAACAGAGACTGCAAATTATGTTGGCGATTTTTATTTAACAATCCAGAGATCATACCCGAGGGATTTGGGAAATAATTGAGGTTTATCAGCAAGATCGTAACAATATTGTCAAAAGTTAAGCCAGTAGCTCATCGGGGCGAAAGTTTCCAATAGCTAGTGGGCATGTATACTTTTAAAATTTTGAGTCTTTATAAAATTCTATACAGACAGATTCGTGCAATAGCAAACTAATTCGGTGTTATATAAGAAACCCAATTCGCTCTCGATATCCTTCTTACTTTTATAAAGGCGGCGCAATGGATTGGTAAATTTTTTTTCACATGTCCCTCTCATAATATCAGCTGAGCCGGTATGGTTTTGACTGGCATAGCGAGAGAAATACAAATTAAAACAACATTAACTAAAAAAATCGACTTATTTATATCGACTAAAAATTCTTATCGGGTGTTTATCTATATCTTTTAAGTTTTATTGTTATTTGATGTGATTTGATTTTTAAGATCATTTTTTTTATATTTGCAATGCCTGCTTCAGTGTCACTCAGTAAACATGATGTCAGTTATTTGGAAAAGTGCAGCTCCGAAGTTGATCTAAATTTTGGCATAATTATCAGTCAAGTATGTTAAAACTATTGGAATTTAAGTGAAGTTTACAAAAGAAAGTATGAAGAAGAGGTTGTTGATGACCTGGCATAATAATATAATACAGACTAAAAGGAAAACAAGGTGTCTTTAAGACCTTACGATATTTTCCGTTTTGAATATAATATTACAATTTGTACAATTGCTGCGTTATATACAAGGAGTTTAGAGTTTGTGTCAAATAAAAAATTGTGTTATCAGACTGGCTTTGAGCGTTGAAGATAATATAGAGCGAATACCGTTAAAATTAAGTTTCAAAAATAAATATAATGCTCAAAAGAAATTTTAACGGCAACTGAAAATATAATAAAGATTTGTCCATTCATTTGGCTAAAATTACTATTGAGCTAGCCAATTTTAGATGCAGATGTGCACCTTTATCTTGAAGGTGTCTTTACTTATATTTAAATTAAGGGTTCCACTAAAAAGGTACCACCTTCAAACCCTTTTGAAAACAGAAGTGATTTCCTTTTTCTTCGATTTTTTATTTTATTATTGCTATAATTTTGTTTGTGTAATAATTATTTTTCAAGTTTTGCTTAAGCCCTTGAACAATAATTATTATTGCAAAAAAATTATATCGCTCAGGAAATCATTATTTTTAATGCTATCTTTTGCCTTAAAATGTCGCTTTAATTCGAAAAACTGTCAACGAATCTCTTTAGTCATATATCAATCAAACCAATGACAGCGTTTGCAACCTGTATGTATAAGTATACATCAGGATAAATATTCATATTTTTATCAAGTGCTTTGAGTAGCAAGAAAGGAGCTCAATACAGTACAAAAAGTAAAAAAAAAATCAGTTATAAGCGAAGCAATCTGATATCTACGATTCGGTCCCAACACTTGTCTTTCTTTACTTGTTGAACATATTTTTGTATAAACTAATTTTTCAAAAAATGTATTACAATAACACCTATTTTATAGCATTTAGAACCCGAGAGCTTTTTAGTAGTCCATCTTGCAAAAAACTGCGAAGAAGACATGGAACTTTTGCAAAAAGCAAATGAAAATGAACCTATCCAAGGACCTACATGTTTACAAGATATAAGTACACAAGCCCTGGCTACACAGTGGGTAAGCGCAAGCAAAATGTGTCCAGGATCATTTAGTGTTCAAGGTAAACAGTTCACAGAGACACATATATATTATAGTATTTATCATTGTTTTATAGGTATAAATACGTTTGATTTACTTCAAGTAAATATAATTTTTAACACAAGTTCAAGTTTGTCCGTGCCATTTGCTTTAAATGAAAACAGGAATTAATTTATATTTGCAAAAATAAACCAATATTGAGGTATGACATTTTCAAAGCCTCGTTTAACTATACTTAATTTACCTGTATTTTATTTTGTCATTGGATCTATTTAAAAAAATAATAACCAAGAAAAAAGTGTGTATGTGAAATAAGTTGTCGTCATTTGTTCTTTAATAGAATCGGAACTTTTCAAAATTGGCCTAAAGTGTACATTTTCTTCCCTACAACTTTCCAGATAGTTGCAATTTTTACAATATTTTACGTCATATATTAGATAATTAAAACTAATATTTTTCATAAAAAATTAACATACCGTCCAACATTTTCGAAATTTGAATATTAAATAATAAATTTTAATTTCGATTATTACATTCTTTGTAGGAGTTTTTGTAACTATAGATAAGCAGAATATTGATGATGAAATATTTATTGCGGCGAAAAAACTGATGTATGACTTATATAAGTAAGAAGCTTTCCGCAACTATTAAAAATCAATGAATATATTATTAATATGTTTTATCACAGCATTCTCCTCCAAGGCAATAACTTTTGTGCTTCGTTTGAAGATGAAAATTCACCACTCATATTTCTGGCGTACTCCGCATCAGCCAAAAAAGCAGTGTCAAAAGCTTATACACATAACAATATGTAAGTATATATTATTTAAATTTTCCACGTAATTTTCTTATATATATGTAATACATCTTAGACTATAATCTATATACATATATAAAAATTGATGAACGCCTATAACTTGAGAACCACTGGATCAAATTTTTAGGAGTTATAAAGGGATATTAGGAGAAATTTAATGTGAAGTTTTCATGAGATTGGCATAGCCGTTCCAGAGATATGACCATTTTAGTGAACATTTGTCGCTATCCATACAAAATACATGCAATAACAAATACGTGTAAAATTCCAAAATACGCGTACATTACGTTGTATGTATGTGGTGTTGAAAGAGAGGGGAGTGAAAAAATGGAAATGAAAATTAAATTAAAAAAAAAATTAATAAAAAAAAAGTTTGGGAAAAAATACAAAACCTGTTAGATTTTTTTTTTGATTCTTTATAGGTGGAGCAAAGCACGCTGGGGTCCGCTAGTATATGTATATTATTTAATCATGATTGATTATAAACTGTACTTAAATGTTTTGTCAAAAAATAACAGATAATGAATCTTAAGAACTGTTGACCACTTTATCGCCTGCTTATTAATTTTTTCTTCACAAAATAATTCTAGGATTGTTATAAACGTAAAAGATTAAACTCACTAAACGTGAAATTGCTAATACATTTTGTTTTCTCATTTCATGTACAGAGTGTTAAAACTTAAAAATGCTAAATAATTAATAAAATCTTAATTCGGCAGTTGACTCCTCATTTTCTGTGCAGAAATCGCGCGCCGACTTCTTCTGGAGCGACTGCCGATTTCACAGACACTACACTTTCTAACGCTTTACCATGAAAAAATAAAGAATCGCTGAAACAATAATTAATTTAAAAAAAAATAATAATAATCCTTGCGAAATTTTTTTTTTATAATAATCATCTTGCAGTTAGCTATTCAAGGCTCATAATGCTGCCTGCTTTTGTTACCTGCAAAAAAAATTTGTTAAAATTTTGGTGTGTTTGGCGTGCTTTGGAATTCAAAATAATTCGAACAAATTTCTTTTATAAAAATTTATTTTTGATAATCATGCATTTTTACTTGCTCTGATTTTACAGGGGCGGATCGTTTTTACCAATGAATTGCCATTTCATGGACAAATCTATTGATTGGCATACTTTTGAATGCTGCTACGAATTGGATGATATATTTCCAATTTTTGATGATACTCAAAAAATTAACATTGAAAATCAGTTCCAACGAGCAATATTGGCAATGAAGCGTAGTTTATCTGGATGTGAAATGTTTGTGGAAAATGTTTCTTTAGATGATGCCTTCTCATTGGAAGGTTTTGTGGCAAGCAATCGAAAGAGGAATGCAAATGAGAACTACAAAGCAACTATATTTTTACCTCTTAAATGCCACGAAAGCAATGAGTACTCGGTAAAAGTTAGGAAATTCAATGGCACAATTCGTCTTTCTGGTGTTATATTTTCTCGAGTTTGGTGTAATAATAAAAATACTTTGGGCGATGTTAAACGTTTTATACAAAATGATATACTACGCTCATTAGCGGCACGGATACAAGTGTATTGTGATGGATTAACCGATCCTCACGTAAACAACGATGCAGTGTTTATAAGTGAACCACCTCGTCGGGTATTTTTCAATTTATTTTCGGATGTAACCTTAAATCCAATACAATTCTCAGAATATATCTTCCGTGGAGAAGCACCAACAGTAGCTGTGGCTCAAGCTAAACAAGTGCTTGATTTAGATATTAGTTTAGAAAATATAGTAGCAGATTTAGAGGGATTACCCGATGACGAAATATTTAGTGATGTGTCAATATCAAGTTTACAGGATACTTCCACACCACCAATTGGTAACTCGGCAAAATATTTAACTCGTTCAATGTATATGTTAAGTATAGTAATATCACTTTTAGTGCTTTTATGTTCTATCTGGTTGCATTATTTCTTTCCATAAATGTTTGTCCATTTTTCGCTTGCACTTCGATATCAAATAAAAGTAAAATATTTTTGTTCATAAATGATAATATACTTTTTGTATAATGGAAAACAATTTTTTTAGTATACAAATATCAAAAAAATATTGTGCTTACTATTAAGTTTTATATATATATTCTCACGCAATCCGAGTATTCGCTATACCTTTACGTGCACTGCTGCGGAAAGCAAAGGTTCATAAAACTTAGCCCGTCCGATGTTTCTATGGAAAGTTGATGCCATTCATAATATGAAACATCTAAACTGAATTCACTAAACGTTAATTTAGCACATAAGCGATAATAAAAACCTATTATTCTTTAAATTTTAAATAATCGAATGCTGATTAAAAAAATAATTTATTTGGTGAGGTATTGAAAGCTAATATGCAAGCTGAATATTATATGAAGGACAGGCTATTTCATAAAAAATATTTAGTTGAATTTGCAATTAGAGAAGTCCATTTCAGGATGTTGCATTTTAAACCTAAAGAAAGTATAAGATTAAATAAATGTACATTACTATGAAACCACATTTACTTCTCCAAAATTTCCATTTTCTTTTTCTCTTCACTTGTTGGTAACCCCATCTCTTTTTGTCTTTGATCGTACATCATCTTCTCAACCAAACTCCGCGTTTCTCCATCTAGATCAGAAAGCTTTGATGGTTCTGGATTAATTTTTCGTGTAGATATTGGTGGATCTGTCGTTATTAGCCGGTCCCACCAGCTCATTTTATTAATCTGAAATTATTGAAAAGTAGTAGATATGTTACATTACGTTAGTTTCATAATTTGCTCCTTTTTATATAAAATTCAGTAGCCGGGCTGCAGTTTTCCCTACCGCTAAACCTTTATAGGCAAAAATAAAAATGTGAGTGTTAGTAATTTCCTTACAGAAAAGAAGCTCTTTAATAATTATGGAGATTTCGTTTGTTTTATTTTGAAATTCTCTATCATTATGCAATATTATTATTAATTAATGAAAAATTATTTGATTGAAAGGTCTGATCTCAAAAATTAAAATTTTTTATGGAAAAAAGGTCGGGATCGCATTGAAAAAAAAAAAATGCAACTTACAAATTTTTAACGCTCTGACAATAAAATCTATTTCCTAGCTGCTCAAATTAAAGTAGCAATTGTAAAATTTGGAATATAAGGTATTTTTATAGCTACATCGACTATTTGCCCACTTTCAAATAGATGAATTTACCTTTTCTAATGTTATAAGAACTGTTTGTTTGTCCTGTATAACCCATACTGAATCCTCTTGCTTGACTTCTGCAGTAAGTTGTCCATTTATAACAGGATCCTGGTTTTTCAAACCAACTTTGAGTGATGTTTTTCCTATAGTTACCGCTACATCTCTAGCTTTCAAAGGGGATGAAGTTTTTAGGGGCACTTTAATCTGTAAAAAAATTATTTGAATTCAATATTAAACTACTTATCTATCGCGTGTGTAATAAATCCGAAATATTTATATTTTCACTCGTCTTTTTTTTTAGAGGTTTGCGGTTTACACTCTAAAACTATTTTTATATATAAATATATGTATATCCAATTTACTGTTATATAAAAATTGCGTTCGCTTCAATTCGACTATCTTTGTTGTGAACTCCCGCCCGCCATATTTAATACAACATATTTTTATTTTTTTGTAACCTGTTTTACTGATATATTGATTTGCGCACTCTGTTTGTAATCGTTATATTTTGATTATTCTCGTACCCTGACTTAATGTATGCCTAAAATGATTTTATACTGGGATGGAGCCAAAACTCTTCGCTCACCTTGTATGTACATATTAATTGCAGTGGTCCATCAGTTTGGGACATATATGTAACGGGCATTGCAGTTTTGCATTCTTTTCATTTTCGTTATTAGTGTATACGTATGTACATACAAAGGTAAGGCGATGAGTTACATACAGTTAGTAAATGCTTTATGAGAGGAGTTATAGCAGGCTGTGCATATACCTACCGCAATGTGTCATTAGCCTATTTCTATACCGTATGTACGTTTGTAATTGCAATTCAGTTAGCTAAAATATGCAGCTGACCGACAAGTCAAAGTCAAAGCCAAATTCAGTTGCCGACCAGAAGAAATAAGTGAGGACACACTGCGGTAAGTAGCTCCTAATACTGTATTGTAACAAAATTTAATGATGAAATATTTTTAGAAATAAACCAAGTGATTCAACGTTTTGTATATGTACGTGAATTGTTTTTAATTCGATCTTCGACGCCCTAATATCGCTTGCGTTAAATTCGCCAGCGGGTCGGCGACAATCTTTATAAAGCACCACTCATGATTAGACATACAAATCACTGATGACAACTCTTTTATAATAAGAATTACATATATTTAAAATATTTAATTAAATTTAAAGATAAATACCTCTACTTCTTGAAGGGTTTGCGTCCATGAATATTTATCCAGAGTGCAACCGTTGCCCGCATTAGGTTTCAGCTTTCCCACTTCATCCTTCTCAGATTCGTCTGCCTCATTTATTGGGGTCGAAAGTTCCTCATCAGTTGATTTTTCTACATCTCTAAAATTTGAAATAGTTGGAAAACATTTTTAATATAATAAAACTTTCTAGGATGGATTGAGAACATAATGTATATCGTCAGGGTCATTGGATTTCTAGGTATTCGCCTTTGTTGTTGTTATTGTTGTAGCCGCAGAAACTTCTCCAAATGGGACTTCGGGGAACATTGCGGGAGTGAGAGTCCTTGGCCGGATGAATATCCGGGTCGTTCCGGTATAAAGACCCGACTGTCGCGGGAACTGTGGATTTTAGTCGGCTCTTACGACAGGTATGCCTTACCGCGGGTAAATTCTTGAACCTCTAACCCGCGGTGGGTAGGTATTCGCCTTTAACATAAGACGCTAAGCCTCTTCCCTGATAAAACAAAGCATCGCGCTGATTTGATTTAAAAAAATATGTAGAGATTCTCAAATATTACTTGCATACCTTAATTCGAACAATGGGCCTAAACAACTGTCAAAAATCCTCATGCTTTTACAAGTAACGCGGTGTCAACGTCTAACAAATGGAATTTCAAAATTTGACAGCGCACTAATTGATGAAGAGAGGTACCCCCTGCGGGTTAGGGGTTCAAACATTTACCCGCGGTAAGGCATGCCTGTCGTAAGAGCCGACTAAAATCCATAGTTCCCGCGACAGTCGGGTCTTTATACCGGAACGACCCGGATTTTTATCCGGCCAAGGACTGTCACTCACGCAATGTTCCCCGAAGCCACATTTGGAGAATTTTCTGCGGTTACAACAACAACAACATGAAGAGAGGTGTTAAGGATAAGTGTGAAAGAAAGAAGATACAATTTACCAAAAGGGGAAGACAAATTGGGGAAGAAATTGACACAAAATTTTATTTTGCATAGAAGATGGATGCAAGTACTTTTGTATTTTATTTCTATTCTTAAATGGTTGTTAGGATGATCCCGACGGTAGCAACCCAACAGGTATAGCTTAGAAAGCATAATATTATACTCCTTAACTGTTAGCATAGATGGAGTGAAGGTGTGCTGGTTACCAAATGTGACTCACTAAATTTCGTTTTTTTTTTGTCGGAATTTTACATTCAGTTCGAGCCGGTACAACTTCGTCCAGCTGGAAAAGAGGGCGCCTTGTTGCTAGAACCGACACTTCAGACGAAAATTTGAGCGGATATCCGCTATTAGTCCTGCCAAATCACAGGCTAGAAGGCTAAAGATCGTGGTGTCAAATCTGTTTTCGCTTCTGAGTAGCGCACCTATCTCAGGACGGTATCCAACTGGGCAACAAGTAACTGGAGGAATGTATAAATTAAATATTTCGTCTTGACATCGCCTGACCGGATACCTATGTCATGACTTTCCAGGGAAGTATGCCTGTGGGCGATGTAGCCGGTGATAAGATGATATTGCACTGTGTTGTGTATAATGAACGCCAACCTAAACCTTCACCATGATCTCCCTCAAGATCCTTTATTATGCGGTAACAGGATCAGATTAATATTGGTAGGTGCTCCCGGCTCATAAAGCTGACTACCTTGTCAATCTTTCCCTTGATACCATTCCAAATGAATTGTACGAGTCGAATGTGTCTCGATCGGAGGGACATTCGTAACTAAGGCCGTGAGGGAATTATGTGTGGGTGTAGGTTGTTGCTGCTGTATAACTTGCAGGAGCAAGTTATGTTGGTGGTAGTTGGCGGCGATGTAACGTTTGAAGGTGGGGATAGACCTAGATGAGTATGCTTCGGTCTTGAAACCTTCTGTAAGTTGCCGCATCTTTTCGTACAAATTTCGAGCATTTCCTTAATTGGCCAGCTTCTCAAGATCTTCAGGCTCACGCATTTAAGCCTCTATCCTTTTGTCTAAAAATACGGTTTGCTTCGCACTTCACTAGTTCCGATATTGATATTCCGTCCACAGCTCACTTATATTGAGTTGCTGATGAGTGCAACTGCGGAAGTCTAGTAGATAACCTGCCGGCTGTGTGTTATTGTAGCTTTTCGACGTCAAACCTTCTGTGTTTGTTGATGGGCGTTCTTATCTTCGAACGTATGCACAACTAAAACACTGGACACACTTAATGATCGGTGATCACGCCTCGTCGGACCCGAAGAGGTGCCCGAGCTATTTTAGCCGGCTTTTTACACTGCACCCTTCGGTCGACAAAACGAAACGACGAATAACCCGCCGTCTGCGCAAACTGCCGAACACCAGCACGACGCTTGATTTCTCCAGGGAAGAGGTTCAGGGTGTTATCGGGAAGGCGAAAGCCTCCAAATCCATCGGCCCCGACGGAATAAGCATGCTGATGCTAAAACATTTGGGCCCAGCGGGAGCAGAATATCTCACCAAGCTTCTCAATCTGTCCCTGACCACCCTAACTATACCCGACGTGTGAAAACTGGGTAGAGTGGTCCCGCTACTAAAGCCGGGGAAACCCGCAAATAAAGGAGAGTCATATCGTCCGATATCCCTCCTTTCCCCAGCAGCGAAGACAATTGAGGCCTTGCTGCTCCCGTCCCTCACACACCATCTGAGCCCAGCTACACATCAGCACGGCTTCCGAAAAGTGCACAGCACCAAAACTGCACTTAACGCCATAAACACCCAGATAATTCATGGCCTCAACCAAAATCGGCCCTGTGCGCGAACTGTCCTAGTAGCATTGGACCTGTCGAATGCTTTCGACACAGTAAATCATTCAGTGCTACTATCGGACATTGAAGATTCCTCAATACCGCCTAGGTTGAAGAGGTGGACCATGAATTACCTGAGTGGTCGACGATCATCGGCTGAGTTTCGAGGTCAAACATCTAAGCTACGGAAAATTAAAGAAGGGGTTCCGCAGGGTGGTGTCCTATCCTCAATGCTGTTTAATTTTTACATCTCGAGGCTCCCTCCACCACCTGAGGGCGTCTCGCTGATCTCATACGCCGATGACTGTTCGGGCGTCTGGCCAGGATATTGATAGCCTTTGCTCTTCATTAAACAGCTACCTCGCCGACCTTTCCAACTTCTTCGCTGCACGCCATCTACATCTAAAACCTGCGAAATCCTCTGCCACCCTTTTCACCAGCTGGACGAAGGAGTACCGGCTAGAACTCGATGTGAAGGTCGATGACGTAAAAATTCCGACCACGAACAACCCAAAGTTACTGGGAGTAACATTCGATAGTCTGCACTCCTTCACTCCGCATACGACTACAATTGCCACCAAAGTACAAAGCCGCAACAAAATCCTCAAATCGCTAGCCGGTAGCACCTGGGGGAAAGACAAAGAAACGTTGCTGGCAACATACAAGGCAATTGGCCGGCCGGTCGTAAACTATGCTGCGCTCATTTGGACGCCGGTGACTAGGACGACGCAGCTGAAGAAGCTACAGACCTGTCAGAACACCGCCCTCCGGACCGTGACGGGAAACCTCCTGATGGCGCCGGAGCACCACTTACACAGCGAAGCATCTATGCTCTCAGTTAAGGAGCATAATGTTATGCTGTGTAAGCAGTACCTGCTGGGATGCTATCGCATGGATCATCCCAAGAGGCACCTGCTGGAAGCTGAACCACCACCTAGGCACATCAGAAAGGGAGTACTTGACTACCTCGACGACATACAGCAATATAGACAAGACCCGCTGGATAGGACGGCGTACAGACAGGCCATCAACACCATTCACCGAGAGTCCGTCAACACCTTCTTGAACTCTATTCCAGTGAATGGTGTTCTCGGAGTCAAACCACCACCCACCGCAGACCAAGAGCTTGCCTCGTGAGACCCGCGTAACCCTGGCACAATTAAGATCTAGTAGTAGGCTTAACTCCTACCTATCCAGACTCGACCCTGACATATCTAACACATGTCCCGCATGCAAAGAATCCCCGCACGACACTAACCACCTATTTGCATTCCCACTTAACCCGACTAGTCTAACACCCCTCTCCCTTTGGTCCGACCCCGTCGAAACAGCACATTTCCTGGGCCTCCCGTTAGATGACCTCGATGACTAAAACTAAACTTGCCTGACCCTAAACGGGACTGGGCTAGCCGCTACAACAACAACAACAACAACAAGAGGTGGACCATGAACCACCTGAGTGGTCGACGATCATCGGTTGATTTTCGAGATCAAACTTCAAAGCTACGGAAAATTAAACAATATCCGTTTGTATAAGAAGTCGCGAGCTGCTTGAACCACATGTAAAAGAATAGTGAATGGCAGACAAAATCTTTCCTCAGTTGCGTGAACTCCTACATATACACCATCCTCCCTAATAACTTAATATATGTACATATAAATTTTGCATACACTCCATGAAGTCCACTAACATGGATTGCAAAATATAAGACATGATTTCTCATGGTATATAAATATATATAAGTACACATACAATAAGTATGTATCTGTGCTTAAAAGAAAAAAAACGTACATCGAGATTACGTCCATCACTTATTAAAATTGTTTGACAGTTGTCAAAAAATCAATGAAAACTATGTAATAAAACCTTGTAGCACTAATTTTATCAGCAACTATTTTATATTTACACATAAAATTTTGCCCCTAGCACTCCATACCAATTTTAAGTTCATATACATATGCACGTTAAATAAAACACAACTATTATACATCAAGATGCTAAATAACTTAAAATTCACCATATTTTTAAGTTGGTAATATCAAAAAGTGATTTATTGAAAATTTTACTTTCCTTTTCTGTATACCTACAAATATGTGAAATAGAGGAACCTGTCGTAACCAAGAGCAACTCAATAAACATATCCATTGAACCCTCGCTTAAAAGTTTGATAACCACAATCCATGTGGACTTCATACATACATATATAGCATTCGTTAAACGTACCTCGATTCTTTTAGATCATCTTTATTATTCTTTACGGCTTCCGGTTCTTTTCTGGCAGGTTCATTTTTTGGCTCCGAAATTGCCAATACTGACTCTTTATGAAAAACATTTAGGAGCAAACTTTCCCATTCGGACTGCGAAGCACCAGTAAAGAAGTCCGTTTTTCGACGCAAGAAGCTAGCAATTGTGCCCAGAAACTGTAATACTAAATTGATAAGCTGATAAACACAGTTACAAATTTTTTTCAAACCTCAGGAATTCCATTTTTATGCTTCTCAGCTATTGCCAATAGTAATCTATCAAATTTCTCCTCTTCAATAGACATTATTAAAAAAATCGGGTAAACACAACGCACAAATAGAAGTTAGGAGAATAATTGAAACAATTTAAAGTCGAAATACAGAAAATTTAATCGATTATACAAATATGAATTCACAACACCGAATGCACTAAAGGGTAGTTTACATGTAATTTTCTTTAAAATTTTTCGAAAACAGGTCAATTACTATTGTTGATTAATTGCGCATTTATGTCCTCATATTATTACTATAACGATTTTTGTAGCTACCCTCGATGAGTTCCCATTTCGTTCATGCGCTAACTAATCTGACTGTAGTAGTTGCTACCACTCTTTTCGTCTCTCCTTTGTACTTCGAATTTCCATGGCACTATCGCGACCACGATATCAGCGCGGTCAGTATTTCATAATACCATGCAGAAGATCATGGAATAGAAAATTAATTTAAAATAAAAAAATTAAATTAAGGCACCCTTCGGCAGAGAATACAAGCCTATGAAATACAAGGCTCCTTTCAAAATTCCATCGATCGGAGATGGACTTAAATAAGAAAATTAGAAATACATGGTGTGCATAGAAATAGGAGGGGGAGCTCGGCCGAAAATCGCTTCAGCGGTTACAAAGCGCTAAGGTGTATATATATGATGCAATACGATGTTTAATTCGGCTGTATTTATATATATTACAAATTATACCGACCGCCAATCCTGTCGGAATTGAGAAATTCAAGTAAAGAACCAATCCAATTCGATTCAAAGCTTCAAAACTAAACATCTTCGTTGTTGTTGTTGTTGCTGTAGTTGTAAAACGTCTTCGTAGTTGGTATACTGTTTACATTCTAGTTCTTAAAAAGTAGTCTGTTTGGTGTAGAACAATTTGGCAAAAGGAGGCTAGGTACAAACACGAATTTTCTTGTGCATGTAATTTATTTTTTGAATTGAAGTATACAGCCAAACATAAAATATAAGCCGAAAGTCAGCTCTAAATTTTCTTATTAAAAATAGCCTTTAAGACGTATTTTCATATAAAATTACATATAATTTTTGAATGAGTGTGTTTATGAAAATATATAGAGACTGCAGTATTACCGCTTGTGCCCCGACGACAACGATAGCAGTTAATGAATATAAATGAAAGCCAGGCAGAGAACTGCAGGGTTCTCATTGTATCGAAAAATGAGAAGATCTGAAAGGTCAGAAGACCAGAACTGAGGAGATAATACAGGGAAATGGTCAGGGGATTCATTAGCATCGAGGAATGGGGTACACAACATAACCTCGAGAACAGTAAGGACACAAGGATGTAATCAAGAACGGTGGGGACGGTCGCCCCCTGGAAAGTAATGCTAACCTCTCCGAGTGTATTTCTGACATGAAATAAAGGCTCCTCATAAGTATCCAACGACAGTTAGGAGGCGGCTAAGAATAAACTGATAAAGAAAACCACAAATCGGAGGACTAGCTAGGTCGAAAATCGCGGCTATCAAGCCGCTTTATTTTATATATATATAGATATATATATATATGTATACATATATATATATATACATATATATATATATATATATATATATATATGTATATATATATATATATATATATATATTATATATATTATATATACAATAAAGTTATTATATATCCTTAATTATTTCATTCTAGCTCAATTTTTTTTAAGTTAAAGTAGGTAGGCGAGTGCCAAAATTTCATCAACGAAGTTAAGTAAGATTGTAGTTTTGTATCTTCGTATCTTTTGACGGTCAAAGATATTGATTGAAAGAATTAATCTAAATGGGAAAGGTATATGCAAACTCGAAATATGTTGCAAAATTGCGCTACCAATAAACTGCCGCTGACTACCTCAGAGTGTATTATTTCTCTTGTCAGAATAAGTATGAACTTTCCTGTTTATCTTCGAAGTTAATTGAATATATCAATTGTTGCCAGATATTATTAAATTGATCTTTCCTCACCTTCTGCTTAGTCAGCGTAGCCTCTGTCTCTTTATTCGGTGAGCTACGTCAATGCCGTCTTTTATCTCGTATCATCGTTTGCAGTATACGTCGTTATGAACATGTGGGGGTCAATAAACCTTCCGCAAGACCTTTCTATCGAAAAATCTTTGTCGGCATTAATCGGATATCGGTTCCTCACCATATAGAAGCGCGGAAATTTTACGCACCAAAATTGTTTTTTCTTCAGTCGAGAGTGCCACGAATAGTTCAGCCTTGGATTGCAAGGCAAAAAGGTAGTATATATATATATATATGGGCTTTCTTGGTCTAAGTTTGTTGATATAGTCTTAGGTCAGCCAAGATATTAGGGCTTCAATCACGATACCAGGAAACATGTCCAGACATGTAATGGAAGCAACGGAGGACTTATACTCATGGATAAGAGTGTAAAACTTCTGGATTATGATGATGATATTGATATAATTGACCCCAACAACCTCGCTATTAGTTTTGATTTTTCCAGAATGGACAAAGAATTGAGCCGCATGGGTCTAGTAGTGAACGAATACAAGACGAAATACCTCCTGTCATAAAAAAACTGTAAGCAGATAATATTGTCAACCTCAGTACCTCTCGACTCTTGCCACGCATCAAAAGAAGAAACCCTTTATTCCGTAGTAGAGATTTGATGAACGATAGGATAACTTCAGACATGATAAATTTGTTAAATCAGCTGATATGTGAATGACTGTCACACCTTCATGCTGTTTTTGACCAAGGTCGCGCTTAGTTCAGCACGAAAAATTAAGCCAAGAAAATGTATTTTAGCAGCTGTATAATTTCATTCGAAATATAGCAGTATCTTGCGAAAATGTCGACTATAATTTATTTGCTATTTGAATCGTAATAATAGGTTAAACTATTGAGATTAAGAATAATTACAAAAATAATTTCCTTCAAATAGATTATAATTTTTGAAATAATAAATATTATCGAAGTGTAGTTAACAGTAGAGAATTGATGCACGTCGAGAGAGCATGCAGAAATTAATTGATTCTGATCAATAGTGAGGACACTTTGGCGCGTTTTCTGACTTAGAGGAATGCTGGATAATTTTTTATTAAAAGAAAGTACAACAGAAGTCTCTAATTGGAATTTATTCCCAAATACATAACACTGATATCAAACAATTTATATAATATTTCATGCTGGGCCAAATCTTATTTAAAATTAAATTGAATTGAATTTAAGTGTTCCCTTATTTATATTGTAATGATTTCCTCGATGATTTTTCCAAATTTTATTAAATTATTTCAGCGGATAAATATATATATTTCTAAAAAAAAAAAAACATTTGGCTTGTGACCAATTTTAATACCTGCTTATAAAATGAAAAAAAAAAATTTACGATGTTTTTGTGCACTTATTTCTAACTTGATAAAAGATTATGCATCGTTGTTCCAATAATGCAGACCAAATTATTCTTATTTTGTGTTAACCTGTATGTACTAAATTTTTATTGGCTAGCTTTGCTTTTCCGAGAGAAAATAGTTGATTTTAATTATATAGTTATTATGTTGTTGTTGTATTAGCGGTTTACTGATCCCCACCTGGGAGCAGGCAAAATTATTTAAAATCATCGAAATAATCTTACGGTAGGTCCAGGGAATTTACTGTTTTCGACGGGTTCGGACCAGAAGGAAAGAAGTGTAGGATGAGTCGGTTTTAGGGCACATGTAAAGAGGTGGTTCGTTAGAGAGTTCAGAAAAAATTAACGAACTCTCTGTAAATGACGTTTAAAGCCAGTTGGTACGCTATCCTGTCAAGCGGTTCTAGTGTAGGTTGCTGTATGGAGTTGCGAAAGTACAGTACTTTCTTACTGATGTTCCTGATCCTATATGGAAGTTGTGTCTGTTGGGATGATCGCGTCGGTAGAAGACTCGATGCTTATAGCTGTAAGTGCCGTACAGTGAAGATATGGTTAGGCCAGACGTCAGTATCAGACAATCGTCGGCATATGAGATCAAGGAGAAGTTCTTTAGTGGTAGAGGCAGTCTCGAAATGTAAAAATTAAATAGCAAGGGGAAGATGACAAAACCCTGCGGAGCCCCTCGTTTAATTTTACGAGGTTTAGAATTTCGACCTCGAAAGTCTAACGATGATTGCAGACCACTCAGTTAGGTCACGGTCAATCTCTTCACCTCTGCGTTAAGTGCACTTTGTGAAAGCCATGCTGATCCGTTGCTGAGCTTAAATATCAGGAGTAGCAAGAAATCAATCGGCTTCGCTAAAGGAGAGATATTGGTCAAAAAGACTCTCCTTTATTGGTTGATTTCCCCTGTTTAAATAGCGGGACCACTCTACCCAGTCAGTAAAGACAAGTTGAAGTGATAACCCCCTGTACCTTTTTTTTGGAGAAATCAAGCGCCGTACAGGTGTTTGGCAGTTTACGCAGCCAGTGGGTCAGCCGAATAAAATTTGCACCCGACTATCACGTCGTGATTTGACTGTCCAAGAAAAGAGATTGTGGGACCTTACGTGTTCCTTCCACTTGTTCCGCGATTTCTAATTCACCTGTCTCCTCTGTGGATTTCCACAATTCAACCTGCGGGAATGTAGCGGGCGGAAGCGGAATCAGCTGTACTGCGGGCAGAACACTGAACGCGTACTCGGTAAATTCCGTAAAGCCAGGACAGTCAGCTTTTTTGAAGTAGAAAAAAGACCTAGGGTATCCGGAAATCGGGAGGCCTGCCAATCGAGATTAGGCAAATGGTCCGATGCGAGGACCTAGAACCGGATTGCTGTCTTGATATTCTAGGGCAGTATGCATGCGGTCGACGTCACAATCGAGGGGACGGTACTGTATGGTGTTGTGTAGGATTAACACCAAGCCACCACCATGATTCGCCCACGATACTTACGATTCGTGTTGTACACTTCCCGACTCAGAACTGAGATGCTGCTCAAACTCGTTTCCTGGATCGTAGCTATTGGCAAGTGCTCCTGGCCCTTAAAGTCGACTATCTCGATTATTCACTTACGACGTGAAACTACATTGTATGGGAGACTCGCTCCGGTTGCTCCGTTGGACCACGAAGGTCTGAGGGATTACCCAAAGTGGATAGCGGTGCAAAAGCAACCACACTGAAGCCTTGAGGCGCAGGCAGTATTGGGCCACGTAACGCGTGGGTCTTAAGACCCACTTTTGCGCCGATTGCATCCAACCGAGTTAGAAGAATGGTAGTCTGGAGTTGTCTTTGGCACACGTAGCAGAAATAATCCGCCGGACCAGGTTTGATTTCTACACCAGACCTAATGAGAGGAATTTGAATCAGCTTGAAGAAGAACACCTACAGGCTCTTCTTTTAATGTACTTAAACTAGTGTTAGCTGATGGCCTAAACAGAGTTTAGGCGGAGTAAAACCTGCTGTCATGAGAGCTGATATAATTGTTATGTTTATGCTTTGGATTTTTCAATTGAAAACAAGAGTTTAATAATGCGTACAAATCCACTTTTGGTTTATTCTGTTACCTTGCTTGTAGGTATGTTGATTGTTTGCTCTGCGGCTGCGTTGATTGCAGATCAAGTTAATTTATATATAAAAACAAGACGAGCTTAAGCTTTGTAAAAATCCAGCGTAGTTAACTGACAAGTAAAACGAATCGAAGAATGTGTGTACTTAAGCGGAATATGCACTTATATGTCGATAAGGTGTTACTTATATCGACTTTAGAGTATCCGGTTTTTAAGCGATCACATAGCGATGGGAATAAACGCAATTAGAATCAATTGGTTGTTTCCCATTTTCTTCATTCCTTTGTGGAAAATCAGCAGTTCTAGTCGTGTTAAGTATGTCCATTAGTGTTCGAAAAGTAGATAAACGAGTTTTTTTGCATATATGTGTATTTAATGTTTTGATAATAAAGTATTTTGTTTTATGTTCTTTATCAATTCACAAGCTTTAATTTGCCATGTTATATATACATGGTTCAAAGTATATTTAATCGAACTACAATAATAGCATTAATTTAAAATTATATTTCATAAAGGTTCTTCATAATCAAGGAAATCTCTAATTATATGCAAGATTATTAATCGAAAGATATGAACAGCACTGTCGAAAATTACGAATCGGGTATGATAAAAATTAACTCAACTGCGGATTTGAAAAGTGATATTAAAAATAGTGAAGGAGTAGATGGATCACGGCAATCGGCATATTCAAGAGATTCGTGGGGACTTCCTAGTGCTCAAGGGTTATACGATCCGTTGAACGAACATGAAGCCTGTGGAGTCGGATTTATCGTGTCTATTGATGGAAAGCAGTCACATAAGGTAAACAACGAAATATCATACTTAAAGTATTTAAATATGCATTTTTAAAGAACAAGTGAAAATATGTATAACATGTATAAATGTGTGTGTATGTGTAGCATCAAAATCGAAGATGAAACCCCACATACACTCCAAAATATTAGCGAAGGTCATCACTCCTCTTGTCAATAGCTTTATATTTAAAATTAGCATACATTACCATCACACACTTTCAATTTGCCAGCGACCGAGTGATAAATATTCTATGTTTCCAAATATTAAATAAAATGAATCTATTTGAGGATATCAATGAATCATAAGCTCTTTATTATTATCTTTTTCTTTTAAGAATTACAAATTTCTTATTATCTTAAAATTTTTAATACTCCAAGTAATTTCAAAAAAGTACTTAAATTTTATGTATGTATGTAAATACTACATACATATATTATCTACCCGGTAGTGTGTTGTTCTCTGGGTATACATATTTATTCTGTTTTCGTTTCTAGATATACATATTGCGCACTTTCGCAGCTTTCTAGGTTAATTTTGCTAAGTTTAATCCATGAAATGAACAAAGATGTTTAGGGATAGTGTGACATGTTTTTCGTTTATACATTTGTATCTCACATGAACAGCTTCGCCAGATAATAATACGAAATTTTCTTTGGGAAATGAAAACATAATTTGTTCGCCTAGTGTATCATCATCAGATTATCTTTTTATTTATATGTTTGAAATAAGCAAAATTGAAGCAATTCCAAGATCACTTAACATGAAGCTAAGTTTCAGGACTACAAATTTTAATATAATGTGCAATCGAATAGTAGTAGAAATAATAATCACTATAATCCATAAAATATAATACCCCAATTATTTTTTAGAGAGCTAGACACGCTCACTTAGGACAAAAACCAAACTTCGATTAGTCGTTACCGGTTTAACTTTATAAATAAGTCAAAGTCTAAAGCTACTTCTCCTAACATATAAATGTGTCAAGCATGGATATTTTTCAAAAGCAGACCACTGCTGAATATGTGTTATATGTGTTTTACCAGACGGTGCTCTCGAATTCTTTAGATAAATTATCATTTTCCAAAATTTTTCGGACAGTTTAAAGTTTAAATCCTTTATGACTCCTAATTATATATAATTAGGGGGATTCTTCATGTCTAGGAAATGCATACTATGCTAATAATTTGAATTGTGCTAGAGATCGAGAGCACACCCTTTGAAAAATTGCGACATATTCAAGAGAAACAATAACAACAAAAGGCACAGGGTTGCTTTTTCCTTCACAGATTTGCTTTTCCCTTGCTATCTGTGGGAAATAAATATACATAGGTTTTAATGAAGGATGTTTTTCCTATCGTAGTATATTTTTTTGCATGTGTTTTATTGTTGTGCCATTGCCGGATAGGAAAACTTTGCAATCCGCGCACCGTGAATAAGGTATGATTTTTTATTAATTATTTTCTGCTAATTTTAAAAACAATAGGGGTATTCTCTTTGTCTAGGAAATGCATACTATGCAAATATTTCCTATGGAATTGTGCTAGAGATCGAGAGCACACCCATTGCAAAATTTTGATATATTCAAGTGAAACAATAACAACCATACAGGCACAGGGTTACTTTTCCTTCACAGGGTTGCATTTTCCTTCTTCCTAGCTGTGGGAAATATATATACATAGGATTTGGTATAGGATATTTTTGCTATCGGAGCATATGTTTTTTGTATGTGTTTTTTTGTTGTGCCACCGTGCACCGTAGCATGCATTTCCTAGACAAAGAGAATACCCCTAATGAATTATTAGGGGGATTCGCTAAGTCTAGGAAATACATGCTAGGGTGCACGGATAGGAAATTTTTCCTATTCGTGCAATGGTGCAAAAACAAAGCACATGCTAAAAAATATGCTACTATAAGAAAAATATCCCATTCCAAAATTTATGTATATTTATTTCCCACATATAGCAAGAAGGAAAAAGCAACCCTGTGTATGTGCGTTTGTTATTGTTTCCCTTGAATATGTCACAAATTTGCAACGGAGGTGCTCTCGATCTCTAGCACAATTCCATAGGAAATATTTGCATAGTATGCATTTCCTAGACGTAGCGAATCTCCCTAATGATATATTGTATATCAGAATAAAATGTTTACGAATGTATTTCAAGTAAAAATCATTTGAATACCCCTAATCAGATTGCTGTTTTGTTAATATTATTCACATATGTCCGTACATAACATATATGGTGGGATGTAATTCGATAAAATTCATCATAATCAATCAAACGGTGATTTTTGCGGCCTTGCGCAATAAGTAGGTACATATATGTATGTCGATATACACAAATATTATATTATTGTATATAAACATATATTTTTACATAAACATATATATTTTATACTATATACATATGTATATATGAAAAAATAGAGATCTTAAATCACATGTATGCATATACTATATATTGGTTGTGCTTGGCACATAAATAACTTTTTTATTTCAGTATATACAGTATCATATGTATATATAAATGTAGTATATTTAAGATATGTGTTTATATAACTAGTTTGACGTAAAAAATAATATGTATGTATGTAGTTGTTGTTATGTATCTGCTAATATAAGAGTTTTTGCGCTGATAGAAAGCTCTTTGGGGATAGCAAGATACGTATGTATATGAAAAAGTTGTAATTCACAGCTCGTTGCTATGTCAACAACAAAATAACTTTGTAGCACGTGCATCATTTTAACACCAAAGTATTTATTAATTTTCAAGGTTTGACACCGGCAAACTGATTTCGCCCTTTTGCGTTGCATTCCATATATAAAGAATGAGTGAGCATAGTTCATTTATACCGTTACATACAATAGTCATGTGTACAAACCTGTATACCGGTGCACACAGTACAACCAGCAATTAACATACATAGGTATATTTTTGAACTATTTTCAAAACCATTATATATACATACAATATGTGAAATATTGCTTGAAGCGACCTTCGAGCCGAGCTTCTCCTCTAATTTGTGGTTTTGCATTTTGATGTTTTTTACCAACATATGGAAGGACCTACAGTTCATTCCAAGCCGTCTCCGAACGGCCGATGGATTTTTATGAGGAGCTTTTATTTCATGTCGAAAATACCCTCGGAGGCCTTGACATTCCCTGCCGAGGGGTGACCGCACTTAGAGGATTTAATTTCCTATAATTTTGGATGCTGCTCGAACCCAATCCTTCCGAATTGTAGTACAATTTCATATTATATGGTACTCTATTTGCTCGGTAATCAAGCCCAGTGTTACCAGAATTTTTTTTATTGGTATTTTTACTTCGCCCGCGCAATAATTTTAGTTGTTACCGTAAAACAAGTTGAAAATATAAGATTGACTTTACTAAGAGGGGATTTTTGTGGACTCTAGAAGGGTATAAGCTTTTTTCTATTGTATCCAATGTAGTAGACAGGCTGATGCAAATTTTCACTACCCTAAATATGAAAACAGAAACTCCTGAAAAATGAGAAAGCTTAAGCTCCAAACTTTAGTTTGCGCTATAACAGCAGTGAAATAAAATTTCCGATATCGTTATCATAAAGAATTTTGAGTGATTACAAACTTGCATTCATATAATTGAAATTCTGCTGATTAAATATATATGTATATTTTTTCTCATGCATATTATCTTGTTGTATTTCTTTCAAATAGATCTTGCGAGATGCACAGATTTTATCAGAACGAATGAACCATCGCGGTGCATGCGCTTGTGATAATGATACTGGTGATGGAGCAGGGGTGAAAACGTCAATTCCGCATAACTTGTATGCTAAAGAACTGTAAGTAATTTTAAAATACAATAAATGAATGCAACTATCAATTTAACAATGGCAGATCTCACACACAATGGCATCGGATTCACATCTAGCCGAATTGTTTACGTAAGCATAGACAGTGCTTTTTCGCTAATAAATAACCAAACCTTGGTTCCTGTATCTGTGCAATGTTAGCAACTTCCATAAACTTCATTGTTTATTAATTTTTGTTATTTTATCATAGATATCACTGGTGATATATTTTTACTATTTTTAATATCGTATACTATCATTTTATTTATAGTGCTTCTGCTGGTACTACATTGCCCGAGTTCGGAAGTTATGCAACAGGAATTATTTATTGTGATGTAGAATCACATTCTGATGCCGAAAATGAATTCACTCAACTGGCACAAGAGTTGAATTTGAAAGTAATTGCGTGGCGCACGGTTCCAACCAACAAAGATGCTATTGGCGTGGTTGCACGTAAGTCCGAGCCTCTTTCACGACAAGTTTTTGTAGGCTGCGATGCAGGCTTAAGCCAAGATGATTTTAATCGTCAAATATATGTATTGAGGAAACGCGCAAGTCATGAATTGGCTAAAGCTGGTCGACGGTTTTATATTTGCTCATTATGTACCAAAACTGTGGTTTATAAAGGATTGTTTACCTCTGACCAGTTATGGGGATACTACACGGATCTCAGAGATCCAAATTTTGAAACATATTTGGCTTTGGTACATACTCGTTTTTCAACAAATACATTTCCTTCTTGGGAACGTGCTCATCCGCTTCGTGTGATTGCTCACAATGGAGAAATAAACACTTTGCGTGGAAATGTCAATTTGATGAAAGCACGCGAAGGTGTTATGCAAAGTGACCTTTTTGGAGTAAATCTAAAAAAATTATATCCAGTGGTGGAACCTAATCTATCGGATTCAGGATCATTCGATTGCGTTGCTGAATTTCTAACGATGGTTAGTAAGAGATCATTACCGGAGGCTATAATGACTATGGTTCCTGAGGCATGGCAAAATGACAAGACAATGCCTCAAGAAAAACGCGACTTTTATCAGTGGGCATCGTGTGTAATGGAACCATGGGACGGTCCAGCTTTAATTTCTTTTACGGATGGGCGGTATATTGGCGCTGTTCTTGATCGAAATGGTTTACGTCCATCTCGCTTTTATGTAACAAGTGAAAACATTCTGGTAATGGCATCAGAAGTTGGCGTTTATGATGTTGATTCATCAAAAGTGATTTTGAAAAGCCGTTTAAAACCTGGCCGAATGCTGTTAGTTGATACAAAAGAGAAGAAGTTTATCCAAGATGTTGAACTCAAAACATATATTGCTAGATCTCGTCCACATTCAGAATGGCTACAACAAAAGGTAATTAAATATAATTATCTCTACATATACACGTACGTGTTAAAAAGGAAACACAAGTCGTCACACTATCATACATAATTATATATGACTTTAAAAGCCTAATTAATTTTTTCGTTCGACTAAGGAATAGGAATTTTCATATTCAATAGTAAATGCTAGCCATTAAGGGAAGATAAAACCATTCGTTAAATTCAGATTTAGGTCCAAGAGCTCTACAGCCTTTTTACTAGGTATGGAAGACACCTAAATTGAACGTAAACTTTTCTTCAACTCTTTCAATTTCGAACTATAATAAATAATACATTTTACTTTATGTTATACGTTATAACTCGTCCATTTACTTGTCGACCATTTATGTACTCCTGCAATGTATATTACCAAAATGAATGAAAAGTAGAGAATTTGTTTAGGTGTCAGTGATTATTGTGAATTTTTTGATGTTCCTATTATTCTATTCTAGCCAGTAGACCATTTTTTATTTGAATGTTTTAAAACAATAATATAGTCCCGAAAAAGAAAATGAATGGATAGGAATTATCGAATGTCAATCTTACGTTTAAAATGCTATAAGTATTCGTAAAAATTTTCTTATATTTTCTTTTTCCTTTAACGCTAAGTAATGCTTTTAACCAAGAGAGCATCCTAACAAGGCATAGCAATTTGAAGCGCCAAATCCTAAATTCTACATTAAGCGATGTACTCATGTAATTATATAATATCATATGTATAAAGCTAAACTGTTTAATTATTAATTAATTAATTAATTATTTTTAAAATAACGAAGCCATAAATTGAAACAAACAGATCATAGTATTGACAAATTAATTTAATTTAAATATCCTATATCATTCGTTGCACTGAACAAATTCAATACGTAACAGTCGTTTCTCGTGCTTCTAAGTATACATCCGCTCTCTAACCTATACAAATATGCTTAATACGCCAGCCTAAACATCTTTAATGAATGCCCAACCAACATATTTTTTTTTAAATGAAATTAATGTATGAATTAATTTTTTTCTTTGTTGCAAACCGTAATCTAATGGAACTGAAGCTGGTAAGTTGTAAAATTATTCATTTTAAGAGTTAGTGAATTTATGTATATAAAAAGCAGGGAATTTTGAGTTAAAACTAATAAAATGCCTTGTGTACATTTAATAAACATAGTACGAGTATTATAATATTAATTCAAATGATTTGTCAGCTATGTATTGATTTTGGAGCAGAACATAAATAATTAATCCGATAGTGCACTCGGGACATATAGCGTGGAGAGAATTTGGATTTTTGGATTTGGATATTTTGTTTAGTTAGTAATAATTATTTTTAAAATTTTACTGAAAAACTCTGATAATCCTTTTTAATGGTTCACGTTATATGATTACAAATCAAAACTTCGGAAAAAAGAATTGTTCGAACTTGAGCGAAATTTTAAACAGAACGCCCAAAAAGTAATTATAATTTTCGATAGATTTTTGCTCAATAATAATAATTATTGTTTGAGTGCTTAAGTAAAGCTCGAAAATAATTTTTATCAAATAAGCAAAATTATAAAAATCATGAAATATGAAATTGCTTCAGATTTGAAAAGAATCCGCAAGTGGTATCGGTCAGGTGAAATCCGTTTGTTGTTTATGCGGCTATTCTAAGTGGATGATTTTTTTCATAAAAGAAAATGCAGATAATTATTATTTTCGGACCCTAAAAAGAATCGATAGAAATCGACGACTATCCCCTATATATGACACGAAGAAAACGCGACTAAAATTAGTGATTTTCAAATTTTTCTTGAGTGAAAACTGTTTCTACTTTGAGCTACGAAATAACTTGGGGAAAAAATTATGCAATTTCCCTGCCATAAAAAATATGTGACATTTTTTTGTAGAGAAATAAGAGGCATTGATATTAAAGTTTAAAGGTCGGTGCGCAGCTCTAATAAAAAAAAAGAACATATAATTCGTGGATGGAAAAATGTAGTAGGCAGGGAAATTTGACAGATTGATTTTCTACAGCTATTTACATAGGAAGAAGAGAAGCAAACGTAAATAAACAAAACGAAAACAACGAACAAAATTATGCAGTAGAAAATGGAGTTTTTTTCGTTCGAGGTGCGTAGTGCTTCGTATAGAATTTTTTCGCGCACAGTTTTTTTTTGCAATTTTTTTATATTAAATGTTTTATTCCCATTCAACTTCAAATATATTAAATTAAACAAAATAATTTTGGAATTCATTGCAATGGAAATGTTATTATTTATAGGAGCTTCATTTTTTTAACTTTAAAACTTTTGTTTTTGAGATACCAATATAAAAACGTGAAATATCAAATTATAAAAATTTGATACGATTACAAATTCTTATAAAAAGGGGAGGTCAAAAAAGTTTTCTGTGATATTTCTTCGACTAAAAATGGAGGACCTCTTTTCTTTGCAAATCTAATTATTGTAATAAATGATTCAGTGGTGTACTTTGGACCATTCTGAACAAAATACACAAAATGCGCCGTGCTAAATTTTTTCAGCAGTACAGTGATAACGTAACGACTATCTTTTCATATATATAGTTCTAGCACAAAAAGAGTTGTTTTTTCGTAAAAATCTACTCTACAATTACACTAGCCCAACTAAAATGTGTCGTTGTTACGGTTGGTCGTCATTGCAGGTGAAGTAACGGCATGTTTTTATCTCAAGTGCTTTAGTAAAAAATGTATTTACTATAATCTTGGGTGTTGGTCAAACCTGGGCTCGAACAATGGCCTTCCGAATGGCAGTACGTAGTGCTAACCACTCGACTATCACGGCCACCAAATAATTCTTTACATAGCATAATTAGTGATACGCGCATATTTCCTTAAACTCAATTCATGAATCGAGTTTTTTGAATTAAGACACTTGAAGTAAATGAAAGATATGTTCAAGCAAAAAATTTTGGGTTATAGCACGTTCCACAAAAAAATATCTTAAGAACAAACCTTTGTTCATGAAATATAAAGAAGAATTAAAGAAGACAGTTATTTTGTTTTTGTTTTTTACAATACTCATATTAATTGTTTTATGTCTTATACAGGTATTTATTGTTTTGAAAAGATCTTGAGCAGTAGCCTTGTCATGGAAACTAGTATGAAAAATGTGCACTGAAATTTCAAATTTTCTATTTCTTTATAAAAGAAATGTCGAGTTGAAAATAAAAGTTTCCCTATAAAGTTTCATAGAATAGCTGGATTAATATTTATTTTGTTAAGAAAAGAAAATGGTATTGCTGACATTGATAATGAAAAAAATAACGAATTGCAAGTGCGAAGATACATTTCGATATTTTTCTGTACAAAACTGTTATGAAACATGTTTTTCTCAAATTTTTGAGTAAATATTTTGTTTTTTATTCAAATCGATTTATATATATATATACTAAACATGTAAATGTACATATGTATATAAAAGATTTCATCATGATAAATGAATTTCAAAACCCGATAATATATCTGGCTGAAGTTTCCTAGCCGGTTCCAATGCTTATATTAGCCAAAATACTTTACTTATATTTATGAAATTTTCAAATTTGGTTACTATAGATGTTATTTATGTGAATTGGTTTTAGTTTTCATAATATTTTTTTTAATTGCGCATAATTTGCTGTTAAAAATTTACTATTGTATTGCAAATTTTTCATATAACCTTTGCACAAATGTTTTATATATGGCGTAAGAAAGTTTCTTTAATGTTTCTATTCACTATTTCACAGATTATTACATTTCTATATTATTAAATTAAATTAATAAAACCAATTTTACTTATGCATAATTTTTCTTTGTCGAATTGCAATTGTAATGTTTCACACTGACAGTAAATGGGTATTGCCATACGGCATTAATATGAAAATATTGTACGATGCAGAGTTGCATGACCACAGAAAAAAAAATAATAAAATTTTGTGGAAAAAATTTGGAGGATTTTTGTTAACTAATTTTAATGGAAATACTGTTCAAAGCGAAGCCGGTGTCGGTCGGGTGGAGGGTTATTTTTCCAAGTGCGGCCGGAGGCCGCTAATTTATAATGGTGTTTTACTTAAGAATACTGTAAAATTTGTGTTTTTATTTTTTTTTTAGGAACTTTTTTTTTACAGGTGGCATCACCAAAATTTACGGTAGTTGCTTTGATAAGCAAAAACTAAGGAAAAAATTCATATTTTTTGCAACTTTAACTTTAAATATCTCGAAAACTAAGGGTTTCTAAGTGGTTTGGTTTTCAGTTTTAGAATGGGGGGAGGGACCCCTACCCCCTATCATTAGTTTTTCCCCTAGTTTGGTACCGTAAAGGAATTGTTTCCCATATATCTATTCACAAAGATAAAAGAAACTATTGCAATATAGAAAGTTGCGGTAAAAATCTTGTAGTACCTGTCGCTTTTTATATAAAAGTGATGAAATTTTTTTATTAAATTTATTGTAAAATCCAATAGGATAGGAACTGTCACGCTCAGTTTGTTGGTTCTTTTTTTTTAGCATTTGCGATACTTCTTATTTGCGAAGCTTTTTAAGCCAGTCAAAATCTTATCAGTGCGTGAAAGAAGCGTAGTAATCATTAAAATTATGGTCAATATTGTGAAGAGAAGTGCATCCTAATGAAGGAGTTGATTTCTTAGGCCACAACTTATCTGCCAAAATATTATTGGTTGCGCACTTACAATGGTACATAATGCTGTTAAGTACCAAGTAATAAAAAGTAGCGAAGAAAGTTAACAAAATCGCCAAATCGAAATTGTCATGAATGGCGGTAAGGCATCACGTCAATATGTGGAGACGATCGCCAAACACCAATTATCATCTAAAGTACACAACAAAAATGGTAAAACATGTTGAAACGAGTTAATCCACAAATTTTTTTTTTGCAATTTGTTTTGCTTAATGTTTGGTTTACTGTGGTGAGGAAAAACTAATTTTTTAATGAAAAAGTTTCGATACATTTTTACACTATTTTCATTAAGTTTGCACTCTTTTGAGAATTGGAGCAGCTTTATTTAAAATTTAAATGAAGTTTTCAATCATTCTTCATTGACATTAATTAGTTTTTCGAGCTGTATGAGACCATTTTTTGTTTTTGGGAAAAGTGAAAAAATTACAACAGCGGTAGAAGTGCTGTGGACATCCTAAGTTCGGATCCAATTCTAGCAAGGGTGTCTGGAAAGAAGTCTATTGACGAAACGTGGCGGTTTCCGAAATAGCTAAAACTTCTACCGCTCAGACTTGTTGTAATTTTTTCACTTTTCCCAAAAACAAAAAATGGACTCATACAGCTCGAAAAACTAATTTAATTTTTAAACGTTTACAAAAAAAAAAACATTTAAATCGGAAAAATTTTAAACATTTTAAGATTTTTTTATCATAAAAAAACAACGTATTCCCTCAGCTTGAAATTAAGATTGAAATGGGATTGATGGAACAAATTTACCATAAGAAAATTTGTTAAAGAACTAGTATGGTAGGTAAGTATGTTATGATTTAACATTAGTATTTCTGATCCAAAGTTACATAAAATCTACCGCTACTGACGTAAAGTCCTAACATTGATACAGTATATTCAGATCGTTTTTGTACATCTAAATTTATATTAATTATATCTCCTAACCAAATGCTATAGTAATCAGAAGCTACTTCTGACTCAAATTAAAATGTGTGCTTTATTTGTATCCATAATATTAGTAAAGGTCTTCCACATACCCTTATAGTTTCTGTTATTTCAATGATTAACTACGGGATGAAAAAAATATACCCAAAAAAGGAGTGGTAAAATTGGGTACAACTAAGTATTTGAATTTTCGATATAAATCACAATTTTTTCAAAACATACTTTGAAATATTTAAAATTCTGAAAGAAAAATTAATTTATCAGCGAACAAGGTTGCTTGTTTGGGAACGCTTTCTCAAATATCTTAAACATTTCTTTGAATCAAATTCTCTAATTAGGTCTTTTTAACTTGAATAATAATAATATTGGAATCCTTTAAATCTTGCAAATTCATAAGCCCTAAATTATCGAATTACACTTCTTCGATTTGTTCCAAACATCTTGTTAGCAGAAGGCTTCTTCAGACAAAGCCATCGTTGACGCGTAAACGTTGTCGAATTGTAACTTTTAATATAAATTGTTTTGTTATCAGAATCAAACCCAGAATTATTATTATAAATTTTTTTTGGACCTCGTCTAGCAGAGCCTTTTCTTTTTAACTTCAGCATATCTCTGCATATATACATTTATATATTTATTAACGTTTTCAACTTTATCTGTTATTTTGACTGTGGAAGTTGTAAATACATATAAAAAAAATTAGAGAATGAGCTCGAATATTTATAATCATTAAGCAGTATTTATTCTTCAACAAAAACAAGCATGGTTTCTAAGTTTCTCATTACGAGAATGATAGGATTGTTTAGAGCAGCATACAGTTTTTTTTTATAACGCCAATCTAAGTTTGCGAATTGAGCGAACTTTTTTTAAATCTTTTGAAGTATCTGCTTGGTCTCTCGGCGGAAAATCGCTTCAGCGGTTACATACCGCCAATTATTATCATTTGATCTCACATTTCTGAAGTATATATGTAACAAAATTTTTGAGTTGACCACCCATCAAAGTTATTTTAAGAAAAATCCTGTCGTCAAATAAACCCAGTTTTACTATATTCGACCCGAGTTTCAATAAGGGAATTCTCTGTGTATAGGATGTACGTGCTATGGAAAAAATTCCCTTACAGACGTGAGAGAGCACGAGAATACCCAAGTTGATTGTTTGTAACAGATTCAGCTTGTACAGCCGATGGAAATAAATGAACATTAGTTTAGCATAGTACATTTGTCCTATTATCAGCCAATTCTTTGGTTATGTTTTGCTGTTATACAATGGCAAGAAAAGGAAAAATTTGGAGAAAGTGCAAATAGTACGTATATTTTAGAGAATTTCCATTTTGAATAATTAGACTTCAAAATTTACTCAAGCTCATTATACCATTGAATTTCTATTTTAATTACTTTATACTCCGGTACTTTATTTCAGATAACCATTGATGAAATAAGAAATGCAAATATGATACATCACAAATCAGTTGGAAATAAATCTCTTGTGGAGCCGTTAAAGAATTACACGTTTGATCCAAGACTCCTCCTGTTTGGATACACTACCGAGACTATTAATATGCTTCTATTACCTATGTTCAAAACAAGGTAAATATATTATTTTGTTTACATTTAATACTTACTCAACTCGCGTTATTTACTTAATTGAAATTTTTTAACCGAACCCGAATAATTATTTTAAATGCGATGGTATTCAAAAACATATGTAGTTTCGGCTTTTTGTCTTATTTTCATATTCCTGCTGTTGCCATCTACACAGAGGAAGTGTAGAGTATGAAGCACAGTATATCACCACTTTAATGTTAGTTTTCTAAAATTTTAAATGAAGCTTTTTATTTATTAATTTTAAGTTGATATATATGATGGCGCACATATTTATTTCCAATACATATTTTACATTACAGCAAGGAAGCACTGGGTTCAATGGGAAATGATGCTCCATTAGCGTGTCTATCTGCATTTCAGCCTTTACCGTATGAATATTTTAAACAGTTGTTTGCGCAAGTAACGAATCCACCTATTGATCCATTCCGGGAGAAAGTTGTTATGTCAATGCAATGCCCTATAGGACCCGAAGCCAATTTGCTTGAACCATCCTTTCAACAAGTACATCGAATTTGGTTACCAAATCCAATTCTAAGTATTCCCGACACTATCTTATTAAAGGGTAACACTCATAGGGGATGGAAGACTAAGGTTTTGGACATAACATTTAAATTTGAAGATGGCGTTAAAGGCTACGTGGACTGCATTGACAGTATTTGTCGTGAAGGTTTTGAAGCTGCCACTTCAGGTTATCAGCTACTAATTCTTTCTGATCGTAACGCCGGGCATGGAAAAGTACCCGTATCGGCCTTGCTTGCTTTAGGTGCATTGCACCATTACTTAATTGAAACCCTGCAACGTATGAAAGTTGGTATTATTGTAGAAACAGCTGAGGCTCGTGAAGTGCATCATATTTGTGTACTGCTTGGCTATGGTGCCGACGCCATTTGTCCGTATTTGGCTTTCGAGTTGGCACAGGCACTTAGAGATGATTGTGTCATAAGTGCTGATGTTAGTGATAAACAGATCTATGTTGCTTACGCTAAGGCTATCGAAACGGGTGTAGCAAAAGTAATGGCTAAAATGGGTATAAGTACATTACAATCTTATAAGAGTGCTCAAATATTTGAGGCTGTAGGAATCGGAGAAAAGTTAATTAATAAATGTTTTCGCGGAACAGCAAGTCGGATCGGTGGTATTAGTTTAGAAATAGTAGCAAAGGAAGCTCTGGAGCGATATAATATGGCATTTGGTAATACCTTATTTGACACCCGTATACTGAGAAATCCTGGTAATTATCATTGGCGTAATGGCGGTGAAGCTCATATAAATGAACCAGCTTCTATTGCAAGCCTACAGGAGGCGGCTGAAAATAAAAACTGGAATTCATTTGAAGCATTCAAATCAACTACTTTGGACAGCGTGAAAAAGTGCACACTTAGAGGTCAACTTGAGTTCGTAGCCAATCGACAAAAAATAGATATTTCAGAGGTAGAGCCAGCTTCTGAAATCGTTAAAAGGTTCGTTACAGGTGCAATGAGTTTTGGCAGTATTTCACTTGAGGCGCATCAAACTTTAGCTATTACTATGAATAGAATTGGAGGAAAAAGTAATACCGGCGAGGGAGGCGAGAATTCTGATCGATACTTAGGTAAGTTTCAATTTTATGAACATTACTCATAAAGATTTAATATAATCTTAAATAAAAACTTCAGCCCATTTCACAAAATTATTTGTTCTTCTGCCACTGTGTATTGTGAAATTTTTAACAGTCAGCTGAAAATTCAGCAAAAATTATAAGCGTTTTATTTTAATCATATTATTGAGATTGAGGTAAAAAGCTATTTCAAAAAGAATATCCTTATAATGACCCGTAGAATAAGTTTTTGCTATACAATTTTTGTACTTACTCTTATATTGTAATACAATTCAGACTTAGGTAAATAGACTTTTTTTTTGAACTATTAAAATTAGTTTTGACTTCGTTTTACAGAAAAAGACCCTAATAATAGTAGACGGTCAGCTATAAAACAAATTGCATCTGGCCGTTTTGGAGTAACAGCTGCGTATCTGGCGAATGCCGATGACCTTCAAATTAAAATGGCTCAAGGAGCAAAACCCGGAGAAGGTGGAGAACTTCCTGGATATAAAGTTACCAAAGAAATTGCGAAAACTCGACATTCTGTGCCAGGTGTTGGACTAATTTCACCACCCCCACATCACGACATTTATTCCATTGAAGATTTAGCAGAGTTAATTTACGACTTAAAATGTTCAAATCCTAAGGCAAGGATCAGTGTTAAGCTGGTTTCAGAAGTCGGCGTTGGAGTAGTTGCTTCTGGTGTCGCTAAGGTGCTTTGAATTGTAAAGGCAAATATATTTGTTATTGATAACTTTCTTTATATATTAATTTTTTTAAGGGAAAAGCTGAACACATTGTCATTTCTGGTCACGATGGAGGTACTGGAGCTAGTTCTTGGACTGGTATTAAACATGCTGGACTTCCATGGGAATTGGGTGTAGCCGAAACACATCAAGTTCTTGTTTTAAATAATCTGCGTTCAAGGTAAATTCAGATTACAGCTTTATTTACATCAACATTTTCAGTAGTTACAACTTAATGTTACTAAAATATTTTAAAATATTAAAACTAGTGCATATATATACATTTTTATTAATAGTTGTGACTATTAATTGAACCAATACCATAAAAGAATTATAGGACTACTGTACACAATAATATCACAACTCAACAAAATTTCAACAATTTTATGTTTACTATTATAAAATAACCTTTCCTCATACTTTTTCCTTTTGCGTAGAAACCGAATTCGGTCTTGAAATTTATTGATTGACTGCCATAATGTGTTGTGAACCATTGGGAATTGCTTTTATACAGGATAAGGTTATATTATATTTGTAGTTTAAAAAAAGAACACAGAGGTACAAAAAATACCGCGAACATGGTTTCGGCACTTCCTATTCGATTGCCTCGAGCTTTAGAGCCAATAAAAAATTTAAAGATCACATTCTCATTTCTCGACAATACTTTTCGCAATCTTTAAATTTATACCTTTGGGATACTTTTTAATCCATTCCCAATAAGTTTCACAGTTTGAAATGTCTAATTCCCTAGGTGTAAACACATGACCTTAAATTATTATAATAAAATTATGCATAATTAATTAATTATTTAATTATTATTTTTTCCTAATAATTATTTCTTTGCAGGGTTGTACTTCAAGCTGATGGGCAACTACGAACAGGATTTGATGTTGTAGTAGCCGCATTACTCGGCGCTGATGAATTCGGCTTCAGCACAGCACCTCTAATAGTTATGGGTAAGTGTCTGGTAATAGAGAAGAGTGAGTTAAATATAGATACCAAGAAATTTAACATTAAATAAAAAAGCATAAAGCTACGATTTATATTTATAAATCCAGAAAGTACTTAAGAAATCGTTTTGGACCATTTATATAACTGTTTTACATTGGTGGAAATTTAAATTTATGAAAGTTGTAGGCTAAGAAATTTTGATTTTGTTCATCTTAAAATTACATACATGGCGTCGCTAAAATGATTCTCATTTACGTAACTTAGTGTATTATTTAATGTTGAGAGCTAGGATAAATTAATGTCAATATTCGTCTAATACTTTGAATACGCGGGTTTCGTGATACATCGTTGTGTATGCTAAACGACTTGCGTGATCATATCAATTTTTGTAAAAATATATAGGAAACAACAAAATATTGCTACTTATTGCACTCCACTTTACTGCATAAGACAAAACAACTTAAAATACGATCAATAAAATCTTAAAAGGATTTACTAGGTGCACTAATATGCCTTATTCCGACTGATTAACCCTTTTCTTTTAACATATATACATATAATCATTTGTATTTTCCATTAATTATGTAAACTTTAATTTTAATATACTTTTAGGTTGTACCATGATGAGAAAGTGTCATTTAAACACATGTCCGGTTGGAATCGCTACGCAAGATCCGGTGCTACGGCAAAAATTCACAGGGAAACCAGAACATGTTGTTAATTTCTTTTTCATGTTGGCAGAAGACGTAAGTAACCTGGAATACCTTAATATATCAGAGTAATAATAGATAAATCAAAATAATTATAATTAATTTTTACATTTCTCTTGACGTAATATTTAAATAAATATATTAAAGCTGAAGAATTTAGCCGTCTCTTCACAATATTTTTAAATTAATAACATTGCAACCTTGTTCTCATTTTCTTTTAGATTCGTCAAATCATGGCAAATTTGGGGATTCGTAAATTTCAAGATTTAATTGGACGCACTGATTTACTTCAAGTGTCCAGTAAAAGAGGCGGCAAAACTGGTTTATTAGATTTCTCTTTACTCTTAAAGAATGCTTTGGAACTACGACCGAATGCAAATATTGTAGGCGGTTCTATGTCACAGGATTTCCAATTGGAAAAACGAGCGGACAACAAGCTCATTGAAATGTCGCGAAAAGTTTTCGATGGTTCAGATGATAACACAATTATTAAAATGCGTATAAATAATGAAGAACGTGCTTTTGGATCAACTCTCAGTTATCATATTGCTTGGTGAGTCAAGGTTGGCCTATTTCAATGGCAAAAACAGTGAATTTCTGCGAAATGTGAAATTGAATTAGCTAAATGCAATTGACCCACTACCAAAATACTCCATTATCATTTCATTAAATGAAGATAACAATGTCAAAGTATTTGATCGAGTATCTTCCGCTAGGACATACTTGGTGTGGTTGCATCCTTATTTTAGAGTCTAAAAATTATTACACAAATCTTCTTCTCTTGCTTCAGAATTATAGGATGTGTTTTCCTTCTCCTCATATACTATCGCCGCTGCATTTAATTCCATTAGTGCTATTATATTAAAAAAAATTAGATTTTTTTTTTAAATATTTAAATAATAGGGTAGAATAATTTTTAGTTTTTCCTGAAAAATCACATCTGTTTTTTCTTATATAACAAACAAAAATTGTAAAGTAAAGATATTCGCCTGGAAATAAATTTCAACCGAAAATTTTCAGCCTTCAAGTCGGAGAAGTATTTCAGTTTTGATCATAATAACACTTACTAGGCAATATGAATACAAATATGTACTTATATCTATGTATATATCTACATTTTCTTGAGCTTCAAAAATTTTCTACTGTAAATAAAAATCAGAGGAAAAAAGAAAAATGCAAAAAGATCTGTTCACCGTGTTTCAAATTCATAGAAAATAGTAGTGAAATCCTTTAAAAAAGAAAAAAGAAAGTAACAAAAAATTTCTCAGGTAGCATTAGCATGCAATAGCATAATTTCATCTTTTACAATCAAAACAAGGAAAAAACTTTGTGTTTCCCTTATGCATTTTTTGAATCTTTTTTGTCTTATATATGTATAAATTATAAAATACCGAGCGTTGTGCTTCACATGTCATTGCAGCAAATATGGGGAAGATGGTTTACCACTTGGTAAAAGCATTGACATTGTCTTAGAAGGATCCGCTGGCCAAAGTTTTTGCGCTTTTCTATCGAGTGGCGTAAATGTAACATTAAAAGGAGATGCCAATGATTATGTGGGCAAAGGTCTTTGTGGCGGCAGCATCGTTATAATGCCTCCAGACAATACGGTGTTTGAATCTCATTTGAACGTAATAGTCGGAAACGTTTGTCTGTACGGTGCAACTAAAGGCACGGCCTACTTCAGAGGTATAGCAGCTGAGAGGTTCTGTGTACGAAATTCTGGTGTTACAGCGGTTGTCGAGGTATATCTATTTTCCTTTTTAATATCAAGATATTTTTGAAATGATATATAAAAATATTTTTTAAGGGCGTTGGAGATCATGGATGTGAATATATGACTGGAGGTGTTGTAGTTATTCTAGGTTTGACCGGTCGAAATTTCGCTGCGGGGATGTCTGGTGGAATAGCTTATATATATGACGTTGATGGATCCTTTAATGCAAAAGTAAATCCGGAGTCTGTCGCTGTTCTTCCATTGGAACTTGAATCAGACATAACTCTGGTTAAGAGCCTTCTGGATGATTTTATAAAAAAAACTAATTCCAAAGTTGCAACAGAAATTTCCCTTAATTGGGCTGAAAGTCGGAATAAGTTCTTAAAAGTTTTCCCATACGAATATCAAAAGGCTCTACAGGCGTTAGAAAATTCACAAACTTCCAAAATAAATGAAATTCCGACTGAAGTTAAAGTTATAAAAGCATCTGAAAATGAGCCGCGCATAAAAGATATTGAAGAGACCATTCAAAACAAGGTTGCAGAGCAACCATTGGACAAGGTTCGTGGTTTTATTAAATATAAGCGTGATGTGAATGTATATCGCAATGCCGAGGAACGCCAAAATGATTGGGAAGAAGTTTATAATTTTAAACATGTACGTAAAAATTTGAAAACACAAGCTGCACGTTGTATGGAATGTGGAGTTCCTTTTTGTCAGTCAAATACCCATGGTTGTCCATTGGGAAATATTATTCCCAAGTGGAATGATCTTGTTTTTAATAATGATTGGAAAGAAGCTTTGCGACAACTTTTACAGACGAATAATTTCCCAGAGTTTACTGGTAGGGTATGTCCAGCACCTTGTGAAGGAGCATGTGTGTTAGGCATTTCGGAGCCGGCAGTAACCATTAAAAACATTGAATGTGCTATTATTGATCATGCATTTGAGCAAGGTTGGATGAAACCTGATGTCCCCAGCATACGCACTGGTAAACGAGTAGCAATTGTTGGATCCGGCCCCTCTGGTCTAGCAGCTGCAAGTCAATTAAATCGAGCTGGTCATTTTGTCACCGTTTTTGAAAGAAATGATAGACCAGGAGGTTTATTGCAATATGGTATTCCAACTATGAAACTATCTAAAGCTGTTGTTAAGCGCCGAATTGATCTTATGCGAGATGAAGGTATAGAGTTTAGAACTAATTCTTACGTTGGCAAGGATATAAACGCATCAACGTTACTAGAGGAGTAAGTATAAGAAAAACTTGAAAAAAAATATTTTATTATACCTATAATTATATTTAAGGTACGATGCTTTGCTACTTACCACTGGTTCAACTTTTCCACGAGACTTAAATTTAGCCAACAGAAATTTAAATGGAATACACTTTGCTATGGAATTTCTAGAATCTCAACAGAAGAAGCAGCTTGGTGGCGATAACAGTGTCATATCAGCCACCGATAAACACGTTATAATAATTGGCGGTGGTGACACAGGCTGTGATTGTATAGCCACTGCTTTACGACAAGGAGCCAAAAGTATTACTACATTTGAAATATTACCAGAACCCCCTAAACATCGAGCTAATGACAACCCTTGGCCTCAGTGGCCTAAAGTTTTCAGGTAGGTTAAAGCAATATTCGTTTCTCCCCTGAATCACTATTATGAAGATTTTTTTATAATTCACAGAGTGGATTATGGGCATGAAGAAGTTCGCGTGAAATTCGGCAATGATCCTCGACAATACTGTACCACAGCAAAAGAGTTAATTGGAGAAAATGGAAGTATTAAAGCTATAAAGACTACACAAGTCGGATGGGAAAAGAAACCGAATGGACAGTGGGCAATGTCTGAAATACCTGGAAGCGAGAAAGATTATTCCGCTGATCTCGTTTTATTGGCTATGGGCTTTTTGGGTCCAGAAAAGTCCTTGCCTGAACAAATTGGTCTCGATCTAGATGGTCGCGGAAACATAAAGGCATGCAATGGCCAGTTTGGAACCTCAAACTCCAAAGTTTTCGCAGCTGGAGGTAAGTTTTGAGTTTATTTCACAGATAAATCGCTTAGAAGGCTTCGTGATTCTGTGTGTACAAAGCACAGTAAAAAAGTAGAAATGTGTTTCACATAATTATAACGGTATTTCGTAGTTTTGAAATTCTGGCGGTTGGTAGGTTATCAATTTGATTATCATGGCTCTGAATTGGATAACTGCGTAAGTTTGCAAAATGTAAAATGAATTACGGAACGCTCTGACTAAATGATTTCACTGGCTCTCCTAATATTAAACAAGTTTTAAAAATGTTGAGGACATAGTTTTTCGAACGCCTTTTAAGCGTACTTTGAAGCAAAATCAAATTAAAATCTATGTGTAAACAACAGCAAAGTTTACTGTATTGAAGAAATACGTTTGTTTCTACAGATAACACTTACCGGATTCTTAAGTAAAATAATTTTTGCTAATCAATTTATCTAAGATTTATTTGAAATGTTTCTTATAAAAACTCTCTTTTCAATTTGACTGTGTATTTTCAGATTGTCGCAGGGGTCAATCTTTGGTCGTCTGGGCTATAACAGAAGGCCGTCAGGCTGCACGGCAAATAGATTCCTACCTGATGGGAGCTCCTAGCAGCTTACCAGGACCTGGAGGAGTTATAGATATGACCCGAAAAATTTAAGACAATATGGTTTTATAATACTGTTGGAGGAGCCAAATTGCTAGATTTATTTTATTTTCGTTAAACGTAATCAGTGTATTCAGCAGTATAAATCGCCTACAAAGCCAAATTAAAGGAAAGCTCTATTAATCAAGTATAATTGTTTAAATATGAATTCTAGATATATGGCAATAATTTCGTCTATTTACCAAGTTAATAATAAACCAAAATGTTACAGCTTTATCTTTTTGTGCGTTTCTTTTAGATAGAGAAAGAGAGAGATATCTGTTGACATCATTATTTATTTTCTTATATCTTTGAAATATCACCACTAATCTACTTTCTCACTTATATAATTTTGAAGTGGAAGTGGAGTATATCGAGTATTTTTTTAGCATTTAATGAACTCGCCCTACCTTAATTTGGTACGTCCAAGAATTTATAATGTCCCACTCTCCGTTTGTTACTCGTATTAATCTAACTTAGAACGTAGAACTTCTGTGTTTTATCAGTGAAAAATCTGGAAGAAGATCAACTGCTTCGATCGACAAAATTTTTATCAAGAGCCCTGCACATTTTTATATTTCTCGATAACATCCTGCATATCTTCTCTTGGATTCCCTTAGTATGGTAATATCCTTAATAGGACCATCAGATTCAGTTTTACAATTCATAAATACACAGTCGATGTAAATATGTAATATGCTGCACTGTTGAGAGCCTGTGTTTCTTCTAGTATTTCTAAAGCCTTAATAAACACAGCCGAACTTACGTGGCATATTTTTGAATAAATGGTAGTCAATTATGTTTGCTTACTTCTACTGTATGCTTTTTATTTAATGCCTAATATAATTAATAACAATAAAATAAGGTTAATTAATCGAGTACATCCATACTGCCATCAAAAAACTTTATTAACTTATAGCAATCATTTAATTTTCTCTTGTCTCCCACCTTTTCCAAAGTTTTAGCTGCTTCAGCTAGCATCCCAACTCTTTCACCTGGTGAACAAATTAATGCCGTAGGTAAATATTTACATGCAATATAAATTGCTGTAGCTCTTTCACGCTCAAATCCTTCGTATATATTACTTTTATCTTTCCCACCACATATTGCAGATGATCGCAGAGCTCTATGGCGCAAACTTCTGTCTAAAAGTTGTTGAGTAGGCCCAGGAGCCACTCCTGCCATAAGGCGACACACAGCTTCGTACAAATAGATTCGTTGTTGTCCAATCTACAAATATATAAGGCATTTAGTATTTTTGTACAGTTCTAATGAGCGGCAGGTTGTGTGGTTTTTCATTTTTATCAAAATCATTCCTTCCTAGGAAAAACTATAATTATAAAAATTATATTCTTCCCATTGTTAAGCAATATTATAACAATTGGGGTACTCATAGATGTCATAAAGCATCGTAAAATAATAGGTCGTAAAGTTTTCACAAGAGAAATAAGTTAATTCGAGTACTATTACAACCACGAGAACAATGTGTTCGGCTCGGTTTATCACAACAAAATTATGCTCACAATTCATTGTATCTTTTTAACATTTTCATTTTCGATTTATAACTTCATGAGACTATATGAAAACCCTAAATAATAATTGTGTAAAACTTGATAAGAAAGAAAGATGTTACCTTTATATATATGTATATTTTTGCTGAGATTTTTTTGGTTTAGTAAATTCGATTTTTTAGCTAACCATGGCATTTTTTAATAAGTTCAAAAAAATTATTTATAAAAGTTTGAAAACCTTATTATTTGTATAATGTTTCGAGAAACGCCTTTTTAAGACAAAATAAGGGTTATTTATTTTAAGCAAAGCACTTGCACGTTGGCTATAAATTGTGCATTGTGCACTTTTAGGGATTTGGGAAAAATTTAACCTCTTAACTGTTATAAATAAATAAAAAAGTAATTACTTGTAAATCTTCTATAATATGGCGCATAGAATTTAGGTCCTTTTGAAACTTTTCCAAATATTCACTGGAGACTTGTTTGTTTAAAACTTTATCAGCATGCATGTATTCTGCTTCCCATAGTTGAGTTTTAGTTTCGAGGATCCAATCACAAGTTAGTAGCTGAAACATCTAAAAACAAAAAATAATAAATTTTTAATATTTAGACAAAGTGTTTATAGAAGTTTTAGAAGCAAATACAATTAATAAGTTTGATATCCATGTTCGAGTTTTTGTGTTTGGAATTAGGAGGCGAGGATAAGCTGAATAGCTACGCGCAAGGATAAACGATTTCGATGTAGAAAAGGTTAATGAGGCTTACGCTGATAAGTGAAGAGTTCCTTATTGAAGCATTCATCATTATGAACTGACCATTTCTGTTATTATCTTTATTCATCATTCCATCTGTTTGCTGTTATAGGAAAAATATCCTCTACATTTATTTACCACAGATTGGACGAAGAAGGAGCAACCCTGTATCGGCTTGTTATTTGAATTGAATTTTGGACAATATTGCAACGTTGGGTTGTTCTCGTTCTCTAGCAAATTTTCGTAGCATGCATTTCCTATGTATTCTTAGAGTACTAATGTTAATTGATTAAATAAATATATATAAAAAAAGTCCTATTATGATTTAGCATTATTATATTGAATATTATTATTATATTTGAGTGCTTACCAAATTAATCTTTCTCACACTAGTTATTTTATTAAGCGTCAGGCACTCTTGAAGGTAGTTTCCGGATATGTTACAAATATTTATAATGTCTTTCGAATCTCGACTACCAAAATTAGTGCAATACCTGCAATAAAAAGTCTCTGAACAATGTGTGTAATATTTTAAAAGGTATAGTTCATTCTACTGGATCTAAATGATATGGCATGGAATATATTTTAAAAAATAATGAAATCTCTAATTATTTATTTGTGTTCTCCTCACTTTCGACCCCAATTTGTCATTAGGTAAAAATAAGTAAAATTATAATGTTGACAAATATGGTGAAAATGGAATATCAATCTTTATAAGTAATACTATTTGCAACATTTCTTGTAAGTGTGAATTGTTGGAAATATAAATAATAATAAGTGGACATTTGCAGTAAGCCTATATTAAATGTATTCTTGGAAGATGAATCTTTAGAGTAAATAGATAAGGTAACATGAACTGCATGTACAACTTTCATTTCCAAATTATTTTTTCGTAAATATTTACTTACTGCAGAGATAAAAATTTTGATTGCATAGCCAAGTGTAAAGCTTTTGGAAGTTTATCATTATTAGATTCCAATCCGTTTGGCAAAACCCTGGCACGTTGATATGATTCTTGTGCCTTCAAGTCCTCGCCAAGTAACCAGTAAACGAACACCTCTAGTACATTAATCCACCATTCAGGTATTTCATTATTATGGTCGGGGCAAAATGAATCTCTTAGCATAGAAATAAAGGTCATTGCATTACTGGCTATAGTGTTGTCTCCAAATCGATTGTTAATTGTATCATGACCCTTTAAGTTGTTTTTCTTAGTTTCACAGAACTTACTAGTCGAACCAATCAGACATTGAATAGCTTGGAGTAACAAATATTCTTGATAGTTCTAGGAAAGTTTGACGTTAGAAAATTAAAAGTATTAAAGTTCTTTACAACGTATACCTTTAGTAAGTATGCTAACGGATTTGCTGTTATCGACGATTGTATGAAAATGCTGTCATCTGAATGCATTATTTTGTTTGTGCGCAAATCAGATTCAATAATGTACCGCGAGCCAAATGAAGTAAATATCCAATTATATTGTTTGCTCTCCCCGCTGGACTTCAACCATTCCTGTTTTCCCTTTCTGATGCAATATCGTATGAAAAACTTCAACGACCTTGGACAACATTGCTTTACTCGTAACGCCGATGTTAAGTAAATAGTAGTCATATCTTCGTGATTAATCACACTATGAGCAATGTGTGCCAAGTCTAATGCGTATAACGTTATTGTTAAACCAGGAACAGGATTTGTTTCCATTGTTAACTGCAGTTGGTTCAATCTGTTAAAGAAAAGTGCCAAGTCTCTTGCGTTAAAAGCATGATTTTGATTTTTTTGGTCAGATTTTCTATAAACTTTGCATCGAATCTTAATGTGGAAAATAAAAAGGCGAATAAATTGCCATGTTGTTAGAATCGCAAAATCAGAAGTGCAGGTCGGCAACTTTATTCCAAGACATTTCAGGCAAGACATGTATTCCAAATGGGCACCTGCCAAGTCACCCTAAATATAATAAATTGTAATAAAGGGGAATAGATACTTTGTTTTTATATATTACCTTTTCATACAATTTATCACCATGTTCCTTTTGGTTCTGGTAGTCAGAATTTGTTATATTACGAAGTGGATCCACATAATTAACAAACTTTATTAAGCAAGTGACAATGATTAGGAAGTTGATTATAGATAAGAAGAAGGTGCTGAAGTAGTTATACCAAATTTTGGATTTGTTGATGCCTGTTTGGAGTAAATTAAAAGTTCTTAATAATCGTAAAAGTAATTGCTAAAAATAAAAATAACACCATTATCTTTTAAAATTTTGGTTAATCCAATTTTATTTTTGTTTATGTAGTGAAATGTATTATGTTTCGCCTTTCTACAATCATTAATTTTGTAGTATTCAATTTTATAAACTTAAAATTTTAAAACCTGGCAACCGAATGGACTGGAAAATATTGTGGCGAAAATTCACTACAGTGAAGTAACAAAAATAGAACATTGTGCAAGTTGTAATACAAGTGATTGTAAATAGTGAAGTGAATTGTAAATGAATTGTGAATTACTGAGTAATAAAAGGACATTAAATAAATTCTTTATAAATAAAGAAACTGCAAATAAAGTTGGTGACGTTTAGTTAAAAATCCAGTGGCTGTACCCGAAGGATTTGGAAAATCATCGAGGTTGATTCAGCAAAATCGCAACAATATAATAATAATAATAATAAATTGTAAATGCATACCTTGTTCATCGATGTTTAGAATTCGACGCTGGGTGATACCGTCAAAGTCACCGTTATTTTCGTATAAACCAAATGTTTCGGAAGTCCTGGATAAAAACAATTGGAACGGATTTATTGCTATAAAAGCCAACATAAAAATACATAGCGTAAGTCGTGATTGCGACATATCACGAATAGCAGTTGACATATTCTTTATTTTATACGAATTGATATTGTTAACGGATCCATTGAATGGCGAACAAGGTAAAGAAATATCAGAATGAGTAGGAGATTGTGATGAAGCGTTTGATTCATCACTACATGGTGGGGTAATAATTCTTTGCTTCTCAAGTTTAGTAGTTGGATTAATAGTATTTCTTTTATCGTCAACTTTATTTTTCTCAATGAAGGTTGAATTCAGCAAATGTTTGACATTGCAATTGCTTTGATTTAGAAGTTCATTTTGAAGCCTTTGTATCTCCAAGCGCATTTCACAATTTTGTTTTTGAAGATCACGTATTTTATCGATTGACTTTCGCAAAACCGCAGATTTATTTAGTTTTGCTGATTCTCCTATTATCAAATTCTTTAGCTCTGATATTTTATCATTTATTGAGGTACGATAGCGACGTTCAATAGCATTATGTGCAGACCTCTTAACTTCTTTTTTTCTTGGTTGAATTCGGTTGATTGGCACCTTATTTTCGATAGATGCAGTGTTTCCAACTTTTGAGATATTATTCGGTGCAGTTATAGGGGTTGGTTCAAATATAGCGGGCATTTGTGAAATTATTGAAGCGCCATTAACGAATGTTGTTGGAGTTGTACTAACAGCAGAGTACATAATTGTGGGATTCCTTTGAATTAGCAAATGCTGAGTCGAATGCATATTTTTCAAGTCCTCTGCAACTACAATCGGTTGATTATTCTGAAAGTATTCAATAAATTTACAAATTTAAAACATGAAGATTTTTACTTATTTTTTCGAAATACGGAAAATATTTTCGAGTTAGTTCAGAAGTGCTTAAATGACTAAAAAGAATTAAAAATCGGGTTTGTGAAAGGTATTTGTACGCAGCACACTTTATCTTAAAAAAAACTTTTCGAATCATTTATGAACAATTTACCGAATCTACCCGATTAAGTAGTAGCTTTTCATGTAACTCGGCAATATTAAATGAAAACGTATATCCTCATATATTTCTACAATACGAACATGAAAAAAAAAACTTCAATAAATTTTCTATTCTGACGAAGGATGTTTACCTTGTTCTGACCCTGCGGCTGGATATTTTACTTAAACTTAAAGGTGATAATTGTTCTAAAAAAAATTTACGAAAATTAAAGATATACATATCAACGAATTCCTTTATAAATTAATTCCTTGCGTTTTTCTTTATCTAATTAGTATACACGCTTGACCGGCGAGACCAATTTCCGTCTTTCGTGTGTAAGACAAATATTGGATAGAGAATGAGTAAATATCATTTTTATCTGTAAATTAATAAATAAAAAATTATAGCAGATTACAAATTCCGAAGTTTACCATTTTATATTCACTATTGGCATTTGCCTCATATTATTTAACTATCAGTGTCCATACGAAAGGCACGAAAAATACGTTAATAAATTTCCATGTTGTTCATGAGTAATTTTTGTCTAACTATTCTTTTCTGTATAAAGATTGCACATACCTTTTCATATCCCTTTGGTTTGACTTTTTCATCAGCTTTAACGAATTCCGCAGACGGTATGTTGCTTTGCATATTTGCTCCGATTTTGTTTATTGCATTGGCATTAAAATAGCTTGAATCGGAGAATATAGGTTCATTTTTCATTAACGATCCGCAGACATCCACCAATTCGGTTTTTACAAATTCATTCCTATTTTCTACTGGGTTTTCAATACTAACCGGCGATGCTACATTCAAGTCACAACAACTCGAATTTGCCAAATTTAGAACAGGAGTCAAGTGAGCAGCCATAACAGGATCTGAGGCAGTTAAACTGCTAATTTGCTTTATTTCGGTGCCATTTGCGAATTCAGATCTACCAAGTTGTATGGATGGCAATACAAAAGCACCAGGCGATTTCGATTGTAATAACGCATTATTTTCAGTTATATCCCGAGCTTCCAAGTTACAATCACTTGTCAGATTACTTGAAGCAGCGTCATCTGAAAATTCCATCTGATCAATATCTTCAAAAAAACTCTCCATTTCTGAAAAACAAAACAATTAGATAAATCATAACGACACTCTTAATCATCATACCAAGCGGTAGCATATCTTTAATTATGTTCATTGTATCTTCTTCCTTAAAAATATCCAGAGAATCGAAGGCCCCTCCGTAGGAAAAATCCATTTCAAAAGTATTAGCTGTGTTATTGCCTTCCATTGTGTCGTTTTTCGTAATATTTTGCAGAAGCTAAATGGTCCACTACATCGTATGATATAAAGATCATATAAATTAATCGATAGAAACGAATTCTAACACATTGACTATTGTAAAACTACACGACAAATGATTTGTAACAGAACGAAATATTTAAGTATACATAAGCATCAACACTAAAACATTTACGATATCAGATCTAGCAAATGCGCAACAAGTGCAGTAAACATTACGGTATGCCCACTTATTTTGTAAGCGTAAGTAACACCTGTGATTAAATTACTGTAACATTTTCTTACAATTTTATTTCTTTAAATCCTGAAGTTAGGACTTTTTCGTCTACGAATCTACATCTTCTTCTTCTTTGTCATAGGCACCGCTTACGCGATTATAGCCTCGTTAAAAATAGCGCGCCACTCGGTTCTTCTTCTTGCTGTTTGGCGCCAGTTAGAAATACCAAGTGACACCAGGTCGCTCTCCACCTGATCTTTCCAACGGAGTGGAGGTCTCCCTCTTCCTCTGCTTCCACCAGCGGGTACTCCATCGAATACTTTCAAAGCTGGAGCGCTTTCATCCATTCGGACGACAAGATCTAGTCAGCGTAGCCGCTATCTCTTTATTCGCTGAGCTATGTCAATGTCGTCGAATAGCTCGTACAGCTCATTGTTCCATTGTCTGCGGTATTCGCCGTTGCCAACGCGCAAAGGACCATAAATCTTCCGCAAAACCTTTCTCTCGAAAACTTCTGCACCATATGTCAGGACGGGAATGATGAGCGACTTGTAGAGTTTGGTTTTGGTTCCTCGAGAGAGGACTTTACTTTTCAATTGCCTACTCAGTCCAAAGTAGCACCTGTTGGCAAGAGTGATTCTGCGTTGGATTTCAAGGCTGACATTGTATGTGTTGTTAATGCTGGCTCCCAGATACATGAAATTGTTGACGACTTCGAAGTTGTGACTGTCAACAGTGACGTGGGAGCCAAGTCGCGAATGCGATAACAGTTTATTTGATGACAGGAGATATTTCGTCTTGCCCTCGTTCACTACCAGACCCATTCGCTTCGCTTCTTTGTCTAATCTGGAGAACGCAGAACCTATATTGCAGGTGTTATGACCAATTGTATCAATATCATCGGCATACGCCAACAATTGCACACTCTTGTAGAATATTGTGCCTGGTCTGTTTAGCTCTGCAGCTCGTATTATTTTCTCCGGCATCAAATTAAAGAAATCACACGATAAAGAGTCTCCTTGTCTGAAACCTCGTTTGGTATCGAATGGCGCGGAGAGCTCAATTCCAACTTTGACTACGCTCCTGGCATTGTCTAGCGTCAGTTTACATAGCCGTAAGAGCTTTGCGGGGATGTAAAATTCAGGCATAGCGGCAGCTGCTCTTATGCTTTCGAAAGCAGCTTTAAAATCGATAAAAAGGTGGTGTGTATCGATTCTTTTCTCTCGGGTCTTCTCCAAGATTTGGCGCATGGTAAATATCTGGTCAATGGTGGGTTTGCCAGGTCTAAGCCAAACTGATAATGTCCAATCAGTTTGTTGACGGTGGGCTTTAGTCTTTCACATGCTAGATAAGATCTAATATGCGATATTAAGGAGACTTATCCCACGATAATTGGCGCAGACCGTGGGGTCTCCCTTTTTTGGATTGGGCAGAGCACACTTAGGTTCCATTCATAAGGCAAGCTTTCTTCCGACCATATTTTGCAAAGAAGCTTATGCATGCTCCTTGTCAGCTCTTCGAATCTACATAGTGTGCCGAAAATGCAAAGCGAATGTCAGATGAAAGAGTGAAGAAGATAACTGCCATGTTCTTGAGAGTGAATCGAGTACCATTCGATTGTTCCAGGCGAAAGTTGCGGACAATCGAATTGAGTATATAAGGACGAAACTCAACTGCAAAAGAAAACAGCCGTAAAGTAAACACGTAGGTGATTACATTACTGTGAGAAATTTTTTTGTAAATTTTGAAAGTTGTAATATAAGTGAATGTAAATAGTGAAGTGAATTGTTAGTTACTGAGTAATAAAAGAACATTGAGTAAATTCTTTAAAATAAGTACTGTATACATAGTTGGTGACGTTTATTTCACAATCCAATGATCGGATCCGAAGGATTTGGGAAATCCTAACTCAGCGAAATCGTAACAATAGTATTATGATTTTTAGCGCATTTATCTACATTTTTAGAGTTTCATATCTAGTTTATGTTTTAGCGGCTAGCCAACCCCGCCTAGGATTAAGCAGGTCTACTCTTAGTCATCGATGTCATATAACGTGAGGCGCAGGAAACGTGCTGTTTCGACAGGTTCGGACCAGACTGGGAGGGACGTTACATGAGTCGGGTTGAGTGGGCATGTAAAGGGGTAGTTGGTGTCGTGCAGGGATTCGTTGATTGTGGTACGTGTTGAGTATGTCAGGATCGAGTCTGGATAAGTAGGAGTTGAGTCTGCTACAATATATAGACCTTAATTGTGCCAGGTATACGCGGGTCTCTGGAGGCAGCACGAGCTCTTGTTCTGCAACGGGTGCCGATTGGATTCCGTCAACACCATTCACGGGAAGAGAGTTCACAAAGGTGTTAACGGACTCTGGGTGAATGGTGTTTATGGCCTGTCTATACGCCGTCCTGTCCAGCGGTTCTTGTCTGTACTGCTGTACCGAGTCGCGGTAGTCAAGTACTCCCTTTGTAATGTGTCTAGTTGGTGGTTTAGCTTCCAATAAGTGTCTGCTGGGATGATCTCTATGGTAGCATCTCACCAGATATTGTACACAGCATACATTATGCTCCTTAACTGGGACCATGGATGTTTCACTGTGTAAGTGGTGCTCGAAGGGCGAAGTTTTGATATGTTTATAGCTTCTTCAACTGCGTCTCGCTAGTCCCCGGCATCCAAATCGGAGCTGCATGGTTTACGACCGGCCGGCCAAATGCCTTGTATGGTGTCACCATTTCTTTGTCTTTACCCCAAGTACTACCGGCTAGCGCTTTGAGGATTTTGTTGTAGCTTTGTACTTTAGTGGCAATTGAAGTCGTATGCGGAGTGAAGGAGTGCAGACTATCGAATGTTACTCCCAATAACTTTAAATTATTTATGGTCGGAATTTTAGTATCGTCGACTTCCACATTGAGTTCTAGCCGGTACTACTTCGTCCAACTGGTGAAAAGGGTGGCAGAGGATTAGGCTACTTGTAAGATTAGATATCTTGCAGTGAAGAGGTGAAAAAGTAAGCAGTTTACTTTCGAACAAAAGCTATCAATATCCTGGCCAGACGCCAAAATCGAACAGTCATCAGCGTATGAGATCAAAAATACGTCCTCTGGTGGTGGGGAAGCCTCGAAATATAGAAATTAAACAGCATCGAGGAGAGGACACCACCTTGCGGAACCTTGTTTAATTTTATACAGCTTTGAAGTTCTACCTACAAAGTCAACCGATGATTGTCGACCACTCAACTTCATTCATGGTTCACCTCTTCAACCTTGGCGGTAATGAGGGGTCCTCAATGTCCGACAATAGCGCTGCGTGATTGACCGAAGGCTTTCGACAGGTCAAGTGCTACTAAGACAGTTCGCGCACAGGGACAATATTGGTTGATGCCATGAACTATCTGATTTTTTATAGCGTTAAGTGCTTTTGTGATGCTGTGCGTAGCTAGGCTTAGAGGGTGTGTGAAAGGCGGGAGCAACAAGGCCTCAATCGTCTTCGCTTCTGGGAAAGAAGAGCTATCGGTTGATAGGACTCTCTTTTTTTTGCAGGTTTCCCCGGTTTTAGTAACGGGACCACTCTACCCAGTTTCCACATATCGGTTGGTGTTTGTCTTTTCGTTCTGTCAGCCGAAGGGTGCAGTGTAAATAATCGGCTAAAATAGCTCCCGCACGCCTTCGGGTCCGACGAGGCGTGATCACCGAATCATCACGTCTCGTTGGATTAGACAGCGGAGGTCACCCAAAGTAGGTAACTGTGCTGAACGTACTGCCGTAAAGACTTGGGGCGCATCTGAGCGCTGAGAAATAAACAGAGAACGCACAATTTTCTACAATATTATCTTCCCTGTAAAGTCCGAACTTCATCCGATAATTACAGAACAAGCGAAATCTCTTGAAACATTCGCACAAGATAAAGAACGTCTTCTGGACTTATAGAGCTACGCACCGTAATATCTATGTGCGTCTTACCCTCAATTGCAACAATATCAAATATATATGAATAAGGAACTTCATACATATATTAATTATAAAATATTTTATTAATATGAAATCTTTTTCGACCATAAATAATCTTTCGAACAATTATTTATCCATCGTGGCCATGTCTCCAATGCAAATATTTTCTATTCACCAGTTCACCAGTTGCAGACGACACATATGATTTATTTTTAAGTGTATTAGATGTTATAGATACGTGATTTTTAAGGCATTTAAATTTTCAGAACACGTTCCGACAAATTGGACACGTCGATTTACTGCTGGTTGTAAACCATTTGTACTGAAATAAAGATAAATGGAGTTCAATTAATAAACATAATAATATAAGTTTTCTCAAATAAAATTATTGTGTATTAATAATATAGTGCCGATTTGAAAATATTAAGCCTTTTGGCCCACAGAGCTTAAGCCCATTTCAAATTTCAAATTTTAAATATCACAAAACTTATTTAAAAACATCAATGATTAATGCATTTCCTTATATTTAAATATGAAATTTTCCATTAATTGAAATAATTGATAACTTTTTTTTAATAATAAATATTAACGGAGTATATAAACGACCAAATCTTTTGACTTGAAAAAAAGCTGCCCTCGCAGGCTCTGAGAAAATGGATTTACACACACAAAATGATCCAATCTATAAGCAGTACTTTTTGAAAACGATATCACTTAACAAAGTTTGGAAAAAAAGCAATAAATATACAGACCAAAAAATTGGCATGTTTGGAAAATTAATTAATGTTTAGTATATAATAAGCGTGTACAGAAAATTTTTTTTCCATTTATTTAAGAGCCTAATTGCTAGCAAACCTTATCATAATGTTAAAATATATTGATTTTTGACAAATCATTAATATTTTCCAAACTGATATCGTTGGCGATGTAATGATTTGCAAATTCTTTAATGTCAAGCATAATTAACTAAGTAATTTACATTGATATGCAATGGTTATTATTTTATGCACTAAAAATATCAATTCATATTAGAGCTCCAGATACCCGGCAGCTCGATGCTTGCTCGTTGCTCAACTGCTCAGCAGAACAAAAAATTTTAAATATTTTTCCCACAGCACGAAAATGTTTGAGCAAAATCTGGAGCTCTAATTAATATACTATTCCGATTTTGCTAAACAAATTAAAAATGAATATTGAAAACAAAACTTACCAAGCAAGGTCCATGGAATTTCTTTTTACAAGTTTTACAAGTGAGTTTTGGCAGCTGACAAGTGTCCTGGTGAATAACTGTGTAGCATACATAACATTCCTCAACCCCTTCAAACTTTTTATCCAAAGTATTTTTCCAAAGCGCCAATCCATCAAGTATTGTTCCATTCTAAAATATAATTGTTTAGTAACCAATCACACATTTTTTAATTTGCAGAACAAAAGATATGCCTTAAACCAATACATTGCAATTTCAGATAGATAAAATTTTTTGCGTAACAAGACGAAAAATGCCAACGCAAAGACACATTGAGCTTATTTCTCTTCATTTCCTTTTTTATCACAAAAATCAAAATCTGTTACATTTAGTAGTAATTGAATTTGGTTTAAACTGTTCTAGTTCGACTCCATGGAATTCGCGAAAAAAAAAGAAAATTAATGGAAGTGAAAATCAGCTAATGTTCTAAGATCTCAAGAAGATGAAAGTTGTCCAAATTTTTGGTTTTGCGTTGGTGTCAGCGTTGTTTATGTGGGAAATTTAGTAGGGTTGCATGTATTCATCTTAGACGTAAAGCATAACCCTCCGCGCAAGCGAAAAGTATGGGTATTATTTGAGTTTAAACAATTTTACCTGGTGATTTAAAAATAAAGCCAGTTGCAAGCCGTCATTGCGCGACGATAGTCGGCCGCCAATATTTTTCCCACAATCAACCTTTACCGGGCCCAAGGGATAATTAGGTGGAAGAACAATTGTAAGTTCCGTTCGAACTTCATCAATGAAATAAATTGCTATTACTTCTCTGGTTGAGAAATGAACTGTCACCTATGACGAACAATATAAGTACATACACAAATGATATATATACATATATATATATATATATATATATATATGTGTGTGTGTGTATATAATTACTTACTTGCATATTTTCATTTTTCTCTTTATTAGCACCTATTGATGATAACTCTCCTTCGCAAATCAAAGGCGATACAAAATTAGTAGTCAGCTTGTCCACAAACGTTTTTTGGCGCGATGCAGACACATTCCACCACTTGCGTACTAAGGCTGGTAGTTTTTTTAAAATCTCAGTATATAAATGACAGGCATATCTTTCAAGAGTTAAGTTTTCATCTAAAAAAAAAAAAAAACATCAAGTGCCACATAAAAATATTTTCATTTTGAAATAAATTAATTTATAATTGTGAATTTGAAATGTCTTTAACATTTGATAAAATTCCAAGTGTAATCGAAATCCAACTTGAACCAGTGAAACAACCAACCGTCTCGCAAGAACTAGAAGCTGCGAAAGGATTGCTTCATCAGCGAAAGACACAATGTTCATCCATAAAGTTGAAATATAAAAAGCCGAAAAGGGCGCCACTATTATATGGATACAAATTTTTTTGTATCTGTCCGCAATATAATCCTCAATATTCATGTAAACATACGGGTAGCGTAATAATTGATCGCGATGTTCTTACTAAGGAGGAGCATATGTGCTATTTATCCACGCCACGCGACAACTTGGCTGCTCCACGAAAAAGACCAAGATATTACCAAAAGAAAATTATTATACCGAATTGCACGACACGAATAGAACAGTTAGCTCTGCCTGATTTGAAACGTGTCCGCTGGACGCTAGAAGCATACAAGAGTGCCCTTAGAAAACGGCAGATAAAGTCACTAAAACATCATTTGGACCAGAAATCTAAGGTTGTGTCTTATAGTATAAAGACTGCACTTTCTTATATTGAAGAAGAAAAGCGTTTAAAACAAGTTGCCAAGGCATTGCAAAGACGCCAGTGTCGCAGACTCAAAAAACACATTCTACGTAAGCAGCGACGACAGATAAGAAAAATAATTTGTGTGCTATTTGAAGAAATGAGGGATTTTCTCCTTAATGATCAGTTTTTGATAGACGAGCGGTCAACTCTTTGTGCTGTTATCTTGGAACAAATTCGAAATTTCACTGGTATGTATAAGATTTGATCTTTGGATCAGTGAATACAAGGCTTAGAAAATTATTCAGAACTGCTTTTTAGTAAAAAAAAAACTTTTTGAAAATATAAATTATTTAACCTTAATAAATAGTTTCTTAAACTAATGTACATAACAATACAAGTCATTTTAAGTTGGCGCCAAACAAACAATGAAAACTCTAAAAAAAAAACAATTAAAATCGTAGCACTCTATGGAAAATTGTGCGGGGTCATACATAAAATATATATATATATACGCTACGAATTGAGAACCTCTATTTTCGTCGATTAAAAAAATTCCGAATATTCCTAATAGCATTGATTAGATGCTAGTTCAACGACTAGTATGTGTTCAATTATATTTTGTTTTTATTTTACAGATAACGAGTTCTATACCACAAGCAACCTGCGAGAATATCAGCAAGTTTTAGCAAACAATCTTACAGTTTGGATAAATAAATTTATATCTAATCTTAACATACATTTGGCGCCACCGCCAGTATTAACAGAAAATTTAGAGCCTGATACTTTCTTACCCGTCAAAGATTATATATCATGCTCAGAATTGGTTGAGAGTGAGGAATATCTAACTGAACAAAATAATTACTTTTCTGCTGAGGATGAGGAGGATAATGACTTTCTATATAATACTGAGGACACATTAACTAATACAAACCGTTAAGTTTTTCCCAGGAGAGAACGTTGTAAATTTCGCTGGGTAGAAATTTGTTATCATGGTTTTTCAAAATTTCTATCGGCATCAAACGTATTAGGAAATGTAAAAATTTCTGAAAGATTAGAATTATTTAAAAATAAATTAATTAATTCACAATTAAAACATATTTAGAAATACATATTACCTACAACTTATGAAACTTATTACTATCATATGAAATAATAGAAAATTCAAATATTGTTAATTCATTATTTCTTTTTAGGTAAAATATTAATTCTGAAACTGCTAAAATATGTTATATATTAAATTATATCAGTGGGAATTTTTATTATTAAATTTCGTTGTGATTTATTTTAGACTGAAGTAGACTAAATATTTAAACTACACATATCGGAATGATAACAGATTTAAAATTGGACGAGTTTTTTAGTCTATTTTATTGCAATTTAAAACTCTTTGCTCTCTAAGAAAATAAGTGATAAAACTTCGCAACATCCTATTAATATTGAATTCTTAAAATATGCATAATAACACATTAATATATATATATATATATATATAAGGAATATTTGGAGAAAACATAATTACTAACTGCAATATTTCCATTTTCGAAGAATCTGACAGTAAATAAACAAATAAGTAATCACCGCATTTGTCACGAACAGTTGTAAGTTAGTTGTTATTTTTTTCCCAAAATCTCTATACAAATCAAATTTCAATAGGTAAGTATGTTCTTACACATGAAGACAATATTGTGTTGTATTATTCTGTTTTGAAATGTTGAACGCACTAATTAATTTATCAAATCAAGTCTAAAATCTGACTGACTCGATAGATATAGCACGGTAAATTAAATTAAAAACAAAAATTTCATTTTACGAATTCCAGACTTAAATGTTATATATATAAATTTTTTTTGGAAGAAAAAACATTAAAATATTAAAACTACGTTTAATAGCAGATAATTAATTATTTTCGTGATTACCTCAAAAAATTTGTTTTCATATAGCCATGATGTGTAAATAGTACGCATAGTCAACGGTGATTTAACACAAGCATGTATTATGCAATCCCACATCAGTAGGTAAGTGAATGCCTTTTCGCTGTCAATTTTCGAGAATTCATCAATTTCGGTAATTTTAAAGCTATACCCGATAATATATTTGAAAATTATATTTGGTATGTAACAATGGAAACATATATATTATTACCTGAATTCTGATATATACTTATCAATATACGGCTGTTGAGATGTTATAAAAATCTCAAATAGTTGCAAAAAGTGTCGAGTTTTTTCCACATTTTTTAAATCGTTATTAATTGAGTGAATATTCTTACTATCGTCCACAACGTAGAAATTAGTTAATTCACGTAAAATATAATAACAAGTTCTTCGTACAGTAATATTTGGATTAGAGAAATTTTGAAGCAGAGTGTCAAACGTGTTTTTCAAATTAATACTCGATGAATTTTTGCAAAACTAAATTTGAAAAAAAAAAGCAATGTGAATTATGATGTGTAAATGTGAATAATTTAAACCATACCAAGTAAACTGCGTCCAAATCTAAATGTAATAGCGCTGGTCTTATTTCGCTAAGAACCAATGAAAAGTATTCCGCTGTTGTATTTTCTGAAAAAAGTATACTTTTGAGTAAAAATTTATACTTACAAATATACATGCAATAGCAACGTGTTCACGAACTTCTGATTAAAAACAAATAAATTAATATTTCTATTCGTTTTGACAAAATTCTGCTTATTTTTTACATCAGTTTTGCAATCTAATTAAACAACATAAAACAATAAAACTTGTGTCTTATGAATAATTTGCTGCTGTTTTGAGTGATATTGTCTAAATGATTTTGTTCGCCTTTATTTGCGCTATAAGACTATGACTTCTTTTTAAATAAGTGGTCATTAAAAATAAGTAACCAGTTTACAAATGCATGCTATTACCTTGAATTCTTAGTAGTTCATAAAATGATTGGAATAAATTGCAGTTTACATCTTTTGCAAATAACGAACACCACTCATCAATAATCTTTTTAACCAATAGGGTTGAGCTACTGTTCTTTTCTGCCTTTATAAATTCTACGAATGCGGAAAATAACTTGCAAACATGTACAGTAAATATTGCCACCTGTAAAAAGATCATAATATATAATATTATTTTTTAATTTCTAAAATATTTTGTACTACCTTTGGTATTGTAAATTTTTTTATAGATTTTAGAATGTTCGGAACCCATAAACTCAAGCCAATAGTAATGCTATCCCACTCTTTATTGCCCAGACACCATGGCATATTTTTTACCATCTCTGTTAGCAATCGAATATATTCCACTAACTCAACAACTTCAATATATTTGAGCTTATTTATTTCTCTAGATAAAATAAAATGGTGTTTAATATCAACTTCATTACTATATATGTATGAGTAAAGTCTTACGTGTCATATATTTCAGCTTTTTCATCCAAAAACTTTTCATTTATATCTCGAACGAGTACTAATAATTGACCAGTTATTACTTTATCAGCTGCTTCCATTTGATTGTGTTTAAAATGATTTATGACGAGACAGCGCAATGCTGAACATTTTAGGAAAATGTCGGTTGACTTTGCACAATGAAAAATATTGTTAATGGATATACTTCTATGACTTAGTTGTGGTGTTTGATACTGAAATGAATTTAAATATTATTAGTTTCATACGAAATATTGTGACAACCAGTTTCAAAACAGAAGTAATTATTATAAAGCAAGTACTGAAACGTAATTTATTTTCTTAGTTTTATTTAACAATACTTAACCTTTAAATACGATTAATCTTATTTTTTTGTATAAAAAAGAGATCAAAATTTGTTTTGTCTGCTAAATTAGGAAAAAGTAATTTTCTACATTTTTTTTATAGATAATTATAACATTTATACCTGTAAGACGTTAATATAAACACTTAAGTCCTCTTCATCATAAAAGTGTTTGAACATCTCCTCTATAAAGATGATTGTGGCGTTTTCTTCAAATTGCGCAAATCGATGATGTGAAATGAGAATGGGTAAGGATCGGGAATATGAAATACCTTTTTCGGTCTTAGCCTTAAGAAGAAGCATTTCATGAGCTTTCTCTGCCAAAATAGTCTCATTTTGTAACAAAATTTTTATTTGATCTTGAAGCTCTTCGAAAAGTGCAAGATTATTTTGCTGCAAAAAAAATTATAATAATTAGTTTATGAGACATAATTACTTAATAGAATATTTAATCATAACATACGTATATAGCTAAGATAATTAAAATATTTAAAATAATTTGTATAATAAAAAAAAATATTATTAAATATATACAAGTATTCACTATTTTCGACAAGCGTATTTTGAATGTTTCATTAGCTCTCCTTTATATCTATGTTAGAGTAGTCCATTAAATGTTTGTTTTTATTTTAAGCTCAATTAGCACATTTTTGGGGAACATAATGGGGTTTCCTCAAATGGAACACATTTTTACATACATTACAAAGTTAACACATTTTTGGCAAATGCAAAACGTTTCATCAAATAGAACACATGTTTACATGCATAATTGCCAATTTATGACCGCTTAAGCTGAATTGCTCCTCCTACGTTCTGACTTTTTTCTCAAAGTATACATTTTTTGTATTTATACATACATAAATACATTATTACGTGCTTTGTTCGTAAAAATAACAAATAAAATAATTATACCTTAAATAAATGATCTCACCTGCGATTGAATATGAAATACACTTTCAATGGATAATGTGAGAGTTATACAATTTAGCAGTTCATGGCATAAAATGCGAATTATTGCGCATTCTTCTTCCTTCTTCAAATTATTTAAATTTTCATACATTCTTTTTATAACATAAACATTTAATAGTGCACGATTTAAGATAGTGCTAATATGTTTCATTTCGAAACATTGATATCTCAGCTCTTCTTTGGTGGAAATTATTCCTTTTATCGCTTCTATGGATGAAGCATAGTAACTCAATTGCTCATGCAATTCAGATATATCGTTGGTGGTTACAAATATATTAATTAGATTATTTAATTTAGTATATCTCGTACCATTTGTTTTACCAATTCCAGCAGTTTCTACTATAAGCCTGATTATTAGATCTGCACATTTCGATGTACTTGCAATAGTAAATTTTTTTACCAATCGCAAATTCGTAATGCACTCTGAAATAATGCTTTCGGTTACAATATTTTCATCCCCAAGAATTTTTTCCCAACACAATGTCAGTCTTAGAAGGGTATCATCTGTCAGCAAACTTTCAGCCGATTCTTGCAATATAAACGCAAACAATTTCAAAAATATCTTTTGTTTCGTTTCAATTAAGACATTTTCGATATAAAATAATTTTGGAATTAGTTGTAATATAACATCCGCACATAATTCAATTCTTTTCTTCTTCTCTTCTATATCAGAGCATTCGAATATTGTACATATCAATGCGTCGACTGTATTTGAACCTATATAAAACTTTCCATCTTCATTTTGCAAGAAAAGTATATTTAACCAATTAATAGTTTCCTTTGGCTTGTTAATAAAAAGGCTCCTTGTTAACTTAATTAGTAAATCTCTTATCTCAGGGCTGGATAATAATTCTTGGCTTTTTCCTATATTTAACGGGTTCAAAAATAATTGTTCTAAGATTAAAATTTGCATAGTACTCGAACGGATCTGAAATCAAATTAATATTATTATAAAGTGAATAAAAGTTAATTACAAAACTTACGGAAAATATATGATTCTTGATGAGTGCGAATTGTTGTTCTGCGTCCAAAAATTTCAAAAATTTAAAAATAACATCTGCAACATCTTTGTATATTTCTTTCTCCACTGTAGGTATTAATCCAAAAAACATTTTGATCGACTCTACTATATCGCATTTGTGCGCTATATTTTCATAGAATTCAGAATCTGAAAACATGTCTACAATAGTTAACACATGCTTAATACATTTTGGGATATCGTTATTAACTGCTCTTTTTAAGCAGTGTTGGATTAATTCTAAAGCCACCTTTTTCAATTGACATTCAACGTCTGTTTTTATTATTCCGTATTTTAATTCTGGATTTGCGCTTATTTGATTCAAACTGACAAGTTTTTCTAACAATTCAATAACGCCTTCTGGATAATGTTTTTGATCAGACATCAAAGAAGATATTAAAACAAATATTGATTTCCAAAATTTAGTCAATAGATTTTCAGGTATCTGACCTTGATTTTGGCTATTTCGTTTAAGCTCAGTTAACATATTGACAGCTAAATCTAAAAAAAAATTTACTGTCGTTTTTTTATTAGACTTTATTAACCATTCAATGGGTTGGTTTATGTATTTGTGCATAAATTCTATTAGCAGTTTTTCCTTCTCTTCCAACTGTTTTTCAGTTTCATTCGTTTTATTCAGTACAAAACTCAAACAATCAAAATATGCGTTAAAAATAATTTTGTATTCTCTTTCACTAGCATTGAATGTTTGTGAACAATACATATTTTTAAAGTCGCTTAAAATCTGCTCGAAAAATAAATTCCAGGTTTGATTATCAAAGTAGACCGTCATTAATGCCGAGCAAAACGATAACAATTTAGGACAGATGTTTTCGTAGTTATTAAAAAAGTTATTTTGAAATAAGCAAGATAACTTCGGTTGAATCGTGGCCCTGAAGTCCAAATATTTATGCCTGCAAATACATTATATTCTAATTAGTACTGGAAAACAACGATATGAGCTTATATTTAAGTTGAGTACAATATTCTATATTTCAGTGTCAATAACTTGTAACGCGTGACGTATGTTGAAACATATATATATTTATTTCGTTATGAACTAAAAGTATATCAGTTTATTAAAACTAGTGTTTTCAAATATAGGAAAAGTAGGAAAAGCCTACAACTCGCCAAATAATGATGTTATGATGACACGTGAATACAAATGACTCAATAGAAATTTTAAAAAGTTTGTCATTTCATTTATCCAATCAATATCAGTCAAGTGCTCGAATTATTTCTTATTGCGAAAATCAAAATTGAGTTGAGTCTGGTACACTTTTTTAAATCATTCATTTTTTTTTTAAATTTACTGAAAGAAATTTATGTTACTTCTGCAGCTAGAGAATGTAGTCTACTAAAATTACCGTTTTTTTTTCTTTAGAATATATTACAAACATGCATATTTGCTCTTACCAATCCGTATACGTTGATTGTATTAGTAATACGCAATTCCATACTTGACAGGATAACCTTCGATCGCAATCACTAATTGCATTAAAAGATATTTCAATAATCTCCGTCTTCCATTTGGCAAGAACATCACTGAAACATGTTGTTTGAATCAGGTTTGTGATGACTTTGAACCATGCTACCCTGCGAAAAATAGTTTAATAAGCTGATTACTTATAATTCAATGTAAGTATGCAAAAAAAAAAAAAAAAAAAAAAAAAAAAAAAAACTAGATAATAGAATTATGAGAACTATTTTAAATAAAGCTCTTATCTCTTATTTAGTGCATATTCTATAAATTTTGACAAACCTCGTTGATTTTGCACCGCTTTTTCCATAGGCCCAAAAACTTTTGTGCTCTAGAATTGAGCAAAGTATTATATACGATTCTGATGACAACTCTGCTGTAATGGTATGTTCAGTAAAAAACGAAAAAACTTCAAGGCTCCCATAGAGCTTGTTTTGGCAGAAATAGTTCTCCGCTAACATTTTTTTATCCAAGGATTCCGAAAGATTGTTACGAACATATTCCAATATCTCTAACTGACAATGTAGACAAACTTCTTGAATACGATTTGCTTTTACATTGAATGTATCAAAAAGGCTTGTGCGAGCCATATTAGCCGCTGCAGTATAATTATCAAAACAAGAAAATATCCAAACTGGGATCAACTGTTTCAGATAAGGAGCCATCATGCGTTTACATTTCGAAGCAATCAACTTCTGTACTGCCTGTGTTAAATCACGTACATTATGTATCGGATCATAGGCTAGAACCAAATAGACCTTAGTCCACAACGGTAAAATTGAAGCCACATCTTCGATGTTCGCAGTATTGATATCATGAATAAGCTCTTCCAAAGCCTTCTTTTTAGTAGTCGGATCCTTTTTATTAAGTTTTCGTATCACATTCTGAAGATTTTTATTAGCTGTAGAATCATCCAAATAGTTTTCACCAAATTGTACAATGTGGTTTGCTTGTAACTTTTTATTAGTTTGTGTGGGAAAGGCAATACATTTTTGAGTACCAAGGAGTTCTGCACTACGGCTACTGCTCGAAGGCTGAAAAAAAAAACATTAGAAAAGTATCGATATAACAAAATAAGCCCTATGATATATGATTCTTAAGTAAATTAGTTTTGTATCAGACCGTTTTTCATAAATTTGGGCCCAAAAATTTGCGCTAAGCTGTTGTAAGTGGAAACTAAATTTCAACAATTTTGCGACCGTGTTGACTGGAATTTTTCTCGCCAAGGTCTATCACTCCCGCAGTTTTCCCATAAACGAAATTGGATGAGCCCTTGAAAAGCTGGACCCACATTTCTTCCTTAATTACCAATTTCCTCTCTAACCTGACAAGGCGTTATAACCAGATGGAAATATAATTCGATGACCACTATTTGGTAAATAAGGCTAAAAGAAGTACAACCTGCAAATTGCATAAACTGCTATACACCACCGTACTTGAATACAACGAAAAAAGGTTCAGTGTTATCGAGGACACCGAAGTTTTCTAAATCCATTGATTTCGATATCCTGGAGTTTTAGCTAAAATAACCTTTGCGTTAGCTCCTTTTCGATATGTGGTGTTTTTAAAACAAATGGAGCATCAACAGTTTGTCCTAATCCGTCTCCGAGCGACTGAAGAACTTTTGTAATGAGCTTTTATTTCACGTTAGAATTACTCTACTAGTTATTATAATATGTGTTATATATTGTAACGAATTTGCTAAATTCACCTCGATTATTCTACTTTTTGTTCGAGTCCGATCACTGGATTACTAAATAAACTCCCAAGATTTATTTGTTCGGTTTCTTCACCGTCAGGAATTTATTTCTACAATTTTGTCTTTAGCCAACGACTTATTTTACAATTATTTTTACACACTTGTTATCTTGCTTCACTCAGCTTATCCGTTTCTCAAACACACACAGCTCACAGCAGTGTTAACTCCACTAAGTTGTCTACTCGTCTCCTTTGTGATAGCGGCTGCCTCTCTTTTTATACCCGTAGATGACCTAACCATTCTGTTCACGCGCTTAAGGATAGGCTGATTGTTCGTTTGCCTGCGGTAGCTGCCGCTACTCCGTTCATCCTTAACGACGTGGAATTTCCTTCAATCTGTCTACCCTTTTGTTTGTCCTTGGTATGGGTAATTTGCATTATACAGCCGCATCTTTATTTTACTGTCCTTCCGGGAATTGCATTTACATCGTCAAAAGTTTTGTTTGTCCTTGGTATGGGATTTTCGCCACACTGCCCTCCACCTAAGTCTGATCGTCCCGATTAGACATACCATCTGTTCCAAACGCCGCGAGCCTTTCTAAGTGAACCACCTTTATTTTGGTTCGTGGTTTTCCAACGTTCTGGATTCGATAGTCCGTACTATTTATTCGTCCAATTACTTTGTATGGACCTTCCCGCTTGCTGTGCAAGATTTTCTTCCGTGGAGAATCGTGCAGCCTTACCAGATCTCCTTTCTCAAAGCTTTCAGGATTCCTCGCCTTAATACATCCTTCTACCTTGTTGTTCATAACCTTAGGGCGTTGTTCAACAGTTTTTCGTACCTCTCTCAACTTCTTCATTAGGGCACGAGACATCTTGCCATTTCCGTACGTATTTCCCTTCTGTTGCTCGTTCTTTACCAGGGGCACATCATTTCGGTTGTACACATGATCGTGGCCAATACTTAGCGGTAACTGCATATTTCCATACTCTATCACTCTTTTCTTTAGGTCGATCTTCATTCCTTGACCAAGGAGAAAGTCCACACCAACTATGACTTCATCTAATATTTCCGCTACTAGGAACTCATGCAACACTGTCATATTTCCAATGGTGACTTTACACGTGGCTTTTTCCAGAACCCTGGCGTCCTCACCAGTTAATGTTTTCAACTTAGCTCCATGTAATGGGCTTATTTTCCTGGTGATCAAATCGGATCGAATGATGGAGTTTGACGCGCCCGTGTCCACAGTTAGTTCTCGCTCATGTCCATCCACATATCCGCTGATAGTAACGTTGCTCGCCTTGTTATGGATTTGTCTCGTAGAACCCATATTACAATGGCGAGCTAAGTGTCCAGGCCTTCTACACTTGTAGCAAATCCTGGTTCTCATCAGTTTGGCGGTTTTTGACATTTCCAAGATTCCTTTCATGACATCTGGGCTTTCCAACTTCGCACAGTTCGCTTTGTACGCTGGTCTGCACAAAAGCTCGGCCGCTTCCTTTGTCTGAGCATACGAGACGGTCTCGGCAAATGTTGGCCTTGGATTCGCATACGCCTCTCGCCTGCTATAATTGTTCCTTATTCCGCTGATAAACCTCTGAATTTTCATCCTCTCGAGGTATTCTCCAAGACTATCTCCATAACCCAAATGAGCTAGTCTCTCAATCTCACAAGCAAATTCCTGCAAGGTCTCGTTGGACTTCTGATAGCGGTTCTCTAATTCCATCTGGTAGATTTGTCTTTTATGCTTGCTACCATAACGTCTTTCCACGCCTCGCATTAGTGCCTCATAGTCGTCTCTCTCGTATGCAGGAATTATTTGCAAAATTTCCGTTGCAGGTCCTTTTAAAGCCATGAATAGTGCAGCTGACTTCTCCTCCATGCTCCAGTTATTTGCTCTAGCCGTCTTTTCGAACTGAAGCTTAAAGATGTGGAAAGGGGTGGTGCCATCAAAGGATGGTGGTTTTATGCTAGGGGTGCTCCTCGAATTCTTGGACGATTCGAAAGCAATTCGTGGACACGTCCTTCCAATTCGCTAACTTTGGTCGCAATTAGCTCCTCTACTTTGCTTTGCCAACCTTCTAACTCGTTGACTTTGGTCTGAATAAGCTCCTCTAATCTGTCTTGCCTTTCCTCGATTACGTCCTGTCTCTCCTTGAGTTCTGTGCATTCTTTAACAACACTCTCCTGAAGCTGTATGAGCCGGGATGAAATACGCGCTTCTTGGTCTTGCATTTGCGATGAAATGTGGGCATTCATTTGTGACATGTTGGTATCCTGTTCATCCAATTTCTGTAGCAACTTGGCATCCTGTTCATCTAACTTCTCTGAAATGTTGGTATTCATTTGTGACATGTTGGCATTCATTTGGGAAATTGCTGACAATAACATGTTCATGTCCATACTTGTTGATGAGCTAGGAGCCTTTTCTTCAACTTTAGTTGCTGACTGCTCTGAATCTTCCGTAGTCTCAACAGCCTCTTCCTTCTCCATTTCTTTCTTGGATGTCTCCTCGTCCTCACGGCAGAATTCATATTCGCTCAAATCTATGCCTTCTGCTTCCAAAGTTTCTCGCAGCCGTGATTGTAGTTCAGCCTTATTCCCGGTTGAAGATAATCCTCTCTTCGCCAATTCCTTTTTGAGCGGTAGTATCGTTAAATCTTGAATCTTGACCATTTTCAAATATTTTTGTTGTTGTTTTTTTTTTCTGGAATTTATTTAGCAATCCCACTTCTGACACCAATTGTAACGATCTTGCTGATTAACCTCGCTGATTTCCTTAATCTTTCGGGTACGACCTCTGGATTACTAAATAAACTCCCAAGATTTATTTGTTCGGTTTCTTTACCGTCAGGAATTTATTTCTACAATTTTGTCTTTAGCCAACGACTTATTTTACAATTATTTTTACACACTTATTATCTTGCTTCACTCAGCTTATCCTTTTCTCAAACACACACAGCTCACAGCAGTGTTAACTCCACTAAGTTGTCTACTCGTCTCCTTTGTGATAGCGGCTGCCTCTCTTTTTATACCCGTAGATGACCTAACCATTCTGTTCACGCGCTTAAGGATAGGCTGATTGTTCGTTTGCCTGCGGTAGCTGCCGCTACTCCGTTCATCCTTAACGACGTGGAATTTCCTTCAATCTGTCTACCCTTTTGTTTGTCCTTGGTATGGGTAATTTGCATTATACAGCCACATCTTTATTTTCTGTCCTTCCGGGAATTGCATTTACATCGTCAACAGTTTTGTTTGTCCTTGGTATGGGATTTTCGTCACAATATTATATTTCTCTATTAATCATCTGTTATATTACTAAATCTTTCGTGTCTTTTTTTTTTAACTGTATGATCCTAAACAACGAAAATTGGATCCTTAGAGCAATATTGTCAAAACAAAGTTAACTATTGTTTTAGGCAAACCCTTTGGAAGGTGTGCATCAACAATACATTTTTTACCTCGCTTGAATTTTTTTTGAGCCGCTCTATAATGAAATTCGAATTTATACAAACTGCAGCGATGATCGAAGTACCAATCCTCACTGCTTCCTTTAACAGCTGATGTATTGCAAATATCTTCTCTTGGGTAACAAAATTGCGGGAAATATACGCTTCTTTTTCTAGGTGGTTGTGAATCTATGATCATCTAATATTTTTCCTGATACAAAAGGACTAGTTAATCACATTGTTTTGTCATTGGCACAGAACAACAAAAATATATAGTCAACTAGTATACAAATTCTCACCAGGTCACTGCTTGAGATTTCACAAGAAACCATTGACATTGGTGAGACTATTATAACATATGAAATGTTTCCACGTAGACCCAAAATATATAAAATAATTACGAATTAAACTTACTTTGGAGTTTTTTTTAACTTTAGACGATCCTTTGCATTTGCTTTCCATGTTGAACCCACAATTTATGTAGAAACGAAACAAAACAAAATCGATTGCTGTTTACCAATAACTATCATATGAATGTCTATCTAATGATGTGACACGTAGAGCAAAAGAAATCGATAATTGCCTATTATTTTGTTTGCATATACAAGATTACCAAATATATTGTGGCGAAAATGCGGAGCGAATGACAGATGAAAGAGAGGAGCCGACAACTGGCACGTTCTAGAGCGTAAACGAGGCGATTATCGTAAACGACGATTATCGTAAACGACGCGATTGCGATTATCGTAAACGACACGATTATTCCAGGGGTTTGGTTTTCAAGCAGCAAACAAGTATATAACGACGACATACGACTGCAAGAGTAATCAGTTGTGAATTAAGCTCGTGGAGATTACATTACAGTAGAGTAATAAAAACAGTACATTGTGAAAGTTGTATACAGGTGATTGTAAATAGTAACGTAAATTGTAATTGAATTATGAATTACCGAATAATTAAAAGGACATTAGTTAAGTCTTTATAAATAAAGAGACTGCAAATTAAGTTGGCGATTTTATTTAAATATCCAGAGGTCGTACCCGAAAGATAAGGGAAATCATTGAGGTTAATCAGCAAAATCATAACAATATAAATATAAGAAACTAATAAAACGTGAAAATTTTCTAAACACGAAAGCAGACTTTTTTCTCTTCATGTTAACAATTTGTTATTTTTCATTCGTGTATTTGGTACTTTTGTTCTAGCCATGGGAAAAAAGTAATCAATTTCGTTGACCTGTTTCAGTTAAGTGTGATTCTCCTTTTCAATCACGCACATTATGATTGTAGGCATGCGATATATATTTGTCTTTCAATTTTGGGATAATTTAGTTATCCTATCTAAACCTAAAACGAATGATTTGGTTACCCGACCAGTTACCGGAGAGTTATTGAAAGCGAATGTGTTTAACTTACATTTGCATTTTGAGACACATTATTTAATTTGTAACCCAAAGTAGACCACAGGACATCTGAAATACATAATAAGAAAAAATTTTATGGCTTCCGACAGCTAAATATAGTCTGAAAAGAATAAAAAAAGAAAGCTATACGCGACACGGCTGGGCGTGAAAATTCTATTCAGAAAGAAATGGATAGTTCATTCGGTTGCCGCATTGTCCGTCATTATTGTTGGATATCCCTTTTTCAGCGCGGAAGCTTTAATGAAAAATGATGGAAGAATTCGTTTGGTTGCCGCTTTGATCCTTATGTGAAAAACGAGGCAAGCGTTGTTGTGTAATATGTAACAAATAAACGTAAATTACATCTGCAACTACAACTCCTGTTTTATAAATATTGGTAAATTAATTTGGCTTAAACTTCCATTTATACCACGAAGGAAAGCTCAGCCAAAGAATATTATATTCCAATATTCCACGTCAAAACTTTTTTGAAAAAAAAGCGATTGAGTTGAATTGAAAATTGTTTAATTGATGAAAAAAAAACTGTTGAGCACCAAATTTCTTTGTGTAAAAACGTGGTGTTACTTATGTTGCATACTATTCAATCAACTTTTTTTTTGTATAAAACATCGTAAGAAAAACCGAAATAGTGCAACTACTACCGTTCAGTAATATCAAAGTTTCCAATTACAAGATTTAATGTACTTACTTAAATTCAATAGTAAATTTGTTAGCTTAGCTCTTAGCAGCATAGATTCGGCGGTTACATTGAACTATACCATTGAAATTAAATTATATGCAAATCCCGACGCATAATATCAAACTAAATGAAATAATAGGGATATTCTCCATGTCTAGGAAATTTTGCTAGAGAAGAAGAGCACTCCGTTGTAGAATTGTGACAAATTCAAGTCAAACAATACCAAGAACCTGACTTTGGGTTACTTTAGAAAATATATGGCCAACAAATATGATAAAACAAAATGACCATTTAAATAATTAAAAAAAAAAGTAAATAAATACAAAAATTCTATTAATAATAATTAAACAAAAGCAGAAGGAATCAGGAAATAGTAAAGGAAATTAATAAAACTTCACGTGAATTAGATTAAGATAATTATTAAATAAAATGGAATTGCAAAAGGAAATGTTGATCTCATCATCTAATTAGGAAGGCTTCCATGATATTAAAGGTGCTGCTGATATTATGGTGCGTGAGTAGCCATGGAGAGGGTCGGCCATCACCGACGTCGGTGGCTCCCTTTTATTTGGCCTTTTATTTGTTATGTTTATCTTTCGATCTAGGATTTGATTTTCAGATAACTAAATAAAATTTAACTAAATCGTCTCGAAAATAAATAAATGAACTTGAAAATCGATTTTTATATTAAATTAAAAAAAATTATTAATTATTTTAGTCCTAATAATTTAATGAAAATAGACCATAAGCGGATCGATTGCGCATAGCATTCGGTCGTGCTATTTCAGTCTTCGCAGATGACATTTAAGATTCAAGGCACGCATATCTTGATCTTCGCATTAAGTGGTTTCAGTAAATAATTATTTTTACAATATTTGAAAATCGTCTATTCATTTCAACAAAATAACTCACAAGAATATATTAATACTTTCTATTTTCTATATCATACTATGGTAACATGGTACGTCTGCATTTTAACCAATGAAAATTTAGCAATAAATAAATAAAAAACTTTGCAAACAAAATTGTCTTTCGGCACATATGCAAATAAGTATGTACAAGAGTACAAAATTTTTTCAGAAAAATGCAAATTCTTTTCAAATAATATTATATGAGCTAAGAGAAAATTAAATGTGAGCTCTTTTAAATAGTATTTTAACTAATTAAAGTTAAGCAATAAATTGAAAAAAACTTATCAAATAGTTATATGTATGTCTTTAACACAAGCAACGCAAAAGAGTAAAATTTTCTTTAAAATGACATTATTTTTAAATGATATTATATGAGCTAGAAGATATTTAAGTTAAATAATAAATAAATAAATAAAAATATGTATGTATGGCTGCTCAAATAGTATTTCACTATTCTACGTAATGAAACTACGGCTAAATGGATTTACATTTTTAAACACTCTTGTAGCATCTTTGGCCGTAGTTCCTTTCAAATGATAAACTTACTTTTGTAAAAATTTAATGAGTTCTGCTGCTGAATCTGTGAAATGCACCAATATGTGTACATGTGTTTGTATAATATGTAAATTTTAAAATTTTAATCAAGAAAAATAATACGAGCCTCTGAAACCATAGTATGCGGCGAGTGTGTTTGTGTGAGAAATAAAATTATTATAAAATATATGATACAAATTTCTCTACTTAATTTACTCGCCTCCTTTCCCAAAAATTTACATTTCAAAATGAGCTCGTCATGAAATCAGGGGATTCTTGATTTGATTTTTGCTAGTATATCTAGTTGGTTTTTTTCTTACTCATCGATATCTATGTATATTTCGATAGATAACATCTAACATTAGGAATTACCCGTTGAGCATAATTATGATTATGTTAGAAAAAGTTGAAGATTTTTTATATATCTGTTCCTTGCAAACAACGTGATTACTCCAAGTACGCGTGAAATATATATTCTACGCGGGCAGTAGAGTAATCCAAAACCAACCACAATCCATACAAAAAATATGGTACAATCGACATTGTGATGTCCTCCACCTCTGAATAACATCCGAGAATAACATGGAGTAACTACTCCACAAAATTACTCTATGGAGTACCTACTAGAGATTACATTATTGATCATATCGGAAAATTAAATTCGAGTATCCTTTTTTGTATCGAATACAATTTGCTTTGGTGAAAAGTTAGTAATACATAATATATGCTATATAAGTTTATATTAATAGTAATTAATATACATAAAACCTACATACATATGTACTTCATTTTGCACATTTTTTCTATTTGCATTGGAAAGTATTAAATTCAACTTTCATGCCTTCTGTATATAGCAGAGCGTACCGATTAAACCAAACCAAAGATTATGCGTAAAAGACACTAGTACCACTATGTAAATAAATAAAAATACAATTTTTTAAAAGGAATTACTTCAGCAGGAAATATTAAAGAAATTATTGTAGTTTTAATGTTAAAACTTTTAATCAAATTAAATATTCGATTGTGTTTCAATGAAATATTAGAGTAAAATTGCAACTTAAGGCTATTGTTGTACTTTTTGTTCGCAACAGGTTAATAGGAAAGTCCTCGGCCTGACAGATAGATGGCTCTACTAGAATTAAATCCATACAGATTTTTAATTAGCCCTAACCTTCAATAGACGCGTGTATCAATTTGACAGCTGTCGGATTATTGGTTTGTGAATTTGAGTGAAACAACTGTTATTGTGAAAAAAATGGATAAAAAGGAATTTCGCGTGTTGATAAAAAAATACAGGTGAAGCAAAAACTTGACTTGATGACGAGTTTCCGGTCATTGCTCTAGGAAAATCAACCATCAAGGATAGTTTAGACGTAGGGAAATGAGCATCGAAGACGGTGAATGCAGTGGACGCCCAAAAGAGGTTGTTACCGACGGATACATCAAAAAGTTGCACAAAATGATTTTGAATGCCGGTAAATTGAAATTTAATAAGATAGCAGGTACTCTAAAGATATCAACGAATATTGAGGTAAGAGAAAGCTCTGTAAAAAGTGGGTGCCACGCGAGTTCACTTTTGACTAAAAATAACGACGACTTGCTGATTGAAATTTGTTTCACTATAGTAGGCTGGGTACTTTTCAATTGACCTGTTAATAAAATACCCAAAACTCTTCAAAAATCCAAAAAAGTTATTTTTCTATCACAGTGGCACGGTTATAGAAAATGCGGATTTTTGAGCGTCCCCACGAAATAAAGAATTTCGCATCTGGTCATCATTGACCAAACTGACTCATTCTTCATTTTCACACATTTCTGTGTACGAGTATAAAACTTTTTGCGATATTATAACTTCGTGTTGTGATTGCGATCGGCAAAACATGAGGAATGGTCGTGCCGCACTAATCTGGTAACATGAGTTGGTCCAATAGTACACCCAGGGCACAAAATAAAAACTGAATAAAACTGTCATTTATCTATGTAAGTGTAGGAAATTATGACTTTTTTGCCTTAGGAGCAAGTACAGAGACGTAGGAAGATAAGCTCAGACAAATTCCACCAATGCCCCATGAAATACGAGAAAGAAGTGGTGAACAAAAAATTCTATAAACACAATATTCAGCCTCCACAACAACCTCCATCGAGGTGATCGATTTCGCCCGCACCCGAAATGTGGATATTTATAGTACCAGGTTCCATCACAGAAATATCAAAAAAATATATGGCTGTCATCGCGCTCCTGATCTCTGAGAGCACTCGGCATTTAAAGCTCCCTACATTATAAGAACTGAGGAATATTGCTATGTAGAATGAAAGATAATAATTCTTTATGTAACCACGCTGGTATCGACCATGTGGTTCAGATACCAATAGTTAAAGATTCGTCATAAAGAAGTTCTGAAAAATCTATAAAAAGATATAACGGCTTACGATGTACCTGAGAATCCTAATGTACGAACCAAAGAGGTGATCTTGTGAAGGATATTGAGAGCATACTGAGTTTATTTAGAGAATATATATCCACCCTCTTTCAAATATCGTGTTTTTAGTTTTCTCAATAGCACACTAGATCTATATACGATAAATCTGACTATCTGACCTTATTAAACTGAATACAGATATACTATTGGCCATGTCTGAATTTGACATTGAATAACGAAAGAAGTTATTCAAAATCATGTTACTTTTTTAACATTATGCTGACGAAATCAATATTATCAATATAGAAGGTACAGAAATGCAGAATTAAACACAGAAGGCACAGTCTTCTCTTAAATGGTATTGCAGTAGATAATAATTTTAGCTTTGACACCAAGCGCATAATCACTTTTGTCAACGAATGATATTTTGGATTGCGTAGACAATCAAAAAATAAATTCCTCTTCGATGGACCAATACTAAACTCTACAAGATGCTCATAATACACAAAATGAAACGAAGACCTTTATAATGAAATAATACGCTGCCTAGAGTTCTTTTTCTTCCTCCGCTTCCACCGACGGGTACTGCGTCAAATACTTTCTAAGCTAGAGTGTCATCGCCCATTCGGATGATAAGACCTATTCAGCGTAACCACTGCCTCTTAAATAGCCCAAATATATCAATGCCGTCGTATATCCCGTACAGGCCATCGTTGCATCGTCTGCGGTTTTAGTTTGTCAACATACAATTTTAATTTTTAATTGCCTACTCAGTCCAAAGTAAAAAAATCAAAAATAAGTTGTGTTTCTCGGTATGCAGTTGCAGTTGCAAGGCTATTTCCAATTTCTACTCTAACCTTCTCATCCCACACGTCGGAAAGGTGAGCAATGGTTTAAGGGTTCACTAGAATATTCGTGAAGCATCTGTTGACCAGATGTGCTGTTTCGAGCGGCTCTCCGTCCTGAGCCAAGCGGCCGCTGTATAAATGTATCGAAAATTTATATATTCTCCCGTAGCGAAGTTGTGCGCCGGGACTAGGACCCGCCACCAGCTCCCATGAATAATTTAAAATTATTTCCAAATAAGAATCCAAAATATGGCATACAAGGTTTTATCAAGCGTTTTTAGAGAAAACTTAAAGCTCACCGTCGACGAACTGATCAGGCCTTCTTGGTGTGGCATCTCACCTGATATTCCAGCATTGACATTAGCATTAATGACATCATCGGACTTAACAGCAGCACCAGATTGGATAAGAAAATGAAGTGAAAGGAATGCATTCTAATCTGGACTCGCACACTAATATTGGCGTTCATAACTGTAAAGTGTATTTGCTTATCTATGAATTAACATCAAAATTGAACGAACCAGATCAAATTATACAAGTCGACGATGACAGCATACGACATTAGGACTTTTCTGATGAAGGTTTTGCCAAAAATTTATGGAACGGCGACGACGAGTGCTGTATTGGATGGAGCTAAAAGCTTTATAAGGTATATGACGTAATTAGCAGAGTTCAACGAATGAAAAAACAGCGGCTACACTGTCTTGGTTATGTTGTCTGTCCGCAAGAATGGAAATACTTGGAAAGAAGCTTATTGTATAAATTATTAAAACGACCGGTTTCGAATGGTATAATTCTTTATTTCCCTCGTACGGAACAAGGGCAGCCGTTCTCCTTGAGTGAGTAAATACAACTGAGATTCATAAATTAATTACAGCGGCGAATGCGCCTGAATACCTGGCTATTTCTTACAGTAACCCTACACATGTTCTGCCGCGTGACTTGCCGACTGCAATTCGCAGCGATAGGTGTTTGTTTTCTGTCACGCGCAACTCGTTAGGCGCATCGTCAGCAATATCGTTGGCAGTGGAGTACTTGGCTTCTTTAGTCAGATAAATAATTTTCGCACGCTCAGCTCCAGACGCATCGTCAGCGATTTCGGTGGAATTGGACGGAAGCGTGTTTCACTCCGATGTGTAGTTGTTCTTATTTTTGCTGGCTACTGTGGTGTGTTAACTACTCCCCGCTAGAAGAGGGGACGTCCACGGCTCCCTTAAGAACGCTGCTCAATCTTGCAATATTAGCAATGCGCTTCCGTCTTTTATAGATTATGTAGGCTGATATGAGAACAATAAAAAATACCATTGTTAAGATGTAGGCTATAAGCCATTGAGACGATTGTGCTTCGACAAGTCCCCTCAATGATGCAATGTGTCGCAGATTTTTTTGGTTAATGTTGTGCAGGTAAGGAAGGGACAAAAGAGTGGCATGATTTGTCAGGTTCACAAATTGTGCGGGTGCGGCCTCGGGATGCGCGCGTACAATCTTCCGCCAGTTGGTGTACGTAGTGCCATTGATGGTGGTATTCTCTGTGAACTTTATCATGAATGTTCCATTCAAGATTACTGGCGGGGAGTTTCCCTCGCGAATTTCAACCAATTTATCATTTATAATAATTAAGCCGTCGTCGATTTCCTCCACTGCTTCGATGTGATCAGCTGTAATCGTCTGGCAGGACGCTAGGCGCTGGCTTAACAAATTCAACACACAAGAGCTATTCGTATTTGACACTTGGCAAAATATAGTTGATAAGGAATTTTTACAATTCGCAAGTTGTTGATATGTATTGTTACACTTAGATACTACATTAGTCTCTATCATAATTGACTTTAAATTTCTTACAACTGGTTTAATTCTAATTTTCTTACAATTTTGTTCTACTATTGGGTATTTAATTATGAAATTTATGTTGTCATAATCTTGCAAAATTTTTAATTTTGAGACTGTTAGTAGATCGCTTATTGTAATACCTGTAGAGTGCACGTTAGTTAGTAAATTTTTAACCTCATCACTATTTAACAATATTGGATTAATCAATTGTATCTTACCCAAAGTGACGGAATACAGGGCTGATTCTATTTCGTCAATTAACGCTCTGTTTCTTGCTGATATCAGGTCAAAAAGATGTCCAGTGTCAATTTCATGCTGCTTGGTCGAGCTAATTAATTTGTTTACGGTGTCGGTTAGTTGGTTAATTCTAATTTGGAGCTGGCTATTAATATAGATCTGTTGTTCGTTTGCTTCAATCAAGGATTCTGTTCGTGTCTGAAGTTGGTTAAAGTAATCGAAATCGGGAGTTCCAGCTACGTATTTGAGAGCGGTGCCGAGGAGATTTATGCTACGGGATTGTCGATGGTGAATTCTTAATGAGTCTATTAGTCGTAATATGCGGTCTACGTCCAGTTGGATGGTTTTTCTAATGTGAGACTGTGGGAAATTCTCAAGAAGGTCATGCGTTTCTCCGGCTATGTTCTCGTAAATTGTCAAATTCAGGTGGTGAATGATATGCTTATATTGGCGGTAAATTGCAACCTCTCCGTCCGAAATAGGGATGTAGACAGAATCAGTAAAATTTAAAACTTCCGACCGAGATAACGCAGCCGCCATCAAAATCAGGAGCCTAATGATAAAACAAAACTATCTCAGATTACTTTTGTGAATTTGTTTGCCGTCGATAAGGACGGTCGTTCCCAAATCTTTTTGAACTATTTTTTCTGTGTATAATCTGCTAAGTTTATTACCAAGTCTCCTGTTGGATTTTATAAAAACCTTTTCACCTGGCTTAAACATTTTTGTTACTCTTTTTTGGTTGTGGTATTTAAGGTCAGAATTTTGTGCTTTGGTCAGGCTGTCTTTAATTTCATCTAGGAATTTTTGTGTGCCGGAATGAATAATGTCTATGGGTCGTTGTCTTGTCACTGAATGAATCGTTCTATTGTATTTATATGCGGCGAGCAGCAAAAGGTCATTCGTGTCGTTTAAACCCTGGCCTAATTTAATACATCTACTAATTTCCGAAAGCGTGCCGTGAAACCGTTCTATCTGTCCATTCGTTGTGCTATGGTGAGGTGGGGTTGTAAAAATCGAAATATTGAAATTATCTCTCAGTAGGGATTTTACAGTATTTGAGTTTAGGGATTTTTCATTGTCGCATACAAGGATTTTGGTATTTTTGAAAAAATTCATGATACGGATTATAGGTTTTTTTATATCTGCTATTGATCTAGAAGCAATTGATTGGACTAAGGCAAATTTTGAAAATTTGTCTATGCAGGTCAAGTAATGTTTGCCGTCCGTCGAAAAAATGTCTATATGAAGTATTTCACAAGGTTCGCTAGGAATCGGTGTGCGTCCTATTTTGGGGTTTGCTGGATGACGTTGGAATTTTGCTTCCTGGCAAATTTTGCAGTTTAGGATTATTTTCTTCAGCATTTTACGCATATGCGGGAAATAGTAATCTCTCAAAATTTGCACCATGTTTTCCCTAAGGGAGCGATGCGCTCTGCTGTGCTCTGTATGAAGAATTTCCTTTTGGTCGTCCTCATTAAAGATGCCTGTGACCAAAAACTTTGTGTGGACGAACTTCACGGCTGGATAATAACTTTTGATTTTGTTTTGGATTTTACCCAGGACAGAAAGTTTGCATAGCAGTCCGTTCGTAGTATTGGGGTTAATGCAGTCCTTTATTTGTTCAAAAATTGCATCTACGCTTGGAAAGGTTATACGGTGCCTAACTTGCGACTTGAACAAAATTTTCGTGGTTTTCGAGCTTGTGGTCCCTTCTTCAAGGATTATCTGATTTCTAAAGGAATTAATGGGGTTGGGAGACGTGGCGATAACGTCCGTTGACGATTCTTCGCTATGAGCCGTCTCGTCCTCTGATGGGAGATCTGCCTTAGGATCTAAGATATTTATATGTTGCCTCGATAATGCGTCCGCCACAACGTTTTCCTTGCCTGGCTTATAGTGGAATTTAGGTGAAAATTCTTCCACGAAAGCCCTCCATCGTTTTAACTTAGCATTCGGATTCTTATCCGATATCGAGAAGGTAAGGGGCTGGTGGCCAGTGTAAATGTTAATGTTATTTGCACCATATAAGTAATTTCTAAGTTTCTGAAGGGCCCAGACAATTGCGAGGAGCTCTCGCTCGTTGGTCGCATAATGTTCCTCTGTCTGAGATAGGGTTCGCGATATCATAGTAATAGGCCTGCCTCCCTGTGAAAGCACGGCGCCTAAGGCATGAGAGGATGCATCTGTCGTTAAATCGAAGGGTTTATCATAGTCTGGATAGAGAAGAAGAATGTCCTCTGAGGACAAAATATCTTTAATTTTCTGGAAAGCTTTATGGGCTTCATCGTCAAATACAATTTCTATCTTTTTGGAAACATTTGCGCCAATTGTTCCATTTTCACCCCCCAAATACTTTGTTAAGGGTTTAGCAATTCGCGCGTAGTCCTTAATGAAGCGCCGGTAGTAACCGGACAAGCCTAGGAAGGAGCGCAAGGCGCGCAGCGTTTTAGGAACCTCGTAGTCCACAATGTCTTTTACTTTCTCCTTCGATGTTCGAATACCATCCTTGGAGACAACAAATCCAAGAAATTCAACCTCAGGTTTAAAGAACTGAGTTTTTTCCAAGGATACTATCATATTGGCCAAGTATAATTTGTCAAGAATCCGGCTCACATCTTGCAGGTGTGTTTCGTAGTCGCTGGAGAATATAATTATGTCATCTATATAGACGTGACAGCTCCTACCGATTTCGTCTCTAAGGACGTCGTCGATGGCGCGCTGGAAAATGCTGGGGCCATTTTTTAGACCAAATGGTAGCCTGCAAAACTCATATTTTCCGTTGTTTACGGAGAATGCGGTTTTTTCCCTATCCTTTTCCGCCAGCGTGATTTGGTGAAAACCGGATTTCAAATCTATTGTGGTGAAAATTGATGATTTTCCCAGATTGGCCAGAATGACCGAAGTGTCGGGAATCGGGTATCTATCGCTGATGGTTTTCGCATTTAGTTTTTTGAAATCTATTACCATACGCATCTTCCTTTCCCCTGCATCGTTTGTTCCTTTCTTGTACACCACCCACACCGGGCTGTTATAAGGCGATCGTGATGGTCTAATAATGCCATCGTGCAACAGATTACTCACTTCTTCATTTACGAATCCAGAAGCTGCCATCGGGTATGGGTACGACTTGGCGTAAACTGGCTCGTTATCTTCTGTGCGTACGTTGGCTACGATATTTGTGTTGTATGGCAAGGACTCGTTTGGGTCGGAAAAAACAGCAGCGTGTTTTAATTTCAATTGCTCGACGTCTTCATTGGCAATGATGTTATTAACATCCTTGCAATAAAAGTACATTAGTTTCTCTGAACCGCCCCTATAATTAATAATGCCCTTTCTTATGTCCAGTCTGGCGTCTATTTCTCGTAGAAGGTCATAGCCAATTATGCCGTCGAAAGTATGCAGAGTCGGTAAAATAAAAAATGAAGTATTTGTATTGAAAATATTTATAGTGCATTTTTTGTTGATTTCGTTCTTGCCATGAATTGACGTAACAAAGAAGGGCGATGCCACATGTTTGATACCCTTCCAGTTGAATTCTTTAATGTAGTTTTTAGACGCACCTGTGTCTATTAATAGTTTTAGTTGCTTTCCTACGAATGTCCTGCTAACGTATGGTAGCAGGGATCTACCCCTAAAAAATTTATCTCGTCTGTGGTTTCTTCCTGGGACGGGCAGTCAGTATAAGAGTTTTCGTTGTCTGCACAGTCATCAGAATATTCGGGTTGGTAATAACAATTGGGATCCTCATTAGTATCGTCCGTCACGGTACTTTGCCCTAAATGGTTTAAGCGTTGTATTTTATTGAGGTTAGCGCGGTCGCTGTCGCGTTGTCTTTTCTGTGCTTGTTGAGTATCGGAAGTTACGGTATTTCTTGGGTATTGATTCCCGAAAGCTGTCCTTCCTGAAGGGAAATTCCTTGCAATAGGAGAAGAAGTTGATGGTTGTACCACTTGTGGTGCAGCCTTAATATTGGAACCCATGTTCTGCTGTGGATATCTGAATCTTGAGAGGCTTGGATCCACATCCATAGGAATGGGCCTCGAGATAGACTTCTGTTGCGGTTGTCCACCTGGCTGTCTATAGAAATGAGGGCTAATCAACGGCATTCCGGTGAAGTTACGTGATTGCATGCCGGTAGCTGGGAATCTATTTTCTGAAAACCTCTGGGCAAATAACGAGCGCGTCTGGTTGGATTCCAGTTCTTGCGCTAGTGCCAAGGCCGATGCCATGTCGGATGGCCTTGACTAAAATAGGATATCGCATAGCGGGTGGTTGAGGCCCGATATGAATACCCTCAATGCATCCTGACGGTATTTGGCATTTAGTGATTCCAGGACATCCTTCTTGTTTTCGTAGGTCATTAAATTTTTGTTGGTAATAGCGGTTAGTTTCCTTCCCACCTCATCGTAAAACGTTGTAATAGACAGTCTTCCCTGTCGGAGGGTAGACATTTCCTGCTCCAAGATGTAGACGGGTTTCTTGTCTGAGTAGGTGAAATCTAGCCTTGCTATTATTGCTTTGAAATTAAGGATTGTATTGAATGACGCCAGTGTCGAATCCGCTGATCCGACGACTTTGTTTCTAATGATAGACACTGCCTGATAGTGTTTCGAGCTACCCTGCGCCATTTCAAAAATTTTATATGCGGTATGAGCCGCCTGGCGCCACGACACGTATCGTGAATGGTCGCCATTAAACTCTGGTAATGATTTCACGACATCCAGCGATTCATCGCACCTAACAGTAGGGTCGATTGTGATCTCCCTGTACTCCTCTACCTGAACCGGTCTTTCGATCAGTCTTAACCTAGCGGTAAGTTCGTCAATAGTCGTTTGGAAGTCACGTCTCGTCTGCTCCGTTGCGGTCCGTACAGCGGCACCCAGCATGGCGCGAAGACTGTTTTCGTCCATGGTCCCTGATATTTCTTGGCTTCAGTTATTTACATAAATTTTTTATTTCCAATTCAAATCACACTGTCTACTTAAATTATTTCAGATAAGCTGACGCTTTAATTCAGTTAATCTCAATCACAAATACGAGCACTCTACTTACATAGATTCTTTCATAGTAAAATAGTACATTATTCGCCTTCGTCCTTCGATTGTTGTGTTTCGAGATTTCCTCCGTCCCCCGGTGGCTACGCCCACGCTTGGCGTGCGGACTTTGTTGGAGCTTCTATCGTCACTCGATGGCAACGCCTAGGCTTGGCGTGCAAGGCCTCATTAAATTTTTTGCTTTTTATTGATTTTTGTTCGCACTAAAATGTGCTTTAAATGTTTACGCAGATACGTATGCGTTTTTCACAACACTTCGTTGATAGCGAACTTTTTGTTAAGATTGTTCAGATTGTTCTTCGACGTGCGTTCGAGCACCGCGGCCACGATTATCCTTGACAAGGACTTTGTTGTGGCCCCACGTTGGGCGCCAATTATTAAAACGACCGGTTTCGAATGGTATAATTCTTTATTTCCCTCGTACGGAACAAGGGCAGCCGTTCTCCTTGAGTGAGTAAATACAACTGAGATTCATAAATTAATTACAGCGGCGAATGCGCCTGAATACCTGGCTATTTCTTACAGTAACCCTACACATGTTCTGCCGCGTGACTTGCCGACTGCAATTCGCAGCGATAGGTGTTTGTTTTCTGTCACGCGCAACTCGTTAGGCGCATCGTCAGCAATATCGTTGGCAGTGGAGTACTTGGCTTCTTTAGTCAGATAAATAATTTTCGCACGCTCAGCTCCAGACGCATCGTCAGCGATTTCGGTGGAATTGGACGGAAGCGTGTTTCACTCCGATGTGTAGTTGTTCTTATTTTTGCTGGCTACTGTGGTGTGTTAACTTATACTCTTATGCTTTCTTCCACTGGTCCTTAAATATTTTCTTTAAAGTTTTAATGTATATCAAAAATTTAATAGCTTTGTAATACCTATAGGGGACGTAAAAACATTTTCTTTTCAGTAAACATGTATAATAAAAAATATCAAAATTACTTCAAAATAGGACAATTGACTTTTTTTTATCTAAACCACAGCCTAAACTCTGCAAATGTAAATTTTATTAAACTTGACAATCATTAGCAACTTTTGTAACAGTTTTTCCTCGTTTCAACTTTGTCTTTTGTCAATTTCAGATTAGTTAAGTAACAAAGAAAGAACACGCATTCATATATGCATATTTAGTATTCGTCAAAATGCATGAATGCATCGCTTAACAACCGCACGACGCGTTAAAATTGTTGAAATCAGAAAGGGTTCAAACGTGGCCCGTTTCGTGCTTTAAAATTAGCTTTTGGTGCCCATAATTTCCCAACTACTAAAGCAATTGGTAAAATTAAAAAAAAAATTGGAAGACCAATCCAGTGGTTACAGATATTGTAAGGCCTATGTATCAGCGTTTTGCTCGTTCCGCCTCAAATATCGTTGATGTAAGAGCAAGTGTAGCCGAGGACCCGAATGTGTGTATCTCTTTCTCGCGGTTACATTGAACTATACCATTGAAATTAAATTATAAGCAAATCCCAACGCATAATATCAAACTAAATGAAATAATAGGGATATTCTCTGTGTCTAGGAAATTTTGCTAGAGAAGAAGAGCACCCCGTTGTAGAATTGTGACAAATTCAAGTCAAACAATACCAAGAACCTGACTTTGGGTTACTTTAGAAAATATATGGCCAACAAATATGATAAAACAAAATGACCATTTAAATAATTAAAAAAAAAGTAAATAAATACAAAAATTCTATTAATAATAATTAAACAAAAGCAGAAGGAATCAGGAAATAGTAAAGGAAATTAATAAAATTTCACGTGAATTAGATTAAGATAATTATTAAATAAAATAGAATTGCAAAAGGAAATGTTGATCTCATCATCTAATTAGGAAGGCTTCCATGATATTAAAGGTGCTGCTGATATTATGGTGCGTGAGTAGCCGTGGAGAGGGTCGGCCATCACCGACGTCGGTGGCTCCCTTTTATTTGGCCTTTTATTTGTTATGTTTATCTTTCGATCTAGGATTTGATTTTCAGATAACTAAACAAAATTTAACTGAAACGTCTAGAAAATAAATAAATGAACTTGAAAATCGATTTTTATATTAAATTAAAAAAAATAAATAATTATTTTAGTCCTAATAATTTAATGAAAATAGACCATAAGCGGATCGATTGCGCATAGCATTCGGTCGTGCTATTGCAATCTTCGCAGATGACATTTAAGATTCAAGGCACGCATATCTTGATCTTCGCATTAAGTGGTTTCAGTAAATAATTATTTTTACAATATTTGAAAATCGTCTATTCATTTCAACAAAATAACTCACAAGAATATATTAATACTTTATATTTTCTATATCATACTATGGTAACATGGTACGGGGGTTTTGAATCCTTAAATCCTTAGTTTGAATTGGTTGTGTCTCAAACTTATTCTCACCAAAGAGTATAGGCTGCATTTTAACCAATGAAAATTTAGCAATAAATAAATAAAAAACTTTGCAAACAAAATTGTCTTTCGGCACATATGCAAATAAGTATCTCTTGTACATACAAAATTTTTTCAGAAAAATTCAAATCCTTTTCAAATAATATTATATGAGCTAAGAAATAATTAAATGTGAGCTCTTTTAAATAGTATTTTAGCTAATTAAAGTTAAGCAATAAATTGAAAAAAACTTATCAAATAGCATTATATGTATGTCTAACACAAGCAACACAAAAGAGTAAAATTTTGTTAAAAATTACATTATTTTTAAATGGAAGACCAAGCCAGTGGTTACAGATATTGTAAGGCCTATGTATCAGCGTTTTGCTCGTTCCGCCTCAAATATCGTTGCTGTAAGAGCAAGTGTAGCCGAAGACCCGAATGTGTGTGTCTCTTTCTCGACGTTCTCAAGAGCTGGGACTCTCTTACGACATATTATGGCGCATTTGCCCCTGCACTTACACCTACATCGATATAAAGTTCAGCTCACTCAAAAACTGAAGCCAGTTGACCATTCACAACGCTGTAACTACGTCGATTGACTGACGGAACAACAAGCAGTGGACCGCAATTTTGCCAACAAAATTTTTTACCGACGAGGCACATTTTTTACTCGGTTGATACGTAAATAAGCAAAAAATTTTACATTTAAGGCTCCGAGAATCCTTAAATAATTTAAAATTTACTGTCTGGTGCGCTCTTTAAACCGGAGGCGTGATTGGATCTTACTGATTTGAAAACGATAACAGCGAGACTGTCACTGTAAGTTCGGAGCGTTATGGTCGTTTGATAACCGACTTTTTTTTTTGACCTGCAATTGAAGAACACGACTTGGACAACAAGTGGTTCCAACAATATGATGCCACATGTTACACAACACGAGCGAGTATGGCTTTATTGTGAGAGAAATTTCCAGGCTGAGTAATCTCTCGTCTTGGCGATGTCAGGTGGCCACCGAGATCATACGATTTAACACTGTTGGACTTTTTTGTAGGGCTAAGGGAAAGACCGTGCTGGATACCGCCCAATATGGGCAAAAAAAGGTCGAAAATTACCTCAACCGAATCGAAGTTCAAAAATTTACAATGCGTTCATTTGAATGATCTAGTATTTCACATATAATGCCAAGGTTCAAAATTTTTAATGAAAAATGAATTTCATGAAAAAGAGTTATTTTAAACGCATATTACTTTTATTTTAAAAACCCCAAAATGGAAAACTCTGTATATTAAGACTTACTGAGTTTTGTCAACACCTTTCCCTAAAGGCCCGGCGATACTGTATGTTATTATTATATTTCGGACTTATTTGTTTCTAGCTCCTACAGCGATTCCATAAATAATTTAAATTAAATACTAAAGTTCATCATAAAAGTTTTAGAAAACATAGTAAGCGGGAGCGGTGAACTTCCAAGAAAGTGCGTATACATGAAAAAATACGTGTGCAGTGGTGTTTTTGTATACAAAATGCATATATTAAAAATAAAATACCTATATAAAAAATTGTACCAAAAAATGAAAAAATTAGAAGCGGCAAAACATTTATACATAGTAAAACCGGAAACATAACATTAGGGGTAGAGATTAAAAAAAAATATATATAAATATATATATGCTTAAATTTACAAAATAAACGTTATATTATACAAACACAAATTTTATATGTACATTTGTATATATGTACATGCCTAAACGCAAAGATTGCTAAAATTTGCTCAATAAAAAAGGGCGAAATCGCAAATCCCAAATAATTCGTTTTTATTGTACATGCAGTGACGACAGTAACATTAATATGGACCAATGGAATGAATAATTAGGAGCGCATGCTACCATGCCGAGGCTGGTTTGGAATCTTGACCAGACCTACATCACAAATAAAAACGTAAATGTAAAAGAAGCTCAGCCGAGAATCGTTTCAACGGTAATAAATTAAAAGTCTTTATTTTATAAATAAGTAATTTAACCCTGCCGCCATGCAATATTTTGTTCGATATTATATTATTACTTTAGCATTTCCCAAGCGAGTAGGCATCAGTTTAAATTTTTAAGTTCTATTTCATTTCACATTTATTGTTTGATTTCAAAATTTGCAACCAGTCTAATGAACATATTTATTAGTTTATATGTAAAGAACATTAATTGTAGGACTTCCGTGCGTTGTTATCTTAAATTAAGAATAGTATAACATATGAGCATATGTATCCCTGTAAACAACGCGAGTACTCCATGCGCGCGTGAAATTATACTCCACGCGAACAATAGAATAATCCAAAACCAACCACAATCCATACAAAAAAAATGGTTCCATTATGATTGCGATGTTCAAGGGGTGGACCATAGACTCCACCTATGCATCACATGCGAGTACTCCATGTAGTACCAACAAGAAATTAGTTTTGAAACTACTCCACGGAGTAATTGTATGGGATTGAATTATTGAATATCTGTGACAAAATGTCATTCGGAAAAACTTTTTAATTAAGAATATTGCTTTGGTAAAGAACTGGTAAAACATAATATTTATCATAAAAATGTATAAATAATAATATACAACATATTTCAATTTGCGTATTTGTTCTATTTTCCTTGTAATATAAATATTATCTCCTACGTTCAGAAGTACCAGCAGCATTTCATAAATGTTCAGTATACAAGTATAAAACTTGCTGCACAATTTCAACCTCGTGTAGTAATTGCGATCGTTAAAACATGAGCAATGACGGCGACGCGTAAGTAGGTCCAACATGCACTACAGTGGATTATTCCAATAGGTACTCCAATGGATCATTTGGTACACGAATAATAGCAGGGATATTCATACATATATAGGGTGTTTTTTATAGAGGTATGGAACTTTAAGTTGGCATTACTTTTAAAGATGGCGACCGATTTAACAGCTGTCAAGTGATTTATTCTCAGTTTGCTTTGGCAATTCATCATGAATAGACTCACGCCTGAACAACGCTTGCAAATAGAGCAATTTCATTTCGAAAATAATGGTTCTGTGCGGAAAACGTATCGCGCACTACGTCCAATGATACGAACCAATGATTCCACCAGCCCATAAAGCGCACCAAACAGTCAGTTTTTCTGGATGTAACGGTGTTTCAACATACACTTGAGGATTACCTTCACTCCAAATGCGGCAATTTTGTTTGTTGACGTAGCCATTCAACCAGAAGTGCGCTTCATCGCTAAACATCGCTAAAATGGACTTAGTGGGCGATACGTTTTCCGCACAGAACCATTACTTTCGAAATAAAATTGCACTATTTGCAAGCGTTGTTCAGGCGTGAGTCTATTCATGATGAATTACCAAACCAAACTGAGAATAAATCACTTGACAGCTGTTAAATCGGTCGCCATCTTGAAAAGTAATGCCAACTTAAAGTTCTATACCTTTATAAAAAACACCCTATACATACATGCATATGTACACGCAGTTGAGCTGTTAATTATTTATCGGAACATTTTTATACAAACACATGCATACATAATTCTGCATGCTTATCCTTCATGGGGTACATGATGCATACACATAAGTGGATTAAGATATCACTACACATAATTTTAATTAAATAGTTTGATTGCAAACGTCTTAAGAGTTAGATGCATTGTTGTTCGCATTGTTCTAATATTAATTAAAAATTTAAAGTTTTTAAATCATTTACGTTGCGTTTGATGTTGCACTTCAAACATGCGCAAGTGTCATTTGATTATAATCTTGCTGGCATTCGTTCATCAAACAGCGAGTTGCCCGATAGGATGTACCTGTCTTGCTCGTACCGTACTTTGTGTAAATTCGGCTTTGTACAGTGTTCCCCGGAATATTAACAATGATGTGCAGTTGTTGTAAGTAAAATTGTTTTTAAAATTTAGTAAATGATTAAAGTTTGAAATTTTTAAAAAATATCTTTTTACTTTTGCAACAGAAAGCAATATTATGGCTCTGCTTTTATTTTTTAAATGCTTATGCTTAAAATGTTTAAAATGAAAAATCATTGTTGTGTTAAACTATCTTACATTGGTGATGATTACAACATGCACAGTCAAAATTATTTTTCAGTTTCTGTTTTGTTTGCTGAATTTTATTGGATTTTCTTGATCTTGAGAGGGGTGATTGTGTGTTTCTGATTTTTGCAAAAATTACGAATTTGAGTTCGAAAACTATTCATCACAGATAAATTTTGAATTATTTTTTATATAAAATATGATAAAGTTCAAATCAAATGGAAATTAAAGTAGTAAATTTTTGGAACACATGTGACAACCTGTTTTGCAATAGTTCTCAAGCATTTTTTCTACAAATTTTTAGTAGTGTTCTATTTTTTTCCTAAAAACTCAATATTTTCCTGCCACAATAGGACAGTGGGAAAGTTAGTGCAGTGCGTGTCCGAGTGCTGGCCCGACTAACAGCCAAAAAGAAAAAAATTAAAAATAAATATGTATGTAGTAAATTAATTTAAATACAAAAATTAAGTTACTTTTTCTAATGCGCCCGCCCCTTAGCAGGGAATGTCGCCCCTGCCTCTGATATGAAATAAAGCCTCATCATAAAAATCCATCAGCCGGTCGGAGATAGCTTGGTGTAAATTGTAGGTCCTTCTATTTGTTGGAGACACATCACAAATTTGGGGTGAAGCTTGACCGAAAATAATTCTTTTTAAAGACATTCACACAGCCTTTTGAATTGTGCTTAAGTTTTGGTCGAAATTCAAAATCTTTTAGGTTTAGCATCGCCTAGTTTAAGAAAAATTTGTGTAAGGTATTTAAATGCATCTCTCTCTTTATTTAAGGCTTTCACAAAAATGTTTATCAATAAAAGAGTGATAGTAAGTGGAGGAACTTGTAATATAACTTTTTTTGGGATCAACGAGATTGATATTCATCACTTTAGCTTGGCCGGGAAAAAAATTACTCTCTGAGAGCATTCATTAATTTGTAATAATTTTGTTTGGCTCTACTGTCCCAAAGGCATAGAGAAGCAACCCTAGTATTTTAGGTATCTGCTATTTAAGGAATCATAGCTTATTGTATTTAGAATCATTTTCATATTTTGCGGTTTTTCTTTCATGTCAATTGCATGCTCAAGAGTAGATATCATTAAGCCAAACAGCCTATAATCTTACATTATAAAATTGCTATCTATTTTTACTAAATCTCTGTACTGCGAAAACTTAGTAAATTTCTCTCTTTGGATGAGTAAGACACCTTACTCTTTCAATTTCGTTTCTGGCTAATCATTACTGATTTTTCTCACTGAAAACAGCTACTTTTTTTTTTTTTTTTTTTTTTTTTTTTTTTTTTTGAAAAATAACACAAGTCATAATCGTTATAATTTATTTTATTTTTGATCAAAAAATAAAAATTCGGAAAATAGTTATTATTTCTGAAGAAAATTTTAAAACTGAAAGTGCAATGAATATTTTTGATGATAAAAAATAAAACTTAATAAACAAGGTAAGGAATATTTTTGATTAGAAAAATATAAAAAATCGAAGATAATCATTACTTTTGAGGGAAAATATAAAAATCTGAAAGTAAGAATTAGAACCGATTGAAAAAAATATTAAATAATTTTAATTATTAATTTTTGAGTGATATGGTGATTCTGAAAAATTAATAATTATTAATAATCGAAAGTTATTAAATCATTTAATAATGATTAAAAAGCGATTTGATAAAACTCATAATGATTACCATCTCTTCTTAAAACAAAGTCGCAAAAGTTTGAAATATAAAACAGGCACAACTGCGGTGGGTATGTGAATCGTAAAGAAAATATTGGTCCGCTAACATTTTGGACAATAGTCGTGATATTTTGGGAAACAGTCATATAACCTGCTCGAACTTATAGGACTTGGTAAAGACAGTACTATACAAATTAGAAACCAGCTTAAAATTACTTTTTATCATTATCTGCCTTGTAATTTCATTCGATCGTGTAATCGTATGCAAGACTGCTGAATCCAGATTTTGATCGTTATTTAAAGAGTGATCCATCTCGAGGTTCCCTACATTTTTAAAGAAAGAAAACATAGAAAATTCAAATTTAATGGAGAATGTTTATTATCATTCGAAAGAACATTTTTTAAGATTTAGTTTTTGAAGATTATCTCTTTCAAATGTTGGCCGCGGCTATGTCTCAGATGGTCCATCCGTTGCGTCCAATTTTGGATGCCTCGTTCGAGCATTTCGACTGGTAACTGGCGAATGACACGCGTGATGTTTTGCTCCAAGGCCTGAATCGAAGCGGGATTGTCCGCATAGACTTTAGACTTTACATATCCCTACAGGAAAAACTCGAACGGTGTGATATCACACGATTTTGGCTGCCAATCGACTGTCCCAAAACGTGAAATTATCTGCTCACCGAAGTGTTCCTTCAACAAATCCATTGATTGATGCGATGTGTGGGAAGTTGCGCCGTCTTGTTGAAACCAAATGTCGCGGAGATCACGAGTTTCAATTTCAGGCACCAAATAATCAAATAATCGGTTATCATGGCGCAATAACGTACGCCATTGATGGTTACGTTCTCAGCGGCAGCATTTTTGGAGAAATTTGGACCGATGATTCCGCCGGCCCACAAACCACACTAAACCGTTGTTTTTCCTGGATGAAATGATAGCTCTTGAATCTCTTCAAAATGCTATTCTTCCCAAATGCCGCAATTTTTCCTGTTTACAAACCCATTGAGCCAGAAATGGGCCTCATCGCTGAAAAAAATTTGGTTCGAAAACGTCGGATCTTCTTGGAACTCTTCAAGAGTCCATAGAGCAAAGCGATGTCGCTTGAGAAGATCGAGCGGCTTCAGTTCTTGCACAAGGTGTATTTTGTACACTTTCAATTTAAAATCTGGACGTAAAATGCGCCAAACGGTTCCATACGTCATTCCCAGTTACTGCGAACGGCGCCGAATCGACTCTCCACGGTCTTCGTGTCTATTCGGTCGAATATTATCCAATAATGAATGCTGGGTCTCAAGATGGGTGATGGTGTTGCGAATAGTACGCTCAGTAGGTCGAATATGTTGACCATAAGTTGAGCGAAGCGCCCGAAACACATTCCTTATAGAACGTCAATTTTCGTAATAAAGTTGAATGATTTGTAAACGTTGTTGAGGCGTAAGTCTTTCCATGATAAAATGCCATACAATACTGAACCAATATAACATGACAGGTTGACACGACTCACGCGTGATCTGTCAAAGGAAGGTTATTGAAAAAAGTTCCTCTACTTGGATCACCCTTTAATTACGTTACGTAATTTTGCGCTTTTGAAAACCAAACTTATATTGAGCGCCAAGAAACATAATTTTCAAGTTATCTATTCTACCAACAAAGGAAAAGAGGCTTAGCTAAAACATGCATACATACATATATGTATGAATGTCTATTCGATCAGATCCCTTTCCACTAGACCTTTTAAACCGAGTAGAGTCTTCGTCTCCTATTGATTCCACCAGAGAGTACTGCATCGGAATCTTTCATAGCTGCAGTGATTTGTATTCTTGCGGAAGTAGTCGTAAATTGGACAATAGTCGTAAATTATAAGTTTGTAACTGATAATAACATATATGTATTATTTTTTCCTACATACTTAGATCTTTACGCTATAACCGTGTGGAGGAAATACCAGCTCATGCTTTTGCAGGATTATCGCTTCTCACTACGCTTCTTCTAGATTATAACGGCATAAGAACAATAGATAAGGAAGCCTTTTCTGGACTCGTTAATTTAAAGCAACTGCATTTGGGAAACAATGAAATTCGGGACATTCCAAAACACCTATTTCAACCAGCTAAATATCTTGAATCAATGTGAGTAAAATAATATAAAAAAATACAAACATTGAAAACTAGGTTGTGGCTTTCTGCATTTTGCTTAATTTAGAAATTATAATTAGTAAAGTAAAGAAGATAGATGATAGGTAAAGAATTATACAAAGTCCTAATTAAGCTTCAACTAATGTAAAATATTAAATTTTTTGCCATTATTCTTACATTTGCACATTGAAGCGGCTGAGCTATTGTTCATTAAGGAGGTGAGTATAAGAGATAATCAGTAATTGGTAACTATTTCGCTATTCGAAGTCTTTCACGAAATGTGAACATGAATGCCTCGAGGAGGGTCGAACACCAATCTTCTGGTCTGAACTTTTGCACAATAAGGTTGAAGGTAAAAAATTAAATAAAGTATAACAAAGTATATGAGATGCTAACAAAGACCTCTGGTGAGTCTTCTATGAGTAAAGCAAGTATTTACGACTGGTGTTTGCAAGAAGGTCGTGAAAACGTTGAAAATTGCGAACGCTCCAGCCCATAAACAACCTATAAAAACCTGAAAAAAGTATAATGGTTATGAAAGAATCACAATTAGAGAAGTTTTTGTTGATGTTACCATCAGAGATCAGCAATGAATAGAGCTGAAAATATCCATAAAATCTTTGTATTCATATCCATTCATATTCATACACATGCAGTCGAGCCTCATATTCAACTTGGAAGTGTAAGGAACTGTTCATACTTATGCTCAACTACATGTTTGACTTGTTAACATTCTGACGGTTTTCTACCCGTTCACGATTTGAATACTAGGAAGGTGTGCGTATGTTTGTTCGCTGCATACGGACTGATGTTGGATATATTGAGGTGCTCGTTACTATCCAAAACACAAGGCCCCGAAAAATGGATCAAACCAATGATGTGTATTTTTGAGTTTGACGTTTCTGCCGCATTCATACCGACCTCAACTCATATTAATAAACCCAACATGGTTTGCGTATTCAGCACTATGCTATGCATTGATATTCAAAATTGTATGAATGGTTGTAAAGAGCGTGCGCGCAATTCTCTGGTTGACATATTGAGTAAATCATGTCATGACATTTTTCCCAATGTTTTGAAACATATGGTAGAACAATTTGTTTCAAAATTATTCAAGTTTTTATTAAAAACAGCGTCAAATGGATGTCCGGAGTCACTAAATTAAATCAGCGACAATGCAGAATTGTGTGCAGTGACGGAACAAGCGGTTAAGGGTATAACGTCAAAATTAAAGCTCAATTATCCCAAGACGCAACCGGACTCAGTGGAAAAGTGTTGTCGATCGAGAATGTTACGATTTAAATGATATTGTGCATCATTATACGAAGTACTACCTACAACGCCCAGATTTTGTAAAGTTAAAAAAGTGCCTTTATTTCACAGCCGTTAGTGACATTATCATAGCTGGCAAAAGTGCATAATCTCTTATATCAGTGTAAGCGTACATAACATATATGTAACTATTTTCTTCAAAAATTTAGTTTCTTGTTATTATTTTAACACACCTCGTACATTTTCTAAGATGATCCCCTCCTGTGCAATACACATATGTAAACGTTTTTGCCAATTCTCGAAGCATTTTTCATATTCATCGGACGGAATGTTCTTCGATGCGTGCTGAGGCGAAAACATTTACAAATAACACCCTCCTATTGCCGCTAAAGCGAAAACTCTCATTAACAAGACGTTTAAAAAACTTTTCATTTTACTGCTTAACAATTGTGACTTGTGCCCTTTCAGTCAAATTATGACCTTTCTGTGGGGACGTTACAACTAACGGGTGATCCATTTCGAGATTCCCTACTTTTTAGGGAAAAAAAAACACAGACAATTCAAATTTAATGGGAAATGTTTATTAACATTCGAAAGAACATTCTTTGGCATTTATTTTTTGAAGATTACCTCTTTCAAATGTTGGCCGGGCCTACGTCTCCGATGGTCCATCTGTTGCGTTCAATTTTCGATAACTCGTTCGAGCATTTCGACTAGTAACTAACGAATGAAATGCATGCTGTTTTGCTTCAAGGCCTGAATCGAAGCGGGATTGTCCGCATAAACTTTAGACTTTACATATCCCTACAGGAAAAACTCTAACGGTGTGATATCACACGATCTTGGCTGCCAATCGAGTGTATTAAAACGTGAAATTATCTGCCCACCGAAGTGTTCTCTCAATAAATCCATTGATTGATGCGATGTGTGGGAAGTGGCGCCGTCTTGTTGAAACCAAATGTCGCAGAGATCACGAGCTTGAATTTCAGGCATCAAATAATCGGTTATCATGGCGCTAGAACGGTCGCCATTGACGGTATCATTTTTGGAGAAATATGGACCGATGATTCCACCGGCCCACAAACCACGCCAAACCGTTGTTTTTTCTTTATGAAATGACAGCTCTTGAATCTCTTCGGGTTGCTCTTCGTCCAAAATGCCGCAATTTTGCTTGTTTACATACTCATTGAGCCAGAAATGGGCCTCATCGCTGAACAAAATTTGGTTCGAAGACGTCGGATCTTCTTGGAACTTTTCAAGAGCCCAAAGAGCGAAGCCATGACGGCACCGAGTGGACTTTCCATGGTCTTCGTGTACACTCTCAGCTACGGCCGCTATATTTTCCTCACTGCGTGCTAGACGTGGCCTATTCAGTCGAATATTATCCAATAATGAATGCTGGGTCTCAAGAAGGGTGATGGTGTTGCGAATAGTACGCTCAGTTGGCCGATTATGCTGACCGTAAGTTGAGCGAAGCGCGCAAAACACATTCTTTTGGAACGTGAATTTTCGTAATAAAGTTGAATGATTTTTAAACGTTGTTGAGGCGTTAGTATTTCCATGATGAAATGCCAAACAATACTAAACAAAAATAGCATGGCAGCTTGACACGACTCACGTCACGAGTGATCTGTTAAAAAAGGGCCATTAAAAAAAGTATCTTTATTTGGATCACCCTTTAGAAGCGATACATCGTTGCACCGACTGAAATGCAATGCATTGGGGCTTGTTTGGTGTTCTTAAAAGTATTGTTTATAAGAAAAGAGTTAAAGCCAAGGCCAAGGTAAAGAGAAATGTGAGGATCAGGGTGTTTAAACTCACTCGTAGATATAGAGATGGTCTCAACAGAATTGGATTCGACTCGCTGAAAATCACGACAATTTAATTAACGACAGAAATAACTTAATATATATGAATTAACTTAAGTTTATGTTATCAATCTAGAAAAATTATGATGAAAGACCTATGGTATTTTATATTTCCTAAATATTTAAAAATAAACACCCTCTTGTATTCACGAATTAACAAATTTATCAGTAATATCTTTTTTCCTAATTTTCTTACAGTTACCTGGAAAATAACGCCATTCAGGGAATTCGCGAAGGAACATTTGAAAATCTATTACATCTCACCTATTTGTAAGTTAAAGTTGTTTAAAATCATTGTTATAAATAAGATATGCACAAATATTTTAAGATTTTTAACATTGTTGTAATCGAATTTATTTACACTATACTTCGTTTTCTTTTAACAGCAACGCAGACTTTTTTAAAATCTTTAAAAAATGTTCTACAGAAATATATTTTTGTATTCTATTGCATTCTTAATCCTTCTTCAATACATTGCTAAGAATTTTATATTACTTGCAGAACTTTGCAAAATAACAAACTCGTTACTGTTCCTTCGGACGAATTTGCCCACCTAAGAAACTTGCAACATTTGCAAATTGATAATAACCCTTTGAATTGTGATTGTGGAGTACATTCATTGTGGAGGCAATTTCATAAAGATATTGAGCTTTTTAACAACATTCAACAAATTCGTACGGAAGTCTTGCTTTCTTGTATAACCTCTTCGTCTACAAATCAAGAGTTTAAAAAACTCGAAGCAGATGATTTTACATGCAGTAAGTAGAAATTAATTTACTCAGTATACCATAGAAATCATAAATTGTTTATACTAATTATATAAAATAAAAAGGTTTTTCGTTAATATAATATTTAGAATTGAAATTACATGATATAACGTCGTGATCAAGTTCAAAGTGAATTAATTATTTTCATTTCCAAATGGATAAAAATGTAATTATTGAAACATAACTGCATCATAATTAAGAAGTTTTCCAATTTCAGTAATATTTCAGTTGTATCGGCCAATTAGCTTCTTGTCTGTTCTTTCTAAAAGTGCCTTATCGAAAATATCTTCTACTCTCCACGAATACGAAGCTAGACCAAATCATCAATTCGGTTTTCGAGAAAATTATGGTACTACTTGTATAGAACAATTCCATCGCATTAACAATGAGATCAGGCAATTGAGTTGAATGTGTACCGAAGTTAAAATTTTACTTTTCGAATTTCATTTAATTTTCATTTAACTACTGAACTAATTTTTAGTTTCTATTTTTTACTGAAAGACAATTCTTTTAAATTAATATTGAAGAATGATCCAAATAGTGTAAAAATTTTTTTAAATTCCTTACACATCTTTATTATAACATCAAAGAAAATCGTTTATTAGATCTGCTTAATTAAAACCTAACAATAAGTTTTAGAATCGTAGCTACTAGTGAAGTACTAGTGTGAACTAGTGGACTAAATCCATTAATAGTAATGGTCGACAGTGAAGACGTCACTCTTAAAAATGCTGGCAAATCCATTCTTTGAGGGAGTATTCTATGTACGCAAGCATTATGAATGTATTTCATACACTCAGATTGATTTTATGACTATGACTGTGTTATATAAAAGAATTTTGTGATCCAAGCATTGAACTGAATTTTTACCTAACAGACAATTCAGGCTTGCCGCTTTGTGATACGCTCGTTTATGTTTATGCTCGTTTACTTCGATAAATAGCGGTATCTTTGCGAATGTTGGGCTAAGTATTTTTACGCTCGTTGGAATGTCTGCAATAAATACGTATTGGTCCCAAAATGCTACCTTGAGAAGCACCAGTCACAATTGAATACTGCTCTGAAATAAAATCCTTTACTTTAACTGTAAACCTTCTGTTAGTAAAGTATGAAAGGAAGATCTGAAGAATTTTTTTTCAAAGCCATTTTAATTTTGCATATAAGCCCTTTATATCATACCTTAGCGAATAATTGTGCCAAAAAATGTTGATGCCATTTGAATCGGTTTTCAGAAAGTGACAAATTAAAGTATTCTCAATCTACTATCGCTCAAAATTGAAATTCACATCTTTATTTTAATTTTGAGAGAAAGTAGATTGAGAATCTGTTTTTCCATTACCGCTCTGAGTGAATTTTGTTTTTAGGCAGCTCTAAGCTATATCAAGTTGGAACTCTCTGTACTGTTTTTTTTATTCTTATTAGTTATAAATATCGATTATTATTAGCCAAAACCCAAAAATTTGTACTTTCAATTTCAAAGAAAACTCCATAACGAAAAAAAAAAGTTTTTCTTCTTCAAAGTTCTTGAAGAACCTATGTTTGATCTGCATATATTTCATCTTTTTCTTTTTTACGAATAACACTTTTTCACTAAGTCGTAGTATTTTCTATTAAATTATATTCTCTCTATTAGTCTGCAAAGTTATTTAAGTACACTAGTTAACAAAATTGAAACTTTTTTCGTCACATTTCATAAACTTTTATCAAATTTGGAATGTATTATACAGTTTCGGTCGAAGATATCAAAGCGAATGGACGCTTTATATTTAGCTCCCTGAACAATAAATAGAATAATAAAAAAGTCTCAAGCTACGCCACTGAAAGCGACAATTGCAGAACAAAGTGAATCAGCCAAAAAGAAAAAAAGGTTGGTGGTGAAAAATGTCATTGATTGCTACATCAACGTAATATATGTAAAGCGGAAATCAAGCCCAGTAAAAAAGGTAAATAATGTCAAAAGGCTTAACACCGTAGGTTCAACTATGGTAACTGATACTAATACTTTAAAATCGAATATATTTGCCCCGCTATGTGAGGAAGAACCTACATTGTACCTCTTAAAAAGAGAAATATCGAAGAACCAATAATTCTATCAGCGAAAAAAAGAAATTATTACTCTCCAGTTGAAGAGCGCAAAAGGGCTGATTGTCGCCATAAAGGGAATCGAAGCTTCAGGATTTTGACGTTAGGACGCTAGTAAATATAATTAACAGAAACAAGGTACTGCAACATATGTTTTCCCATCTCCAAGCTCAGTTCAGCTTATGAGGAATAAAGCTCACCCAATTTACACCTTAAAATATCTGTTACATAGAAGAATTACGGTAGAAGAACCACTGAAGAGGAATGACCCCGAGCAATGTACGGCTGAGAGAAATTTTGGGCATACCAAATCCTACTGTACTTTAGGTACTGTCTGCGTAGTTTTTGGTGAGCTTCACCATTTAAATAAATGCTCTTTAAATAAAACCGATGCAATACAAAAAAAGTGTAGTAATTGTGGCGGTAATCACACGGCCAATTACATACATAGGTTTTCCGGTTTATGAAGATCTAAAATCAAAACTAAGTCAGGGTATTCAAGCAAAACGCAGCCAACTTCCACAAATTATCTCTGTTACTGCTTCTTCAAATTTACCCAGTTCAAACAGATAAACAGGCCATATCAATCATGCAAAGTATGGTCCAAGACCTACTAAAGACGCAAAACCGAATGCATCAAATCCTGATGGTCAAAAAATGCTCGAACTCACAATATGTATACTGAGTGCTAATGATGTTAATCAACAAAAATTAGCCCTCAAATTATTTATTTCTTTACTGCATTAACCACCCAGATGGCAAAGCCCATGCTGGCACAGCCATACTAAAAAGAAACCGTTTAAAGCATAGCTTTCTTCACTTCAATGTAACAAATTGGTTACAGTCAACTTCGATCACTCTTAAAAACAGGGGATTGACCTCTCTTTAGCTGCAACTTATAAACCCAAAAGGTCGCCAGTTATGTAGTACGGTTAGAAGTGCCAAAAATAGGTTCGATTTTATCTCCCCCACAACAAACTTACTGACATTGTTTGGGTCTAATTACCTGATTTGATTGACTTTGCAGTCACAAAAAAGGTAAAAAGGAATTTAATATTTGCCGAAACTAATGCTGACTTATCTTCCTATCATTCCCCAATAATCATTAAATTGAAAGAACATTCCATTGAAAGCGAAGGCCAAGCCTGAAATGGAGAGAGAAACTGATATTGAAAACAAGATACTTGTATTTAACGGTATGTTAGCAACAGCAACAACTATAGAAACCCCAGAGCAGAAAACACAACCAAGCCAAAAGTGTCATTAAGATGCGATGAAGATACGAATATGACAAATCTAGTAACGTCTTTGTCTTCCAACGTTTCCTCTAAAAAATTGGTTTGGAAAGCTAGCAGAAATCGCTAGCCTCCGGTAAATACTGAAACGCCGTTGAGACCTTTCAGAGCACCTCAGTACAGTATTTCAGCTTTACCACTAAATTTTTTCTAATTAATACCACTAATTTTTTCAAGACCCACCGCTTCTGGCGAAGCATGTGTATATGAGATAAAGAAGATAATCGCTGTCCTAGATCCAAAACATCAAAAATGTTAAAAGAACTGCCAAGCATTGCAGGGGAATAATCGCAGATATTTATGATAGCTAACCAGGTAAAAACGCAACTCTGCCTTCATTATACAGACCAATTAGCCTGTTGCCTTGTCTTTCCAAACTTTTCGAAAAAGTGCTTCTTTCAAAAATATCTCTTTTCAAGAATGAAAATGATATAATTCCAACACATCAATTTGGTTTTCGCGAAAAACATGTCACAATTGAACAAGTACATCGTATAACTATTGAAAAAAGAAAGGCTTTCGAATACAGAGAGTACTATTCGGCGGTTTACCTTGATGTGGCTCAAGCATTTGACAGTGTGGCATGATGATCCAGTTCATAAAATTAAACAATCATTACCTAACATGTTCCACAATACCCTTGAATCCTACTTGTCCAATAGGCGAAATGAATATATAATAGAGGGCAGGCCAAAAAAGTGGCCTGTTGTCCAGCTCCGCAAAAAAGATACAGCTGAAGCTTAAATTTGCCAGTTAGTATTGGCTCTTAAGCTTGAAATCTGGGCTCAGCCTTGCAAACAAAGTTATTCTTTATAAGGCGACTATAAACCCCATATGGTTGTATGGAATGCAGATATGAGGCAGAGCTTGCGCGACGAATATAGATATAATACGAAAATTCCAATCCAAAGCGCTAAGAATAATAATGGGTATCCACAGAGACCTAAATATACATACTAACAAGGAAGAGATTTTAATCGTAACACAAAAATACTGATCAAAACTTCACAATCATACGCGCCTGAGGAGGAGGAATTTATCAGGCTAGTAAAGAGCAACGTCGAGCCAGCAACACATACCTGCTTATGTTATTTTAGATTTTTAAGATTTGACTACTTATTGTGAGGCTTTCGATATCGAGGCAGATTCAGTAAATAAAAATAAATGTAATAACAAAAACAATACAAAAAATTTCAACTTTAAAAAATGGTATTGCTTACAATAATAATGTGACTTAGGATTTTCGTGAACATTTAGCTTTTGCTAGGTCCCTTCTAAGTCTCCAACAATAATTTACTAATTCCTTGATAACAATTTTCCTTCAAGAAAATGTCCTGAGGGAACCTCTCACCTTGCTCGTCACTCACAGCACCCAAATTTTACGGAAAGAAATCGAAATGAGAGTCCAGCATATGTTTTTAATGGCATATTATACCACACGATAGTGAGATTATAAGTTAATTTTTAATTCTTTATACTTTTCCTATTTATAATTTTCAAGAAAGCTCTGGACAACATTCACACAACATTGCCAGGCAAGCATTTCCTGGTCATTCAGTTTTCCTTCAAAGGTATTATCCTTCATCAGTTGGCGTTTTCTGGGCCTCTCCCTCTTTATTTTAAGTTGTACTGACTTAGGATAAATTACTCACTGAAATCCCGCCTTTCTGATCGATTTACACAGTATTTATATGGAAACCAAGATTTATCTTAATTCTTTACAGGAAATCCAAAATAGTCAAAAAGTCACTTTTCAATTAATGATTTGAAATTCAAATTGAAAAATCATCAAAAAGTTAGTGTGTAACATAGATATATTACAAACTTTGCAGTGCTCCAAGTGCTTCATACATTCGGTCCGGTCGGTTGATAGCAAAGCAAAGAAAGTAAATCCAGCCAGAATTGAGACATAACCTTAACATAAAGGATGATCCATTTCGAGGTTCCTTACTTTTTAAAGAAAAAAACATAGAAAATTCAAATTTAATGGCGAATGTTTATTATCATTCGAAAGAACATTCTTTGGCATTTATTTTTTGAAGATTATCTCTTTCAACTGTTGGTCGCGGCTACGTCTCAGAAGGTCCATCCGTGGAGTCCACTTTTGGATGACTCGTTCGAGCATTTCGACTGGTAACTGGCGAATGACACGCGTGATATTTTGGTCCAAGGCCTGAATCAAAGCGGGATTGTCCGCATAGACTTTAGACTTTACATATCCCCACAGGATATGGTGTGATATCACACGATGTTGGTGGCCAATCGACCGGCCCAGAACGTGAAATTATCTGCTCATCGAAGGGTTCTCTCAATAAATCCATGATGTCATGTGTAGGATGTGGCGCTGTCTTATTGAAACCAAATGTCGCGGAGATCACGAGCTTCAATTTTAGGCATCAAATAGTCGATTATCATGTCGCGATAACGGTCGCCATTGACGGTTACTCTTCAGGTTGCTCTTCGTCCCAAATGCGGCAATTTAACTTATTTACATACCCACTGCGCCAGAAATGGGCCTCACTCATCGCTGAACAAAGTTTGGTTCGAAAACGTCGGATCTTCTTTTAACTTTTCAAGAGCCCATGGAGCGAAGCTATGTCGCTTTGAAAGGTCGAGCGGCTTCAGTTCTTGCACAAGTTGTATTTTGTACGCTTTCAATTTAAGATCTCGACGTAAAATGCAACAAGTCGTTTCCTACGTCAGTCCGAGTTGCTGAGAACGGCGCCGAATCGACTCACCACGGTCTTCGTGTACACTCTCATCTACGGCCGCTATTTTTTCTTCACTGCGTGCTGGACGTGGTCTATTCGCTTTAGTCACGTGTTTTCTCACACAAAAGTGGATTCAGAAATTTGTTTATTTAATAAAAATGCAGCTCAAATTACAATTTGCGTTCGGTGGCAGATTTATATGGCTTTTTTCTAAATGATTCCAAAGCGTGAATTCGATTTATCTGAAATACAATATTTCTTAGACTATATAAGTATTCTATTTATAAGACCACCTAGATTCGCACCTCAAATATTAAAATCGATATATTGAGAGAATGGTACTAATAAGACTTGAAACCATGACCCCAAATTACTAATCACATCAAATTTAAAAGGCAGAGAGTAGACACAAAAATATACTTAGCAGAAAAGGGAATTTTTTTTAGTTTTTCCACTTGCTGTAGCGTGTAATATTTATAATACGAAATTAATTTATTATTTAAGCTTAATAAGAACTTTTAATCATTTTTTACTTAGTTAAAAAAAGCTTCATTTATTTTTGTTTATGTTTTGACTTCAACTTTCAGATTTACCAGAAATTATATTAGCACCGCAGAATCAATTAGTACTAGCTGGAAAATCATTCACTTTGGAATGCGATGCTGATGGGGAACCTATTCCAAATGTTGTTTGGTTTTTTAACGGATACCCTCTGGAAACAAATGAACGTAAAATATTGGATAATGAAAATACCGAGCTGCATATAAATAATGCCATTAAGGGCGATGCAGGTAACAATAAGAGTACATATATCACAAAAAACGCCTTAATAATTACATTTAATATCAAACTAGGTATTTACACATGTACAGCGTACAACAACAATGGGAAAATCTCAGTTCAAGCGAATGTTACAATATCTGATGATGTCCGAAAACCACGAATAATCATTGAACCCTTTGATTTAGAAGTAGCAATCGGAACCATTATTGAAATACCTTGTAAATTTGAAGATAGTGATAATGTTCAGGTAAAATGCAAAGCGTAGATTACACATTAAGAAGTAAATGGGGAATTTAAGAGTACTGCTTTTAAATTTAGTCGACTAACAAATGTACATATATCATTTTCGCAATTTGTAATTCAGTGCCGTAAGTCATCATTATTTAAATGTTTATTTTCTGAAAGTATTTTATGCCAGTGGATTATCGTCTGATGATCTACGTATTGCCGCTAATTCGGTTTTAAAAACCTTACAGTGGCACAGAAACGTGGTTCTAAAGCCTTAAATTGTAGATAGCAACTTCGAAGTAATTAACTCCGATCTCAGGACAGATGTTTTAAGATTTTATTACTGGTGCTAATTTATTCGCTCCTCTTAATCTAGAAGTATCTTCATAAAATTTTTAACGATACGTGGCAAACCGTGGTGCCACGCTTTTCCAAAGGATGTTTTGAATAAAACTAATCTTTTTAAAATTAAGTTCGACAAAATTTGATTCCTACTCTTTTTGTGTTTTTATTCAGATATTGATTCTCATTGATGCTCATCCAAAAACTGCCAGCAGAGATTCTTTTTCTTTTTCCATATACAGCATGTAATATCGAAAATCGAAAACAATTACTTTATACATGTATCATTATCCGTTGTCAGATACCTAATAATTAATTTTATCACCCTGTCTGCCTGTCCATAGAAGACCCATAATTGTAGGAAGAAAACACTTTTCTTAGCCAGATATCTCGTGATATTCTTTTATGCCAAGTTGGTCATGTTATCCTGGTCACATTGTTACCATCTATCTTATGTTAGCAACGCCGATGAATCTCTCTTATGGTGAGCTTACAAGTGGAGTTCCGGTTTGTCCAAATCTCTTCCATCATAGCGAAAGTGGAAGAGAAGTCCCCTTCCTTGGAAGCTCGTCCGCCATCTCATTATCCAGTATGCTACTGTATTCAGGCACCCATACCATATAATGTTCAGGGACCATGCTTTAGCCATCACGTTAAGTGATCTGCTGCACTTTTCTACCGTTTCCAATTTTATTGTTATAGATTCCAGAGATTTTAATGGTGCCGGCTATCCGTAAACATATATACTATAATATAATTTAATAAGAGTCTGTTTAAATCTAGACAACTAAAACTATTGTGGTTTATCAGTTTCCATTGAGATTCCTTATGTAATCTTACCGCAACACAATCGGCGTTATACAACCCCATAAAGTTAATAGGGAGTAAATTCAAGATGCCATTTTTAGCCTCAGTTGGTGTAGCCCTCATTGCTCAAGAATATATAAGGGTGCTATAATCTGCACTCTAAGGAATTTAGAGAGTGCTGATTTTTTTCATATCTGATCACTATTCTCTTTATAGAGAAGTACAGGCCTAACAACTGCAATGTAAAGTCAACGCACTATGTTATTTATTTTATTTCCACGCCATAAATTTTATATAAGTATAGCTTCATTTTTTTCTAGAGTGAGTTCACTCATATTGCACACTCAGTGATATGCAGCTTCGTTTCTTAGAACTCTGGAAACAGCTCCTTCTTCTGTAAGCCTGAACCAGCGTAATTATTCCACTTCTCTATTCACCTTAGTCCGGTCTGCAGGATATATCATAAAGTTTGTGTCATTATAACCTCCAGGCTTACGCTTTTCTGTTGACTTATCTTTTTATGTGGAGGTGTTGGTTTTTCGAGAGCTTGCGATTCCTAGCATCTCAAATATACAAGTATATCCTGATGTAAACAGAAATTAAAGTTATTGAAAAAGTTTTTTGTTTTGGTTTATGATGTTATGTTGTGCGTTTCTATTATAAATATGTATCTGTATGTACATATATATATATATATATATATTATATCTTTACAGATTATTTGGAGACACGACGGTCGGCTTATTACTCCAAATGTGCTTTCTGACGACAAACATCAAGTTAGAGAATCCGGAAGTCTTCTTGTAAAAGATGTTACTGTAACCGATGGAGGTCGTTATGAGTGTACCTTAAAAAACCAATACGGACGAGCTACTGCTTCGGCTCTTGTGAAAATCAGGTTAGTTTCCTTAATTTTTATATATAAATATCTGCGTGTGAAAAACTGTCCTATAAAATTTGTCAAATTTCCATTCAATATTTCCTACTTCTTATTTTGCGTGAAATGGAAGCAGATCGGTGCTAAATCTCCAGTCATTTTCAGTTTTTTTTCGATTTAATCGTTTAATCGTATTTTTTATTAAAAAATTTATTTTTATTACAGAAACAGTGCAACCAAATCGCCAGGTGATAACTACGTGCGAATAGCATTTAATGAGGCAGCGAAAGAAATTGATTTGGCTATAAACAATACAATAGATACTCTTTTTACAAAACGCAATTTGGCAACCAATGGTAAACATAATTACGCTGATCTTTTGCGCGTATTCAGATTTCCTAGGGGAGAAGCGCGTCAACTGGCTCGCGCTGCTGAAATTTATGAACGAACTCTCATAAATATAAGGAAACATATTGCAAAGGGCGACAATCTTAGCATGCCAAGTCAAGACTATGAATTTCGTGAACTTCTTTCGCGTGAGCATTTGCATCTGGTTGCCGAACTGTCCGGTTGTGTCGAGCATCGCCAGAAGCCTAATTGTACAGACATGTGCTATCATTCGAAATATCGTAGTATCGATGGTACGTGTAACAACTTAAGAAATCCTTGGTGGGGTGCATCACTTACTGCTTTTAGGCGGATCGCAAAACCAATATATGAAAATGGATTTAGTACACCAATAGGCTGGAGAAAAACACAATTATATAGAGGCTACCTAAAACCTAGCTCTCGTGTGGTTTCAACATCTCTGATAACAACCAAGCATATTACTCCAGATGAACGTATCACTCATATGGTCATGCAATGGGGTCAGTTTTTGGATCATGACTTGGATCATGCGTTACCCTCAGTTAGTTCGGAAAGTTGGGACGGTATTGATTGTAAAAAGACATGTGACTTTGCTCCTCCATGTTTCCCCATTGAAGTACCGCCAGGAGATCCCCGTATAAAAAATCGGCGCTGTATTGATGTTATTCGTTCAAGTTCCGTATGTGGTTCTGGAATGACCTCACTATTTTTCGAAGGTATACAACATAGAGAGCAAATAAATCAACTTACATCTTATATGGATGCGTCTCAGGTTTACGGTTATAGTTATGAGTTTTCCATTGAACTCAGGAATCTCACTACAGATGATGGGCTCCTGAGAACAGGAGTTAAGTTTCCTGGACAAAAAGATATGTTACCATTTGCTGCACCTCAAGATGGTATGGATTGTCGACGAAATCTGGACGAAAATACAATGAACTGTTTTGTTTCTGGTGATATAAGAGTTAATGAGCAGATTGGTTTATTGGCTATGCACACGATATGGATGCGAGAGCATAATCGGCTTGCCACAAAATTACGTGAAATAAATCCTCATTGGGATGGAGACACTATATACCAAGAAGCTCGCAAAATTGTGGGAGCTCAAATGCAACACATTACATTTAAGCATTGGTTGCCATTAATTATCGGAAAAAGTGGAGTTAAATTGTTAGGAGAATATCGCAGTTATGATCCTAATATAAATCCCTCTATTGCAAATGTTTTTGCAACGGCTGCTCTTCGGTTTGGCCACACTATAATAAACCCGGTTCTACATCGACTTAATTCTTCTTTCCAACCGATTTCGCAGGGTCATTTACCTTTGCATAAAGCATTTTTCGCTCCTTGGCGCATTGCATATGAAGGTGGAGTAGATCCTCTCATGCGTGGAATGTTTTCAATTCCTGCTAAATTAAAAACGCCTGATCAAAATCTTAATAGTGAATTAACTGAGAAATTGTTTCAAACCGCACACGCTGTTGCTTTAGATCTAGCTGCAATAAATATTCAGCGTGGCAGAGACCATGGAATTCCTGGATACAATGTATACAGACAATTTTGCAATCTTTCTACAGCCGAAACTTTTGACGACTTACAACAGGATATAAAGAGCGCGAATGTGCGGAGGAAACTTCAAGAACTATATGGGCATCCAGATAATATTGATGTATGGGTCGGTGGTATTTTAGAAGACCAAGTTGAGGATGGTAAAGTGGGACCCTTATTCCAATGCTTGCTTGTGGAACAATTCCGTCGACTACGTGATGGAGATAGATTTTATTATGAAAACCCGGGTGTTTTTCTACCTCAACAACTGAATCAAATAAACCAAGCCAGTCTAGGACGAGTGCTTTGTGAGAATGGCGACGATATTAAGGAAATAACATCTGATGTATTTCTACTGCCTAAAGTGCAAAATGGTTATAAGAAATGCGCTGACATACCCGAAATAAACCTATATTTTTGGCAAGATTGCGGTTCATGTAACAGTCTACCTACGCTCTTGGAATCCGAAAGCAGCACACTTTTCGAGAACCATTCTTTGAGGAAACGATCGACTAGTTTTGGTAACGTCGTAGAAAAAAAAACCATCGAAATCCATCACTCACGAATAAATCAATTAGAGGGTGCACTTAATAAGTTGCAAGTAGAGCTTGATGAGTACAAAAATAGAATTCGAAATCTTGAATACAAAAAATCGTTGAAATAAAAATGGAAATTATATATTGCAAATAATTTAATAAAAAAATGCTAACTTTAAAATAAAGCCTCCAAATTTTTACTTGTCTTAGCAAAGTGTAAGGACTGAAATAAAAGGAATTTGATTAAGGGTTGATGATTGCCCGAGAGCCATCTTCGTTACACGTCATTCCGCTGTCTTAAGTCGAATTGATAACCAGGAATCGGTTTAAAGTCTTTAGAGCATTTAAAGTTCTTAATATTATAGTGGCAAATCAACTTAGGAATACCAGGTTTATCCTGTTATCATCCAACCCAAGCTCTCAACGCAAAAAGACAGAATTTGACGCGGTTGGAACTTATTCCTGGACTCTTTCTTTTGGAAAGTAGTCATCCGAAGTTTTCCGTCATTAAATTATGCTATGATAACAAACCAATTTGAACTTTTTCATGTCTTCCGATTCATAAAATAAGCAATAAGCAGCGAAGGTATTATTGTCTCTGAACTGCTTTACAGTAGTATTTTACTGCTTGTAAAAAATAAGAAAGCTGTAGCTTTCTGATGACAATATAATTGAGGGCTTTAAGGATCAGATGAGAAGATACGAAAGCAATCAAAGGGTTTACCGTTGATAATTATACACTTTCAGAACAAATTAGGATCACCTGGAGGATGCTTGACGTTCTTCCGTACCATCCTAGCCTATGCGTTGAAAGGTATGCCAGTTAGTTGGGCACGCTGCACACTAATTTGCCCCTCATACTCCTTCTGATTGTACTAGTGTTTTTGTGCTAATTGCCCCGGTAGTCACTCTTCCCCATCAAACAAATGCTCTAGCCAAATCACAGAATCGTCAAACAAAAGCTATCAACAACAATAATTTAAATCATGTACATATATCCTATTTCACCTAATAATAACCCTTCTTCTAGTCTCTTCTCGTCCCATCAAATTTTCAATAATTCACAATTTCGATACTCTGCTATAACAATACTTGTCTCTTCAATTACCCTTTCCAAACAAATTCCTCTCGATTCACCTAATATTCTTCGATCTTCCTTTCATCTTTCTCTCTCTTTAAATTTTTTATTTTTTGGGGCCTTCATGATTTCTCTCTTACAGTGGAATCGTTTTTTTTTTAACAATTACATTGAACTTGAGTTACGAATTAAAATCATTAATCCAGTATCGTAATTAACTATATCTACTATCTTATAGCAACGAAGATACATGGGTAGTGCTCGAAAGTTCTATGAAAATTTACGGCGACTTACAGAAGGTTTCAAGGCCGAAGCATACTCATGTAGGAACCAAGGAGGTAATCTGGTAATCTGGGCATACTGAGTTTATGGAGGGAGCACTTTTCCACCCTGTTAAATAGTAGTGAAAGTGCGACTCCCGAAGATGGTGAACCCGAATTCACAATTGAAGATGGTTGAATAGACATTCCACTACCCGACTATGATGAAGTAGGAATAGCAATTGGCCGTTTAAAAATTTCCAAGCGGAGAGAGCCGATGGCTTACTGGCCGAGTTATTTAAATACATAAGATGTATGCATCAGCTTCTTTGCAGAATATGATCACACGAACTCGAGTAAAGCAGACGTTTTGAACGATGAACTGTACGAGCTATACGACGACATTGACATAGTTCAGCGAATCAAGAGACACCGGCTCCGCTGGCTGGGTCATGCCGTCTGCTTTGAAAGTATTCGATGGAGTATCCGCTGGTGGAAGCGGAGGAAGAAGAAGACCTCCACTTCGTTGGAAGGATCAGGTGGAGAGCGACCAGGTTTCACTTGATATTTCTAACTGGCGCCAAACAGCAAAGAGAAGGAACGAGTGGTGCTGTGTAGTTGATGCGGCTATAATAGCATAAGCGGTGGCTAGTTAATTAGTTTCATGCTCAAGAGATTTCTTAATTTGAGAGAAAAGGGTCTCACAAGTCCGATTTACTATTTATAAATGTGTCAAGTATGTTAAAAATAATCAATTGCCGTCAAAAAGGCCTTTACTGTGGCATTTGCATCATCACATCCCCATTATTGCTCATTTTGTGGATACACCGTTTAGACATTAACGCTTTCTGTCCTAATCTTATTACTCATAGACACCGTTTATTTGGCAAGATGATCCAATTGGCCTTTCAATGAATCCATCCAACAACAACATCAGCGGTATACACAAATTTCTTAAAGATTCAGATCTTTTCCGGTGCATTTAAATAAATAATTTTTAACCAGCCAGTTGAAAGCCTCTATTGCTAGCTCTGCTCATTTTTAGGTTATATAATATACATATGTATATTCATATATAATTGGCACTTTGTAACCGCTGAAGCGATTTTCGGCCGAGCTCCTTCTCCAATTTATACCAACAAATGAAGGAACCTACCTAATTATTTTATTATATAAGTTTTTTATGTTGACATTCGCTCCTACTATTTTATGCATTTTTTTTGTGCTGCGTATTTACAAGATACAACCCACGGACCAATGAATTAATCAACCGTCTCCTCATAAACCTTGATTGTGAATAACTGCAAGTTTTATTTTATTTTGCTAAAAATAATGTAAGAATTAAACAATTACATAAATTTAATAGTTACTATTGGTGTCGTAATTTCTACGACCAACTTTCGTGGGTCAAATTTATTGTTTATTGATAACAATCCGAAGAGACGCCAAAGTGGTTGTTGTTGTTGTAGTGTCTTTGTAACTAATTAAGAAAGTAGCTGGTTTTTTAAGACAAGAACCACTTACCAATTCGTGCTTGCCCGATCACAATTGCTCAGACCAGCATCTGCCTCGTTCTGATCCCCACTTATGGTTTTCACCGCATCAACAAGAACGATATTTTCGACGCATTTAAATGGCTAGTGCATACTGTTATGATTTTGCTGATTAACCCCTATGATTTCCCAAATCCTTCGGGTACGATCTCTGGATTGTTAAATAAAATCGCCAACTTAATTTGCAGTTTCTTTATTTATAAAGAATTTAATTAATGTCCTTTTGATTACTCAGTAATTCACAATTCAATTACAATTTACTTTACTATTTACAATCACTTGTATACAACTTTCACAATGTACTGTTTTTATTACTTCAATGTAATGTAAACTCCAACGCTTTTACTTCACGACTGAGTCTTTTGCAGTCATGTGTCGCCCTTATATACTTGTTTGCTGCTTGAAAACGAAACCTCCGAAATAATCGCGTCGTTACGATAATCGCGTCGTTACGATAATCGTCTTGTTACGATAATCGTCTCGTTTACGCTCTAGAACGTGCCAGTTGTCGGCTCCTCTCTTTCATCTATCATTCGCTTCGCATTTTCGCCGTCGTCGTTGATTATCTTGTATGGACCTTCCCAATTGCATTGAAGTTTTGGGCACAAACCTCTCTTTCGTTGTGGATTGTACAGCAACACCAAATCTCCATTTTGGAAGCCTTCGGAGTTCATCGCCTTGTCATACCTAGCCTTCATTTTGTCACTAATAATTTGAATTCGCTGCCTCACAAGAGCATGTATCTCTCTTAACTCTTCCCCGAGAACAGTAGACGCTTCCTCTCCAATTCTTCTCGCATCACCAGTTATTCCAAATTTTAAATCGCTGGGCAACCGAAGTTCACTATCAAACAGTATCCTGGCAGGTGTTTGACCTGTTGTTTCATGCACTGCGGACCGATATCCCATCAGGAAAAGCGGTATGTGTACATCCCAATCATCTTGATGCTTGTCCACTATTTTCCGCAAGTGCTCTTCCAGGGTCCGGTTGAATCGCTCTACCATGCCATCTGATTGAGGATGCAAGGCTGTCGTTAGTGTTCTGCGAATACCAAGTATCTGGCACATCTCCTGGAACATCGCCGATTCAAAGTTTCTTCCTTGGTCTGAGTGCAATTCTATAGGCGCACCGTATCTGATAACCCAATTATGAGTGAATGCATCCGCAACTGTTTTCCCTTCCTGGTTTGGAATTGGGTAAATCTCAGGCCATTTACTAAAGTAGTCCAAAAGCACAAGAATGTATTTGTTTCCTTGTCTGCTCATAAGGAATGGACCGGCTACATCCATGGCAATCCGCTCAAATGGTGCACCTGAGTTAAATGCTTCATCTGCCCATGACTTCGTGACTTTGGCCCTTTAGCTGCAACGCACTCCGTGCAATTAGCAATCCACTCAGCGACCGATTGATGACAGCCAACCCAATAGAACCCCTGTTTGATCTTCTCCGGCGTTTTGGAATACCTAGGTGCCCTCCACTAGGACCATTATGGAATTCCTTAAGAACATCTGGAATTCTTAACCTCGGAACTACTATAAGCTTTCGAGAGCACTGGCCATTATCTGGTGTTTCTACCTCCAAACGCTTCACTTTGTAGGCTGGCTTACATAGCAGTGCCGCTGCTTCACGTGTCTGAGCATACGCAACAGTTTCATCGAATGTTAAGTTTGGATTCGCATAAGTCTCTCGCTTGGTGCACACGTCCTTAATTCCGCTGATGAACCCCTGGATTTTTAATCTTTCGAGATATTCAGCCGATGCGTGCCCTGTGGCTAAATGAGCCAATCTCTCGATTTCAAAAGCATATTCCTGCAGAGATTCGTTCTGTTTTTGGTCGCGCTTTTCTAGCTCCATCTGGTAAATTTGTCTTCTGTGTTCGCTACCATAGCGTCTTTCCAGGGCTCGCATTACTGCGCCATAGTTATCCCTCTTACATTCGGGAATAGTCAGCAAAATATCCGATGCAGGTCCTTTCAACGTAACAAATAGCGCAGCGGATTTTTCCTCGATGGTCCAATTATTTAACTCAGCCGTCTTCTCGAACTGGAGCTTGAAGATCTGGAATGGAGCTGTGCCGTCAAAGTATGGTGCTTCTACCCACGGGCCGTTCACCGATCTGGCTGGACGATGCAACTGCAAATCTCGGACACGTCGCTCGAGCTCGTTGTTTTTGGTCTTAATTAGCTCCTCTATTTTGTCTTGCCGCGTCTCGATTTGATCCTGTCTTTCCTTAAGTTCCGCATTGTCTTTCACAAGATTTTGCTGTATTTGTGCGATTGTTCCTTCTAATCCATCGAATTTTTGTGACAGCCTAGCATCCTGTTCATCCATCTTTTGTGATATGCTAGCATCGATTTGTGACATGCTGGCATTCTGTTCATCCATCTTTTGTGATATGCTGGCATCGATTTGTGACATGTTGGCACTGGTTTGTGAAATTGCAGCCAACAACATGTTCATGTCCATACCGGTAGATGAGCCAGGAGCATTTTCTTGAATCTTACTTGATGACTGCTCCAACCTCTTCGCAGAATCAATAGCCTCTCCTTTGTCAATGTCCTTCAACGATACATCTTCATCCTTGCGACGGAATTCGTATTGGTTCAAGTCGATGCATTCGACTTCCATTGCTTCTCGCAGTCTCGATTGCAGCTCTGCCTTATTTCCAGTTGTATACAATCCTCGCTTGGCCAACTCCTTCTTGAGAGGAGCTATCGTCAAATCCTGAATCTTCACCATCTTTCAACTATTATTCTTATGGATTTATTTAACAATCCCACTTCTGACACCAATTGTTTCGATTTTGCTGATTAACCTCTATGATTTCCCAAATCCTTCGGGTACGATCTCTGGATTGTTAAATAAAATCGCCAACTTAATTTGCAGTTTCTTTATTTATAAAGAATTTAATTAATGTCCTTTTGATTACTCAGTAATTCACAATTCAATTACAATTTACTTTACTATTTACAATCACTTGTATACAACTTTCACAATGTACTGTTTTTATTACTTCAATGTAATGTAAACTCCAACACTTTTACTTCACGACTGACTCTTTTGCAGTCATGTGTCGCCCTTATATACTTGTTTGCTGCTCGTTACGATAATCGTCTCGTTTACGCTCTAGAACATTCCAGTTGTCGGCTCCTCTCTTTCATCTGTCATTCGCTTCGCATTTTCGCCACAATACTTTCCGTTCTTTCTAGATGGAAGTTTAGAGTAAGGTAGAGTGATAAATTGGAATCTGCACATAAACAATCCCTAGGAATTTAGATTGGAATGCGAATAAGAAAATCCCTCCTAATAAAAGCCGAATACAGAGATGCTTGGTTTTTATTTTTAACTATGTAAGTTGATAAGAAGTACTATCAATAGTCCATTCCTATTTACCGAGCTTAATTTTAAGATCATCTAAACACTTTAGGCTCCTTTCTTTGCGCTTATGCAAAACAAACTTTGAAATGCAGGACCCATTCAGATGTTTGTGTAACGATTTTAATATATGTACATTCCGACAGCTTTGATTCATCTGACTCGTTTTTTGTATCAATAAATATATGTATATCGACAGCTTTAAGGTAATAAATAATTTATTTATTTCTTAAAGTTTCTCAATAGCAATTTAACTTTTTAACTTTTGATGAGCAAATCTGTAGCTGTTCAGTGTACGACTCAAGTGCAACCGCGATCTTCTAAGATCGGTTGCGAGTTCAGGACAGTTCGGGCTATATCTGGTAACTCTGGTTTCGTCAAAAAAGCGGTTTACCAAAAAACAAAAAATTCATGAAATAAAATGTGAGTATACAATTAAAACCGGAATATTTACGAAGATGCAAACAAAGAGAAACAAAAAGAAACAAGCTTAGTTTATATATATCTAATATTGTATTCTTTTAAATTTTCAACGATTAGATAAACTTAAAAAAAATTAAATGGAATTTCAGCAGAAAAAAATCTTTCAATATAATGAAAATTATACATACATACATAAATATAAAAACAGTTCCAATTGCATAGTCATAGTCATAAAATCTGATAGGTCAATCATTTAATCTACTTCCAGCTTTCTGAAACTACCTACAAGTCCACCATCGATATCCTTAATACCTTTAACCAAAGAATTATTGGAATCTTTATTTATATCTATACACATATCGTCAAGGGATAGAATTGCGGTCCTTTTTTGCAGTAATTTTGACTTAAAGTCCCTTATAATGTCATCCAATGGGATCGTGCCTCCATATTCTTTGGGAAGAATTTCAGGCTTTACCTTTGCTTTTAATTCCTCAATCGATTTGTGAACCTTCGTGAGGAAATAAAAAATATATTAATTCAATGGTGAAGGTAGCATGCATATAGTTTTGTGACTTACAGTTATACGGCTTTTAAGTTTATCACTAAGTAACGAAACTCCTAACTCGATTATGCGATTTGCAAATTGCGGTATGTTTACAAAATGTGTCTCCTTGTGTCTCATGGGTGTTGAGTTCTGAAAAATTAAATGTAATTATATAAAACTCAAAACTGTATTATGTTATTCTTACTTACTTGTATGCATTTCACCATACTTCTTAAATCAGAAAGCGACCATAGACTGGCAAACCCCATGTTTATTCCACTCTCATCATTTATATACACATAACCAGCCACTTGTGATTGTTCATCGTCTAACAATCCTTCGCAGATCAATGAGTGTACACGCGCCATTTGCACTGAGGTATATTTATATGGATCAAAATTTTTTGCAATTGAAAGAATTATTTGTCTTCCGTTTTCATCCCTCTCTGGAAGTGGAACTAAGTAACCGTTATCAAGAATTTCGCTAATTGTAGGGTCTGTAACATCTAGTTTCAAAAACCACTGGGGGAATAATTGCCGTATTGTTAAATAACGTTCCAGCATTTCACAAGCATCAGGTACGGAAAACTTTTTCGTGCGTAAAAATCGCAGCAAAAAAAGAGAATCTGTGCGACATTTCTTTATACTCGGATGTTTTGATATCCATTCGCGAAATTGTTTCAGTGCTTGCCGACGTATGTTATCATCTTCGTGCAGTTCCTCTTTAGCGACAATTTCCATTTCGGGAGACAGAGTGCAAGTATAAGGATCAAAGTCCTCAGAATATTCATTTTTAGTTGTTTGTCGCTGACTGGTTGTCTCGGTATCCAACACTAAAAATATTATATATGTAATAATTATGTTAGAAGTATGTGCAAACATACATATATCATTAATATGTGTAAGTACTATTTCTATAATTATTTGAACTAAATGTGATAATGAACTGATTAAGCCAATCAAATAATATTCAATATGTGGATTATAGATTTCGTAGATTCTAAAATTTTTAAGTTTGAATCCAATTCGAATACACTTGAAATGGCGAAGGTTATGTGCGTTAGTGGTATTCTTAGCAGAACCTAGAGCCAATTAAATTTTTATGCGTTTCGTAGCGTTTTTTTTATTGAAATCGCTGTATTTTATGGATTTGGTTGCGCCCATTTATTTTATTCCGCACAACCGTATTAGCTCAATTACTGATTTGTTTAATAGAAGTTTGTGATCCAAGACCAGAAGCTAATTTTTACCCAATAGGTTTAAGATGCTGTAATCTAGCAGAAATATGGATATGAGTTGTTGTTGTTGTTGTAACCGCAGAAAAATTCCCCAAATTGGACTTCGGGAAATATTGCGGGAGTGACAGTCCTTGGCCGGATAAAAATCCGGGTCGTTGCGGTATAAAGACCCGACTGTCGCGGGAACTATGGATTTTAGTCGGCTCTTACGACAGGCATGCCTTACCGCGGGTAAATTCTTGAACTCCTAACCCGCTATTGAGTATTTATCTTCACTTGCTTGGAGGATAATTATGTTTTGTTTTTTAGTTACAATGTTGGGCACATTTCAACTCCGATGCTTTCCTAATGCAACAATCTAATTGGCAAAGTTGATGACCACAGTGTTACGTCTTTTCCTTGTATACGGAAAATATCTAAATACAAATATGGTATTAATAAGTTTAGATAAAAACTGAAAGCAATATTCGGTAGATCTGTAAGCATTTGTGGTTATATGTATGTGGTCATAACTAGGTATTTATGTATATATATATATTTTTTTTTTTTTTTTTTTTTGATATTTAACGTTTTTTTATGACTTATATCTCAGAGGAGTTTGTACTCTCATCGGGAACACTCTTAAAGACATAGTAAGACAAATAATGGAATCAAAAAATTATTCAATCTTGCACTACTTTTTTTTTCTTTTTTTTTTTTTTTCTTCAGAACGGGCACAAGTACCGGTTCTCTAGCAGAGTGGTCTCTCAATTCCTACTGGTGACTTAAAATTCTTTTCGGCCTACCACACATTACCTAGTCAGCGTAACTGCTTTTATATCGTTTCATCATCTACGGTACTCGCGATCGCTTATACACAAAGAGAAAGTCCCCCATTAAATAGTTCCCTCAAAAGTACTTAACGGCGACTTCAAGAATGTTTGTATGGTTCAAGTATATGTGTTAAAGCATGACGGCAATAATGAGTGATTGTAGAGCTGACTCTTTTTTGGTGGATAAAGGACTTTTTAATTTCCTACTCAATCCAATATATCACTAGTTGGTAGTTGGTACGAGTAACTTTGTGATGGGTTTCAAGGCCGCTGCAGCAATATTATCCGAGCGAAAAAGAGGAGCACAGAGGAAATGTTTAGCATTAGTGAATTTTACAGGTATATCCTCCTCGGTTCTCACGTGCGTCGATTGCATACGTTTTAAATGTCTATAAGAATGTTTTGAAAATACTTTTAGAGTTGACGCTCGTAAAGTTAGTTAGAAGTATTTTTTGTATTAAAAACAAAACATTTTTATCTTATATCAGTAATACTGTAAAATAAAGTACAATAAGTGTAGTCGGTGGAGTGAAAACCCGGTTTTGAAAAGTGTTAAAGTGTATTTAATTATATTCTTACACTAACAGGGTAAGTTGCTATTATTTTTGGTAATATTGTTCGCAGGTAAAATATCAGACCGCAATTGAGGAGTAGTTAACAGTGTGCACTGTCATTTGGAAGATCATGGTTCGCGCCCTGGTCCGACCAACATCCAAAATTATAGAAAATAAATCATTTTATGGCGGTTGCTCTCATAAAAAACCATCGGCCGCTGTAGGTCTTCCCATTTGTTGGTTACAAAGCGATCTTTATATATATTTATATATAAAATATCAAACCAGTAGATTGTTCTTGGAAAGCAGGATTGAGGATACGTTTGACGATGATGGAGGATCAAAATTAAAAAAAAATAACTACAAAATCATTTGTTGAAGAACAAGCACTTTTCACATCTAAAATTCTGTCCCAAGCTCCGATCGGAAGATTGAAATCATTTTCTAAAGCTTTATAGATGTTCAATGTCCCGAGAAAGTTGAATGAGATGTTAAAAATATATTTAATTATTTTTGTGAGCACTTCTTAAGTAACATCGGGAGGTTGGTTTCAGAAAGCGAACACCGTTTTAATCCACCTCCTTCTGGGTGTCCAAAGTTTGTAAGCGCTCATATTACTGCAGATTGCGTAAAACTTGTATTATCCAATTTAAAAAAAAGTTTCCAGATATCACCATTGTACGCAAATGACATGTTTATAACTCCTGAAGTAAACGAAGACGATAAACAACACAAAACACAGTTTAGAACAAAACCAAATGACAAAAAAGGTTAGGCTGCTTTAGTCTGACCAGTAGAAAACAGAGATTTGCAAATATTTGCAGCTGAAATTTTCACAACTAAAAAACTAAATGAAATTTAGTGTTACATCAATAAAAATAAAGTAAGCATTTTTCCAAATCATCATTATTAGTACTAAATTCCATTATTTATAATACAAAAACTTTCCATTGCCCAAACACTTTGATTTTAAAACAAACACCTCATCTTGTTCATACTGCAAATTCAAATTAGTTTCGTTTTCTGCTTTTTACAGACACCCGTTATGTTAAAGTGAAGCAAATCAAGAATGTATTTGAATAGATGTATTTGATAAGATAATATTGACAAATTTTTAGTTAACCTGAAAGTTTTTATTTTTGGCCTATGGTCACTGTGAATAGGTCAAATCCTCTCCATTCACTGTTGGGAGAATGGGGAAATTATTCAAACGGTTTTTATTTTAGGATTTAATTAACTTTTGATTTTTACATTATAAATATATATGTACATACATGATTGGCACTTGCTTACCGCTGAAGTGATTTTCATCGGAGGCCCTTTCCAATTTCTGGTGTGGGCCTTATGTTTTTCCGTCAAATGCAGGGACCTATAGTTTACCTCCAAACGACTGATAGATTTTATTGGGGAGCGACCGCAATTAGAAAAATTAACCTGATTTTATTTAATTTAATTTTTTACAATTTTCTTATATTGGCTGGACCAGGACTCGAACCCCATTGCCGCCATGATATTATACGCATTAAATTTTTTCCTAACTGGTCTAGGTATGAGAGAGTAAAAATCAGTTTTCCACACACACAAGTGAGAGGAATCCATCCAAAAGTGAGGAAAGTAGTCAAGTGTGAGGAATTAAAAAGCGTACATACATTTTACTCGAAATCTACAAATCAGTTTTTTACATTTTGGCATTATTATGCTTGTGCATTTGTGGCCGCAACGTAGAAGAAGTTTACCATCTCGCAGGCGCCTTATATTATGTATTGAACACATTGATTATTACGGCATATAAAGCAGGAAAATTGTCTCCTACCCAACCAGTAATTCAACCATTATCCTTCAATTAAACACTTGGTTTTACACGATCGAAACATAATTGAAGTATTGCAAATGGGTACAGGATCGAATACAACGCCCTGTAGAGAGAGCAGCACATGATTAGATAAAAATATCAATTGGGCACTATCATTTGTTTTGTTCGGTTTTCATGTTCATAACGAGGTGTTTTCTTCGTTTTTTTTTTTACTTTCTTACCAGTTGCTCTTGAGTTTACCAACATCAAAACACCATCCTCCTTCATTTCAAAACAGTCGAGTTGAAAGCTAATTTGACAAGTGTCGAAGAAGAAATTTGACAGGACTTATCGATTGAAATTTCCGTGTTTCATGTTTTTTTAAATATAACAACACATCTATTTTTTGTCTGATTCTCTATTTTGAATGCCAGAGAGGAGGTAACAAAATTTAAGGCAATCACTTTCACTTGATGATCAAAAGTGTGTCACTCATTGTTGCACAATATTTACTCTATATGTCTGCATATATGTACATATATAAGAAAATGTACATAATATCGAATCAATAAATATTGCCTAAACAAAATATATATTTAAATAAATGAAAATTATTTCAGCATGCAATTATAAATACATATGTACATACTTGTGTATGTATTACAGAAATAAAAATTAAATGTATGTATGTATATATGTGTTTACATGTGTGAGGAATTATGTAAACGACAACTATGCGCGATATCCATTAGGCTTAAGACTTAACTTATTTCGTCTGCCTTACCAAAAATTAACCTTGTACATTCATACATACTTATGTATGTAAACAATTATTGGTTGTAAAGTACTAACTAGTTTTATTGACCTTTTCATATTTAAAAGAGTTATAAGCCTTGAAAACTATTGAAATATTTTATGAAATTAATTTTTCCGAATTTTGTAATGAAATGCATAACTTTTTTTTTTTTGGATAACTCACTTATTAATTTCGTGTTGTAACAACTCGTAACTGGTAAATGTTGGATTTTTGAGGAAGCACTGTTGGTTTAACAACAATCCGAATGAAACTAAAGTACAACTTTAAATATACATATTAAGATTGTGTTATTATGTATGTATGTACAACTATTTTGGTATAGTTTTTGTTTGCACGCTCACATATAACACATTTATACCCATAAGTATGTATGTTACGAAATTCAAAAACACCTGAAGAAGTGCTTTTTCTTACACAAATGCAGTAAATATATATATATATATATATATCGCATATATGTTATATATTGCACTCGTATGTATAGTTAATATATATAAAAAGATGTAACCTATACAACTTTGTATAGTATATTACTTGTTTACCCACATACAATCGTAAATATTGGAGTGTCATTGATAGGTAATAAGCGGCACATAAATAAGTAACGAAAAATCCAGTTATAAGAAAGAAATAAGTTTACTGCCTCACTAAAAATTAAAATAAAAACCATTAATAATGCCAAGATATATATATGTAAGTATTTATATGCATATGTGAATATACTTATAATATATTTTTCCTTGAATCAAAGCCAATAAACATTCTTTCTTATATTTAAATCAGGAAAAAATAAGCTTAACCCTCATCTACAGCTCCAAAAAAGAAGCAAATGAAGAAGACCGTATTTCCGTTGTTTTTTAAGAGGAACGTATGTATGTATGTATATACGAGTGAAATTTTAAACAAAGAAATATTCGAGAAAATTTTGTATTTGCAGAGGGAAAAATAGAGAGATTGAAATGCATGGGTCCGAAAATCAGTAATTTGCCGAAAATTCTACAAGAAGATGCGTCGACTATCGGAAGAATTTAGAAACGATGCAGGATATAGCATAACTGATCACTGACGTTTAGAGCATATTGAGCTTAAGGAGAGAACACTTCTGCAACTCTATTACATAAAAAATTATAAGCGTTCCACAAACTCATTTATCATGAAGTCCAAATAGCAATTTCACGCTTAAAGTGTCGTGTGCCTAAGGCTTACCCAGTTTACGGTTGAGCAATTTACCAATGACGTTTAGAAAGTGATGATATGTGGGAACAGCAACTTCTTTGGAGGATATGACCGGATAAAATCGTCAGGTGTACTTTGGAATTAAAGTCTTCTTAGGAAATTATCGCACATAAGATCTTTTATAATGTATTTTTGAAAGATCAAAACCCAAGGTCAGGAAAAATAAGATTGACCAAATTTTCAGCCCGAGCTAAGTCTCAAAAACCGATCGGAAAACCTCCTCTTGGATCTTATGGTCCGTTTTCAGGAGTTCCCTCTGAGATACTTAGTCTATATATGGTAACCTTGGAAAACTTATATGTCCGAAGCTAAAGCTGTTGAAAAAAAAACACACTAATTGTTAAGGAAATTCAAATGTTTTTTATTTAATGTGAAGTACAATCGATACAATGACTTCTTTTGCAGCAACGAATTCGATGAACCCAATTTTTTTAAGAAAATCATTTTTCCGATGAGTCTCACTTTCATCTGAGTCGATTCTGGTGCAAAAAAAAAACCACAAATTATTCATGAACAACCATTACAATCACCTAAATTGACAGTTTGGTGTAGTTTTTGGTCTGGTGGAATCATCGGTCCGTAATTCTTTCGAAATGAAGCTGGTAGCTGGTATAGATAGATGATAACCAACTTTTTATGGTCCCAATTGGGAGAAGTTTATATTAACAACATCTGACTCCAACAAAACTGGGCTACATATCACACAGCACGTGCAACAACCGAATTATTGCGAAAGGTTTGGCGATTCGATTATTTCAAGAAATTGTGACATTGAATGGCCTCCAAGAAGTTGTGATTTAACACCATTAGACCACTTCTTGTGGGATTATTTGAAGTCATTGGTCTTTAGGACCCTGGCGTAAAATAAAACTTTTAACTGGTTTCATTGTTGACTTTATCTATGACAGCTACTAAAAAAAATGGATCAAATAATTGTGAAAGATGGAATAAAGAGTAACAAAATGTGTGCAATGTAATCAAAGGCCCATGGAGGGTCTGTAATAAATAAAGCAATAGTTTACAAGTAGTATAAGCATTTCCAAGAAGGTCGTGAATATGTTGATTAACGCCCTGAACATTAGCAACCGATAAATGATGAAATCATGGAAAAAGTGAAAGAAATGGTTATGAACGATCGCCGAATCACAATTACAGAAGTCGCTGAGGGTTGGCATATCGATTGTATCATGTTATGACAATATACGGTTTCTTTTTGATCTTTCCGAAGAAGAGGGGATTTTCTCCTTTGGTTTTCTATATATGAATATATATACGAGTCTTTCGATTTAGAGACAGCTAAGTACATCGAATATTTATGGATTAAGTCAATTAGTTGCAGCCTAATTTGTAGGATCTCATATTTTTAGACTAAACTTTCCGACTTTTGTGCCGAAGTTACTCTGTTTCATAAGCAGAAACTAGTTTAGAAACAGCACCGTCTCAATCCAGACGTATTCCATCAAATCGAAGTATGTAGTAAGATCACTGTGGTCGTCAACAAATGGATTGTTTTTTCTTTCAAATTATACATTATTGTCTCACAAATTTTATTCCGAAAGATTATGATAGATAAAAATTTCTAAATGCCCCAATTTCGTTCTCTAGTGGAAGCGTCTGTTTCAGTCAGTAAGGCATACTCAAAATTCTAAACGCGTTTATCTCAAAACTACTGTTCTATATAAGGCTTTTTTAAAGTTGGAATTAAACATATGTAACTCAAACAATTTACAACCGATTCGCTTGAAATTTTGACGACATCTTCAGAAATACATTATCTACAGAAGTACGTAGGATTTTTTTTACCTTGTATAGTTTTTTTTATTAACAAATTTCGAACAATTTTTTAGGCCAAATCGTTACTTTTTCCTTTAGAGACCCGCCATTTCTGTAGCTATTGCTATTTACAAGCGGGAACCGTTCAACAATTTATTAAAATAAAAAATTACAGGAGCTGTTTGTCCGGCCGTTGTTCCCGAAAAAAATGGAGACGTCCTAGAGAGAACGCTTTATACAAACTATTTTTAAATTAATTTTTCTTAAAAAATAGTTATAACCAATTAATTATATGTATAGTAAATGCCTTTTGTCAAAAATCATATTTATTTAATAGTTTTCCCAAAAAAAAATATCAAAAAAGACATATTTTGTGGACCTCTAGAGTTGCCTAACCCCTTAACAGACACTGCAATGATTGCTCATATCGGCTGCGGAAACTCTGGCATGACAAAATCAAGATTATAACCCATCGCCGCCTATACTGTATATATGTATATATATTTTCATAAGGTTGAGTTGCCTTTGTTTCCTTAAGTGCTTAAGAGCAGTTGTAAAAAATTCGAACGAAAAACAGTATGGGGTCAACAAGCTTCGGCATTAATGAACGGCGTTCAACCGACAGGCAGTGGAGCCCTTTTCCTAATAAAATTGTTGAAAACTTCGAAAGTCGGGCGAGGAAATATGCTGGAATTAATTTGTCATATACATATTCTTAATATATATATTTGAAATTTTTTTACAAATTAAATAAAATAAAACACTTGCCTACGAGTATAAGCCCAGATATAATTAGCTCTTGAATTAAGTACAATCATAAAAATGTGTCTACCTTTCAAAATGCAAACAGTGCTGCTTTTAAGTGCTTTTTTTAGTGTATAAAACAATTCAACGCAGTAAATTAAAGCAAATCATGCCGTATATTAATTTATTTAAAAAAATTCTACCAACATCATATTTTGCTCTTAGTCTGGATTAATTTACGTTCACAATATTCTTCCTATTTCCGATTATTAAAACTATAATTAGCTTTATGTTTGTTATCATACACTTGATTATCGTGCTTTACAAATTTCATACTTGACTGATAAAAGGTAAACAATTATTTTATATATCTACTCCTTTGGGAGTTGTTGAATATATGTGTTTTAGGTATAAATTAAAATATGTTGTGTAATTCATAGGTGTCATAATACGATGCTTTCTAAGCGGCAGCCTCGGTGACAAAGACAGCATACTAGCCCATTGTCCTTCGCAAAGATCATCGTATCGAAGTAAACCAACTTCATGCCCACCAAGGTCGCCAGGTCCACGACATATCGCCATTTGACCATCCCACAATTTTCTTGAGAATTCCCGTATCCATCGGGCTAAATACAAAACGTGACAATCACAATGCCATGGATTTTTGTCTAATTTCACTGCCATTAACTTTTTTAAGCCGCGTAAAGCTCCATTTTGTAAATATTGCAATTTATTTGAATCAATGCGCCTGCAAATCAAAACGACAAAACAAGCATTAAAATAAATAAATTATAATTAAATATTGCTATAAAAATACTCAATGGTCTAAATGGGAAATATCGACACTTATTCGGGTTTTATTAAGGATTGTTTTGTACTTTAAATTTTTTTCTATCGCTAGGGACTAGTATCAGTTTTTTTCACTCCTTATTTGAATTCAACTTCTTATCAAATCAACTCAATGTACCAAACTATTTTAGAATAGTTTATATTAGATTAAAAAATAAAATAAAATTAATTTTCAATATTTAAAATTAAAATTAATAAGCAAAATACTATAAATTAATTTAAAAAAAAATTTTTCCTGAAAAAAGATTTTCGGTATAAATGAACATATTTAGTTTTTAATAACCAAATTAAAATTAATAAGTAAAATACTATACATTTTTTGCAAATACAAAGTTGTGCCAAAACATATATATATAAATGAAAGTTATGTAGAAGTGATATATCCTAATAAAACGTTTGAGGGTTGAGAATGTGCCAAAAACAAGTCTTGGAAACAAAAAGGCATAAATATGTTATGTTCCACATGCCCAAATGCGAAATAAAATGAAAAAAATGTAATGTGGGGCGACGACTTTTGTTCTGACCCTGACCGGCAAAGGTTGAAATTAAATATGAAAGCTCTTCCAATGACAGTCAAGATTCTTGAAAACTCGATCGTGGTGGAATTCGGAGTCCACTCAAACTCAGTAAATTAAAAATTATTTTTAAATATGAATATAAATATATACATAAGTATTTGTATACTACTTAGATTCGATATAAATGACTCTTTTAGATATTCTAGATTTAGAGGTAGCGAAATTGAAAGCCCAAGTTAGGAAGCTACAATGACTTCGATCCAGTTTGCAAAAGATTTTTAGATTTTATATTTCGATGAAATGAAAGTTCAGTCCGTCTATGGATATGACTCACTATTCGACGTCGCTCGGACGCCGAGCAGCTATGTTCCAGTAACTATTGCTCACGGGCTTAAGCCGAAACAGCCAGTACTTTCAGCATACGATTGCTCTATGACAAAAGAAATTTTAGTTTGTTTGATTGAGAAGTTGGTAAGTCGGTTACCCAGTTGTGGAAATCGTGTTGGAAATGTGAACAGGAAATAAAACCCTTTGATCGAATGGGATGTAAAAATTTAAGGAAAAAGTTTTTTCTTATATATTTTATTTGTTCTGTATCTCTTAGAGCAGATATAGTTTGTGAACAATACAAATAATGGCAAAGAGTTTGTTTTCCCCGACGCACTACATATGTATGTTGAAATTCTTAAGAAATCATTTTTTCGATAATGGGTTTATTTTCACTGGCGTTGTGTTATCGTCTCACAGCATTGCAGATGTGCAAAAACATACATAAGTTTCAGATGTTTCGACCTCCCACAAAAATTTCGAGAATGCTGGTCCCTGTTTCCTCATACCAAAGAGAGCGCCAATCCACGATGTTTTTCATTAGGTTTATCAGATTATTTTCAAACCATTAACGATTGGTAAGAAGATGAAAATCAAAGTTTACGACAAGCCAAAGTCTTCCAGCAGGAAAACCTTTTGGGAAGTGTTTGCGGGAGCAGCTGACAATTTTTGAGAAAATGGACCATTGCATGCAACATTCGTGTGCATATGGAAAATATTCGCTATTGCCATTCCAAAAAGGAATTTTACAAACGAATGAGTCATTAAGAGGCTTATATGGTTATGTTTGCGAAAGATAACGTACCGATTAAACCATCCCTAAGCAGTTTAAATTTTAGATTAAAACTATATTTATAGGTAAATCTCTGCATTTTTTGTACAAATTATACGAAATTCTTGCACAGTTTAGTCTAAGTGACGATGTAAAAGAATTGTTTTTTAAAAGTCGTTTACATTTCCTCAATAAAAAGTTAAAATATTAGTAAATGTGAAGATAATTATTATTTTCATTTCTCAGCATTTCTGAATATTTAAAATAACAATATAGCATTTATTAAGGGGAATAAAAATAAAATTAATTAGTACTAAACATATGTAAATTTTGATAAGAAAGTATTAAATGTAATACTCTTGTCCGAAGCCTTTATTCATTTTTCTCATACTACACATATTACCTCCCCTTGATGATAAAATATATCGTTCATCAAATTATACGTTGCCGAATGGGTCGTGGCTCAATATGCTGTTTTCGCCATTTGAAGATATATCTACTATATAAGTGTACATATAAGTACATATGTATGCGTTCTGAAAACATTTGGCAATATTCGTTTCAAATTATTTGCAGAAAAATGTGTTCTAAAAACTCTATATTTAATATGATAAACTCTTCTAAATAGTGACAGTGGGTAACAAAAATTAATTGAATTATACAGTCCAGTAATAAGGATTTTAACAATTGTTTGAATGATCTACATTTAATATTTCGTCACATTCTTAGAAATTTTACAAAAATTAGTGTAGATAGATAACAATGATCTATGTATGTTTATACTTACAACTTTTCCAGATTTTTCATTGGCGCAAAACCATCATCTTCAATATATTTGAGTATATTGTTGTTCAGCATTATGTTTTTTAAATTAATCAATCCTTGGAAATCATTAGTCTCAACCATGGTAAGATTATTTGAAAACAAATTTAAATTTACTAATAAATTCAAATTGATAAATAGGCCATCTGGTATTTCAGAGAGAGAGTTCTGTCCTAATAAAAGTTCCTGCAGATTTTTAAGTTTGAAAAAAGCCATTGCATGAATCTGTTGAAATAAAATTATAAAATAAAAATAAAACAAATAGTTTTAAAAACGTGCAGTGAAAAATGAATAAATTTAAAATATGTTAAATATTTGCCGAATTATTTATTTGCTATTAATATATTTTTAGGTTTTAGTTTATTTCCAATATAACCTATATCTTATGTGTGTATAATCTAGTAAAAAAAATTTATGGTTTATTGAATCGACATTGATAAAAAATGACAAATTTACGAAATTTACTAGATTTCTTCTGCTCGATCAATTGAATAATCGAGTTATTTGAATTTCATGTTATTCGAGTAGTTGTTGACCACGGATTATTCGAATATTCGGTAATTGTCAAGCATTCAAATAGTTGTCAGCTTGGAATTACTCTCATTGTCAAAAAAGGAGGCTACAGGTTCAAAGAGGAGCTAAAGAAGGGTGAAAAAACTGAAATTCCAATAAAGTTTCGTCAGGACGTAGTGTTAGGATACGCAACTAACTGGAGGACTCATCTTCATAACTTCTCTGCAATGTTTAGGTTTTTGAAGCCATCACTTATTTTGTATTTCATGCACTTATCTGATGATTCTATCTTCGATTCGAGGGGATTTTTGACCAAGCTCCACTTTTCTCCAGCTCCTCTCCTTCTTCCCGTAAATGCAGGGACCTTTATTATCGTCTACCCTGACGACTAGGTCGGGATTTACGGATTTCAAGCACCAACGTGACCAATTCCAGAAGTTACATTTTTGAATGTGATACTTGCATGCTTGAGTGTGGAAACTCTTTGTTTTGCACATACTCCTGATAATTTCCATACTCCCTAATATTCGGGAGTATTCCCTAATATACATTAGAGAAAAACTGAGTCTATATACATATCTTTCAACTAATCGAGTTTTAAATTATACCCAAAATATTTAAGATCAGATTTGGATACTACAGGAAATATTCTAGAAGAACCAATAACCAATTTTCTACGTCTTATCGATCAGTGTTATATGTTGTAAATTTTACTACCTTTGAAATTCGGTTGTTACTCAAGTCTAATGTGACTAGATTTGTCATAGAATGCAATAAGCTCTTGGATATTGATGTAATGTGATTATTATGAAGAATCAAACTTCTTAAGTTTTCCATGTCCGAGAAGAGTTCTTCAGGAATGTTCCCTGCAAAAAAGAGTTCTGATTTTATTTTGTAGAATTATTTTTAATAAATTTACCTAAATCAAAGCTAATAAAAAAATATGCAACAAGAAAATAACAAAATCAGTAAGTACAACAGTTAAAAATCCGCTAGCATAGCAACAATGATGATTTTGAAGAAAGTTGTAGTAATGACAACAATTAACAGCAGTTAACGATATAATAGAACTCGATTGTAGTGGAACGGAAGCAAATTGTGGATGGATACGCTTAATATAGTAATAAAACAAAGACTACTTACATATGAAATTATGTGAAAAATCGATCATTTTGAGGGATTTCAAATTTTTTAAACTTCCAGCTTGCAACTCCGATATTTCATTTCGTGACATATCCAAATCCTCTAACAACAATTGCTCCCTGAGCAGGCCCGATGAAAATCGTTTTATTCTATTATGACTCAAATTAATAATAATTAAACGTTGGTTATGGCAGAATATATTTGTTGGTAACTCTGATATCAAATTTTTGCTAACGTCTATCAAGTTGAGATTGCGAAGTTTCCAAAATATAACCTCGTCCAAGTTTTCCAGTTGATTGTTCTGTAGACGCCTTTGAGCCCAAGTAAAACACTGTGATTTGATTTATTTCGCATATAATAAACGACTTACAATTGAAAGAGACTATCTAAATCTTGTAAAAGATTTGCTGGTATAAAGTTGAGAATATTATTAGACAAATCAAGCACTTCCAGCAATGTCAATCCGCGAAACGTGTCTTTGTGTAAAGTTGAGAAAAAATTTCTTGAAAGATCACTAAAATGGAATTTAAAACAATATTAATTTATGAGAAAAAGCGTTGAATTAATGTTTAATTTTTTTATAGAATTCGAATTAAATAAAAATTTATTTCAACATTAAACAGGTAATCCACTAATAGCTGTTATTTTAAATATAAATGTTTGATTGATTTGATTGATGTCGCTTGTTACCGTTTGCCTGCTTGTTGAGCTAAATGCACCAAATGATTGTTACTTCGGGATAAAATTCTGAAAATAATAATTGAAATAAAACGCGGATTGTCCACGGATCAAACAATTACTCTTTCCATTGGCATCGCTTAAACGAGTTCACAATTCTTCGCCAGTCGTTTCTTCGCTTCATCGTTTGGCGCTCTACTCCCCCGGTGGTGTGCCAACGTAGCCGCTGTTCCTTAAATCGCAGAACTATGTCAACATCGTAGTATACCTCATACAGTTCATCGTCCCAGCGTCTGCGCTATATGCCATGCCCTAAACCTCATTAAATATCGACCATTCGTAGAGGTCCTTCCCGACTCTGACGGAGCTGTTGCTAATGCTCAGTTTTAGATTGCATTATTGGAAAACTTTTGCGGGGATAAAAAATTGAGATACTGCGGTATAGAGGCAGCTCTTTTTAGTGCTGTCGAAGACTGCTTTGTAATCAGCAAAGAGAGGATCTTTTCCAAGATTTTGCACATGGTGAATAACACATCTGGTCAATAATAAATTTGTCACATTTGAAGCCAATAAGATCGTTAATGCTGGGTTTTAATCAACCAAGTAGTTACTTACACACACACATCTAATATCTACTAATACTAATAACAGGTAGGTGCACTTTAAGAATAAAATAAATTTGACAGGCTAATTGCGAGGCATGTCAAGCTTCCCACTATCATGCTTTATTCATTCGCCTTAATTTCTCTATGAAAAATATTTATCATCTAACAAAAGATAATAAATAAGAGGATCAAACTTCTGTACATCATATCTGAGGATAAAGTGACCAGTGAAATATCCATCTAAGGTACGAGGGCTGTTTGATAAGTCAGTGACTTTTTGAATTTGCCGCAAAGTTATTGTAAATATAACACTGTTATAGATTAAAAGCCTGCTGTAAAAGCAAGCTGCGCTTTTTAGTTTGTGTTTGGCAGAAAAAAGTGAATTCCGTGTCCTGATTAAACCGTATTTGTTTTTTTTTTTAAACCATCACCGAAACCAAGGATAGAACTGATAAATATTATGGGGACTCTGCACCATCAATTTCAATGGTTAAGAAGAGGTTTACTGAGTTCAGGTCGCCCAAAAGAGGTCGTTACGCCAGAAACAGTCGATAAAATCCATGGAATGATATTGGACGATTGAAGAATAAAATTGCGTGAGGGGTGTAACCATTTCAAAGGGTTTGGCGATATTTAACTGCAATCCAAACGAATTCTGCACCGTTTAATTGCCGTAGACGAAACATGAATCCACAAAACTTTACCACCATAGAGCAAAGAACAATCAAGACACTAGGTTTCTCTGGGTGAATGTACACCAAAGAAGAACAAGATGTTTCTGTCGGCCAACAAGGTCAGCTCCACAATTTTTTTTGGATGAGCGAGGTGTCATTCACATCTATTACCTTGAAAAGGGTAAAATGACGATTATTATGCAGAGATTTTGGACAGATTCGATACTGATTTAGAGGAAAAACGACCGCATTTGGCGAAAAAAGTGCTGTTTAATCAAGACAATGCACCGGTGTACACGAGTTACCATGGACAAAATTCTTATTCTTGAAGAAACGGCTGGGCGGTAAGAGATTCGGGTCGAATGAAGAGGTTATCACAGAACGCATATTTTGAGGGAACTATAAAAATCTTTTATTTGGAAAGAATACAAAAATTTTAAAAACGCCCGTTCGATGAACTAAGAATTCGTTTTCCTTGGTCCGGTCCAGTGTCAAGCTCTTGAAAGTTACTTTGAAGTAGCTTATTGAAAGACCCTAGAATGGCTTAGAACCATTAAATGGCATACCTGCTTGCTCGCTTTGCGAAGTTATTTAATCAAAATATTGAAGCTTCGAAGTGAGATTGATTAATTAAAAGATCATGTTTTCGATCCGTGATCAGTAATTAATAGAATTTAATCTCCACAAAAAAAGAGAAGCAAAAGAACTCTACGAGATCCATACCAAAATTATCGCGACACTCACACAAATAGTTTTCTTCGATTGCAGGAGCGTCGAGCAAAATAATTTTTTGCCTCAGGTCCAGAAAGGGAAGTATATTTTTAAAAATTATCATTCTTCGTTGGCTTACAATTAATCAAAAGTCCTGATTTGAGCATGAAGTTGGAAAAAAGCTAAATTGTCTGGTCACTAACAAATTTACCTTATTATTTATAAGACATATATATTATACAAATATTAAATTTTTAATGTTGAAAATTACTAAATGGAGTACGATTGATATTTCTCGGCTATAATCGCATAAGCAGTGTCTACGCCAGTAATGAAAAATATATCATGCTTCTAAGCCGCAGCTAATGAAATTCTCACGATCTTAAGAATTGCATTACCAAATGGTTTTCACCCACTTTTAACAAGCTCTACTTTACTTCTGAGATACCATTTTATCAAGGTTTTTTTTCTTAAATTTAAGCCAATTTTATAACAAAAGTTCACAATACTCACATAGATACCATGTTCATAGGGATTACTTGAGAAATGGGCAGTGATACGAAGTTCGTATTCCAGCAAGTAAAACTTTTTGTTTCTGGGCTGCATCGGCATACTCCCGATGTACATTGGTTCCACTCCTTTTGACTAGCTGAAGATAGCCGCCACACAGGCTGTTCAATAGATCTCAAGCGATTCTCTATTTGGCGCACACGTTTTACTAAAGCAATATCCAATGGCGAGATTGAAACATCCGGGAAACCTATTTTTTCATATATATCTTTTCGTTAACGGTTCTTATAAATTTCTGCCCATTATCAAAATGTTAAGATAAATATTTTAAAACTTCACGTGTACAATATGCAGTTTGTGCATCGATTCATGAAAAACTTACTATCATCACTAAAGTCAGCATTTTTACTAATAACTTGCTCTGGCGAACAGTATGTACACTTTGAAATTATAATTAAATAAAAAACATATATTTGCAACATATTTAAAGCAAAGATTCTGAAAATATCCATTCCAGTTGTCTTCCTAACATAACATGTTTTATATGAATGTAGCTAAAGATGAGGGTACATTAAATATATGTATGTTCATAGTAATTGTGTAATTAATTCTAAGCTGGACAATTGAATTAATTGAAACACTTACAATCAATTTAAATGTACGAGTGCATTGTGAAATGCAAGGTCTAATATAAGGAAATCGAGATTGCTTGTTGGTGGACGCATACTATTTATTGTCTGATAAATTTCGCACCAAAAGTAACCGGCACAAATACTAGTATATAAAAATATAGATTATATTGAAGTTTAATAAAAAAAATAAGGTACTGCAAGACTTCTTGACTCTTGTTTAAAATAATAAATTATTATTTTTTATATATAATATTTTTGTAATAAAGTTAAGAATTTGCTTTTAACAAATAAAAGATAAGCTATGATCCCTACTATAATTTACAACTCAAACAATACAACTCAACTCAAATTTTTTTGTATGTTATCAACCAATTTCTTTTGTCTTCCTTAAGTAATTAACTCTACTTTTAATTTTCTTACGGCGCTTTTTTGTTTCCAGTTCCTTTGAATGGAATTTTAGCATTTTTTTTTAAATATACTCTGTGCTTTAAACTTTCCATTTTTTTTTAATGTACGCGGAGTTTAATTTTGGTTTACCGCCTGAACTATGATCAACTTCGAGCTTTTAATTTTCAATGTTTTGAAAAAAATTCGTTTCACAATATTTTCGAAATGGACTTTTAAACGTCTGATAACTACGGATAATTAGTGTGATCCGTAACAATTATTACCAACTTTTACTGAACCCGCGTTCGGTAATATGTTTGCATTTTTGTCAATAAAACAAAAATTACTTTAAAGAAAAATAATAATAATAAAACCTTAATGTGAATGATGTACTAATAAAAGAAGTTAGCAAATTTCATTTTCTTAAATTTATTTCAATGATTCAATTAAAAAGTAAAAGTACCCGTCGAAAATGTCGTGGCAGTACAGTGGAATCAACGCCCGCATACCTCGCAGCCCGCATTAAGGAATTTATCTTTAATTCAATTTTATTATATAGTTTGATTTGTGAATTTCAGTTAAATAAATAGTAAGTAATTAAATTAGTATTATTTCTTGTTTTTATTCAAAGTTTATTAATATTTAAGAAAAAAGTAACAAATTATTAGTTTTTTTTTTAAAGGAAAAATAAATCGATCGATCGATCAACCAGGTTTGGTTGAGTTCTGTTGATTAATGCCTTAAATATTCGATCCTGAGTCGGATAGTGGAAAGAAGAAAGTCCATTATATGAGACGAATGTGTAGTTGCATTCATATTTAATAAGTTTTCATGAATATAAAATTTTATCGAATTTTGTTCAGTGGCTTCTGGTTTCTGACCTAAAAGTTCTATCACGCCCGCCCTAAATTCTTTTCCATCCCCCATATTTTCCCAACTTTATGCCACCGACGAATATGACTTTAATTGCACATTATTACTGAATTATGGCGTGAGAGATCTTACTCTCTAAATTTCCTTCCCGGCTGACTTTTCTCACCGAACACGGCTTATTATGTTTTCGACCATGAAAACAGTTAAACTGAGAAGTTCATTTTTTTAATTTCATAGTTTTCATTTCATTTTATTTGTAGAGTATGTGCAATCAATTTTTGTGTGATTACTACTTCGGTACTATGCTAATGGTAACTATCAAAATTTTGATTCTCATAAAAGACCACAACATGTTTTTCTGGGTATTTTTTTCTTTTTTACATTTTCTCAGTTTATATTCTCATAAATTCGATATGAGACAAACAAATTATTTTGAATAATTTATGATTTTTTTTTTCGCTCACTCGCCCATAATATAATTATTTCGACATTAAATCCACCTTGTTTATTATCAATGTCAAGACAGCAGCTCGCCACTCTTCTGCATTTACGCATATACCACCGCATTTAAAAAATAAATGACGGTTGTAAATATCATATAATTATTATTTTTTACTTTAAAACTTTATTTATATAGCAATAAATAATAACGAGAATAAATATTTGGCCTACATTTTCGTACGAGGCAATACATTTTTTGCAAGTCAGCATATAGTCCTGTGGACGACAAGGCCCAGTCTAATCCGACTTCCTTCAGATATCATTCAATGAAATTGAATGCCAATCTCACAAATTTTTTCACGATCACTTGGATTTGGTATGCTTCGATTCGTAGTAAGTGTTTCGTGTTTTCAAATACTATCAACAACAAGAATAGAACGACAAAATGTGCATTTTATGGTTTCATTTGCAGCAAATAGTTTTTGTAGTTGATTCTCGTCATCTAACGCATAATATTGGCATCGGGGACAATGACGGGACGTTATGATGGGGAGCTGCAAAGAAAAAGTTAAATGTAAAAAAGAATATTTAAGTATATTCTTATAATATAACACATGAACATTTAGGAGACACTCTTGGTTAATGGCACCATTTGCAGAAAAGAAGTCTATATATATGAGGAAAGCTTTTGCGAACCATTCACCTCGTATTCAGTTCATGCAGCTAACGATTACCAGTCTTAGGCCGAATATCCTTGAAATAGCCAATAAACGACAGTTTAGAGGTAAGCTAAAAAGATAAGTCGAACCAGGTTCTACGTAGGATTTGGGGACAAAGCTCAAAAAAGATATTTCAATAAAGAGAAATAATAACAATCATTAAACCAGTAAGAAGGCACCGGAGCGAGGAAGAGATCGTGGGTTCATAGAAAATAATAAGTTCATCTTATTGGGGGTAGGCTAAAATTTTTTGCAATTTGATTGGTAAATACCCGACACAACTGTAACTGTATATGAACCTACTTATGATTACGTTTACGGAATACCGTAAGAAATATGTATACTAAGTTTTGCTGAATTTAGCCAAGTTTAATGTATAATACATACGAATACCCCAATTTGCAACCCACCTAGCACTCAGGATTACAGATATCAAATTTATTTATCCGACAAACCAATGCGAAAACTCCAAACGAAGTTAGAAGTTTTCTGGGAATTAAAATTTTGGCCAGTTCTCGTTTTTGCCCAATCTTTAACGAACTTTCACTTATTAAATAAAATAAATTTAAGAATGCATTATCGTGAAAAATCATGAGTTTTCATTTAAATTACGTACCTGCATGAATGATATGCAACAGCGCTTCACTTTATGCTTTTTTTCGCACATCATAGTGTCGGCGTTTATAAGATCGTTGCAATAAAGACATTTTTCATTCCAAACAGTATGAGTGTCACTGATATTCGCACTTAAAGCCAATGTAAAAAATTTTAAATATGTTTCTATCGCCTGTTTTACAAAAATTTGTTCCGTAGAAAGTGTTTTTAACTCTTTAAATAACAGATTATATTTGTTTAGAAAAATATGTATTGATTCCTGTTGAAATGCGCATAGTTTTATTGATTCCAGAGACAGCAAAAATTTGAGGCGGCATATTATATGAACGATTTGTATTCCAATTAATAGAAATTTCTGTGCCAATATCGTAGACTCCTTATTTCTTTTCTGATTAGATCTAAAAATATATAAACGAGTTCATAAAAAAAATATTTGGTTAGAATAAATTGCCAAAATCATAGAAAATTCTTTGGGTTTTTAAAATTACAAAAACTCTCTCCACTCTTTTTTCACATGCAATCACAAAATCACAATTCTCCAGATTTCGGTATTTACAAATAGAAATCAAATCAAAGTCAAGTAAACAAAACTTAAATTAAAAAATAATTTAAACAATCTCAGTGTTCAAGGAATGAAAAAAAGCAGTTGTATACGCTATCATAGTAACTTCGCCTGGGTTAGAATATTTTTCTTTATAATCAATTAAAGTGGTAAATGCCATTTTAAGAAAAAAGTAGTCTATATGAAAAAATTGAGTGTTTCGATCATGTTATGAAATTTTTCTGTACCCGAAAATGTGGTTTTAATCTTGTACGTCGTTTGTAAACAATATAACCATCTACATATGTTTCAAAAGATTTAATAAAATTTTCAAGTAACTTAGCGATAAGTCTTACCTTTGGCAGCTTAGAATATTTGAAACAAGTAAAAATTTGGTCTGCATTTGCATTAAAAATTCATCATCCAAAATATCCGGTAACGTAAGGTTAATTATATCCGAAAACGAGTTACAATTGTCAAGGTTGTTGAATATATTAAAATTTATATTGAATACATTGTGTAGGCTTGGATCCATTTCATTTAAGTAAAATTTTATAACTTGATTTTGAGCGTCAATATTTTCTAATTTTGAAATATCAACAAATATACTATTGTACATGTATTTACATTGTTGTGTATATTCGCCCATTCGCATTAAAACAAATGTGATGTGACGCGATTTTAATGAATGCACCATTCCAAGAATACCTAGGCTAGGAGTGTTCAATAGGTGTTCAATAATTTCTTCACTTATTTTAAGTTCATTGTTCAGCACGGAATCAACACGGAAATAATGTATAGAGCTCGTAATAGTAGTGACAATAAATTCTGTAGAGGAAGTGAATTGAACTCCTAGTAAAAAAAAAAAAAATAATAATAATAAATAAATAAATATACATACATATTGATATTATTAGATTTTCTTTCACATTTACCCGTTATTTTTATTCCACCAACATAGAGCGAGTTACTGCATATAACATTGCCTTCAGTACTCAGCGCATAAACAAATATGTGGGCAGCTTTATTAAAAACGACAAGGTAAATATTTGGCGAAAATTTCTCTATTATAATTTTGTTGCAAGTCATATTGTCTCTCTTGGTCCACAAAATGTCCAACGGTGTGATTGCAGGAGTATTGCTTTTACTCATATTGAAAGAAAATAGCTGCAAAATACCGTCCCTGCTACTAAGTAGCATGTAATGGTCAAAAAAGTTTATATCACATATATATTTTTGCTCCATTTTTGTTAAAAAGATTTCTTTGAAACTTGCGTTGTACGCATCTGTGAACAGGAGGGCTGCAATATACCCATTTTTAAATGATATAAATAATATTGGTTCCGTCCGATGCCAAGCTGCGGAAGTTATGTAACACTCTTTAAAATTTGCACTGGGATTTTCTTCATTGCAACCAACAATTTTAGACGAGGATAGCTCATCCAAAAAACAATCATTTACATTGTAGATTGCATTCCAGTGGCGACTTGGAACATTCTTTTTCTTTAATATTTGACAAAACCCAGTATCCGTTACAATAACAGCAAGCGATTGTTCCTTACATAAACTCCAAGGGGCTTGTTTAAACTGCAGAGTATTTACCTTTGGTGGTTCGCAGGAAAAATGACCAACATATTTTGGGTTTAATACACTCTGATGCTGCTCTAATAAGCGAAAGTTATTATAAGATCGACTTAAATCAGACTTAGATGAATTGCCCAAATTATAATTTTGAGGAATTTGTACATAGTACAGATTATATGGCAAATCATTTAGTTCTGTTGATGAATTCATAGTATCCAATATAATGAGTTGATTATTTGAGCATTGTAAAGCTATTTGGTTTTCGCTGGATACTATACCAATGTCGATACAAATCTCTTGTTTGAGTTCTGATAAATGTAATTTCTTAAGTTTTAATTGTGACATAGCTCGTAACCTCGATATCTAAAATAGTAAATTTAAAAAATTGTAACAATATAAACACGACTTCTAAGCCGCTGTAAGATGACACAGTTAATATATTGGTTGAAATTTATTATTTATACCTTTCGGACAATTTGCGCTCTATAACCGTTAAAGCAATTTTCACCAAAGCTTCTACTATTTGTGATACGTTTTTTCTTCTTGCTTACTATGCAATGGAGAGATATGCAGTTTTAAGTCACATCCGGAAGCTAGAAGAATTATTGTCAAATTATTTTTTATGTGTATGAGTGGCCTTTACTATCAAGGGCGCGCAAATTCAATGCCCTTCTTTATTGAAATGGTACATAAACATTGAAGATAATTCAAAATGCAATGGCAACCAATTAGATTATTACGAGAAAATGTTTAAATCCTATTTTAGCATGCAATACTTCAAAACTCAAAAATCGGATTTAAGTACTCTACAATTCGTTTTGCAAAGTTTCACAAAATATAGCAAGAACTTTTTAGTTACCTGGCAGAGATTAGTTAGTTAGTTTTATTGCAGACTTAAATATTATTCCCTTATAGTGTTCTGATTAGAAATTTTTAAATGGTCAAATTAAATGGATGTTATTATACTTGTATGTTGATTTTCTTCCTCCTGAATGTTTTCATCTTTAAAATTTTCATGACAAATCTGTTAACCGATAGTAACGTAATTTCATACTGTGTTTGTTCTGAAATTTAAGTCAGCCTTTCAGGATTTTTTTCTTAGGGTATATAATATAATATACTCATCCATAAGATGATTTCACTTTTCTTTTCGCTATTTGCTTCTACAAAATATAAAACATTATTTTGCCGAATTCTTATACTGTGATTTACTATTTTCGATCACTTGACCGATTTGACATCAATTTCAGCTCATCAAGAAAATAACTTTTCTTCATTTTTATGTTGTTCTACTCCGAGCTTCTCTGAACTTATTACTACCAACCCTTTAATTAATAATTTATAAATAAATAATTATTTCTTCATTTAAAACGGTACATATATATATATAGCACCTAACAGTTTTCAATATATATATATATATATATATATATATATATATATATATATATATATATATATGTATGTATTTATTAAAAAAATAACTGCATTGAAATTATTAGGTGTTTACTCAGTTGTATATCTTTGGCATCTTATAGGCCGCAATAGTCGATTGGTTAGCATTGTGTACTACAATTCGGATCGTCTGGGTTCGAGTCCAGGTTTTAACAACATCCAAAATTATAGAAAATTATTTTTTCTAATTACGGTCGCCCCTCGGCAGATAATTTCAAGCCCAAGAGTGCATTTCTGACATGAAATAAAAGCTCCTCAAATTTAACAGCCGTTCGGAGGCGACTTAGAAGGAACTGTAGGCCCCCATTTGTTGGTAAAACATTAAGACGCAAAACCACAAGTTGGAGAAGGAGCTCGACCGAAAATTTCATCAGCGGTTACAAAGCCCCAAATACACACACACATATATATATGGCTTCTTCGTTATTTTCGTGTTAAACTTTTCCATTTCTTTAAATATAAAAACTTTACAGAGGGTTTGTTTAAAATCGAATAAACAATTAAAACATATCATTCTCACTATCGCATTGAGCTATTTGTTTTAAATTGGCAATCCTTACTATATTTTTTATTTTCTTGACCATTATATCCACGTACAGGACTATATTCCATTGTACAGATTTTTTCTCACATTCGTTAGTTTTAGCGAAATCCATGACAATAACCGATAAAGCTGCTAGAATAGTTTACATGTCGTTTTTTTTAGAATTTCGGTAACTCTAAGTCTTACTTGAGCTTCGAAAGGAATTGGCTTTTAAAGGAATTGAATACTGAATATTCACAAAAAACAAAACCAACGAAGCATTAACACTCCACACAAAAGAGAAAAAATAGAATGTAAACAGAGTTTTAAAAATGACCAAAAATTTCTTCGCGCGAATTTTACCATCAAATAGTAGTATTTTAAAAAGGAGATCAAAAATTACGAGAGACCAAAAATTACGCAATCATTCGATCATAACACGATTTACCAAAGTTACCAAAGTAAAATAATAAAATAAATTTTTATTTACTCAGCTTAACTTTCTACATCTTTAAGTATATATGTACTATACTATACTGGATATTTTATATTATGGTCGTACGTATTTATTGACATAGTTGAAATAAATTATATGCATACAAGAAGAATGTATGTCGTACGTATATAGAAATTTAAAATAAGTCTGCATAATTTTTTCAATAAGACAGCTTAACATTTGATTATAAAATTTTTAAAAGCCTACATTGTACTATTTTAAAATAAATAACAATTTTAAATAAATTTATGTCAAAAAAAAATTTTAACATAAAAATAACATAACATAAAAATAAATAAATAACTCTAGCTTTTGATGTCATTTAGTATGAATGGCATTTGAAAATGAGGTCAAAAACGTAAGAAATTATTAAAATTTCAAATGAACGCTCATTAATTATTTAATTATTAAAATTTATTAGAGAAACCGATTTTCGCATACTTTCTTTATTAGAAAAACAGCCTTAGGGTTATTGTTGAACCTAATCTTGTGAAAAAATCGTTTTTAAAAATTCGAAACGGTGAAAAAGTAGGCAGTAAGTGGTTTTGTGAGTGGTTCATATAAACCTTTTCTTTAAAATTAAAACAAAGATGCGATAAGAAGTCAACCAAGTTTTAATATTAAGCAAAAGTAAATTCAACGAAAAGTCTAAGTAAATCAAAAATATATAATAACGAAGTAAAATATTATTTAAAAAAAATTGCGTAATTTATGATTTCTTCGGTTCATACATACATATTTTTTTTAAACCAAAATAAAAATTCTTTTTTATTAATAAAATGTGAAGAGAATGTGAAGAAAATATGACGAAGTTGGTTCGACCTTCTGTTCTATAAACCTTGATACTCGCTCATATTGACCTAAGTATCAGTATATGTACAATTTTTTTTAATATATATATATATATATATATATATGACTTTATACCCTAAACAGTTTGGATTTGATGCTATTTTGGATATATGCAGTATTAAGTGCAGTGAGGAATTCGGCAAAAACCTTCGTAACTTTCACATTTTTCTTATAATATTTACATATAAACCGAGATTAAAGTGAGCAAATATCAATGCAAAATATCTTTTATTAAGATCATTAATTTTTTAGCAGCAGTTGACATTACTGTGGAAAAACCCATATATGGTTCCATGATTGATGTCAAGTCTTGATTAAATCGGCTGGAGGAATGTTGTTGATGCAAAGAAAACATTGTATCTCTTAAATTCAGAGTGTCCAATCATTCGATCGCAAATGTTTTAGTTAATGAACGTAAAAATATCAATAAACCTTGACGTGCCAGATTTGACATCTCCTTTTTTCACAAACCCGTCGAAACAACACGTTGCCTGGGCCTCCCGTTAGATGACCTCGATGACTAAGACTAGACCTACCTGAACTTAGGCGGGATAAGCGAACCACAACAACAACAACACCAACAACAACAATTAATGTATGGGCAGTATATACATATGTAAATAAAAAAGCTACTAAAATGACATCGATGTATTTTCGTAACACATGTGCATGTCGTTAATATGCCGACTTCCTCTGGCTTAAAAATGTAACTGAAACAATTTGAATAACATTAAAATATTTGAAGACTATTTTACTAAGATATAATATATTGAAATTGTTGTTCTTGTTCTCGAAGAAGTAATCTTATTATATCATAGTAAAACATCTTCAAATATGGAACGAAAGCTCTTAATCTTTACCTAACAAGTATACAGCGGGGTGACAATGATACAAGTAAGACATCATTTTAAGAGCCCTGTTCAACACTTCACTAATGAGGGTGTGCGGAAACAAATTCTCTTTTGGTTTGGTAAATCACAAAAAACCAACAATCGAAATAACCTAACCTGTTTTGTGACAAATAGATTTAGAGCTGGGAAGAGCGTACTGGTCAAAAGCAGAGACTACTTTCTAGTTGGAAAAATAAAAAAAATTGGCTTTTGACGGTAAAATTTTAGACTGTATGCACATTCTCCGTCAAAATTGTAATTCTTACACTCCCTACTTACATTTTTTACATTAAGTCGTTTAATCCAATATTCTGCTGAATGCCAGCAAAAGAATATCAATTCGAGTGAGTCTCAAAAATATTAATTTAATTTCTTTCCTATATTTTACCAGATGTTTTCCACATTTCTATTGAAATCAAGTATTTATATTAATAAAATAAAAACCTCACACTTTATCACATCGCCCAGCTATTTGCAATCTAACACAGTTATACTCGCTGATCAACCGATCTATACAAAAAAAAATCGTATATATAATTCGATTTACTGGGATTCGATACATACGTGGCGATCTATTCTTAAGAATAGTATTTCTGAAAATATTTACTTGATACTCTTTTCTACCCGGAAATTGGCCTTTGCTATTCTTGTATTTAGATAACCAAAGAAATGCATTGTACATTACTTTACTTTCCTAGAAGTGAATCCGGGACGGGTGGTTAAGTTTGAATTTTTAGCGACCGGTTTGCTTCGATACAAAGTTTAAGCTCAACAGTCTGCATTTTCAGTCATCGAGGATACCTAACGGGAGGCCCAGGAAACGTGCTGCTTCGACGGGTTCGGACCAAAAGGAGAGGGGTGTTTGATGAGTCGGGTTAAGTGGGCATGCAGAGGTGGTTAGTGGCGTGCGGCGATTCGTTGCATGCGGGAGATGTGCTGGGTGTGTCAGGGTCGAGTCTGGATAGGAAGGAGTTAAGCCTGCTATAGTATCCAGATCTTAATTGTGCCAGGGTTGGCGCTGATATTTTCAGCAACGACAATTTTTTTGAGAAGGAATTATTAGTACATATTATTTGAATTTATGCCAAATGAGAATTCTTAGATATTACACCCCGCGTTTAATTTTTTATACGCACTTATGTAACAAAGATACTGAAGCTTTAAAACTACTTTAGGCTTGTTAACTCCTGAGGGGTCTAGTATTCTTATAAGATGTCCTTAAGTTGATTTAACTGGTTCACTGAACATAATCCTATCATGTAATACGACTATGAAAAAAAAAATTAATAATTTGCTTATATCAGGGTATAAGTGTACTGAAGCTAATATCACCTTATAATACAAATAACTTGAAATAATTATATTTACAATTAGTTTATATTCAAATCAAATAGAAGTAGAAATCACCAAATAAAAAAAAAAGAAAGAAGACGATTTGTCGATATTAATTTTTTCCAGTCGATTATTTTTACCCACAAAAATTAATCAGTGATGGAATTCAATACGCTATTATACAATTTCCGGAACGTAAAAATACTGTTACGATCTTGCTGAATCAACCTCGATGATTTTCCAAATCTTCGGGTACGATCGCTGGATTGTTAAATAAAAATCGCCAACTTTAATTTATTCAGTAATTCACAATTCAATTACAATTCACTTTACTATTTACAATTACTTGTATACAGCTTTCTCAATGTACTGTTTTTATTACTTTACTGTAATGTAAACTCCAAAACGTTTACTTCACGACTGATTACTGACTGACTGACTCTGCAGTCGTGTGTCGCCCTTATATACTTGTTTGCTGCTTGAAAACGAGACCCGGGTATAATCGCGTCGTTACGATAATCGTCTCGTTACGATAATCGTCTCGTTTTACGCTCTAGAAAATGCTAGTTATCGGCTCCTCTATTTCATCTGTCATTCTATTCGCATTTTCGCCACACTGCCCTCCACCTAAGTCTGATCGTCCCGATCAGACACATTCGCTGTTCCAAACGCAGCAAGCCTCTCTAGGTGGACCACTTTCATCTTGCTTCCTTGTCTCCCTACATTCTGGATTCGATACACTGAGTCATTTAGCCGTTTGATTACCTTATATGGACCATCCCAAACGCATCGAAGTTTTTGGGACAAACCTCTCTTCCGTTGTAGACTGCACAGCAACACCAAATCTCCACTTTGGAAGCCTTCAGAGTTCATCGCTTTGTCATACCTGGCCCTCAATTTGTAATGGCTTCGTAATTTTGGCCCTTTAGTTGCACTGCATTCCTTGCAGTTAGCCACCAGCTCAGCGATCGATTGACGACAACCAACCCAATAGAACCTTTGTTTGATCTTCTCAAGCATTTCCTTAATGCCTAAATGCTCTCCACTAGGACCATTGTGAAATTCCTTAAGAATATCCGGAATTCTTAACCTCGGAACTACTATAAGCTTCCGAGAGCACTGGCCATCTTCACTTTCCCATACTCTATGCAAACAGCCAGATATCAATTCTAAACTGCTCCATTGGGCCCAGTATGCCTAAGCGATTGGACTTTCCGCTGCCATTTGTTCTTTACTTGGCCGTCTGTTCACCTGTTCATTACCAATTCCAAGTCTAGGTCTTCTTGCTGACATTTTCTTAAGTGGCTTTCCTCCCACTTTCCTGCTAGTGTAATTGTTATTCGCCGGACATCTATTATTCTCTCAGCTTTTCAGCATCGTTGGCGTGATCTTTAATCTCTGTTGGAGCCCGACTGGCATTTACATGCGAAGTGACCTGCTTCTCCGCAACTGAAGCACTTCCTAACCTGAATCTTGACACCAGAACGATTCATTCTTGCTATCGAATTCAGAGTTTTCAATATTTCAGTCCTCACATCTGGTGTTTCTACCTCCAAACGCTTCAGTTTGTAGGCTGGCTTACATAGCAGTGCCGCTGCTTCACGTGTCTGAGCATACGCAACAGTTTCAGCGAATGTTAAGTTTGGATTCGCATAAGTCTCTCGCTTGGTGTACATGTCTTTAATTCCGCTGATGAATCTTTGTATTTTCACCCTATCGAGATGCTCACCCGATGCGTCTCCAATGGCTAAATGAGCTAAATCTCTCGATTTCAAAAGCATATTCCTGCAGAGATTCATTCTGTTTTTGGTCACGCTGCTCCAGCTCCATCTGGTAAATTTGTCTTCTGTGTTCGCTACCATAGCGTCTTTCCAGGGCTTGCATTACTGCGCCATAGTTATCCCTCTCATATCCGGGAATAGTCAGCAAAATATCTGCTGGAGGCCCTTTCAACGTAACAAATAGCGCAGCGGATTTTTCCTCGATGGTCCAATTATTTAACTCAGCCATCTTCTCGAACTGGAGCTTGAAGATCTGGAATGGAGCTGTGCCGTCAAAGGATGGTGCCTCTACCCACGGGCCGTTCCTCAATCTGGCTTGACGATGCAACTGCAAATCTCGGACACGTCACTCGAGCTCGTTGAATTTGGTCTTAATTAGCTCTTCTATTTTGTCTTGTCGCTCCTCGATTTGATTCTGTCTTTCCTTAAGTTCTGCATTGTCTATCACCAGATTTTGCTGTATTTGTGCGATTGTTCCTTCTAATCCATCCAACTTTCCTGAGATGCTGGCCTTCATTGCAGACATATTTTGTGAATTAGGATCATCCTGTGCATCGAACTTTTTCGACATGTTGTCATTGATTTGTGACATGTTGTTGCAACTGATTTGTGAAATTGCAGCCAACAACATGTTCATGTCCATACCGGTATATGGGCCAGGAGCATTTTCTTGAATCTTACTTGATGGCCGCTCCAACTCCTTCGCAGAAACAATAGCCTCTTCCTTGTCAATATCCTTCAAGGATACCTCTTTATCCTCACGGCGGAATTCGTATTGGTTCAAGTCGATACCTTCGACTTTCATTGCTTCTCGCAGTCTCGATTGCAGCTCTGCCTTATTTCAACTCCTTCTTGAGGGGAGGTATCGTCAATTCCTGAATCTTCACCATTTGTCAATTATTATCCTTTTGGATTTATTTAACAATCCCACTATTGACACCAATTTTTACGATCTTGCTGATTAAACCTCGATGATTTCCCAAATCCTTCGGGTACGGATCCCTGGATTGTTAAATAAAAATCGTCAACTTAATTTGCAGTCTCTTTATTTATAAAGACTCTATTTAATGTCCTTTTATTATTCAGTAATTCACAATTCAATTACAATTCACTTTACTATTTACAATTACTTGTATACAACTTTCACAATGTACTGTTTTTATTACTTTACTGCAATGTAATCTCCAACGCGTTTAGTTCACGACTGATTACTGACTGACTGACTCTGCAGTCGTGTGTCGCCCTTATATACTTCTTTGCTGCTTGAAAACGAGACCCGGGAATATTCATGTCGTTACGATAATCGTCTCATTTACGATAATCGTCTCGTTTACGCTCTAGAACATGCCAGTTGTCGGCTCCTCTCTTTCATCTGTCATTCGCTTCGCATTTTCGCCACAATACTAAGTGGCAATATTAATGATGGCTTGTCCGACTTTGAATGCTTGTATCAGAGAACGTAGAATATAGAGAAGGTCCATGGCGTGCCGATTGCCATTTGTTCCCCCTACGAGAAAAATAAGAGACTACTCACCACCTCTGGCTAACAGCGAGCTACCAGAGGCTGGCATTTGGGAGATATGTCTGTAAAAGCAAAAATGTAAATAAGTTAGAAAATGTTAAGTAACAGGAGTATTTACTTGATCAGTTTGCCTAGTTTTTTAAAGACATTTCTTTATTTGAAGACATTTCTGGCATATTATAGTCGAAGTGCATTTGGCCGTTTTTTAGCTATAATAATGCTTACTGTGTTTAAAAAAAACTGGTGAACTAAATTGACTCAGTGTATGTATGTTCATATATAAAATATAATATTTGTGTAATATACATATGTATGCAGTAAGTCGTCTGAGAAATTGTCATTGAACTGTTGACAATTTCGCAAATCATGAATACGAATTTTTTTTTATAAAGTAAATCATTGTAATAATTAATAAAAATCTATAATTATATTCTAAATAAGCCTTGTTATTTAATTTTCATGTAGATAAATGCGTTGCGTAAGTTTAATTACAATACATATATATATATATATACACATATATATATTATTATTATATATATTATTTAAAATCTTAAATGTTAAAAAAAAAATTTTGTTTAAAATGAGTAAAAATTTTTATGATTACTAAATATGAAATTTCACTGCTTTTCCATATGATCATCGGCTTGATGTAGATTTTTGTGCTCGACGAAATTAAGATTTTGTCTGCTTTTACCGGCAAATTGTAATGAGTACCTCATAAAATGAGTTGGTTTCAAAGTTGTCTGTGGTGCGATGGTTAAGAAGCCATTAAACTGCTCTCGTAATACTCAGGTTCGAATCCCAACAAGCGGGTGTCATTTTACTTTTTTAAATTTATTTTTCTGTATGTTGCGATTATGTTCGTCAGCATCAATTTCAATTTTTTCGCAAGTTTTGTCATCGTCGCAAAGGAATAGCTTATGGACGGCGGGTACAAGGAAAGAGAATTGGCAAGTTTTTGTATATGTATATGTTTTTTGTGTACGCATTGATTCCTTTGAATGTATGTGTCTTCAACTTCTGATCAACTTGATTTCTGATTTTTGTCAATTTTGTCATCGTCGCGAGGAAAATGCTTGTGGATGACGGGTAGAAGAGCAAGGGCTTAGACATTTTTAAGATTGTATGTGTTTGGCGTATACGTATTCAAATGCTTGAATGTATGTGTTCTCACGTCGTCATCAACCAACATCAATTTCTAATTTCTGGATTTTTGGTCGTTGAAACGACTTGTTGGTGGCGGGAGTAAGGGAAAAGGATATTGTAAAATACTTTGTGTGTATCGGTTTTTTTGTATACACATAGGTTCATTTGAATGTATGAGTTTGCGACTTTTGTAAGCATATTTGATGGCAAATTTGACTTCGTCTTGAGAAAACTGTTTGTTTGATGAAGAGTAGAAGGAAGGAAAGGGGTTTAGTTTTGTTGATACAGTGGCGGACAAAAGTCTGCTTGTATTCGTTGTGTAGAAAGTACTAGCGCCACGGCGGCTTCAAGCTGTTATTGATGCGAACGGTGGACCAACTAAATACTAAAAAGATCATGTTATCTGATATTGATGAAATCTTTTGTTTTAAATGAAGGGAAAATAGTTGAAATAGACTATGTCGTTAAATTTTCTAATAAACTTCTTTCAATTCAACGAAAATAGGGGGTGTATGTAGATTTCTGTCCGCCACTGTATATGGATGTCCTATTGTGGTCATTGATGTATGATTTTGTTATTATTAACCAATATTTTGGTTTTGAATAGGATTATTAACATGCGATTATTATGTATGATGTATATTTTGCATGTGCATTTACTTATGATTTCATTAAATAGTATTTTTGGTTTATCAAAATAACACATTTTACGTAAATGTAAATGCATTAATATTTTCAATCATACATATGTACATTTTTATTTATACATATATGTATGTAAATATGTACATACGCTACTGTACCGTTATTTTCAATTGCGTCTAGCGAAGCAAATACCGCTAGCGACATACATACATACATATAAATCATAAATATATGAGGCTGAAATGAAGAAGAAATGAGAATCTATTTCTATTAGTTCCTTATTATAATTACACAATTAAGTACGCCACATATCAACTGTTTAATGGCGCAGGTCGTATAGTCTTCCGTAAAACCAATTTTTGCTACTTTTGACGCAGGTTCAAATATTGCAAGAAGCAATATTGACCGACGAAGGCAAAATTTATTTTTATGAATTTTTGCATACATATACATACCAGATATATTTGCTGATTCTAGAATGTAGATGTAGAAAAAGAAATTTAAATTTTTTTTAATTCTTTATTTATTAATATAAATTTATTATAATAATATTATAATATATTAAATTCCAAAAATTTATGTATGGTATTTTTATTATCGAAACGCCGACAACAAAGGAGTTAACGGAGTGACGGCAAATCAACTATGAAGAATGAACATACAACAGTATTTATATGGAAAATCGAAAATTTATTTAAATTTCGCAATTATTAGAAGTCATTCATAACTGACACTAAAAAATTTTTTTTTTTTGTAAATTTATGTTTTTGCTACATATATCACATTTAGAAATCTTAAGAATAAAAGCAAGAACACAAAAGTGTCTATTAACTTGCTTATGTTACAATAACATACATGGCCGTTGATTTTATTGCTCATTCTGCTCAGAAATGTTGGTTACCAGAGACAATTCTGTTAAATTTTGGCGGCAGTGGTGAGTAGTCTCTTATTTCTTTCGTCGATTCCGGCAGCTCACACGACTGTCCGCAATTGGACCTTCTCTATATTCTACGTTCTCTGCTTGTATGACCAAATGAGTACTTTGAACGCTGTTAGAATCGGTACATTTCAGGCAACCGAGATAACCATATCTACTGTCAAAACTAGCAAACGAAACAACGATCTATGAGAAACTTTGCAGTGCTTCAAGTGTTTAAAACAAAGGTGTATTTGGACTCTTTTCATACGTTGTAGTACAGTCAAATTCAATTAATGTCCAAATCCCGCTTAGTAGTCACAATTTTGACTTTCATATCAGCATAGACTTTTCGTTGTTAATGTTATATTTTAAATATATGCTAAAAGTACAGTTTTAAATCTGAATAAGTATTATACTCTTATTTCTGATCACATGAAATGACGATTCCAGGTTTAGTTTGGAAGTTTTCTAGGTTATATCTGACATATAACAACTATGCCATGTCGTATAAGCGAATATTGCCTCTTCGGCTTATGTTAAATAAAAGTCACCATATCTATTATTCAGCTTCTTTATTGTGAGGTGCAACTCTTTTGTAGACACACAGTTTGCTAATTGCACTTTACAGTGTTGTCACTAACGATTGCTTCGTGCAACTGGCAGGTCAACAGTAGGCGCCCTAGCGACTACATGTCTACCATAATCCTGAAAAATTCTGTCGGATTTTGAATCGAACATTCGATTCACAAGTTGTGGTTATAGGTCTCTCCTTTTCATCTAATGTTGATATTTCATTTTCGCCAGAATATTAATCATAATTAATCCTACTTTTTTAAGGAAACTTGTAAAGTAACTGTACTACTCAGTTATGATTCTAAGCAATATTCGGTTATGATTTTAAGGACATAAAAATATTTTTTCATCATATTTTTAAAAAAATCATTATAATGGAAATTTTTAAATTAGAAGTTTAGTTTTCTAAAACAAGGAAATTTTTTGAAAACATGTGTTCATCGTTATATTGCTGTTGTATCTGAGCATTTCAATTCATTAATTTCAAAGTGGGATACTATTCTAAAGATTTTTCGTTATCATTTAACTTTGAATTCGATATTGTTCTAATTCCACATGCTAAAACTTAATTTACATAGAGCGACTTTTCTTGCTGAAACTCTTGGTTTGTTGAGGAGAGATCGACAATTTCACTGGGTTGTCGTCATCGTTGTCGCGCTGTCCCTAAAAGATATGACTGCTGCAACGAAAACCGTACGCGATCTATTTTACACTACGTTTTATTATGGTGTAAGGGACACATTAGGCTGGCGTTGAAATTGGTGAATAAAAAATCGAGCTTGACGGTATAGTCGATTTTTTTTATTGCCTCACTAGCAGTAACGGTTTACTTTCGAAGCGTCTCTTCTTGATATTGTAGTAGTTTTGGAAAATTAAAAATTAAAAATGAATTCAATTGAGTTGCCTGTTTTATTATCAATTGGAGGACTATGCACTTTTTGTAAAAAGAAATCAGAGTGGGTTTGCCAGCGTTGTTTTGACTTATATTGTTCAGCTGAATGTCAAAGGAAGGATTGGCAGCGACACCGTTACATATGCTTTCCAATGCCTGGTTTGTTACCTGCTACAATAGTGGAACTTTCAGACACTCAAAACAAGAAAACTATTACAACAAACTTAAGGGATGAGAAGTATACTCTACCTCCAAGAGAAGTCTGTGAAAAGATTTCCGAGTTTGAATCAGAAAAGCTTAATTCCCCAATATGTATTTTAAACGAATCAGTGAACAAGCATTCCAAGAAAGATGTTGAAATGGTCTTAAATCAAAGCGGTATTCATAAGAAGAAAGTTAACTGTACAAATAATAACAAAGAGGAATTGTTATTGGATTTATATCAAGATGAACCTTGCCAGAAAGAACATAAAGAAGCTGGAACTATTTTTAATCGTGATTCTGCTAATATGATAAGCTCGGAAGAAACCCCGATTTTGTGTCCTCCATTTAATATAAATATGTTCAAACCAAACAGTGCAAATTTTAAAGTTATTGTTTTGGATACATCTGCCTTGAGTTACGGTTATATTGGGTGTATAGCTGAAACCGATCTAAAATATTTAATAAATATTCAAGAATATTTGAATAAGTATGCAGATACTAAAGAGGTTTATCATCCGAAACTCCACGAGTATTGCCTGGCCAGGTTTGAAAACGAGTGGTATAGAGCCAGAGTTGTTAAAGTAATTGATAGCTCACGTTATAATGTCGTTTATATGGATTTTGCTAACGAGAACATACTAACTTCTAAAGACATTCGCCGCTATCCATCTGACTTAAATATCCCTTGTCATACCAACCTTTGTTTGATCGATGGCTTACCAACAACTTTAAATGCCGACCATGTAAATTTTTTAAAAAAAGAAATAACCACAGAAAGTAAGCTGCTTATTGACAGAGTTAAAGAAATTGTACAGCAAATTGTTGTAATAGAATGCCAATATGTAATCAAAAAAATGCGTTCCGCTGGTCTACTCTAATAATGTATTTGCCCGCGAACCTTTAAACCAGTGAACTTGTTTACTTTTTTTTTTATAAATATAAATGAAAATACGGAATATTTAAATTTTTAAGTTTCTTTAAATTTATAAAATAAAATAACAGAAATAAATGTATTCAAGATACATATCTAAATTTTATGAATTTTTGTTTATTAATCTAAAGGCATTACCGGTTACATTGGTGGTGGCATCGGGGAACGGGGAATATTCATTCAGTTCTTGTAGCGTCTAGTATATCTAAAAATGCTGTTTCGACGGACCGGAGGAAGAGGGCTGAGCTTTAGTTTTCAGTCGCACTTCATATTATAAGCAAATAAACAATTTCGTCATGAAACTTCGTAGGAATGATCAGAAGGATGTCTCCAATATTTTAAGAAATAAAGTTTAAAAATATAGTTCACAAGTTATTTGTTGTTAACAATTGCCAATCTTTTCGCATCATTTATTACTCACACTTGATAAATTATTTTCACTTATTTTGTTTAAATTAATAAGAAATGCGACTTAAATCAACATTAACAAATCGTATTGTTACGGTCTTGCTGATTAACCTCGATGATTTCCCATTTCCTTCGGGTACGACCTCTGGATTGTTAAATAAAATCGCCAACTTAATTTGCAGTTTCTTTATTTATAAAGAATTTAATTAATGTCCTTTTGATTACTCAGTAATTCACAATTCAATTACAATTTACTTTACTATTTACAATCACTTGTATACAACTTTCACAATGTACTGTTTTTATTACTTTACTGTAATGTAATCTCCACGAGTTTAATTCACAACAAAACGAAACCCCCGGAATAATCTCGTCCATACGATAATCCTCTCGGTTACGATAATCGTTTCGGTTACGATAATCGTCTCGTACGCTCTAGAAGATGTCAGTTGTCGGCTCCTCTCTCATCTGTCATTCGCTTCGCATTTTCGCCACACTGCCCTCCACCTAAGTCTGATCGCCCCGACCAGACACATTCGCTGCATTAGATGCTCTCCACAAGGACCATTGTGAAATTCCTTAAGAATATCCGGAATTCTTAACCTCGGAACTACTATAAGCTTCCGAGAGCACTGGCCATCTTCACTTTCCCATACTCTATGCAAACAGCCAGATATTAACTCTAAACTGTTCCATTATGCCCAGTATGCCTTCGCGATGGATTTTCCCTTTGCCATTTGCTCCTTACTTGGCCGTCTGTTCACCTCCAATCCGCGCATTACCAATTCCAAGTCTGGGTCTTCTTGCTGACATTTTCTTAAGTGGCTTTCCTCCCACTTTCCTTCTAGTGTAATTGTTATTCGCTGGACGTCTATTATGCCCTCAGCTTTTGAGCATCGTTTGCGTCGTCTTTCCTCTCTATTGGAGCCCGACTGGCATTCACCGCAACTGAAGCACTTTCCACCTTGATTCTTAACACCACAACGATTCATTCTTTCTATCGACTTCAGAGTTTTCAATATTTCAGTCCTCACATCTGGTGTTTCTACCTCCACACGCTTCACTTTGTGGGCCGGCTTACATAGCAGTGCCGCTGCTTCACGTGTCTGAGCATACGCAACCGTCTCAGCGAATGTTAACTTTGGATTCGCATAAGTCTCTCGCTTGGTGTATACGTCTTTAATTCCGCTGATGAACCTCTGGATTTTTAATCTTTCGAGATACTCAGCCGACGCGTGCCCTGTGGCTAAATGAGCCAATCTCTCGATTTCAAAAGCATATTCCTGTAGAGATTCATTATGTTTTTGGTCATGCTGTTCTAGCTCCATCTGGTAAATTTGTCTTCTGTGTTCGCTACCGCAGAGTTTTGTGAAATTGATGGAGGCAATTAAACATATTGTTACGATCTTGCTGATTAACCTCGATGATTTCCTTAATCTTTCGGGTACGACCTCTGGATTGTTAAATAAATTCGCCAACTTAATTTGCGGTCTCTTTATTTATAAAGACTTAATTAATGTCCTTTTTAATTATTCGGTAATTCACAATTCAATTACAACTTACGTTACTATTTACAATCACTTGTATACAACTTTCACAATGTACTGTTTTTATTACTTTACTGTAATGTAATCTCCACGAGTTTAATTCACAACTGATTGCTTTTGCAGCCGTACGTCGCCCTTATATACTTGTTTGCTGCTTGAAAACGAAACCCTCGGAATAATCTCGTCCATACGATAATCCTCTCGGTTATGATAATCGTTTCGGTTACGATAATCGTCTCGTACGCTCTAGAAGATGTCAGTTGTCGGCTCCTCTCTTTCATCTGTCATTCGCTTCGCATTTTCGCCACACTGCCCTCCACCTACATTCGCTGTTCCAAACGCAGCAAGCCTCTCTAGGTGGACCACTTTCATCTTGTTTCTCGGCCTCCCTACAGTTTGAATTCGATACACTACGTCGTTTAGTCGTTTGATTATCTTGTATGGACCTTCCCAATTGCATTGAAGTTTTGGGGACAAACCTCTCTTTCGTTGTGGATTGTACAGCAACACCAAATCTCCATTTTGGAAGCCTTCGGAGTTCATCACCTTGTCATACCGAGCCTTCATTTTGTCACTCATAATTTGAGTTCGCTGCCTCACAAGAGCATGTATCTCTCTTAACTCTTCCTCGAGAACAGTAGACGCTTCCTTCCCAATTCTTCTCGCATCACCAGTTATTCCAAATTTTAAATCGCTGGGCAACCGAAGTTCACTACCAAACAGTATCCTGGCAGGTGTTTGACCTGTTGTTTCATGCACTGCGGATCGATATCCCAGCAGGAAAAGCGGTATGTGTACATCCCAATCATCTTGATTCTTGTCCACCACTTTCCGCAAGTGCTCTTCCAGGGTCCGGTTGAATCGCTCTACCATGCCATCTGATTGAGGATGCAGGGCTGTCGTTCGGGTTTTGCGAATACCAAGTATCTGGCACATCTCCTGGAACACCGCCGATTCAAAGTTTCTTCCTTGGTCTGAGTGCAATTCTATAGGTGCACCGTATCTGGTAACCCAATTGTGAGTGAATGCATCCGCAACTGTTTTCGCTTCCTGGTTTGGAATTGGGTAGACCTCAGGCCATTTACTAAAGTAGTCCATAACCACAAGAACATATTTGTTTCCTTGTTTGCTTAGAGGGAATGGACCGGCTACATCCATGGCAACCCGCTCAAATGGTGCACCTGAGTTATACTGCTTCATCTGCCCATGACTTCGTGAATTTGGCCCTTTAGCTGCAATGCACTCCGTGCAGTTAGCAATCCACTCAGCGATCGACTGACGACAGCCAACCCAATAGAACCGCTGCTTGATCTTCTCCAGCGTTTTTGTAATGCCTAAGTGCCCTCCACTAGGACCATTATGGAATTCCTTAAGAACATCCGGAATTCTTAACCTCGGAACTACTATAAGCTTCCGAGAGCACTGGCCATCTTCACTTTCCCATACTCTATGCAAACAGCCAGATATCAATTCTAAACTGTTCCATTGTGCCCAGTATGCTTTCGCGATGGGACTTTCCGCTGCCATTTGTTCTTTACTTGGCCGTCTGTTCACCTCCAATCCGTGCATTACCAATTCCAAGTCCGGATCTTCTTGCTGACATTTCCTTAAGTGACTTGCCTCCCACTCTTCTGCTGATGTAACTGTCATTAGCCGGACGCCTATTATGTCTTCCTTACCCTCGGCTTTTGAGCAGTGCTTACATTCCAAACTACATGGTCGACGGGACATAGCGTCAGCATTTCCGTGCGTATTACCCTTGAGGTGCTCGATGGTGAAGTCATAACTTTGCAGCCTCTCAATCCACCGTGCAAGCTGCCCTTCGGGATTCTTGAACTGTAGTAGCCACTTCAGCGCTGCATGATCCGTTCTAACGCGGAAATGTTGACCATACAGATATTTGTGGAAGTGTTTAATGCAATCCACCAACGCTAATAGTTCTCTCCGCGTTACGCAGTAGTTCCGCTCCGGTTTTCCAATAGTCCGGCTATAGTAGGCAACTATCTTCTCTTGCCCATCAATCACTTGCGAAAGTACACCTCCTATGCCATAACCACTAGCATCTGTGTCCAGAATAAATGTTGCACCTGGAACCGGGTACGCTAGCATAGGTGCAGTGCATAGTCGTTCTTTTAAAGCTTGGAAAGCATCCTCTTGTTCAGTTTTCCACTCGAAAGATTTATTTTTCCTTGTGAGTTCATGGAGACTATGAGCTACGCTGGCGAAATTCGGAACAAAGCGACGATAGTAAGTACACAGCCCAAGGAAACTTCTTAATTCATGCAAATTTCTGGGTCTCGGCCAATCCTTCACTGCTTCTATTTTTTCCTTCGCAGTACACACGCCCTTCGTGGTTACTTGATGACCTAAGTAATTCACCTCCTTCTTGAATAAAGAGCACTTCTTAGGACTTAGTTTAAGACCAGCGCCAGCTATTCTCTGGAAAACTTCTTCCAAATTACTCAGATGTTCATCAAAGCGCTTTCCCAATACGATGATATAAACCAGATACACCAAACAAGTCTTCCAGTGTAGTCCTTTGAGCACATGGTCCATTAATCTTTCAAAAATGGCAGGAGCGTTGCATAACCCAAATGGCATTACCGTAAATTGCCATAGACCGTTGCCGGCACTAAACGCTGTCTTCTCTTTATCTTCTTCACTCACTTCTACTTGCCAATACCCGCTCTTAAGGCCAAGTGTTGAGAACCATTCTGTGCCAGTTAAGGAGTCTAGTGTATCATTGATCCTGGGCAAAGGATAGCTGTCTTTCTTTGTGACATCGTTTAATCTCCGATAGTCCACGCAGAACCGCAACTGACCATCTTTCTTCTTCACGAGTACCACCGGAGAGCTCCATGGACTTGCCGATGGTTCGATAACATCCTTCTAACGACTTCAGAGTTCTCAATATTTCGGTCATCCCATCTGCTGTTTCAACCTCCACTTTATTGACTTTGTATGCTGGTCTGCTTATGAGTGCCGCCGTTTCACGTGTTTGAGCATACGCCACTGTTTCAGCGAATGTTAACTTTGGATTCGCATATGTCTCCCGCTTGGTATAAACGTCTTTTATGCCGCTGATGAATTTTTGTATTTTCACCCATTCGAGATGCTCACCTGATGCGTCTCCGATGGCTAAATGAGCCAATCTCTCAATTTCCGAGGCACATTCCTGTAGAGATTCGTTGGGTTTTTGGTCGCGCTTTTCTAACTCCATCTGGTAAATTTGTCTTCTGTTTTCGCTACCATATCGTCTTTCCAGGGCTCGCATCAATCCGTCGTAATCATTCCTCTCATAATCAGGTACAGTTTGCAGAAGTTCTGCCGCAGGTCCTTCCAACGCAACGAATAGTGCAGCAGATTTTTCCTCCATGCTCCATTTATTGGTTTCAGCCGTCTTCTCAAACTGGAGCTTGAAGACTTGGAAGGGAATTTTTCCGTCAAAAGATGATGTTTTTACCTTGGGAGCGTTCACTGAAGTGGTTGGACGATTTAACTGCAAATCCCGCACACGACCTTCCAATGCGTTGTTCACTTTGGTCTCAATTAGCTCGTCTATTTTGTCTTGTCGACCGTGCAATTCGTTGACTTTGCTCTCAATTAGATCCTGTCTTTCCTTAAGTTCTGCGTTGTCTTTCTCCAGATTTTGCTGTATTTGCGCGATGGTTCCTCCTAAGGATGATATTTGCTCGCTCTGTTCAACCATTTGTGATGTAATGTTGTCATTCATTGCAGACATTTTGGTATCCTGTACATCCATCTTTTGTGATATGCTGGCATCGATTTGTGACATGTTTTGTGACATGTTGTCATGGATTTGTGAAATGTTTTGTGACATGTTGGCATTGATTTGTGAAATGTTTTGTGACATGTTGGCATTGATTTGTGAAATTGCAGCCAACAACATGTTCATGTCCATACCGGTAGATGAGCCAGGGGCATTTTCTTGAATCTTACCTGATGGCTGCTCCAACCCCTTTGCAGAATCAATAGCTTCTTCTTTGTCAATGTCCTTCAAGGATACATCTTCATCCTCGCGACGGAATTCGTACTGGTTCAAGTCGGTGCCTTCGACTTCCATTGCCTCTCGCAGTCTCGATTGCAGCTCTGCCTTATTTCCAGTTGTAGACAATCCTCGCTTGGCCAACTCCTTCTTGAGAGGAGGTATCGTCAAATCCTGAATCTTCACCCTCTTTCAACTATTATTCTTATGGATTTATTTAACAATCCCACTTCTGACACCAATTGTTTCGATTTTGCTGATTAACCTCTATGATTTCCCAAATCCTTCGGGTACGACCTCTGGATTGTTAAATAAAATCGCCAACTTAATTTGCAGTCTCTTTATTTATAAAGACTTAATTAATGTCCTTTTTAATTATTCGGTAATTCACAATTCAATTACAATTTACGTTACTATTTACAATCACTTGTATACAACTTTCACAATGTACTGTTTTTATTACTTTACTGTAATGTAATCTCCACGAGTTTAATTCACAACTGATTGCTTTTGCAGCCGTACGTCGCCCTTATATACTTGTTTGCTGCTTGAAAACGAAACCCCCGGAATAATCTCGTCCATACGATAATCCTCTCGGTTACGATAATCGTTTCGGTTACGATAATCGTCTCGTACGCTCTAGAAGATGTCAGTTGTCGGCTCCTCTCTTTCATCTGTCATTCGCTTCGCATTTTCGCCACAATATGTACTTATAAAACATTCTTTACTTTTCTTTTATTATTAAAGAAGGTTATCATCATACCCAAGTGTTTCACTTAAAAATATTGTGAAAGGCGAAGCCGATTTTGATTCGATCCAGGGTTATTTTTTTATAGCGCCGCGCAAAATAACCCTGTGTCGAATCAAAATCGGCTTCGCCTTGCACAGTATTTTTAAGTGAAATACTCTTGTAAATTGGCGGCCTAAGGCCGCGCTTTAAAAAATAACCCTGGGCCGAACAACACCGGCTTCGCATTTCACAACATCGACATCGCCTTGCACAGTATTTTTAATTTTCTATTTTAGCAATCCGGCAACATCAATTTTGATGTCATTGTACATTAAATTTTGCAAACTTTAAAATTAAATTACTCAAAAACTATAAGTTGCCTAGAAAAAAGAAAATTAGTTTTAGAATCTAGGGATCTTACTCTTTCCCCCCATACCCAATTTATTACCGAAAGCCTGCGACTGAAAACTAAAATTTTCCCCGATTGGATTCCGAGAACGCCCTTCACATAAAAGAGTTCACAAAGATGTTGACGAACTTTCGGTGATTTGAGTTTATAGTACTGAATACTAATACTCCCAGCAGATATTGCTTACATATCATAACATTATGCTCCTTAACTGGGAACATGGATATTTCACTATGTGAGTGATGCGCGGGCACCATCAGGAGGTTTTCTGTCGCGGTCAGAAGGGCGGTGTTTTGACATGTTGCTAGTACCCGGCGTCTTTTTCCCTCAAGAGCTACCGGAAAGCAATTTGAGGATTTTGGTGCGGTACTTTAGTGGAAAATGCAGTCCTATTAGTGAAGGAGTGCAGGCTGTCTACTGTGACCCCCAGTAACTTGGGGTTGTTTATTGTCGAAATTTTTGTCATTGATTTTCACATTGAGCTCTAACCAGTACTCCTTAGTTCAGCTGGTGAAAAGCTGAATATTAATTCTCTTCAATGGTAGTGGAGCTAAAATATTAACAAATCATCATTGATAAACTTAAGTAATTATTGACGGACTTCAATAACGTCAACCTTCCATGGCCTACGGATGCCTTTGAGAAAAAATACCATAAAATGTTAAACAATTTTTTTAAGCTTGTCTTAATTAAGAAAGTCCTTTGTTTCAAGTAACTCATGAGTTATGAGTCAGATTGCAATTTAGGCATTGTTATGTCACTGCCTATCGGTGTAAGGAAGTTTGGAGTCATAGCAAGGTTACATATTGCCCGTTGTTGTTGTTGTAGCGGCATACGTCAGCCGCTTAGTATCGTGCGGGGATTCTTTGCATGCAGGATATGTGTTGGGTATGTCAGGGTCGAGTCTGGATAGGTAGGAGTTAAGACTACTGCAGTATCAAGATCTTAATTGTGCCAGGGTTGCGCGGGTCTCACGAGGCAGCTCCAGCTCTTGTTCTGCGATGGGTGGTGGTTTGACTCCGAGAACACCATTCACTGGAAGAGAGGTCTCGAAGGTGTTAACGGACTCTCGGTGAATTGTGTTGATGGCCTGTCTGTACGCCGTCCTGTCCAGTGGGTCTTGTCTGTATTGCTGTATGTCGTCCCGGTAGTCAAGTACTACCTTCTTGATGTGCTTAGGTGGTGGTTTGGCTTCCAAAAGGTTCCTGTTAGGATGATCCATACGGTAGCATCAAAGCAGGTATTGCTTACACAGCATAACGTTATGCTCCTTAACTGGGAGCATGGATGTTTCACTGTGTAAATGGTGCTCCGGCGCCATCAGGAGGTTTCCCGTCACAGTCCGAAGGGCGGTGTTTTGGCAGGTCTGAAGCTTCTTTAACTGCGTCACGCTAATCCCTGGCGTCCAAATCGGCGCAGCATAGTTTACGACCGGCCGGCCAATTGCCTTGTACGTTGTCAGCAGTGTTTATTTGTCTTTCCCCAGGTGCTACCGGCTAGTGATTTGAGGATTTTGTTGCGACTTTGTACTTTGGTGGCAATTGCAATCGTATGCGGAGTGAAGGAGTGCAGGCTGTCGAATGGGACTTCCAGTAACTTTGGGTTGTTCGTGGTCGGAATTTTTACATCATTGACCTTCACATTAAGTTCTAGCCGGTACTCCTTTGTCCAGCTGGTGAAAAGGGTGGCAGAGGATTTCGCAGGCTGTAGATGTAAGTGTCGTGTAGGGAAGAAGTTGGAAAGGTCGGAGAGGTAGCAGTTTACTGTAGAACATAGGGTATCGATATCCTGGCCAGACGCCCAAATCAAGCAGTCATCGGCGTATGAGATCAATGAGATGCCCTCTGGTGGTGCAGGAAGTCTCCAAATATAGAAATTAAACAGCATTGGGGAGAGGACACCACCCCTGCTGAACCCCTTGTTTAATTTTCCGTAGCTTAGATGATTGACCTCGAAACTCAACCGATGATCGTTGACCACTCAGGTAGTTCATGGTCCACCTCTTCAACCTAGGCGGTATTGAGGAATCCTCAATGTCCGATAGTAGCACTGAATGATTCACCGTGTCGAAAGCATTCGACAGGTCCAGTACTACTAGAACAATTCGCGCACAGGGTCGATTTTGGTTAAGGCCATGAATATCTGGGTGTTTATGGCGTTAAGTGCAGTTGTGGTGCTGTGCACTTTTCGGAAGCCGAGCTGATGTGCAGCTGGGTTCAGATGGTGTATGAGTGACGGGAGCAGCAAGGCCTCAATTGTCTTCGCTACAGGGGAAAGGAGAGATATCGCACAATAAGAGTCTCCTTTATTTGCAGGTTTCCCCGGCTTTAGTACCGGGACCGCTCTACCCAGTTTACACACGTCTGGTATAATTAGCGTGGTCAGAGACAGATTGAGAACCTTGGTCAAATATTCTGCACCCGCTGGGACCAAAGGTTTTAATATCAGCATGCTTATTCCGTCGGGGCCGATGGATTTGGAGGCTTTCGCCCTCCCGATAATCTGAACCTCTTCCCTGGTGAAATCAAGCGTCGCGCTGGTGTTCGGCAATTTGCGCAGACGGCGGGTTAGTCGTCGTTTCGTTTTGTCAACCGAAGGGCGTAACGTGTCGCGCCTTGTCGCTAAAACCGCCGCTTCGGTGGGGAAATGAGGGTGGATTTTCGCGATGCGACCTGCAGGTATGAAGCGGGCGGCAGCAGACACGACAATTTCGGGGAATGTCTTCTGCAGAGAGGACGTTGGTGGGAGTAGGGAGAGCACTGAAGGCGTTTTAGTAATTTCCGTAAAGCTGGGCCAGTTAGCTTTGTTAAAGTTAACAAATTCCCGGTGGTACACGGAAATGAAGTCGGGAAGCCTGTCAATCGAGATGATTATGGGCAAATGGTGTTATGCGCGTGTCAGCATAGGTCGCCAATCTATGCAGTTTATCAGACCAGCGCTAGCTATTGTAATATCAAGCGAGCTATGGCAGTTGCCCACAATCCCGGCAGTGGCTTCGTCGTTCATTGTGCAAAATGTCGAATCGTCCATCTGCTCCGCCAGCTCCATTCCTCGACGATCATTTGACAAGCAGGAATCCCAAAGATCGTTATGCGCGTTAAAGTCACCCAAAACCAAACGGTTTCGCCTCTGAGTAGCGAATCTATATCAAGACGGTATCCAACTGGGCAATTGTAAAGGGAGGAATGTATATATTAAATATTTCGAGCTCGACACCGTCTGACCGGATAGCTATGCACTGACATTCTAGGGTAGTATCCCTGCGGTCGATGTCGCCGTCGATGAGACGATACTGCACGGTGTTGTGTAAAATGAAGGCCAATACTCCACCATGATCTCGATCGCGATCCATTCTTATTATATTATTTCCAGCCCGGTTCAGAAGATCTGAGCGTGCGCTCAGTTTTGTTTCCTGGGTCGTAGCTATTGGCAAGTGCTCCCGGCTCATAAAGTCGACTATCTCGTCGATCTTTCCTTGGAGTCCGTTGCAGTTAAACTGTACGGGTCTGAAGAGTTCCGGGGAAACGTTCGTAATACGGGGGGTGAAGGAGTTGTGCATGGGTCTTGATTGTTGCAGCTGTGTGACCCGCTGAGGTGGTTGACGCACATTGGTGGTAGTTGGTGGCTGCGTAGTATCTCCTACAGCATGGGACAACGAATGCACCACTCCACTCACGAGTGTCGTGGGTTCCCTTGCTGATGTGCCTCGGTGGCGTGGGAGAGGACACCACCCTGTAGAACCCCACAGCATGCATCAGCATGCTTATTTCGTCGGGGCCGATGGATTTGAAGGCGTTCACCTCTCCGATAACGTCAGCCCTGGATAAATCAAGCAACACGCCGGTACGTGACAGTTTTGCGATCTGTCAACCGAAGGTTGCAAGGTAAATTGACGGCAAAAATAGCTCTTCGGATCCGACGAGGCGTGATGACCGAATGAAATTTCAACGCGATCATCACGTCTCGTCGGATTAGACAGTAATTTGACTGTGGCCCAGAACTTGGTTACCCCAGAGGAGAGATTGTAAGTGAAATCCTTTTGTGAATTGGAAGATAGTAATCGAATAAATCATAAATTTTAATTTATATATAAGATTTAATAAATAAAGTGCATCTGAGTGCCAAAATATCGGCAGATGTTGTTTGTCCCTTATTAAAAAGCCCCAAACAAAATCGCGCAAATGTCTTAAAAGTAAAAAAAAAATCAATAATTAAACATTTATCCCTACTTATTAAATGAACAACAAATAAAAATTTAATTATTCATCGATAGTTTGATTTATTATGCTTCCTATTCAACATAAGTTTTTTAAATTAAATACGTTTAATATGATGAAATTTGTGAAAGAAGTGCAACGTAAATAGCGAAAGTGTGAAAATATGCAAATTTTGGTAAATCATTGTAGAAAAAGTACAACACATCAACAAATAAAACAAAAAGTGAACAAAAGTTTAATTCATTGCCTATCAATGCCTTTATAAATTATATAATTCGGTCCACGCGTTTAGATACAATAAGCAGTTTTTTTATTTTTTAATCTAAAGGAATTGCATGTATTTTTGGTTAGAGTTCGGGAACTAAAAAAACAGCAATAAGTTCTGCCGAGGAATATTAATTATGTTGTTGTAGTAGCGGCTAGTGGGTGCTGTTTTAGTCATCGAGGTCATCTAACGAGGGGCCCAAAAAACGTGCTTTTTCGACGGGTTCGGACCAGAGGAAAAGAGGTGTTCGATGAGTCGGGTAGAGTGGACGTGCAGAGATGATAGGTTTTGTGAGGGGATTCGTTGAATGCGGGACATACGTTGGGTATGTCAGGATCGAGTTAGGATAGATGGAAGTTAAGTCTACTACTATGCCCAGACCTTAATTGTGCCTGTGTTGCACGGGTCTCTCGAGGAAGCTCGGTGCTCATTCTGCAATGAGTGGGTATTGGATTCCAAGAACATCATTCACAGGAAGAGAGCTCACAAAGATGTTAAGGAACAACTTTCACACCGGAGTTGGCTCAGATTTTATTCGGCCAAAGGCTGTCATCCTTGTAGCGACCTAACCCCGTATAGAACCTCATTTAATCCTACTTCAAATCCTTCTCATTAGGATTGGTGTAGAAACCCACCCTACTCCCACAAATTACTCCCGCTGCGTGTGCGAAAAACTACTCCCCAGTTGTTGTCCAGTTCAACTTCCCATGCGGCGGTTACCCCGCAGCAAGACAATAACTTTTGCATTGGCAGGTGTAGAAGTCTGTCTCCGTCTACAAATATTACACTACATAGACCAAAACATGACTTCCAACCCCCGCTCCACGGTCAGCGCTCCCGCATCGTTGTTAAATTTAAAAAAGCTAACTGTCCCGGCTTCATCGAATTTACCGAAAACGCCCTCAATGGTCTGACTGCCCACTCCAACCAACGTCACCAAAGGTGAGCGAATTTTCGTTCGCATTGTCGTGTCCGCTGCCGCTCGTTCCCCTCCGGTAAGCCGAGTTGCGGAAATCCACCCTAATTTTACAACTGAAGCGGCAGTTCTAGTATCAAGGCGCGACTTATCACGCTTTGCCAATCCCATAGATACCCCTATCAGGGAACTTAGTAAGGAGATTCGGCGACAAGCAAACCAACGTAAGCGGAATAAGTGGGAGGAAAACTCAAGGTCCTACAATCTTTCCTCTGAGCCAACCAAGCTTTGCGTCAAGTCATTGTCAAACCCGACGAGAAATAATAATGGTAATGGATTATAGAGGGAGCAGAATATCTCACCTCGATCTGAAAGTCGATGTGGTAAAAACTCCGACAATAAATACCCTAAATTACTGGGAGTAACATTTGACAGTCTGTATTCCTTTACTCCGCATGCGACTGCAGTTTCAAATCGTTAGCCGTCAACATTTGGGGTATAGACAAATAACCGTTACTTTAAATGCCATTCACAGTGAGTCCGTTAACATCTTTGTGAATTGTCTTCCTAGAATGGCATTCTCGGAATCCACCATTGCAGAACAAAAGCTCAACCTACCTCGAGAGGCCTGAGTAACACTGGCACAATCAAGGTTTGGATATTGTAGTTCATTTAATTCCTGCCTAACCAGACAGGACCCTGATATTCCCAACGTATATCCTGCATGCAATGAGTCCCCGCACGATACTATCCCCAATTATCGACTCTCACATTATCATGTATTTCGATAGGATATCAAATTTGCAATATTTAAATATATGTCTTCTAATTTAATTATAAAAATATTTGATTTTTAATTTAAGCCAAAATTATTTTCAATTCTTTCAAGCCCAAATGTATACCATTTTGTTTTTCTTAAGTTGAGCTTTTAGGTCATATGTTAAATTATCACATAATGATCTTGCTTGATGAAGGCGTAAGCATCAAGGAGATGGTGAGCTGAAAACCATTCGCGAAAAATAATAGAGAAGTTATAGATAAGGCAGATATGGCACACAACGAGTGTCCCAGCAAGTTAGAGTATGGTATAAATAAAGGAACCTTTCATACAATAATTATACTAATTAAATTTGAATTATTGATAGGTCAGTGACTTTTTGGATTTGCTGTGCAGTTACGGAAAATACAACACTGCTCCCGTCAACTGTTATCGATTAATATACTGCTGTAAAATTTTGAGCAAGCCGGGTCATTTAGTTTGTGTTTAAAGGAAAAAATGAACTTCGCGTTATCGTTAAGCATTATTTTTGCGTAAAAATTCCATTACCGAAGCGAGGGAAAGACTTGATAAATACGAGTACTGTGGGGACTCTGCACCATCAATTTCAATGTTTATGAAGTGATTTACTGAGTTCCGTTGTACACGTACAAGTTGCGCCGAACGTTCAGGTCGCCCAAAAGAGACTGGGACGTCAGAAGGCAAAAATGGGTCTGTCGGCCGTAGTTTTTTAGGATGCATGAGATGTCATTCACATCAATTACCTTGAAAAGGGTAAACGCCGATTAGGCGAATAATATTCAGAGCTTTTGGACAGATCCGATACTACTCGCAGTAGCTATCGGCTTTTAGTCCCGGTAGCTCCTGCCACTTGTAACAATTCGGTGGCAGGAATTGTTGCTTTTGATCGAATGCTTCGGGTAAAAAATCGTCAGACCGTTTACAACTCTTAAATATATTTGAGCATAAGTATGAACAGCTGCTTACACATCCAAGTTGAGGTTCGACTATATGCGTATGAATATGAAGGGGCATGAATACAAATATTTTATCATTCAGGTCTGTCCATTTTTTCTGTATTTATTGCAGATCTCTGACTTATACACTCATATATTCACACAGGAATTCGCAGTAGGCTTTTTTGTACAAGTATCGTTACAGCATTCAATTATTCAATTCGAGATTCGGAGGGGCAGCTACGAAATTAACAGGATCTTCTAACCAGCGTCAAAGAACGTATATACTATAAGAAGCGACAACACTCATACGGTCTTTGTGCAAATGCGAAAGGTACCATTTTCAGGGTTGGGGAAATGTGTAGCCTCAATCCGCTTAGAATTTTTGCTTTTTGCTGCGAAGGAAACGATGAAGACGAATGATACAAATTGTAGTGGTAGAAATTAGCAGCAATTTTAAGGGTGTTTGAAGATTTTATGCAATTATTTTTTTATAATAAATTTTTTTTAAGTAATAATGTCCCAGCTCAATTTGGCCTGTGAAATATATGATTTAATGAGTATATGAATATTTTGTATATTTAGGACTGATCATGTCGTCCTGTTCCTAATCAACGTATGTACATATGTATGTATGTATGTATACCTCAAAAATAGCAAATACGCCGTCGGTAATTTGCATTTTGCACACACTAAAATATTTCCATAGTTTCAAATTTATAATATGATATTTTAAATACATATGTATGTATATCCTAATAGCAAATCTAAAATGTTTTACCAAATAATTATAATAAAATATTAATAGGTAGTTCAGAAACAAGCCCTTAATCCATACTAATTATAATATACTATTTGTGATTCATAAATAATAAAAATAAATATTATAAAAAATAAAAAATAGAAAAATAATTAATACGAAAATTTCTGAATAGCTTCAGCGAATGGAATTTGAACCCGCGCCAAAAACTAAAGTACAAAAAATACATTTATCGCAACGCTTCTAACATCTGCGCCAAACACTTTATGGAAAACCTTTTCACATATTCGGTAATTATACCAAGGCAAAGAAACAGAGCATGTTTCTTCATCTTCGTATACTCACATTATCGAGAGCATATTTATTCTGAGTGAGGATAAAATAGTTTGTGGAAGAGCTGCATGCGGGGAGAGGTATTGTTATGACATACGCTTTGTTAACGATGCGCTTGCGTTTATTTACGCGAAGAACTTTTTTGCAATTTTTGCTAGTCACCATGGCAATGATGTATGTTTGTAAATAAAGGCATCATATGTACATATGTTTGATTAGTATTCATAAGAATTAAAAATAAAACAAATAATCAGCCCTATTCTGCATTTCGACTCGAATCGAAATTTTCTCCGTTCGGCGGATTTGGTATTCTGCGTTACGTTTCGTTTCGATCAATCTTCGAAACTTTCGATTCTATCAAATTTTATGTATTCTGCATTTCGATCGTTTTTGTACGTTGTAATTTAGTTGGCGGAGAACAGTTTGATTGTATATTTTTGTGTACTTAAGTAACATAATTTTAACAAAAATGTTAATAAAACATGATTTTGATAATTGGAAAAGTCATAACGATGTCTTTTTTTAGTTTAATTTGTTTAATGATGCTTTTTGATACAACATAAAAACAATACAATTGATCCGCCAGTAAAAGACTCCATGATTTCGAGAAAGTTGTATAATGGCATTGACACTGTTGAGTGACACATTCCTATGTATGTAATCTGCCGAACACTATGTTGGTAACTACCTTCCGTAAAAAATCTGCTACTATTCGATTAGGTGGAGATAATCATGTCAAAGTACTAAAGTACTTGATTGAGTTTCTTGCGAAAAACTATCCAGGACATACTTGAAAGCATCTTTATTAAGTTTGAAGTTTGTTATATAAAGGATTACCAATTAAAAACTCAATTTCATAAAATTCATCACTCATCTGAAATTGATAACACTTGTCTCGCAATCCTCATGAAATATCGTCTAGGCTATTGATCTCAATAACCATTAAAAACACGATTTTATTTAAATTTATTTGAATTGTACAAATACTCTGCATTTGTTTGCTTTGTTTTGTTTCAATTTCGCACATTCACATGCAACCAGCTGACTTCGAAAATATATCCTCTCTTCCTCTTCTTCTTTCGATTCGATCGTAACTCAGAATACCTAATTTCGATTGTGGCGGAGCGGAGAGCGGGAACGTAATCGAAATGTAGAATAGCCCTGAATATTTGAATATATGTAGATATATCTGCTATATAATTAAGTAAAGAAATAATACTTAATGAATTCAGAAAATTATATATTTTATACATAAGTACCATTGTTTGTTTTTATTTATATACACATGTCTATATATATGTGTAATATATAATAGCATGCGCAAAGCCATTCAAATCCAAGAATTTTGTAACCTAAAGTATTATTCATTCATAATCGCAAGTCATTAATACAATCAATCATAACAACAACCCATATGCGCAACTCCCTTTATTGCTCTACATATTTCTCTACTCCAGAAGCTATTTGCATAAAAGCAACAAAAACAACCGCGTACAACCCTTCTTCCCTTCTACTCTTCATCAAACAAACAGTTTCCTCAAACGAAGCCAAAAATCAAAATTTGATGTTGAGCAAAAGCCGTAAACACATCCATTCAAAGGTACCTATGTACATACATATGTATATTCAAAAAAATACACAAAGTATTGTGCGATCCCTTTTCCCTTACTCTCGCTGCCCACAAGCCGTTTCGGCAACCAAAAGTCAAAAATCAGAAATTTATTGTTGAGCTGACGACGATGTGAAAACACATACATTCAAGCATTTCAATATGTAAGTTATATCAACGCAAGTTGATATCGACAAAAAAATATATTTTGTGGAGCTGGAGTGGAGCTCCTTTCTTTATTGAATTCAAACTTAGAACTAACTTACAAAGCTAATTATTTCTTAAAGCTAGCTTACTCTGCCGCCGCTCTGCCGTTGATTCTGCTGTTGTTCCGCTGACAGTGCGGTTCCCACCGATCGCTGCATTCCTTGTTGTTTGTTTGCTGTTTTGCTGACGGCGTGGTTCCCACCTGCGTTCCTGGTTGTTTGTTAGGTGTTGTATTGCATTATGAAATTTGCACATGCAGGTGTGTGCAACAGGGTGTCGTTTTGCACATGGGAATTTGTTGTCGAACCTAGATTCTGTGCATGTGTCGTGCTAACAGCTCCCCCCCTGAAATTCAAACGTCCGCGTTTGAAGTGCTGGGTTTTGCAAATACCTGGTTAATGCCTTCTATTGCTGTTTCGGTTAGTTCGATGGTTGGTTTTTTATCGACATTTTTCTTCGAACATATTTTTCGCGTAATTATTACGCTCAGAATTAGTAGAATTGTGATGAGGCTAATGCTAATGGCGTGCTTTACTTGATTTGCCGATTCCGCATGGCCGATTTGTTTTATATTGTCCAGGTTGATTTGTTTTAGCATTTGTAGGGACAATATTTCTTCGGTATTGTTCGTTTTTAAAAAGGGCTGAAGTATAGCTGGCAGGGGATTACTGGTTAGTCTGGCCGCGTTGGAAAATTCGTTTCCGTTAACTTTAACTGTATCGTTATTATAATGGATTAAAAAGGTGCCGTTCAGGGGTGTAAAATTTTCGTCAATTTGGATCTTTCCTTCGAAATTATTCAAAAATATTATGTCTGGTGCTACTTCTTCGATTTCGGGGATGTGTTGGCTGTTGGTTACGGTGCAGTTTGGCGGGCGGCTTCTTAACAAATTACTTATACAATTATCCTTACTAATATCTGATATACTACTTCTAGCACATATTTGGAGCGAGTTATATTTCTTACAGGGTTTGATTATGCCATACAAGGTTTTTTCGCAGTCTAATATTGTATTGAAATTTATTTTATTGATAGCATTATTTTTTTTTACCGGTCTTACATCTATTGTTTTACATATTTGGGATCCTACTGTGGGTAAGGTTATTATATAGATTATCAATTTACTATTTGTAGCTATCTTTACTTCGGAAAATTCTAGAGCTTCATCTAAGTTAACAAAAGGAATATCATCTTTGTCGAAAATTTTTTTAGCAATATTTATTTCTTCACTTGACATAATGTAAGAGTTTATTATATTGGCCTTTGCCCAATGTATCGCGTAGGCGATATTTATTATTTCTTCTTTTAAGATTTCCAATTTATATTTCAATCTTAGAAATGCTTCTACTCCCCTGTTTTTATCCTTTTGCAACTCTTTAGTAATATTGTTTGTAATGTTAGTAATTTCGTTTATTTTTTCGATTGTAAGTTTATTAATAAGGATCTGATTGTTGTTATTTTCAAGGACGTTATTTAGTTTGTTTATAACTATTTCGTGATCCTCGTGATCCGGGTTTCCGGCAATCCATTTCCATGCACTGCCGATGAAATTAAGGGATCGTTTGGATCGGCTTTCTATTTTCAAATTATTCAGGTGGATCCGTATTTGGGATATAAGGAGGGATATGAATGGGTAGTTTGGATTTTTGGAGAGCTCTTCAATATGTGCCCTGGATTCGATGTCTTCCAGGATGAAGTTGTATTTTTCGATGTCGATTTTATGTATTATCTTAAATGTTCCGGTTTGTAGTTTGGCTGTCCCTCTTTCTATCGTGACTAGTTGCGCGTTAGAATAGTCCAGAATTTTTACCTCGGCGAGGCACAGTCGCACCAGTAACAGTCTGAAACAAGATATGTCAAAAAGCGTTAGTTTCGTATTCTGCTCTTGTGTATGACCTGTCCTTTCTCTCTTATAACTGTACTGTTTCTGTCTTCCCTAACTATTTCCTTATTATACGGCTTGCTTAGTTTAGTACCTAATCTTCTATTTTTTTTAACGTAAATTATCTGTCCTGGTAAGTATGTCTTAATTTCGTGTTTACCCTTGTTGTGGAGTTCGATATCCTTTCTTTGTTTCAGGGCGAGTTTCTGTAGATTGTTCTGCCGTGTCCTTTCTATGTCCTCTGGAGTAAACGTCACGTTTCTGCAAAAAAACAAGTCTACCGGTCTCTTCCCTGTAACTGTATGGATAGTGTGATTATACTCCGAAACCGATCTCTCAAGAAGCTCTTCAAAATTTCTATGTCCGCCGTTTTCCTTGATGCAACGCATTATTTCCGTCAATGTGGAGTGGAATCTCTCCACCTGTCCGTTTGCTTGGCTTCTGTATGGTGGTGTAGTGTAGACTTCGATTTCCAATTCGTCCTTCATCATGAACATAATTGAGTTGGAGTTGAGTGATGGCTCGTTATCAATTACCACTATCCTTGGGACGCCGAAGTTAAACAAAATGTCCCTTAGGGGTCTCCTAACGTCTTCTATGGCTCTGCTGTCTAACATTTTTGTTACCGCATACTTTGTGAACTTATCCAAAGCGGTCATGACCCTTTTCCCTTCTGTCAAAAAAATTTCTATGTGTACTGTATGCCCCGGAAAAGTGGGTAACGGAGTCGCTGCTAGTTTCGGCTTATTAGGGTGTCTCTCGTAATTATTCTCTTTGCACACTGTGCAGTTGGTAATGAGTCGTTTAATTTTGTTTATCATTCCTGGGAAGTAGCATTTTTCGAGGATCTGGATTTTATTTTCCTTTGCGCTCCTGTGCGCTCTCAAGTGCTCCCTGAGGATAACTTCTTCCTGCTCTTGTTCGCTGCTGATGTCGTTCACAATTTTTTAGGTGTATCTGCACTTGTAGTTGCTAAAATGTTGTGGGTAGATATTTTGAATTTTTCCCATTGTGCTTTCGCTCGTATGAATTCCATTGATCACCGAAGGGTTTAGATATCTCTTTAGCAGTTCTGTTAGGTTCTGTTCGTTAAATTGTGGTTCTTCGATTATATGTCGATGAACGGTTGGGAAAACTATTCTAAATTGATAGGATGATGTTTCTGCCTCTTTAAGAAAAACTTGATTTTTAAAAACATTTACAGGTACCTCCGTGCACGGAATAAGGTTATGATTTGAGCTATCATCGCTATGAATGGTAGGGGTAAGTGAATTAATTTCGTTCGGTATCCTTGACAGTGCATCTGCCACTACGTTTGATTTACCCGGCTTATAGACCAATTCATGGTTATATTCCTCCAATATTGCTTTCCATCGCTTCATTTTACTGTTTGCGTTTTTATGGCTAAGAGCGTACGTTAGGGGTTGGTGGTCGGTAATTACTCTTACTTTTTTAGAACCGTACAAATAGCTTCTTAGAGTGTTTAGAGACCAGATTATAGAAAGCATCTCTTTCTCGTTGGTTGCGTAGTTCTCTTCCGTCTTGTTGAGTGTCCGAGAGATGAAGGTTATCGGGCGGTTGTCCTGCGATAGGACTGCTCCTATAGCAAAGTCGGAGGCATCTGTGGTAAGTTCGAAATCCTTTTCGAAATTTGGGTGGGCTAGGACTATGTCTCTTGAAATTAACGTACTTTTAATTTTTTTAAATGCTTCTAATGCTTCTTCGTTTAGCTGAACGTCTATTCTTCTGGAGTTTCGTTTTGAGACGTGACCGGCATCTCCTCTAAGGATTGCTGTTAAAGGCTTAGCAATCTTCGAATAGTCTCCAATGAATCTCCTATAATAACCAGACATACCCAAGAAGGATCTCAACTCCTTTAGATTACGGGGAACTGGGAAATTTGCGACAGCCTCCACTTTTTTAGGATTTGTTTTTATTCCTTCTGAGCTGACGACGTATCCCAAGAACTCTACCTCTTGCTTGGCGAATTCGCATTTATTTAATTGCACTTTCATATTAGCGTTCTCCAAGGTTTTAAATACCAGTTCCAAATTTTTTAAGTGTTCTTCTTCGTTTCTTCCGAAGATTATTACGTCGTCAATGTAGACGTAGCATCGCACTCCTATGTGCTGCCTGAGAATATCGTCCAAAGCTCTCTGGAATGTTGCTGGGGAATTTTTCAGCCCAAAGGGTAGTCGAAGGAATTCATACTTTCCGTTATTAACGGAGAATGCGGTTTTTTCTACGTCTGATTCGCGTAGTGGTATTTGATGGAATCCGCTTTTTAGATCTATTACCGTGAACAGTCTATTATTTCCGAGGTTGGACAGGACCTCGTTAATTTCAGGGATGGGATATTTGTCTGGGACAGTCACCGAGTTTAATTTACGGTAGTCGATGACCATACGGTATTTTTCTTCGCCGGATGCATCCGGTTTTTTATTAACTATCCACACGGGTGAGTTGTATGGAGATTTTGATTTCCTGATTATCCCGTTGTCGAGAAGTTCTTCTATTTGGCGTTCAATTTCCTCCTTAAGTGCCATTGGGTAGGGATAGGGCTTGGAATAGACTGGCGTGTCGCTGGTTGTACGAATCTCTCCCTTTACTAGGGTAGTATAAGTGAGTTTCTCATCCGGGTCGGAAAATAAATTAGGGCACCTCGTAATGATGTTTCTTATTTTAAGTTGTTGTTCCGCAGAGAGGTGTGGAGTATTTATGTTGACGTTGTTAACTTGCTGGGACACTCGTTGTTTAAGGGGGATGACGATTCCTGGGAAGATGGTCATCGTACTTTTCTCGGTGTCTATTATGGCTTTAAGTTTCCTCAGGGTATCATTGCCGATGATTCCATGGAAAGAGTTTAGAGGTGGAAGGATAAAGAATTTAATCTTTTCTATGGTAGGTCCGAAGATATCTATGAATGTGTGGTGTGTTATCTCAATAGTACTTGCCACTGATTCTACCTTGAATGGTTCGTTCGGCAATGGATTTCTTATTCTAGTCGATTGTATGTAGTTTTTATTGGACCCTGTGTCTATCAGGAAGTCCACTGTGTCCCCGCGCCTTGTCACGAATTCATAGTAAGGAAGCGAGGATGGCGTTAGTCTAAAAAATTAATTAGATCGGGTTCGGTTTGATTTTGCTCTCCAGAGGTGCGGTTAATTTGTCCCCCTGCAGCTCCCTTTCCATCCTGTGCTGTTGGATAGTATTCGTATTGGGGATAGGTATCGTAGATTTGATTCGGATCTGGGTGTCCTTGATAATCGTTTGTATTCAGTGGCCCTGCATTTGCGTGAAAGTTACGTTGCATTTTGTTAGGAGGGCGAGCGTATTGTGAGGAAAGGGGGCGCTTTTGGGGTTGGAGTTGGGTATTGTAATTACCATTGGGTCTGTTTTGATAGTTGACCTGCCCAGAGTGCAGGGAAGAGTCTATCTCCATTGGGATTGGGGGTTTTGGTGGTAGGTTGGGACGGTTGTTGAAACCCGAATTGTATTGCTGTTGGGGACGCTCCCCAAAGTTCGCATTTGGCTGGAAGTTATTATGTGGGCGATTATTAGGGTTTCCTTGATTTGGTTGCCAACGAGGATTCTTGTTAGCCGATCTATAGTTATTGTGATTTCCGTTTCTTACGTTATTGTTGTTATTATAGTTATAGCGGTGGGGGCACCGAATAAGTTAGCTCAGGATAAAAAGGTCTATTATTACTATATCGGGGAGGTCGTGGAGAAGGTTGACTTAGGGATTTGTTTACCGTATGCGCATGATTCATGCGGAAGGACATGTTGTCTAACTTTTGGCACAAGTTGAGTGCCTGTGGCAAAGTTGTGGGCTCGCGGATGCTGAGAAGGCGAAGTAAATCACCGTTCAGTCCCCGTATGAAGGTATCGAGAGCTTTCTCTCGATTCAAGTGGAGTACTATATGACTCAATTTTGTGTCTTATGGTGTGCAGAATTGAAAAATATTTTGGAGTGTCCTTTAAGGCTTCGTATGCCTTAAGGATCCTGTCAACACTCCTCCGCCATGAACTAAACTCTCCAGGCTTCCCAGAGAATTCCCGTAGGCATTTAACCATGTCCGGTATTCTATCCAGCTCATTCATATTGGTTCTACCTAGGGTTATATTAGACTCCATATCTCTAAAATCATCAACGCTTGATGCGTTCATTCGTTCGAGCACTTCTCGGACCACGGACTCTATTATGGTAGGGTTAGGAGCAGGAGGGTTTGAAGGATTTGTGGTAGCGGATCCGCCTGCGTTTTCTAATCGCAGCTGGTGCAGTTGCTCCACCAGATCTTCTGGGGAGGTAAGCATCTCTTCTTTTTTGTTGATATATAAATTGGGAATTACTTACTCTGACAATCTTTAATAGCAAAAATTTCTCCTTTTTGATTTTTTTTTTAACCTTAGTAACTCTTCACAATTTTCTTTTCGATTTTAACCTCTTTTTTTATGGTACAATTTTAATTTCAATAATAATAATTTTTTTTCTTCCCTTTTCCTTATGGTTAACTTTTCACAATTTTCATTTTTATTTAACTTTTCACAATTTTTGTTTTCCTAGCTTTTCAGAATATTTTTTTTTTATTATTTTTATTTTTTATTTTTATTTATTTTTTATTTATTTATTTAATTTTTTTTTAAATTTCTTCGTATGCACGACCAAATAAAATAAAAAATAAAAATCCTTTTCACTTATGACTAATTTTTCATGATTTTCTTCTCTCAATTTTTCACACTTTTATTCTCTTAGACTTTCACAACTTTTTGGAATTTATCTTACATTACTATCATCGCAGCGCTGGATTCGGTGTTGATCACGTTTTTGGAGTTATCTCTTTCCTTGCGTACTCAAGCTCCTTAACGCAGTGTTTTTCCGGCTCCTTGCCTCTAGTAGTTGCTAATATACGATTTCGCGGCCTTACTTTTTGATTTTCAGGCTTACTACTTTCGACGCGTGGCGGTCCCTGCTCGGGCGCCAGTTATATCAGCGCAAGTTGATATCGACAAAAAAATATATTTTGTGGAGCTGGAGTGGAGCTCCTTTCTTTATTGAATTCAAACTTAGAACTAACTTACAAAGCTAATTATTTCTTAAAGCTAGCTTACTCTGCCGCCGCTCTGCCGTTGATTCTGCTGTTGTTCCGCTGACAGTGCGGTTCCCACCGATCGCTGCATTCCTTGTTGTTTGTTTGCTGTTTTGCTGACGGCGTGGTTCCCACCTGCGTTCCTGGTTGTTTGTTAGGTGTTGTATTGCATTATGAAATTTGCACATGCAGGTGTGTGCAACAGGGTGTCGTTTTGCACATGGGAATTTGTTGTCGAACCTAGATTCTGTGAATGTGTCGTGCTAACATGTATACGATAAACATATACAATCTTAATAATGCGCATGCCTTTCCTTTTTCTACCCCTCATCTACAAGCAGTTTCCTCGCGACGATGACAAAATTTACAAAAATCAGAAATTCAAGTTGATCTGAAGTTTAGGACACATACATTCAAAGTGACCATGTGTATATGAAAAACGCATACATACACAAAAACATGCCAATTCCTTTTCCCTTGTACCCGCCGCTATCCACAAGCATTTTACTGCTTGATCTGTTTAAGATTTTACAATCGATGGCAAATTTGAAAACCTAAAAATTATGATCAGCGAAAAGAATTCCATTGAAAAAAAGTAAAACAAAATTCTTTGATTTGCTGAGATTCGATCCTAAGCATCAAAGTTCAAGAGACAGCAGTTTAACCACCTATTTGAAAACTGTTGTCTTATTAGGTAATTCATGATCACTTGCCGGTAAGATCAGACCAAATCTTTAATTTTGTTGAATGCAGACAATTGTACAAAAGGCGTATCTTTCTGTTTTTTTTTTTGATAGATGTAGAAATCCGATAATCATATGAAAAAAAATAAAATGAAAAATACATATGCAGCTTTTAAGATTTTATATTAAATTTAATAAATAATCTAATATTTTTTAATTTATACAAGTTTTTATATAACTATTAATGGAATTAACGTAATTTGCATTTCTACTTCAGTTATATACATATGTACCTATATATAATTTCGATGTCAACAAAACATTTGAATACTCATATAAAAATGCATAGATTTTGTATTAAACAAATGCATTGAGAACATGAAAATGTACACTTGTTTTGTTACAATTTACAGTTACAAACAGACAAAACACTTTTTACACTACACTTTGATTAATTCTCACAATCACTTAATCTTTAATGCCACTTTTTTTTTAGATTTTAAACAACTTTCCATAAATAATTTAGCAAAAATTCACTTATTTTCATTTACCACAGCACCTTCCGAACATTTTATTATATTTCTCCTGCAATTGACTTTTTGTTTTGTTTTGATAAGCTTCATAGCGAATTCGCCTTTATATCTCCCCTCCAAAAGAAGAGTGTGAGGCGGAAACTGAAAATGGCATGTTTCAGATACGCTCTTTCCCAAAAACCCATTTTACGATACCGTCTTGTCGCTTCTTATAGTATATACGTTCTTTGCCAGCGTTTGATAAAAAACTTTGGAAATGCTCACCTCCTTCATAGCGAACGTCTTCAGAAGGTAAGTTTTTTTCCAAATATCCACACGTATACGTTTAGTCATTGGAATGAATTGAAACTTGGTATTAAAGTGATATACACCTGGTCGTACCTTATACAAACGATTGTATAAAATGAAATTGTTTCTTAATTGGTTGTGATCTGAATTTTGTAGAAAGCGTATTCACCATAGTATGAACGGCCGTTTGGTAGCGGAATACTGATATACATACATATGTATAAATAAAATGGCAATGTTTTATATTTCCGAATTTGTTATTGAAAAGGTAGTACTGGTATTTTTTGAGTGCTATATAGATTCGCTTTCAATATATTTTTCAATATCTTCATTAATAAGTGATTATAATTTGCATTTTTGTCGATGTTCCATTTTTTAACGAAGACTATAGACTTCAAAGCCTCTCTAAATGTTAAATTATCAAACTTACCAAATAATTTTATCTATTCCATGTTATCTCAAGGCCTACATCCTTTTTATTTTTAGCTGAATCCACTTTTGAAAAAATTTTTTTTTTTTGATATTGAAGTACATACGTGTTGCATATTAATTAATTCGACAGATCGTGGCAATTTCTCAACTTAAAAAGATTGTGACGGCTGATGCAAAATCAAATCTCTACTTTACAGGAAATCATTTTTTTTTTGGAATTCTCCGAATTCTAAAAAATCAAAAAAGCAGCGAAATGGTTTATATTAAGCAAAAAATTTTTGAATAAATTTAGTCCATCTGCAGTGGGTTTTGGGGCTAGAAGGTTAAGTTCTATCAATTTTGGCATCGACCAATTCATCTTTAATTGTTATAATAATTATGGAAATATTCCAATAACAGGTTTTCCACATCTGCTGGTGATGATAAACTTCATTAAGTGGAGTACCTCCAGTCATAGTTAATCCAGATTTCGAAGGAGTTATCAGTAAAGTGACTGCCGACTCCAGTAAATTACGAACGATTTTCACACCTCGCACACAACTTTTACAAACGTCAAAGATGATCAAGAAACCAATGTGGCTCTCTACTTTTCGCCAATATAATTCAACCAGACTCGAGATTTAGAGTCTTCGAACGTTTCTAACCATATCTTTGAATGTCCTTCAAATCAACTACGATGGCATTACCTTCACTTGCTCCAAATCAGAGGTTATCACCACAATGCCCATATTTGCCAAAAACGGATTCTAAACCAAGACAATGCACATAAAAGAAAAAGTTCCTTTTTATAAATATACTAGCGGACCTCAGCGTGCTTTGCTACACCTACATATGAACAAAAATCAAGAAAATCTAACTGAACTTTTAAATTTTCGATTTTTTTCTTTTTGGAAAACGAAACGAAAAAAATTGATTTAAAAATTTTTTTCAAACTTGTTTTTAATTTTATTTCTATTTTTATTTTTAAATTTATTTTCATTTTTTCACCCTTTCTCCTTTTTTCACCACCACATACAACGTAATGTACGCATATTTTGGAATTTTACATGTATTTGTTGTTGTATAAATCTGGAACGGCTGCGCCAATTTCATGAAAACTTACACATTAACCTTCTCCTAATATCCCTTTATAACTCCTAAAAATTTGGTGCAATTTGATCTGGTGGTTCTCAAGTTATAGGCGTTCATCAAAAATTGCATTGATTTTTATATATATAGATTTGAATTTATAAGAATAACTATAAAAATTGGAAAAAAACTCAATTAACGTTACTCCTAAAAGTTCACAAATTTTGTTTGACCTCCTTTCGCAATAATGGCTCCGTCAGTTTTTTGCTTCAGAACGCATTCGATAAAAGCTAGCTTTTGTCCTGCCCGTAGCGTCTCTGCTGACACAACAATATCATCACCTTCTTTAGCTGCTTTTAAGTAAGTGACATGCAAGTCAACTGACACACCAGGATGGCAAGGTTTAGACATTAATGCATACGTCGTCACCATATCAACAATAGTTGCTGAAAAACCGCCATGTAAAAAACCTCCACGATTTAAATGCTCAGGCGCAACTTTGAATTCAGCTATACATTTACCATCACCGCCATCGATTATTTTAACCTGGAAATGAAATATAGAAATTATTTAGTTTGGAGTGGATTTGCAAATTCATGCTGAAAAAATTTCAGCCAGTAAAAATTAACAAGCAAAAAAGCATGAGTAATCAAAGTAAAAGTTATATGAGAATTATAATATGAGTGATGTCCTAACAAGAAAAGTAAACAACTATTTTTTTTTTATTAAATTGAATTGATTAAATTAAATAGCAAAGGTAACCGTTAAACGAAATTGAAGAGATAGTGGGGTAGAATCATCGAAATGTTGAAGACTAATAATTATAATTTCTTCTTTTCTTTGTACAATAAAAACTGGTTTTGGCTTCCTTTAATTTTTAAAAAAACGTCCAAATGAGTAGCAAAACATTGCAAGGCAGGGTCAAAGATGAATTTGACAGGGTGTTGTTAATGTCACAATGACAGTAAGACATTTTTAAATTCCCGGAAGCGGCGATAATGCGCATTGTTAGCCGCATTTAAATGGTTCTTGTTGAATATGGTAATTTGACTAGCATCCACAATTATAGAAAACTATTTTTTTTAATTGTGGTCGTTCCTCGGCATGCATCGTCAAGAATATATTCCTGACATGAAATAAAAGTATCTGACAAAAATTCATCGGCTTTTGGGAGACGGCTTAAATAAACTGTAGATCGCTTCATTTGTTGGAAAAACATTACGGGAGGAGAAGCTAGTTCGAAATTCACTTCAACGGTTACAAAGCATTAATTATATATATTGTCGCGAAAATGCGAAGCGAATGACAGATGAAAGAGAGGAGCATTTTCTAGAGCGTAAACGAGACGATTATCGTAACGAGACGATTATCGTAACGACGCGATTATCGTAATGACGCGATTATCGTAACGACGCGATTATTCCGGCGGTTTCGTTTTCAAGCAGCAAGCAAGTATATAAGGACAACATACGACTGCAAAAGTAATCAGTCGTGAATTAAACTCGTTGGAGATTACATTACAGTAAAGTAATAAAAACAGTACATTGTGAAAGTTGTAAACAAGTGATTGTAAATAGTAAAGTAAATTGTAAATGAATTGTGAATTACTGAGTAATCAAAAGGACATTAATTAAATTCTTTATAAATAAAGAAACTGCAAATTAAGTTGGCGATTTTATTTAACAATCCAGAGATCGTACCTGAAGGATTTGGCAAATCGTCGAGGTTAATCAGCAAGATCGTAACAAATCCATAAGAATAATAGTTGAAAGATGGTGAAGATTCAGGAATTGACGATACCTCCTCTCAAGGAGTTGACCAAACGAGGATTGTTTACAACAGGAAATAAGGCAGAGCTGCAATCGTGACTGCGAGAAGCAATGGAAGTCGAAGGCATCGACTTGAACCAGTACGAATTCCGTCGCGAGGATGAAGATGTATCCTTGAAGGACATTGACAAAGAAGAGGCTAGTGATTCTGAGAAGGAGTTGGAGCAGCCCTCAAGTAAGATTCAAGAAAAGGATCCAGTTTCATCTACGGGTGTGGACATGAACATGTTATTGGCTGCAATTTCACAAAGCAATGCCAACATGTCACAAAAGATGGATGCACAGGATGCCCGTAATTCACAAAATATGTCTGTAATGAACGCGAACATGTCACAAATCGATGCCAGCATATCACAAAAGATGGATGCACAGGATGCCAAGATGTCACAAAATATGGATGAACAGAATGCCAGCATGTCACAACAGATGGATGCAAAGTTTCTAATCCATCCAACCATCGCGCAAATACAGCAAAATCTGGAGAAATACAATGCAGAACTTAAGGAAAGACAGGATCTAATTGAGAGCAAAGTCAACGAATTGCACGGTCGACAAGACAAAATAGACGAGCTAATTGAGACCAAAGTGAACAACGCATTGGAAGGTCGTGTGCGGGATTTGCAGTTAAATCGTTCAACCACTTCAGTGAACGCTCCCAAGGTAAAAACACCATCCTTTGACGGTAAAATTCCATTCCAAGTCTTCAAGCTCCAGTTTGAGAAGACGGCTGAAACAAATAAATGGAGCATGGAGGAAAAGTCTGCTGCACTATTCGTTGCGTTGGAAGGACCTGCGGCAGAACTTTTGCAAACTATACCCGAACATAAGAGAAATGAGTACGACGGAAGGACAGCGCAAACGGAAGGCTGAGGAGGATAAACCATCAACTTCTCAGTCGTTAAACTAAAACGAGCCAGTCTAAAGGGGCGTATGCTGGTTCCTGCAATTGAATGCCCCATAATCTCCGTCTCGCAAATTGGCAGAAAAACGAGCAACATTACTATTGGTGGATATGTGGATGGACGAGCGCGAATATTAACAGTGGATACGGGCGCATCACACTCCATCATTCGAACTGACCTGATCGCTAAAGAAGTGAGACCATTACCTGGAGCAATATTGAAAACGCCGACTGGTGAGGATACCCAAGTAGTGATAGAAGTAACATGTGAGGTAACAATAGGGAATGTGACGGTGTTACACAGTTTTATAGTCGCGCAGATTGTGGATGAGGTAATCATAGGAGTGGACTTCTTGATGAATTAAAGTATCAAGATCGACTTGAATAACAAAATTATGGAGTATAAGAACATGTAAGTACCACTAAGAATTGGCTATGATTCCACATACAGCAGCAAACAAGTGGTCTTAGAAGGCAGTGAACTGATTCCACCGAAGTCAGAAGCAGTTGTTTGGGCGAAAATTAATGGAGATTGTGGGACAAACAAACTGCGGGTTGTCGAAGCAGCACAAAATTCTACACTGGACTTACTTATTGGAAAAACCCTGGCTAAGACACGAAAGAATGGACGCATCCCAGTGAGAGTATTAAATGACTTCAGATCATCAGTAAAAATTCATAGTGGAACTGTATTAGGGCAATGTCAAGGGGTAGAAGCCATTATTAACAGCAATGATTCATCTGGAATCGACTATATTGGCAGCAAGGGCATGGAGGAAGATATCAATGCATGGACGCAAGGGTTGGAAGACAAGTACAAGCACAAGGCCAGCCAACTGATCCGCAAATACTCCAACATATTCGACAAAGATGGCAACAAACCAGGCAGGACCAACGTAGTGGAACATTGCATTGATACTGGTGACGCAAGACCAATTCGTCAAGCTCCTCGAAGCGTTCCACTAGCCAAATGTGACGCTGTTGGCCAAATAATTAAGGAAATGAGCGAAAGCGGTGTTATCGAACCATCGACAAGTCCATGTGGCTCTCCGGTAGTACTCGTGAAGAAGAAAGATGGCCAGTTGCGGTTCTGCGTGGACTATCGGAGATTAAACGATGTCACAAAGACTTAGCTATCCTTTGCCCAGGATCGATGATACACCAGACTCGTTAACTGGCACAGAATGGTTCTCAACACTTGACCTTAAGAGCAGGTATTGGCAAGTAGAAGTGAGTGAAGAAGATAAAGAGAAGACAGCCTTAAGTGTTGGCAACGGTCTATGGCAATTTACGGTAATGCCATTTGGTTTATGCAACGCTCGTGCCACTTTTGAAAGATTAATGGACCAAGTGCTCAAAGGACTACACTGGAAGACCTGTTTGGTGTATCTGGATGACATCATCGTATTGGGAAAGAGCTTCGATGAACGTCTGAGTAATTTGGAAGAAGTTTTCCAGAGAATAGCTGGCGCTGGTCTTAAACTAAGTCCTAAGAAGTGCTCTTTATTCAAGAAGGAGGTGAATTACTTAGGTCATCAAGTAACCACGAAGGGCGTGTGTACTGCGAAGGACAAAATAGAAGCAGTGAAGGATTGGCCGAGACCCAGAAATTTGCATGAATTAAGAAGTTTCCTTGGGCAGTGTACTTACTATCGCCGCTTTGTTCCGAATTTCGCTAGCGTAGCTCACAGTCTCCATGAACTCACAAGGAAAAATAGATCTATAGATCGCTTCCAGGTGCAACATTTATTCTGGACACAGATGCTAGTGGTTATGGCATAGGAGGTGTACTTTCGCAAGTGATTGATGGGCAGGAGAAGATAGTTGCCTACTATAGCCGGTCTATTGGGAAACCAGAGCGGAACTACTGCGTAACGCGGAGAGAACTATTAGAGTTCGTGGACTGCATTAAACACTTCCACAAATATCTGTATGGTCAACATTTCCGCGCTAGAACGGATCATGCAGCGCTGAAGTGGCTACTACAGTTCAAGAATCCCGAAGGGCAGCTAGCTCGATGGATTGAGACTACAAAGTTATGACTTCACCATCGAGCACCTCAAGGGTAATACGCACGGAAATGCTGACGCTATGTCCCGTAGACCATGTAGTTTGGAATGTAAGCATTGCTCAAAATCCGAGAGTAAGGAAGACATAATAGACGTCCGGCTAATTACAGTTACATCAGCAGAAGAGTGGGAGGCAAGTCACTTAAGGAAATGTCAGCAAGAAGATCCGGACTTGGAATTGGTAATGCACGGATTGGAGGTGAACAGACGGCCAAGTAAAGAAGAAATGGCAGCAAAAAGTCCCATCGCGAAAGCATACTGGGCACAATGGAACAGTTTAGAATTGATATCTGGTTGTTTGCATAGAGTATGGGAAAGTGAAGATGGCCAGTGCTCTCGGAAGCTTATAGTAGTTCCGAGGAATTCCATGGTGGTCGTAGTGGAGGGCACCTAGGCATTACAAAAACGCTGGAGAAGATCAAGCAGCGGTTCTATTGGGTTGGCTGTCGTCAGTTGATCGCTGAGTGCATTGCTAATTGCAATATTCAATAGAACCGCTGCTTTATCTTCTCCAGCGTTTTTGTAACGCCTAGGTGCCCTCTACTGGGACCATCATGAAATTCCTTAAGAACATCCGGAATTCTTAACCTCGGAACTACTATAAGCTTCCGAGAGCACTGGCCATCTTCACTTTCCCATACTCTATGCAAACAGCCAGATATCAATTCTAAACTGCTCCATTGGGCCCAGTATGCCTAAGCGATTGGACTTTCCGCTGCCATTTGTTCTTTACTGCCGTCTGTTCACCTGTTCATTACCAATTCCAAGTCTAGGTCTTCTTGCTGACATTTTCTTAAGTGGCTTTCCTCCCACTTTCCTGCTAGTGTAATTGTTATTCGCCGGACGTCTATTATTCTCTCAGCTTTTGAGCATCGTTGGCGTGATCTTTAATCTCTGTTGGAGCCCGACTGGCATTTACATGCGAAGTGACCTGCTTCTCCGCAACTGAAGCACTTCCTAACCTGAATCTTGACACCAGAACGATTCATTCCTGCTATCGAATTCAGAGTTTTCAATATTTCAGTCCTCACATCTGGTGTTTCTACCTCCAAACGCTTCAGTTTGTAGGCTGGCTTACATAGCAGTGCCGCTGCTTCACGTGTCTGAGCATACGCAACAGTTTCAGCGAATGTTAAATTTGGATTCGCATAAGTCTCTCGCTTAGTGTACAAGTCTTTAATTCCGCTGATGAACCTCTGGATTTTTAATCTTTCGATATTCACCCGATGCGTGCCCTGTGGCTAAATGAGCCAATCTCTCGATTGCAAAAGCATATTCCTGCAAAGATTCATTGTTTTTGGTCACGCTGTTCCAGCTCCATCTGGTAAATTTGCCTCCCATGCTCGCAACCATAGCGTCTTTCCAGGGCTCGCATTACTGCGTCATAGTTATCCCTTTCATATTCGGGAATAGTTAGCAAAATATCCGCGACAGGTCCCTTCAACGCAACAAATAGCGCAGCGGATTTTTCTTCGATGGTCCAATTATTTAACTCAGCCGTCTTCTCGAACTGGATCTTGAAGATCTGGAATGAAGCTGTGCCGTCAAAGGATGGAAGGTCTACCCACGGGCCGTTCATCGATCTGGCTGGACGATGCAACTGCAAATCTCGGACACGTCGCTCAAGCTCGTTGATTTTGGTCTTAATTAGCTCCTCCATTTTGTCCTGCCGCTCCTCGATTTGATTCTGTATTTCCTTAAGTTCTGCATTCTCTTTCACCAGATCTTGCTGTATTTGTGCGATTGTTCCTTCTAATCCATCAAACTTTTGTGACAGCTTAGCATCCTGTGCATTCAGCTTTTGTGACATTTTGTCATTGATTTGTGACATGTTGGCATTGATTTGTGAAATGTTTTGTGACATGATGGCATTGACTTGTGAAATTGCAGCCAACAACATGTTCATGTCCACACCCGTAGATGAGCCAGAGGCATTTTCTTGAATCTTGCTTGAGGGATGCTCCAACTCCTTCGCAGAATCACTAACGTCCTCTTTGTCAACATCCTTCAAGGATACATCTTCATCCTCGCGACGGAATTCGTACTGGTTCAATTCGATGCCTTCGACTTCCATTGCTTCTCGCAGTCTCGATTGCAACTCTGCCTTATTTCCAGTTGTAGACAATCCTCGCTTTGCCAACTTCTTCTTGAGAGGAGGTATCGTCAAATCCTGAATCTTCACCATTTTTCAATTATTATCCTTTGGGATTTATTTAACAATCCCACTTCTGACACCAATTGTTACGATTTTGCTGATTAACCTCGATGATTTCCCAAATCCTTCGGGTACGATCTCTGGATTGTTAAATAAAATCGCCAACTTAATTTGCAGTCTCTTTATTTATAAAGACTCTATTTAATGTCCTTTTATTATTCAGTAATTCACAATTCAATTACAATTCACTTTACTATTTACAATCACTTGTATACAACTTTCACAATGTATTTTTTTTATTACTTCAATGTAATGTAATTACCAACGCGCTTACTGATTGCATTTGCAGTCGTGTGTCGCCCATATATACTTTTTTCCTGCTTGAAGCCCTGGAATAATCGCGTCGTTACAATAATCGTCTCGTTTTACGCTCTAGAACATGCTAGTTGTCGGCTCCTCTCTTTCATCTGACATTCGCTTCGCATTTTTGCCACAATATAACAAAACTCACATTTTTCACACACACAGGCTTCACATGACATTTGTAGCAGAACACTGTGTGAAGGAGAAATTGTAATAAGAATGATACGAAATGAAATAGCGAATTTGAGGAGGATTTATCCATATTACCCTGAATTTTGAACAAAACCACTAGTTTTTAGTTGAGTGTGTTGCCGTGCCGTCTTCGGTATAAGTTTTAAACTTGTGTACAGTTTATTTTAGGTTTAAGAAAATTAAGAAAAAATTATTGATGGTAATGTAATTTAAATATATACTTTATCATTAAGGAGAGTATAAATTAAATATATATATATATATATATATATATATATATATATATATATATATATATATATATATATATATATATATATATATATATTTGCCGCTTGATAACCGCTGAAGCGATTTTCGTCCGAGCTCCTCCCCCAACTTGTGTTCTTGCGTCTTGATGTTTTTTTATCGACAAACGGCTGATAAGTTTTTATGAAGAGCTTTTATTTTATGTCAGAGATATATTCGGCTTGATATTCCCTGTCGAGGAGCGACCGCAATTAGAAAAATTAATTTTCTATAATTTTGGATGTTGCTCGAACCTTGACTCGAAGACCAGCATTCCAAGTGGTTGATGGTAATGTAAATATAAACTTTATTATTATGGCTGGTAAATATTTGTAAAATTTAAAATATTTATCTTTAATAATATTACTCTTTGAAGAATATAACAATTAATTCCATCATTTGGTAAGTATGTACAGGAATCCATAAATCACTGAGCATCACAAATTGCTCTTTTGCTTGCAGAATACTCAATACTAAATATTTAAATTTAAATAAATATTGATGTCGTTGAAAGTAGTTTTCGTAAGTAATTCGCTTGTTTATTTTTGCTTCTATTTATACAGTTATTTTAAGAAACATAATTGCTTAGTGTCCCCCAAAGTTCGATGGAGGAATCACAGAGTTTTCTTTTACCAAGGAGAAACAATACAACAATCGTCAAAAAATAAAACGGTAATCTTTCGGATAAGTGCACCGCATTTTGAATAAAAAAAAATGATGGGGGGTGGTAGGGGGCTGCACCCGCTTTCAGAAACAGTAAACTAAACTCACCGGAGATTTCTAGTTTTCGAGATATTTAATGAAAAAGTTGCAAAAAATGTAGAATTTTACTCTACTAATTCGTACGTAAAGCAACTACTTTGAATTTGGATGTTGCCACATATCAACAAAAAATATGTAAAACAAACCTAAAGATCAGCGTAGCGTAGCCGATGTTGGCCGGGCTCAGGATTATTTTTGTAGATTGCCGCCGAAGGCCGCCATTTTACCAAGATTTTTAAGCTAAAAATCTTGGTAAAATGGCGGTCTTCGGCGGCAATCTACAAAATAATCCTGAGCCTGACCAACATCGGCTACGCCCTGCACAGAATTCTGCATAATTCCCTTAATCATGAATAAAATATGCTTTAATATAATTGTGGGTTTGCACATACAACCCTGTATGGTCAAGTATTTTTATTTTTATGATTTATGGCAACACCCATTTATTGTTATTGTCGGGCATTTCTATTGCAATTCGTGTCGATAGAAATATATAAATATAACATTTGATTTTTCTATTTAACAAATTAAAATAAGAACATAAATAACACTTATAATCGCATATGAACATATAAAAGTATCTTTATTTCAACATATATGAAACGTTTGTACGCGTGTTTTGTGAAAATTTAATGATATATGTGTGAATTGTTTAAAAGCAAATTATTAATAATTTAACAATATTAATAAGTAAATTGTTCCAAATAAACGTAAATAACAATTACAACAACAACTCGTGTAAATTTCATAAAGTTTGGTGCATTATTTTGGCTAAAACTAGCATTGGTGCATTAAAGCGAAATTGAGCCAATAAAACTTTCGAATATGTTTATTTACTTCAGTGCAAATATCGAAAATATCTTAGGGATAGGGATTTCTCAAATATTGTTTGAAAAAATGTCGGATGTGGAATGGTGTCTTTGCTCAAGCGTGGCGTGGTAAAGCCATTCTTCAACACCTAATAAATAAAGTTGTTTCTTAAATTTTCTATATATAAAGTACTTGATGGAGGTTCCCATCAGATAATCTCAGCTATTTTTTGAACAGATAAGAGTTTTTCTACTCGGCGATGGTCAGAATTGAATGACATCTCGTTTTTTTTTTTTTGCCTTACAAGCTAGGTTGCCAACTCATTGTCACACTTACAAATAATTAGGCGCTTAGACTATCGTCCGGGTAAGTACAACTCTTATAAACACGTTCCCACATCAATAAATCCATTATCAGGTTCCAAATGAATGGACCACAGGTGGATCCCTGAGGACAGCCCCTAAAACTAACACACTCATTATACCCTACAAAAGTTGCTCCTCTGTTTGAAAAATAACTCCGCTACAAAGTTATTAAAGCCCATTGATGCTCCCCGAACCGCTCAATAAATTCAACTAACACAGCCTCTTCAAAGTCAATAAATATACCAAGGACAACACCACTTCCTGAAGCCTAATGCAAATCCGACACTTACTCCACATGAGCTCCTGAAGCCGTTTAACCAGTACTCCTTCCAGCATTTGACATGTACTCGAAAGAGAGTGATGCCACGGTAAGATCGAGGACCACTCCTGATCTTATCAGGGGACTTCAGGAGAGAAATAACACTTCCATGCACGTGGGAAGTAGCCCTCCCATATTCATTTACAACAACAACAAATGGTACCTAGGACTGCGACATATCCCATAGATGTGGCCCCAAGAGTCATCCGAACTACATTCTATAAACCTGAAATGCCTGGTACAGGCTAAAAATCGGTCTAAATCATCTTAATGTACCGAAAACCTATTGTGAATCATATTTTCGCATCAAGAATGTAAGAGCGCAAAGCAATTTTAGAGGATACTATTATTCACTCTTACAAAATTTGGCAATCAGCTGCTGCTTTGCTTTGGTCACAGTTTTGTTTTATTCTTAATAGTGCATATTAATCAAACGGTATGGTGCTCTTTTATGATACGCTGTGACAACAGGCTATGTATTTGGCTAGTTGCAGCGTAAGTTTTATGTTTACGAGCAGGATTGCACGGTTAAACACTTATCGATATATACACCAACTTGAATCTCTAATGCACAACTGTTATCTTTTCACAACTAGCCACATGTAAATTATACAATATTGTTAACGAACCTGCACACTTGAGTTGTGGGGTCTTGCAATGAACGGAAATGAATCTAAGTGAATTTGTTTTCAAGTGCATAACTAAAAAACCATTGAATGTCAGCTACTCTACAAATGAAAATGAATTTGAACATAGGCATATTTATAAGAACAAGCAATCAAAAATTACTTAGAATGGTACAAGTGCGCAAATAAGATAATTTTTCCATAATTACAATTACCTTCTCCAATGTTTTCTCAAACCCTGTTGACTTAGATATTATGTTCGAAATAGTTTTAATGAAATCAACACCCTTCTTCGTAGATCCCATTTTCGCAATATTACTAGAGATGGGCACAATCGAATAACGATTATCAAAGAATTTGAGATTCGATAGCTCAAAAGCTTACCCGCTTCTCGAATATTAGATAGTTCCCAAAAATTTAACCAGACCCCAATTAAAAAAAATTCGACCGAAATTATGATAAATGGAATTCAGCATGTACGTATGTATGATGTGGTCAAGCTAAATATCCTTTTGTACCAACACGGCGACCTAAGACTTAAAAGAATAGAAAATGTAAATGAAATTAAATAATTTAACAAAATTTATTTCTTCGGGAAACATCTCTACGGTTCACACTATCTGGTATTCTCTTTGTCTAGGAAATGCATGCTGCGGTGCACGGATAGGAAAAATTTCCTATCCGTGCAATGGCACAACAACAAAACACATGCAAAAAACATGGTACGTTAGGAAAAATATCCTATACCAAATCCTATGTATATTAGGGGTATTCGCCTTGTCTAGGAAATGCATACTATGCAAAATTTTGACATATTCAAGTGAAACAATAACAACCACACAGGCACAGGGTTACTTTTCCTTCACAGGGTTGCATTTTCCTTCTTGCAAGCAGTGGGAAATAAATATACATAGGATTTGGTATAGGATATTTTGCCTATCGTACCATATGTTTTTTGCATGTGTTTTGTTGTTGTGCCGTTGCACGAGTAGGAAAAATTTCCTCCGTGCACCGTTGCATGCATTTCCTAGACAAAGAGAATACCACTATTTATTTCCCACAGATAGCAAGAAGGAAAATGCAACTCTGTGAAGGGAAAAGCAACCCTATGCCTGTGTGGTTGTTATTGTTTCACATGAATATGCCACAATTTTCCAACGGGGGTGCTCTCGATCTCTAGCACAATTCCTTAGGAAATATTTGCATCGTATGCATTTCCTAGACAAAGAGAATACCCCTATTTAGTTTTTGAGACATTTAAATATGAACTTTATGTTTAGTTTTTGTTTATCAAAGCACTTACCATAAATTTTGGTGTTGCCACCCGTAAAAAAATTTCCTAAATAACAACAAAAATAAAAATTTTAAACTTTATATATATATATTTAATGCCTTTTATTAACTTCTGGAAGGGTCTTCGGCCGCGCTTGTAAAATAATCCTCAGCCGGACCAACACCGGCTTCGCCTTGAACAATATTCTTAAGTAAAACACCTTTGTAAACTGTAGGACTTCGGCTGCGCTTGGAAAAATATCCCTCAGCCATTCGCCTTTCCCTTCCCTCATTCATTAAAGAGAAATTACGCATAAATAAAATTTGTTATATCCATTAAATAAAATAATATATAAATGTAACAATCTATGAAATGGTGAATAAAAAACTTTGCAATCCGTGCGCCGTAGCATGCATTTCCTAGACCCCTAATATCTCTTCTCCATGGGCTCGTGTGTATTTAAAGTGTTTCTTTCAATCTAATATTGTAGTTGCTTTGCCAACCCCGTCTAGGGTCAGGTACGATGTCATTTAAGGGCAGGCTCAGAAAACGTGCTGTTTCGACGGGTCCGGACCAGAATTAGATGGGTGTTAGATGAGTCGGGTTAAGTGGGTATAAGCCTGCTACAATATCCAGACCTTAATTGTGCGGAGATTACGCGGGTGTCTCGAGGCAGCTCGAGCTCTTGTTCTACTATGGGTGGCGATTGGACTCCGGAACACCATTCACGGGAAAAGAGTTCACAAAGGTGTTAACGGACTCTTGGTGAATGGTGTTTATGGCCTGTCTGTACGCCGTCCTTTTCCAGAAGGTCTTGCCTGTATTGCTGTTCGGCATCGCGGTAGTCAAGTACTCCCTTCCCGATGTGCCTAGGTAGTGGTTCAGCTTCCAATAAGTGCCTGTTGGGATGAACCCGACGGTAGCATCCCAGCAGATATTGCTTACACAGCCTAACATTATGCTCCTTAACTGGGAGCATAGATGTTTCACTGTGTAAGTGGTTGGTGCTCCGGCGCCATCAGGAGGTTTCCCGTCACGGTCCGAAGGGCTTTATCAACTGCGTCTCTCTGGTCTCTGGTCTGGTCCAAATGCCTAGTATGTTGCCAACAAAGTTTCTTTGTCTTTATCCCAAGTGGTACCGGCTAGCGATTTGAGGATTTTGTTGCGGCTTTGTACTTTGGTAGCAATTGCAGTCGTATGCGGAGTGAAGGAGTGCAGGCTGTCAAATGTGACTCTCAGTAGCTTGGGGTTATTTATAATCGGAATTTTAACGTCATCGACAGTCATATTGAGTTCTAGCCAGTATTCCTTCGTCCATCTGGTGAAAAGGGTGGCAGAAGATTTCGCTGGTTGTAGCTGAAGATGTCGTGCTGTGAAGAAGATGAAAAGGTCGGCAAGATAGCAATTTACTTTCGAACAAAGGTTATCAATATCGTGGCCAGACCCCAAAATCGAACAGTCATCGGCGTATGAGACCAAAGGGACGCCCTATGGTGGTGGAAGAAGTCCCAAAATATAAAAATTAAACAGCATCAGGTAGAGGACATCACCCTGCGGAACTCCCTGTTTAATTTTCCATAGCTTTGAGGTTTGACCTCGAACCTAGACGGTGATAAGGAATCATCAATGTTCGATAGTAGCACCGCGTGTTTGACGGTATCGAAAGCATTCGACAGGTCCAGTGCTACTAGAACAGTCGCTCACAGGGTCGATTTTGGTTAAGGCCATGAATTATCTGAGTGTTTATGACAATAAGTGCTGTTGTGGTGCTGTGCACTTTCCGGAAACCATACTTATGTGTATCTGGGCACAGATGATGTGTAAGAGACGGGAGACGGGAGAGACAGTTTCCACATATCGTGTATAATTAGAATGATCAAAGACAAATTGAGAACTTTGGTGAGATAAGTGGCTCCCTCTGAACCCAAATGTTTTAACATCTTCCTTGGAGAAATCAAGCGGCACGCGTACCTCTTCGGGCCCGACTAGGCGTGATCACCGAATGAAGTTTCCCCCCGATCATCACGTCCCGTCGGATTACGACGACGACACCCCATCAACTACAACTGCACAAGATCGATTAGAAAGATACGACTTAACCCAATTTAAAAAATTTGAGTGGAAGCCAAAACTCTGTAACTTTAATAGCAAAATGCGATGATTAACTTTATCAAACGCTTTCGAAAAATCAGTATACACGGTGTCAACTTGGGCCCCGTTACTAAAGGCATCAATACAGTATTCAGAAAAAACTGCTAAATTAGAGGTAGTTGATCTCCCCGACATGAAACCGTGCTGATATATAGAGATGAGACGATTAATTGAAAATAAAAATTATTTTTTACTATGCATTCAAAAAGTTTTGAGACAGTAGAAATTTTGGAAATAGGGCAATAATTAGCAATATCATTTTTATTGCCAGATTTAAAAACCGGAGTGATAAAGGAGATTTTCCAAGCATCAAAGAAAACTCCTTTCTCAAGAGATTTATTGAAAAGCAGCCAAATCGGGTAGGCGAGAGCTGAACAGCTTTTAAAATGGTGAGACGACAAACCATGAACATCAGTCTGAGACGACATTTTGATTTGACGAACCCCAAGTTCAATATCGTCTAATGAGAGTTCAAGGGCCCCAAAGTTTAGTGAAGAACCACTAGCATCCAAGCCACTGTAAAAATCTCCACTACTCAGGTCAGGGTCAGCCTCAAAATTCGAGCTGAAAAAATCTGCAAACAGATTAGCAGCATCTAAAGCCGAATCTGCTTGAGCATCTTTGTAAAATACCGCAGAGGGAATACTAGAACACGATTCCTTTGAATTTACATAACGCCTAAAAGCCTTCGGATTCAGTTTAATATCGTCTTCGAATTTACTTATATAATTCCGCTTCAAAACTTTGCTGTTTCTCAAATTCTTCAGTTTTTTCAACTCCCTTGTGAACCAAGAAATTGTGTAAACCTTTTTTTTACCCTCGGAATATGTTCACAACAAATGCAATTTAAATTACTCTTAAAAATATTAAAACAACTGTTAACTTCAACCTCAGCAAAAAGCGGGTCCCAACCAATAGACTCAATTGCCACATTAACAACATCAGCATTATAATTTTTAAAACAAAACTTGGAATGCGTATCTTCAACGTACGTGTTAAACGAAGAACAAGCGGTACATGATGGGGACCAGAATTGGACAGAGGGTCTAGACGTTCCTGGCGAAAATTCATATTATCACTTAAAAATATGAGGCCTAATATTCTATTTAGACTATTATTAAAACTATTGATCTGACTAAGATCACATCTTGAAAAGCCGTCAATCAAATAGGTTTCAGCAAACGCATTTGCAGACTTAGGAAGAAGCCCCCGACTATTATCAAAGGAAGACCATTCTAGATTACTGAGGTTGAAGTCAGCAATAAGACAAACGTCTAAAATGTTATCAACATGCTCTTCATAAAGTAAATCGCTACTAGTAGGCGGTACATAAGAAGCACACATTAAAAGTTTAGAAACTCCATAACAGAAGCGCAAAGCATATCCAAAACAGAATCAGCAATCGGCAATGGCACCAAGGTCGCCTGAAATTTTCGTCGAATCGCAATTAAAACGCCTCCTCCTCCTCTAGACAGACCAGTTTTTAATGCATCGCGATCTTTACGAAAAACGCAGTATAAATTCTCATCGAAAAATTCACCATCCATAAACGTGTCATTCAGCCAAGTCTCAACAATAACAAAGATGTCATAATCCATGTTTGAACTCATCGTATAGAGTGAATCAGACTTGGTTCTTAGGCCTGACAGGTTTTGAAAATAGATTTTAAGATCCTTGTGAGAATGAGTATCTAATCGGTTCGTTGTTCCACCTGACCCAACCGATTGCCGTTGGACATCGGTTGGACCTCGTCGTTTTTAGAACCGAAATTAAAAGGACGCACAGCAATATTTGAAGGCCATAACTCTGGCACCAATAGCTTTGGTAGCAAACTGGCCTCAACTCCCAATGTAATATTTACATCCACGCCAATCTTCACCAACGGAATACAAACAATGGAATTAGCATCAATACCCGTATTTTGAGAAATGTGCGATTTCAATTTATCGGATGTGACCGAGGCAGAGAAGGGCGAAAGATGCAACCACTTCCTTTTCGAAACAGCACTTATGTCGCCATTAATGCCCGATCCAACAATTAAAGGTTGCGCCAGCAAGCGCAAATTATATTTTTTTACCATTATTGGGGGTGGGTCTAATGTTAATATCTACATTAGCAGCATTATTGTTGTTGTTGTTGCTTTCAGCACTGTCCGGCATTGAACTAGCACCTGCTTCAACATTATTATTATTAGAAGCGCTTTCTTTGTTGTTTTGAATTGTGTTTTTATTTCTTCGCTGTATTTCTTTTTATTTTGCACTGTCTTCCATTCGTTATTGTTTTCAGCAGCTGCAGGAGGCTTGTCAACAGTAACAGAAGTAGGCGAAGCACCGGCGTTAGTAATTGGCGTCACAGTTGAAATAATAGCAGCAGCTGCATCATTAGGCGACAACAACGTCGGCGGATGAGCAGCAGTGCCAGCTGATAATATATCGACATTAGCAGCGACGTCGACAGAGCCAGTATCACCCGTATGGGCGCACGAAGAAGCTGGCTACATTAATGTAGCAGAGTTGTTAATGTTTACACTGCAGAAACTATCAAGTTTTGTGAGCAAATGAGATAACATTGAATTATTCTCATTGAGCTTAGAGAGCAAGTCACGAACCTCGGCTTGAAGAGAATCCGTTTTTTTACGTAAGCACTCATTATCTTCGTGCAAAGCAGTCACAGCAGAAAGAAGTTGAGTGTTAACTATTTTCAACTCAGCAAAGTTTTCTATATCAGAGCGCGGAATTTGCCTTTGCACTTGTGTTGCTTGTTGTTGTTGTGTCGAAGACTCGTCTAGCTGAGCGGAAGCACACAAACCACCAATGTATATATTTTCAGCATTATTAACATAATGCTTAGACAGCGATTTGACTGTAGCCCAGAGATTGGTTACCACTGTTGTCTGTCATTTGTTCCGCTGGTGAGCATTAACCTTATGCGTGTCACGCCTTGCTAAAACCGCCGCTTCGGTTGGGAAGTGTGGACGGATTTCCGCTATACGGCCAGCAGGTATGAAGCGGGCTGCAGCAGACACGACAATTTTGCGGAATATTTTTTCTGCTTTGATGACGTTGATAGGAGTGGGAAGAGCACTGAATGCGTTCTCAGTAAATTCCGTAAAGCCGGGCCAGTTAGCTTTATTAAAGTTACCAATTACTTTGTATGGACCTTCCCGCTTGCTGTGCAAGATTTTCTTTCGTGGAGAATCGTGCAGCATTACCAAATCTCCTTTTTCAAAGCTTTCAGGATTCTTCGCCTTAATACATCCTTCTACCTTGTGGTTCATAACCTTAGGGCGTTGCTCAACAGTTTTGCGTACCTCTCTCAACTTCTTCATTAGGACACGAGACATCTTGCCATTTCCGTACGTATTTCCCTTCTGCTGCTCGTTCTTTACCAGGGGCACATCATTTCTGTTGTACGCATGATCGTGGCCAATACTTAGCGGTAACTGCATATTTCCATACTCTATCACTCTTTTCTTTCACCATATTCCCAATGGTGACTTTACACGTGGCTTTTCCCAGAACTCTGGCGTCCTCACCAGTTAATGTTTTCAACTTAGCTCCATGCAATGGGCTTATTTCCCTGGTGATCAAATCGGATCGAATGATGGAGTTTGACGCGCCCGTGTCCACAGTTAGTTCTCGCTCATGTCCATCCACATATCCGCTGATAGTAACGTTGCTCGCCTTGTCATCGATTTGTCTCGTAGAACCCATATTACAATCGCGAGCTAAGTGTCCAGGCCTTCTACAGTTGTAGCAAATCCTGGTTCTCATCAGTTTGGCGGTTTTCGACGTTTCCCAGATCCCTTTCATCACATCTGGGCTTTCCAACTTCGCACAGTTCGCTTTGTATGCTGGTCTGCACAAAAGCTCGGCCGCTTCCTTTGTCTGAGCATACGAGACAGTCTCGGCAAATGTTGGCCTTGGATTCGCATACGCCTCTCGCCTGCTATAATTGTTCCTTATTCCGCTGATAAACCTCTGAATTTTTATCCTCTCGAGGTATTCTCCAAGACTATCTCCATAACCCAAATGAGCTAGTCTCTCAATCTCACAAGCAAATTCCTACAGGGTCTCGTTGGACTTCTGATAGCGGTTCTCTAATTCCATCTGGTAGATTTGTCTTCTATACTCGCTACCATAACGTCTTTCCACTCCTCGCATTAGTGCCTCATAGTCATCTCTCTCGTATGCAGGAATTATTTGCAAAATTTCCTTTGCAGGTCCCTTTAATGCCATGAATAGTGCAGCTGATTTCTCCTCCATGCTTAAAGATGTGGAAAGGAGTGGTGCCGTCAAAGGATGGTGATTTTATGCTAGGGGTGCTCCTCGAAATTTCGACGATTCGAAAGCAATTCGTGGACACGTCCTTCCAATTCGCCAACTTTGGTCGCAATTAGCTCCTCTACTTTGCTTTGCCGACCTTCTAACTCGTTGACTTTGGTCTGAACAAGCTCCTCTATTCTGTCTTGCCTTTCCTCGATTACGTCCTGTCTCTCCTTGAGTTCTGTGCATTCTTTAACAACACTCTCCTGAAGCTGTATGAGCCGGGATGAAATACGCGCTTCTTGGTCTTGCATTTGCGATGAAATGTGGGCATTCATTTGTGACATGTTGGTATCCTGTTCATCTAACTTCTGTAGCAACTTGGCATCCTGTTCATCCAACTTTTGCGTAATTTCTTTTGTAATGTTGGCATTCATTTGCGACATCTTGGCATCCTGTGCATCCAACTTTTGCGTAATTTTTTTTTGTAATGTTGGCATTCATTTGCGACATCTTGGCATCCAACTTTTGTGACATCTTGGTCCTGTTCACCCAACTTTTGTGACATGTTGGCATTCATTTGCGAAATTGCTGCTAATAACATGTTCATGTCCATACTCGTAGATGAGCTAGGAGCTTTTTCTTCAACTTTAGTTGCTGACTGCTCTGAATCTTCCGTGGTCTCAACAGTCTCTTCCTTCTCCATTTCTTTCTTGGATGTCTCCTCGTCCTCACGGCAGAATTCATATTCGCTCAAATCTATGCCTTCTGCTTCCAAAGCTTCTCGCAGCCGTGATTGTAGTTCACCCTTATTCCCGGTTGAAGATAATCCTCTCTTCGCCAATTCCTTTTTGAGCGGTAGTATCGTTAAATCTTGAATCTTGACCATTTTCAAATATTTTTGTTGTTGTTTTTTTTTCTGGAATTTATTTAGCAATCCCACTTCTGACACCAATTGTAACGAACTTGCTAAATTCACCTCGATTATTTTTCAAATCCTTCGAGTCCGATCACTGGATTACTAAACAAACTCCCAAGATTTATTTGTTCGGCTTTTTAACCGTCAGGACTTTATTTGTACAATTTTGTCTTTAGCCAACGGCTTATTTTACAATTATTTATACACACTTATTATCTGCTTCACTCAGCTTATCCGTTTCTCAAACACACACAGCTCACAGCAGTGTTAACTCCACTAAGTTGTCTACTCGTCTCTTCTTGTGATAGCGGCTGCCTCTCTTTTTATACCCGTAGATGACCTAACCATTCTGTTCACGCGCTTAAGGATAGGCTGATTATTCGTTTGCCTGCCGTAGCTGCCGCTACTCCATTCATCCTTAACGACGTGGAATTTCCTTTAATCTGTCTACCCCTTTGTTTGTCCTTGGTATGGGTAATTTGCATTATACGGCCGCTTCTTTATTTTCTGTCCTTCCGGGAATTGCATTTACATTGTCAACAGTTTTGTTGTCCTTGGTATGGGATTTTCGTCACAATACATATATCCAAGCGTTTTACAATTCGATTTACATATAATCCTTTCTTGTAACTGCCATATACGTATATAATTGGTTTCGACAATGTCGAAATTAGAGCGTGCAAATATCGTTATAAAATGGAAACGAAAAAAGGTTCCAAAATACCTTCCTTTTTCTAGGCAACTTATAGTATTCAAGTAATTTAATTTTAAAATTTGCAAAATTTAATGTGCAATAACATCAAGTTTGATGTTGAGCGGACTGCTAAAATACCAAATTAAAAATATTGTGCAAGGCGAAGCCGGTGTTGGTTCGGCCCAGAGTTATTTTTTTTAAAGCGCTGCACCGAATTCTAGTAGAATTAATCGTTTTTAAAAAGAAGTACTAGTTCCATAGGGAAAGAAGAAAAGCTACATGATTAAAAAGTGATATTTTCATTAAGACACTTTCGCTGGTGTAATTCGATTAGTTATAGAGTGCAAACGTATTCACTTCATACTTGATTATATTGTATTACATTATAATGATTGCAAAAATTTTTAATTAATGCTATGCCTTCATATCCACACATTGTGTTTGGCCTCCTCTTGCAATAATATTTCCATCATTTTTTCTCATCAGTACGCATTCAAGAAAAGCTAGCTTTCTTCCTGATTGTAATGTCTTTGCAGACACAATAATGTCGTCACCTTCTTTAGCTGTTTTTAAGTAGGTGACATGCAAGTCCACTGACACACCAAGATGGCAAGAATTGGACAGTAAAGCGCACGCCGTCACTATATCAACAATAGTTGCTGTAAAACCACCATGCAAAAATCCCATATGGTTTAAATGCTCAGGTGCAACCTTAAATTCAGCTGTACATTTACCATCAGCGGCGTCGACAATTTTTAGCTGGAATTACAATACAGAAATTATTTATGGTTAATTATACAACGTATGGAGTCGTTTAAAATTAAATAAAAAACGTTTCAATGTAATAACTTTTAGGTTAAGAGCAAAGATTTTGAAATAAATTTATGAAACAGACGCAGATAAAATTAGTGTTACCAAGTTTTGTTACATAGTTTTCATTGACTTTTTGAGAACTGACGAATAATTTTTAAATAAATTTTGAATGAAATGTGGATGTGCGTTTTTTTATGTTCTACGATTAAAAACTTCCACTGCCTTCCATCTTGCTATGCACTACTTATTTCATTCCACGACGTTCTCTCCTCATGTTCTGCAAGCAGAATTCTCATCCACGTTAGCCGGGAGCGATCGAGGCGCTGGCTGTCATACGGATTGCATTGACCGATCCAAATTTTTGGCCAGAAATATGGAAAATGATCCCCAGTAAATTGTTGACATATATATGCAGCACTCTGCAGAATATATTAGTCACCATCTACGTTTCCACGCCATATAGAAGTAAAAGTCTTATTTTTAAAGATAGAGCAATACACAGCTTGTGAAAGGCAGCTCTCGGTCAGTTATTCGGAACGCCACATCTGATGTCGCGCCACAATCTCTGCTAGTTTGGCTGTGTAAATAGCAAATGTAATCGACATCTAGATTTATATCGGAACGAATTTCCGTCATCCCTTGTCAAATTTGGTTTAGTAACACACCGGTTTCGGCAAACCGCCATCTTCAGTGTTTGGTTTCGTTCTGATCTGTCTATCCGTTGTCATGTATTTATAGTCTGGATGCTGTATCAGGTAGTGTTAGTATTCGTGTATATGAGTCGTGTCTTACGAATGTATCCGAATGGGTACGTGCAATGAGGGTTGTTTTTAACGCTCGTTTATTAGTTGTGGTGTTAGATCAGGTAATTAGTTTGAGGATGTTAGGTCAGGTAATGTTAAGTGTATATTTAAGGGTCGGTTTTTTTGACGCTCGTTAGTCATGTAGAAGTCAGTGATTTTTGTTTTCTGATTTGTTTTATGTGTGTGCTCGTTTATTGTTACTCGTTTTGTTATTGTACCTGCGGTGTTGTTTGGTCCTCTGTAAATTAGTTTTAGCGGTTCAAATATTGCGTCAGAAATGGTGTTTGTTTGTTCGTTTATTATTCTCCCGTCAAATGTCTTAAGTTTGTATATTTCCATGTTTTCTAGCACATTTAAGCGCCGCCCTTTTCTTTGTACGTGAAGTATTCTGGCTGTGTTTTTGATGTTGGTCGGGGTGCATTTGTTTTTGAACATGTGATTTGCATAGTTTGACTCTGTTGTGATAGTGGGTTTCCGTGTTTTTCTGTTGTAGTCCCTGATGTGCTCTCGGAACAACCCTCATTGCACGTACCCATTCGGATACATTCGTAAGACACGACTCATATACACGAATACTAACACTACCTGATACAGCATCCAGACTATAAATACATGACAACGGATAGACAGATCAGAACGAAACCAAACACTGAAGATGGCGGTTTGCCGAAACCGGTGTGTTACTAAACCAAATTTGACAAGGGATGACGGAAATTCGTTCCGATATAAATCTAGTATCCAACCTGTCGGAAAAACACAAAACCAAATCAACTCAGTAATCGACATCTTCTGAGCAAGAGTTGATTTGAATTTTCATTTCTCATCAGCTTCGTTTTTCTCATATTAATTTTCAAGCCAACCGCCATAATGTTTTTAGCGAGCACCAGGCCAGGTGTGTGACATGAAGTAAATGGTAAAAAATAATTTTTAGTCCTTAATAGAGGAATAAAGTACAAGATGGTAGTTTAGAGAAGTGAATCAGTGAATCAGTTCAAAACGAATGTTATAACATAATTCCAGAAATTCGACAACACTCCAGCCAAGCGTTTCTCAATATTTTTCAATTCATTTTATGTTCGATTATCCGAAAAGATAAAAAAATAACTTGTGTGCCATAAAAACTTTTTCTATCTCTTGTACGAATTTGGATTTTCTGGTTTGGTAATCATAAAAACGAAAAGAGGTCCATACTTTTTAATTTAGATAAAATTGTTTTTTTTTTTTTTGTAATATCATTTTACTTTATATTAAATTGAGAGTTATTATTGTCGTGTTTTTTAAATGCATACGTATTTGCGCTTAAAAGTAAAAAAAAAGCGCAAATCGACATTTCTTTCAAAATTTATTTAAAAATTGTTCGTCAGTTGTCAAACAGTCTATGAAAAATATATAACCAAACTTGGTAGCACTCATTTTATCTGCGCCTATTTCATAAATTTATTTCAAAAACTTTGCTCTTAGCTCTCTATATAAATTTAAAACGCAGATACATACATAGGCTCGTAAAAAAAAACACAGGTATTGCCTTTTATTTGTTTACAAAATATATTATAGGTATACGAGTTGTTTACATGTATTTATAATTTACCCTGCAAGACGGTGCTGAGTACTTTGATAGAAAATTTCCAATACGTTCACAAATTTTTCTTTAGCTACTAATACATGCCCATTTTAAAAGACGTCCCTGCCAGCCAAAACTGGGTAAAAAACTAGATAATTTGAGCAAACGTTTGCTCAAAACTGGATAAAAAACTGGGTAACAGCATAGTCATTTTATTAAAGAGAGTGCAGATTTTACCTACTTTCCCCTTGTACATGTGATCTGACATCGTTGTTACACTTATTCAATCACGTCTTTGGAGATTATATAGCTTGTTCTTAGCGCATACACATGCGAAAGAAAAATATTTTAAATTGTCCAAACAAATTTTGAATTTTTGAAATTTTTTGTTCATTTTTATTTTTTTTATTTACAAACATAAGCATGTACATGGTGTGTAAATTAATCAAAATATAATTTTTTATAAAATAAAGTTTAAACAATAATAATTAACAACAAAAATTTACACCTGGCTCCAACGTTCGTTTATGTCTGGATCAGGAGATTCTGAAATTGAAAGAAGATATGGTTGTAAATCGTGTTGTTGTTTAACATTAGTACATATAAAGCAACATGTTGATGCACTACACTTTTATATTTCATTTAATTTTTTTGCCTTTAGCAAACACACGATATGCACACCAAAAATTGAGATATACAAATAAAACTCACCAAAAAATGTTGTTGCGTTGCAATGCTACGGCATCCCGATTCAATATATTAAATGGAATTCAGTAAATTAACAAAACATTAAATAAAATATAAAATTATTATCTTAATTTACATTAATATGCTTACCTTAAAAAACAATCCGCAATCAGTAAGAATTTCATCGAACTTCACGACAACAACATCTTTATTTTCAAATTAACAAAATGTCAAAAGAAGTTCTGTTAATATGAAAATTATTTTGACAATAGACAATGAAAATATTGTAAATGTGCGCGAAAAGTTGTGAATGTGTTTGTAATTTTTTTTATTTTAAGGCGAAAGTGGGTAGTCTTGGCCTGCAGGGGTTCGATTTTACCTTTCTTCATTGAAAACAGAGAAAACTCAAGTTGAATTGAATTCGTTGAAAGAAGCATGTGAAAGAAGAGTTACATTAAGAATCGCATTTTGTACTCTTCATAACTATTCTTCCTACACTAAATATTTATTTGTTCAGATGAGTACCCGGTTCATATGTGAATTCTTTTCAGAAATCAAATACTAATTTTTTTAATCATAATTGTTCTAGTTACGTCCAAAGGTATTCATTTACGAAAACAGTTTGAAAACACTTTTTATATTAGCACTCTTTATATTGCATTGCTGTCGTGTACGATACATTTTTTCGCAGAAGTGAATTTTATGTTTTTATACTAAATTCCTCTTAATATCATAATTTAACTAATATACATAGTATAATTTTAGGAAGCTTGTAATGGCGCATCACCAAAGATCTTAATATCTATGCCATTAGTAAAATCACTGTTGTGCAACAATTTAAAACATACTTTTATGATTGAACTTCAGCGAATTCCACACAGAATTCTATATATAGCATTTCATATCGTAGGATTCAGTCTTTTTAAAGAAGTACGTAATTCAGTATAGGTACAAAAAACAGTTGATATGTTACTTGAAACTACCCTGTGAAAGAAAAACGAGTACATTTTGTTATATATTTTGTTTTCACATAAGAACTTTTTCAATCATCACTACGCAAATGTACTTTATTTTATTATTTGAAAACTCCAATTCTGACAAGAAGGCAAGAAAATTTCCTTTCTGATATTTATATTATGTAATAAATTTATAGATTTTGCAAGCGGACATCAGCGCATGAACGAGGTTTGTATATTTGAAATATTTAAATGTATATAATAATGACCTTTTCATTTTCAGTGAGTTTGTATATTATAAGAAGCTGGCTGCCTAAGTTGAATCATTTGCTGTGTTGCTGTTTCGTTACAGGTGAGTCTCCAATAAGCTTTATTATTTTAAGTGATAATAATAACTTATTCTTTGTTTGCAATTAAATTCTAGATAATGAATTAGTACTGGATGGCGAATAGATGTTCCATACATTTCTGGTGGCGGATTTTTGCTGCAGGCAGTGGAGTTTCGGTGAGTAATATCATTTCGAATGTGAGTTAATTAATTTGTTTTCAATCCTTATGGGGATATACACTGCTCGCGTTTTGTTTTTACTTTGTTTTTAGCTCTTAAAATAATACAAAACTATTAAATTAAATGAATAAGTTTAAAAGCAGCTGCAAGAGCCTAGTGGTTAACAGAGTTAAATTAGCTTAAGAAAAAAAATGAATTATATTGATATTTCGACCATTTTTTAATATATTTATGTATATATATATAAATATGTATATATCTATATTTATCATAATATATATATTTTTTTTAGATGGCATCAATCAAGAAAATACAAGTTTCAGCAATCAAAATTAATTTTAATTAAGTTATTTATAAATATAAATATTTAGATTTAGTTAATATATTAATATTAATAGTTTAGTACATTTTTAGAATTATTCAATGTACGTATAATTATTGAAATTGTTATGTATTATACCTTGAATGAATGGAACATTTGGAACATTTGTATAATATAGTTATTAGATTATGAATTATTTCAAATAGCAAAATTATACAAAAATATAAATTATATATATATAACCATAAATGTTAAAAAAAGTAATTGAAAATATGTAATTATGTATATATATAATAAAAGAAAAAATGTTGAAATAAAATTTTTTTAAATCAAAATCAAAACTGGTAACTTTCTATTTATATCGTTTTTCCAATACTGAGGACTTATTATAATGAAATATATAAATGAGGAGTTTGTAAACACAACAGTGAGCACTTTGAATATAAAAAGTAAGCGGTTTATAAAAGTAACACTGAGTAGTTTGAATGTGAAATTTGAGTAGTTTTTAATGACAATAATGAGTACTTTGCTGAATCGAAATGAGTATTTTCTGCTGAAACTAATGAGCAATTTCGTTACTGGCAGTAGTTATATTATAAGAATGAAAATGTTAAGTTGCTTTGTTATTTGAACAAAACAAATATATTTTCGTATTTTCGTAATTCGTGAAAATAATATGAGCACTTATGAGATACTCATCTGTATTTCAGAGTATATAATAATATAATATACATAAAATGCGCTGTCAAATTTTTATATATTCGATGCCACAAGATTATCTTTCGGATAAATAAAATTCATGTCAATCGAATAATCCATCGCTGTTTTATTACAACTTAAAATTCTATACCTCTATAAAAAAAAACACCCTTTACAAGAACACGACAATATAGTAAGATATCTTGTGCAACTATTCTTGAGAAGCCGTTGACTAAAACGATTGCAAAGCAATTTTTCAATTCTTAACAAAAAAACTTTATATCAAGTTAGCAATGTAGGCAAAGACTCGGACAGAAAATTTTTTTTCCAGTCTTTTAATTTAAAATAAAAACGTAGTTATTTACAATAAGTTTTAGTTGTAAAGTTTAATATGAACAAGTACATATTATAACAAACCTACTTCCTGTTTTATCTATTTTTGGTCGACTTCGCCTTCGTTCACCTTTTATAACCTTCGATTCACCTAAAAAAAATTCGCTACCGTCAAATTTGCTCTCTCGATTTAAAGTATTTTGTAGGTATCTCATTGTTAGTACCATCGACGCAAAATAGTAGTTTTTTCTTCAAAACTAATTTATTTAATTTCGTAATAAATATCCCCTTGACACAAGATGCACATAATTTGTTTTCATTATTCCGGTTTCTCATTATGGTCATTTTATTAGAAAATTTAACCGAATATTCGTGTAGATTTTATTTACCAATTAAAAAAAAAATTTGAATGTAACTACAGAACATAAAATACTTCTTTCAATGCTATATTTGAATAATCCGATTTCAATTTCACTGTTCCAATACCTCGTGAGTATATATTGTCACCCAACGCTAATATTATCTTTTGTTCCATCTCTTCAATACAGTCAAAATATTACCATAGATGATTAGATACAAAACTTACTCAAATTCACTAATATTTATGCTGAGACAGTTCACCCATCTCACATTCTAAGGTTGGTAGCAGCTGTTGTTCTTTCAAAAGTTTAGCTATCACGAAATTCTCCATTTCGTCCGGAAGAACACATAGAATGATTTCTTCAATAATGAGCAAACTTTTCCCTTTTCAATATTCGTTTTTAACTCCAGAAAAAACTGAGAAACCGTGAATTAAGCAATCCGCTAAAAAATTTGCTTCCTACGAATAATTGCACATATTCAGAATATGTACATACATATGTATGCATACAATAGAAAAACGTCTTAGGCCATAACCTATGTAGATAAAGATTTTATTTGGAATGAAAACTTTTATTCAATTCGTTATAAAAATGCTTAAAGGACAACTAAAAATTAGTAAAATATATCTAGGACGGATACAAACGAATTGTTTTGTCAATGTTCGCTTCACAGTCTGTGCTCTCTTGCTGTCAAAAGTATTTTATGACTTTAAAAGGTGATTCATATAGGAATTTTGTAACTCTTTAAGTCACATTTGGGTTCTGACATATATATATACCCGAAGTATATATTTATATGAGTAGTACACATATAAAGTAGTTTGGGGCGGGCTGAAGCGAGATGAAGTAAAATGTTGTCCAACATTCAATTATTCAGCAATAACAGTAATTAATTCAAATAATAAATTAACCTAATTTTTCTAATTGCGGTCGCCCCTTGGCAGCGAATGTCATAAAAATATATCTGCCGTTCGGAGGCGTCTTAGAATAAACTGTAGATACATTTGCTAAAAAAGCGTTAAGACGCACACCACAATTTGGAGGAGGTGCCCGTCCGGAAATCACTTCAGCACTTACAGAGCGCCAATTATATATATGGATATATATTACGATTGCAGCATTATCCCATTGGACGTTGCAAACAGTTAGTCTTATTGTTTCAGAAATTTTTGATACAACATAAGTCACTCACATAAATTTTCTTATTACTTCTGTTCAGTATAACTAGGGTCAAGCCATTTGGAAGCAAAACCATATATTTTAAATTTAGAAAACAAAAAGTATGTGCAAATTTTATTAATTATTTATTTGTTTATTCATTAAATTAGATTGAAAATATTAGTGGATCAAGATGTAATTTTTTCCCTGCACAACGATACAATTATAAGACAGAATGTAATATAAAATAAAATAATAAATATTGATAAAGTTTATGTAAATGCTTAATTACAAAAAATATATTCTTAAACAAATAAAATGTAAGCTTTCTCTTCTGTACTCTTTGAAAACTTAAGTTTATTGTGGGCTCTTACTGGTATACATTTAAAAAATAAAAATACAATTACGTGCGATTAGGAAATTTTGTAAATCCCAGCCAAGTTTAGAATTTCGCATAGATGAGAGATGATCGTATATCTTTAAACCAAATTTATATCTTGTGGCAGAGTTACTGGCAACATTTAATTTATGCAGTGCATGAGAGTATAAAGAAAAAGCAGCAGAGAACGCCCTTCGACAAACAAAAGGGAAGCTCGACGTCAAAAAGCTGCGATCACAACAAACAGCTTAAACTCCCTACGTACAGCTGCAAACCAAACTATTGATTTTCGACCAGTCCAAAGTAAAAACTGATAAGACGAGGATAGTCGAGTCGCAGTGGAAACGGAACAGACTCTCTACCTCGTCACAAAAAAAAAGGAGAGGTCGAAATGCTATGATTTAATACGAATCAAGGCGTATTCATAATACCACAATTTCCGCGTATTTTATTTTTGCTTTTGCAATATCTAGCAATCATGGAAAATTCATTGGCTTTTAGAAATGCAAAAACCAAGGTAAAGAGTTAATGACAGCAAATTCAAATTTTTTCATTCAGTGTTTGCAAAGATTGTCAAAATCACCTTATAGTTTGTTTTGCTTGCCTGAGTTTCATTTGATTTTCTATATGTAAACGTGGAATCATCAAAATTCTGATAATGGGATTGTGGTTTACGGAGAAAAAAAAGGATAAAAAATTTTGAGACAATGAATATTGCATGAGCTTGGCATTCGCTAAGAAATCAAAATCAAAATACACGGTAATTGTTGTTTTTTCTTCTCCTGCTTTACAAACTCGGCTTGGTATATGGTTTATATTCGCACCCATTTATTGCGCAGCCCATAATTACAAAATCACAATTCTCAAGATATTCAAATATAAAATCATATGAAATAAAACATGACCTAAAAACAAATTCGATATATCTCTATATATTCAATGAAAAAAATTAATTCTATTCCGTTGTAACCAAGGCGAATTTATTGAAAGGTGAGAGCAGGATAACAAATACAACAATTTCTGTGTATTTTGTTTTTGTATTTGGCAGCGATTGTCAAAATCTTGCAAAATTCATTGGCTTTTAAAATCGCACAAAGGGAAATCTTTAGAATTGTATCCCACTTTGACTAGTCTCATTCGAAAGTCAATGAATTAAACTTTTAATTAATGCAACTCTATCCCCGCTGGTGTTCCTAAAAGGCTGATGTCCGAGTAAAATTTCACTTTTTTTACATTAAAATTATTATATTTCTTTCAATGCTTAAATGTTAAATGCTTAAAACATAAAAAAAATTATAAAATTAGTAGAAATTTAAAAAATTACACCAGCAAAAATAATATTTTTTTCGTAGTTGAAAGTATACATATAACACAGCGGTCATTTGCATTTAGATTAAAATTTTTTTAGATTGTCTTGATTGAAGTTGCTTATGAACTTTATTATAGAGCCTTTGTTTTTTTTTTTTTTTTTTTTTTTTTGGAGCCGCCAACTCACAAAAGTGTTTCACTTACAAATTACGGACCTTTCGCCTTGCACAGTATTTGTAAGTGAAACACTTTTGTTAATTGGCGGCCTGTAACCGCGCTTTAATATAACAAAACAAAAACTCTTCAAGAGACCAACACGGACTATATACTATATCCGTTGGGAGCATTGAAATAATGAACTTATCATCATTCTTTTTGGTTGAGTGGGTTATGTTGCTTTTCTTTTGCTCTCCCTTTCTTCGTAATTTGACAGTTGATATTCAATGAACGTACAAATTTTAATATTAGGTGTCGCTTTAAAGCATAAAATTTTAGGAAAATAATCGAATAAATCACATACTTTTAATTTATATATAAAATTTAATAAATAAGGTGCATATGAGTACAAAAATATCGACAGATGCTGTTTCTCCCGCATCAAAAAGATCCAAACAAAATCGCCAAAATTTATCGAAAGTCAAGAAATGTGCAACTTTTAAACATTTATCCCTACTTTATAAATGAACAAAAAATAAAAATTGTGAAATGTAAACAAAATTAAATGAAACTCAAGCAAACAAAACATACTAAAAAATAATATTGACAATCTTTGCGACGAATGAATGAAAAAAATTGGGTTCACTTTTGACGTAATTCGCTTTCAAAGTTTTGTATGACCAATTAAATAATTCGTGATGTTATAAGGGTCAAAGCGTCGTAGAAAAGCCTTTTTAATTACTTTTTTTGGTGTCATCTGACCAAGTAAACGCTCGATCCTCGAATCTTGCCTTGCAAAAGATAACCGGATTTGTTTGCACTTTGTGTTTAGGGTAATCTTTTCCAAAAATCAACCACACTTTGAATAAGAAAAACGAGGGGGGTGGTAGTGGCTGCACCCGCTTTCGGAAACTGTAAACCAAACCCACCGGAGATTTCTAGTTTTCGAGATATTTAATGTTAAAGTTGCAAAAAATGTCGAATTTTACTCTACTAGTTCGTACGCAAAGCAACTATTTACTTTGAATTTAGGTGTTGCTACATATAAAGGAAAAATATATAAAAAAAAAACTTAAGGATCAGCGTAGCGTAGCTGATGTTGGTTCGGCTCAGGATTAATTTTGTAGAGCGCGGCCGAAGGCCGCCTTTTCACAAAGATGTTTTTTAAAGCGCACCGCTTTAAAAAAAATAACCCGGGGACGGACCAACACCGGCTTCGCCTTGCACAGTGTTTTTAAGCTAAATATCTTTGTGAAATGGCGGCCTTTGGCCGCGCTCTACAAAAATAATCCTAAGCCGGACCAACATAGGCTACGCCCTGCACAGAATTCTGCATAATTCCTTTAATCATGAATAAAATATGCGCTAATATAATTGTGAGTTCGCACATACAACCGTGTATGGCAGAGTATTTTTATTTTTAGTATTGTCGGGCATTTCTATTGCAATTCGTGTCGTTAAAAATATACAGATTAAATTTGTTTTTTTCTACTTAACAAATTAAGAATAAAAATAACAATTGAAATCGACTGTGAACATATAAAAGTAGCGTTATTACAACATATATGAAACATTAGTACGCGTGTTATGTTAAAATTTAATGAAAAATACGTGAAAAGTTTAATAGCAAATTATTAATAATTTAACAATATTAATAAGTAAGTTGTTACAAATAAACGTAAATAACATATACAACAACAACTCGTGCAAATTTAACAAAGATTGGTTCATCATTTTGGCTAAAACTAGCATTGGTAGGTTGAAGGAAAATTCAACCTTAAATCGGGATGACAATTTGCGAAGTAAAATATTACACTATTATATTACCGAACATACAAAATATACTAAATACAAGCACCAATAAAAACATTAATTATTATTACACTATTGATAGTGTGATCACTGTGACTGTTGTGAAAACAAGGTTTACATGTATGCGAGACAGTATATTTATACGATATTGTAATGCCCGTGCACACGTTTGACTTGTATGCCCTTTTATTTATTGCTGAATGCACTTAAGACAATTCAGTTGTAAGTGCATAATTCAAAAACACTTGTAAATTGAAGATAACTACATATTTATCTATAGGTGAATATGTATATGCATATGTATGCATTATTATCTATTTTTACCTTTTGCACTGTTTTTTCAAACCCTGTCGACTTGGATATAATGTTTGTAATAGTTTTAATAAAATCAACGCCTTTTTTAGCAGATCCCATTTCGGTAAAGTTACTAGTTGCGGGCACTATCAAATAACGACTATCAAAACGATCATTCATTCGATAATTTGAAAGCTATTCCTTATCAAATTAATCTGCCTTTACACGGGTCAAAACGATTAAGGTTGTTCAGTAAAAATAGATCCATGTTTTTTTGCCAGTCGGCACCAAATAGGAACGACTTAGATAATTTACTTTTGCATTTGTTGAGATACTTTGAAATTTTCATTCGTCTTTTTCGATTAAAAAAAATTTATATGTTTGAATAGTAAATTCGTAGTTTATTTTCTATAAGAGACTTGTCGATCTGTGTTATACGGTTTTTCCACGACACCCCCCGATTTTTGTATGATGGCCTAAAAAAACCTTTGAGAGGGAATAACGCCATAATCTTTAATACGTTTTTAACTAATTTATTCATTTTTATAGTAAATTTATGAAAATCAGCTTGCGAATGGAAAAAAATAAATAAATAACACTTATGGTCTGGAATGAAATCCCGACATTTCCTGTTCCGAATTTGCCACTTCTTAAATTTTGCAAGTAGTTATTTCGATGTTGTATAAACCCGTCGACATTATCATTTGTTTAATAATTTTTATTATTAAATTTTTCAATATCTAATAATTAGCTTTAAAAAAAAAGTTAGTGTTTATGGTTTTCTTTTATGGTTTTAATTTAAAAAAAATCCCGACAAGACATAATTTCGGCACCACATACAGTACAGTAGTACATACATATCGAAATCCCCACCAGACAAAATAGAGATAACAAAACATGCAGACAAGACAAAATCCCGAAATACAAAATCCCGAAACACATAATCCAGAAACGACCTAATCCAGATCAGACAATTCCAAGTACGACAAAATCACGACGAATTGCAAACAAATAATAAAAATAATTAATAATAATCGCTCGATTTTTTAAATTATTTCTATAGCTTGTCTGGATTTTATATGTCGATTGTTTTCCACTCAAAAATTTTGCATAAAAGATAATGGTTTTCTACATGAAATGAATAAACTTTTTATTCGTTCCGTTCGAAGGCGGCTTAGAAAAAATATTGGTTTGAAAAAAATCGAAGCTCACATAATAAGTGCTGTTAAGGTTTTATATTGTCGATCTATGCTTGTATCCAAAGCATACAAATTTTGGCCGATCTGCGATTCAACCAAAGTTAATCATAAATATATTAATTTCAAACGATCCATATTTGGTCCACTTTTTGCAATTAATACGAGATTGAATCCAATTTTTTCGAAAAGATCGGTTCCTAGTCTACTACCCCGACGAAAAGGAGTTGTAGGTCCAGTCTTAGTCATCGATGTCATCTAATGGGAGGAACAGGAAACGTGTTGTTTCGACTGATTCGGACCAGAGGGAGAGGGGTGTCAGATGAGTCGGGTTGAGTGGGCATGCAGAGGTGGTTGTTGTCGTGCGGGGATTCGTTGCATGCGAGACATGTGTTGAGTATGTCAAGGTCGAGTCTGAATAGGAAGGAGTGGTGATTGGACTCCGAGAACACCATTCACAGCAAGATAGTTCGCAAAGGTGTTAACGGACTCTGGGTGAATGGTGTTTATGGCCTGTCTGTACGCCGTCCTGTCCAGCGGTTCTTGTCTGCATTACTGTACGGAGTAGCGTTAGTCAAGTACTCCCTTTCTGATGTGGTGGTTCAGCTTCCAATAAGTTTCTGGTGGGATGATCCCGACGGTAGCATCCCAGCAGGTACTGCTTACACAGCCTAACATTATGCTCCTTAACTGGGAGCATAGATGTTTCACTGTGTAAGTGGTTGGTGCTCCGGTGCCATCAGGAGGTTTCCCGTCACGGTCCGAAAGGCGGTGTTTTGACATGTTTGTAGCTTCTTCAAATGCATCTCGCTAGCCCCCGGCATCCAAATCGGAGCAGCATGGTTGACGAGCGGCCGGCCAAATGCCTAGTATGTTGCCAACAACGTTTCTTTGTCTTTACCCCAAGTGCTACCGGCTAGCGATTTGAGGATTTTGTTGCGTCTTTGTACTTTGGTAGCAATTGCAGTCGTATGCGTAGTGAAGGAGTGCAGGCTGTCATATGTGACTCCCACCAACTTTGGGTTATTCGTGTTCGGAATTTTAACGTCATCGACCTTCACATTGAGTTCTAGGCGGTCCTCCGGTGAAGAAGTTGGAAAGGTCGGCGAAATAGCAGTTTACTTTCGAACAAAGGTTATCAATATCCTGGCCAGACGCCAAAATCGAACAGTCGTCGGCGTATGAGATCAAAGAAAAGCCCTCAGGTGGTGGAGGAAGTCTCGAAATGTAGAAATTAAACAGCATCGAGGAGAGGCACCGCCCTGCGGAACCCCCTGTTTAATTTTCCATAGCTTTGAAGTTTGACCTCGAAGGTCAACCGATGATTGTCGACCACTCAGGTAATTCATGGTATACCTCTTCAACGTAGGCGGTAATGAGGAATACTCAATGCCCGATAGAAGCACTGCGTGATTAACAGTGTCGAAAGCATTAGATAGATCCAGCGCTACTAGAACAGTTCGCTTACATGGTCGATTTTGGTTATGACTATGAGTTATCTGCGTGTTTATGACGTTAAGTGCTGTTGTGGTGCTGTGCACTTTCCGGAAGCCATGCTGATGTGCAGCTGGGCTCAGATAGTGTGTAAGAGACGGGAGTAGCAAGGCGTGAATTCTTTGCTACTGGGGAAAGGAGATTAAGACTCTCCTTTATTTGCGGGTATCCCCGGCTTTAGTAGCTGGACCACTCTACCCAATTTCCACACGTTGGATATAATTAGAGTGGTCAAAGGCAGATTAATGAGATAATCTGCTCTCGCTGGGCCTAAATACTTTATCATCAGCATGCTTATTCCGTCGGGGCCGATGAATTTAGGGGCTTTCGCCTTCCCGATAACACCCTGAACGTCTTCCCTGGAGAAATCAAGCATTGCGCTGTTTTTTGGCAATTTGTGCAGACGGCGGGTAACTTGTCTTTTTGTTCTGTCAACCTAAGACTGCAGTGTAAATAATCGCCTAAAATAGCTCGCGCACCTCTTCGGGTTCGACGAGGCGTGATCAAAGAATGAAATTTCCACCCGATCATCACGACTCGTCACATTGGACATCGATTTGACTGTAGCAGAAACCTAACTGCTCCTCCCACTTGTTCCTTCTGCCGAACCTCCGTGTTGAGTTCCCTAATACGCCTTTTCGCTAGAACCGCTCAGTTTTTTTCTTGCATCGCAGCTATTAGCCAATGAAGGCGACTATCACGTCGATCTTTCCTTGGAGTCCGTTGCAGTTAAATTGTATGAGGCGGAAATGTTTCGGAGGGGCGTTCGTAACACGTGAGTAATGCATAGATATTGGTTGTTGCAGCCATGTAAACCGCTGTGGTTGTTGCCGCGCATTGGTGGTGGTTGGTGGCTATGTAGTATTTACAAGCAGGGCAGACTCCTGCAGCAAGGGGCAGCGTATGTATTGCGCGTATTGCACAGGCCATAGCACGATCGAAAGTGGCATCAGACAGCCAGTGCATGAGTTGCATTTGACAGATGTCACATTCCGTCGTACTATGGTCAGACATACAGCACTGCCGTGAAGGCTTGAGGCGCAGCTGGGCGCTGGCAGCATGGAGCCACGTAACGCATGGTCCACTCCCTATGGGACTTAAGATGAATCCAACCATTGCACTGGTTGTATCTAACCGAGATGGAAGAATGGTGGAGTTGTCTTTGGCACATGCAGCAGAAATAATCCCTCGGACCAGGGTTGGTTTCGACGCCAGCCCTAATAAGAGGGAATTTGTACTGGGTGTTGCTCTATTGATGACCTAAAATTAAGATTACCTGATGACCTAAACGGTGTTAGGTCGCCGAAAGGGTGACAGCCCTTGGCCGGATAAAATCCGGGTCCGGCTGTCGTGGGAGTCGAAAAGTAGGACTTTTCCGTGCTTTAAGCTTTCCCTGATAATACTTATTTACTTCTTTATTCTAATGCTGTTTTTTAAGCGAAAAGCTTTTTTGACATTTTTAAAAACAGTTGTAATTTTATCTGTCCAACTTATTTCCATAAGATTATTCTTAAATGTAAACGTCAGCATTTCATGTAGAGTTCTGAATTCTGCTGCTGACATTTTAATATACCTATGATCTTAATTTACCACAACTAAAAGGTTTTGTAATTGAGTTGATTTGGTTTTGTGTTTTTCCGACAGGGTGGATACTAGATTTATATCGGAACGAATTTCCGTCATCCCTTGTCAAATTTGGTTTAGTAACACACCGGTTTCGGCAAACCGCCATCTTCAGTGTTTGGTTTCGTTCGTTTTGTAATTTGTTAAGAGAAAGATGTTCTTCAAATATTAAAATTGTTTCAATACGTTCACGTTACTTTCAGTTGATTGATTTCATAGTTAAGAAAATCTCTTTTTTTTTTTTTAAATACATTTAGCATGTTTAAACTGTAATTTTGAAGCCTTTTAAATACAGATTTTAAATGTTCAATGTGTTGATCTTCATTGTCACTGACCACAAGAATATCATCAGTTTAAATAAATACGAAATCTAATCCAGAAAATACTTCAAATAATAAATAATTTTGAGCACCGTTTCGCAGATCAAAAGGCATACGTACGAATTCAAACGCAATGTTCAATTCAATTGCACGAGCAAGGTCAAATTTTAAAAATCGTGTATGTGAAGTAATATATATCGATCCGGAATAGTTATAAAGTTTAATTTTATATAATCACCACATGACCACCAATAATTTGGGTTCTTGTTGGGAACTAAATGAAGTGGAGATCCGACAAATACTTGTTTTAACTAAAAATGTTAACTAAGTTTTTGTTATCTTCAATTTAATAGGATCAAGACAAGAGGTTTTGAAAATGAGTTTTTTTTTAATTATTTATTTTAATAATTTTAAGTTTAGTTTTTAAATCATATATATCAAATATCTACTAAATTTCCAAATTTAAAAAAAAAATAATTTAAATGATTTGATGATTTGAATTTCGAACATCAAATGTGCCTGTATCAATTACACAAAAAAAAAAGCCGACGTAGGTTTATCAACCACCGTCATAATGGAAGGTTTTAGTGTAAAGAATTTGTAGTTGATAGGTGGTTAATTCAGTTAATTTATTAATATTAATAATTAATAATTATTTAATGCATTGTTCTAAAATACTATTAATTAATTAAATCGAAAATTTTGTCTGGCAAAATAATGTTTGTTGTGGCAGCTTACAAAACTTTAATTTAAAACTGATTCAGACCCAGTTAATGATCTCATATGTGCAACAATAATTTTTAAAATATTTTCTCGTTCAAGAGCAATTAAATTTTTTTGAAATTTTACATTATCATTACGATTATTAGTTTCGAATTGTCTTTCAACAAGTAAAAACCATGCTTTAACCAACAAATGGAGAGAACTATTTAATATTCGTTTTCACACATTTAGAAAACACACTATTTTTTTACTTTTTCTAGAGAAACGGTCGGCTCCAAACGGTCGATGGAATTTTATGAGGAGCTTTTATTTCATGTCAGAAATACATTCGGAGGGCTTGACATTCCCAGCCGAGTGGCGAACGCAATTAGAAAAATTTATTTTCTTTAATTTTGGATGTTGCTTGAATATGGAATCGAATTCAAGTCCTCCGAATAGTAGTACGAGATGCTAACCACTCGGCTATCAATTAGAATTTGTAATTTCATTTTGTTTTTCTGTTTTTGTATATGGGTGATCTATGCGTGGCTGGAGGAGTTTACAAAAAATGTAAAATTTAAAACTTTAAAATGTAAAGTAAAATTTACTCAAATAATTATATTAATCGAAATATTTTAGAATTAAATATAATATTGTGACGGAAATCCCAAGAATAAAGTACAAATCGAACGAGTAGCAGTGTGTCATTCCGGCTTATACAGTTTTAAGAGATTGTTGTCAAAAAATGCGCAGAACTCAAAAAGAGACAGGATAAAATCGAGAAGCGGCAAGACAAAATAGAGGAGCTAATTGAGACCAAGGTCAACGAATTGGAAAGTCGGCACAACAAAATAGAGGAGCCAATTGAGACCTAAGTTATTGAATTGGAAGGTTGTGTACGAGATTTGCTTTTAAATCGCTCAACTACTTCGAAGAGCAACTCCAGGATAAGAGCACCATCCTTTGACGGCACAATCCTTTTCCAGATCTTTCAGCTACAGTTCGAAAATTCGGCTATAGCAAATAACTCAGGCATAGAGGAGAAGTCAGCTGCACTATTCGTTGCACTGAAGGGACCTCCAGCGGAAATTTTGCAAATAATTCCTGCATATGAGAGATATGACTACGAGGCACTAATGCGAGCCGTGGACAGACGCTGTGGCAGCGAGCATAGAAGACAAATCTATCAGATGGAATTAGAGCGAGCAACGTTACTAGCAGTTGATATGTGGATGGACATGAGCCAGTACTAACTGTGGACACGGTTTTTGGGGAAAGCCACGTGTAAAGTCACTATCAGGAAAATGACAGTGTTACATGAGTTCATAGTAGCGGAAATCTTAGATGAAGTCATAGTTGGTGTAAACTTTCTCCTTGATAAAGGAATGAAGATCGACCTAAAGAAAAGCGTGGAGTATGGAAATATGGAAGTACCACTAAGTATAGGCAACGATCCTGCGTACAACGGAAATGATGTGCCCCTGGTAAAGAACGAGCAGAAAGGAAATACGTACGCAAATGGCAAAATGTCTCGTGCCCTAATGGAGAAGTTGAGAGATATACGCAAAACTTTTGAGCACCGCCCTAAGGTTATGAGTAACAAGGTAGAAGAATGTATTAAGGCAGATAATCTTGAAAGCTTTAAAAAAGGAGATTTAGTAATGCTGTACGATTCTCCACGGATGAAAAACTTGCACTGCAAGCAGGAAGGTCCGTACAAAGTAATCGAACAAATAAAAAACACGGAGTATCGAATCAAGACCGTTGGAAACCCTAGAATAAAATAAAAGCGGTTCACTTGGAAAGGCTTGCAGTGTGTCGGAAATCCCAAATACAAAGGACAGACAAAAGGAGTGGCAGTGGAAGGGAATTCCCAGTACAAGGGACACACAAAAGAAGTGGTAGTGTAATGGAAATTCCCCGTACAATGGACAGACGAAAAGAGCGGCATCAGGCGACGAGTTAGCGCATGAACGGAATGTTTCGATGATCGTTATTATTGATCGCCTATTCTTGAGCGCGTGGACAGAATGGCTGGGTCATCCTCAGGTATAAAAGAGCGGCTGCAGCTACCACAGGGAGAAACGAGTAGAAAACGCAGTGGCGTTAACATTGCAGTGAGCTGTGTGTTTTATAAACGGTGTGAAGCGAATAATAATTGTTGATGAAGACTTGTAAGATAAACCATTGTGTATAGAGAAGAAAATTGTAATTATAGAAAACAAAATAAACGTTGAGTAAAGTCCTAACAAAAGAGGCCAAAGGATTTGGGAAATCATTGAGGGTAGCTACGAAAAACGTTACAATATTGATATTGATGTTGACTGAAGCGTTAGTTGAGTTCATTTGCTCGTTCTTTAGCCTTTATAAATTTTGGTTAGATTTAACTTATAAACGTGCTTATTTTGCGATAGTTATTAAATTCCTACCGCATCCATGCCGGTCTTTAAAATTCCTCAACCTCGTAAATAGACAATATATATATATATATATATATATATATTGTTTGGCCGAGCTCCTCCTACAATTTGTGGTTTTGATTCTTGATGTTTTTATCAACAAATGGAGGGACCTACAGTTTTTTCTAAGCCGCCTCCGAGCACTCGATGAATTTTTATAAGGAGCTTTTATTTCATGTCTGAAATACACTCGGAGGGCTTGACATTACCTGCTGAGGGGTGACCGCAATTAGAAAAATTACTTTTCTATAATTTTGGATGTTGCTCGAACCTGAACACAAACCCAGGTCTACCGAATAGCACTACGCAATGTCAACCACACGCGGTGCGGTGTATACAATATAAATAAATATATTATGCATATATAGATGCATTTATTTAAAATTAATACTGAATACATTTTAATTTAAAATTTTATATTTTTATTTCTTTACATCTTTAATTCAATTTATTAATAATAGAAAAAATAATTTTTTTTTTAGTTTATTAAGGGAAACAAAACATAAAAAGGATTCCAAAAAGTTTAAAATATAATAAAGTAGTTTTTCTACAGTTATCAATATCACGGCCAAACGCCAATAACAGTCATCGTTATATGATGCACTTAAGGAAAACACATTTTAAGGGTATGCTCTTATGGATGTGGTGGAGGGAGCTTCGAGTGCATACGACTCCTATTGCTAAGAAAATAAAAGCCGCAGCAAAACCATCAAATCGCTAACCGGTCAGCCCCTGGGGAAAAGAGAGAGACCAACTCATCTAACATTTCTCTCCTTCTGGTCAAAACCCACCGAAACAGTCTGTTTCTTGAGTTTCTTGACAACATGGACTAACTTTTCCTGCTTTCTATGTATAAAAAATTGTCTTCATTTAATGACAAAAACACATACATATTTAATTTATAAATATAAGCACAATTAGCTTTAAATAAATGATTCTATATACAGTAAAAAAAGTAGCACTTTATTTAGAGCTAACACCTTCACTTTCTTTTTTACGTTCCTCCCTGATACGCTTAAAAGCTTCAGTTTTTACAAAATCTACTGAATTGTATACTACACCACTCGTTGGAGGGCCTTTCGATAATAAGTCAATTTTATTCGAATCCTGCTTGGTTGAGTTGCATCCTATACTTTGACGATTAACAGTTGGTGGGTTTGCCACATCTAAATCAAAATACTGAAGTCGGGGTTCATCCCGCATATTTGATGGTAATGAATTAACTTTAACAGTTGATTGATGCAATGTATTGCTCATTGAGGCTGCTCGCTGATGCAAAACTGAAATGTCGTTCATCAGATGAATTTTGTTCTTATCAGGAAGTGGTGTTTCAAGCATGTATTCCTCCTTTTCGGCTGCCGCTCCCGTTGAAGATGGTATATCCATAGGACGTTTTGATTCCTGTTCCATTATCGGGTTCACTAACTGGAATTTTTATTACTAAGAATTTTACGAAAAAGAACCAAAAAAAATTGTTATTTACCTTATATACATTGGGTTTTAGATTTCTATCAACAGAAGGTGGTGTCAAGGCTAAGCTATCTTCATTCAATGTGTTTCTTTTAGCTCTATCTAATGTACATTGATTTGCTGGCAATCCGTTATATGTCTTATTAATTTTTGGTTTTAGTTTACGGTTTACAGGTGGCAAATCGGTCTAGAAATTCACAAAATAAAAACATTAATATTATTAATAAAACAAGCACTTTGGAAAATGCTTGACCCAGTTTCATCCACAATTTTTGCTTATTTTGTGAAATTAAGTAACCTGGTGTAATCTAGACAAGTTCAAAAAATAAATCAAATAAGTAATTTGGGACCATTTATAATTTCACATCCGAATGACGATATTATAATTTTCTATTTATTCATTTCAAAGTTTAATTTAATGTAATTTTCATGTGTTTACTCCAAACTCATTGGTTCCGCCAATTTATCAATTATGGGTCGACATATCTTATTAATTTAAACTCTCATCTATGCGTAATGATCTCGATTTTTATTTTTAAAGTCGTGGTTTTTTATCCTTGCTCAAAAACCTGAAAATTTCTTTTGAACTCAGTTTACAAAAACCGATTTTTGTTGCCGACACTCTTAATTTGTTGACAAGAGAGTTAGGACGGAGACGGCAGCGCACCAAAATCGTCTCCCTCTTCTCTTCAAACTAAGAGTTTCAGCAACGAAAGTCGCCCGTTAAACTCAGACAACACAAGGATGGTTTTTATAGCAGAATTGCAATTTGTATTGAGCTGAGAGTTATATAAACATGTTACAGCAATTTTATCTGCAGGTAATTTTAATTTGATTTAACAAAATCTACGTCCTTCGGTAAGAATAGTGTGTCATATCCACCAAATTTTTACAGAATTACACAAAAATTTAAGATAAAGGGTAACGAATGATGATAACGCTGTCATACTCAAATGAAAATATACCGACTTACAGGTTCAACAAAATCATAACGAAAAACGTTTCCTTCCAATTTATTTGGAGCCGCATTTGTATAGAAATGCCTTTGTAAACTTCTTTGAGCATCAGATTTGGCGTCGACAATTGCATCCATTGATTTTAAAGATTTCGTAGAATTTGTGTTCTCAGGACTCCAAATTTTTTCCTTAAACATTTGATCCAAGTTATGATATGGCAGCTGATGAGATCTTGGTATGTCATAGCTTTCTTCAACTACAGAACTCGCATCTTTTGGTCCGATGGCTGGGGAAGTGTTTTCCGTATCAGATAATTGAGACACTTCCCTTAAAGCTCTGCAATCACAATTAAAATATTTAAGAGCGAGAGTATTATTTTCTTTCTAAGTGCTTGTTGTTCATTTTATGTAGCGGCAAGCATCTTTAAAAAAAAAATTAAATTATGGTTTTCATGTCGGATATATATACAGTGGTGAGCATAAGTGGATGAATGTTTGTCACTTCTGCACTTATTTGTTCATAACATCCGTTGTACTTATTCAAATAAAACCATTTCTTTTTAATATTTTAATCCATATATTGTACTAACATATTACGCAAGGAAAAGTCAAAAAAAAAATTAAAAGCAAAAAATTCTAAGGCAAAAAACTAAAAATATCTCCATTCATCCAATTTTGCGCCTTATGCTTTTTTTGAAAAAGTTGGCTTTTAGTTTACTGTTTTATGAAAATCTTGCGAATTTCGTTTACAGCTCAACACTTTGTTTTCAAAGGCACAATTTTTATCACTTGTTCAAATATAATCGAGCGTTTAAGTGTGTTTAGTTCAACGATTAATAAAACAGTGTAAATATGCGAAAAATATCGCAAGATTTAGAAAATAGCATCGTGGCGTTAACAAAAAATAGACAGTCGTCTCGAGAAATAGCAAAAAAATTAAAAATTTGTCACAGTACTGTTTTATGCGCTCAAAAAAGGCGGAATGTGAAGCATGATTCAAACGTTAAAGGTCGTCGAAGGCTACTTACAGATGGAGATGCTCGCGTTATGGAGCGGTTAATGCGGCGTAAAGACTCCATAACACCAAAATTGGCTGCGGAGCAAATAAATAAGGATGTTAGTCAATGGACTGCTCGGAGAGCCCTTCGACGGATCAGTTTGGCATCAGCAATCAAGCAAAAAAAACCAGCTTTGTCTGACAAAAATGTGGAAGCCGGTTAAAATTTTGTGAAAACGAGTGATATGGTCAGATGAAACCAAGATTAATAGGTTCCAATCAGATGGAAAGCAATACTACTGGCACCGGCCACAGGAAAAGTTACAAAAGCATCAAGTGAAACAAACTGTGAAGCATGGTGGAGGTAATCTTATGGTTTGGGGATGTTTCACCTGGTGGCATGTCGGCCCACTTGTGAAAATAGAAGGCATTATGAAGAAGGAAGACTACCTTAACATTTTGCAAACATATTTGCCAGATTTTGTAGATCTAAATGCGTATCCCGAAGAAGAGGTGTGTTTTCAACAAGACGGTGATCCTAAATACACTGCTAAAATCGTGAAAAATTGGTTGAATGATCAACGTTTCCAAGTGCTAAAGTGGCCTGCACAAAGCCCATATCTTAACCCTATCGAGAATCTATGGGCCCTTTTAAAGAAAGGTTGGCAGTGCATGAAAGAGCCCCTAAAAATATGGACGAGCTTTGGGCAAGGATTCAGACAGAATGGACCGAAATACCTAATGGAAGAATTGAAAAATTGGTAGAAAGTATGCCAAAACGAGTCCAGAGTGTAATAAAAAACAAAGGGCTGTGGACTAAATAATGAACTGATGTAACTAATTGAATTTTCACTCACGTGCAAAATTGGATGAATGCAGATATGTTTAGTTTTTTGCCTTAGAATTTTTTGCATTTAATTTTTTTCTGACTTTGCCTTGCATAATATGTTAGTACAATACATGGATTAAAAATTTTAAAAGAAATGGAAATTGAATAAGTACAACGGATGTTATGAACAAATAAGTGCAGAAGTGACAAACATTCATCCACTTATGCTCGCCACTGTAAATAAATTAATTGTGTAAACGATCGAACTTCATTTCGCTGCCGAGCGAAGTCGAAATTTTTTTTGACTCAGAATTGTTAAAGCATAGCTGGATTTAGTATATTTAATTATTTTATAATTAAAAAAAAAAATTATTAAACTATATAGAAATTAAAACATGGTATGCTCCAACTCTGAATGTAATGAAATACCTTTCATTGATTTTAATATCAAGGGATAAATTTCGTTTGTTTTTGTATATGTTCATGCTATCACCCAGTTGGTTTTCATTTTCAGTGTCATTATATTTCATATCGTCAACCTTCTCCGTGCCATCATCAGGCATTTTAGAAAATCGCTGTGAGTAAGTTAACACAAAAGACTCATTTTCAACGGAACTATCTGAAGGTCTTGTATTCCGATCTGAAATGAAAAAAATTTCAAAATTTAATAGATAATAATGAAGTACGTGGCATTGTTTAAGACAAAAAATATTTACATATTTTGGAAGCATTTCAACTCTAATTAACTTTCAAACCGTGTATTTCACTGACTTAATCGCTTTTCCAAGTCATTGCCTATGGAGATATTACATATTTCTCCTCAAACGACTCAATTCTTTCCACATTTCGCTACACCTAACGACACGGGCTTTTAGGAACAACTTTTAAATTGTGGGATTGGATACCCCACAAGTGCCCGATACCTGAGTATCTAGAGCTCTAGTGTATTGCGAGCCTTACATAAATTTGGTAAACTAATAGTTCAATCAAACAGCGGGTTTGCTAAAACTCAGTTATCCGTTCTATAAATTTAGCAAGCATAAAATACGTGGTACTTCGGACCAAGCGAAGATATGTAAAATTTGACTACAAAATTTTGATTTTATAAAACACGATAATTACGGAAACATACCAACATTTTCTCGAAGAGGCATGGGATATGTCCATTCATCGTCATCTGTGAATACACTCTCAGAATCCGAATCCGAACGGTTAAGGACTGGCATACAATCCTTGGCGGCAGTAATTTGTTGCTTTTTACGGAAAATAAAGACAAATTCATAAATAAATATTTAATGTTTAATTTTAATCAAAAATATAGTATATCTACTTACCGCATTACAATTAGTAATTTTTGGTGAATATGATTGGTCGCTGGTGAGGTTTAAGCCAATATTGTTATGACTTCGGGGTGTATCGTAAAATTTTGGATCCAGATTATTTAACGGTGTAATAGGATTTTCGAACTGAAATGTTTAATTATAATTTTTTTCAAAGCAAAAAAAACTAGTGTTTAATCTTTTGCTTTGTTTTAATAAAACTTTTTACTTTTCTATCGGTAAAATAAGAACTTTTGATGAAATATCTGTATATATTAGAGCTCAAGATTTTGCTTAAATATTTTCAAGCAGTGCGAGCATTTGAGCAACCAGCACTCGCACACTTGTACATTGCTTTGCACGACCACTTCTAGTATTTTGACAAAACCTAGACTTTTTTCTCGAACTTTTTTTTTTAATAATTTGAAATTTCTTTATGGAAAGTGTAAAAATCATTGAAACGTCAAAGAAATTTTGACAAATATAAGCTGCTGACACTGCTCAATGCCCGGGTATCTGGAGCTCTACTATACTTAGTAGGGACATAAATACTGTTTACACGCATACTTATTGATATATATTGTATACAAAAAAGCAGTTCATTCGAAATGCCCGTCTTTGGCCTTCACGCATGCCTTAAGTCGGACTGGCCAATCATCAATAGCCGCACGCACCTCCTCCATTGGGAAATTGGCCACAGCACCAATCAAAGCTGTCTTAAGAGAATCAATGTTGGGGTATCTTTTGTGGCAAACCATCTCCTCTAAAACTGTCCAGAATTTGTAATCCAGCGGGTTCAAATTAGGACTGCCAGAGGGCCACTCTTCAGAGGAAATGAATGCTAGTAAATTGTTTTGGAGCCAGATTTGGGTCGTTTTAGCTTTACGGGCCGGCGCAGAGTCTTGCTGAAAAGTCCATGATTGGTTTTGGAACATGGAATGCTTAAGTGGTCTTACAACAGCTTCCAAAACGGTTTCTTGGTAAACTTTGGCCGATGGTTTGACCCCTTGTTCGCAAAAAAGCAAGTCAGTTACCCCATCATAAGGGACACCCCACCAAACCATGCATGAAGCTGGGTGATGACCTTTTTCGACCCGTGGAATCAGTTTAGGTGCTTCCTTAGATGACCGTGCATATACCCTATCATTTTGTTTATTAAATTTTTCCTGCACGGTAAAATTTTTTTCATCGGTAAACAAGATTTTTCTGTGCAAGTTATCAGCGTGCTTCACCAAAAGACGTTTGCATTTTACCACCCTATTTTTTTTTCAAAGCTGCAGTCAACAAATGTCCGGTACGGCGTTTGAAAGCCCCAAGTCCCAAGTATTTTTTAATAATTCGACTCATGGACTTTTGCGAAAAATTCATCTCCCGGGCCATGATTTTCTGTTTTCGGAGCGGATTTCGCAAAATTCTTGATTTAACAGCTTTGATGGCTTGCGGCATTTGAACTGTGCGTGGACGGCCCAACCGGTGGCGGTCTTTAACATCCCCAGTCTCCTCAAACAGTTTTATGCACCGGTAGACGAACATGCGACTAATGCCGAGCGGACGGAGTGTTTTGAAAATATCACCTTTTTTCATTTGACACTTAAAAGGCGCTATAACAGCGATACGGTTTTCATTATCTGACCATTCCATGTTGAAAACTCACACAATTTAGAATTCCCGATACAAACTAACGCTTTACCAGTTATATTTTATAAATCATATGGGTATTATGTGGTATGCTCAATTCTTCTATTGAAATGCGTGTGTTTAATGTTGTAACAGTATTTATGTCCGTACCAATTATATATATTAAAACTCTTTCTGAGAAAAGTAAAAAAAAATTTATCAAAATTCTCGAATTGCTTAAAATATATGTTCTGTGCAAAACATTAAATTTCCTGCTAGTTCAGTGTTTGGGCTTTGTTATGACCATGATACATAAAAGGTGTTCAAATTTTTGTGAGATTTATTAACCACCTGACTTAAATGGATCTTTTTGCTTTTGCTTTATTTTGGTGCTAAAGGTTCAAATTTCAATTATTAAGAAATAATTTTTTTTTAAATAAAAACATATTTTTAAAATCATGCAAAACATTATTGTAAACAAAATATGAAAAAAAGTAAGTTTTACTTTACTTTTACTTGCTCACCCAAAATACAAATGCTTTTTAACTTGTAATCTAATGGATATAAACTTTTATCAGACGCATGTTTTTTTTTTTTTAATTATATGAATTATTTGGAAAGTTCTACCGTCTTTAGGACAAAATTAAAATATAATATAATGTCACAAAATCATTTAGTGTCGAATTCGTTTTGAGAGAAACTACCATCAGTTTTTGTATCATGTTTAAAACTATTTATAAAATTATATTTCTGATTGAAGTCACCCTTTTTTGCATTTTAAGAAATTACCGCTATGGTAAAAAATTTTGTTCGTCTGAACTGCATTTAATAAATATCAAAAAACCAACAATTGTTAATAATAATTACTTACATGTTTTGGTATACCAGAGAAACATTCACTTATTGGAATATATGGCCCAGAAGAGGTGCTCAATGCAGGGGAGGGTTGAACGCTAGGTACTGATTCAAATAAAGGTGAGTTTTGTATTTTTAAATTTTCCGGAATCTTACGAATTGCTCCACTTGTTTGAATGCGATCTGTACTATTTTCCTTTAGTTTCGATATTTCTGATGCATTAAGATAAGTTTTGATACCATTGTCGGAGCTTGTAACATTTAAGTTACTTATATCGCTGTTATGCAAATTTGAACATAAGTCATTCAGCTCCATACAATTCCTGTTGTCAGAGTTTACATAAGTTGAGTCGCTGTTTTCATAAACCTTATTGGAAGACACTGATGGCATTGCAACAAATAGTTCTTCTTTTTTTATTTCTTTATTATTGTCAAATAACGTACTATCGTTGGCTGATGTGAGGGGTGTATTTTTGTTGTTTGAAGAGCGCCATTTACCTGAAAAAAATACATATACGTAGTGGGGTTGAGAAATATTTTTTTTAACAAAGTGCCCAAACCATAAAATACTACTAATCCAAGTAAATTGGTATATTGAATTGTTTTGCGTTCAATGATTACCGGTCAATGATCAATAACGGTGTTTTTGATTCAGGAAATTACTGTTAACAGCCCACTGTAAAATTTTCAAGCTTCTTCTCACATTTTTTCAAGATCCATTTCGTTTCTTAACAAGGTAGTACAAAGTTTTAAAATTGTTCAAGCAAAATGGTAAAATCTGAATTCGTCTAATAGTGATGTTGTTGTAACAATATTATTAATGTATTTCCTTAGTGTAAATTGGTAAAATGGAAGCAAAAATAAGCAACTGTAGTCTTAATTAACTTCATCTTGCCCTAGCTCTTAAATGCATCGAAATTAAATTGCTAAAATAGGTGGCATAAGCTACTTCCACAAGATGGAAGCGTGCTGTTAATTAGCGCATGGTCACATTAGAAGGCACGACAACGCATCAGCTGATTGTATATAGTCTACATATTTATCGTCCCGATCAGACACATTCGCTGTTCCAAACGCAGCAAGGCTCTCTAGGTGGACCACTTTCATCTTGTTCCTCGGCCTCCCTACAGTTTGGATTCGATACACTACGTCGTTTAGTCGTTTGATTATCTTGTATGGACCCAATTGCATTGAAGTTTTGGGGACAAATCTTTCTTTCGTTGTGGATTGTACAGCAACACCAAATCTCCATTTTGGAAGCCTTCGGAGTTCATCGCCTTGTCATACCTAGCCTTCATTTTGTCACTAATAATTTGAATTCGCTGCCTCACAAGAGCATGTATCTCTCTTAACTCTTCCTCGAGAACAGTATACGCTTCCTTCCCAATTCTTCTCGCATCACCAGTCATTCCAAATTTTAAATCGCTGGGCAACCGAAGTTCACTACCAAACAGTATCCTGGCAGGTGTTTGACCTGTTGTTTCATGCACTGCGGATCGATATCCCAGCAGGAAAAGCGGTATGTGTACATCCCAATCATCTTGATTCTTGTCCACCACTTTCCGCAAGTGCTCTTCCAGGGTCCGGTTGAATCGCTCTACCATGCCATCTGATTGAGGATGCAGGGCTGTCATTCGGGTTTTGCGAATACCAAGTATCTGGCACATCTCCTGGAACACCGCCGATTCAAAGTTTCTTCCTTGGTCTGAGTGCAATTCTATAGGCGCACCGTATCTGGTAACCCAATTGTGAGTGAATGCATCCGCAACTGTTTTCGCTTCCTGGTTTGGAATTGGGTAGACCTCAGGCCATTTACTAAAGTAGTCCATAACCACGAGAACGTATTTGTTTCCTTGTCTGCTCATAGGGAATGGACCGGCTACATCCATGGCAACCCGCTCAAATGGTGCACCTGAGTTATACTGCTTCATCTGCTCATGACTTCGTGACTTTGGTCCATTAGCTGCAATGCACACCGTGCAATTAGCAACTGTTCCATTGTGCCCAGTATGCCTTCGCGATGGGACTTTCCGCTGCCATTTGTTCTTTACTTGGCCGTCTGTTCACCTCCAATCCGTGCATTACCAATTCCAAGTCCGGATCTTCTTGCTGACATTTCCTTAAGTGACTTGCCTCCCGCTCTTCTGCTGATGTAACTGTCATTAGCCGGACGTCTATTATGTCTTCCTTCCCCTCGGCTTTTGAGCAATGCTTACATTCAAAAGTACATGGTCGACGGGACATAGCGTCAGCATTTCCGTGCGCATTACCCTTGCGGTGCTCGATGGTGAAGTCATAACTTTGCAGCCTCTCAATCCACCGTGCAAGCTGCCCTTCGGGATTCTTGAACTGTAATAACCACTTCAGCGCTGCATGATCCGTTCTAACGCGGAAATGTTGACCATACAGATATTTGTGGAAGTGTTTAATGCAGTCCACCAACGCTAATAGTTCTCTCCGAGTTACGCAGTAGTTCCTCTCTGGTTTCCCAATAGACCGGCTATAGCAGGCAATTATCTTCTCCTGCCCATCAATCACTTGCGAAAGTATACCTCCTATGCCATAACCACTAGCATCTGTGTCCAGAATAAATGTTGCACCTGGAACCGGATACGCTAGCATAGGTGCAGTGCTTAGTCGTTCTTTTAAAGCTTGGAAAGCCTCCTCTTGTTCAGTTTTCCACTCGAAATATCTATTTTTCCTTGTGAATTCATCCTTCACTGCTTCTATTTTTTCCTTCGCAGCACAAACGCCCTTCGTGGTTACTTGATGACCTAAGTAATTCACCTCTTTCTTGAATAAAGAGCACTTCTTAGGACTTAGTTTAAGACCAGCGCCAGCTATTCTCTGGAAAACTTCTTCCAAATTACTCAGATGTTCATCAAAGCGCTTTCCCAATACGATGATATAAACCAGATACACCAAACAAGTCTTCCAGTGTAGTCCTTTGAGCACATGGTCCATTAATCTTTCAAAAATGGCAGGAGCGTTGCATAACCCAAATGGCATTACCGTAAATTGCCATAGACCGTTGCCAGAACTAAAGGCTGTCTTCTCTTTATCTTCTTCACTCACTTCTACTTGCCAATAACCGCTCTTAAGTTCGAGTGTTGAGAACCATTCTGTGCCAGTTAACGAGTCTAGTGTATCATCGATCCTGGGCAAAGGATAGCTAAGTCTTTGTGACATCGTTTAATCTCCGATAGTCCACGCAGAACCGCAAGTGGCCATCTTTCTTCTTCACGAGTACCACCGGAGAGCTCCATGGACGTGCCGATGGTTCGATAACATCGCTTTCGCTCATTTCCTTGATTATTTGGCCAACAACGTCACGTTTGGCTAGTGGAACGCTTCGAGGAGCTTGACGAATTGGTCTTGCGTCACCAGTATCAATGCAATGCTTCACTACGTTGGTCCTGCTTGGTTTGTTGCCATCCTTGTTGAATATGTTGCAGTATTTATGGATCATCTCGCTGGCCTTGTGCTTGTACTTGTCTTCCAACCCTTGCGTCCATGCACTTATATCTTCTTCCATGTCCTTACTACCAATAGAGTCGATTCCAGATGAATCATTGCATTTGATGATGGCTTCTACCTCTTGACATTGCCCTAATACAGTTCCACTATGAATTTTTACCGGTGATCTGAAGTCATTTAATACTCTCACTGGGATGCGTGTATTCTTTGTGTCTTAGCCAGGGTTTTTCCAATAAGTAAGTCCAGTGTAGAATTTTGTGCTGCTTCGACAACCCACAATTTGTTTGTCCCACAATCTCCATTAATTTTCGCCCAAACAACTGCTTCTGACTTCGGTGGAATCAGTTCACTGCCTTCTAAGACCACTTGTTTGCTGCTGTATGTGAAATCATAGCCAATGTTGAGTGGTACCTCCATGTTCTTATACTCCATAATTTTGTTATTCAAGTCCATCTTGATACCTTGCTCCATCAAGAATTCCACTCCTATGATTACCTCATCTACGGTCTGCGCGACTATAAAGCTGTGTAACACCGTCACATTCCCTATTGAGACCTCACATGTTACTTCTCCCAATACTTGGGTATCCTCACCAGCCGCCGTTTTCAATATTGCTCCACTTCTTTAGCGATCAGGTCAGTTCGAATGATGGAGTGTGATGCGCCCGTAACCACTGTTAATATTCGCGCTCGTCCATCCACCTATCCACCAATAATAATGTTGCTCGGTTTTCTGCCAATTTGCGAGACGGAGATTATGGGGCATTCAATTGCAGGAATCAGCATACGCCCCTTTAGACTGGCTCGTTTTAGTTTAACGACTGAGAAGTTGATGGTTTATCTTCGTCAGTCTTCCATTTTCGCTGTCCTTCTTGTGGCTTTCCACATTTAAAGCATTTCCCAGCCTGATTCTTGCCACCAGAACGATTCATTCCTTCTAACGACTTCAGAGTTCTCAATATTTCGGTCATCAGATCTGCTGTTTCAACCTCCACTTTATTGACTTTGTACGCTGGTCTGCTTATGAGTGCCGCCGTTTCACGTGTTTGAGCATACGCCACTGTTTCAGCGAATGTTAACTTTGGATTCGCATATGTTTCTCGCTTGGTGTAAACGTCTTTTATGCTGCTGATGAATTTTTGTATTTTCACCCTTTCGAGATGCTCACCCGATGCGTCTCCGATGGCTAAATGAGCCAATCTCTCAATTTCCGAAGCATATTCCTGTAGAGATTCGTTGGGCTTTTGGTCGCGCTTTTCTAACTCCATCTGGTAAATTTGTCTTCTGTGTTCGCTACCATAGCGTCTTTCCAGGGCTCGCATCAATCCGTCGTAATCATTTCTCTCATAATCATGTACGGTTTGCAAAAGTTCTGCCGCAGGTCCTTCCAACGCAACGAATAGCAGATTTTTTCTCCATGCTCCATTTATTGGTTTCAACCGTCTTCTCAAACTGGAGCTTGAAGACTTGGACGATTTAACTGCAAATCCCGCACACGACCTTCCAATGCGTTGTTCACTTTGGTCTCAATTAGCTCCTCTATTTTTTCTTGTCGAACGTGCAATTCGTTGACTTTGCTCTCAATTAGATCCTGTCTTCCCTTAAGTTCCGCATTGTCTTTCTTCAGATTTTGCTGTATTTGCGCGTTGGTTCCTTCTCAAACCATCAAACTTTGCATCCATATTTTGTGAATTACGGGCATCCTGTGCATCCATCTTTTGTGACATGTTGTCATTGATTTGTGACATGTTGTTGGCACTGATTTGTGAAATTGCAGTCAACAACATGTTCATGTCCATACCGGTAGATGAGCCAGAGGCCTTTTCTTGAATCTTACCTGATGGCTGCTCCAACCCCCTCGCAGAATCAATAGCCTCTTCTTTGTCAATGTCCTTCAAGGATACATCTTCATTCTCGCGACGGAATTCGTACTGGTTCAAGTCGATGCCTTCGACTTCCATTGCTTCTCGCAGTCTTGATTGCAGCTCTGCCTTATTTCCAGTTGTAGACAATCCTCGCTTTGCCAACTCCTTCTTGAGAGGAGGTATCGTCAAATACTGAATCTTCACCATTTTTCAATAATTATCCTTTGGAATTTATTTAACAATCCCACTTCTGACACCAATTGTTACGATCTTGCTGATTAACCTCGATGATTTCCCAAATCCTTCAGGTACGATCTTTGGATTGTTAAATAAAATCGCCAACTTAACTTGCAGTTTCTTTATTTATAAAGAATTTAATTAAAGTCCTTTTGATTACTCAGAAATTCACAATTCAATTACAATTTACTTTACTATTTACAATCACTTGTATACAACTTTCACAATGTACTGTTTTTATTACTTTACTGTAATGTAATCTCCAACGAGTTTAATTCACGACTGATTACTTTTTAAGTCGTGTGTCGTCCTTATATACTTGTTTGCTGCTTGAAAAACGAACCCCCCGGAATAATCGCGTTGTTACGATAATCGTACGACAATCGTCTCGTTTACGCTCTAGAACATTCCAGTTGTCGGCTCCTCTCTTTCATCTGTCATTCGCTTCGCATTTTCGCCACAATACATATGTCATGTCAAATTACTCAAATTACGGAATAAATTAATAGGGGGATTCTCTGAGTCTAAGAAATGCATACTATGCAAATATTTCGTATGAAATAAATAGGGGTATTCTCTCTGTCTTTTCCTACTCGTGCAAAGGCCCAACAACAAAACACATGCAGAAAACATATGGTATGATAGGAAAAATATCCTATACCAAAACTTATGAATATTTATTTCCCACAGCTAGCAAGAAGGAAAATGCAACCCTGTGAAGGAAAAATAACCGTGTGCCTTATTTCACTTGAATATGTCAAAATTTTGCAAAGGGGGTGCTCTCGATCTCTAGCACAATTCCATAAGAAATATTTGCGCAGTGTGCATTTTCTAGACAAGGCGAATACCCCTAGGTTCGGATATAGGATATTTTTCCTATATTAGCCTTTTTTTTGCATGTGTTTTGTTGTGCCATTGCACGGATAGGAAAACTTTGTAATCCGTGTACCGTACCATGCATATCTCTTCTCCGTGGGATCGTGTGTTCTTTTAAGTATTACTTTTAATCTAATAATTTTCTGTACAAAGTGTGTAGGGATCATTTGAAATTTTTAGCTTCAAAATAATGTGGTGCATTAGTTATTGCTAGTCCTAAGACTAAACAAAATGGTCTTAATTCGTTAAGAAGTATAGTAATTTTTCATTCATTTAGAGTTAATGGAACATAGGACAAGGAATATTGTTAGTTTTTCAATGTGGAAACTCCAACTTATACGTTTGTTCATTTCAACAAAAAAGTACAATCAGAGACTAGCCATTGCTCACATAAATAAAAATAGGATACAATAATTAAATTTTACGGTATAGTCACAGTCAAACAGTATTAGTAAATGAAACTATTACTACAGGGTTGCCTTATATATATCGGGATTTTACAACCTTAGTGTTGTAATCTGGCAACTGACAACTTTATCGTAAAGTCTGATATTTTCGATATTATGCATACTCAGAACGTTTTGAACACACGAACATTATTGCGCAATTATTTTTTAGAACTATCGATCTAGATTAACTCGATAACAACGAACTTCATTAAATTTTTGGCTTCATCAAGGATCAGTGTTTATCGATGGTATGGTGAATTCAATCGAGGTCGTAGATTTCTCCAAGACGAATTTCGTGAAGGTCCTCCAAAAACAGTTGTTCTGCATGAAAGTGTTGATGCTGTGTACTGATATTACAAGAACGGCCTGTGACTTATCGCGAAATTGAGGCATACATACAATATTGCATGAACATTCGGATCCCACACAATTTTCTCAAAATAAGGCTTGTGTCCATTGGTCGAAAGAAATTTAACGTAACCACTGAGGAACATATTAGTTCCCACCTGCTAGTCATACCAACGTGTAGCGATAGCAAAACTGAGCAGTCGGACCTTTGCACCTGCTATTTCGCTCAGTCGCCCGTAAGAAGATCAATCTTTGTAGATATCTTTCAACCTTCTTTTATTCCATATCGGCCACATTACCCTAGTAACACTGCGGCAAGTGAGAGTATATACATACATACATATGTACATATGTAGGAATATGTAAGTTAATTTAGCCTTGTCGGTCTGTTTCAACCAAAAATGGTACGAAAATTTATTATATTTATATGATCATTTCTCGGAACCGGCCAAACGGGACTAGTATAACATATAAACTCCATACAACCGATTTGTTTAAATTTGAGGTTCTGAGTTAAAACATTGTCAAAATTTCATATGAGAGCGTGAAATTTGGTTATCTGCACGCGTATATACAAATAAATATTGACACCGAAAATTATTTATATCGGAGGATATGCCAAGTAACTCCCATACAACCGAATTGTTCAAATATAGTTATTAATATTTAATACTAAAATGCAATACAATAAATTTGAATAAGTCGGCACCTCTGTTTATTATAATATATATATTATAAAATATATATATTATAAAATATATATATTATAAAATATATATATTATAAAATATATATATTATAAAATATATATATTATAAAATATATATATTATAAAATATATATATTATAAAATATATATAAAAAATATAAAACTATGTAATTACCTGGATATTCCAATGAATGGTTGGTATCATGCAAGTGGCATACTTGGCAAATACAATTAACCCAATAGCGCATGTCTTCTGCCGAATCGGCGGCTAAATAATAGGTACGCTTAGGTGTTTTGATATCAAACATATATTGAAACTTTTGTTTTCTGTTCTCCAAACGAAGACCACAATCAACTTGCTCGCACTGATCTAAATCAATAATACCTTTAAGCTTTCGACAATTACGGTCTGTGTAATACTCGAGACAAAACTGCTCAGGTATTTCTCCTTGCTTCAAAGTAAACCAACGACGACGCCATCGCTAAAATTAGGTATTTAAAAAGAAAGAAAAAGAAATTAAACGATAACGATAAATCAAAATGAAATATTCGATCCATATATACACATACGGGGTCTGTACATAAAATATCGCAAATTTTGTATTTCTTAATGAAGTGGATGAATATTGTGACGAAAATCCCATACCAAGGACAAACAAAACTATCGACAATGTAAATACAATTTCCCGGAAGGACAGAAGATAAAGAAGCGGCCGTATAATGCAAATTACCCATACCAAGGACAAACAAAAGGGTAGATAGGAAATACACGCTGTTGAGGTATAAAAGGAGCTGTTGAAATGAATGAAGTTGAAGACTCAGTCCAAGCGTGTGTTTGAGAAACGGATAAGCTGAGTGAAGCAGATAATAATTGTGTATGATAAAGATTTGTTAAATAAGAAAATTGTAATTACACTAGAAATAAATTCCTGACGGTTAAAAAGCCGAACAAATAAATCTTGCGAGTTTGTTTAATAATCCAGTGATCGGACTCGAAAGATTTGGAAAATAATCGAAGTGAATTTAGCAAGTTCGTTACAATTGGTGTCAGAAGTGGGATGAACAGGATGCCAAGTTGCTACAGAAGTTGGATGGACAGGATACCAACATGTCACAAATGAATGCCCACATTTCATCGCAAATGCAAGACCAAGAAGCGCGTATTTCATCCCGGCTCATACAGCTTCAGGAGAGTGTTGTTAAAGAATGCACAGAACTCAAGGAGAGACAGGACGTAATCGAGGAAAGGCAAGACAGAATAGAGGAGCTTATTGAGACCAAAGTCAATGAATTGGAAGGTCGTGTTCGCGATTTGCACTTGAATCGATGAACGCTCCCAGGATAAAAACACCCTCCTTTGACGGAAAAATTCCGTTCCAGGTGTTTAAGCTTCAATTCGAAAAGACATCAAAAGCAAATAATTGGAGCATTGAGGAAAAATCCGCTGCACTATTCGTTGCGTTGGAAGGACCTGCTGCGGAAATTTTACAGACAATCCCAGAATATGAGAGAGATGATTACGACGCATTAATGCGTGCCGTGGAAAGACGATATGGAAGCGAACATAGGAGACAAATATACCAGATGGAGTTGGAGACGCGCGATCAAAGACCCAACGAATCTCTGCAAGAATACGCATCCGAAATTGAGATATTGGCTCATCTAGCTACTGGAGACGCATCTGATGAACACCTCGTAAGGGTGAAAATACACAGGTTTATCAGTGGAATAAAGGATATCTACATTAAACGAGAGACATACGCAAATCCAAAATCAACATTCTCTGAGACTGTCGCCTATGCCCAAACCCGTGAAACGGCTTCAATTATAAGCATACAAAGTCAGTCGTGTGGAAGTAGAAACACCAGACGTGATGAACGAGATTCTGAAAACCCTAAAATCAATCGATGGAAAGAAGAACCAAGCCGGCAAATGTTTCAATTGTGGGAAGCCAGGCCACTTCGCGAGGGAATGCAAGACGGGCTCCAGAAGAAACAACAATTCAGCACAACGAAAACGAAGGGCTGAAGATAACGAATCCGACTCTAACCAGTCGTTAAACTAAAACGAGCCAGCCGAAAGGGGCGTATGCTGGCTCCTGCAATTGAATTCCCAATAATCTCCGTCTCTCAAATTGGTAGGAAGGCGAGCAACGTGACAATTGGTGGATATGTGGATGGACATGAGCGAATACTTACTGTTGATACGGGCGCATCGCATTTCATCCTTAGATACGACCTAATCACCAAAGAAGTAAGGCCATTGCCTGGAGCAAGATTGAGGACGGCAACTGGCGAGGACACCCAAGTTGTAGGCGAGATAACATGCGAAGTCGCGATAGGAAATGTTGCGGTTTTACACCAGCTCATAGTCGCGCAAATTGTTGATGAAGTCATCATAGGAGTAGACTTCTTGCTAGACCAAGGAATAAAGATCGACATGGATAACCGAGTAATGGAGTACAAAAACATGGAAGTACCACTTAGCATCGGCTATAATTCTACATAAAATAGCAAGCAAGTGATCCTTGAACACAACGAACTGATCCCACCAAAGTCAGAAGCTGTTATTTGGGCAAAGATTGATGGAGATCGTGGGACAAACAAAATATGGGTTGTCGAAACAGCACGAAATTCCACATCGGACGTAATCATCGGTAAAACACTGGCTAAAACAAAAAGTGATGGACTCATCCCAGTGAGAGTAATAAACGAATTTATATCACCAATGAAACTTCGAAGAGAAACTGTATTAGCACAATGTCAGCAGGTAGACGCCATTATTAATTGCCGAGATGCATCTAAGAGCGGTTCCATTGACATAAAGGATATCAAGGACAACGTAAATGAATGGACGCAAGGGTTGGAAGAGGAATACAAGAACAAGACCAATGAACTTCTGTGCGAATACTCCAATATATTCGACAAGGATGACAACAACCCAGACAGGACCAACGTTGTGAAACATTGTATTGATACTGGTGACGCTAGTCCGATTCGCCAGGCTCCTCGAAGTGTCCCACTAGCCAAACGTGAAGCTGTAAGCCAAATAATAAAGGAAATGAGTAAAAGCGGTATTATTGAACCATCCGAAAGTCCATGGAGCTCGCCGGTAGTGCTCGTAAAGAAGAAAGATGGCCAGCTGCGGTTCTGCGTGGATTATCGAAGACTAAATGATGTGACAAAGAAGGACAGCTATACTTTGCCCAGGATTGATGATACTCTGGACTCGTTAACTGGCACGGAATGGTTCTCAACACTCGACCTTAAGAGCGGCTATTGGCAAGTGGAAGTAAGTGAGAGAGATAAGGAGAAGACTGCCTTTAGTGCTGGAAATGGTCTTTGGCAATTCACGGTGATGCCCTTCGGACTATGCAACGCTCCTGCAACCTTCGAAAGATTAATGGAGCATGTGCTTAAGGGACTGCATTGGAAAACTTGTCTGGTGTATCTTCACGATATCATCGTACTTGGCAAAAGCTTTGAGGAACACTTGGGCAATTTGGAGGAAGTTTTTCAGAGGATAGCTAGCGCTGGCCTTAAGCTTAGTCCTAAAAAGTGCTCGCTATTTAAGAAAGAGGTTAATTATCTAGGTCATCATGTAACAACCGATGGCGTCTGTACAGCAAAGGAGAAAATAGAAGCAGTGAAGGATTGGCCAAGGCCAAGGAATTTACATGAATTACGGAACTTTTTGGGCCTGTGTACTTACTATCGCCGATTTGTTCCGAATTTTTCCAGTGTTGCTAATAGTCTCCACGAGCTCACCAGAAAAAATAGACCCTTTGAGTGGAACAAAGAACAAGATCAGGCTTTCGAAGCTCTAAAAGAATTGTTCTGCACTGCGCCTATGATAGCGTACCCGGTTCCAGGTGCAACATTCATTCTGGATACAGATGCTAGTGGCTATGCCCTGGGAGGTGTACTTTCACAAGTGATTGATGGACAGGAGAAGATAGTTGCGTACTATAGCCGGTCTGGGAAACCAGAACGGAACTATTGCGTAACACGGAGAGAACTATTAGCGTTGGTGGATTGCATCAAACATTTCCACAAGTACCTGTATGGCCAACACTTCCGAGTTAGAACAGATCATGCAGCGCTGAAGTGGCTACTACAGTTCAAGAATCCTGAAGGACAGCTAGCCGATGGATTGACAGACTGCAAAGTTATGACTACAGTATAGAGCACCGCAAAGGGAATACTCACGGGAATGCTGACGCAATGTCTCGTCGACCATGTAGCTTGGAATGTAAGCACTGCTCCAAAGTGGAAGGCAAAGAAGACATAATAGACGTCCGATTAATGACAATTACACCAGCGGAAGAGTGGGAGTCAAGTCATCTACGGAAATGTCAGCAGGAAGATCCAGATTTGAAACTATTAATGCATGGACTGAAGATGGACAGACGGCCAGATAAGGAACAGATGGCAGCAGGAAGTCCAATAGCAAAGGCATACTGGGCGCAATGGAATAGTTTAGAGCTGATATCTGGCTGTTTGCATAGAATATGGGAAAGTGAAGACGGCCAGTGCTCCCGAAAACTAATAGTAGTTCCGAGGTTAAGGACTCCGGACGTTCTCAAGGAATTCCATAATGGCCCTAGTGGTGGGCACTTAGGCATTACGAAAATGCTGGAAAAGATCAAGCAGCGGTTCTACTGGGTTGGTTGTCGTCAATCTATCGCTGAGTGGATTGCTAACTGAAGGGAGTGCATTACAGCTAAAGGGCCAAAGTCACGAAGTCATGGTCAGATGAAGCAGTATAACTCAGGCACACCATTTGAGCGGGTTGCCATGGATGTAGCCGGTCCATTCCCTATGAGCAGGCAAAGAAACAAATACGTTCTTGTGGTTATGGACTACTTTAGCAAATGGCCGGAGGTCTACCCAATTCCAAATCAGGAAGCCAAAACAGTAGCGAATGCATTCACTTACAATTCTTTTCCAGATACGGTGCGCCTATAGAACTGCACTCGGACCAGGGAAGAAACTTTGAATCGGCAGTGTTCCAGGAAGTATGCTTGATACTGGGTATTCGAAAAACCCGAACGACAGCTCTGCATCCTCAATCGGATGGCATGGTAGAACGCTTCAATCGAACCCTGGAAGAGCAGTTGAGGAAGGTCGTGGACAAACATCAAGATGATTGGGATATCCACATACCGCTGTTTCTGATGGGATATCGGTCAGCGGTGCACGAGGCAACAGGTAAAACACCCGCAAAGATTCTCTTCGGTAGTGAATTTCGGCTGCCTAGTGATTTGAAGTTTGGAGTAAGTGGCGATGCTAGAAGGATTGGAGAGAGGGCGCCAAATGCCCTAGAAGAAGAGCTGAGGGAGATACATGCTCTTGTGAGACAGCGAACCGAAATTATAAGCAGCAAGATAAAGGCCAGATATGATAAAGCGATGAACTGCGAGGGTTTTCAAGAAGGCGATCGAGTGCTGCTGTATAACCCACAAAGAAAGAAAGGATTGTCCCCGAAGCTGCAATGCAATTGGGAAGGCCCCTACAAAGTAATAAAACGGTTGAACGACGTAGTGTATCGAATACAGACTGTTGGGAAACCAAGGACCGAAATGAAAGTGGTTCACTTAGAAAGGCTCGCGGCGTTTGGAACAGATGGTATGTCTGATCGGGACGATCAGACTTAGGTGGAGGGCAGTGTGAAGAAAATCCCATACCAAGGACAAACAAAACTATTGACAATGTAAATACAATTTCCCGGGAGGACAGAAAATAAAGAAGCGGCCGTATAATGCAAATTACCCATACCAAGTACAAACAAAAGAGTAGACAGCAAATACACGCTGTTGAGGTATAAAAGGAGCTGCAGCAACTATTTGAAATGAATGAAGTTGAAGACTCAGTCCAAGCGTGTGTTTGAGAAACGGATAAGCTGAGTGAAGCAGATAATAATTGTGTATGATAAAGATTCGTTAAATAAGAAAATTGTAATTACACTAGAAATAAATTCCTGACGGTTAAAAAGCCGAACAAATAAATCTTGGGAGTTTGTTTAGTAATCCAGTGAGCGGACTCGAAAGATTTGGAAAATAATCGAGGTGAATTTAGCAAGTTCGTTACAATATGAATGTTTTGTCCCCTTCAAAGAAATCAGCCCTAGATATAATGCACTCATACCACCGTTTTTTCCAGTATTTTTTTTTTTGTGATCTTGTTCACCTCCTAATTCGGTGCAGTTTTTATCGTCCTTTTATTGGCCTCTTCAGTTTTGAAAACAAACAAAAAATAACATGGGCCAGATCTGAGGAACGCGGTGGCTGCGGCAACATTACTCGTTATTTTTAGTCAAATAGTCGCGGACAAGCAATGATGTGTGAGCAGTGGCGTTATAATGATGAAAAAGCCAATTTTTTTCTTTAAAAAAGTGTTTGACTGAACAAAAATGCTATTTCCCTAAAAGCTTTAAAAGATGATCAATGCATCTTTCATATATTTAAGTTAAAAAGTATTTTATATGTATTTTAACTAGCAGATCCCAGCGTGCTTTGCTACATCTATAAAAAAAATCCAAAAAAACTAACTGAAATTTTGAATTGTCATCTTTTTTTTTTTGGAAAAGGAAACGGAAAAAATTTATTGAAAGAAATTATTTTTTAAACTTTTTTTATTAAATTTTATTAAGTTTTTTTTTCTCACTCTAGCTCTCTCTCTTTCAAGATCATAAACAACGTAATATACTCATATTTCAGAATTTTACATGTATTTATTGTTGTTGCATGTATTTTGTATAGGTAGCGACCAATGTTTACTAAAGTGGTCATATATCTGGAACTGCTGCGCTAATCTGGATGAAAATTACACATGAGCCTTCTACTAATATCTGCTGGTTCTAATGTTATAGGCGTTCATCAAAATTTGCATTGATTTTTATATACATACATATGCATATAGATTTTCGAAATCATCCTTACGAAAACTACAAAAAAAACTTATAATTTACAAAATAAGTGTTTTTTGTTATTTCTTAGAATAAGAAATAATACCAAATCTTATCAGGGCTGGCGTCGAACCCGACCCTGTACCAACGGAATACTTCCTCCAAGTTTCTACGACTGTGTTCTTGGCACCATTACTTACCATGGGTAACATAACTCCGCGATACTCAAGGACGAAAAGATGTTGATTTTGTCGCTTTTAACATTCAGTACGATCTGCTAAAATCTACCCTGTCCGTAGAAGAATGGTGCTGGCAGAGCAGATAAAGGATTCGAGATTTACATGATGGGCAATGATATCTCCACGAATTGTGAGCAATTGCCAAAGCAAAAAAACTCAATTAGCCGATTCCGCAACTAATGACCACTAAAATCGGGCCTAAAAGGAAGCACATAATATTCTGAAGCCTCTCCTCTAGTGCAAAATAGCTTTCGGTCACCAGCAAATCACAAGACACGATGATCCGGAGGAAATTTCATTCAATTTTAGCCGGCTATTCACCCTGCTCCATTCACCAAAACTATTCACCAACTAGACGAGGGATTTATAGGAAGAATTTAACTGTGGTAAGGCGTGCCTGTCCGGCCCCGGAACGACTATGATTTTTATCCGGCCAAGGATTGTCACTCCCGAAATATACCCCCAGGCCCAATTTGGGGAAATTTTCTGCAGTTACAACAGATGCGTATAGAGAAACTGCAAGCCCACCAGAACTCCCTTGTAGATTATTTACACTATGAAACAGTTAAAAGCTGAAATGCTATCCCGGCAACGTCTCTGCAGACATCTGCATCATAGGCTGGATGTTAATGACATTTATAATGAGTCTCCATCATGCAATGTGTCCACACACGACACTAACCCACCATTTACGTGACCAACGACAACGACTGACTTTGCTTTCTCTTATATATAAGTTGCCTAGTTTTTTATATATAAATAGCCTTTAACATAATTTTAATCACATTTTTTAATTTGCAGAATTGCCATTAAGTTAAATTTATATATTCTTTTTGAAGATTAATTGGATAACCTTGCTTGGAAAGTTATTTTTATATATAACAATATTTCCTTATAACCGTTTGCTTACAATATGCAATCAGTAAAAGTACCGCACCCATAGTTAATTTCTGCTATCACAATTGCGTTTCACGTCAACAAATCGTATGAGTTTCTAAAATGTTTAAAAAAATATTTTCTTGTCGTTTTTGAAAAATTAATCGCTAATAAAGGTAAGTTTCATAAACAAGTTTATTACAAGGTATTGGCGAAAAATTATGCACAACTAAAGCAAATATACAACGAACATATTTATTCGCTATACAAAAAGTGAAATCAGTTGATCAATTTCTCATAGTGTTCGACTTTATTACATCCAAAAATTCTGATATTTTTATTTAAAGTATGGTCACATAATTTGCATTTTCCTCCTTTTTGTGTGCACACGCCTTTATAATTTACTGCTTTCATTATTAAAACCAACAGTTGAACGAATTACACATACTATTACTCCAAAACAAGATTTAAGTTAAAAAAAATTTAAGCAGACCATGAAGTAATGTTATCTACTATGTACATACATGTATGAATTGGTGAAAAATTCTTTGTACTTCAATACATATTTCTGAATTAATAGATCACGCTTGGGAATAAATTTATTTAAGGAAATCATGATGGAGTGTTTATATATATGCTATAACCCGAACTAGAGAACAAAACAAATTTTTTCTTGTTTGTATCACTAGAGTTCATAACATACCGATCTCCAAATTCGTTTTGATGGCGGTGATTTTATCAGCCAACCTTCGTAATGGATTTCCTTATTCATATTTCTCATATATTCCTAAAAATGCACTTCAAAATCAATAAAATATTAATACAATTAATAGCACCAATTTATTAGCTGTGAATAATAACAAATAAGTAATGAACAAAAATTAGAGATATACGTAGTCGATAAGAACGTAATCGATAATAGCTTATAAATTTGAAAATTCAGAGTAGAGTTGCCCAAATCCCAGACAATTTCACACATTTTAAAGGGTTTGAGATTCAGACATTACAGCATCTATAAAAAACATAGTTTCAACCATGAACTAGCAGCCTTTAACTACGAGTCAACTACGACTGCCGCCAGCGAGATGAAGAACTGATCACGTGATTCTGAAAATCGCAGATGGGGTCAACTAGCAAGATAGTCCCAGAAGTCACTAAGATTAATTTGGAAACAAGTTTTTTACGGTACCACACTATGGCGAAAACGAATGATGGGGGGTGGTAGGGGTTCCTCCCCCCATTCTAAAACTGAAAACCCAACTCCGAGGAAATGCCTAGTTTTCGAGATATTTAAATTTAAAGTTGCAAAAAATATGAATTTTTTCCTTAGTTTTTGTTTATCAACTAAAAAAATTTTGGCGATGCCACCTGTAAAAAAAAAGTTCCAAAAAAACCATAAAAACACAAATTTTACAGTATTCTTAAGTTAAACACCTATATAAATTGGCGGCCTTTGGCCGCGCTTGGAAAAATAACCCTCCACCGGACCAACACCGGCTTCACCTTGAACAGTAATCTTAAGTGAAACACCTTTATAAATTGGCGGCCTTTGGCCGCGCTTGGAAAATAACCCTCCACCGGACCAACACCGGCTTCGCCTTGAACAGTAATCTTAAGTGAAACACCTTTATAAATTAGCGGCCTTCGGCCGCACTATATTAGCGGCCTCCGGCCGCACTTGGGAAAATAACCCAACACCATTCTCATCTTGAACAGTATTCTTAAGTGAAACACCTTTATAAATTGGCGGCCTTTGGCCGCGCTTGAAAAAATAACCCTCCACCGGACCAACACCGGCTTCGCTTTGAACAGTATTTCCATTAAAATTAAGTTAATAACAAAAATCCTCCAAATTTTTTCCATAAAATTTAATTAATTTGTTTCTGTGGTCATGCAACTCTGCATCGTACAATGTTTTCATATTAATGTAGTATGGCAATACTCATTTACTGTCAGTGTGAAACATTACAATTGCAATTCGTCAAAGAAAAATTATGCATGAGTAAAATTGGTTTTATTAATTTAATTAAATAATATATAAATGTAATAATCTGTGAAATAGTGAATAGAAACATCAAAGAAACCCTCTTACACCATATATAAAACATTTGTGCACGTGTTATATGAAAAATTTGCAATACAATAGTAAATTTTTTAACAACAAATTATGCACAATTAAATAAAAATATTATGAAAACTAAAATCAATTTACATAAATAACACTTTGAAAGTATCATAAAAATAAGTAAATTATTTTGGCTAATATAAGCATTAATACCATCTTGCAAAGCTCAGCCGATTAATTTATAAAGCTCAATCCAGAAACAAGATCGTGATGTATAGGCAAAGAACGTATATGAATAAGAAGGGAAAAGAACTGTGAACTAATTTGAAATTTTTGGCTGAGGTGAGTACTTCGTATCATGTTGGACCCTCGGCGTATCCGGCAGGTTTCTCTCCATTTTCGTACCACGGACAAATCTATCAGATGGAATTAGAGAACCGTTATCAGAAGTCCAACGAGACCCTGTAGGAATTTGCTTGTGAGTTTGAGAGGCTAGCTCATTTGGGCTATGGAGATAGTCTTGGAGAATACCTCGAGAGGATAAAAATTCAGAGGTTTATCAGCGGAATAAGGAACAATTATAGCAGGCGAGAGGCGTATGCGAATCCAAAGCCAACATTTGCCGAGACTGTCTCGTATGCTCAGACAAAGGAAGCGGCCAAGCTTTTGTACAGATCAGCGAACAAAGCGAACTGTGCGAAGTTGGAAAGCCCAGATGTGATGTAAGGAATCTGGAAAAACCGCCAAACTGATGAGGACCAGGATTTGCTACAACTGTAGAAGGCCTGGACACTTCGCCCGCGATTGTAATATGGGTTCCAAGAGACAAAGCGATAAAAAGGCGAGCAACGTTACTATCAGCGGATATGTGGATGGACATGAGCGAGAACTAACTGTGGACACGGGCGCGTCAAACTCCATTGTTCGATCCGATTTGATCACCAGGGAAATAAGCCCATTGCATGGAGCTAAGTTGAAAACAATAACTGGTGAGGACGCCAGAGTTCTGGGAAAAGCCACGTGTAAAGTCACCATTGGGAATGTGACAGTGTGTTCCTAGTAGCGGAAATCTTAGATGAAATCATAGTTGGTGTGGACTTTCTCCTTGGTCAAGGAATGAAGATCGACCTAAAGGAAAAAGTGATAGAGTATGGAAATATGCAGTTACCGCTAAGTATTGGCCACGATCATGCGTACAACAGAAATGATGTGCCCCTGGTAAAGAACGAGCAGCAGAAGGGAAATACGTACGGAAATGGCAAGATGTCTCGTGCCCTAATGAATAAGTTGAGAGAGGTACACAAAACTGTTGAGCAACGCCCTAAGGTTATGAACAACAAGGTAGAAGGATGTATTAAGGCGAGGAATCCTGAAAGCTTTAAAAAAGGAGATTTGGTTATGCTGCACGATTCTCCACGGAAGAAAATCTTGCACAGCAAGCGGGAAGGTCCATACAAAGTAATTGGACGAATAAATAGTACGGACTATCGAATCCAGAACGTTGGAAAACCAAGAACCAAAATAAAAGTGGTTCACTTAGAAAGGCTCGCGGAGTTTGGAACAAATGGTATGTCTGATCGGGACGATCAGACTTAGGTGGAGGGCAGTGTGACGAAAATCCCATACCAAGGACAAACAAAACTGTTGACAACGTAAATGCAATTCCCGGAAGGACAGAAAATAAAGAAGCGGCCGTATAATGCAAATTACCCATACCAAGGACAAACAAAAGGGTAGACAGATTAAAGGAAATTCCACGTCGTTAAGGATGAACGGAGTAGCTGCAGCTACCGCAGGCAAACGAATAATCAGGATATCCTTAAGCGCGTGAACAGAATGGTTGGGTCATCTACAGGTATAAAAAGAGAGGCAGCCGCTATCACAAGAGGAGACGAGTAGACAACTTAGTGGAGTTAACACTGCTGTGAGCTGTGTGTGTTTGAGAAACGGATGAGCTGAGTGAAGCGGATAATAAGTGTGTATCATAAATAATTGTAAAATAAGCCGCTGGCTAAAGACAAAATTGTACAAATAAATTCCTGACGGTTAAGAAGCCGAACAAATAAATCTTGGGAGTTTTGTTTAGCAATCCAGTGATCGGACTCGAAGGATTTGGAAAATCATCGAGGCGAATTTAGAAAATTCGTTACAATATGTAATTAATTTTTGACAAAAAATTCATCTTGAAATTCATTGGATAACTTCCTTATCAAGAATACATTTATTTCATCAAATAATATGGTAGCAAAATTATTCAAGTAATATGAAATAAATTCAAAGCAAATTCATATCATTTGCCTCCTCCTTTTTGTTTTCGTTGTGATTGTCGCCTTGAAAATGTAGACAAAAATAAGATTACCCCTGTGAGGTGAATTTTACTTAGCGAAAGAAGGACAAAAGAAAACTCTCGAGGGTCCAACATGACACGCGAGCCACTTCAATGAACAGTTCACAGTTCTTTTCCCTTCTTATTCATATACGTTCTTTGGTATAGGCAAGAAAGGAATTAAAGCGAATTGCATATTTACCTTAGATTTAAGCTAATATAGATAATGTATAGCATGTGCACTGCGACCTTAGGTCTAATGTGTACTCTTATAGTTCTTCGTGAAGCCAAGTGGCTTTAGGAATCCTAAAACCCCCTGCGGGTTAGGGGTTCAAGAATTTACCCGCGGTAAGGCATGCCTGTCCTGAGAGCCGACTAAAATCCATAGTTCCCGAGACTGTGGGGTCTTTATATCGGAACGACCCGGATTTTTATCCGGTCAAGGACTGTCTCCTGCAATGTTCCCCGAAGCCCCATTTGGACAATTGCGGCTACAACAACAAAAACAATAGGAATCCTAAAAGAGGTAGGGAGCTCACGGATCTAATGAGATTATTCTCAGGCTATAACGCTTCTATATATTTTAGCCTACTTCTTGTTACCACCCCTCGGCAGATGTAGTCTGAGCTAATGCCTAGTTTGTGCATGTGATATCGGAGTCAGCAATAACCTTTACCAGACTCGAAGATGCTTTCTCTCCTATGGGGAGTCTTCCGATCGAATTCCTTTCCCCAGTAGCGAAGACAATTGATGCCTTGCTGCTCCCACCGCTCACATACCATCTGAGCCCAACTACACATCATCACGGCTTCCGTAAATAGCACAGCCACGCCACAGCAGTTAACGACATAAACACCCAGATAGTTTATGGTATCAACCAAAATTGGCCCTGTGCGCGAATTGTCTGAGTAGCACTTGATCTGTCGACACGGTCAATCACGCAGTGCTACTATCGGACATTAAGGATTCCTTATTATCGCCAGGATTGAAGAAGTGAATCATGAATTACCTGAGCGGTCGGCAATCATCAGTTCACTTTCGAGGTTGTTAGGCACCCGGCACCGATTTGTTGGTTGCCTGGATTTACATAAAGAGGAGGGAAAACGGAAACGGGTCATAAGCGAAAGTGAAACGAACAAGAAATACAAGTGTATATATACTTATACGAAATCAAATAGGATATTAAAAAAAAAACATTTAACCAACTTTTAAATCGTACCTTTGCTAAAGTTAATTTTAAATATTAATTAAGCCCAACGGCTACTTCCCTCCCGCCCAACCGACACGAGGGGCGCCGTCCGCATAGCGTACGGCATTTGCCGAGTCAAGAAAGCAAGAGTTTGTTAAGCGTCGAGATTTAAAACTGCTCAGCTACAGAAAACAAATTCATCAGCTGAAATATAAGATTATTTATAATACAATAGAAAATTAGTGAGTTACTTGTTAAGAGAAGTAGTATAGTATATTTTGTTACGAAAAGTGACTTTGTCATATCGAATATGCTGGAATAACTTTGAAATCCTGACATAAACGGCGAAACGGTTCATATAGTTCAAAGTTTGATTTACAAGATTTTTAGAGTGTTGGTCTAGATTGTCGTGATAATCGGATATATATATATATATTTGGCGCTTTGTAACCGCTGAAGCGATTTTCGGCCGAGCCCCTCCTCCAATTTGTGGTTTTTGCGTCTTGATGTTTATACCAACAAATGGAGGGACCTACAGTTTATTCTAAGCCGCCTCCGAACGGCTGATGGATTTTTATGAGGAGCTTTATTTCATGCCAGAAATACACTCGGAGGGTTTGACATTCCCTGCCGAGGGGCGACCGCGATTAGAAAATTTTTTTTTCCATCATTTTGGATGTTGCTCGAACTTGGGCTCGAACCCAGGCCTTCCGAATGTCAGTACGCAATGCTAACCACTGATAATCGGATGGGGATATTAAAATTTACTTCACCTAAGACAAATGAACTTCAAATCAGTCCATTTAGAAGCATAACTAAAAAAATTATTTCTAATATTTCTCTACGGCTAGAACGTGTGGATAAATTCATAAATTTTAAGCGACTAGTATACGGTGAAAGAATTTGGCGGGAATCCCAGTGCAAATGACGCAAAGCAAACAACAAAAACTATTTTTGGACGGATTCAATTTTATCAGAAAGGATGTTATAATTATGGTTCCACACAACCGAACCGTACTCCAATATTGGTCTTACTAATGACTTTAAAAGTATTTTCGTAATATAAGGGTCTCCGAATTCTTTAGACCACCATTTTACAAAGGCAAGAGCACCTTTAGCTTTCAACACAGTTGTATTAATATGAAGATTGAAGTTGAGTTTGGTAACCATTGTTACACCCAAATCAACAAAATTACATACTTGCTCTAGACTATATTTGTTTATTGTGTAAGATGGTGGATGAACATATTTTCGTGTATATAACATGGTTTTACATTTACATTTATTAAGGTTAAGAGGCATATCATTGTTATTACACCAATTACCAATTAAATTGCTCAAATCGGTTTGTAAAAAACATCCTTCATTAATTGAGGTATAAGATTGTAAGAGCTTTACATCATCGACATATAATAAAATCTTTGAATATTTTATAACTGAAGACAACTCGTTAATAAATAACAAGAACAGAATCGGCCCCAGGTGACTACCTTGCGGAACACCAGATGTTACATCAATTATATCAGAAAAGGTATCTTTAAATAATATTCTTTGAGTCCTGTTGCAGGTTTTTAATTAGTATTGTATGATTTACTCTGTCGAATGCTTTACTGAAGTCAGTATATGTATATAACATCAGTATACTTGTTTTCCTTAAATCTATTTGAAACGTAAGTAACAAATTCCAGCAAATTAGTAATAGTAGATTTGCCTTTGCAAAACCCATGCTGGGAACTGGAAATTGAAGGAAATATAGAAAAAGTTAATTGGGCAGTAATTATGGCTTCAAAAAGTTTAGGTATGGCAGATATCTTTGCTATCCCTCTAAAATTTTCAATCGAAGATCTACAACCATTCTTATGTAATGTTATTGTGGCGAAAATGCGAAGCGAATGACAGATGAAAGAGAGGAGCCGACAACTGGCATGTTCTAGAGCGTAAAACGAGACGATTATCGTAACAAGACGATTATCGTAACGACGCGATTATTCCCGGGGTTTCGTTTTCAACAAGTATATAAGGACGACACACAACTGCAAAAGCAATCAGTCGTGAAGTAAACGCGTTGGAGACTATATTACATTGAAGTAATAAAAACAGTACATTGTGAAAGTTGTATACAAGTGATTGTAAATAGTAAAGTAAATTGTAATTGAATTGTGAATTACTGAGTAATCAAAAGGACATTAATTAAATTTTTTATAAATAAAGAAACTGCAAATTAAGTTGGCGATTTTATTTAACAATGCAGAGATCGTACCCGAAGGATTTGGGAACTCATCGAGGTTGATTCAGCAAGATCGTAACAGTATTATAAATGATTTTTTCCATGTCAAACGAAATATGCCTTGTTTTAGGGATGCATTAAAGAGGTTTGTCAAAGGCCGGTACAAATTTTCAGCAAAATATTTAAGAAAGCATGTTAGAATCCTGTCAGGGCCGCAACTGAAAGAGCTCTTTAAAGCCTTTAACTGGCATAACACATCTTCGGAAGAAACAATTGGGGTGTTAATTGAGCTTTGGGGATAAAAATTCTCTTAACGCACAAAATTTTTTCCAGTTGAATTGGTAGAGTATTTAGACCTGAAAAATTGTGCAAACATATTAGAGATATGAAGAAAGTCACTTGATATAGTAGATTTATATATCATGGCGGATGGAAACAAAGAGACTCTGAGTTTGGAGTTAAAGAAATCATAAAACATCTTAGGATTGCGTACAATGATCCTTTTAACCTTAGTGAAGTAGTTGTTGTAACATATTTTGCTAAGTTCAAAGTACTTACGACGTAGCTTTGAGTATTTTATATAGTCTGTATGTAAGCTAGTTGTTTTATACAGTTTAAAAGCGCTGTTCTTTCTGTTTCTGTCTTTTAACAAATTTAAATCTTTCGTAAACCATAAATTTTACAATTGTATTATTAAAATGAAGAACACTTTCCCCGATAACTTTTTTAAGTTAGCTTTTGCAAAATTAAAGCAAGAACCATGACTTCAAAAGTTATCGCCAAAGCAAGATGATAGTTATCCTCACTTAGAACAAAAGAATCGCACCGAATCACAGAAAATTTTGAAATGTTGTCAACATACACTAAATCCAGGATTTTATGAAATTTATTTGGTACTAAATTAATTTGGTTAACGCAAAGCTCAGACATTTTCTCTAAGAACTCGGTAAAACATGGTCGAGTACAAACGGGAGTGATGTTATCATCGATTTGTTCCCAAGGCAATTTGAAGTCTCCCAAGACCATAATGGAATCAGAATCTGTCATCAATGAAATAAT